>JAUCBN010000066.1:2465625-3886250 GCA_035048815.1 Abelmoschus esculentus
GCACAGTACCTTTAGAGAGTGGTAAACAACTTCACCTATCAACGTTTGTGCTTACATATGCTTATGTAGCAACTTTCATGGTGAAAGCCAGAGGAGGAGAAGGCGACCAAGGTGTTTTTCTCGGATTCATAGTCGATTGCAGGCGGCGGCTAAACCCTCCAGCCCCAGAAAATTACTTTGGGAACTATAATACAGTTCGAATGGAAGTCGCAAAAGTAAGAGACTTCTTAGGTGAAAATGGGTTTGTTGATGCTGTTCAAAAGGTAAGTGAGACTGTGAAATCTTTAATGGAGAGAGGTGTTCTTGAAGGAATCGAAAAAAGACTGACAAATACTTTCGATTTTATTAAGGAAATGGCAAAGATTCAGATCATTAGTGTTGCAGGGTCACCTAGATTTGGTGTTTATGGATCAGATTTCGGATGGGGGAAACCCCTGAAGGTGGCGATTGTTTCCATTGATAAGCATGAAGCCTTTTCCATGGCGGAAAGCAGAGATGGGAGCGATGGAGTGGAGGTAGGTCTGGCATTGAAAAAACGTGATATGGATACTTTTTCTTCCTTGTTTCTAGCCGATGTTTAACACGTGGGATCAATTGGTAATAACGAGTTTTACTTTAACTCGACTGGTATCAATTCCGGTTGTTTCATCCTTGTATCGGGGAAATTTGGATATATATTGTTGTTTAAATTTTATTTTAGGCGTATAAAGATGTTTAAGAAATTATTTGAGATGTAGGCCAACATAAACAGGACCACGTTACCTTTTGTTGGTATGGTCTATTTTCTTCCTCTTTAGCCGCTCAAGCCGGCTTGACAATGAGCTTGATCATAAGCCATGTATTCTCATTTCCCAAAGCTGGCCGTTCCATGTATTTTTATTTCCCAAAGTCATGTGATTCCAGCAGCATGCATAATAGTATGCAGAAAGGTACAACCTCGCCAGCTTTTGCTGGTGTCCTCTACATGACCTCGCCAAGTCTGCCTTGCGTGGTATTGTAGCCACCACTACAAGCCGTAGTTAAGCCGATTGAAAGAGAGAAAAAGTAAACCTCACCACCAAAAGGTGGCGTGGTCAACTTTTACTGTACATTTTGGCTTATAACCCCAATAATTTTTTAAGCATCTCTATTTTTCAAATATTAATTTAAAAATCTCTATTTCTCAAAATTTGCCTTGTATCGGCTTAAATGGAATAATATTCCTTTTGTTGCGAATAAAGTAAAAAATAAGAATAAAATAGATGGACAAATATAAGAGAAAAAGAGAGACATTTTTATTATATTTTCAAAGTAGGATTGTGTACAATGCTTTCTCTAAACGTCTATAATTATAGGTATAAGATGAAAACCCTAATTCTTATGGGTATTAAACCCTAATAATAAAGTATATTAAAGTCTCATTAATATAGGAATATCCATCATAAAAAAATATATTCATAACACTCCCCCTTGGATATACATAAAGATAATGCGTCTCATTAAAACCTTACTAAGATAAAAATCTTGTGGGAAAAAAGTTTTTAGTGAAGAAAAAAGAGTACACACATCTTTGATACGCATAACATATTGCCTTATTAAAAGTATTACCAGAAAAAACCATTGGGACAAAACCTTGGTTAAGGGAAAAAGAGTGCAATGCGTATTTACTCCCCTCATGAAAATACCACATAAGATCTTTGAATATTTATAATTCAATATTGAATACAATCTTAAAATGTTAAAGTAGATTATGAACTAGTGGATAAATCTTTCAAATTATTACTTGAAATGATTCATCGAATATTATTCTTCTAAAGATTATGAGGGACAAAACTTTAAAGAAATATTTTTCATTTTATCACATTTGTTGTATCCACTTTGAGATATAAATTTTATAAATTTTGCATTATCTTTACACAAGATAACTTGCATCTTATCTTGTAAAAGCAATTCACATATCTTCTGGATATGTTTATCCAAACACATATTTCGATTTTTCCTCAAGCATAATAATTATTTAAAGATAATGGTCTCATAGCACTTAAATAGTATTTCTGCACCAGATAAGATATGATGCTTCCAGATCAATTAATGTATATATGGTGCTTTTAGACCAAGAATATCATCACTCTTTTTTGAGGTGGAATGAATCTTTGTTTATATTAAGAGACCTAGTAACCATAAGGGTGATCAATGAATATGCGTTATGCATGTAAAGTCTCTTTAAAAAAAATTCTTTGTATGTTGATTGATGCACAAGGATTCCATTGTTAAGGAGATCTATCCATGAGTCTCAATGATATTCAAATCATCGATATAAAAAAATTATAGCTAAACCTCTTAATAAAAAATGCTCAGGAAAATTAATAATTCATATAACATTTTGCTAATAAGTATTAAATGAGACAATTATACCAAATACGCCTAAATTGTTTCAAGCCATAAAACGATATATTTAATATGATTGAATAATGTTCTCGAGAACTTGAATTAACTGCTTCTAGCAATCTAAATCTTTCACGGAAGTTTAATGTAAATATTACTATCAAGAGGCTCATAAAAATAGGATGTAACAACATCCATTAGGCGGAAACTGGATAATTTTATTTATTATTAGACTGATTAAAATCTAAAAGTAGTTGCATCCACCACCGATGAATATATTTTCCTCATAATCAATTTCATGTTTTTACGAGAATCCTTGTGCAACCAAGTGAGTTTAATCTCGTGATTTCCCATTTGATTTCTCTTTGTCACAAAGGCTTATTTATATCCACGAGCTTTACACATTTCAATGTACGGGCTATTACTTCTGTTTTCGATAGAGATTTTAGTTTCGTTTCAATTGCTGCTTTCATGTTGGTCAATCATTTCTTTGTTTATATGGCCCAATTAACAATGATTAATGATCCACATCATCAAATAAAATCTCTAGTGCTATATTACATGCAAATATATTATCGAAGTCGATTTAATTTTAGTTCCACTTATTACCAAACATGACATAATCTATTAAGATCTCGTTATTATCAAGTACTTGATTCATGTCAGTGTATATATTGGAGACCTTTTAATCTCTTTTAGAGATTTTCATAATACGTTGATTCTTCGATCAGACCATCATAAAATATAGATCCTTTTCCTTTTCGAGGATTTTTATCTTTGAAACCTACTTGTCTATCACGCTAAAGGCGTAAGTTAGACTCATTAGCAGCTAGAGTGTGTCCTTCTAAGACATCAAATTTAATCGGAGCTTTCATAGCTGGAATACGTGACTTAGTCTCTCTTTTAGGGTCAACAAAATCATTTGGAAATTGATTTGCTAAATGAATTATCTTTTGAACTTATAGTTCACACTGTTGAATATGTGGATCAAACTAAAAAAATGATAATTCATTCTAACTTATTTCTTTTTCCAGCTATTTTATTTTCTCTCCCTAATGTTGGGTAAACTAACTCATTAAAATGATAGTTAGTAAATCGAGTTGTAAATAAATTCTCTATCAGAAGCTCAAGAATTTAATTATGAAGGAGAATTTAAATCTTACATGTATTCCCAACAGAACTCATCTTTTTACGTTGTGGTGGAGAAATTAGAATATATTGCACACCAAAAAAATTTAAGATGAGAAATATTTGGTTCCTAACTAAAAACCATTTGCAATGATGATAACTTATGATCATTTGTTGTCTTGATGTGAATTAGTGATTGTAGAACTAATATTTTGATATAATAATTAAAAAATAATTTTGGACTAAATTGAAAATATTTCAAAAATGGTTTTATATCCAAACAACTTTAAAATAAGTTTGAGACATTTTTAAGGGCTTGTTAATGTGTTTTAAATGTTTTAAAGAAGCCAAAGAACACAAAATGTCCTAGGTATTTTGATACACTTCCCAAGTGTTTTAAAACAGTTTGTCTATTTTTAAAGGAAAATGTCCAGGCGTTTCGATACACCCCTAAGGTGTTTCGATACGTTTTGTCTCTGAACAAGATGGTTTCGATACTTTAAACCACAGTTTCGATACGTCTGTATCGAAACAAGTTTTAGGTGTTTTGATAAACCTCTAACGATCATTTGAAAACCCCAACGATTTTATAAACCCCCCAACGACTAGGAGCAGTATCGAAATGGCTAAGGCATGTTTCAATAACATGAGTTAAGGGTTTCGAAATGCCTCCAAGGTTTTTCGATACCGGTTCTTAAATGCAGGTTTAATGGTTATTTCCTAAAGCAACTGTATCGAAATATCTTCCATGTGTTTCGATACTGATCATACCAGAAGCAGAAATAAGCCTTAAAATCAGCTCTAAACGGCTCCAATCAATCCCAACGGCCACCAACGACTAAAAGCTCATTTGGGATGATAAAAGGAAGCCTCAAGCATCAAGAGAAGACTAATGCTTCAATTGTAATAACAATAATGATGAAAGATTTGTCTTAGAGCTTAAATACCATCTTTGGGTAGACAAAACACTTGTGAGCTAAATTGTATGAGAGGTTTTGGAGGTTTTGGGAAGGTTTGGCTATGTGGAGATGTCTTTTTCGAGCTCTAGTCCTAGAAACTTAGGCTCGTGTACTGGTATGGGTGGTACACATATTGATACTCGTGAGAGGAAAATTGGGTATTTTAGGGAGAATGTATCGATACGGCAACTCGCGTATCGATATGTAGGCCCGTATCGGTACCATTATTCCATTGAGGTCACTTATCGGTATGGATGGTCTTTGTAACGATACTAGAGTACAAGTAAGCTGAATAGGTTTATCGATACGAGGTTAATTTGATTCTTTTGAATGTGTTTTAGGTATCGGTACTTAGTGACGAGATACTGGTTAGGGGCGTACCGATACCCCATATAGGTGTATTGATACACGTAGGCCAATTTTCTCGTAGGCCTAAAATGAATTGTAAAACTAAGAAAGGGAAACTTTAACATCATATATGATTTAAACACTGGCTTAAGGAAGAAATACCTTGAAGCTACTTGTGATATTATGTAAGATTATATTTGATAATTATGATTGTTGTTATATGTTTTGAGAACGTTTGCATGAGATCCGGATACCCAATGGGTAGCTTCTAATGCTATGTGACTCTAAACCAATTGTGTGAGAGAGTGTTAGTTTCGATGCTTAGTGACTCTGAACTATACATAAGGTATGACGGGGAGTAGGTTTCGAGGCTTAGTGATGACTAGACAGACCCTCCTCGAGTGATTGGGTTACGATGCTAAGAAAATCCGGACCAAATATATAATATATATGTATATTGATGATTCATGCATGCTTAGGATATTTCCAAGATGATAATATGTAAATGTTATGTGTTTATGAGATTATGGTAGCGTCAATCATTCTCTTTCTTCATATCTTGTTGCATACATTTAATTATGATTTGCATAAATCATGGTTGAGTGGAAATGTATTCACTAAGGTTTCATTAGCTCAGCGTTCGAAATCTTTGTTTATGTGTGTAGGTTTCTTTGAAACGTTTCAGTTCAAGGAGCACCATACGTAGCTGGTTTCAACATCGATCATGGAGTACATCACTTAGATAGATGAGCCATGTATTCATAGAACCTATTTAATTATTTTAATTCTTTTAATTAAAATTTATGGATCAAATATTTTAAATTTTTGGAAATTGGAGGTCATTTATACTTTTGAACTTTAATTAAGTTTTATTTTTTTGAATCAAGTCAGATTGAAACAATGAATCGTCTTTTGAATTACAAAATTGGTTTAGAAATTTTGGATTCGAGTTGGATCTGAGGCCCAAATATTGCACTCGAAACTAAGGGTATTACATTTAGTGGTATCAAAGCTTGAGTTTACTCGGTTCTAGGAAGTCCCCATGGAAGTTTAAGATGGTAAATAGCTGTCTAGTGAATACATGCCCATAAGTCGATATTGTACTTGTTTAATATGCTAAAACTTGATGGTTTAATCCTTCTTGGTTGTTTTGCATAAAGTTGAAAATGTTGGGGGGGGGGGACAAATAGCTTGGAAAAAAGTTTAGGTTCTCGTAAAGGGAACTATGAGGATGAGTATGTACCCAACATAAAAAATGAGGCATATGAGCACGATCGGGTACTTTAGTCATCTGAATTATGCTCTTAACCAGATAGTGAAAGCAATACTTTGATCGTTTGTTACATCACGGGAAGTACTAGTAGAAAGGCTTTATCGGTATAGGTTAAGAACTTTCTAGGCTCGGGACAAGATAGACCAATACAAGTGGATGAGTGATTGCATAATACACAATGGGATTTCATGCAGGTGAACTTCGGATCGGAGGATAAGTTAGCTTGTGTAACATCCATGTTAAAAGAAAATGCATGTGCTTGGTGGGAGACGATGGAAATGGGTTGATGCACTAATCAGCTCACTTGGGTGATCTTCCTTGGGAAATTTCAGATGAAGTATATTGGTGAGGTGCACATAAAAAGTTTTAGGGATTGATTTACCCACCTAGCTTAAGGAAACAAATCTTTGTTTGAGTATGAACAAGATTTTCTCCAATTTGCCTTAAAAGTTTTTGCCATGAGGGTGCTAAGATAAAAGAGGTTTAGAAGGGGTCTGAAAAACGAGAACCAAATATACTTGACCGCGGAGCCATCTTCCATCTTTTCGAGATATAGAGACCAATGGGCAAGAAGTTTCTAGTGAGATAATATTAAACTTTTCTCACAATTACTCTCAGTCTTCTTTGAGAAGAAACCGAGGCAATAAAGGTTTTAAAGGAGGAGAAGGAAATTAGAGTGCAATTTTTTATCTCAGTCTGAGTTAGTTAATCATGGGATACACTCTTTTTCTTCGGTATCTATGAGGAGTTTTGGAATTTCGGACCAAAGGATGAACATATTGGTATGTGGCTATTACGAAAATAAGCATCAAAAAGAGTGTTACAGGTTAAACAAGAAATGTTATGGATGCGATTAATCTGATAACCTAATGAAGGACTATCCTGATGCGGCAAACAACGTACCCATTCAGACTCTAAGAAATACCTACCCCACTAAGAGGGGGCGAGATTTTGTTAGACAAGGGGAGAGTTACACCTCAGGACATCAGAGTGGGCCCACCTTCTAATCTACCACTAGACATCTGTGAGGTGTATACAATGAGAGACAAGGAAGATTACGAGGCTATAGATGTTATCTCAAGTACTTTCAATTTGATTTTTGTTTTAGTTATTGATTTAATAGACTTAGGTTCAACTCATTCTTATGTACGAAGTGGTATAGTTCAATAGTGGGGCTTTTATCCAAATGATCAGAGTTACTAGTCTATTGGGGTATGATATCATTGTTGAAAGGGTTTTTAGAAGGTGCCTTGTATAGGTTCAATGATTGATGTTCCTGACAGACTTTTTGGTATTACCATTTCAAGAGTTTGATGTTATCTTAGGAATGAACTAGCTATTTGAGCATGATGCAAGTTTGGGTTGCTAGACTAAGATTCTAAAGCTTCGTATGGAGGATGGATCTAAGTTAGTAATGAAGGAAAAATGAATCAATGACTTTATCATGTGTTATCAGCCCTAACAAAACAAAGTTTGATTCAACAAGGATGTGTAACCATCTTGGCTCACGTAGTTGACATGAGTATAAGGACTCCGATGCTAGAGAATCTCCCCACAGTAAGAGAATTTTTGGATGTGTTTCCAGAAGAGTTGCGCATATTACCTTTAGACCAGGAATTGAAGTTTAAGATTGATGTGATACTTGGTATAACTCATGTTTAAATCACGCCATAACAAATGACTCTAACTGATTTAAAAGAGTTGAAGAATCATATACAAGATTTGCTAAAAAGATGGTTCATCCGGCCAACTTTGTCTCCTTTGGGTGCACCAATTATGTTTGTAAAGAAGAATAATAGATCAAAAAGAATATGTATATCTTTTGAGTTAAAGAGTTGTGATACAAGATAATATCCCTAATAAAGATGTTGTGGAGGAAATATGGAGTGGAAGAAGCCACGTGGGAATGTAACCCCCTCGACCTGGTCTAGAAGCCACCCGACTCGAACGAGCTACACGGGGAATACCGAGGCTAATCCGAAGACTCGCCTCGATAAACGACCCTAATTTTTTTTCTTTTATCTTATCTAAATGCTTTAATTAGATCTTATATGTTCATGCAAGGACTGAGTTCATTTGCAGCGGAAAGAGATCTGAAGTGAGTCCTAATTTAACCGAACAAGTAAGGTTCTCTAGATGCATACAAGACCCTATAGGCGTAATCCACACTTTGAATATCATCCCTAGATGCAAGTCACCTAATTCCACATGCAAAACACATAATTTATAAGCATATTTCAACAATAACAAGCATGATATATCATACTTTAAAATTAATCTATAATAGATCTCAAAATACCTCGTTAACATAAAAGTATATCATTTATAGTATTTAAGCCAGAATATCCAAAAACACATAGATTCATTAAGCCATATCTTAAGCAATAACAATGTTGATAAACATCAAATATATATAAGCATACAACTACAACAAGTCTTATCATCATATCAATAATCTTAACATGATAACCCATCCCCATTGCTCTCTCACTACTACTAATGTTATAAAGAAATACTTGAGTTTTCACTTGGCGGTTACCTGGATCCTTGCTTCCCTTCGCTGCCTCAACATTATTTACTCTGCATTGCAAGGTAAATGAGAGGGTAAGCATAAGTTTAGTAAGTGAATAAAAACAAGTATAAAAACACCTTGCAATGCAGCCCATACTAAACCAATTTCATCGATTTAAAAACATGTCATGCTCTTTATAAAACAAAACAAACATGGCTAACAACGTCACTTTTTAAAACTCAGTAAGTGTCATCAAACCATGGCTAACAATGCCATCATTAAATTTTAGTAAAACCCTTTTTAAAATCACATGCTTTAAAAGCTAAAACACAAGTCTTACATGCTACTCACATAGCAATGCTTACACATGCATCTCAATGCACAACGCTCAAGTCTTACATGCTAACGACATAGCAATGCTTAAATCACATGCATACCAATGCACAAAACCTCGCATGCATAATCCCATATGCAACAAGTAAAAACCATGACACTTACCTTTAAAAAGTAAAAACTTATATTGGTGCTAGTGATCCGATTTGTATCACTCCAAATCGTTAGGATAAACGGGCAACCGCATGTTAGTACTACTCCCAAAGCACGCGTTATCTCACCTTAGTGTCCGGTGACAGTACTACTCCGATCAACCCGTATGTGACAGTACTACTCCCATCACATAACATTAGAATAAAAGGCAAAATGCAACACACAAGAAATTTATACACGTACGACTTTTGAATGTTTATAGTGCACTCTAGACCCTATTGATCGATCAACTTATCCCATAAGGTTCATCACTTAACTAGCCAATATATTATCAAAATTCAATGCTCAAAACTTAATTTAAAAAAGGAATTCAAATCACATTTATCCCACTTTTCACACATTACTTGCAAAGCCCGATAAAACCAATTTTATCTTATTTCAAAACAAAACCGTGGGAACATCGAATGCATATAAAATCTCTTTAAAAAATAGTTTCATGAGCATTTATATACATGTGCACAACATAACAAGAGCATGACAAATAATGTTGTAAAAACAAAGCATAATATGGGAATCTTTAAGAAAGAAAAAACTTTAAACTTACTTACGAGTATAGAGAGGTTTTTCACACCTTCCCTACACCCCCAAACCTTTGAAAACACATTTAAAAATATGCCAAATCGGCAGCCCTCATAATCCACTCACCGATAACCGAAACTTGCTTGACAAGTCACCAATTCGATCCAAAACTTCTTCAAACGTAATCACCAACTTCTTATCATGTTTCAACCATCAAAAACTAAGGATTTAGTTCTCCTAATTGCACAAAACAAACCCCAAGTCGAACCCCCACACAACAACCCTTAAAACCTATCAAAACCTTAACCGAAAACTTTACGAAAACCACCAAACTTCTCTTAAACCTATAGTCCAAGATTATAAAATTTATAAAACACATTATAAACATACTAACATGATTAAAATAAACAATTTAAGACCCAAAACAGCGAGAAAAACCCTTGAACGAAAATTATAGGTTTTGATCAAAAACCGATTTTTCTTAAATCAAAAGAGTAAAAACGTTTTTACCAAGCCAATAACTTGGGAATTTCAATAAAGAACATTTTAAAATCATAGGATTGAATGTTTATCACCTCCAATTCTGACCCAACCAACTTTCATGGTTTTTGAGATGAAAAACAATGTTTTTGAAGAAGGAAAAATTATAAATAATTATTAGAACGAAAATTAATGAAAAAAAAATCGAGTTTACCTTGAAAAGGCGTCCGTTGTCAGCCTTGGGAAGAGGAAAAACGAAAATAATAAAATAAGGGTTTATGTTTTGATATAAAATAGGTTTTTAGGAATTAAATAAAGTAATTTGGGTTATTAATTAAAATTTTGGGTTAAGTATTAATTAAATAAGCTCATAGAAGTTTAATTCAATTAGAATTTGGATTGGATCAAAGCCCCTTAGAGATTCAAAGTTTTGACTTAGTTTATAAAATTGTCCTTAAGTTTTCAATTTTTACAAAATAGTCACTAGTTTCAAAATTCTAGGGATTCAAGGGTCAATTTTCGAAATTGAGTTGACCTAAGTCAAATATATATTAAATAAGTATTTTAGGATATTTTTCATAATTTATTTTGATTAAAAATCAGTTTTTAAGTATTTAATCCTGAACTAGGCTAAACCAACAAAACCGGTCCACTAGACCTCTAAACTTCTAGGCCCAAATTTGGGGTGTTACAAGGAAATTGAGAAAGAGATGAAACAAATGTACTTTTATCTGTTTTCAAAGGTAAATTTTAAGGATGATATTTCTTTTAAAGAGTAGAAAGTTGTAAAAACCCGAACTTTAAGAATCTGAGAGTCAGGTTAAATCGAGACATGAGCCTCCGGTTTGAGCTTATGAAACATTGTAGGCTTGGATCTTGGGTTATGTTTTGGGCCTTGGATTTATGGCTGAGGGAATTTTGGTAAAAGACTAAATAATAGAATTAAGGGGAAATATGGGTTATTTTTTAGGTTAAAGAATGATATCACCTCCCTACACCTTCTTTCTCTTCATCCCAAATCTTTTTTTCTTTTCAAAAACTCATCACAAAGTTTGGATTTTGAAGCTTAACAATAGGATTCACGTTTGGTTGGTTGAGGGAATTTTTATCAATACCCAATAATATATTTAAAGAGGTAAGAATCATCACGATTAGAGAAGAAAAGGGTTTAAGGGTGGGTTGATCAGGTTAAGTTCGGAAATGAGGTTTGAGGGCTTAGGGTTCTAACAATCTTGTGACATGTTTTGCAATTCTTCTTTCAATTAAGTAAGGAGAGAGTCCTTCAAAGAGCGAGGCTAGAAGAAGGTTTGAGGGTGAAACTTAAGAGTTGTGTCTTGTTGCTCTAGCTAAGGTAACTATAATCCTAACTCTTATGTATTTATATAGTCCATAATATTAATGCTTATAACATGTTTGCACGTATTTAGGTTTTGTTGATTACTTGAAGATGAAAATGAAAAATCAAGAAATTATTGTTGAAATTCGTTGAAATTAGTGATAATCTCCATCAGTTATACCTTAGACAACTTGTAGAAGAGGTTTGGGGAAGATATGGCTAGGGGAGATGCGTTTTTTGAGTTCTAAACCTAGAAATCAGAGTTGGTGTACCAGTACGGAGGATACCCATATCGATACTCGTTAGAGGAAAATTGAGTAATTAAGGGAAGGTGTATCGATACGACTACCCGCATATCGATACCACTATATTTTAAGGGATTCCAAAACCGTTTAGGCACTACAAAATATTTTTATTATTGTGAAAATTTTAATTTTGATAAAATTATTTTTGTCACTATTAGTACTTTTATCGTGACAAAATAAATTAGCATCACTTTAAATTAGAAATATATATATATATATATAATGGTCACAAAATTTAAAATCTTCATAACATTTTACCACAATTAACAAATTTATATAATATATAATGATAAAATATATTTGTTATCATTATTTGTCAGAAATGTTTTCCTCCATTTATTTGACGCCAAAAAAAGATATACGATGAGAAGTTTTGTAACTATACGTTATATATATTGTTAAAAAATTTCACAAAAAATAATTAAATTATTTTTTTTTGATAAATTATGTTTGTATTTATATACTTGAAATATACTGACAAGATTTATTGTCATAATTTTTTTTGGCGTAAAAAATAATATAGAGACAAGATTTGTAACTATAAGTTATAGTTGTTGTTACAAAAAAATTTACTACAAATAATGAAATTCAAGTTTTTTGTGATAAATTTTATTTGTAGTTATAGATTTAAATTATAGTGATAAAAATTATAGAGTGATAATTTTGTAACTATAAGTTATACAAGTAGCATGTACCATACATAAATTTATGCATCTAAGACATGAATAGACATACTTAAAAAACATGTCTCTCAAAAGACATTGTAAATTCGTGTAAGACACATAAATTTAATTGATACAATACACGTACGTAATACATCAAACTCAACTTAATCTGATCTAAAATCAAAATAAATCATACTAAATTTTGATATGATTTATAAATTTATTTTTCTATTTCATCTATCATATATCTAATAAGCTAACATTAACATTTTTTTATATTATCTATAAATTCACCCACAAAACTTCTAGTTAAATATTTAAATTATTATTAACAAAGTTTATTTTAATTGTTAATTTTTGATAAAAATCCAAAAAGACTTCTTAACAAAGCGCATTTTAATTTTTATTTATAATAATATTAATAAATTAGTATTGTTAAATATTTAAAAATTATTATTATTATAATTAATTAGACGTTTAAAATTTATTATTATTGTTATTATTTTTGTTAATAATATTATTAAAATAAAATTTTATTTAAAATAAATAAATAAATAAAGTTTCCTTATTTTTTAGAGCAAGAATTAGTTTTATATTAATACATTTTCTCTCTCAATATTAATTGAAAAATATTAGATTAGAGAGAAAAATTCATACGAGAATTTTTTTTTTCTCGTATAAACATGTTTTTTTTTTGTCAAACCCTAATTATAATTTTGTTTAGCAGTCTGAAGTCATTATTTTGAAGAGGAAAAACAAAACTATAAGTTTTCTTTTATATTTCATCTTATTTAGTATATTATAATCTATAATTCGTGGTTTATAATTTAATTTTGTATTTTTTAGGCAATCATGTATAAGAACAAAAGAGTGAGAATTTCTCCATCAACTCTGATTAATTCTAATAAAAAAATAATCAAAATCGAATAAACATAATGAATCGATAAACAATCAAGATAATATTTTAATTAATTTAAGCGTGTAATTTCAATTAAGTAAAACCGATGATTACTTATATTTAGTTGAGGTTTATTCCTTCTTTTATATGTTTCATTTATATATAAGTCTAAATGTGATTAAAATGATTTTACTTACAAATTTTTAGGTGGGCTTACAATAAATTTTACTTTGTTCAAATATAGAGATATAAACACCCAAAATGTTCTCTAAAGTCAGATTCAACAATTGCTTGCAAGATTTGGCGGAAACACTTCTACTTGAACATTCAAGGTAATATTATAATTTAATTTTTAATAATAAAATTTATTTATATGTTATTTTATAGATTTATTAATAAATTAATATAATTTAATTTTTAAATGTAGATGCGAAGAATTTATGGTTCGTCATGGTGGATTTTAATTATTTTTATTTTTAGATAATCACTTTATATTTTTACAAATTTTCTTTCTAAACATTTTATACTTATTTTAATGATATTTAATAATTTTTTTTGAAAATAATATTTCTCAAATACATTTATAAATGTTATATTAAATTATTTTATTTATCATAATAAACTTTAACGAAATTATGTAGCATTAACAAATTACGATAATTATTTTAGTTTATAATAATAAAATATAACAAAAAATATTTAGTAAAATTAATAAATTATAAAAATTATTATTCATAATATTTTTTAAAATAATAAAATTATGAAAAATTTATTTAATCAAAATAAAAATTTATAATAAATATTGATTTATCGTTAAAAATAATTATGACAATTAATATCTTTCACAATAATAAATTGTAATAAAATTATTTAGTCACAAAAAATTATAATAAATATTATTTTTAGTCGAAAAATAAATTTATCACTAAATTATTTATAAAAAATATTTATTTAATCACAAAAATAAATTATGAAAAATATTATTTTGGTAAAAAAACAACAACTTATGAAAAATATTATTTTAGACAAAAATAAATTTATCATAAAATATTTTATGATAAATATTTATTTAGTTACAATAAAAGTTTATGAAAAATATTTTTTTTATTATAGGAAAATTTTAGTGATAACATAAAATTAGTGAAAAAAATAAAAATTGTTATAATATGTATTTTTATCAAGAAAATTATTTTTATTGGGTGTTATAATTTAAGGTAATTGTGACAAAACTTTAATTTTTGTGACAAAAAAAATTTTATTCTAACAAATTTTTTGTCTCATTAATTTATATTTACGAACGAAATAATATAAGTGAGATTATTTTTTATCACAATATATATTTTTGTCATAAAACTCATATATTATATATTAAAATACAAGTTAATTGTGACAAAACATACTTCTCGAGAAAATAATTAATTTATTTATGACAAATATTTTGTGAGGATAAAATGATAATAATAACAAAATTTTATTATTACAATAAATGATATAAAATTGTAGTAAATACATTTTTGTCACAATATACTTTATATGATGGGGTTGTTCTAACAAACATGTTAACAAATAAAATTTATTAAAATAAATACATCATGACAAATTTAGTACTTTTAGTGATAAATAATTTTGTTACAATATTATTAATTTCTTGTAGACTGTAGTGAGGTGTACCGGTACGTGGGCGCTTATCAGTATCACTGTTTCATTGAGGTCACGTATCAGTATGGATGGTCTTCATACCGGTACTAAGATATTGGTATGATAAACATGTGTATTAGTACAAGGTTAATTTAATTCTTTTGAATGTGTTTTGGATATAGATACTCAGTGGGAGGGATATAGATACTCAGTGGGAGGGTATCGATACTGGTTAAGTCTTACTGATTCCCCATATAATTGTATTGAAATACGCAGTCCAATCTACCCAAGTTTTTACCTTTGAATTCAGAGGGTCAATAATTCGAGTTAGAAGTCTTAGTGTGTCCCTTTAAATTTATTAAATTATTAAAATATAATCATTAAAATTTTAAATATTTATCAATAATTTATAATATATAATAAATAAACAATCAATTTATAATAATTTGATAAGTTTAATGATTTTATAACTTTTAAAAGTTCGGTGGCTAAAAAGACTATTTTAACATAGTAGAGTGATATTTGTATAATTTACCTAAAATTTTATAACAAATTTCCGTTAATCGAATTAACCGATCGAATTAATAAAAAATTTATCGATTCAATTAATATATTTCGAAAAAATTCGGTTCGATTAACGATTAAATTTTTAAAAGTTTAATTTATTCAATTTTTAATAATTCGGTTCAGTTACCGACCGAATTACCCATAATTCCTCTGCCTCGCTTTAATACACTTTTAAAGCTTCAACTTTTTAAAATCCTTTCCGTGATCCCTGCAATCTTTTAAGTTTTTTAATTTCGTCCTTGGGTGTTAATTAAATTAGTTTTTCAAATGGTTAATCCCCGATTTAATTCTTAAAACTTTTTTTTCCCCAATTTCAGTGTTCGTATCCTCTGTCTACTCCCATGATAATTATGTATATTTAATTTCTGCCCTGCTAATAAATTCCTTTTAGTATATATAGTTATAAGTTTTATATTATAATGTATATATATTATTGACTTTATTTTATAAACTATATTTACATAAATCGTATGTTTTTATATAATAGAAAATTATAAGTTTTGTATTATAATATATATATTTTATCGAATGTTTGTATCATGTTCCAATTTCATGTTATCTTGTCTCTACAGGTTTGCCATGCCATGTTTTCTTGCATTGTTAATTTTGTATCCGGAATATAATTGTAATATCATATCCTTTTTATTCGAGAGTAAATATGATCAGTATCAGTTATAGTGATGGTGATTCTTCAGTTTATTTTTAAATAACAGAGTCCCTTAAAACATACTCGCATGCATAATCAATTTTCGATTTAATCATCGCTTGATTTTTAAAAAGCAATATTAAAAAGTGGTAATTATTTTTATATATCAATTGTGAACGGTATAAGATACTAAAATCTTCCTTACTTATAACCTACTCTAGAACTCATCTTTATTCGAATCTTTAATTTTATGGTGTTTGATCTATTTAAGTGGTTAGTGATGACTCTAAATTTTACCGTATTCATTTTTAAGTGTTTTCCCAAAATTCAAATGTTATTTTTATTTTTTAATGACTTTAAATTTAAAAATTTTAGTGATTTTAAAAAGGGATGCTACGCAAATATGATTTGATTAAGGATAAAACTCACCCCATGTGCTTTCCATCCCCCACATTTTTTCTCCATGAACCCAACATTGGCTGCGATAGAGTCTGGATCTGTCCCAGATGCACCATCAATGGCAACTGCAAATTGTGCTAGAGGAACGTCATCATTGAGTATTCTAACAATAAAACCTTACAAGGCATAACACATTGAATACCATTACTGTGTTCTTAGAAGCAGTGGTTGGATCAGATGACAACTTGGTAAACAACTCATTTACTTGCTCATCAACATCCACATGCTTAACAACTACAGATGCAGCAAGGACCCACCAACTCTTGCAGATATGAAATAATTGGAATTGGAATAGCTCAGTAGTTTAAAGGACTTCATCAATACACAATAAATTCAAGGTTTTAAGGACACGCATACCATTCTTGGAGCGGGTTTGTCTAAAAGCCGGTAATTTAAATGACGGCTAAAAAACAACCTAAAATTTTAAGCAGTTAGATGAAGTTAAGTTATTATGAACCGTTAGATAAAAAAATATATAAAGGTTAACAGGTTGTTTAAGTAAAATGAAAAAAAACTAAAAGATCGGTCGTTCCCAAAATTTCCAGAGAACTCTGAGATTCACAAACGCCTTAACGAAACCAAAATCTTGAGCCCATTGACAACTTAGATTATTGATATATTTTCTTTGAATGTTAAATTATTAAAATTGTCTTTGTAGTTTAATCTCTGTGGTTCAGTATTAAGCATTTGATTGCTTTTGATTGGAGGTTCATGCATCAACAACTTTTGTAGTTGTAGAACCTTTAATTTTCTATCATAAAAGATAAAATTTTGATATTTTGACAGTTGAGACCAACACTAACATGTATATATGTCGCGACCATTTTAAAACCGAAAAGTGAAAAATAGCCTGACGAGTTAATTTTGAAAAATCGAGTTTTTTACCACTTTTAATTATTATTTATGAAAAATCGGGGTATTAAAAAAAATGTATTTTATTTGAATTTTGAAAAAACTTGGAGTCACCACCGGCCACTTTGGTAGGCCAGACACCATAAAACAAACCAGAGATTCATTTTGAAAACATTTGGGTTCGGGAGTCGGTTACGCGTAAGGACGACCCTTACAAGCGCCCGAAATCGGTACCTTATTAATTACACGTGGCATTTTGGCATTTCGAATAATTTAATTTAATCCATTATTATCGAATAAACATTGCTCGAATAAGAATATCCTTTTGAGTAAAAAGGTACATTTCTTTTAAATACGAGCTTTGAAAAAGACGTCCTAGAATAGGAAATCTTAACTCGTATTTAAAGAAATACAAATTCTGACCCAAAAGGTTTTAAATGCATGATCGGTTTATTATCTGATTCATTTTAAGTTCTAACCTAAAAAAGGCTCCATTGATTAAATGTTTAAAACCCTATTAAATTATTAATTTCACCGGGTGTATTATGATAACATCCGAATGCACGGACACTACCATCTTGACACCAAACAAAATTAATAATACTATTAGTGCTTCTAGTTTGCCTAATTAATTTTATTAAATTCTAACCTTAAATTATTTGCCATTTTCTACGTTTCGATGACGCGCCAAATACGATACCAAAGTACACTATTGGCCAACATAATGTTATTTCAAAACACTGACCACTTAGTGTATCCGAGATATATGATTAGAACGTCATCGTTACTAAATTATGTTCCTATTTAATTAATTATGTAATTAAAGTGACTAACCCTAAAAAGGCTCTAATTTAATTATCTAAGTATAAATTAAGTGTTCACCTAAACAAAATATTCTATATGATTTTAAACTATGCATACAAATGATTTAAATAAATAATTAAATAAAAACAATTAATTTATAAAAACAAAGGCCAAGCATGTTTCGGATCAAACAACATGAACTTTAGATGCATCTTTAATCCTAAAGTTCGCTTAAATCTTCAACAATAATAAGTTGATACTATTGTTGACAGATATAAACATCTGAAATGAATAAACGAAGTTCCATTCAACTTTCTGAGTACACTGATCATACCTTTGGTCTAATAGCACTCAACTATTTAAAATAAATAAACATTGCTTTGAACAAGACTTACAAGTTTTTCATTAGAATCGAACGAGTATGAATGTCTATTGGTGTCACACGTCTTTGCTTTGCTTTATTGAGTCGGGAATAGAAGCTTTGCTTTTTGGGGTGATCAAATGCACAGATCATCTACAACAAAATGGTAGAATCCGAGACCAAGAATCCCAGGGGCCGAAAAGAAAAATGCCGAAGTCCCCTTTTGCAACGATTGAAAATGGTCTTCATTTTCCCCCTTGTAAATGGCAGCTATGATTTTGCATACAAAACCGGGACCATAATTCCTCCAATCATTACCTTCATCATTGTCCTATCATCATTGCCTCATCACTACACCATCATGCTTTAATCATTGCTTCCATAATTTCATCATTGCATCATCATTAGTTTAATCATAGCCTTCAATGATGGCAAAAAC
Organism: Abelmoschus esculentus; assembly: GCA_035048815.1. Classification (NCBI taxonomy): domain Eukaryota; kingdom Viridiplantae; phylum Streptophyta; class Magnoliopsida; order Malvales; family Malvaceae; genus Abelmoschus; species Abelmoschus esculentus. The sequence goes on from JAUCBN010000066.1 coordinate 2,484,725, forward strand.
CATGGCCAAAAAACCATCTTTCCTCCCCCTCTCAGTTTTCATCCATTTTTTTCTTCGGTTTTTTCCCTCCCTTGTACAGAGAACCCCCTTTGCTCCTGTCAAAAACTGTCCCTCTTAATTGCCATGGAAATCCTTCATATAACTGGTCCTAACTGCCCCTCAATGGTAAAGTAACCACCTCACCTCTTATCCATTATTATTTTTTGTTTTTATTATTTATGTATTTTATTTTTTATGAATATTATTTATTTATTTAATTATATTTACGTAGGCCTTATTTTATATTCGAACTCGGACGAAATTCGGGTATTACAATATATATATATATATGATATGCTAAGGACAATATCTTTGCTACAATCCATTGTCGTGGATTGAGTTATGATTCTGTCTAACAAAGGAAGGGGCTGTGAGATGAAGGTTAAGGGAATATATATTATCTTCTTCTCAAAAGATCAAATTATTTAATTTGTTGGCTCTTCAGTATCAAGAGGTTATTTTAACTTTCAATGCTTATAGGTCCTTTTGTACTTGAATTTGAACCAAATATAATTGATAGTCATTTCGGCAAAAACACGTTCCATATTATCTTAATATCTTTATGGTATCAATTAATCCTTTTGATTAATATGGACTCATTAACATGAATGTGTGACCAATAATGATGTTGATATGGTAGCTCACATGTGAATATTATTAACATAGAAAAAATTTCTCAATATTTTTAAAATTTATATTAATTTTAAAAAAATAATTTTTTAATTAATTTTTTAATTAAATATCTTAAAATTATTTAAAAAATTTATTAAATCTACACAAATCCTTACACACTTTTTATACTTTGTAATAATTTAACAAGTAATTCGATACATACAATTTTATTAGAACTTCTATAAGAGATTGTGTATACTTTAGAATAATTTATGTACATACACAAATTCTTACATTTCTTGTAGCATATTATGTTATCTCGTAGTAATTGTGTATATAATTGTGTATGTACACAAATCCTTACACTAAATTGAGCTCATTTAACTCATGGTAAGTAGGTGTAACGAATTCGGTATATACTTTTATTCTTATAATATTTATAAGGATTTGTGTATACTTTATAGTAATTTGTGTATATACACAAAACCATACACTTCTTGTAGCACATTATGTTTTCTCGTAGTAAATTGTGTATGAACATAAATCCTTACACTAAGATGACCTCCTTTAGCTCATGGTGAGAAGTTGCAATGATTTGTGTACATACCTTTTTCCTTACACTTTTCGTAACCATTTATGTATACTTTGTAGGGATTTGTGTACATACACAAATCCTTACAATATTTGTACCATTTTATGTATTCTCGTAATAAATTGTGTATGTACACAAATCCTTACCCTTGGATGGTCTCCTTTAGCTCATGGCAAGAAGTTGTAAGGATTTGTGTACATACCTTTTTTCTTACGGTTTTCGTAACTATTTGTGTATACGTTGTAAGGATTTGTGTACATACACAAATCCTTACCATTTATATACCAATTTATGTATTCTCGTAGTAAATTATGTATGTACACAAATCCTTACCCTTGGATGGCCTCCTTTAGCTCATGGTGAAAAGTTGTAAGGATTTGTATACATATCTTTTTCCTTACGGTTTTCGTAACCATTTGTGTATACGTTGTAAGGATTTGTGTACATACACACAAATCCTTATCATTTTTGTACCAATTTATATATTCTCGTAGTGATTTATGTATGTACACAAATCCTTACGTTTGTTATCGTTTTTCTTACAGTTTTTGTAAGGATTTATGTATGTGTACAAATCATTACGTTTGTAACAATCTATGTATGTACCGTTTCTCTTACGTTTGTAACCAATTATGTACATAAATTGACCGGGTAAATCGGTCAATTTTTTTAACCGATTTTTAAGGGTCTTCTCCTAAAATCACCCTCTTGGAGTAGTGTAGTGTGTCTGAATATATATCTCCAGATTCCCTTTGGCTATTGTCCTAATATTATCAGCAGGTCGCAAAATAGTTCTTCCAAGAGGAGTGTATTGGAAAAAAATCATTAATTGTTCGAATCCCTGAATTTATGGCTCATATATAATTACTTAAAAACTTTTCAAAGGTTATATCAAACTAAAAGGGTCATGTTTTGTGTTTCAAACCGTACCAAATTCATGTTGCAAAATGCTCAGACTCTAAAAAAATCTTCTGCAAGGCCTTAAAAGAACGAGATATTTCATTTCCACCAAAGAAATTGACAACTGCAACTAAATTGGTTGCTCAAGTACACAATCTTCAGAGGACTTTCACAGAGGGGAATAGGATTGACATTATTTGGTAAATTAAATAACAAATTAAAAAATCACTTAACAAAAAAAAAACTATATTTCTCTTGCTTCAGTGCCTTGGAATGTGAATGGACTCATGTCATTCCATGACATGCATTTTATCTTCTTATGATGTGGAATGTGGAACTTTGGCTCCCTTGGTATGGTTGGATTCTTTGATGACCTTGATTGAACAGCACCAAAATAACACACCACATTAGTACAACCAAGCTAAACAATGCAGATGAACTTTCAAACTATGTTACTCCTACTCTTCATTTTCTTAAGTATTCATGTACAATAAATACATATTCGAGCAAGGTTATTGGCATCGTCCTTGAGTCCGAATAACATAGCTTTTGAAGCCTGAATCAAATGTAATTTTTGAGAAATTTGAAGCTAAACCAAGGTAAAATCTTTTACCTTCTAGGAATAAAAGGTCTGTCAAAGTAAGGCATAGGCTGTGCTTTAGGAACGAGCTCCTTCCTAAGCCTCTTTATCTCTTCTTCTTCTGCCATCTGCAACAGAAAAAAAAACAAGAAAAAAAAACAGATTTAGATTATTAAAGTCAAAAACCTTCAAATATTGCTCTATTAGACTCATTTACCTTTTGCTGTCTCTCCCTTTCCAATTTATATTGCTCTATTAGACTCATCTTCTCAGCCACCTGGAAACACACAAGAAAAGAATGATTTTCCAAACCTGTTATCTATATATGTAATTCAAATTAGACACACATTATATCACTTCAGAATATCAATGCCACCAAAATATATACTACCAATAAGACAGTAGTAACTAAAATGAACCTGGTGATCAAACTCGGCACGATCCACTGCACGTATATCACTATGGAGTCTTAGGTCTGCTGGTCTTGTGCTCTCTTTAACAGGAGGTTTGATCAATACCTGCATTCAACACCCTTGAATTCATGAGAAAGACCTACGCAACTGCTACTATTATCAATTAATTTGAACTGTATAGAAGTGGTCTTGGACCTCTGGTTCGTCAGTTGTCCATGGGAGGCCTTGAGCAATCGGAATCCGCAGCTTCTCTTGCTCTGTCATCATTTCTTGGATCTTCTTCATAAACTCTTCTTCCTTCGTCTTACCTCTTTGCTGGAATAGTAACAAGTAAATGAAGATTATAAAATAAGAATCACTTCAAATAAAGATGGATACATGGTCTATAAACAGAAACTCCTAGTCAAAATGACGCTGTACCTCAGTTCTTAGCTTGAATGGTTTTAGGGAAGTGGGTTTGAGCTGCTTTTTCCATCTCCTCCCGCCAACTGTTCCGGAAGAGTCAGAGCTCTAAAATACAATACAAAATCCATAAGCCAAAATGCTTCCATATATTTCCATAAGCCTAAATACTGCCTTATAAACATAACATCTTAGCTTAAGTGAAAATTCAACCTCACTAGAAGTTCAATAAGACAAAACCAGTTTTGAACCAAACAAAATATGACAAAAGCAGTGAAAATATATTAGCTAAGTGAATGGTTACTTACATTTCTTCGGTTTCTTCGACCTCCATTAGAAGTTCTGCTTGAAACACTGCAAAAATAAAGGAACAATGTAACAGAGAACCAATAATCAAACAGTGTAAATGTGTTTTCTGGCTGGTAAAGTAATTAATCAGTTGCTTCTCTGACCTTCCTTGGCTACTATCCCACGAAGAAGAAACAGAGAAAGGCGGATCCAAACCCAGATTCTCAGCAGTCAAAACATAATCTGACGGACAAAATGAAGAAAATGATGTCTCATCATCGTTCCCAGCGTCACCCTCGGTCAAGTTTGTTGGTTGCAATCCAGGTAACGCCCATTTCAGTGGCTTCTTCTTGTTATTATAATTATCAATCTTCTCTTCTTTCGGTTCCTTTTCATCTTCTCCTTCCTTATCTGTCCCCTTTCGATCCGGTATCGAAAGAAGCCTCTCAAAGGCCTTAACCAGATGCAAAACTTTCCCACATTCAGGCACACTATTCCTTGCTTCTTCCATCAACTTATCTCTTCTCCTCTTAATAATAGTAGAACTGCCTGCTTCACTTGAGTTTTCGATCTCGTCAATCTCTTGATTATCTGATCCATACCCTTCAACCAAATCACTCGTCTCTTTAGCCTCTTCTTCAGCTTCAATATCAGCTTTGTTCTTGAAAAACTCTTCTTGAGATGCTCTCAGATTCTCATAAGCAACGCATAGACATTTCTTCGAATTCCCACCAATCTTCTCTTTGCATTTGCATTTAACCCCATCCGTCGTTGGATTTGAATCGGACTTTACTTTCTTCGAGTTTTTTTTAGCCACCACGAACTTCCTTTCCCTAAGCTTGTTACTCGGTGAATAAATGGCTGGATCCTTGGAATAGTGTTTCTCGGATTTTGAAGATTTTGTTAATGGAGAACTTGAATCGGAAATGTTTGGATTTGAATTCTCGGAAATTTTTGAATCCTTTGGGGTTTTCGATCGAGAATAACCTTCTGGGTCTTTCACAGGAGTCCCCAGTTTTGAATTCTTCGCAACCTCCATTGAGGAAGAACTGAGGAAATCTTTCAAGGAATGGACCGAAAATTGAAAATAAAAACTGGGTATTGGTTTATGATTGATGAGAGAAAAGGAGAATTCCTGGAAAGTAAGAGAAAATCGGTGGAATCTTTGATTTTGATGAAAGAAGGGAATGGGAAGAAAATAATAAATCAAAGAAAAGAAGAAAAATATGAACGTTGGAAGCCTGGCGACGCTCTTTGTAACGGCTAGTTTTGGGGGATTATTTGGAGACCGTAGGATTAATTATTTGAAAATTGTGGATTTTATTTATAAACCGTTAGATTAAGAGAAACAATTGGGATTTGCTTTGATTAGTGACCGTTAAGGATGGGGAATACCGAAATGGATGGTATAGATACGAAAACACCCTTGATTGTTTTTAAAATTACAATTGAATCCTTTTAGGTTGGAATTGTATTTTGGGCAATGATAGATCAAGACTAGGGTTGATTTAGGTCAATTTGGGCTAATCATATAATTTAAGTCATTAAATTCCTTTCATGGATAATTCAAGGAATAAAATAATTAAATGATAAATTAAATTTAAATTTAATTAATATATATAAGTTATATCTTCAAATATATTTAATTATAATCACTGTAGTTGATTTTAAAAAAATAATTATTTTTTATTTATCGGACTAAAAGAATAATAAGTAATTTAGATATTGTATTAATATACTCCCTCTGTCCCAAAAATAATGTCCCTTATTGACTTTTTTGGGGTCAAACTTTTTAAACTTTGACTAATGATTATTTAAAAATTATTATTGATAAAAATATGAAAAAAATATATTTTAAAAACCTCTAATAGAATAGATTTCAAATATATATTTTATAAAATCTAATTATTTAAAATTTTTAATATAATTGTAGTCAAAGTTTAGAAAATTTGATTTTCAAAAAGTCAATAAAGAACATTATTTGTGGGACGGAGGGAGTAATTTTTTATATTATATTTAATTGTTTTAAGTGACTGTATTAACTAATTAAATTATGGGTTTTACTCCGCTCCATCACATTTAATCACAATTCTTTTTTAATCAGACTTCACAGCTTAATTTTCCAATTTAATGAATATTCAATATATTTGTTCTTCACATTTGAATGCTGATGATCTATGTATTAAATATTAATATATGAGAAAATAACGAATTAGATCTTAATCTTAAAATTATATATTTAAAATAAATATTAAATATTATTCTTCAAAATACAAGTATTACATATTGAATATGTAATTTAGATATCAATTAAGTATTAAATATATGAATTAATTGATATGGATTTGCATGTTTTTTAATTTGGTTCTAAAAGACTAAGGGTTTAAGACTCCTTTTGAATGGACGATAAGATTTTTATTATTATTTAATTATATATTAGATAGAATTGAAAGACTCACTTTAAACATAAAAATTAATTTATTAATAATAAAGGATTTTAAGTTATTCAAATTTTTATTTTATTATTTAAATTTTATATAAAATTTTATTTGAATGTAATCGTGATTATGAAATTACGAGTCATATATTTTTGTATAATTAAAAAAAATAAAATTTTGAGTTAAATTTTTTCGTCTCTAAGTATAATAAAAAAATATTGTGTGGAATGAGTGATTTTTTATTGGATGAGTCTACAACGGGCGTCGAACACCGCTGAACATCGTTAACGTTGAACACCGTTGAACATTATTAAATTAATTTATAAAGAATAAAAATCTAAAGGACTAATAATACAATTATTAATTATATGTTAGTTTATCACACTTTTATTAATTACATACTGAGTCCTTAAGATTTTAAATTTTTATTAATTGATTTAATGGTATTCAACAATGTTTAACATTAATGGTGTTCAGTGGTGTTCGACGCCCGTTGTAGAATTTTTTTTTTTTATTTCACCAATTAGAGACTCTTTTACAGTACAAGATAACTTATTGAACGAAGTCTCGGTGACTTTCAAAAACACTGTAAAATTATCCCTATTTGGTGAATAAAAAAATTCCTCATCCCACTTCATAAAATATAAATTTTCACAACATTATCCATACCCAATTTAACAACTACAAAATTCGACTTTATTTATTATCTAACCCATTACATAAACATAGCAAACTTTTTGTTTTTCTATAAATGTCACTGAAATTTTATTAAATTCATAAAAAATTATAATTACATCGTAATTAAGAAGCAAAATAATTGGATTAAACAATCCAAAGATTCTTACAACTAAAAAACAAAGAAAAATAAATATTTCTATGAAGATAAGCATACCAATAAAATTCAGAAGCTTCTTGAATCTCCTTGTCTCTGTCCAAACGAGACGCATAACGAAAAAAAAGAGTTGTAGGCGATCCAAACTGTCATGCAAAAAGTATCGCTACCTATGATTGATTTCATCGGAAAACAACCATTAACCGAGTGGGGATAAATCTTTTCAAGTGACCACCGATAAAACAAAAATCAGAAACTAACATCGATTGAATCTTTTTTAGAACAATAATGGATCGCTAGGGTATGCTGAAACATGCCACAAAGATAGATGAATCAAATCATAAAACAGAAACAAAAACATACTACAAAGACAGAAAAAAGTAAGTCACAAGGACAAAAATAGCGTGCTATAGAAGTAGAGATTTTTATTAAGTTGAGTTGATCAATCGATGTAGTTGGCCAAGAGAGAGGTGAATTGACAATTTAAAATTTTGTGGAGATTTGGTAAAAATATGAGAAAATGAAGAACACAAGATTTATAGTGGTTCAAGCTTCGAACAAGCTCTACATCCACTACCTTAGCTCCCACTAAGGATTTTCAACCCAATTCACTATTGAATTCGACTTTTTTCTCAGTTCAAGGGATAACCATTACAAACCGAATCAATCTTTCTATCCAAAGATTGATTCAACCTCACAAGATTTACAAAGAAAAGAATGAAAAATATGGTTTCTCTCAAACAGAAAATATTGTCCAATTACAAACAATAATATTCCCCAAACTCAGAAATAAAGATTACAATAAGCTCCCAAGAGTTGGGTGTACAAGGATTTTGCAATTAAGCTCTTAAGGTTGGATTTGATGCTTGGATATTAGCTTTTGGATCAATAGTTGTTGTTGTTGCTTTAGATGCTTGATTTTATACTTTCTCATTGAATTCTAATCGTTGAAGTTGTTGGGATCATAAATATTGACGTTATTTCTTCATCTTCCCACCATAAATGCACTTCTACAGCTATTGGTATCGAAACGCGGGATGTCTGTATCGAAACGGTAAAAAAATACAAAGAGACATTCTATGCATTTAATAAGGATATCAAAACGGTATGTAAGCGTATCGAAACGATTTATCTTTAGAAAAAAGGGTATCGAAACAGCTTTATGGTCGTATCGAAACTTTTCGGGACTGTAAAAATCGGTATCGAAACACCCCTAGGGCCATTTTGAAAAGGGTAACCAAAGTTTTAAAGTTTATCTATTAAACAATGGTCAAAACATTTAAATCTAAAATAGTCGTTGGGAAAAGTTGACCGGTATCGAAACGATGATGTGGCTTATCGACACACCTTGAAATTTTTAATTAATTTTCATAAAATACAGGACGGTATCGAAACAATCAATGTTTGTATCGAAATGCCTATTTCGATACCGACTTTAAGTGCTTCGAAATCAAATTTTACAGTTTGAAATCGTATTGAAACGCCTATTAAATTTTGAAGAACTAAATTAAAATTTTGAAGGTCGTTTCGAAACCAATTTCAGGTGTATCGAAACACCTGTAACAAAAATACAAGTTTGGCTTTGAAAAACACTTAGAAAAATTGCTATGCGTTTTTGGTTTGACTTAAAGTTATTTGTTTGACTTAAGGACTTAAAATTTTATTTCAAATTGGTCTTATAACTTCTTTGTTATATCAAAATCAATTTTAGTTTTACATATTAAAATTAAAAATAAAAACAAAAAAATAATAGATTCGGTGGTCGACAACCAATACTAAGATTAATTGTCGAACACCGATCAAAGGGATTGATCAAAGTGAAGAACGACTAGAATTTTTTTTTGAGAGAGAAAATAGCGGCTAGGGTTTTCAAGTATGCTAATTAGTATTAGGAGATATTTTTTAAAATAAATAAAATAAAATAGGGTTTTCAATAGTTTTCATTTAAAAATAAATAAATAACGCCAAATGGAAATATTTTTTAAAAAATAGGTTTTCTTTTGAAATAAAACTCTCCAATATGAAAAAAAAATTAAACTAATTCTTGGAGATATGATCCATTTATATAAGCTAACAATTTATTATTAATAATTATGACTATTTCTCATTGAATTATAAATATAACTTATGGTAGCTAAACTTTTATTTTTATGATAATTTAATACTTATAATATGTGTAACACAATTGATCACTGAAATAAGTATTAAATTTTATAATAAGAACATATTATATATATCTATTATTATTGGATTATATATATCTAAAAAACGTATATTTTATACCCTTTTACTTAAGATTTTGTTTGATTTCAAATTCATTTACATTACATTTATTTACATTTCATTCATATTTGCATTATATTAGGTTTGCATGTTTTTATTTTAATTTTCAAAGATGTTACTTGAGAAGGATATTTTTCCGGTGGTGTATCGTAGGTTTGTTGGGGCAAAGCTGGAGAAAGGAAGAGATGCTAATAGCATATTCAGTGTTGAATTAGATTCAAAATATACTATAACATTTTGGACGCATCAATCAAAATTGCAAAAAAGACAAATGTGCAGCCCTTAGTCCCTTCACGTGAATGTTAGGCCAGCTACAATTCCATGCAAAATTAAAAGAATATTCCTTATATCTTTAAGGCACAAATCCTATAAATACAAAGCATTGCCTTCATCAAAAAATAGATCGGAGAGAGCCAAAGAAAAAAAGGAGAAAAAGTGAGGTTAAAAAGAAGAAGAAATGCAGTCACGTTCATCATCTTCTACCTCTAACCGAGCCATCATTGTTAGGAGCTTCAAGCAAGGGATATTTGCACGACTTCGGGAGAAGCGACAAGCTAGAAGACATCACGACATAGTTGTTTGGATTTCTTTCCTCTTCGTTTTTTTTATTCCTTTTCATTCAACTGAAAATATATTACAAAGATGGAAGTGTGAATAGTCTTTTAAACCTAGTCATGAACTGATTTTAGTATAGCTTAGGCTTTATTATGGATACTTTACTCTTTTAAATGAATGTCTTTTATTGTTTTCTAGTTTATTATGTGTTTCGTTCATAGAAGCTTGAATCTTTATCTTCAATCTTAGTTTGTAAGAGCTCTCAAGAGATTGCCATAGCTATGGGGTTTGATTAGCTTAGACCTAGGAATAGGCGAAGCTTAGATCACTATGAATAATGGGGTTACTGTTGGAAACAAAATCCTAACTCACCTTAGGGATAATGTAGGGTTTCAACGACTAAAAAGGGTAGAACTTTATCAACATTAAAGGTGTTATGGTTGAGACCGGGAAGTAATGCCTTAGCATTTTCTAGTGTTATGCCTTTGACTAGGGATAGTGGAGGTATTGTTAGAAAACTCTGTTGAACATGTATTTAAATCGGTGAACCAATAAACATTCAGGAAAAAGTAAAGATCTTTTCGTAATAAGCCTAACCAATCTTTATCCTGAATATTCCTTTGTGTGTGTGCTTCTGCAGCTTTATTTGATTACTCCTTTCTCAACTTTATTTTGTTACAACATTTTAGTGACAGTTATATATTTGCTTTAGCATATGTTCATACAAAAGATTTTATTATCTTTTATGTGTGATAACTACTTTTAAACTTTCCTACCGAATTTTCGTGAGAACGATCTCACTCACTCACTTTATTATTTGTTCGATGTATATAATTGTACGATATTTATTTATTTTATTAGTACATATCATCACTCAACAAATATGTTTGACCCAACTCTCGAGTATTCTTTCTAAAAAAAAAAGTGTTAAATAAATCGACTAACAGATTGACCATCTACCTCCCAATCCATTTTTTAATTCATTGAGTCTCGCATTTTTATGCTATAAGCTTTCTTTCTGCTTAGGAACTAAATTCAACTCTTTCTTCAACTAATCCTCTAACGTCTCTAAATATGGAGTACCCGATACCTCTATGGCAGAAAAAATAACTCAAGTTAGATTTTTATGTGCTTTAAAACATAGTTTTTACATCATAAATGCTCATTTTTACTTATTTACTTTGTCTTTCTTATAAAAGTTTGCAGGATTTTGTATGAAATATATAGATATGTACAAGAAATTATAAATGATAAAACACAATGAAAAAGGCCATTACTTCCCCTCCATGTCGTCAGCCGTGAAGCTTTGGAGCATGAAAGACATAGGAAAAGAGTAGGGATGGTTCGAGAGAAGTTGGAGGGGGCGGTCATTCCCGTTAAAAAATTGAAACTCTCATATGATTTAGAATTTTTTTATATAGCTTTTTTAATAAAAATATATTTTTACCTTGTTAAAATTTTATAGGTTCATCCTTTTTAAAATATTATAGGTTTGACCCCTAGCATAAAGGTTTACCCTTTTTAAAATTTTATAGGTTTGACCCCTAATATAAAATTATGTCAATACGGCTAAATAGGTCTTTGCGGCGTTTTTTAGCGTCATTAAAAACATTTTTGGCACTTAGAAAAACGCCGAAAGAAGCGCCACTGAAACCAGCGTCGCAATTGTTTGCGGCATTTTTTGAGAAAAACACCATAATAGGTCGAGATCTATAGTAGCGTTTGTATATACAAACGCCGCTAATAACATGCTCTTTTGTGACGTTTTTATCTACAAACGCCACTAATAACATGCTCTTTAGTGACGTTTTTATCTACAAACGCCGCTAATAACATTATGATTAAAAAATACAAATAATACTATATTATATAATAATTGATCAACCAAAATATAATTTCAAAATAATACAATGAAAGTGATACATTAAAAGATCTTTACTACTAGAAGATCTTTTATCCTACTAACTTGATATAGTTTTTGTAACTTTAAATCTCCCAAAAATGTTGCTAGAGACATGATTTTTAGTGGCGTTTTTACTAAAACGCCACAAAAGACTTATACATAGTGACATTTTTAAGAAAACGCCACTAAAGGTACAAATACTGTGATATTTTCTTAAAAAACGCTGCTAAAAGTGCCGCAAAAAGCTTGTTTTGCTGAGTGTGTATTTGTTCATGAAAAAGAGGATGATATTCAACTTTATATATAGCGGTGCTTATTGAGCGAGTCGGTCATGAATTGGACAGTTCTCGACTCGTGCTCTTTAAAAAAAATTGATGCTCAACCAGTGCTCGTTAAAAAATTTTGTTACTCGACTCATTTCTCATTAAACTCGTCAAAATTGTGCTCGATTTGTGCTCGTTAAAAAAATTTGTTACTCGACTCATTTCTCATTAAACTTGTCAAAATTGTGCTCGATTTGTGCTCGTTAAATTTTTTTTCTTACTCGACTCGTTGCTCGTTAAGCTCGACTTTTTGCTCGTTAAGCTCACTAAAAAACTTACCTTATTTTTAACTAAAATTAAAATTTAATAATACTATATGAGGTTTAATATTAACATAAATTAATAAACTTAACCAAAATTATCAAAAGATTGTATAAAATACTTTCAAAGTCTAAATTTGAAAGTATTAATCCATAAATAAATCAAACTAACATATTAAAACTAAAATAACAATTCAAAAATTAATAATTATTATTTAGGTTTATTTTTTTAATGAAATAATTTTAAAGTAATTACTAAACAAATATTTTTAAAAAATTAACGAACTTCTAGCAAACTTATTGAGTCAAGTTAAACTTTGTTCGATTCAACTTGTAAAGGTCTCGAGTCAAATTCAAGTTCGAGTCGAATCAATCCAAATTGATTATTTAGTTTTAACCGAGTTGAGTTCAAACAACTTACGAGTTGCTTAACTTGTTAAGCACCCTGTTTATACATAAGGTGTATATATATGGTGTATATATATATGTCATCAAGTGATTAATAAAAATTATGAATAAATAATAAATAAAAAATTGTTATATATAATATAAAGACATACCGAAAATACTGGACAATTTTGAAACATGAGGAACTATTTTCTTAAAACATTAGACACAAATGAACGTAAAATAGTATTAATGCATGGACATTGATTTTCCTTTGCCTATTAATCATTTAAATTTGGGTGCTTAAATTTCGGCCTCTCCTGTCTCTTCATCGACGATATAAAACTTGTTTCCTATCAAGCTTTCCTCAATTTCCTTTCTGTCAACCAATCTCTGTTATTATTGAACATCTTTGATTCAGGTAAGAAAATTTTATAATAAAAAAACTTGTAATTCAGAATTTTTTATTGATCAATCATATTGCATTTTTGTTTATATTTTATTTAGAGTGGTGGCCATGGAAATCTTCCAGAAAGCTAGCGTTGTTCGTTTATGTAGCCACCATGACAAATTCTTAGTAGCCAACGATGATCAGGAAACCGTTGGCCAAGACCGGGACGGGTCGTCGATAAATGCACGGTGGATGGTGGAATTCCCCGAATCAAGCTCGGCCCATATTCGTCTCAAAAGCTGTCATGGAAAATACTTGACGGCTTCAAATATGCCGTTTCTCATTGGAATGCGAGGGAAAAAGGTGTTGCAAACTTTGCCGAGACGGCTAACCTCTCCCGTTGAATGGGAGCCGGTTATGGAGGGTGTTCAGGTTAGGTTCAGGACGCGTTATGGTCAGTAGTTGCGTGCCAACGGAAAGTTCCCGCCGTGGAGGGGTAACATTACGCATGATGTGCCGCAACGATCCGCGACACAAGAATGGATTCTTTGGAACGTTGAGGTTTTAGAACATCGGCAACCAGAAGCTTCACCGCGTCTTCTGACTCCTCCTGTGGAGACATCATCGTCATCCCAGCCTCGAATTAATGAAAATGATATCGATGCTAATTCGGATGATTATAGTCCATCTTCATAGATATCACTCAGGGAACCTAGAAAGTTTACGCTTGAGGCTTGATAAACATGGTTTTTGTTAGACATACGGTTTATACCAGAATAAAAGTAATAATAATAAAATAAATATTATTTAAACAAACAAAAATAAGAACAATATAAAATATTAAATCAAATCGATTTGACTGTGTGTTGAGGTTTGTACAAATACAATTTCCTTAAAGATAAATTTTCGGTCACTCCTATTGTATTTGAATTCGTTGATCATCTGTCTCCTAAGATATAAAAAAAATATCAGCCATTATTGCACTACAGTAGAGATCATGAACTTACTATTACCTTTTTTTTCTTTCACTGAAAATAACTTTTAAAAAATTTACAGAGTAAAACAAAAGAAAGCTTTTAGATTTTCGTTGTGTATTGAAAACAAATGCTATTTATAGGGATTTATTAAAAATTAATTTATTTTTTAAAACAATTTCCACAATTACTATATGAATTAAAAGTAACTTCTAATATTGAAATTTTTAATTTCAAATAGAATTTGACAAATAATATCTCTTAATTAAGAAAAAATATTTTAAATTAGATTAAAATATTCATAGGTCCATGAAGGATAAGACTGATTCGAATATTTGTATTACCTCGTCGTGCATGTCTTCACATCAACTAATGATTCAATATTTTCTTCAACAACATTTGAATCAATTTCTGATTTAAACCTCTATAATTATGAAAATTTTCAATAATCTTCCATATGAATGAAATTGATCATTTAATCAAAAACATTTTGACTTGATGTGATTATAGAATCTACGGTTGGTATTTGTATAAGATAGGTATGTTTACTCCTTTTGAACCTTTCGAAAGTATATTTACCTTACTAGCTAATCAGTAGATGTGATATACTTGAATTGTTCAATCATTTATATAAACGATGACATACTTCACACAACTCTCTCTGACAAGAGTTTTAGTTCTCATAATTATGTTCATATGATTGTGAACATCGTCTGGTTCTTTAAGAATTTGAGAGAACTACGATTAATAATCTTCTTCAAGTGATCACACTTCACTCTCACCTGCTTCTCTCACAAATAACGAACGATGACACACAGAGTGATTCATATGGTTTTTCTTTGTTCTCACGTAAATGTTGGCCGATAAAAGTAAAACGAGGATCAAAATTTCTCGAGACGTATATGACAATAATGGTAGTGGCCGTATCAATCATAGATGACGGTCAGAGGATCAACGGAGCTTCACTGGAAAAGAAGAGAAGGGTTTATTTGAAAGAGGGGAAAATGTGTAAAGGAAAAAGATGGTTTCCAATGGAAAGAAAACAAATAGGGTTTCTGGATCTGATAGATAACTTTAAATACTCAAAGCTAAAGGCTAGATTACAAGGGGTCTCTAATAAGTCTAACTTTTTAGATTAATCTCTAATCTTTCAAATTAATTCAATTATATCAGTGAATGTTAATTAAATTCCCAAATTCAAAATTATAGTTTATAATTAACCACTCACAAATATTAGGATTTTCTAATTAGGAATTTTAGTTTTTTGCGTTTATGTATTGAAAAAAATTTAGGATGTTACACTATCCATTTTCATTCCTTTAAACCATACATGATACAACATGTTATTATGCTTCAACACCCATACTATCGCCTGTTTTCAGCTTGGTTTTAAAAATGATTTTTAGAAATTAAAGTTTTCAGCTTTTAAGTTTTTTTTTTTTTTAAATCATTTTTAAGTAAAATTACTCATATATTTTTTTTATATCATCAATTTTTTTATATTTTTAAAATAAATATATAAAATAGGTATTTTAGTTACTTAAAAGTACATTTTAATAGTAATATTAAACTCATTTATTTTAAAAATAAATTTAGGTAAATAATGGGATTGAGATGTAGGTGTGTTTCAAAATTACTTAGGGTACTAATAGATCAAAAGAAATTGTGAGAAATTACTATATTTTCAATTCAATCTAACGACGTACATATATCTCGTCATTTATAAATGATGAGATCTAAAGAATATTATTCCTTTTAGCCTATTCTCTCAAATATTTTTCAAACATACTTATTTCTCAAATATTTTTCTTCAATCTCAATATTCACCTAATTTTTCTATTTTAAACTAAATAACTAAAAACATTTTTATCGTATTTTAAAATCATTTTTTTCATCGTATTTTTCAAAAAAACATTCACAGTTAAACTTGTTCATATATATATATATTCTACCACCTCTCATCACAGACCATTAATTTAACACACGTTCACGAAGCATTAATATTTTTAAATAAACCATTTTGATAATAATTAAAAATCATTGAAATTAAATTGAAAATTTTAATTATTTAATTAAAAATGTTTTTATTTAATTATGAAAATATAATTAAGAAATAGTTTATTGAATACAAAATGAAAAAACGAATATTATAGTTGAAAATAATAAAGGGTAAAATACCCCGTTGATACATAAACTATATTTAATTCATCAGTTTTATATATTTATATATATTTTTTTGTTTTTAATTTTATACACTTTTTACTCCGTCCATGTTTTTTTTTTTATTTTTATATCACAAAAGATGATATGGAACACTATAACCACTCATTTATTGACGCATGATAATTATATTATTATTTTTAAAATTCTTAATTTATTTAAGAGTTAATAAAAAGATTAATCTTTAATAATTTATTGATTTTTTAAATTAATCCTTCTAATTTATTTTTTAAAATTTATTTATTATTAAAATATTAAAAATTAATAGAGCGGTCAATATTTAACTCATGATATCATCCTAATTTTTTAAAATATTTTTTTATTTTTAATTTATATAATTTTATTTTATACATTATACACATTCGAATCTCTATCTTTTCCATCATCATCGCCTCTCTCCACTACACTTAGTGCGTAAAACTGAACAAAAATCCTCTAACCTTAATCATGTTTCTTCCTCTATTAAAAATTTTAATAGACTGAACAAAAATTCTCTATTAATTTTTTTTTTAAATTAAAAATTAATTTTAATTTTAATTTTTATATCTTAAATTTTTAAACCCTAAATCTGTTATTTAAAAATTAGGGGTGTAAACGAACCGAGCTTGAACGGACAAGGGTATGTTCGTGTTCGTTTATTTATTTTTGAAGGTGTTCAAACTCTGTTCGTGTTCGTTTAAATTTTTAATGGTATATTCGAGTTTGGTTCGTTTATTTTTTGTTATGTTCGGGTTCGGTTCGTTTAACGTTCATGAACGTGTTCGTTTATATGTTCGGTAATTTGTTCGTTTAACATTCATGAACATGTTCGTTAACTGTTCGTGAACGAGTTCGTTTGTATATATTCATCAACTTGTCTATTTAGTGTTCACAAACATGTTTGTTTAGTGTTCATGAACATGTTTGTTTAGCGTTTATGAACATATCAGTTTAATGTTCGTGAACATGCTCGTTTATGCTCGATTATATACTTTGAATTTAGGATTATTAAAGAACATAAACGAGCTAATAAACGAACTTATAAACAAGTATATAAACGAACATAAACGAACATAAACAAGCCTATAAACGAGCTTATAAACGAGTATATAAACGAGCTTATAAACGAACATAAACGAGTTTGTTCGTGAACATAAACAAGCCGAACGCACTTATGTTCGTGTTCGTTCGTTTATTAACCGAACATAAAATATTTGTTCATACCCGTTTATTTAATTTAATAAACGAACATTATACAAACGGTTCACGAGCAGCTCATCGAACACCCTGCTCATTTACACCCCTATTAAAAATAAAAACACTAATAAAAACAAAATAAAATGATAAACGATATGAGTTTTGGGTTGAATTTGTGAAGATTAATATGTTAGAAACAAAGAAAAAGGGATAATATATATTCTGATTCAATGGGTTTTTCATCGAATAATCTCAACGGTGATGGCGTAAACAACCCTTAGTTACATCGCTTAGGGTTTGAAATTTTAAAGAAAAATTGATTTTTCTCATCGAAGAGAAAAAGAAACTGGGGGAAAAAATTGGAAAGAACAAAACATATGACGAGAAAAATAAATCATTTTATTTTTTAAAAAATTATTTTTTAATTAATATTAACTCACATTTTTATCACTGATTATTTCAAATATTTTTTTATAATATTTAAAATAAATATTTACTTTTTAAATTATTTAATTAATTTTTAAAAAAAATAAAAATAATTTTAAAGGGTAAAATTAAAATTTTAATAAAATATTGAAGATTAATCTTATTATTAACCCTTAAGTAAATTGAATTTTTAAAAATAATCTAAATACGATATGTCGATAAAAAAAGTAGTTATAATCATCTGAATTCAGGTGAATGTTATTTAAGCATATTAAGTTTTAGTGAGAGTTTATAATTTTGATAAATTCTCAATCGTTCTAAATACAATTTTAGTTACTTCAGTTTAAAGTTAATTTAAGATTATTTTTTGTAGTAATAAAGTTATTGTAGCTTAAAGTTAATTTAAGATTATTTTTTGTAGTAATAAAGTTATTGTAGCTTATGCACATTCTGAATTCAGTAAAGTTTGATCTTACTAAAGTTTAGGAAGACCAATTTGAAAATAGGCATGTCCGATTCATATTTACATGTAATTTCCATGCTATGCATCCATGATTGATCTATGTCATTTAATTATGTCTGTATATGTGACCATTAATGGGTACAATCATGATTGATGTAACCACTCAACGCGGTCTAGACAAACCCCGACTCGAACGAGCTACACGAGAAATACCGAGGCTAATTCGGAGACTTGCCCTGATAAACGAACCTAAAACATTATTTTTATCTTATTTAGATGCTTTATTTTAATCATACATGTTCATGCATAGATTATATTCAATTGCAGCAGAAACAGATAAGGAACGAGTTCTAAAACGTACAAACATGTTTTAAGGACCAAAATATAATTTTCTAGAAAATAAAAGACTATTATGAAATTGATGTTAACAATCTTTAATTAGGTTATTACATGCTTTCATCTCAAATTTCAGCTTACAATAACATCTACAACTTATTTAATTGTATGTTCAAAATTTATTTTTATCAAAAATAAAGTTTTAAGTATTTAATCCTGAACTAGGTTTAATCAGGTAAACATGTTCAATGAACCTTTAAACCGGCCACTAAAATGTATGATGTTATTATAAAATAGTAACCAATTATGTTAGGGGTATCATAGGTATTAAAGTGTCATAGAAATAATAGTGTAGATATCATAAGATGTACTTATAATTTGACGAGGGACAAAGTTATAAATACTTGATAGTTGATTATTAAATTTACTATATAAAGGGGTTATGGTACTAAGAATTAGGTTAACTTATTTTTCTTTTCTTCCCGTTAGAGAGTTTTGCATCAAAAGAACATATTTTCTTAAAAGATCAATACTAAAGATTTGACATTTCAATATCAAAATTCAAGGTTTCTAGTTTATCGATTAATTCAGGTAGATTTTTACTTTCGGTTTATTA
The DNA here is from genome assembly GCA_035048815.1 of Abelmoschus esculentus. Lineage (NCBI taxonomy): Eukaryota > Viridiplantae > Streptophyta > Magnoliopsida > Malvales > Malvaceae > Abelmoschus > Abelmoschus esculentus. The sequence continues at coordinate 2,504,134 of JAUCBN010000066.1, forward strand.
TTCTTGATCATTTGACATGTATAAATCTTAAGTTTATATTCGTATTGAATATATTTTTAGTTCTAACAGAAGCTGCTACGAAAATATATGATTTAGCTGCACTAGTATTTGGGGACATCGACTTTCACCAATTGCTCGGTCTAGCACATCCTATTAGTTTTTTCCCATACGAAAAAGAGTTTTACATATACGAAGATTCGAATATCAAATTGCTTATACTCGGATTCAATTCCTATTAGTTTGAAGATACAATAATGAATGTAATATCTAAAAAAGTGATCTAAATCCCTTTATTGATTACGGCAGATATCAGACTATGAAAAAGAGATTGAAATCATGCAAACCGAGACAAAAGAAGAGTATTTGGTCTCGTTGAGAAGGTAAACTGTTATGTTTGTATATGTAAATGAAACCAAAAATTTATATACTTGTCTAGGCTATTGCTACTAAATAATGTATGCCAATTTGAAAATTTTCTTTTTTTCTATTCTTCGTGATTCTTTAAAAATTCTATCGAACTTTTTCTTTTTATTCCTTGACTTTGTTTTTAGCTAGAATCGATCTATTTTCAACCTCAAAGTTTCAATCCACAAACAAATTTATTCCTGGGGACGCATGTGATAGTCACTTGTCGTCCCAGAAACGTCCCCAAGTAAACATCAAACGTCTCCGAGTTCTTTCAGTCGTATCTTGCTATCGTGGCACGTTTCCGGTACTTACCCTAATTGTTCCCATGCCACTCTCGTACCAAAAACGTATTGAGTACTTGAAACGAGCTGGTTCTTTTTCCGTCCCCGTGCTTCATAGTTTAGCAACAGAACATTGCTTTAAATCTCCAGAAAAGCAAAAGGCTTTCGAAAACAAAATCCCATTAAACTCATACAAGCCTTTCTTCTTCTTCACCATCTTCATCACCTACTGCACTTGATCTTCGGTATTCCGAGAACTCGTCGAAAAGAATGCGTGTGTGGTACGAAGACGGAGGCAGTAGTAGCGATCGATGCAGACGATGAACCAAAGAACCAACAACCAGGAAGTTATGAAGATGATGATGAGTTTAGTACAGTAGGGCGTAGGCTGATTTAGGATGGCATCGGTGAGTTCCCATTGGGTGGCTCTTCTCTTAAAAATAGTGTAGCATAGGTATGAGGAAAATATGTTATCATACATTATCTCCCTTACTTGCTATAAAAAAAGTAGTATGTTCTTTTTTCAATGGTTTGAGTTTTTGTTAGATCTATAATCATTTCGGTTCAAATTAAAATTTTAATAATAAAATTATTTTTTATTTAAATTGAAGTATAAAGATATACAAATATTGATATATAATGTTTTAAATATCTTTTTATTAATTTTATAATAGTAAAATGGATTTGGATACCTTTTGAAAATTTTCTTTTTATTAAGACATGCTTCAAATCTCAATAAAATATATTAATTTTTTATGTTTAAAAATTTAACTCATTTAAAAATTTAAATTTAATTATTAAAAACATTAATATTTTTATTAAAATTATTGATGTGACATGTTAAAAGAATTAATTTGGAAGTCATATAGCAAAATAATCCAATGGACAGGAATTTAACAATAAAGTTTAATAAGGTTAACAATTAGATTTGAATTTTTAAATCCAAAAGTAGAAAATATAATTTTAAAAATTAAAATAGAGGGATAAAATTCAAAATATTTAAAGAGTATAGGGGCTTAAATCAATATTTATCCAATATTTTGATTTGAGAAGTTACCTAAAAAAAGGGTAAACTACACAGATAGTCACCATACTATGGGGTTAGTATCGATCTAACCATAATGCTTTAAAAAGAATCAAATACACCGGCAAACTATTGATTTGATATTAAAATAGTCATCTGCCGTTAAGGGAGTAACGGACTGATGATGTGGCAGTTAAATATAAAATAGAATAATTACACATTTAATCCCTGTTATTTGTTAACGCTCTAAAAAACGTATATTTTATACCCTTTTACTTAAGGTTTTGTTTGGTTTCAAGCTCATTTGCATTGCATCTCATTGCATTTAGTTGCATTTCATGTGCATTTGCATTTAGATTAGGTTTTTATTTTAATTTCTCTTTTATTTTAAAAGATGCTGCTTTGGAGGGTATTTTCTTGGTTTTGATGTGCAGATTGCTGGAGCAAAGTAGAATGATTGGAAGAGATGCTGTAGCATATTTCCATGGTGTTGGATCGAACTTCAACGATGCTACAGCATTGTGGGCGGACAAAACAGAACGGAAGAAAGGACACACCTACAGCCCACTGTCCTCACGCATTTTCCAGGCCAGCTGCACCTTGCAGACCTGCAGACGTTGCACCTCCTCTGCAGACCTGCAATTGTCCCCTGCAGACCCTGCATTTCTACCATCTACTGCAGAGAATGTCAGAGCATATTCCCTTGGCATCTTTAGGGCACAAAACCCTAGAAGCCTCCTATAAATACAAGGCCAAACCTCCTTCAACAAGCATGTTCGGAGGAAGAAAAAGAGAAAAATCAGCAGCTAAGGAGCCATAAAGGAGCGAGCTTTAAGGAAAGCACGAGGGAGAAAAAAGAAGAAAGGAGACCACTTTCGGTCATCTTCCACCTCTAGCCAAGCCACCATTGTTGGAGAGCTTCAAGTAAGGGATTTGCGCGACTTCGGGAGGAGCGGCAAGCTAGGAAAAGTGTCACGGCACAAGCGTTTGAGACTTCCTTCCTCTTCACTTTGTTTACCTCTTTTCTAAGTAGTTGAATATGTATTTCAAAGGACGAAAGTTGAATAGTTTTTCTTACCTAGCCATGAACTAAACTAGTATGGCTAAGGCTTGTTTTGGATGATTTTTATTATGTTTTAATGGATGTTTATTGTTTCCAGTGTTTAACTTTGTGCTTTGTTCAAGAATGCTAACACATTTTCACTCTAAACCTTGGTTTGTAAGAGCACCGGGAGGTAGCCATAGCTCAAGGGGTTCGGGAAGCTTAGATCTAGGGATAGACAAAGCTAGACCAACTTGAACAATGGGGTTACCGCGGGAGCGGAATCCTAACTTTCCTTAGGGATAAGGTAGAGTTTCAACGACTAAAAGGGGTAGCACTTTATCAACATTAGGAGTGTTAGGGTTGAGACCGGGAGGTAATGCCTTAGCATTTTCGAGTGTTAGGCCTTCTGACTAGGGATAGTGGAGGCATTTTCAGTAAACTCTGTCGAGCACTAGTAAACCAGTGGAACAGTAGCATTCAGGAGAACGGTGAGATCATACCATTGCAAGCTTAGCCTGTCTTAAGCTTGAATATCTTCTCTGTGTTGTGTTTGTGCAGCTTTATTTATTTCTCCAATATCTGTTGAATCGCTACTGCATTTTCGCGACAATCTTTGTTTTGCTCCAGCATCACTGTTGACATCTTTATTTTGCTAAAGCATTTTGGTGACATTTGCAGAATTGCTTTAGCATATGATCATACAAAGGATTATTTTATCTTTTGTGTATGTTAACTATTTTTGAATTAACCTACCCAATCCTCGTGGGAACGATCTCACTCACACACTTTATTACTTGTTCGATGTGTATACTTGCACATTATTGCGCGCGAATCACAATCATATTTTAATCACACTCAGCACACAACAAGTTTTTGGCACCGTTGCCGGGGATTGAGGCAATAGGCTATTTCAATCATAGTTTTCATAGTTTTTATTTTTTTTATTTTGTGTTTTGAGTCTTTTGTTTTTGGTTTAATCTTTATTTTCTTTGTTTATCTTTTTAGGTTTTTGGTTAGTGGATGCCCAGAGTGAATCGTAGGGAATCCCTCGAACCATTTATTCCGGAAATCGAAAGGTATTTTAGAAAAAGGAAGCGAGAGCAAAGAACAAGAGCCATGTATTAGGATCCACAGAATCAAAATGCTAGAGCAATACCTGCAGCAAATCCAAATGCTGCAGCAAATCCGGAGATAGTAGCAAGACCAAGGGCAATTCGAGATCACTTGACACCGATCTTGGATGACCTCAATTCTGGGATAGTGACACCTAAGATACAAGCGACACACTTCGAGCTCAAGACTGTGATGTTTAATATGTTCAACTCGATCGGACAGTTTGGAGGATCTCCTCACGAGTATGCTCGACAATACATCCGTGCTTTCTTGGAGGTTTGCGATTCGTTCCGCCAACAAGGAGTGCACGAGGATGTGTTGAAGCTAAAGCTATTTCCATACTCTTTGAGAGACCGAGCAAGAGAATGGTTGAATGGAATTCCAGCCGGTTCGATGGAGTCATGGACAGCTTTGTGCAAAAGCTTTTTGGCAAGATACAACCCACCCAACATGGACACTCAATTGCGAAATGAGATAGCATCCTTCAGACAAGGGGATAACGAGTCAATGTACGAGTGTTGGGATCGGTACAAGAGCTTGCTGAGAAGGTGTATCAATCACGGTTTTCAAGATTAGACTCAAATCGTGATGTTCTACAATGGAGTCAACGCACCCACCAGGATGATGTTAGATGCTTCAGCAAATGGGACACTGCTGGACAAGTCTCCAAAAGAAGCATTTGATATTTTGGATAAAATAGCCAACAATGATTATCAGTTTCCAACTGCAAGGCTTGGGACAAGACGACGAACTCAAGGAAAGCTGGAGCTCGACGCAAATGATTCTGTCTCAGCACAAGTTTCTGCTATCACAAATATGTTGAAGAACCTTCAACAACCCAGTGAAGTACGAGATGCTAAGGCATTAAGCTGTGTGCACTGTAGTGGAAACCATTTCGATAAAGACTGCCCAACTCATCTAGAGTCTGCTCATTATGTTGGAAACTTCAACAAAAATTGCAACAACCCCTACTCCAACACGTACAACCCAGGGTGGAGACAACATCCTAATTTTTCGTGGGGTAATCAAGGACCGAATCAAGCAAGCAGCTCGAATAGGCAGCAACCCATGGCATCAAACCAAGGAGTCCATGGCTTTCAAGGAAATATGCCATGGCAAAATGACAACAAGGGAACAGTTCATCATCAAAGTCACAACAATTCTTTGGAAGCTTCGCTGCAAGAATTCATGGCTTCGACCAAGGAGTTCATGACATCAACGAAAGCATTAATGCAGGAGCATTCCACCACCATCTCTAATCAAGGCAATTTGTTGCAGACCCAAGGCGCACTTCTGCAAAGTCACAGCTCTTCACTCAGAACGATGGAGACTCAAGAGGGTCAAATTGCTCAAGCATTACAAGCAAGACCAAGAGGCAACTTGCCTAGTGATACTGAAGTCACTAAAAATCATGGCAAAGAGCAATGCAGCGCACTTACCTTGAGGAATGGAAGACAAATCAATAAGGGGGAACAACTCAAAAGAAATGAGAAGGAAGAAACCCCCATTCAGGAGCAAAAAGAAGCTGAAAAAAAAGAAGAAACATCAGCTCAAGAAGAAAATGGAGAAAACATAAATATTGAGGCATTTGGTGAGAAGCTTGCAAATGCTGCAGCAAAAGAAGTAGCATCAACGCAACCTTTGGAGAACGTAAGACCCCCACCACAATTCCCTCAGCGTTTGAAGCAACACAAAGAGGATCTCCAATTTCAAAAATTTGTAAGTATGCTGGACCAATTTCATATAAATATTTCATTTTTAGATGATATTGATCAAATGCCCTCATATGCAAAGTTTTTGAAAGACTGTTACAAAGAAAAGAAAAGTTGAGAATTTTGAAAAAGTTGATATAGCATCTGAGTTCTATTCTGGGAGGACTGAGCTTCCCATGAAGAGGCAAGATCCTGGCAGCTTCATCATTCTATGCTCGATAGGAGACAATTTTGTGGGCAGAGCATTATGCGACCTAGGGTCGAGTGTCAATCTGATGCCCAAAGCAATATTCAAGAAGCTTGGTATAGGGAGTATGCGACCTACAACAGTCATCTTGCAATTGGTGGACCACTCTCATGTTCGACCAAAAGGCAAAGTGGAAGATGTCATAGTAAAAGTGGGTAAGTTTGTGTTCCCTGTGGACTTTCTGATTTTGGATTGTGAGGTAGACTACAAAGCACCCATTATCTTGGGACGACCATTCCTTGCTACCGGTCGAATTCTCATCGACTGTGAGAAGGGAGACTTCACAATGCGAGTAGCAGATCAATCCATGACCATCAATGTCTTCAACACTCTCAAGTACATGGATGATAATAAAGAATGTCACTGTATAGCCGGGATAAATGCTGCAGCAATTGAAGAAGATGCTGATTTTTGCTGTGACAATTCTCCGCAAATGAAGGACTTTGCAAAAATGCTGGAGGAGCATGATCATCTGGAGCTAAAACAAATTGGCTATTTCAAGCCAAGACCAGGTACGAAATTTGAATCAATTGATTTCTCTAAATTTAGTCCTCCTAAACCATCATTTTTACATGCACTATCTCTAGACTTAAAACCACTGCCGCCGCATTTAAAGTATGTTTATTTGGGATCTCACAATACTTTGCCAGTGATTATTTCTTCTAGCTTAGATCCTAACCAAGAGCTAAGTCTTGTGAATTTGCTATCACAATATAAGAAAGCTCTAGGGTGGACTATGGCCGATTTGAAGGGCATCAGTCCTACGATTTGCATGCACAAGATTCTGCTGGAAGAATGCCACAGCAATTCTGTTGAGCCCCAAAGAAGACTGAACCCAGCAATGAAAAAAGTAGTGATGACATAGATTATCAAGTGGTTGGATGCAGGGATCATATACCCAATTTTTGATAGTTCATTGGTTAGTCATGTGTATTGTGTTCCTAAGAAGGGAGGTACGACAGTGATCACAAATGAGGACAACGAGTTGCTCCCGACAAGGACAGTCACAGGCTGGCGTATTTGTGTGGACTATAGGAAACTGAACAAGGCAACAAAGAAGGACCATTTCCCCCTTCCTTTTATCGATCAAATGTTGGATCGATTGGCGGGAAAGGCTTACTATTGCTTCCTCGATGGCTATTCTGGATACAATCAAATTGCTATAGCACTAGAGGATCAGGAGAAGACAACCTTCACTTGCCCTTATGGGACTTATGCTTTTCGAAGGATGCCATTTAGGTTATGTAATGCTCTAGCAACTTTTCAACGTTGCATGTTGGCAATTTTTTCAGACATGGTTGAAGAATTTTTGGAGGTATTTATGGACGATTTTTCTGTGTCCGGAGAAACTTTTAAAAAATGCCTCGGCAACCTGGAAAAAGTACTGAAACTCTGTGAAGAAGCCGACCTTGTACTCAATTGGGAAAAATGCAATTTCATGGTGACCGAAGGTACGGTTTTGGGGCACAAAATTTCGAGCAAAGGAATTGAAGTTGACAAAGCAAAAGTTGAGTTGATAGAGAAGCTACCACCCCCCACCACTGTGAAGGGAATTAGAAGTTTTCTTGGACATGCTGGCTTCTACAGGAGGTTCATCAAGGACTTCTCGAAAGTCTCTAAACCGCTTTGCAATTTGCTACAGCAAAATCAACCCTTTGTCTTCGATGAAAAATGCCACAGCGCTTTTACTGAACTAAAGAAGAAGCTTACCTCAACTCTAATAATGATACCACCCGATTGGACTGAGCCATTCGAGTTGATGTGCAACGCAAGTGACTACGCAGTTGGCGCAGCACTAGGTCAAAGGCGAGGTAAACTCTTCCATGTTATTTACTATGCAAGTAGAACTCTTAATGATGCTCAAATTAATTACACCACTACTGAGAAAGAGTTACTTGCTGTAGTATTTGCCTTTGATAAGTTTAGGGCATATCTTATAGGAACTAGAGTGATAGTGCACACTGATCATTCTGCCATCAAATACCTAGTGACTAAGAAAGATGCTAAGCCGAGACTTATTAGGTGGATACTTTTGCTTCAAGAATTTGATATTGAAATAAAGGATAGAAAAGGCACTGAAAATCAAGTTGCGGACCACCTATCTAGGCTAGAAAATCGTGAAAATTTAGGAGAGAATTTTGAGATCGAAGAAAATTTCCCTGATGAGAAAATTTTATATGCTACAGCATTACCTTGGTATGCCGACATTGTTAATTTTCTTGTTAGAAGTATTTTGCCTCCTGATTTATCTAGCCAAGGTCGCAAGAAGTTCAAACATGATGCAAAATTTTTCTATTGGGATGAGCCATATTTGTTCAAGCAATGTGCTGACCAATTGCTTCGGCGATGTGTGCCAGAAGAGGAACAAAAGAATATCCTATTCCATTGTCATGCAGCATCGTGTGGAGGTCATTTTGGTGGATCAAGGACTGCTGCAAAGGTCCTTCAATCTGGGATTCTACTGGCCCTCACTCTTCAAAGATGCTCAAGCATTTTACAAGGGATGCGATAGATGTCAAAGAACCGGTAACATCTCGAGGAGGAATGAAATGCCGTTGCAAAATATACTGGAAATTGAGCTTTTCGATGTTTAGGGAATTGATTTCATGGGATCATTTCCATCATCCTATGGTGATTTATATATCTTGCTAGCAGTGGACTACGTGAGCAAATGGGTTGAAGCGGTAGCAACACCCCACAATGATTCGAAGACGGTCCTGAAGTTCCTACACAAGAATATTTTCACAAGGTTTGGAGTCCCTAGAGCTATAATCAGTGATGAAGGAACCCACTTCGACAACAAGCTCATTGCTAAGGCATTACAACGCTATGGAGTCAGACACAAAATTGCTACAGCATATCATCCGTAGACGAATGGCCAAGCTGAAATCTCCAATAGAGAAATCAAGAAAATCTTAGAGAAAACAGTCAACACAAGGAGAAAAGATTGGTCTCCAAATCTTTCTCCTTACCATGTTTAGGTTCTGTTAAGAGGGCTTAACCTTAGGATGCTTAAGGATGAAAACTTAGAAGCTTACTATAGGAAGAACTTTAAACACTTTTGGGACTTGTGCATTATAGGAATTCTTTTAATGAACTTAGGTGATAAAGACTTAGATTTTTGGAAAATTAACTAGAGGTGCCTACCACCGGCTCTAGAAAATCTCTTCTTCATGCTAGAGGTGCCCGAAATTGGCTCTAGTATGTATTAAGGAATATCAAAAAGAAAAGACAAAAAGATTTTTAGTGAAAAGAAAAACACAAGTCTTTGAGGTGCCCGAAACCGGCTCAAGATTTGGGGTTTGGAAAAGAAGAGAAGACTTAACCAATGTCTATTTGTCTTGAACTTAGAGTTTATCTAAGAAAGCCTTTAATCAACTTGTCCACAAAAACACACACACTCACATCCTATAGTTTGTTTCTAGGTAAACTCTTAGGTAGCCGAATGGTTAAGGCTTAAAGATAGGCCTAGCTATGGTGGGGAGAATAGATGGACATGTAAGACCAAGAGAGAGTAAAGTTCGGCAAATTGATGGTTTGCATTGCTTGAGGACAAGCAATAGTTCGAGTTTGGGTGTGTGATAAGTGCTCAACACACTATCACTTTCTACTCCTTTTATCGGCATTTATCACCAAATATTCACCCACTTGAACCAATGCATATGCTTAATGTGATATATTTAGAAGTTATACTTAAATAGATACTATTTACAAAAAAAGGCACGTTTTACTGCATTTTCATATCTGTGCAGGAGAACCAGTGCCGCGGCAGAGACAAGGCCGAGGCAGGACCTGATGCCGAGGCAGCAGCAGGAATACAGGGAGCAAAGTGATAGGCGATGGAAAGACAAAAATCCAAGGAACGTGTCTGGACTTGAAGCCCATGATTCGGAGCTGGCTAGCGCAAGGAAAAGCCCAAAGTAAGACCACGCGGGAAAGCCCCCTTAGCCGAATTCAAACTTGGAAATATAATATTATTATGTACTTGACTTGTTCCCTACTCCAAGTTGTATTCTACTTAGGAAAGGTTTGCCCTAGGTCTAGCCTATATAAAGACCTAGCCACCCAATGTAATAGATATCGAAATACCTAGGGAGAGCCGACTTCTACTCTTGTTTCTTTCCTCTCCATCATGTTTTAAAACCTTCATAGGGTTTAGGTGAAGGTTGTGGAGTATTTGTGAGAGGAGATTGTACTTTATCTTTTATTCAATGCAATAAAGATTATCAAGGTTTGCTTATCCTTTGTTATTCGTTGTTCTTGCATTCAAGCCCGGGAGGGAAGTTTGTAAGTGATCCATTTATCTAAGCTCGGGAGAGCTAGATTCACGAAAGGGGTAAGTACGGTGTTTCAATCGCGAAATACTAACTCGACCTAGGGATAGGTTAAGAGTTTCAGCGGCTAAAAGAAGTGTGAGATTGGTTGGTGAGTATAATTGGTTCACGCCGGGAGGTATCATCAAGGACTAGTCATCAACAGCACTCTGACTTAGGGATAAGCGGAGTCATTCAATGACCCTTTGCCGAACTTTGGTAAAGTCTGCCCAGGGATTGCCGCGGCGGACAGCGTTATCGCTGCCCAGGCAGTAAACTGCAGTGCTGCCGAGGCAGAGATATGCGATTGCATTGGATAAAGACAAGTTAATCAAGTCCACAATACAATAGAACTGGATCCTGGCCCATCTTTCTCTCTGATATTTCAACCCTTTTATTTTTATTCAATTATTTTAGTTTAATAAATCACACCCACTCACTTGTGTTTTTATTTTCCTACAAAGCAAGAAGATAAAGAAAGCATATTAAGTATACCGATCCCTGAGGAGACGATAACTCGATAAATACTTATCACTTATTACTTGCGATGTGTCCACTTGCACTAAACGCACACTTTTGACACGCGACACCCATCAAACCTTTTTACCTTTCCAAGAACCCTAGCCCTCCAAAACTTACACAACATTTATTACCTTCTCTTTCCTCTCCCTTCCCAAGCAAGTAACCGTTCATCCTCCTCAACCCAACCCTCTATCTCCACTTCATCTTCTTCTCCAAAGTAACTAACCATTATTCTCTCAAAACTTCCTCCTCTCTCAAGAAAACCGAAAGCACATAAACTTCTCTGTCACAATGGTTCGCTGCAAGCATACCGAGGAATCCTCAAGGGCTGCTGCTCAAGCACGGCCGATTGAAATTCGCAAGTTCAAGGATGATGATGCGAAGGACCGTTTTCAAAGGCTCAAGGCAAGAACGGTGCACCAAGAGAAAGGCTTCCTCTACACTGCAACTTTCCAGAAGTTGCCAAAGCAAGTTGCCCTCACCATAAAACACCACAAGTGGGAGGACTTTGCTCGGCACTTCGCAGCAAAGCCGGATGGCAAGTCCCTCAACATTTCGCTCGTCAAAGAGTTCTACGCTCACTACACAAGACCGGGACAACCAACAGTGTATGTCCGAGGAGATGATGTGCCATTCACCGCACAAGACATCAACCGGTTCTATGGACTGAATGAAGATGACAAACACTCCATCTTTGTCGCATCAATGTTGGGGCAAGACCAAGACTTTTTACTTCAAGAACTCTGCGTCGAAGGAACCATTTGGGATGAAGCAAACACAACTGTGGACCGTACTTCTTTGAAGCCAGAAGGAAAAATTTGGATGTACTTTATCAAGCAAAACTTAATGCCGACCACTCACACGGCCACTGTCAACTTGGGCAGACTACAATTGCTACACTCAATGCTGAGGACTATGAAGATCAATGTGGGGAAGATCATTCTCGAAGAGGCTTATGCTGCGCTCAAGAGGAAGCAATGCCCCCTTCCGTTACCTTACCTCATTACAGCACTCTGTAGGAAACAGAGAGTGTTCGAGAATGATGAGTACTTCAAGGTGAAAGGGCGGCAAGGCATAGCATTGAAGAAGATCTCTGAGTTGATGGGATTAGAGGAAAATGCCCCAGCATCTGCTGAGCCATCAGCCAAGCCGAAAACTGCCACAGCAAATTTCAATGCATTACCTACAACTGTTCAAGGAATGCAACTACAGCTGCAAGACCTTCAAAGCAAATTCATGTCATACATGAGTTATGTCCAGAAAAGGGACCTAATCCTTCAACTGAACTTTCGAGAACTGCTGCAAGATGGTGGCTATGTTTTTCCCAACTTCCCAACCCACATCTTCGGCCCAATTGAGCCCGAGCAAGCACCAAAGGAACACGCCCCGCCACAGCAACAACACAGCCAAACTACTTCACCAAGGAATGCACAAGACACCGCCCGCCAACAGGATGAGCCACCAGTAACTGCACCAGTATCTGAACCATCTCCTGTTGCTTCTGCTACAGCATCATACCAGGTCCCCGCCGGTCCATCAGAACCATCACCACAGGACAAAGGCAAGGAACCTACAATGGAATCACCAACCTCTGCACAACAAACAGTTGAAATCAGCAGTGATGATTTCGATCTCAACTCATCCCCACATGAAAAGGTGCCTCCTACAGATCAATTAGTCAATTCCGTCCCACGCCGTTAGATTAAGCGTATAGCTGGACGACACGCTTCTTATAGGAGGGAGGAGGATATGATGCCCATCGCAGCAGTAGAAACAGAGCAACCATCACCATTGGACAGGCCTTGGAAACGCATCAAGATGGTCGTCCACAAGACGAAACCCACCGACACGTAAGCATCTTCTCCTTTTTGTTTTTATTTTGCATATAGTTTTATTTCTCATAACATTGAGGACAATGCTAACCTCAAGTTTGGGGGTAGCAAAGTCTTCGCCTTAGCATTCTCATTTCATTTTGCATACATATGAATTTGCTATAGCATTAGATTCAATTCAAGACAGCTTCTGGGATTAGAATAAATGATATTCGATGATGAGGATTTTAATGATTTTGAACTGAATTAGAAAATATTGAGAATAAATTGAACTGAATTAGGACTTGATGCTTTGGAATTTTATTTGACACGATTGTATGTTTCCTATGCTTGAATGGTAGGAACTTTTTAGAGAACTTAGAATCTATGCCTTAGTTTTAAAAAAAAAAAGAGATATGAATAAATGCTGTAGAAGGACGCTCCTCTATGCAAGCTTAGCTTATGCCTTGAACATAAATAATGCTACAGCATATGAGCGAATGAAAGTTGTCACAGGATGACTCTACCTACTAGCTCGGGGATGAGATGTTTGCTCCATACTCATCTAGAGTTAAGGATGGTAGTTGTGATGAGCTGACACACTTCGAAATAATTTAAAAAAAAACTAAGCATGGGAGTAATTTTTAGGAACTAGGGTATAGTGAATAAGGAAAACTAGAATTTTTCTAACATTTAAGCATATGTTAGATACAATCCAGCACACACAAGCAAGGTATCCTGTCTTAGTTCAAGTTCTTGGAATTCTCAATATCGTGTAGATTGCTATAGCATTGATATTCTGAGGATTGATATTTTGCCTAAACTGCTGTCAAAGATTGAAAGTAATGTCATAGCATTTTTATATGTCATTGCTTGAGGACAAGCAATATCTTAAGCTTGGGGGGGTGTTAACGCTCTAAAAGCATATATTTTATACCCTTTTACTTAAGGTTTTGTTTGGTTTCAAGCTCATTTGCATTGCATCTCATTGCATTTAGTTGCATTTCATGTGCATTTGCATTTAGATTAGGTTTTTATTTTAATTTCTCTTTTATTTTAAAAGATGCTGCTTTGGAGGGTATTTTCTTGGTTTTGATGTGCAGATTGCTGGAGCAAAGTAGAATGATTGGAAGAGATGCTGTAGCATATTTCCATGGTGTTGGATCGAACTTCAACGATGCTACAGCATTGTGGGCGGACAAAACAGAACGGAAGAAAGGACACACCTACAGCCCACTATCCTCACGCGTTTTCCAGGCCAGCTGCAGCTTGCAGACCTGCAGACGTTGCACCTCCTCTACAGACCTGCAATTGTCCCCTGCAGACCCTACATTTCTGCCATCTGCTGCAAAGAATGTCAGAGCATATTCCATTGGCATCTTTAGGGCACAAAACCCTAGAAGCCTCCTATAAATACAAGGCCAAGCCTCCTTCAACAAGCATGTTCGGAGGAAGAAAAAGAGAAAAATCAGCAGCTAAGGAGCCATAAAGGAGTGAGCTTTAAGGAAAGCACGAGGGAGAAGAAAGAAGAAAGGAGGCCACTTTCGGTCATCTTCCACCTCTGGCCAAGCCACCATTGTTGGAGAGCTTCAAGTAAGGGATTTGCGCGACTTCGGGAGGAGCGGCAAGCTAGGAAAAATGTCACGGCACAAGCGTTTGAGACTTCCTTCCTCTTCACTTTGTTTACCTCTTTTCTAAGTAGTTGAATATGTATTTCAAAGGACGAAAGTTGAATAGTTTTTCTTACCTAGCCATGAACTAAACTAGTATGGTTAATGCTTGTTTTGGATGGTTTTTATTATGTTTTAATGGATGTTTATTGTTTCCAGTGTTTAACTTTGTGCTTTGTTCAAGAATGCTAACACATTTTCACTCTAAACCTTGGTTTGTAAGAGCACCGGGAGGTAGCCATAGCTCAAGGGGTTCGGGAAGCTTAGATCTAGGGATAGGCAAAGCTAGACCAACTTGAACAATGGGGTTACCGCGGGAGTGGAATCCTAACTTGCCTTAGGGATAAGGTAGAGTTTCAACGACTAAAAGGGGTAGCACTTTATCAACATTAGGAGTGTTAGGGTTGAGACCGGGAGGTAATGCCTTAGTTGGAGGCATTTTCAGTAAACTCTGTCGAGCACTAGTAAACCAGTGGAACAGTAGCATTCAGGAGAACGGTGAGATCATACCATTGCAAGCCTAGCCTGTCTTAAGCTTGAATATCTTCTCTGTGTTGTGTTTGTGCAGCTTTATTTATTTCTCCAATATCTGTTGAATCGCTACTGCATTTTCGTGACAATCTTTGTTTTGCTCCAGCATCACTAGTGACATCTTTATTTTGCTAAAGCATTTTGGTGACATTTGCATAATTGCTTTAGCATATGATCATACAAAGGATTATTTTATCTTTTGTGTATGTTAACTATTTTTGAATTAACCTACCCAATCCTCGTGGGAACGATCTCACTCACACACTTTATTACTTGTTCGATGTGTATACTTGCACATTATTGCGCGCGAATCACAATCATATTTTAATCACACTCAGCACGCAACATTATTCATACATTTTTGTAATTTAATCCCTGTTATTATAATTACAGGTGTCACCACCTGATCAAAGGAGAAAAGAAAAAACCTCCAAACATGCTTCCAATGGGGATTGAACTCAGGCAAGGTTAAATGGATTTCAACAGCTTAACTACTGGATCAAGTATAATATATTGATATATGACACTATTAGTTATATATACTTATTGTTTTCTCATATTTGTTCCTTTATATTTAATTATTTTTAATTTAATTAAAAATAATAATTAAATTATTATATAATAAATTAAAAGTTTCAAATTAATAAAATTTTATTTATCAACTCTAAACCCAAAACCCAAAACCCTAAATCTTAAACCCTTAAAACTTAAATCCTAAAAATATTTGAATAAAATATTTAGATTTTAAATATTCGAATAAAAATTTTCAGATATTCAAATAAAAATATTCATAGAATAAATATTCAAATAAAATCATAAATATTTAAATATTTTGATTTAAAAATATTCGAATAAAATATTTGAATTTTAAATATTCGAATAAAAAAAATCGTATATACGAATAAAAATATTCGTATAATAAATATTCGAATAAAAATCATAAATATTTGAATATTTAGATTTAAAAATGATCTTATTCGAATATTTATTATACGAATATTTATATTTGTATATTTATTATTTAAATATTTTTATTTGAATATCCAAAAATATTATTCGAATATTTAAAATCCAAATATTTTATTCGAATATTTTTAAATCTAAATATTCAAATATTTATGATCTTTATTCGAATTTTGGGTTTAAAATTTTATTTTAATGAATTTAGGGTTTAAGGTTTAAAAATTTGAATATAGAGTTTAGAGTTGATAAATAAAATTTTATTAATTTGAAACTTTTAATTTATTACATAGTAATTTAATTAAATTAAAAATAATTAAATATAAAAAACAAATGTGAGAAACAATAAATATATATAATTAATAGTGTTTTGTAATAATAGATTATACCTGGTCTAGTGGTTAGGTAAGATTATATCTTGCCTGGGTTCAATTCCCTTATATAAGCATTTTTGGAGGTTTTTTCTTTTCTTCTTTGATCAGGTGATGATACGTGTCATCATCTGATTGGAGGGGAAAAATAAATTTAATAAATTAAATATATATAAATATAATCACCACCTAATTAAATAATTATATTATTTTATTATAATAAAATTAGGACTAAATTACAAAATTTATGAACAAAAGGGATTAAATTTGTAATTATTTCATTTTATATTTAACTGCCACATCATCAGTCCGTTACTCCCTTAACGGTAGATGGTTATTTTAATATCAAATCAATAGTTTATCGGTGTATTTGATTCTTTTTAAAGTATTGTGGCCAAATCGATACTAACCTCATAGTATGGTGACTATTTGTGTAGTTTACCAAAAAAGAAAACATTTGGAGGACGAAAACACATATAACGACGTAGATCGTAATTTCCACTTTCCAGACCCTTTTCCTCCTTCCAAACCCACAAATAAATTTCCCAAATCTGCACCTTAGGGTTGTTTTTTATTTCCAATCCCCATATTCAGATCGTAATAGCTCAAATCAGTGAAAAAAGGGGGCTAAAATGTACGGATTTGAAGCTATGACATTCAATATTCACGGCGGATACTTGGAAGCCATCGTGAGAGGTCATAGGGCCGGACTCTTAACCGCCGCCGATTACAACAATCTTTGCCAATGCGAAACCCTTGATGATATCAAGATGCATCTCTCCGCCACCGAGTACGGTCCTTATCTCCAAAACGGTATGTTTCTTTCATGATCTTCAATTTTCAATTTCAAATCTACTAATATAGTTCATTGATTTTCGTATGAATTGAGTTATAATTGATATTAGTTGCAACTTCATGGTGTTATTTTAAAGTACTTCTTATTAACATTTTGAATTACTGGATATTTTTTAAGGTGATTATAAAATTTGTTGATCCTTTGCAGAACCTTCACCATTGCATACGACTACAATTGTGGAGAAATGCACTCTTAAACTTGTTGATGAGTATAAACATATGTTATGCCAAGCTACGGAGCCATTGTCCACCTTCTTAGAGTATATCACGTATGTAAATATTTGTCTTTTTGTTTCTTTCTTTGATTGCTTGAAAGATATGTGATTATATTTCTCTAAATTTTAGCCAAGGCTTTTATTTATTTTACATCTCATGATCTGGGTTTGATTTAATTGAATATTAGCAGTGTTCAGCTTGTTCAGTGCCGTTTGAATACTGGTGATTTGATATGGTGGTGTGAATTGTGTACATCCTCCTGCTGCCAAAACTGAATTAGCAGCTAATGCAGTTTTGTTAACTATTTAGCCTATTAGATTGGAGGCAAACAATGCGATCTTATATTTCCTTATAACAGTCTGTTAACTTATTCCCTTCATACCATGATCTGCTTATCAATTTTAATCTCAATTTGTAAGGTAACCGACTTTAGTTGAGCTTCTTGAGTTGTCTGAGTGATATTCGGAAAGCTGTATCTTAAGATGGTGTAGAGATGCAGATTGATTAATTGGTTGTTGTAGATTTAGCAAAAGCCGAAGAAAACCTAATCTTTTTTATTGTTTCATTTAGATATGGTCACATGATAGACAATGTTGTCCTGATTGTTACTGGAACCTTGCATGAGAGAGATGTTCAAGAGCTTCTGGAGAAATGCCATCCTTTGGGCATATTTGACAGGTATTCTAACCTCTAAATAATGATCAGCTTATTATCTCACCTCACATAATACATATGCTCACTTTCCTGTTTTGCTGCTTCAGTATTGCAACCCTCGCAGTTGCTCAGAACATGCGTGAACTCTACAGATTGGTTCTTGTTGACACTCCCCTTGCTCCATACTTCTCTGAGTGTATTACCTCTGAGGTACAAGGTTCCAACAACTTTTCTGATATTGTTTCTTCATATTCATTGTCTCTGACTACTTGTCTGTAACTCTCTCTTTAAGTATGTGTCACATTGAAATGTTGTTTGTGTAATGTTGAAAATTTTTAACCTTTGATTTTGGGTTCATTCATCTTGAATTTTCTCCAGGATCTTGATGACATGAACATTGAAATTATGAGGAACACTCTCTACAAAGCATACCTTGAAGACTTCTACAAATTTTGCCAAGTAAGGTTCTAATACAGAAGAAAGTTGGCTTTTCTTTTTGCATATGGCATACGATAGTTGTTCTCTGTCCCGACTTGTTAATTTAAACTATATTTTTGTGAATAGAAACTTGGTGGTGCGACAGCAGAGATAATGTCTGACCTCCTTTCCTTTGAGGCTGACAGAAGGGCTGTAAATATTACCATTAACAGGTACTATTAAATATGGAAAAGGATTATTTCTTGTAGTTTTCTAGTTTTACTCTTGCTACTTTCTTACCATATATTTTCAAATAAACATGTTTGGTGTGGTTTGCTTTTTGCAGCATTGGCACTGAACTAACTCGTGATGATCGGAGGAATTTGTACTCGAATTTTGGTCTGCTGTAAGCTCTTTCTCTCAGACCCGATTTTGTTACTTTAGTTTGGTTTAATAGTTTCTTCTGTGTTTGTTATCTTTGAAAGTGCTCCTCCATGTTAAACAGTTACCCCTATGGCCATGAGGAACTTGCTGTCTGTGAGGATATTGATCAGGTTTGTTTCATATGTGATGCTTCCTATGATGAAGTTACTTCGAGATCTTATCTTTTTCTTTGTAGGTCCGTGCTGCTATGGAAAAATATCCTCCCTACCAATCAATTTTCTCTAAACTATCTTATGGAGAGAGCCAGATGCTTGACAAGGCATTTTACGAGGAGGAAGTGAAAAGGCTTTGCCTAGCTTTTGAGCAACAGGTTTATACTTTATTTCTCAGGCATCAATCATCTTCGTTAATAACAGTCAACGAGGAGAGGCACAGCTGCAACATATGCTTGATTTATTAACAATGTATCGAATTTTCTCTGATTTTCTCTTCTTTGATGATGATCTGCAGTTCCATTACGGGGTTTTCTTTGCATACATGAGATTAAGAGAGCAGGAGATCAGGAACCTGATGTGGATCTCTGAATGTGTGGCTCAAAACCAAAAGTCTAGGGTTCATGACAGTGTTGTCTTCATATTTTAGATGAGCCGGGAATCGGTTAGGAATAATTAATCGGATTGCGTTGTGTAATCAGCTGTAAATTTTCATGCCTCGGTTTATCAAGCCGTGTTATCATTGGAGTGGTTTAGATGTTTGTTTCCAAACATTTTGGGTTAAAACATAAACTCTATATTATAATATATACGTGTGTTTTATTTGGTTTTGGAGATGCAAATGTTGTATTCATATTGATTAATATGTATTATTTTCTTAACCCACGTTGTTTTCAATAATTCCGTAATTAGTTAAACGATGGTACATGTCATTATCCGAGTGAATTTAAATTTTCTCTTGTTATCTATTTTATTGATAGTGTCAATCTAACTTTTTTTTACCCATCTTAAAATTTTATGAATTTTGGTTTTGTATCTACCCTAAAATTTTATGCCTCTTATATAAATTATAATAAAATATTGGCTAAAGATGTCCATAAGTAATAACTTATTATTTCTTACAGACCAAAAATAATTAATTTGAGCTTAATTCATTTACAACCCTATATTAAAGCCCCAAATTAGGTTGTTTCGAATTTGTTGTAGCGTTGTAGACATTGTATATTACATTGATTTATAAATTATAATTTGAAGGTTTCTTATTTAATTAGATAAAGCCATGATTGAACTATGAAGGAGTAAGTTAATTAACTTTGAAACGAATAGGTCTTAAAAAATAACTAAACAAAAAAAATTAAAGGAGTTTAGGTTTAATTTT
This sequence comes from Abelmoschus esculentus, assembly GCA_035048815.1. Lineage (NCBI taxonomy): Eukaryota > Viridiplantae > Streptophyta > Magnoliopsida > Malvales > Malvaceae > Abelmoschus > Abelmoschus esculentus. The sequence goes on from JAUCBN010000066.1 coordinate 2,524,039, forward strand.
TAGAAAATTTAAAATTAAAAAGTTTTAAAATGATTAAATAAAAAAATAAGGGATATAGATTTAATTTTATTAATTTTAAATGATATGTTCCTAAAAAACTAATGAACTATACAATTTCACGAGGGACAATGGCTTAATTACAATAGTTTTAAACATCTTATGACTTAAATATAATTAATCCATAAATTTGAGGGACAATTTTCCCTCCCACTTATAAGGTGGTTCTGTCCCTGTGATTCACTAATATTGTAACATTGTAAACTTGGATGTTATATTTGGACCACAAACCCAAATTATTTCAATAAAATTTTTACTTTTTGCAAATCAATTAAACCCATAATCATAAACCACGTCATAACATTTAACGAAGTATAAAAATACAATAGTAGTTTAAACATTCAAAATAGTTAAAGAACTCCAAATACAGTAGTTAAAATATTCGACCAAATAAAAGTTAATTAAATAAAGTTATAAATACAAGAGTTCTACGAATACAAAACCTATTACATCCAAGTACTTGTAATCTATCAAAAAGGCCATTATTGAAGTCTTTCGTTGATGGTACACCACAACGCGCAATCACCTATTTACCTGCTTACAAAAACACAATTTTAAACCCAAAACTAACAAAGCTTAATGGATACACAACCACTTTACCATTCTTCAGGTGAATCAAAAATTAAATGTATGCCAAAAGATATGATAGTAAGGTAAAATAAAGCAATGGCACTACCATAGCCGCCTAAATGCATGATATGCGCAAACAACAATCCAAAACATAAACACATATAAACAAACCAAGAGTGAGGCCTAATGCTACTTAACACTAAGAAATCACCCATTCTAAGAATTTTATAACTTTTCTTCATCAAAAACTCTTGTTTTTCACTCGTTTTCTTCTTCAAAAATCATGAAAGATGGTTGGGTCAGAATTGGAGGTAAGATGCATTCAATCCTCTGATTTTAAAGGTTCTTTATTGAAATTCTAAATTTATTGGCTTAATGAAATCATTTTAATCCTTTGATTTTAGAAAAATCAATTTTTGATCAAAATATACAATTTTCGTTCAAGGGTTTATACTCACTGTTTTTGGATCCTAAAGCGATGATTTTTAATGTTTTAGGATATTTATAAAAAAAATTTAAAATCCTTAATCCTGAACTAAAGGTGTAGGAGAAGTTTGGTTGGTTTCGGAAAGTTTTTGGTTAAGGTTTTGATAGGTTTTAAGGGTTGTTGTGTAGGGATCCGAATTGGGGTATGTTGTATGTGTTTAGGAGCAATAAATCCTTAGTTTTTTGGTGCTTGAAACAAGGAAAGAAGTTATGGATCACGTTTGAAGAGTTTTGGTTCGAATTGGTGGCTTCTCGAGTAAGAAACGGTTATTGGCGAGTGGATTTGAGAATAGACTGCTTCAGAAGTGTTTTAAATAAGTTTTTTTAAAGTTTTGGGAGTGTAGTAAAGGTGTAAGAAACCTCCCTATAGTCCAAATTAAGTTTTATGTTATGCTCTCTAATGGATTTTTCCCATAATATGCTTGTTTACTATGTTAAAAGTCGTGCTTGTCTGATGTTTTGCATAATTGTTTTTGTGTATATTTTAAATGCTCAAAGGACTGTTTTTGCATTGGTTTAAGGCTCCCACGATTTTATTTTTAAAAATATAATGTATGTTGTTTTATCGATTTATATGATTAAAGTTTGAGTTAGTGGGATACGAGTAAATTACTTACTGTTTTTAATGAAAAACTTGAATTGTTATTGAACAATGAGTTTTTAGAATACTTGGATTTATGATATTGAGGTTTGAATATTGAACTTATATCTTGATGTGTTTCTGATTAAAATGAAGTATTTGATTTGAGTACGTATCTCCTTGTTAATTGTTGGATATTATTGAATGGACTTACATGGTGACATTTATGCTATCTAGGATGAATTGAATCTAGAGGACTAGTTATAAGATGTGGACCATGCCCTTAGGTACTATAATGCATCTAAAGAACATTTGATTTTCGTTTAAAGCATGAAACTTGTATAATTTGCAGTTTTTGGGCAGAGGGTTTCGATACCTCTTCATAGGGTATCGATACCTAGGCAAAAACATGACAGAATTCTAGAAAATTAAGCCTGCGTATCGAAACCACATGAACTGGTTTTGAAACGGTAATATGAAAATCACCTGGCGTATTGATACGCTTGTCCCTGGTTTCGATACTGGTTTTTACAGTAGTAAATGGTATCAAAACAGGTCATCAATTGTATCGAAACACGGGCTTGTCGCAGAGGGAATAGTTTGAGTAATCGAAGGCGTATCAAAACACTTAAGCACCGTTTCGATATCTCCTTTAAATTTTACTTCGGTATCGAAACAATGCCTAGGGGTTCCGATACCCCTGGTAGTTAAAGACGTTAAAAACTGAAATGAACTTTAAAACTTTACATTCTAGTCACTGAACTTCGAACATTCAATTAGACGACTTTTAGATATCATACTAATCTAAAATTTGAGACTTATGCATGTAATGAGCTTAACTAAATATTGGTAACTTAAATTTCACGTTTAGTCTTTAAATTCATGAAATTTACAATTAGGTCCCTAAAACTTGTTCGAATAAGTAAGGACTAGATTATCAATAGTTTCGCTACAATTGAAATCAGTCCTTGCATGAACATATAGGGTCTAATTAAAGCATCTAGAAAAGATAAAAATAAATTTTTTTAGGGTCGTTTATCGGGATGAGTCTTTAGATTAGCCTCGGTATTCCCCGTGTAGCTCGTTCGAGTCAGTTGACATCTAGACCGGGTTGAGGGGGTTATATTTGTTGGTATCAGAGCTTAGATTTATGAAATCTTTGGCGTGTTTTGTTTTTTGAGTATGCTGTACTGCGATACACGATATTTGCTTTATATGTTGACGTGATATAATGCACGGTGTTTGCTTTACATGTTATGTATATACACAGTAATTGTTTACATGTAGCTGATATTAAAGTATGCTATAATAGGTCTCCATTGCTCCACTACTTTTAGGTTCAGAATAAACTCGAACTGTTGGAGCCATGCTTCGGGATGACTCATTTGTTTTAAATTTTTGTTTTGTTGCATAGTAACATTATTATGGTACCCTATAGAGAGATTAGAATGAACATTTGATCTATCACCGATGAAAGAAAAGTGCGCGAAAAGGAAGAGTTGTCACCTCCACCACCACCGATTATGCCTCTCTAGTTAATCCGCCAGCAGCTTCACTTGCTGTGCCAGTTGTCGGTGATATGATCTAGTTAGTGCAAACAATAGCAGGAGCTTTTCAGGCTGCAATTTCTGGAATGCAGGCCACATTTGATCTACCGTTAGCGAATTCTAGGTTACCTTTAGAGAGGCTCCGTAGTTTGGGAGTAGTTGAGTTTAAGGGACTGTCCCCGGAAGACTCTAAGACTTGGTTAGAAAGCACTACCCGTATCTTATTTTAGATGGGTTGTTCTGATGAGAAAAAAATGAGATGTGTAGTTGCCTTGCTACAAGGTGATGCTTATAAGTGGTTAACTACCACAATTTATGGGTTGTAAATTACTGATGTTACTTGGGATTTCTTTGGTGAGGCCTTTAGGCGTAAATATTTTGGTGTTTAGTACTTGGATAAAAAGAAACGAGAGTTCATGGCTTTGGTTCAGTGTAGTATGTCAGTATCTAAGTATGAGATCAAATTTGTTAGGATGAGTTAGTATGCCCCAGAGTTGTTACCAAACGAGAGAGCTCGTTGTGAGCGGATCCGTTTTAGTCTGGTTAGAGATGTCAAGACGTATATGTTGGCTACAGATTATACAGACTTTAATGTGTTAGTGGACCGGAAAAAAAAATATTGAACAAAGTTTGGGTCTAAAATCATCTAGTTCTGGTTCAGGTAAGATGCCATCAGATTATACCGTCAAAGAATGACGGTAATTGATACTATGTTAGGAAATTAAAAAATATTGGAGGTGTGATCTGCATGGAGATGTAAATATTGGAAGGCAAATTAGGAGCTTAACGAGGGAGTTGAAGATTTCATTGCGATGTTTAGGAAACATTCGGCTTTGGATCCATAACAATGGACTGCGGAAAACAAGGTTGGGCCAAGTCCTTTGTTATTTTAGTTGCCCACCAAAAGAAATAAGTCTAATTATTAGAACCACTTGGGCCAATGCCATTTATTTGAAAATATCCATGAGTTTTGATGTAGATCATATGAAATTAAACTAGAATTACTTTTTATTAATATTCATTTATATTTGATTTATTTTTATCGAAAAAAAACATATTTTTATTATAATAAAAAGTTTGCATTGATATGATAATAATATATAATATTTTTATTACTCGATTTCAATTACAGATTCGATTAAACCCGATAGATTTTTATCTAGTATTGATTCCGGTAGTATCAGGACTGCATTCAAAATTTAGATCCTGATCATAAACTGAAATCGGGACTAGATCTTGATTTTCTAGATCCAGTACCCAGTGAGTAGCCAATAGAACAAAGATCAGTAACAAGTAACCAATATTGTTTTTCTTGCTTGTAATAGATAATGATCTTTTATTTATTTTTTCTTATTAAACTCTCTTTATGTATGAATATTATAAGTATGAATCATTTTAAAACTTTAATTTTCAATCTTACAATATTCTAATTTTATTATTTAATACTATTATCGGTGGTTGATTTTTTTCTCATATTGCTCAATTTTTTTTAATAATAAATCAATTAACCGGGTACCTGATATTGGTACTGGTTTCCACTAATAACGGGACTGAATCCTAGAATTTAGGACCCAATGTGACCAAGATTGGAACTAGTTTTAACTTTTAAGAACCTATAATTACCGAGACTGAGACTGAGACTAATTAAATTAAACAAGTACTTGGTCTTGTCCACTTCTTGTAAATAATATTAAGATGTAATATTAGACTTTTTTGTTTAGACTAGTATAAAATTAATTAGATCTTCCTTCTTTATTCACACATGAACCTTTCCATTTCCAAAGAATTCCTTAACCATCCTGGTGTTTGTCATTAAGAATCTTAGCATATAGATACACTGTTTTAATCGGTTCTATATCAACTTAAAATAGGAGAATGGGTACTGAGAGGTTAAAAGACTCACAAATCCAATAATAAATGCATGAGGAAGACAGATATCTGCGGACAGCAGAATCTGGAAATGGTTGTGGATTTCTGGTTAGAATGCCCCAAACTATAAAATGATTCATGCCTGTCCCAATGCATTTCTCAAAATGTATTCTCTCCGTATTAAAGTCTACCCCACCATACATTAAATATATACCCTCCCCTCTTATCAAATTTTTAATTTCTATCCATACTTTTGAAGGAGAAATTATATTATGGGTCAGTCCTACCACGTTATCTATGGGACCAACCAATAAAAAATGTCCATCTTATTATTTTTTAATTTTTCAAGTGAAGATTTACTTGGGAAAAAATTATGACATGAAAAAATTGGTGAAGTGGACAGTTTTTATTGATTGGTCTCATGGACAAGTAATGAGACTGACCCATGATATAATTTTTCCTTTTGAAGGGTTAGTTACCAGCATCTCTATTAATTTCATCACCAAACCATATACTTATACATATAAAAACAAATCTAATAGGATGGTAGAGGGTATGGACTATATGGTTCACTTAAATGGTAAAATTAGGTAAAGATTTCTCTAAAAATTATAGTATAATGTACATTTAAAACCCAAAATTAAGCTCATTCGTGAAAAAAAGTTTTACACCGTTAGTGCATGAAATATAGTCTCTAATTATCTTCGTTTGTTTAATTGTTTTACATGGTTCAGTCAGAATTTGTCTGGTAAATTATGTGTTTAGTGAATCAATTTTCATTGTATTTCTGTTTTGGTCATCTTTTTTTAAAAATTTCTAATTTTATCACCCTTTTAAAATTCTTTCTTTTGACCACCTAGATGTTAGTTGTGTAATGGTAATATCAAAACATATTTTTATTTATGATATTAACCTAATATTTTAACATTCTTCTTTCTCATGGCATGAATCCTTCTCCACTATTTTGTTCAACTGTCACAAATCATCGTTTATCACATAACTATTACCAAAATATTTCTATTTCTCTTTTTTTTCTTAGTTTTTTTAGAAATCCCCTCGTAATCAAGAAATTAAATCAATGCTTAGTCCTTTTCTCGGATAGATTTACAATCTTCAACGTTTATCGGTGTAAAATTAAGATATATTGTTTTCGCATCTATTTTAACATCTCTACTATTATGATTTGAAATAAAATATTTAGACATCGACAAATCGAAAAATTGAAGAGGTTATAAAAATCTAGAATAGATAGGAAAGTTTTAGGGGAGTTTTTTAAATAAATTTATCACAAAATATTAATACGATGTTAAATTCCTCATCGTAAGTGGCCAAAAAGAGCGAAATTGAAAATCTAAGTGATGAAATTGAAAATTTTCAAAAGTAAGTGATCAAAATAAAAATAAAGACAAAGTTCAGTGACCAAACAAATAATTTACCCTTTTAGTAAAACATGAAACTTAGGCAGTCATTTTCAAAGTTGAGTGTTTAAAATAATATTTTTTAAATTAAATAAGTGTTTAAAGTTTTGTTTTTATTGAAATAAGTGTTTAAAATTTCATGTTTTACTTAGTTTTAAAGTCAATTAAGGTATCTAAGGTATCTACTATGACAAAAAAAGAAAAATTGAACAGCAACTTTAGACATCACAAGAAAAAGGCATAATATAGATACTTATTTTATAGTAAAGCAAAATTTTACAAAAGAACAAGGACTAAATAGATATTAAGCCAAATCATAATGCTATGAAAGGTAGAGAACCGGTCAATGCATTAGACATTTTTAGAGTCCCCCCCCCCCAAATATATATATATATATATGATGACAGGTTAAGCATTGGTATACACAGTAATGGATTGAGGGTGTTGTTATTCTAAAAATTTCAAAATTTTTAATATATTTTTATATTTTAAAAGTGTTATATTTTAATAGATAAATTTTGTAAAATATTATTATATAATTTTTTATATTTAAACTATAAATTTTAAATCTCTAATCCTAACGCTATAAATCGTAAAATACGAAAACCTAAAACCAAAATCCTAACCATTAACCTTAAATTATAAATATTAAACCCCTAAAATTTACACAATTCATAAATATCTAAACACTAATATTAAAAATCTTATGTATCAAAATATTTTTTTTATAATTTAAATATTTTTATTGATATTCAATTTCGTATTTAAAAAGAGTTATATTTTAATTAATAAATTGTGTAAATATTATACAACTCGTTATATTTAAACTATAAAATTTAAAACCCAAATCTCTGACCTCTAACACCATGGTAGGATTTAGAAATTTAAGCTTGATGGTTCACCGATCAACAATATATACAATCACATGTAAATTATAAGTAAATTAAATAAGTCATTAAAAATATTTAAAATTATAAGAAATAAAATTACAAATTACTAAGACATAATAATGACTATAAATAAACTTAATTAGTGAAATAATAATAATAATAATAATAATAATAATAATAATAATAATAATAATATGTATGGTAACAAAATAAAGAAAGTGATAACAAGAAAAAGTCTTAATAAATATAAAAAAATAGAGGGGTAAATATATTACACAATAAAATTTATAATAATAAAGTATATTAACTACTAAAATAATAATTGTGTTTTATAATAATAAAATAAAAATTTAATAAAAATAAATATTATCTAATAAAATAATAAATATGATCAAACGCACTGAGAGATCAAGTTGAAAGAAAATAAAAATTGAAAGCTTGAAATAACATATAATATTATGAAATTATATTAAAGTGAATTACACATAAAAAGGGAAGAAACAATATGAAAATTACCTAAAAGAGTATATATATATATATATATATATTTCATTTTTAATGGGGTCACATTATCCACCAGGTAATCTTATGGGTGTTCAAGATATCTTAAGTGTACCGGTTAATCTAAACGGTTGGTCAACCGTTATAACGATTATTAAAATTTATTAATCGTAACCTAGCCATTAAGAAATGATTAACCGTAACGATTAATCATTAAGATACGGTTAATCAATAGTTCACTTATAGATTAACCTATAACCTATTACAATTTCCCATACGTTCATTATTTTTTTAGAGAATAACATAATTATTTTTATAATGAATATATAGTATATTAAAATATTTATAAAAATACTTAAATAAAGATATTCTATTCACTTCAGCAATAATTAAACAAAATAATTACATGCTATAAAATTTTAACACAAGACAAAACATACAATCTTTATAATATTTTAAAATTAAAAATATTTACAACACACAACATTATACCAATTGTCATGATCTAAGTTCGGATCTAAGGGTCAAGTTAAACTGAAGCATTGAGCTTTGATGTTTGGGTCTTTTGGGGCCTTGGGTTAACATTTCTTTGGGTTGCTATTGGGCCAAGAAATCTTAAGTGGTGATATTTAGGTAATATCCCCTTTTGAGGACAAAGAGGAAGAGAGGAAAGAGTGTTTTCTACAGAGAAAGTTAAGAGGGGGAAGCCATCATGTTCTTTTCACCTTTTTCTTCTACTTTTTCAAACTCACTCACTCGAGACTAAGGTTAAATGTGTAATCTTTGAATGTTTGGTTGTGAATCACACTTATCAGCTTGAGGAAAGGTTGTAGAGTTGTTTATGATCTTTAAAACAAGGTAAAGATGTATGGGATTACTGAGAAAAGAGGTTTAAGAGTGTGGGTTGAGGGGTGAATGAGAATGAAGGTTTGGGGAGCTTTAATCTCAGTTTTCTAATGTCTTCAAGTTTTGAGAATCTTCTTTAATGGTGTCTGCTTAACCCTTTCTTGTAGACAAAGGGGTTAGAGAATCCTCAAGGAACTTTGGAAAGGAAAAAAGTTGAAGAGAAGGGGAAAACGTGATTTGCAGCTAGTTTTTCGTAAGGTTGATACTCTACTAACTCCTTAGCATCATACATCTCATGAAATTAGGCATAATGTATGCATAGTTGATTGCTTGATTGCTATGGTAGCTTAAGGACCCCTTTAATGGCAATATTGATTTGGATGGATGAACTTTTGTAATTTGGGTAGGAACACACCATAAACTACCTCAATAACTTGTAGGAACGTTTTTGGGATCAACCAAATTGGTTGAATTGGGGATTTCGGTGATTCCTTAACCCAAACTTGTATTTTCCTGCAGGGGTATCAATACGGGGTGAGCCTATATCGGTACGCTAAAGTAATCTTGGGGGAAATGTAAGGGGTGTATCGGTATGAGAGCCTGTGTACCGATACCCCTTGCATATTAAAAATTCTAAAGTCGTTTTCCAGTATCGATATGCAAGGACATATCAATACCACAATTACATTAGGTTTGTGATACAAGGGCATATCGATACATGATATATGTGTATCGATACAGGTTCGGTTCGGTACCAGTACGAAGGCTAATTGTATCGTTACGGGTAGGTATTTTTAGGTGTTTTGAGGCTAATTAGCTTAGCGTATGTGTATCGCTTAGAATCGTATCAATATAGGGGGAATATCAATAACCTATATAGGCATATCTGTACTTGTTGGGTAATTTGTCCAAAAATTAGCACTTGAGTTCTTGAGCTTTATAATTCGGGGTAAAGGTTTCTAATGGTCTCCTAAGGTGCAAAATGAATACTAAAATTGAAAACTCGATAATTAACCCCATTTATGAGATAATTGGCTAACTACTCAGTAAATGGTGGGTGAATAAAGAGCGTTAGCAATCCTTAGGTTATTGGTGAATTTTATGTTGTGTGGTAAGCTAGGAACATGATGCAAAAGTCAAGAGGTCTTTAATCAGGTTTGTAACAGGGGTAATGTGATGGTAGGCAAAAGGCCGAAAAGAAATGGGTTAAGTGTCAAGAAAAAAGATATAAAATACAAGAAATAAACCACTATATAAATCAAGTACAATGAGATAGAAAGAGTAGATTAATCAACCATTTTTTGTTTCTCCTTTTCGAAAGTTTTGATACTTTTTCTCTTATTTCTTTATTTTTCTTTTCGAACTGTAACGACCTGGATTCAGATTCGAGTGTTGGGTTAACCCGAGAGTTTGGGATTCGGTTTGGGCCCCGAGCTGAGTGGTGTTGGGCTTAGACTTGTTGGGCTTGAGTGGTTTAGGGCCTTGAGAGCTTTAATTGGAGGACAATTTGGTAATTGTCTAAATAGGATGAGAGGGGTGTAAGAGAGAGTAATTTCTCCTACAGAAAAGGGAGGGAGGTGAAGTCATCTTTGTGTCTTTGTCTTCTTCATCTTTCTCCTCCATTCTTTCACCAAAAACCCCAAGTTCAAGGAGCAAGCTTTAGAGTTTTGGTAGGAAATCTCGTTTTGGTGTTGAAGGTAAAGTTGTAGAGCTTGAAGAGATCTTCTTAGCAAGGTAAAATGTGTAGGTTTTATGAGGAAGAGAGTTTTTGAGTGGGGGATCGTGGTAAGAACGAGAATGAAGTTTTGAGGGCTTAAATATCAGTTTCTTGAGTTCTTTTTGTTCTGAAAATCTCCTCAAATGGTGTTTAATAGTCAGGTTGTCTTCTTCTTGTAGAGAAACAAGTTGGAGCGCCATCTTCAAGCTTAGGAAAAGAGAAAGCTTGAGGATAAGAAGAGAGATCGTTTTTACTGTTGCTTTGCTGAGGTTGGTACTCCTAACTCTTCTCTTCATCATTCATGTCATGGTAGTTGCATACATGTAAACTTTGATGCATGATAGCTGGGTTGTTAGCTTAATGAGATTTAATGGTAGATTTCAGATTAATGTGTTTGATGACTTGAACGTGATGTTAAAACACTTTAAACACTCATAATATTGAGTAGGAACACTTTAGGGTCGATTAGATCAAGTTTGGGAAGAATCCTTAGAAATTTCTAAGTGCAGACTTGCATTTTTTTGCAGGGGGTATCGATACCGGCCACCGGTATCGATACCCTTGAGAGAGAAATAGGTTAATAGGGTAGGCGTATCGAAACGGGTTTCGATACCGAACCCTCCAATGGTATCTTCGATTCGATACTCGTATCGAAGCAGATAACCCCCCTTTCGTTGACCTTAGAGTTGGTCAAAGCGTATCGATACAGGTATCGATACCATGTGTTTTGATACCCTCTTTGTATGGGTATCGATACAGGGCTTTTCGATACCCCACTTAGGTATATCGAAATCCCTGTGAAATCTTGCCTAAGTGACGTAGAGAATGTGGTTCTATAATTGTAATTAAAGGTCATTATGAATCTTAAAAATAATGAAATGAATTATTAGAACAAGATTGATGATATAAATCTTGAAAGACTAAGTTATGATGAGTCTTAGTATATTTTGATGTGAAGGTCCTAGGTGGATCATTTGTGTGTGTTGAGTCCTTGTTTGATGGAAATTCGGATATCCAAAAGTGTTGCAACACGTCGAAGACCATCTGATGTAATATTCTGGGTGATGTATTAATGACCTTTATTCTGAGTGTTGGGTGGCCTCACTCGAAGATGTTCGATGTAACATTCCGAACATGGGATTGGTTGGGCGGCCTCTATCCCGTTTTATTTCGAACGTTGGGCGACCTCGTTCGAAGATTTCCGATGTAACATTCCGGGCATAGGATTTGAGGGCGGCCTCAATCTTGAGTGTAGGATCTCGATGCTGCGTGGACGTGGGCCTTATTTTTTGTGTGTTTTGATGTGACATGTATATGTTGTGTGCGATAGTATACATTACTTTGGTTATGCCATGTGATAGGCAAGCATGCTAGACCATCATATCATACACGATATTTATATGTTTTGCTTTACTGCTTATGATATTAATGATTATGGGACGAGTTCGGTGTACCCACTGAGCTTTTGTAGCTCAGTGTTCGAAATGTGTTTTCGTGCGTAGGTTAGGTGAAGCCAGTTGTGGAACACCATTGAGGTTTGGATTTCAGCATCGACTTATGTTAGAGTACAACGATTAGATGTAGTGGGCTAGTACTTTTTCGAACCCTATATGTATTTGTAACTCTATTATTTATTTGGGTCGAATATTTTTAAATAAATTTATAATATTTTGGAGCTCTAGCTACTTTAAATTATTTTGGGTTTATGTTTTTAACCTAAGTGGATTTTATGAATTATATTTGGACTTGAGTTGGTTTAATTGTTGGGCTTTCGAAAGAAATTTTGAAATACAGGTTTTGGACCGGAGGCTCAATGTGGCACCCGGGTCGGGGTGTTACATTTAGTGGTATCAAAGCTTAGGTTGAGTCGGTTCTAGGAAGTTCCCGAGGGAGTCTAGTGTGTTATATAGGTGTCAGACAAGTACATGCCCATGAGTCGATATCGTACTTTCCTTAAAGCTAAAATTTCGATGGTGTAATCTTACCTGTTGATGTTATTTTTGTAGAAGTGTTAAGTATGTCTAGGCGAGTAAGGGAGCGTGAGGAAAGTAGGGGTTCTCGTGAAGGAGACTTCGACTATGAGTAAGAGCCCGATGAGGAGGTGTCATCGGACGATGCAGTTGGTCAAGGAGCTAACTACTTTGCTCAATTGAACCGTACTTTGCGCAGGATAGTGAGAGCTATATCGAGGCCATCTTCTACGCCTCGTGAGGCACTGGTTGAGAGGGTGCGAAGGTAAGGAGCATTTGACTTCTTTGGTACGGGACATGATAATCCCGTGCAAGCGGATTAGTGGTTGCATGATACGAGGTAGATAATGCGACAGATGAGGATGGGATCAGAGGACAAGCTGCCGTGTGTGTTGTTACTTCTGAAGGGCAACGCGAAAGAGTGGTAAGAGACAGTGGAACAGGGTTGGTATCTTCATCGTCCAAAGTGGGAGGACTTCCTTTAGGAGTTTGAGAGTAAGTATGTGGGTGAGACGCACATCGACACCCTGAGGGAGCGGTTTACCCATCTCGTGCAAGGGAACTGTTCAGTCTTCGCTTATGAGCAAGATTTTCTTCAGTTGAGCCGGTACACTCCAAAGCTTGTTGCGACAGAGAAGATGAGATGTAAGAGGTTCTTGAGAGGTCTGAGGAAGGAGATTCAAACTTATCTCATTGCTACACCGCCTAAGGTGTTCTTAGAGTTGGTTGTTAGTGCTAAGTCGTTAGAGCAGGTTCAAGAGTTGACCTATGGGTCGTTTGTTGGCCAGAGAGTCACCGGTGGAGCTATTCAGAGTCATGCGGGTAACTCTCAATCTCACTCTGGTAGGAGTAGTAGCCATTGGAACCAGAACAAAGGATCATCGAATCAGGGTTCGAGGTCGAACTAGAGATCGGAGTCTGTGGGGCGTAAGAGGAAATATGTGTCTTCTTCCGCTGGCGGTCCTGAGGGTTTATAGGGGAGTGTTAGTGTTTAGACTTGTAGACGATATGGTCTAACCCACCGAGGAGAGTGTTAGGGCAATGCCAGAGTTTGTTTTCAGTGTGGGTCACCGGATCATCTTGTGAGAGATTGTCTAGAGGTTGTGACATCACCACCAGGTCAGGCTTAGAGGATTATGTTTAAGGCCTAGAGGGGTCGTGTTTTCTCACATGACAGAGCTAGCCATGCATCGGGAGGCACCTTTCAGTCCACTGCTAGAGCACCGACGAGATAGTATGCGGTGAGAGCAAAAGCGGATTGTACTGCGACAGATGTGATCTCAGGTACGTTCAGTTTGTTTTCTGTCCCTATAGTTTCTCTTGTGGACTCGGGATCTACCCACTCGTATATCTATAGTGGGATGTCGCAACAATGGGGGTTACTAGAGGAGGATCTAGAGATAAGAGTCTGTGTGATAACCCGTTGGGGTTATATGTGTTGGAGGATAAGGTTTATTGGAGGTGTCCGATCGAGGTACAAGGGTCTATCTTCCCAACTGATCTTATGGTCTTTCTGTTCTAGGAGTTCGACGCAATCCTTGGGATAGATTCGTTGTTCGAACATAACGCAAGTTTAGGGTGTAGATCTAAGAGTTTGAAGCTTCGAGTGGCTGATGGTTCTAAGCTTGTGGTGAGGGGGTGAGAGAAACCCATGTTTACCGAATGTTGTGTCAACTTTGTTAGCTCAACGGTTAATCCAGCAGGGTTGTGAGGCTTTCTTAGCTCACGTGGTGGATGTGAGTGTGTAAATTCCAGCTTTGGAGAGTTTGAGAACAATTTGTGAGTATCCCGACGTGTTTCCCGAGGAGTTGCCCGGTTTACCTCCTGACCGTGAGTTAGAGTTTCGTATAGAGGTGTTGCCAGGGATGAAACCGGTGTCCATAACACCTTATTGTATGGCACCGACAGAGATGAGAGAGTTGAAGCAACAGATACAGGAGTTGCTTGATAGAGGTTTTATCAAACCGAGTATGTCACCGTGAGGAGCATCGGTCTTGTTTGTTAAGAAGAAGGACGGATCGATGAGGATGTGCATCGACTACCGTCAGCTCAAAAAGGTCACGATCAAGAATCGTTACCCTTTACCAAGGATCGATGACCTGTTTGACCATTTCAGGGGTGCGTGTGTGTTTTCTAATATAGATATGAGATTGGGATACTATCAGTTGAAAGTGGTGGAAGAGGATGTCCAGAAGACTGCTTTTAGGACGCAGTACGGACACTATGAGTTCTTAGTGATGCCGTTTGAGCTCACGAATGCACCTGCGACTTTTATGGACTTGATGAACCGGATCTTTTAGCTGTACCTAGATCAGTTTGTGGTTGTGTTCATCGATGACATCTAGGTGTACTCACGCTCGGAGGAGGAGCATGACTATTACCTAAGACTGGTTCTTCAGGTGTTGAGGGATAGGCATTTGTACGCCAAGTTTAGTAAGTGTGAGTTCTGGTTATCTGAGGTAGCGTTTCTTGGCCACATAGTTGCAGCGGATGGAATCCGAGTAAATCCCCAGAAAATCCGAGCTGTGGTGGAATGGAAACCACCAAGGAAAGTATCGGAAGTCCGTAGTTTTCTTGGACTTGTCGGATACTATAGGAGGTTCGTTAAAGGTTTTTCGATCATAGCGGCACCTTTGACCAAGTTGCTTCAGAAAGGTGTTCCGTTTGTGTGGAATGATAGAAGACAGCAAAGTTTTGAGCAGTTGAAATCCTATCTTACAGAGGCACCGGTCTTGACACAGCCAAAACCGGGAAAAGATTATGTGGTGTTTAGTGATGCTTCCTTGAATGGGTTAGGTTGTGTTCTTATGCAAGAGAGTAAGGTAGTTGCTTACGCCTCAAGACAGTTGAAACCCCATGAGAGGAATTATCCTACGCATGATCTTGAGCTTGCAGCAATTATCTTCGCTTTGAAGATGTGGAGGTATTATCTCTACGGGGAGAAATGTTATATCTATACCGACCACAAGAGTTTAAAGTATCTGCTTAACCAGAAGGAGCTGAATCTGAAACAACGTCAGTGGATAGAGTTGTTAAAGGACTATGATTGTGTCATAGAGTATCATACCAGTGTATCACCCCGGTATGACTATGTTATAACGTTTATTTGATTCTTAAAGCTTATGAAACTCATTTAAGTATATTACTTGCATAATTAATTGAATATAAATTTTGAATTCATAAATATTTAATTAAGTATTTATTAATATTATCTCTAACCAGTATTTAATCGAACATATTAATTTATTGAATAAGCATATAATACATCATATATCAATTAGTCAACCAATCATCAAATAATTCACGAGCATGGCAAACAACTCAATACAGTCTCTAAAGTTTATATGAGTCTCATTATATTTGTACATCATCATGCATCTCATATTGATTACCTTAATTAACCATTAACATGGAAAAAAATTATAATTCTCATGAAGCATTTTATAGTTTAAGGTGTACTGACCTTAAAACAAAATTGCTAAAATTCTTATTTGAATTTTCCGAATAATCCATTTAATTCAAAATCTAAACTCAAATAATCATCGAATGACAATTAATACCATAAGTATCAATTAATCATATACTTTAAAAAATTTAAAAGGTCAAATACTTTATTTATTTATTTATTACAAGACCTAAATCCAATTATTAATTGGATAATCGGATCCGATCCGAAAATACGGATATCCGATCCGATTTTAAGTTTTCCGGATCGGATACGGATCACAATATTTCAAGTTTCGGATTATCCGAAAACCCGAAAATCCAAAAATTTATATTTTTATTAATATTAATCTTGTTATATTTAACAATTTAGTGATTGTTATTTTCAAAAATTTTAAAATTTGAAACTTTATAAATGTAATTATTGTTGTATTTAGTAATTTATTGTTTATTATATATGAAAGTCCAAATTTTTATAATACAACCTTTAAATTCGAAAAATTAGTTTAATCAAATTATATTTTTGGATAATTGGATATCCGAATATCCAATCCGAGTATCCGATATCCGAATATGCGGATATCCGCTTTTTTCCGGATTGGATACGGATCACTATATCATCGATCCGAAAACCCGAATATCCGAAAAAATCGGACCAGATCCGATCCAATATCCGAAATGAACACCCCTAATATCATCCTTTATTTATTTATTTATTACAAGACCTAAATCCAATTCTTTTTTTAGTGTGGGCTTCCAACTTTAAAAGGCTCGTTATTAGACTTCGAAATCCAATTCCAAAACCTAACATTTGAGTTGTTTATATGATGACAAGAGGAAGATATCAAATCAAAACATACAAGTGGGTGGTGCTGTAGTCATAACTGAATGGGTCTGCGTTGTGGGACTGGTTGCACTTGCAGAGGGTTAGACTCAGTTTTCGGATGGGGTCAGCCACTCGTAATGTTCCACAGTCCACACAAACACAAAGATACATAGTAAAACAAAACTCATTAAAAATTGAGCTATTTATCGCCATCAATTTTATATGCTCAGCTGTATTTTAGGGTTCACAATAATTGAATTGCAACAAAAAAAGAAAAATAACAGTTTTATAAACTATATTAATACACATTGACGAAGTTAAAATTTGGAGTTGAGGGAGACAAATTCATAAAAAACAATTTTTAAAAGAATTTAAATAAAGAAATAAAAATGAAAAAAATTATTCGAGGTGGGAAGCGATTGCTCCTCCCCAGCACCATGCAGCTCCGTCCCTACTAATACATGACATAATTAAGATTATTAAACTTAGTTGGTTTGAGCTGTACTTGAAGTAACGCTGTCAGTGACAAATACACAAGACATGCAGCATTTATTTATTTACAAAACCTTGTTAGATCCATACTCCTATCTGTCTTGAGATGCAACAAATAATAGATGAACTGTATATAAAAATTATTTAAGATTAAAAACAAGAATCATATGACCGATGCTACTGATTGAGCTGAAGATCACATGCCTGCTCCATTTTATTTTCATTTAAGTTTGGAAATAATTCGAGGATATACCCAAAGTTATCATGGTTAAGGAAGTTTCTTCTCATCAATCTTCCAAATCCTGACTTTTCAGTGTTCTTTTCTTCTCTTTGTTCATCTCTCGTGCACTTCAGTCTCTTGGAATTATCGTTCCAGTTATTAATGGCTAAGCTTGGTTAAGTTTGTTTCATTGTTTTAAACTTCTATAGTTCATCTACTTTCTACTAGGCGATGAACACAACGATATTCACACTGGAAATAAACTACGTTCTGTTTTTTTTATACTTCTATTATAGATATTGATGAAACATGGAAGAAAATACTTGAAGAAGTTGCATTAAGCTTATGATTACTATCCTAATTCTTCCCATTTTTTGTAGTGTATGTGTTTTTTTGGGTATGGATTTGAGTTTGTTTAGGAGTTATAATGGATAATTTGAACCCAAATTCATGCTCTGGGAGATTCCGAAAATGGTTCAGAAGGAAGGACAAGAACAAGCAACCTGATCCTTACTACCACCAAGATGAACTTTCAGGTTTTTAAGTGATTCCTATCTACCTTTTTTCATCATTGTTTTCGATTATTTTTACGGCATTTTTCTATTGGTTTCGGGATTCAAATGTTGGACATGTTTTTCTTGCAGATGAAGATGAAAATGATGATTTCATGGAAGATGTTTACATTAGTTCGTTTGAGATGGAATCATGCACTTCAACCAATGAGTTAAGGTGTGTTTTAAAAGGGTTTAATGTAGTTAAGGAAACAGAAAAAAGGGAGTTGAAGATAGATTGGCTAACAGTTTTTCCATCTTGTTTCAGAATTTTTGTGGGAACTTGGAACGTTGCTGGAAGATCTCCTGTAGGAAGCTTAGCTGTTGATTTAGATGAGTGGCTAAAACCCCAGGATGCTGCTGATATCTATGTTCTTGGGTACAAAACAAGTCCAAAAAAATCAAGAATCATGTAATGCTATATAGGCTATTTGACAATAGAAAATTGTTGACCTGCAGATTCCAAGAGATCGTGCCGTTGATAACTCGAACCGTGATCGGAGCAGAAGATCCTACTGGAACTTGTTAATAGGAAAAACACTTAACGAAAAATTTGATACAACTTGGTTGACTTCCACGTTGAATCCAATCTTGAGTGACAATTACCAATATGTGAAAGTTCCTAATCCAGATACTGAAAGAAGAGTAAGTTTCAGTGGCATAACTGATAGCATATGGATGAGAGGGAGGTCGAGAACTCAACGATATCAACAACTATTTCTCAGTGGCAGCAAATACAAGCTAATGGCAAGCAAGAAAATGGTTGGAGTTTTCATTAGTGTGTGGATGAAGAAGGAAGTGCTAAAGAAATATTGTGTTTCAAATGTGAAAGTTTGCTCAGTGGCTTGTGGAATCATGGGCTATTTAGGAAACAAAGGTTCAGTTTCTGTTAGTATGTCAATTGAAGGTACCAGCTTCTGTTTCATTGCAGCTCACCTGGCTTCGGGTGAGAAGAATGGTGATGAAGATCGAAGGAATCGTCAAGTTACGGGGATTTTTAAGCGAACTTATTTTCCTCGATCACCCAACAACGACGACAATACTCATCCACTGACCATTTTAGGACATGAGTAAGTAATTTTTTATAAGACAATCAAAAGATTTAACAAAAATACAAGGATGAATGAGATTGGTCCTTACTAGATAGTAGATATAGGTGTTAACCAAAATTTTCAACATATTAACTGCCCCCTAACTCCATGATCATAATTCTTGTGGAGACAGTCAGATATTCTGGTTCGGAGACCTCAACTATAGGTTAGACTTGGAAGACAATTTAGCTAGGTATCTGATAAACAAGCAAGACTGGAAGGCATTGCAAGAATTCGATCAGCTTCGAAAGGAACAAGAAGATGGAGTGTTTGAAGGTTGGAGAGAGGGGGGAATCAATTTTGCACCAACATACAAGTATTCTTCATCAAATTGCAATCGGTACTCGGGTGGCCTTCCCAGCAGATCAGGAGAGAAACAAAGGACTCCAGCATGGTAACATGTTTTGCAATCAACCACCTTTTACAGAATAGATTGTTGTCACTTCTAAAATAGGCAATCAACTATATATAAGCTATTTTACCTGCTTGAGGTGAATGTCAGTTTTCCTAAGTTTTTGGAGTATGCCTATATCCTAATATATGTTAAGGCATAAGTGGAGGCTATGAATACTTAATGGAAAATAAAGAGTTCTAGAAATATCATATATAAGACCTGGATTTCTGACAGTCTTATTAGCATGTTGATATTTGTGTCCGGTCGCAGGTGTGATAGAATTTTGTGGTGCGGAAAAGGAGTGAAACTTTTATCCTACTTTCGCAGTGAAAGCAAGTTCTCTGATCATCGACCCGTCTCTGCCCTATTCTTGACACAGAAGACATGAAATCCACCAATTCAAGATTTCTAGTCAAGGACACTTTTCCTAATATTATGCCTCCAGAACAGATTGTAAGTTCTCATTATTACCATAGCATGATATTATGTCTTCATACATAGCAACACTAATTCATGCATAGTTCAGTTAGTTTTGAAGTTAAGTTTGGGAATTCTGTATATAACGTAATGGCATGATAGGTCGTGTTTTCACTACAGGGGCCGAGTGGAAACAAAGAAGAGGGAAAATCTACATTGCTGTCTTTGATTGTAAAGGATACAGAAGCATCTTCAACACACATGAAAAAATTCTAGTTAAACAATATCAGAGAGGATTCAGCTAAATTATTTTACTGCAGGCTGTCTTTCTTTCATATCTTATGTTTCATTGGACAAGGTTTGGTTACGAGTTGGATCCACAGATGAAACCTAGTGTTATATGCAATGTCAAGCTCATAAAGACTTGAACATTGAGTAAGAACTGAGATACATCATACTGCTTAATCAGTACAATAAACGATATTCGAAAGAAAATGTAGAAGGTTCAAACATTGCAATCATTTTAGAAGTTGCCAGTAAGCAGCTGAATATATGAGATTTTAGCATGTAAATAGCAGTTTAAAACTTGGTATATTCTTTCACACCTAGTGCTTTAATGAATAACCCGTGCTACATTCCCTATGTTGACTTCAGCAAACCGTTTTTGGTCATAACATATGATCCAATGTCATATATGTATAGTCCAAAAGTTCATGTGCAAATAAAATTCACAGACTTCAATACCATGGCTGCAATGTTGGCATGTAAAAGACTTACAGACATCAATTTGCATCATTTGCTTGAAGCATTCCACCCAATGCCTCTACATTAACTGTTTGACAACTGGGACATAGACACCTCTTCTGCAACTCTTCACTGAAGGAAGCACATGTCTTTTCCAGTTCAGAAGTCTGCTTATTTCCAGTCAAGGAGCTATTTTACAAGTAATAGGTTTCACTCACAAAAAGTAAGAAAAAGATTATAAAAGCCAACATAAAAATTTAAATATATACTTTGCCTAACCTTGCATGTATTGAGATTTATAAAATCTATATGTTCCATCAATAGAAAGATCCAAAGATGAATAACCTTCTTGATTCCTAGGTCTACGAGAAAATAAATAAATCAACAAAAGATTACAACTTCTGATAGTTATCAGTTTCAAGATTTTTTTTTCTTTCCCGTAATTTTCTTGATAATGAAATAGTGAATTAACTAGCAAGAAAAACAGCTTGTATAGTTTGCTGATATATAAAGCGATCACCCAATCAGTGTTTAGATGTGTTAAACACACTTTAGGGTAATATTGATATATGATTTATTTTAATTACATGCAAATGGCATTTTCTCTTTCACATCTTCCTAAGGCATATTTGATAAGGATATCTTGTCAAGTCCTCTAGTGCTTTTGTTTCTCGCATCATTACATCCATCAGACACACCTTCCTTTCAATATCAATCAACTCCAGTTGAAGCTGCATGGTTTTTAGACCACTTGATCATTCTCTGATTACATTCTAGTAAAACCTTGACAACTACAACTCGCATAACTTAAGAAACAGAGTTAAGAACATCTGAACATTTGATAGTGTATTGTATTAGTGATATTTATAGTCCAAAGATGACTAGTTACCTGCTTTTGGGCATTCTGTTCCACAAGATATTCTTCCTCCTCTTTAGCTATTTGAGAAACAACGTGGACAAGCTGATTCTCTATAGTTCTTGAAGCAATTTTAGTGTCATCCTTCTTTACCTCTGAAAGAAAAAAAAAAAAAGTAAACATTTGTCGGTTTTCATACTTAGGAAAGAGTGACAGGGAGAAAACTAAAGAGGTTAGAATATGGAGAAAACGGTTAAATTTTGGATAAATTTTTTATCTAAAACATAGACACTTTATTATTTATGAATTGCTCAGATGGGCAATCCATAAAGGCACTTGTTGTTCGACTCAACCTTCACTAAAGTTTGCTTAAGGTCTTAAGCTTAACTTCTTAAAAAAAACAGAGGTATTTGTGACAAACTTTTAGAAGAAAACAAGATTTTGGATATTGACTTGAGATAGGTCATGCATTAAGAAGCATAAAGCTATAGTTTTGTCTTAAAACATTAAACCTTATCATTCTAGAGGGAAGATGAAACTATTCAACTTGAAGCTACATAGACATGAAGTAATATGAGTTGTTATCATTATTAAAAGCAGGTAAAACAAATCTGATGCCCTTAATAAAGATCAGTATAGATGGAAAACAAGGCAAAAGGAAAACCTTTTAAGATGGTTCAAAAACTGGGGAGGGGACAAAACAGGATGAATTTAAAGGCAATAACCTGTTACATTGGCAACAATATTTTTGTTCTCAAAACATGAAGCTATTGTCTCTTGGAATTTCCTGAGTAACAAGTGTTCAGCATCTCATAAGGAAATCATCTTTAAGAGTAAGCAACAAGGGTGCATATTGGAAAATATTAGAACCATTCACAGTAAATCACTGATCCTTAAATATTGGTGCAAAGAATGAAACAATTTAATAATAACAATGTTTTAATTTCTACAAATAGTATTTTAGTTATTAGGACCTCCCCAACCTTTTTTTTCTCAGGGCTCCATTCATCTCTTTTCCATATCAGATGAAAGAATAAAACTATTTTATGAGCATGTTGACTTTTTTACATCAACAAAAAGCAGCAATTAATACTACAGCTACATACTGGTCCATGGTTAGAAATAAATACATTCATAATTACTGATAATCCATTCATGGAAAAGCTAGATCATAGCTACAACATATATGTGAAGAGAATAATATAATCATAAGCTTACGGAAGGTTCAGTTGATTTACACCAAACCTTATCTTAGTATTAAACTGAACCATTTGACAAATAAACTCATCTCTGCACAGCATTAACAAGAAACAGAATCAGCAATTCTTCTTCAGAAGTATGAAGAAATTAAAAAGAAAAAAAGAGAAAGAAGCCGATCTCCTTACCTTGATGTTGCATCTTTATTCTTCAAATAACGCATGCAAAATTTATAAATAAGTATTTATTTAATTAAATGTAGAATTTTAATTCAGATATAACAAATCACAATAAAAAGTCGTTTAAGCACCTTAAGGTCCTCTATTTCAGATCCAATGGTGGATATTTCATTTTGAATCAAAGCAATCCTGGCCTGCAAATGATTTGGAAAAAAATAGAGGAAGGTTTTAAAATAAATTAGTGAGAAATTTAAAAATAAAGCGGAAACGACGAACCTCTAGGGCTTGAATCGAAGCTTCGTTCAAAGATAATTCAACTTCTAAGCCTTTAAGCTCTTGCTCGGTTGTTTCTTTCAAACGTTTCGCTTCTTCAAGATCGGAATTTACTGCTTCAAACTCTGATCGGAGCTCTTCGATTTGTTTCTTTAAGCCAACGACTCTTCTCTCTATACGTTTCAAAATCCAAACATCTCAAACAAAACTCTCCGTTTACCATGAACAGTAATGTAGGAAAATAATATATAAGAGAGAATAAAGCTTTAATT
This sequence comes from Abelmoschus esculentus, assembly GCA_035048815.1. Classification (NCBI taxonomy): domain Eukaryota; kingdom Viridiplantae; phylum Streptophyta; class Magnoliopsida; order Malvales; family Malvaceae; genus Abelmoschus; species Abelmoschus esculentus. The sequence continues at coordinate 2,547,446 of JAUCBN010000066.1, forward strand.
CGACCGGAAACTTTAAATCGGTTGAGCATTTTCTTGAAAAACAAACAGAAGCATATATGTTACAGAAAGGAGATTGATTACCTCCTTGAGACTTCTCAGACGCGTAATCTCGGATAAGAGAGAGGATACTTTTTGGTGGATCAGTTCCCGCCATTCTTCGTTTAGTTTGCTGGTTTAAAGAAATTTGAAAGAAATGAAGAGCTCTTCGAAAAGGAAAAGCTTTTATACATCAGGAAATCAATTTCAAAAAACAATTAATTAATTGAAAATTAGCATTGGGTATCTAATTGAGGCAAAAATCATGGGCCAAAAATAGGTTAAATTTACGATTAGCCCAAGAAAATTCATTAACCTGGGCCGAAGAACAAAATCTTGGGCATCAATTCATGTGTACATTTTTTAATAATTAAAGATGATTATAAAATAATATTTATTTATAGATATTTTAACTCTTTAATAAAGTATATACCTTGCGGACATTGCAATTGAACTCAAATCTTACATTATTCATTTTTTCACTAAAATCACTTGTTGAATTTTAATTCGAGTTGTACATTTAAAATTTAAAGTCTATTTATGATAAATGAAAACTATTTTACACACCGGTGGAATATTTAATTTTGCACCTTCATTCAAATTTTAGGGTTTAAAATTTAGAATTTAAAGTTAGATTTTTGGTATTTGTGATTAGGTTTTAAAATTTGTACACACATGTTGTCAGTAAAACGCTAATCGGTATAAATTTATACCGATAGAATATACTGTCGGTATAGATATTAGTAAGATATATCGACGGACAAGTCTGTAGGTATATGTGTGGTTCTATATACATATAACAATTAATATTATGTTCTTTTTAGTCGTTGAAACTCAAACTTATCCCTAAGCTAAATTAGTCTTTACCAAAGTAGATAAAAAAACCATATTTATTCGTTTTGTGAGTCTAACTCTCCTGATATTAGACAAATAGATTTTTCCTCAAAAATTTCTCTCTCAAACTTGAGTGCAAGGAACAAAAAGAACTAATAATAAATAAACTTTGAATCAAACTTGCATTAACACAATTAAAAAATTTTAAATTTTCAATCACAACTAATCCAAAAACTAATTTAAGCCCTAAAGGAATTTAGAACATGATGGAAGTACGGTGTCGTCTAGATTTCTTAATGGATGCTTGATTTACGAATTCCTTACTCTCTACTTAAGGTATGGTATATATAGGTTTGAAATAGGTCAAATCCTTCTAAAAGTAGAAGTAAAACTTGAAATCAAATATAACTTTATTACAAAAGTAAATCTATTTAATTAACTCCTAATTAACTATTGTTTAAATTTTTCTATGAGGCTTTGACCTTGATTTTTCATGTTCTTCTCTTCTTCGTTTATCATGTAGCTAGTCTAGAAAAATTCAGTATTTTATTCTCTTCAAATCATGTACTGTATCAGTATTTTTATGTGCTGCCTCGACGGGTGCAATGCTTTTTCTCGTATTGGTCTAGTGTGATCTACTTTTTTCTCAGCTTAATATGTATCAACAACATTTGGTGTTGATTTTGGACTGTAATAATTTTCCTTGTCTACTGCGATTTTGCCAGGTCGACATATGACTTATCACAGCTGAAAAACATTAGTAATACTTTTTTTCATCAAATATTGTATAAATTTGATAGTCAAGTACATTAATGTTGAATTATAGAAAATATGTAAAAATAATAATATTTTTACTCAATTAACCAAAAAATTGACAATAATTTAGTAAAAAGGGCATAAAATAATACTATTGAGAACTTATCATTTAAAATAAAAAATCGAAGTCAATATTGGATTCCCCAATTGAAAATATGTTGGACTAGATTTTTTGTCATCATTCGATCATCGAAAGCTGCTGCACGCACCGTACTCTACGAAAACCACGAGCAGGCGTTGCCCAGTAATTCAGACATGTACACATGTGCTACCTTACACCCGGGATATATTAGATTACAACCCACAGGTGTATTGCAACTTCGTAGCTATCATGCTTTAAGGTTTCTTGATTTTTCATATCTATAGGTGCAGTCTGTATTACCAAATTCGAACCCAATAAATTGTTTTTATGAATTTGATTGATCGTTGACTTTTTCTAAAGATCTTACCTAGAGGTTTTTTGATGTTTCAAATCTATTGGCGCAGTCCGTGTTACTAAATTCGAACCCAATAAATTGTTTTTATGTATTTGACCTTGTGAATAGTATAGAAGATTTATTGTATCAATGTAAATTACTATTTTTTTTTTTGTTATACAAGGATTATTCAGGTTTGAATATCAAATAAAGTAGATTATTTAGGAAGTTCGAATGAGGATTTTAGAAATATCAACTTAAGATTAGTATACCTCGAACTTCGAAATATTTTATGAGTATCATAAGTATAATTGCCTTGTATATTAGTGGTTACACATTAGGATGTAGTTAATAAGCGTGATAGAGACTGATAGTATGAGACATGATATTTATGAGATGTATGATGATGTTTTGAATATGTTAAGACTTGTAGAAGCGTTAGAGACTGTAGGATTGTTTGAGATGCTCATATAATTAATTGATGATGGGTTGTTTGAGTTGATGAATTATGATGCTTGTTCGAATGGGTTAATATTACTTAATGAAAATCACATTTAAGAGATAATAATGATAAATAATCAGTTAAATGTTCATGAATCCAAAAATTATATTTAATTAAGTGGGTAAAAAATTCTATAAGTTGAAATAATTAATCAAGTCTGTTAGCGCATGCTTAAATGACTTTCATACGCTTTAGGGATCGAATAAGTGTTATAGTATCATGATTTAAAGAAATTGTACGAATACATGTGCTAATTGTCGATATAAGCTTTAGTTGTACCAGTAAGTGATTAGAGTAGTACTTATACTAGTTGAAACATACCGGTACTTATGAGAATTTAGAATTTTCAATAAATTAATTAGTGTCAATATTTGTTTAGATATCGTTAACTAGAAATACCATATCGATAATCATATTTGGGTATTACACAAATAGATTAAAATATCGGTTAAAGATAAACATAAATAAATAAATAATATTAATAAACTGATATATACCTTAATAATTGAGATAATATAGATAAATGAGGAAATTAATAAAAATGATTAAAACATACTTTCATAATATACTATCAACTTGATAAAATATAGGCGATTGTTTATAATAATAAATCGTAAAGATCCTTGATGGATCAAATATTGTTGTGTATTTTGTGATTTTTAGGGTTCTTGCTATGTTATGAAGAGATGTTTATTTTGTTAAATTATCTTGAATAATGAGATAAATTAATGAGAACAAATACTATACACTTTTATAATATATTAATAAATTAAAAAGCTTAATAAGGTGACATATTAAATATTAGAAATAATATATTTATGGTAATTGTGTTCGAGTTATGTGTGGTATGATTTTTTGTACAGATCTTGTGTGCTGTGCGGAAGTGAGATCCTTATCGTGTACTTAAAAAATTGGGATGAATATACTGATTTCATCGAGTACTGGGTTAAAATAGGGATGTGGTAATTTCATTAATAATAATTTTATTTTATCATGTTTTGATTCATGGGGTTTTTAGTGCTTTTATAATTTTAACGATTTTATTTTTTAATATATTAGAATAAATAAATGAGATAAAAAGAAGATATAAATTTTAATTTATAAAAAAATATTATGTGAAAATTAAAGATAATGTGGGTTTATTTAATTGAATAGGACTATAGATGAGATTGTAAAAATAATTTATGAAATAATTTATTCTAATTTTATTTTAAAATATGATTAATTACATGTCAAACCTTTAAAATTTTTAATAATTATTTAAAAATTATTAAAAAAAATAATTATATTCAATGATGTACTATATTAATAATGTTCTTCGGGTGCGAGGCTCATCCTAAAATTTTTCTTTCTCTATTCCAAAAGTTTCTACAAACTTGTTCTTTGTATATTACAGATAAACCATAAATAACACTTTGTTAGTTCAAAAGTTTATTTAGATTCGAGTTATTATGTATATATAAAATACATTATACATAATTATTTGTTCGTGCTATTTTAGCCCTATAAATGTTGTGTTCTCAGGGTATTTATGAATAGAACTATAAATTAACTAAATATTTAGTAAATAGTTTGTGAATCGTTCGATAAAAAATTTATTATGTTCATTTATTTATCAAACAAACGAATATAGATAAGATTTTTTTATTTGTTTAATTAAATAAACGAATACAAGTAAAAGGTTCGTTCGCTCATTTACTTCGATAATTTATTTATTTATGTTCGTTTAAATTTATTCATATATATATTTCATAACAAAAGTATAATATTTAAAAAATATATATATTCACATATATTTATTTACGTTGATTTAACTTTTTATGTCTTTTTTATATTTATTTGTTTGTGTTTGTTTAGGTTCGTTTATAATTTAATGAACGAACATAAACAAATGAACAAATACAATTATATTTGTTTATTTTTTTAATTAAAATTAAATAAATAAATTGATTATATTTTTATTCATATCCGTTTGTTTCATTTATATCTATGAGCGTGCTTTAGCCCCATGATTTTGACCCTTCACCCCTAAGAGGGTTCGAGAACGCCTCAAGAAATTACGAGATTTACAACACTAAAACCCGTTCATAGGGTCTAGGAGACCATGTCTCAAGCCACAAAGGTGGTTCACATAATTTAAGAGAACGAGGGAAATTAAATATTTGAAGAATTTGATGCAATGTCTTAAATCTTAAAACACAAAACTATAAGACTAAGATCCTTTCATATGAAAAATTATTAGGTGAACCTTATTCACCACGTCATCTATGGTCCCAATTAATTAAGTTTGTTGATCTCATTTTTCTTCAAGTGAATCATCATCTCTTTCTTACATGTATTTAGTGGGTGGGTAGTTATTAGGTGGTTATTTAAAGATCAACGATCATGATTACATGGATCACGGATGATGTGGTGAACAAGATTCACCTAATAATCTCTCCGTTCATAGGCATATCAACAAACACACTATGCTATCAGTCGTTGCCTTATTGATAGGGACGTAGTCAAGATTTAGAATTAAGAGATAAAACGTAAATATTTTAAAATAAAATAGATTCATAAAAATTAATTTTTAAAATATTTAAATAAAAAGATAAAAATTAAAAAAGTCCTTGAGAGTGGGAGGTGGGATTATCCATCGTGATGTACCTATTAGAATTCTAAACAATTGCTGGGAAGATAACATTATTTCTTTATAAAAGACTTAAATGGTGAATGTTTTATTTGTGTACGTGAGTACGTAGCACACATTAAACGTTACAAGACTGCAAAAATAATTACTATAAGTTTTTGTAAGTAGGAGATTTATTTTTTCCTTTTTCTGTTATTTTCACCATCTTTTAATAAAATTAAATGATTTTTTATATTCACCTGAATTCGGTATGACCGAACGCAGAAAGTGTAAGCATAAATAAATAAAATAAAAAAAAAACATCCCACATGACAAATTAGTCTGAATGGGAAACAGACATGTATGAACAACAAACACAAGGCGAATTACGATGACTTATTAAACACCTTATGATCTAAATCCTAACTGATAATAAACGAAAACAACCGCCTTAACGGTTCAAGATTTAACCGAGGTTCAAGTTTAAACAAATCTCTAATATTAAAAGTATTCAAAAAAAATGAAGAAAAATACAAGCCTACGTCTTCAAGGAAAAACTTTCCAGTCCTGCAGAAAAAGATGGGGAATTGATTAACCTAATTTCCCTTTTAAGTGTATAGATATAAAAAGGTAGTAGATGATGAGAGCGTGCATAGATTGGGATATTTTACAAAATTGACATCTACCCGACTGAATTCTACGTATACCCGAAGGATTGTTCCCTCCGTATACTCGATGCCTAACCTCACATGCTAAATATCTATCCTTTTGATGACTGCAAAGTAGAGCCATATTTCCCTCTCTCGAACACCGTCTAGGCGTCTATTATTATATACGTGTCGTAAATGTAGAGATTTAAACGTTGAATTCTTATGAGGAAAATATTCGATCATCTTTAATAATTTTCCGTTGGAGATGGTTGTTTTTGTTTGGAATTCCATTGGAAATGCTATTCTTATCATCTTTAACAATCTTTTTCTTATGGTGTTGAGATCAATGAAAACTATTCAACAACAGTAATGAAATCATAGTTTTCATTACAAATATTTGTTTTTTTCAGACATAGTGGGTTAGACAAGGGAAACTGGGATGTCACATATTTAATAAAGATGTTTTAACTCTAAAGGCCAAGGTTTAGGTTCAAACCCAAGTGGTTAATTGCCTTTTAAGTACATCACCAACACATTTCCCATCATTAACAACCAGCAGATTAGACCACATTAGGAAATATTCATTAGTGATTAGATATGTGGGGTCTTAAACTTAATTACAAAGTAATCTAATTATAATACAAGGGAGAATTCCACTCAACTTCTCAAGATAATGTTGTTAAATGTTTGGTGTAGAAATCCCATTAATATACATATTGAAGCCATGAAACTGTGGAATTCATTCACTTAATTTGACCGAGTTCCAAAGGAGTTGGAGAAAATAATTTACATCTAAAACACTGATAATATAAGAGTCATGAATTTCATAAATATAAGTCATGAATTTCATAAATAAAATCTATCTTACCTTAATTGAAATTGTTGTTGCTGTAACCTACAAGAAAACATAGATTCTATCGCATTTGAATACAGAACATCAAGTAATTAATTTTATATAATTTTTTTTAAATAACCTAATTTGTGAACTTAAATAAATTGCCAAGAAGAACAAATCCATTAATTCCTCCATCAACAGCATAATACAAATGTTTTTATCTATTCATAGCATAGAGAAACAAGCCAAGGAAAAAAATTCATTCCTTCAAGAAACACACACATAAGCAAGCAGTTAAAGGAAACCTAGTAAAACAAATATGGAGAGAGATTACATGGTAAACCCTTCCATTTATACAAACATGAGTAGTGATTTATTTAATTAAACCATATACATATATGTATTATGTATATGTATATGTATATTTAGGCTCCGTTGGAAGGAGGTGAAGAACAGTCACAAGCTACCTCAGTTTCAACTTCCCTTCTATGGAAATTCCTGTGGCAGCCACAAGCAGCACAAGTAAGGGCTGCAGCCGTTCCTTCTTCTCCGATGGCCATGAATTCCCGGCACCCATCGACAACATAACCTCCAACGCCGGCGGCATGATTCTTTTGGCACTCCCCATATCTCACGCTTCTAATTGCCATCGATGAATTGGTGCTGCTTCTCGGTGCTTCCTCCCTTCTCATGACCACTTGTCGCTTCCTCATTTCGGCGACCGATCCCGGAATCCTTCCTTGTAAAACTGAAACTCTATCAATTGTAAAAAAGAAGTATACGAAAAGAACAGTAAAAGGAGGAAAGAAAGATTGAGAGAAATCTAAGAATACTAGTAAGCGAGGCAAAGCTTTGAGTCTAGTGTCAAGCAAAGCCCTAACCCTAAAGGACATATTTATACTCGAGAATGCCATCTTTATTTGTTTTGGGGGGAGAATTTTTTATCTAATTGCTAAATAGTAAACCCTAAAATGGTCGTTATGAAATGATTATCCAAACTCCCTTAACAACTCATTAGATTTTAGTGTTGTTTATGTACAAAATAATGCTGGTATGTTACCATTCAGCTAAGGGAAACCCTAAAATGATGATAAAACCCTTTTAAAAATAGTGACCTAGGGATCGATCTAGGGGTATCGGGGCACAGTCGCATCCCTTAAAATTTTTGTAATTTTATATTTTTATATTTCTAATATACTTTTGAGATAGTTTGCACCTTTGATATGAGATTTTGGGTCCGTTCCCGCCTAGGCCGGCATTAAATAGAAAAGGAACAGCTAAGCTTTATCCAAATTTATCTCTATTTAACCTAATTTATACAGTGTGGCCCCTTAAACCGATGTTAAATGCCCTTGCCTCAGTTTTTGAATGTGGAAACACATGGATTTGATGCTAACATTTTCATGTGTTCTACAATGTTATTTACCGAACTTGATATCTTTGTTGTACTTTTAAAGAGGCTTTTCAAGATATTTTTTCTTTGTTGTTTGGGGATTTTAATGTTATTTACCAAATCCAACAGATATTTTGTTTGTTTGGTTGTGTCATTTTCTTCTAGGACAGTCTTGGTTTGTTCCATCTATGGAATTCTTTGATATAAAGTGAAGGGAGATGGTTTAAATTTATTTAAATGTTTTAGAATTAGTTTAAACAATTTTTTTAGTAATAATAAAATATCTTAAAATATATATATTTTTTTATAATTTTGAATTTATTTATTTTTATCTTCCCAAATATATTTTTCATTAAGCCCAATTTAGTTTATACAAATATTAAAAATTCCACATTTATTAAATTAAATTCCCAAAGTTACCGTGACAAACATTCGACACTTGGTTAGGTAATGCCGGTACGAGACATTGAGTATACAACGTTGCACTGAGCCAATGCCCTGCCAAATTTTGTACTACAAATTTCTAGTGAACCGTATATTATTTAGGCATAATATCACAATATACTCCTAATATTTGAGTAAATAATTATTTTTATTTTTATTTTTTAAGTAATTTAATTTTTATCATTTTATTTTAGATTAAAATGTTCTCTTTTAGGATAAAAATTGTTAATTAACTTAAATGACGTACCAAATTTATATGACAACTCATGTCACGATAGTAATACCATATATATATAAAGAATATGAAAACTTTATAAAATGATAGACCAGTTAAATCATAATTTTATAAAATATAAAATATGATTTTTTATTTTAACGTTTTATCCTATCAGGTCATGTCAAGTTATTTATCATCAGTTGACTAATAGAGTTTATTTATAGATGTGTTATTTTGACTCAAAATAAATTATTGAGAGTTAAATTATTTCAAAAAATACGTTTAAGTGACTTTTCAGTTAAACGTGAATGTTATTTTTTTATATTTTATTTATTATTACTTTTAAATGATAATATCAAATATGGATATGTGTTTGATGTGTTTTTAATGAAATTAATAAATATTTCAAGTGTTATACCCTCAAACCTATATGTCAAATATAGTATAAATTGAATACTAAGGAGTCGAACATAAATTCTTTTTGAAAAGAAAATGTATATAGAATATATACGATAACTATATCATAAACCGACCGTGAAAACAAAAAAATTTCACAAATGTTTTAGTTTTAAGTTTTATATATAGATTTAATATAAGGTTAAAATTTTAGGGGTTTATGTTTAGGATCGTTTAAAATTTAGGGTTTAGAGTTATATGTTATAACTTAAATTCCAAACCATATTACCTTAAACTTAAACCTTAACCTCTAAACCATAAATCTAACCTTAACCTTAAATTTTAAACCCTAAATTCTAAACATCAAATTATAAATACATAAACCTAAATCAAAACGCTTTAAATTAAATTTTTAAACTTTAAAACTAAAACACTTATAAAAAAATTATTTCTATGTTGGTGCATGAAATACTTCTCATATATATAATTGTACTTCAATTTTTTGTCTGACCTGTTTCAATCTATTCACACATTATCGAATATAAAAAAAATATCGGATATTTTATTTTGAAGTGATTTTTCTCAGATGTTGTACTTTAATACCGTTATATATATATTTTTTTTCACTTAAGTTTAAAGAGATTTTTAACGAGACCTATATCGATATCTACCTTTTTCAATAAAAAATATAAAATTAACAAAGTCGATTTTATTTTTTTTAGGATTTAATTCCGGTTCACTAAAACTAAGATTTTAACAAATACAATCAATCAACAAATAGGGGGTGGGTGGGTGATAGAGACTCAAGTGTATGATTGTGTTTTAAGCAGGAATTGAAAAGATGAGACCTCTTTTGCCCCTTACCAACCCAGCCCAACTCAACTAGTGATGTCCACTGTAAGAAAAAAAATAACCCTAGTCCTGTCGGCTTTTTAGATCATGGACAAAAGCATCTTAGGTTTCTAAATCACATAATTTCTCCCTTTTTATTACAACTTAACCAACAAAAACACAGTGTCAGTTTTGATCAAGAATACTAATAATCTTCATTCCAATAATGGAGATTAAAATTGGAAATATTAATATCAAAGTAGAAAGTTGGTAAACCCTACATCTACATGTCCATGCATGCAAAAAGAAAAGAAAACCCTTCAAAACAGAAGAAGTATGCTTACAATTAAAAATAAAAATAATTTTAAATTTCATTTCCTAAGTTTATATTAATTATGTGAATGTCTTTTTCCCCAAGTTGAGCAAACTTACTTTTGGCGTATCTATTCGATACCTCTTTATTATGAATTCATAATCAGAGGTTGGAATTTCGACCTTTTTACCATTTTGGTCAACTGTTCTGGCGTCATCAAGATTGTGGGGGAGACATTTGGTTCTGCCTGTCTGTAAAATCACTTTTTTTTTCTTTGAAGAAATTATGCTTTTAACCGTAATCCTCCAAATTATTATCGAAATAATGATATCAATCAGTTAAGACTTAGTCGACTTTGAAGCAATCAGTTAAGACTTAGTCGACTTTGAAGCAATATTGTTTTAAGACTTTAAAATTTTTACCAGTAGGTTAATAGCTTTAGCATCTAGTCTTATTTTTTCATTTTGGTATAGTTTTAGCATTGACTATTAAATGTGAGGCAGTTTTAGGAGTCGATCGATAGTTATAAAAGGTCTTTCTAGCATTATTTATTTTAGACGATTCATCTTTAAATACATTATTAGAACTAACTTTACTTAGAACACCTTGTTAATCATCAGTCTCCTTTTGGTGATCTTCTTTCGCCCTAGAGAGTAAATTATGCATGATAGTATTTTTCGTTTCTAGTTCCTTGATTTTTTTCATACATTCCCTTCAATTTATTCATTAGTTCTAGATTAGTCTTATCTAAGGAATTATTTTCATTCTTTTAAGTCTAAAACAATCTTTTTGTTTTTCTTAAGGATTCCTCGTACTCTAAAACTAATTCATCTTAACCATATTACAATTCTTCATAAGTTTCATTAAGTTCATTATATGATAAATCATTGCAAAAGGGTTAAAGGGGTTACCTTTGACTCATTAAAAGAAGACAACTAGTCTTCATGGGGTACATTCGGGACTTGAACAATGTAGTTATAGCCTCGTTCAAAAAGAAATTCCTGAATTGCCCGATTGCCTTTCCCCATTCACAATTGACCTCTCCATGTCGCAACCACCTCCAACAACACAAGAAACTACTAAATCGGTTTCTGCATCGGTAACAGTCCCTCTTTAACCTTCCCCTACTACCACCACTGCCACTGTAGTAACAGAACCTTTCTCAGTAATGGTAGAATTCCTAAGAATGGACTCCATAAACCGAGGAGCCATACCATAAGACTCCAATCCATTTGATTGGAGCAATTCTTCTGAAGATTTGCAACCCCGATGAGGGCAGTGGAGGAATTCATGGATGAGCTACATACCGGCAGAAAAAGGAAAGCATATGCCACTACCTCCCCAATCAACATCGACTCTAACGAGGAATTCAAAAAATATCTCACTTCCATCTGAGTCCAACCCCCACGGTTAGCCAAGAAGCCTGCTACCAACCCGCTGAGAGCAACACAACCGCCACCAAGAAATCGCCGAAAGCTGGTAATCGACAGCGATTTCGAGGATTCATTTGAATCTCCTCAGATCTAGGGCGGTTGAATTTTCTTATTTTTTTATTTCTATTTATTTTTATTTTTTCTTATTTTTCGGTTTAATTTTTTCTTATCTATCTAATTTCCATGCATTAAGGATAATGCATCCCTCGAGTTTAGGGGAGCATTAGTCCATTTTGTGTACTTGTAATTAAAACTACAATGTATGAAAAATATTTACTTGTTATTAATTATTGCCTTAAATTTTGTTATTAACACTTCTTTATGCAATTTTCTTTAAGTCTGTTAATTTTATAGAGTTTGTCTCAGTAGTAATATGACATCCAGTCGCCGCAGCCGATTGTACCATTCACAAGACTTGAATTCAGAAAGGTATCATAGGAAAAGTACTTAGGATTAGACTATGAGCCTGAAAATTATTAATATTGTTGGACTTATTTTATTTTAGAAGTTCTTTTCTTTGAAAAGTAATAGAGAATTAGACTTTAGATTTTAGCTAGAGGTGCCTATCACTGTCTCTAGTGTAGTCTTCAGAGGTGCCTATCACCAGCTCTAGTGCAGTTTTTAAAGGTGCCCATCATTGGCTCTAAGACTTAAAAATTGTCCCACTTACTAGATGTACTTGCAATTGGCTCTAGTGATAATATTTTAATACTTGAGGTGCTCTAAACTGGCTCAAACAATATAAATATATACTCACATATATATTTATATACAAAATAAGGGAAAAGTAAAAATCTAAGTTGGGAGTTTTGAGCTAAAAAAATAAAACTTATAAAATCAGCCTTGCTATAGCTACTCACAAATACACAATGACTCATAGTCCAGTTCTGAGGAAATCCTAGAACCTAGAAGAGGCCGAGCCAAGAAAGGAGCTCTGCCGTGGCAGGCAGTAAGGCATATTACTATGAAAGTTCTGACTTAAATTATATTTGCATTGCTTGAGGACAAGAAATAGATCGAGTTTGAGGATATTTGATAAGTGCGTAAAAGTTTTATATATTATATCATTTCTCCACTGGATTATTTCTAGTAATTAACAGATTTATGACAATACTAGATAATTATACATATTTTTTACATTTCAGCATCCAAGCATTTAATTGTTATTTTCATATATTATTTGGTATAAAATAGGTACGATTATAGTTTTCTTTCTTATACAAGAAATAAACCTATTGATGATACTAAATACCATCGATAGATGATGAATGCAAAAAATAAAGATAATGATCATTCACAGAGAAACACCCGCCACCAAGGCAACAAATTGATTGTCGCGACAGCAGAGTAAAGATAACATATGATGTAAGATAGGTGAAGAATAAATAACCGAACTTAGTGAGCCCAATCAAATAAGAAACAGAGTCATGGAAAGAAAGACAAACTATGGTCAAAATCACAGAAACTCAAGAGTCTAAAAGGAGCAAAATTAGGAAATAAAGTAAAGAATTATATTTTAATATGAAATTTTGTTTTATTCCTTTTATAACTCCTATTACCGATGGGAGACTTTGACCTAGGCTTGGCCTATATAAGCCATCCCTTAGACCTAGGAGAAGCAAGTTGGCTTTCCCCGAATAAACCCTTAACCGTCGACAACCACATTATGTTCTAAACCCCTCATAAGGTATAGGTTAGTTGTGGAGTAGTTGTGGAAAAAAGTTTAATATTATTCAATTCTTATTAATGCAATTTCAAGATTCATAGTTTATTCTCTCTTGGTTCATACTCTTTCTTGCATACGAGTTCGAAAGATAAGTTTGCGAGAAAAAAACTTATTTGTCTAGACTAGGGATAGTTAGGCTCACGAAATGAGAGAATACGGTCTTTGCTCATGGGCATTGGTTAATCCGGCTTAGAGATAAGTCAACCAAGATTTCAACGACTAAAAGAAAACATACCAATGGTTGTTGTTCACCCATGATTCACGTCGGGGGTATCATCAAGACATGGCCTTTAATAGTACTTCAAGTTAGGGATAAGGAGGCAAAGGATGTTCTGTCGAACTATGAACTGTTGATTTGTCGACAAGGCATAATCCGTCGAGTCAGCTAAGGCGACCCTTCAACGACCCGCCGAGGCGGCACTTCAACCTTCTACATTAATAAAAGGAGAGTATCTTGCAACTGAATTTCACACTACGAAGCAGTCAACCTAGCCTTTTCAATCTCGTCTTGATTTTAATCAAATTACTTAGTTTTTTTTTATTATTTTAGTAAATCATACTTCGAATCAGTTTACTTGTGTTTTTAAGTTTATTAGTATAAGAAAAAATTGTTGCGTTGTTATCCAATCCCCGTGAATTCGACGTATTAAATATACTTGATAAAAAGTGAATGCTTGCATCGTAAAAACATAGGACTTCCTAAGCCTCACCGATTAAAAGCATCAACTTGTTTCAATCATTTTTGTTTTACACATGTTGTATCCATTATTTTATAGGTTTTATTTGGTTTAATATTTTAATAGAATATTCGTGTTTTATTGATTTATTTCTTGGATTAAAACTCTGTTTTCCGACACTAATCCACGTGTGAAATCCAATATTTCTGAAAAACCTGATCCCAAACAGTGCCCTCTTACGAGTAATGGAAAAGTTGATTTCAATACGACCCAGAACTTAATGTGAATGCAGTTTTAATGGAACCTATATTACTCGATTTTGAAGCGTTAAAGTTGAATTAAATAGTAATTTCACACGTGGACTAGAAAGATTAGGATGAATGCCATGATTTTATTGAAGATTATGTTAAGACTGAGGAATAATTATTATGCGAATATTGTTTATCACGTTATCTATGGTCTCAAGTAATTAGGACAGTTGATCTCAATTTTTTTTAAATGAATCATCATCTCTTTTTTTCATGTACTTAGTGGGTGGATAGTTATTAGGTGATTATTTAAAGATCAACGATCTTTATTGCTTGGACCATAGATGACGTGGTGAACAAGATTCATCTAATAATCTCTTTAAAATTGAGATGCATGATTTTATTAATAATAATTTTATTTTCTTAAATTATGTGTAAAGTTTTTGGATTTTTTTTTTTTACTTTTTGATTAAAAATTAGGTTCTACCAATCCTACTCGTGAGGAATCGAGTGACCCGATTCTCTCACCAACTGCAAAGTGTGATTATCAATACTCTTCAGGTCTCTTCAAAACAGTACCTACAACTGTTTTCTACTCTCAACCCCAAATTAAGTATTCTCTAATGGAGTATTGAAAACAACTGAATTTGGTTGAAGCCATAGATTTCATATGACCACGACAAACATAAGTCTCCTGTTACTACTATCCTGGGAGAAAGAATTAGGGCATCACAGGGAAGACTATGTAGAGGTAGAGCAGGTTTGCTTTCTAGTTTCTATAGATAAACAAATGGGATTTGGGGCAACACATGGAAGACACATTCCGAACCGTTACCGTTAAATAATATTTTAAAATAAGAAAACTCCATAAATACAGATATTATTTGACGAATCTTATTTTTTGAATCTTATTTTAAAATAATATTTTACTTATTTAGGTTAATGAATAACAGTTTCAAATAATGACATTACCGTTAGATAACAGTTATTATAACGGTTATGACTTATTTTGTGAATCTCTATATAAATTCTTATTTGATTCTATTAATGAGGGATGAGTCTACAACGGGCGTCGAACACCGCTGAACATCGTTAATGTTGAACACCGCTGAACATTATTAAATTAATTTATAAAGAATAAAAATCTAAAGGACTAATCATATAATTATTAATAATATGTTGACTTTATCACACTTTTATTAATTACATACTGAGTCCTTAAGATTTTAAATTTTTATTAATTAATTTAATGGTATTCAACAATGTTCAATATTAGTGGTGTTCAGCGATGTCCGACGCCCGTTGTAGAATTTCCATTAATGAGGTATTATAATTTTAAATGATCAAAGTTTTGGGTGTTCAGACCACCCGATGGGATGTCATGCGCTAAGCTACCTTAAAAGAATGGGTGTTCGGCCAGCCCTGCTACAGTCCTAAGGCGATCCGTGGGTTTTGCTCTCTAGCTAAGAGTATAATCCGTCCGTTATGTCCTTGTAGCGACGATGATGTGACGGTCATCGACATTGATGAATCTAAAAAATTTATCGACTGAATTAATATAAATAAAAATTTATTTAATATAATTTATAATATAGTTTTAAAAATTTATTCTTCGATAATTAAAAATTATATTATCTATATCTTTCTTTAAATAGAATTGAAGTATTTCTTAAAAAATTAAAATTTTATCTATAACTTCATTAATTTGACAAAAATATAAGTTATAATCGAAAAATTGTAATGACATTATGAACAACAATATTTTTATAAGTTGTTCTCATTTAAAGAACCTGGTTATGATTATCTTTGGGACTGCTCTCAACCTTTACAAGCCTGAGTCTTCTCTTACATCGTCTATTATAACAAGACCCTCACTCTCAATGGTTATGTTTTGGTAACTAACATTATTCAAAACATAGTGAAAGCATGCTCATCTTAGTCTGCTAAACATTTTGCTTAAGCAGGAAAATTCACATGTTCTTGGAGCTAATATGCTTAATTTGAAAGTAATTGTCTGATTTATAGGGACTGATCTGTTCATGTAGCTTTAGTTGACTGAAAAACAATGCTAAACTGGCCAATAAAAGTTGTCATTTCCGAGAAACAATAATATATGAGGGATGCAAGAATGGAATGGAAATGAAAAACGCAGGATCTCTAACAAACTTTGACCCTAGATGCATGATCTAACGAACTATTCCAGATGTTGTTCTATTGAGTGATGACAAAGTTGGTTGAGAGCATGAAGCAGAAAGTAGACGGTAGCTTGCTTGCTTGCGGATTATAGAAAATTAAAGAGGGAAAGATCCAATATACGTGTCTACGCAGGGTTGGGTTTCTCACATCTTCACTGAAGTTTGAGAAAGAGAGTAAAACTCTGTTGCCTTACCATTTTAGGATGACAAAATAGGGCTACGGACTAAGAAAAATTAGCATCATCCTTGTTTCAGGGTTACTGATTTAACATTCTTTGGAATATCTGAAAAACTACTACAAATCCTTGAGCTTGTATGGATATTCTTCTTCTTCAAAAAGTTGCAGTACAGTTTGGAAAAAGGGATTTCATCCCCGTGCCTCTCGCATGCAAAGTGAGCACTCTACCATTTGAGCTACATCCCCTGCCGTTGAATTTGTTTTCATTAATTAAATTTGTTCGTTTTCCTTTGAATCGACTTTTATTTGAGATTAAACCCTCTAAGTGCTGGTATATTTAATTTTAATCAAATTATTTGGTCGGTTAGTTCGTTGGTGACAATGGGAAAAATGAAGGCAATACATAGAATTCTACTCCACTCAAATGCCAAAAACAATGTAAAGAATATCTTGCATTCAGGGGATAGTAGAGAGAGCAACGTATTTGGCATCATCCAAATTTAAATGTTTAGCCTATTTCATTAGCTGGTTCTTTCAATATCAGATTATTTGTCATGATTAACAGAAATTACCACAAAGAACATGATCCATTCTTAAAACAATGAAAAACCGGTTCCAATCTCGGACTACGATTTCCCGATCATAGATCAATCATGGCATATTTGTAGGTTCTTGAAAATATGCAGAGGCTTACCAGGCTTTGTGCTTAAAGGTCGGGAACAGGGTGTCAGCTTCTCGGCTATTGCTGTGTGAAAACAATGCCTGCTCCACCACCAAATTGATCCATCATCTTCCACACCATCAAAACCAGGAAACACTTGTGCAGCTGGATTCGGAACATATCCGGCTGAATGCAATCTTTGATTCATATCTTCTAACATGATACAAGTTTCCCAGGTTTTCCGGTGTATCACCTGCACTAAACTTATGAAGATGGACATCTACATGGATAGAACTCATTCCAGGAATACCAAAACCATCCAAAGAAAACAGGAATTTTAAAACACACAATCTCAATCTCAATCTCAATCACAATTGCAAGTCAGGAGATGAAATTGAAATGATAAAATTGAAAATACAGTGTCTTCTGAATTATTGGCACTCAAAAAGGGCAAGCTCGCAGGGACAAAATAAAAATGCATCTCACAGAAGAAACCCACAAACCAAGACAGAACCAAGAGGGCGAAGATACAATTAATAGACTATTTAACAAGTTTGAAGTACAAAACAAGGGCGATAGCAAGGACAAGGACCACAATAATGACGCCAATGATCCACTTGTTCCTGCTCATCCTCCTTGACATAGCTGTCATGATTCTCTTGCTCTTTCCAATGTTATCATCTACTCCATGAAGCTGCAATAGGAAGGGAAGCACAACTTTAAATAGATAGCCGAAATGGTTTAAAATTTTGAAGTCTAACTACCATATAAGCCTTCAACATAGCATGTTAATGCAAATGGAAAGGTTTGCAATTAACCATCATATATTAAGAGAAAATTTAAAGTCCAACTATCATGTGAACCTTCGATATAGTGAGATTACAACTAAGATACGAGAATGGTAAAGTAAAAAGAGCATAGGTACCGTGTTATTGGCATGTAAGAGAGCCTGTCGTTGCGAATGCAAATCCTGAAGAATTGAAACCCCAAGCTCTTCTGTTTCTATCATGGTTCTTCTGCTATCCTTAATTCTGCCACTGCTCTGATTCAAGCGCTCTGTGGTTGTCATTAATCTCGATCTTTGATCAGCTGAGGCCTATCATACAGCCACGTATTAGGTAAGTAATCAAAACTTAATCGGAAATAAAGTAGACCAGTGATAAAACTGGAGCATTTTAAAAGGCAGGCAGAAGAACCAAAATATACCGTGAGGGCATCAGCCATTCCAGACTCCAACAACTCATCTCGAGCAGCTGCATTCAAATTACCAGATGCAATTCTCTTAACTTCACTTTTCACATTGTTAAGATCTGATTTATATTCCCTTAACTTAGCAAGAAGTACAGCCTTAACATTTGGCTGCAAACTTCTAGCCTCAAGGTCCATCTTCCGAATCTGAAAGAGGAAGATAGCAACATCAAGTTCAAAAACCAAAACAAAAGAAAAACTAAAAAAGATTATTAGAAACAGGCAATGAACCAGGTACCAGAGCTTCTGCATCTTCCAATCCAGCTCTTATATCAGAAAGTTTTTGTTTCTTCTGCTCTGCACATCAGAAAAACAATTATGATATTTGAACAACAACTGGCTCATTATGTAGGGTGCTGCTTGAAGAAATAGAAAACATCTAATTAATCAACAAATTCACAATTCAAAGAGAAGATGCAAAGTTGACCGCACAATCTTTTATCCTTAAAATTGAGTAAAAATTTGAAGCCCTTGTCCCAAGTAGAGATGCATTTAATCGTTTTGTTTCCTACTATAAACCTAGGTTGATTGGACTCAAACTTGAATGAGTCATACAGGTATGTATCCAACACGAGTATGCTTGATTTAATCTAAAATTTTCCATATATTTGGAGGGTCATATCCTTATACCTATGTCCATATGTGTTTGATGAAGTAACTTAAAGGAAAATGAAGACTTGGATGAATATTGCTCTAGGAAGTTGTTTACACTTTACAAAACTAGCCTTTATCAATTAACAGAAATTCACAATTTTGGACCACTTTCATTGCTGATTCAGAAATCAACATGAAACATGCAACTAATACACCCAATTGATGATTCTAAGTACAGTATAAAATCAAAAACCCTCTTAAAGCTATGCCAAAGCACAACTATATGATCCAAATTCTTAGCGAAAATATATTTAACTTAAAGTTCGGAAATGAAGTGGCATAAGTTTATTTCTTTTGCATAATCTACACCAATACATAAACAAATACTTTAAGCTGAAAAATAGACACCGCCACACCGGGGAAATCATGATTCTTAACTAATTAGATTGAAATCAAAATAAATAAATAAATAAACAGTAGAGATAAAAGAAGATCAGATCTTCTTTTCTTCATTTCCATATCTCCCAATTTAACATTCTAATTACTATTTTTGTTTCTTATAAAAGAAAAATATCAATCCTAATTTGTTATCAGATCATAAAAAAAGATAATATAACATACTAATCCTAACGCTATATTCGAAAGAAAAGAATCGATCAAACAAATTAACAATATATATAGAATAATTTGAATTGTAACCTCCAGCGAGAGCACCAGCAGCCGTACACTTTCTGGAAAGATTCGCTGATAGCTCACAATACTGCCGTTCATATCCTTCGAAAGCTTCACTCATCTTTTAATTTCTTTTTCAAAAAACAAAAAGAAACTCTTCTCCTTAAATCTAACTGAAAAATAGTAAAATTAAAACAAAAAAAGAAACTAAATCATTGATCCAGAAAACAAAAGAAAAAATAGGGAGATGAAGAGAAAACCTGAGATGAAGTTGATCGATGCTCACTGTGGCCTTCGAAAATTCTCCTTGACCTTTTACGCCAAAGGCCTTCGAGACGACACCGCTTTGGGTTTTTATGGTTATCGTTTTTCTTTTCCGTATTTGGGTAGGGAGAGAATGATAAAGACACGCGGATAGTGGGATTAATTGTAGGAGTTTCGAGGTCTGTAGCTGACACGTGTATAAGCTTGTGGTCATTATGGAGCTCGGTTGTACTCTTCTGAACAACTGCAGTAGGATTAGTGTTTGCACTAACAAAAGAGAGCGTAGAAATTAGGCGCGTTTAAAATTATATGAACCGATAAATTAAGGGTTAGATCAACATTGTTTTTGAAAAATATGGTAAAACATATGTTAAAAAGGTATAGTGAAAAATTCTTTTGAAATTTTTAGTTTTAGTATTGTTGTCAAAAAGTGCTTTTGAAAAAACAAATGATTACTTTAATCACGATGTTACAAAATAAAAAAAATATTTAAATGATAATTAAATTCTTTCGTATTATAATATTAATTTAAATTATAATAAAATATAAAAATATTAATAAATGAATACATAAATTATTTTTGAAAATTGTTTTTCAAGAGTGCTTTTGAGAAAATATATAATTTTTACATAAATATATATAATTTTTAAACTAAAAAAAATATATTAAATATAATTATGTATTTATAAAAATTAAATTATAATAAAACATAGTAAATGAAGGTTAAAATTATAATTTGACTCTTAAAAGCATTTTTTCGACCGTAAAAGCTAAAAATTTTAGCTTTTGTGTTTGGGTTGAAAAGCACTTTTCAAACGTATTTTTTTTTCAAAAATTAACTGTTTAGCATTGTTTTTGCGTTCTAAACCAACTTTTGACCCAAAAACTAGTCTAGAGCACAATGCTAAACAGCTAAACACATCCTAATATAATGATTGAAAAGAAAAATAGTAGTATAAGATAATTTTTAAAAAATATATATTTAATTGGGTTGGTAACCCAATTTATGATTAATTAGGTCAAGTTTAGATATTTTTTTTTTTAATTTTTGGTTATTCGATCTCATAAATTTTAATATATATATATTTGATTTTAAATTATATTTTTATTTTATATTCTTTAATATTAATATTTATAATTTAATTTAAATCTTTAAATAAATTTTATGTTTGTATTATATGCTTTTAAAATTTAAAATTTTTAAATATATTTTTATTAATTTGTTAATACTTAAAAACAAGATTAATATTTTTAATATCTTTTTGTGATAAATGAGATTAATATATTTAATATATATGAGATAAGATTAAATTACACATTGTAAAACTTAAGTTTTACACATTTTAAGAATTGTTGAATAATTAAAACAGATGACTCAGATTAACTCCTTACTTTTTCCCAAGTGATAATCTTCAATAACCAATTATTAATCTGAGTCATTCGTTTTAGTAGATATATTTAAATATTCTAAAATTAGCTTTTAAATCACTAATTTTTATGTTTAGTCATGTATATTAAAATTTTGGGTAAACTACATAAATGGTCCCCCGACTATACCCCAATTCTCTTTTATATCCCTTGAATATCAAAAGTTACAAATTGGTCCATTGACTAAATGTTTCATACAAATCGGTCCTATTCCGTTAAAAAAATAACGGACGGATTATGTAAACGTTAAAGTGCTTATTGGGATACTGACTCCACGTGCACATCATCTATAATCAAAACGGTGCGTTTTGATTCAACCTTAAAAAAATTAGAGTTTATAATATCCCAAATCAATTTTACAGTAAACCTTTCACATACCTTAGTGATTTCATGTTATCTTCTCCACTCCACCCCACGTTATACACAATATGAAACAAATTCTCATTTCTGTGTGAAAATGGTGTTGCAGATTCTAGAATTTGACCCATTTTTCCTCCATAAACAGTGAAACTCATCACGCCTGTTTCTTTTAAAAGCTTCGGCCAAATGGTTTTGAAAACGGATTCTGATATTGGGGTTTCTAGTATAATCCAATTTTGTTTTGAATGATGGAGCATTGAGAGGTGATTTATATCTCATGTCCAGTAAAACTTCAATGGGTTTGTTACGATTAAACCAATATAAAGAAGTGATTTCGACCAATTCATTTCAATGCAATCTTTATTCTAGTATATGTCAGGACACCCAATTTGTTTTTTATTAGTCGTTAATCGATTTTTTTTTTTTAAAAAAAATTTAACCGAACCCCCCCAAAAATTGATTAATCCGAGTTAACAGAATTTTTAAGAAAATGGATAAATTATACAAATAGTAATTAAATTATGTTAAAATAATCTTTTTAATCATTAAACTTTTAAAAATTATAAAACAACCATTAAACTTATTCAATTATTATAAAATATCATTGATTCATTGTATTTTATAAATTATTAATAAATATAAAAAAATTTAATGATTATTTTTTATACTTTAATAAACTTAATTATTATTTTCTGTTAATTTTATAAAGTTCAATAATTATTTTATAATTTTTAAAATTTTAATGACTAAAAATATATTTATAAAAAATATTTAAAAATTTTGGTTAATTTTATTATTTAACCGAATTTGGTCCAAATTAATTGTTAATTAAATTAAAAAAAATTATTAACTGTTAACCGATCTAATCTAAAATTAACCAACCAACTAACCGAAAAAACTTTAATTCAATCTATTAATTTGATTAACCTAAATTTTGAATACCCCTATAAAAAGTATGTTTGAAGTAGGGATGAGCATGGTGAACCGCAAAACCGAAAACCGAACCGAACCGAGGTACTATAGTTCATAAATTTATGAACCGTGGTTAACCGCGGTTAACCGAATTAAACCGAATTTGATTTTTTAATAAATTTTTAATTATTTTTATAAGGTAAAAATATATATTTTATACTTAAAATATTATAAATATATTTTTGTTTTTTTATTTTTACTTAAAAAATAAGTTTTTAATAAATATTTATGAAAATATCTTAAAATATTTATCTTTTAATATTTAAAATTCATAAAATAAAGTTATTTTGTCAACATAAAATACAAATTTTTAAAAATTAACGTTAATGTGGAAAAACCGAAAACCGAGGTTAACCGAACCGAAAACCGGTGGTTACTTAAATAGTTTACCGAATTAAACCGAAACCGAACCGAATACACCCCTAGTTTGAAGAATAAAATAAAAAAGAGAAAATTTAAGTAACAATTTAGTTTAAATGTGTCGAAATAATTATGTTCGATTATTTTCCTTGTTAAATTCAATGCGTCTCATCCCAACTTATTTCTTTCTATAACTAAAAATCATTTGCCTCTATAAAATCAAATCAGATCAAATCACCATTCCTATCTAACGTTAAAGCTTCCAACTTTCTTATCCTTTCTTATTCCTTTTTATAACAATCAATCCACCGTAAAAAAAATACGTGTATCTGAATAAATACATTTTCCGATAATAATAATAATAATAATAATAATAATAATAATAATGGTTTTATAGGAAAAGTTACAAAATCCGAACCCGATGAATTTTAAAATTTTTTTTATTATAAAATTGGATCGGAACAAATAACAGATAAAAAGTTTTAATATTTGGGTTGAATGTGGGTAAACTGAAAATTCGACCGTACTCTGTTTGTGCCCATCTCTACCTTTTGATATAAAGAAATCCATGAGGTTGAGAAGGGTGACTAACATCAGGATTTTTCTAATGAGAAGTAGATTAAAATAAGATTAAAGTGAAGTTATATTAAAATTGTTAAAAGAATTATAAAAACTTTGTATTAATTTTTTAATATGTACTAAAAAATTTAAATTATTTTAAAAAATTCAGCATGTACTAAAATTTTTACTCTTTTTATAAAAAAATTTGTATATACCAAAAAAATCGATATCAAAATTCTTATTATTTTTATAATAATTTTATTATAAACTTATTTTAATTTATTTTAACTTATCTCACTCTACAATTGGGTCCTGTCCTAAGAATAATCAAATTGGGTGCTGTTAATGTGTTTGAGTTGGGTGCTGTGATCAACCGATTGACTGACGATGTCTCAGAATTTCTGGTCGACCGACTCTCAGTTTATAATCATCATCATCATCTAATTGGCTGCAATTATTATTACTCAAAAACATTTTTATTTCTACAACTGAGGGGGAAATCGACTCTCTATGGTTCCTCCACGTGGATGCCACCCAAATGACCATTGACATTTATCCCTTCATAGATATTAATATCTAAAAATGTTTTTAATATTTAAAAATCAACTTTAAATAATCTCAAATTTCTTTATCATGAGATCACTAAAAAGGGAGGATTTGTCTGATTAGAGAACGTTAAATAATCGATCAACTTACGATTAGTCTAATTATTTATTGCTTCATTTTCCATTTATATTTTTAAAATTTCTAAACTTTTGAGAATTGAAATTTAGTTTGATATAAAGATAACTGAGTCAATCCAATTCGTTTATATGTACGATAAAGAAAATATTTCACTCACACACAAAAGGGGAAATTTGTCTCATTAGAGAGATTTAAGTAATCTCAAATTTCTTGTAATGCTTAATAGGATGCTAATCCATCTTTAAGAATATTATAATACTTAACGGAAGTTGCTAATTTATCTCTAAGAACAGGGTAAATTACACCGATAGTCATTGAATTTTTAAGAGCTTTTAATATAATTATCGAACATTTAAAATTTTATTATACTTACTCAATTTTTAATTCACTTTCATTACGGTTGTTATCGTCAATTGTTGTTAAAAAACTAATGCGACATGTTAAATTTAAGGGTAAACTATATTAGTAGTCATTGAATTTTAACACATTTTTAATATGATCACTAAACTTTTAAAACTTTTATTGCAATTATTCAAATTTTAATTCGCTTTCAATATAGTCGTTATCATCAATAACTGTTAAAAAAACTGATATGACACGTTAAATTGAAAAATAAACGTTTTTTCACCCTATTTTTTCTCCCCTTCTTATTTTTTTTTCATTTTTCTTTCATCTAAATATGTACGTCTTTTTTTATTACAAATGTTTTCAGTATACTATAGGTTGCATTGCAGGTAGTTTAAAATATTTTGTATTTTTTCCACTAAGCAATTGTTTATTCCTCTCTTTTCCTTGCAATGTAGAGAAATAAGTAAGACGCTCATCCGAAGAAGCAAGGAAAACTATATCTTATGCCTTAATTCATATTTAGCTTGAGTATGTGTTTTTAAGTTTGAACCTTAGGTAGTTGAGAGCAAAGGAGTTAGGAAACCTATAGTATTTCTGATTTGTTTTTGAACATTGAAATTGAGATATTTAGATATGCTATTGAATTCATATTTTTCTGAATTGGTTTATGAACTTGCAAGTTGGCACTTTATGGAATTACTAAAGTACATTGATTTTTGAATTCTTGTCCCTTCAATGAACATTTATGATGATTTTTGATATTGTTGAATGCCTTTGCATATTATGTGATACTTATTTTATTTAGGATGAATTGCATCTAGAGAACTTGTAGTGACATGTGGTTTATGACCCTTTAAGTGAAATTATGCCTCTAGAGTATATTGGTTACGTTTTAGGCTTGAATTCTGGAAATCCTACAATTTTTGGGCAGGTGGTATCGAAACGGTACCTTAAGGTTTCGAAATCTGGCAAAATAACGAAAGAAAGCTGGAAAATAAGTTTGGGTATCGGAACGGTAAAAAATCGTTTCAATATTGTGTGAAGAACACAAGCAGGAGTATTGAAATGTTGACCATGGTTTCGATACCGATTTTTACGGTAACAAAGGGTACCGAAACGTGGTCATAATTGTTCCAAAACGCGGGTTTGTCACGTAGGTCATTAAGCGAGATATCGAAGGCGTATCGAAACACTTAAGCACTATTTCGATACCTGTTTTAAAAATCAACTTTGGTATCAAAACAGGGCTAGGGGTTTTCGATACCCCTGTCTATTAAAGTCGTTATAGGCTGAATCTTAGTTTAACATCTTTACGATTTAGTCCTTCAACCTTGAGTATGCATTTAGGGCCAGTTTAACATTGCTTTTGAAAAGTGCGGTGAAAAAGTTTGGTGAAAATGTGTAGTGGAAAATTTCTTTTGAAATTTTTGGTTTGAGATATATCTGTTTAGTATTGCTGTCAAAAAGTGTTTTTGAGAAAATAAATGACCATTTTAGATATGATGTTATAAGTTAAAAAATATATATTTAAATGATAATCAAATTCTTTCATATTATAATATTAACTTAAATTATGATAAAAATAAAAAATATTAATAAATGAATACATAAATTATTTTTGAAAAGTGTTTTTCAGAAGTGCTTTTGAGAAAAGTGCTTTTCAAAAGTAATTTTTTTAGAAATTTGACATGAATATATATAATTTTTAAACTAAAAATAATTTTTGTTAAATATAATTATGTATTTATAAAAATTAAATTATAATAAAACATAGTAAATGAATGTTAAAACATAGTAAATTATTTTGAAAAGGGCTTGATGATTTTTGATATTGTTGAATGCCTTTTTCATATTATGTGATACTTATTCTATTTAGGATGAATTGTATCTAGAGAACTTGTAGTGACATGTGGTTTATGGCCCTTTAAGTGAAATTATGCCTCTAGAGTATATTGGTTACGTTTTAGGCTTGAATTCTAGAAATCCTACAATTTCTGGGTAGGTGGTATCGAAACGGTACCTTAAGGTTTCGAAATCTGGCAAAATAACGAAAGAAAGCTGGAAAATAAGTTTGGGTATCGGAACGGTAAAAAATCGTTTCAATATTGTGTGAAGAACACAAGCAGGAGTATTGAAACACTAACCATGGTTTCGATACCGATTTTTAAAGTAGCAAAGGGTACCGAAACATGGTCATAATTGTTTCGAAACGCGGGCTTTTCACATAGGTCATTAAGCGAGATATCGAAGGCGTATCGAAACACTTAAGCACTATTTCGATACCTGTTTTAAAAATCAACTTTGGTATCAAAACAGGGCTAAGGGTTTTCGATACCACTGTCTATTAAAGTCGTTATAGGCTGAATCATAGTTTAGCATCTTTACGATTTAGTCCTTGAACCTTGAGTATGCATTTAGGGCCAGTTTAACATTGCTTTTGAAAAGTGCGGTGAAAAAGTTTGGTGAAAATGTGTAGTGGAAAAGTTCTTTTGGAATTTTTGGTTTGAGATATATGTGTTTATTATTGCTTTCAAAAAATGTTTTTGAGAAAGTAAATGACTATTTTAGACATTATGTTATAAGTTAAAAAATATATATTTAAATGATAATTAAATTCTTTCATATTATAATATTAACTTAAATTATGATAAAAATATAAAAATATTAATAAATGAATACATAAATTATTTTTGAAAAGTGCTTTTCAGAAGTACTTTTGACAAAAGTACTTTTTTTAGAAATTTGACATGAATATATATAATTTTTAAACTAAAAAATAATTTATATTAAATATAATTATGTATTTGTAAAAATTAAATTATAATAAAACATAGTAAATGAATGTTAAAATTATAATCTAACTCCTCAAGACACTTTTCCAAACGTAAAAGCTAAAAATTTTAGCTTTTGCGTTTGGGTTGAAAAACACTTTTCAAACGCAGTTTTTTCTCCAAAAGTTAATTGTTTAGCATTGCCTCTGCGTTCTAAACCAACTTTTGGCCCAAAAGCTGATTTAGAATGCAATGCTAAATGCAACCTTAGTAGAGTTAGAGATCTCAATTTAAGCTAAAAATTTACGTGCAATAATATAATAAACTTAATTAAGGATTGTTAATTTTAATTTTATGTTTAGTCCTTAAATTTCTAATAGATTACAATTAGGTCCTTATTACTTGTTTGGTTAAATTAGGATTCAATTCTTATCGGTTTCCGCTACAAATGAATATAGTCCTTGCATGAACACGTAGGATCTAATGAAAGCATTTAGACAAGATAAAAAAAGTAGCACTAAAATTTAGGATCGTTTATCGGGGCGAGTCTCCGGATTAGCCTCGATATTCCCCGTGTAGCTCGTTCGAGTCAGGTGGAGTCTAGACTGGATCGAGGGGTACAGTCAAGGTAATAAGGATGATGGTTCATGACTTTGTCTTAAATAGGGCCCACATCTAATGATTAAGGTTTTAATAATAATTTATTTTTATTTTTAATAAAATAAAAATTCAAATACTCCTATAAATAATTCTTGTATTGTTCATGTTCTTCACACCTTAATTTCTCTTTCGTTTTCTCTCTTATGTTATTTTCTTATGATTTATTCTAGTTTTTTATATAAAATTTTGATAAGATGTGTAACACCACTTCCCATTCTAATAGAGAACAAGGTTAGAGCG
The DNA here is from genome assembly GCA_035048815.1 of Abelmoschus esculentus. Taxonomy (NCBI): domain Eukaryota; kingdom Viridiplantae; phylum Streptophyta; class Magnoliopsida; order Malvales; family Malvaceae; genus Abelmoschus; species Abelmoschus esculentus. The sequence continues at coordinate 2,576,020 of JAUCBN010000066.1, forward strand.
TATTACTAAAAGATGGTTTAATGTTTAGTATAGTGTTTTATTCATTAATCTATGATTCAATAAGTGTTTGGTGTTCAATGTGACACCTTACTATCATGGTAGGGTTATTGAATTAGTACACTACTAGTCTTATCAAATCTATACCAATTTAAAACTTTTACAATTTTCAGGTATTAAAATGTAATTCTAATAAATTAAGGATCCTTATTAAAAATTCTTTTACTATTTTGAAAGTAAATCTATAAACAATGATCCTGTAAAATTTTTGTGCAATTAGGGCTCCTTTGCTTATCCAATTTAATCATCAATTATTAAAGGATTAAATTATAAATGTCTAAAAGTTCATTTTAAACATTTATAACATATTTAATTCACACACGTACTGATACACCTTATGTCCGTATCAATACGAAATACCAAAGTTGGGTAAATTCATTATCTTTGAGGGCCTATATCGATATGGATCTTACCATATCGTTATGCTAGATTCATTATCAATACTTAAGGAGTTTAATAGTGTTTTCTATACAAATATGGTTTAAGTCATATTGGTACGCCTACCAAGATTGTTAAGATGGTTAAACTCGTACTGATACTAAGTATCGATATGCGAGGTCGACATAGTTTCCAATTTTAAAGGTCGATAAAGTGTACTTATACGTTCTAAAGTCATTGTTACGTTGCCAAAATTAAATTTACAGTGTTTATTTCTTTTACTGATACGCACTGAGCAATATTGGAATTCCCTTTAACCTATGTCCAATTATACAAGCTCTTACCGAAACACTATCACCTCTTCGATATGGCTTGGTTTGTAATGATATTTTTCTACTAATTTTTAATCATATTATCCTATCAAATCATGTCTAAATACAATAAAATTTTTACAAGTTATTATTAACCATTTTTACTATCATTCAAATTTCATAGGATTTTGAATTTGATTGTTGGGTTTTTATCCTTTTAGCCAAAAATAAAATTTTACCATTTTTAGCTAATTTCAAAAGTTTATTTTAGATATTTAAGACTTACATATTATACAATACTATACATACATCACAAGGGATAAAAGTGACTTATATAATAACTATATCACAATTTTAAAAGTACGTAAGATAGATATACATTACATTAATGTTTGATAACTTGTCAAACACCTTCAACAGATTGTCCGATCTCTTAAACAACCTTACTTAACTTGAGAATGTATGAAGATGAATGTATTAGGCATACTTTACCTATTGAGTTAGTCATAAACAATGCCAATGAACATTTTGCAATCAAATATATATTTCATCAATAATTCAATGACAATATATCTATGATTAATAGAAAATACAACAATATCTTATGCCAATTTATCAAATGTCAATAAATTTTTAAATTAATAATAACCCTTGAATTGATTCAAGATAATAGGTACATGAATTAATATTCTTCATCAAATCAGTAATGGTCTAGTCGCTTCACTTCGTCAATTGACCAACACATCCCTCTGCGTTGTAAATATAAAGGTTGTAGCATAAGAACCATAATCCATTCATACCAATAAAATTCTATGATATGTCAATTGTATTTAATGTCTACTCGAATTTAAGGTCTAATAATTAGTAAAATGATCAATACAATATCAATATCAATATAGTTAACCAATATTAATGATTTCAATAGTTCGATAGCAATAATCAATACCAATAATAATATTCTAATAGTCAATGTTCAATTATCAAAGACAATGACAATGTCAACGACCTTTTCAGTGCTATACTAATGTTCAATAATCAATGCTTCAATGATAGAAAAAAATTAAAGGAAATACTTATAATAAAAAATATTGATTCAAAATTAATATTCAAGCTTATTAAATATCTTTGACAATAATATTTTCATGGAATGAAGCTTCAAACACTTGGGTTTAATCTTGAAATTAAACTTCAAGAATCAATGTAACCCTCTAGGTAAAACTTGTGGAGGACCGTAAGGTTAATATGTGATTTTTTTACAACTTTATTTCCAAATAATCAATTGAAAATAAAATAAATAGGATAAGTAAATTCAAATCCTTTTCAATCTAAAAACAATAGCGGGTTTATTTTGTTTAAGGAAATAACGTGAAATAAAATTTCTAATAAAAATAGATAAAAAATAAATAATAAATAATCGAACTATTCTAGGTTCAAAAACCAGAATGATAACGAAGATCCCATGCATACAACTGAAAATTTCTCAAATTCTAATAATTATGTTCAAATATATTAATGTTTCCGAAAATAATTAAAACATAATAATTGTAGTAATATCTCATATTGATATCAAAAGTAAAAGGAACATGTCTGATAGAGATCTCCGAGTACCAAACTCTTAAGGCCAAGTATCTATAAAAAATAAAATTAGAAAAGAATGAGCAATAAAGCCCAGTGTGTCTCCAAAGTGCGAGCATAAAATGTACCAATCAATAGTTCATATTCACATATATGTCTCATGAATTCGCAATAAACGCATACAATGAGTAATAAATGCAATGCCACAGAGAATGCGTGTCCTAAACTCTGAACTCCAAACATAGTGATGACAAAGCCAATCGATCACAGTCTAGGTAGTTCCCCAAAACTCCTCACCCTTATAAAACCAATTCTTCCTCCGTACAATCCTAACCCATGCATATGATTATACAATCAATTTCACAACACATAAATCTCATCAAAAATATTTTTACAATATACAAGACACACATTTATGATAATCTGATCATCACAGTAATAATGAACAACACACCAATACACAATATGCATAACATCACATCACATGTTTCAATGTCACAGAGTCACAAAAGTAACATGCAAACAAGTAACCACACAACGTGGAAAATCTAGCATAAGAAAAGAACACACCTCGAGTCGCATGAGCACTAACGTCGGTAAGGACGCTTCCCACGATTTAAATTAGGTCTTGGTCTAGTTGAGTCAGAACCTAAAGATGAATTTCTAATATTCAATCACAACGAATCTAGTACTTATGTCACCTAACTAAAAATATAAGAATAACTCATGAGTGTCTCATACAACATTCGTAAGAACTGAAGGAACATGAGGTAGAAATAGAGGTAAAATGTCTTCCTTAGAATCGACGTCGTTTGAAAAAGTAAAAAGAACTCCTTACAATCCATGTTACAAAGTCCACTATTCCAAAAATAAGAAAAAATAGGGTTTCAGATTCGAATTTGGCCAAACAAATAGCAAAAACGAACTTAAGACGTTGAGAAAGGTAAAGGTAAGATCCCACTAAAAGAGTCAACGTTCAAAACTAACGACACAAATAACGTCGTCACTGAAATCATAGATGACTTCACAATTCGGGGCACGGTTCGAATATGGACCAGGTCAAAGGTCAGATATGGGTTGGGTCACAAAACATACTCTCGGGTCAAATTTGAGGTTCAGTTTGGGTTACTCAGCCAGATTCATCACCCTACTCCATCAGACCTACTCTCACACCCCTCTTTGAACCTTATTTGAACCCCTCTATCCCAACCAAACACTAGATCCTTCACCTCGTCCTAACCTTCACGCACACAACCCCTCAACCTGGCACCCACACTGAGCTTACCAATTTGTCTGAACCCTACAAAACCCTTAACAAATACCTATCCGAACCCTAAAAAACCCTTAACAAACCCCTGTCCGAGACCTAGCCCAACCACCCAAGCCCTCACTACCCCGACACACCCTCGTCTATACCTCTTGACCCGAACTGACCCTCACAACCAACCCAAAACCTTCCCCCTCTTCAACCAGCCCTGAATCTCTAACAACCACACCAAAACTTCCCTTCCCGACCACCCAACAAAACAAAGAGAAACATCGAGACAAAACTAAGCTTACCCAACTTAGACTCGAAAAGGAACAACCAAGGCTCGAACGACTAAAACCCGATCCCCGAAAAAAAAGATCGATGTTGGCGAATGATCTTTCAGAAGAAAGGGTAAAAGAAACTAAACCAAACATAAAGGAAGATGTCACAGAGAGAAGGGAAGAGGATAGAGACATATGAAAAACGGTAGAAAGAAGGGAGGGGCTTAGGAGATGATATACCAAAATAGTTTAAATCCTAGTAGGGCTAGGACTAACACGTTCCATCCCTAAAATACCCTTCTTAACTCATCATTTTTACCATTATACTCTTAAAAATATGAAACACAAAATCTCTAATTCACTTAGGGTTTTTGTTTTGGAAATTTACACAAATTTGGGTTTTCCCTAATTTAAACACCAAAACACAGTATGCATAGCACCAAATCACATGTCTCAATGTCATAGTCACAAAAATAACAAGAAAACAAATAACCACACAATGTGGAAAATCTAGAACAAGAAACAATACACCTATAGTCGCACGAGCACTAAAACACAATATGCATAGCATCACATCACATGTCTCAATGGCCATAACGTTGGAAAATCTAAAGGAGTTCTAGTAGTCAATCACAATGAATCTAGTACTTATGCCACCTAAATGAAATTATAAGACTAACTTTCGAGTGTCTCGTGCAACAATCGTAGGAGCCGGAGGAGTAAAAGGCAAAGGTAAAAGGTCTTCCTCAAAATCGACATCGTCTAAAACAGTAAAAAGAACTCTTTACAACCCATGTTTTAAAGTCTATTATTCCAAAAATAAGAACAAATAGGGTCAATATAGGGTTTCATATTGGAATTTAGCCAAACAGATAGTAAAAACAGACTTAGGATGTCAAAAATGATCAAGGTAAGGGCCCATTAAAAAAGTAAACGGTCAACAATCAATAATCAAAGTTGACATCATGGATGACATCATCATTGACATCATAGATGACGTCACAATTTGGGTCATGGTTCAAATACGAGTATGTTCATAGAACACACTTTAGGGTAGGATTTACGGTTTGGTTTGGGTTACTCACCCCAGTTCATCACCCTACTCCCTCAGACCCACTCCCACAACCTTCTCTGAACCCCTCTAGCCCAACCAACCACCATATCATGTATCCCGACCTAACCCTCACACATACAACCCTTCAAACCTATCACCCAAACCGAGCTCACCACTCTGTCTGAACCCTACAACACCCTTAACTATCCCCGTCTGAACCCCGACACACCATCGTCCAACTCTCTTAACCCAAACTGACCACCACCACAACATCCAAAGAAATATTGAGACAAAACTAAGCTTACTCAACTTAGACTCAACAAGGAACAACGAAGGCTCGAACGACTAAAACTTGATCCCCGACGAAAAAGGTCGATGGTGTCAAACGATCTTTCAGTCCATAGGGTGAAAGAAACTAAGACTAAACAAAAAGGAAGATGACACAAAGAGAAGGGAAAATGATAAAGACATGAAAAATGGTAGAAAAAAAAGAGGCTTAGAAGTTGATATACCAAAATGCTTCAAATCCTAGTAGGGTTAGGACTAACACGTTCCTTTCCTAAAATACCCCCCTTTAGCTCACCGGTTTTACCAACATACTCTTACAAATATGAAACACAAAATCCCCAATTTACCTAGAGTTTCTGATTTGAGAATTTACACAAATTAGGGTTTTTCCTAATTAAATTCGTGAGTGTTACAATCCATAGAATTAATAAATTGTTTGAAGGGTTTTACTTACCAATCCAAGAAATTTCCAATGATATAGAGAAATCAAAGAAACTACAAGGATACAACTGAGGTGCTTGCTTGAACTTGATGGAGAAGATGACAAAAGGGTGCATGTTTATCTTTGGAAAAGATTAAAGAAAGTTGTAAGCTTTTGGTCTCGATTACCTTTCCCCTTTTAAAGTGTTTTTAATACACTTTCCTTTTTCTATTCTTATCGTGTAAAAGCCCTCTTTTTATTCTTTCCTAGCTTGGTAGGAAACCTTTAAAAGACAATTTATTTTTTTATTTCTTTTTCCTAAATTTATATATTCCGCTTTTATGGCATAATTGATCAACTTCACGTAAAATTAGTTAAGCAATAAGGTGACTCACACCTCTAATTGGTATAATTATAAGGATGACCCCTCAACTTTTTAAAATTTTATTTTTACTCCCAAACTTTTAATTTTCAAATTTAGTCACTAAATGACATTCAATTCTTTCAATAAGGTCCAAGATCAATAATTTAACTCAATTGAAATTCAATACTTTACATTTGAGTATAAAATTGGAGTCAATACAATAGTTGAACCATTTCAATACAAAATTTCTGATCATCGGAATCTAATTTCGGCTAGACTAATTTTAAGAGTGTTACATGATATTTCAAGAGGGAAAAAATTCATATATTCAAACATATTTTTGTTTATGGGATTTACTATTGATGTACTATAATCAAATTTGAAGCGTAACTTGAAGTCTTCAACGATAAAGACTAATGTGTTATCATTCTATATTTTTTGCTTCATAATTTTTACAGTAAAATATTAAATAAAAAACATGCTTCTAGTAATAAAAAATGAAGAAAAAAATAGAATCGCAAAACGGTGCTTTAGATAAATTTTTTTTCCAAAATAGGTAAAAGAGTCTTTCAATGAAGATAAGTTGGACACAGATAAAGATAATATTAAAAATCCTAATAAAAAAATTAAATGATAATGATATAATTAATTTGAATAAATATTGATATCACTATTTTAAATAATGACTATGATAATGTACTTGATGGATCCATGTTGATGTTGACATTGATCAACATGCAAGTTTTCCTTTTTGATATCTATGACCTTAGAAATCAAATGTTCTTGATACTAAAACTACATATATTTTGATTGAAAAGGGACTTATTGGAGATTTCAATCTCATATTTCTTAAGGATAATCTTTTTAGATATTTTTTGTATTCATATTTTTCTAAAACAATAAACAACGGAGAAACTCTTGGTATAAAATGGTTAGGTTACTCTAGACATATTAATAAAATATATTGTTTTTGTTGTAAATTATTAGGTCTAAAATTTTGATTCTCGCATAGCCACCAAAAGCACAGAAGCGACACTGTATAAAATATACATGTTTGGATGGAAAAAAATGAAAAAAAAATAATGGGGGAGAAAATAGGGTGGAAACACTTTTATTTTTTAACTTTGCATGCCTTGAAAAAGTTAACCAAAGTGATCATAATAAAAGCGAATTAAAAATTGAACAACTATAATGAAAGTTTTAAATTTTCAGTGACTATATTTTAAATGCCTTAAAAGTTCAATGATTACTATTGTAATTTATCCTTAAATTTAACATGCCACGTCAAATTTTTTTAACAGTAATAGAGGGCAATGACCTTAATAAAAATAATTAAAAGTCGAGTGACCATAATGAATGTTTTAAAAAGTTTGGTGACCATATTAAAACACTCTAATTTTTTTTAACTAACAGTGTAGTTTACCCCTAAGAACAATTCTTAACATAAATTGGCAATATATCTTATAGAAAAACTTAACCGAAGATGTTGATTTGTCTTAAACCATTACCATATAATATTTAATTATAATGCTTATATAAGATGCCAAACCATTTGTTTTATATTAAGATATATTTTTATAATAAAATTATTTTATTGGATTTTAATTAATATAGAGCATTATAACTAAATACTACTTGATTATATCTTTTTAATCCAATTTTTAGGCTCATATAATTTTCTTAATTATTATATTTTTTAATCCAAGTTCAGATAGATGAGAATGCTCCAATCAATATTAATTGTAAAAATAAGATATTTTTTTAAAAAAATTATTATCAAATTATAATACTGATCAAACTGGACTCATTAGAATTATAAATTATTAGAAAATAATATTAATTCTAGTATGGTAATCAAAAGAGAAAAAACAGAAGTGATTACTTCAGAAATGGAAGCAAGGATTCCCATGGACTTGGTCAGGCTAAATGCAGTGGTCAATGTCTGTATATAATATTCCAACAACATCAAGGAGTAGGAGAGAATGGAAACAAAGAGGTAAGAAGAAGCATCTAAGACATTTTCAGACCTCAAATTCCCTTTTGACTGGATCCTCACTCCTCTTACATAAATTCAGGCAAACAAAACCAAGTCATCTGTCAATTCCCAACACTCAGGTTGATATCCCTAGTCCAAACCATAACCAAAAATACTATGGCTAAGAAAAGAAAGGCTACTGAAATTCAACAAGCAATGGTTTGGGATGCAGCCACCGTGGCAGGAGGAGCAAGGAGAAGAAAGAGAGGATTTTTGGGCGTGAGGCAAAGGCCATCAGGCAGATGGGTTGCTGAGATTAAAGATACCATACAGAAGGTAAGGGTATGGTTAGGCACTTACGATACAGCCGAGGAAGCAGCCATGGCATACGATGAAGCTGCATGCTTGCTTCGTGGACCCAATACAAAGACAAACTTTTCTCCATGTTCGAATCTAAATCCTGCTCTTTCTTCAAAGATCTCTAATCTTGTTCTTCACAGACTTAAATCGAACACTTCATCTGCTCCTTTGACCGTTCCTGAACCTATTGATCAGAAATCAGTGGATGAGTATAATGAAGAAACATCGGATTTCTTGGATACCCAGTTTCCAGATTCTCTCAATGATATCTTAAATGATGACATCAAAAGCACAACTGATAACGAAGAAATGGAGGGTATGGATTTGAAGTTTGTCGATGACATTGGATCATCGTGCTACTACTCACCTTTTCAGATTGCAGAAGTGATTGAAACAGCAATGGAGGAAGAGAGTTTCGGGGATGAACCTTGGATGATTAGTGGCACAATGAAGAGAATGGCGTATGAACGTAAAATCTCAGCTTCTCTGTATGCTTTCAACGGGATAACAGAGTTGTTGAGGCTACAGTTTGGACAGAAAAGTCTGAGGATATCTGAAGAGTTAACAGAACTCGGAAATGCATGTAAGAAGAACAGAGGGAAAGAAGACGATACAGAAATGGTGTGGGGACAGCAGAAGGAAAGCCCACTACCTTTTTCCCTAGCAAAACAAGTAGAAGTCCACGTAATTAATTTTTCATTGTAATCTTTGCGGGATCGATAACTCATCTCGTTAAAGTTGTATTCGCGGTATTAAATTACGTCTGCAACGCAATGTTGCGGTCGTATCATAACCTTTTTCAAGGTTACCGCGATATAATATTGACATGACATAATATAAATACCGCATCACGACTTTTACGATATAAAACCGTTACTAACGCCGCAATACGTAATATATTACGCCGTAATATCGCAACATTGCAATAAGCTCCAAAATGATTTGAAATATAAAACTATATAAATAGAACACTCATTTTTTTTTAAAATTTAACGATCAACTATATCAATATAGTAACATCGATCGTTAGATCAATTATATTATCGATTTAAAAACCTTATTAATCTATAAAACGTAAATAAAAATTATAAAACATTTATCTTATCGATTTAAGAACCTTATCAATTATTTTATCGATTTATCACACTACATTACACTTAATTCGAATAAAATAACGGATAGTGAAATAATGATAAAAATACTACACTACAATGTAATACAAGAAAAGATTCATTAAAAATTTTTAGTGTTACCATTGAAACAAAACAATAAAAAAAAGAATATGTATCATTATTAAAGTAGAATATGTATAATTTTGTTTCTTAGTGTTGAAAGAACAAAAAATTGAATGAAAAAAATAGATGAAAAATACCCTACATATAAAGCACTAGTACAATTAAGATTTATTACATTATACTACACTACACCACACTTAATTCAAACAAAATAATGCATAGTACAATCACCATAAAAAACACTAGACTACAATTCAATAGAAAAGAAAAATGAATCTTCTAGTAAAATAAATAATACAATTCAAACAAAATAGTAGTAAAACATAGTACAATAATACTTTTACAATAAGGATTGCCTAAGATAGCCTAAAGATTATTGTTCTCACGTTCTAACAATAAACTAGGGGAAATAATATGGACACTTTTGTTTTTAGTATTGAAAGAATAAAAACAATAATTTTTTAGTACAATAAATAACACAAAGTTCAAATAAAGAAAATATAATACGATATTTGATAAAAATCACTACACTACTGTTTTTATTAGTGAGCTTGGATCTTGAAAAATTGATGAACTTGGTGAGCTTGAATATTTGCTTGAAAACTCTAGAGTTCATTTCAATTTCAACCATTTTAGGTAAGCTTACAAAACTATATTAGTGGTTATGTGGGTAAAAAATCATGATTCATTTATTTCTTATTTTTTCAACTATTTTCTTAGATTTCTCTTGAATTGTTTTCAACTTTTAATGTATTGATATTACTTTTCAACTTTTACAAAAACATACAATTTGTGTGTCTACTTTGACAACGAACAAATTAATATCATATCATGATCTTACATCTTAGTTTTCAACTTTTAGCTTTTTATAGTTTGTTCTGAAATTTTCTGTTTGAATTTTTTAAATATGTAAATATATTATATACAAAAAATATTTAAATTTAAATTTTTGAAAATAATTTTTTTATTAGGATTATTTAATGAGTTCTCTATTCGAATTTGATCTCATATAATAAATAATTATTTAATTGTAGGCAAAAAATATCGCGTTTAAAAAGTAAAGAAAACGCAACTCCTAATGATGATTACGGTTGGAGGTGGAGAGAAGTCGTTGAAGGTTCTCGTAAAAATATCAAATATAAATTTTGTGAAAGAATTATCAAAGGAGGAATAACACGATTAAAAGAATTTGGCTGCAAAAAAAAGGAAATGTAGCACCATGTTTAAATGTCTTTGCAGGAGTTAGAAAAATATTACTGAACAACTTAAAGAATATCATAAAGATAAAGATGTAACACAGAGAAGAAAAGAAGAATTAGAGGAAAGAATAAGATTATGAGACCATGGAGATTACGACGATAGTGATGCTGAGGAGGAATTAACTATTGCAAGACGTGAGAGTATAAGGTCAAAATATGAATGGGAAGAAAGGCAACGTCAAAGAACAAGAATAAGTCAAGATTTAAGTTTTGAGCCCGAAAGAGATAGTAATTCTGGAACTAAATAATTCAGTAGATCATTCAGTGTTTATAATTCTGAAAGAAGTGAAAGGGAACATCAATGAGAACATCAATGGTCTAATTTTAACTCTCCTGGAGTTAGATTAACAAATATGGATCCGATTCTTGAAAGACCAAAAAGTTCGAAGTAATCTAAACTCACTACAAACTTTTAAAAAAATGCAAAAGAAAAGCATGGAAAAGCAATTTCAAAATTGATATTGCATGAAGCTTTACCTGAAAGAATTGCAGAGTCACCATTTATACTGTTTGTGCTTCAAGTTGCAGTTGAAATTGAAAAATCGACTAAAGTTCCTTCCGCTTATGAGGTTAAGAATGTATTTGGACAAAGAGTATAAAGAAATACAAGAATGAGTGAATGAATTTAAGCCTATCTAAAAAGAAAAAGGTGTGTCCATTATGTGTGATGGATGACAACGGACTAGAAATCAACATATAATTAATTTCTTAGTTTATAATCCTAGAGGTACCATTTTAAAAAAAATCAATTGACGCTTGTAGTGTTACCTCTCGTACCGTCGAATATTATTTTGGCATAATAGATGAAATGATGGAAGAAATTGGTGAAGAATTTATTGTTCAAGTCGTTAATGATAATAAAGCAACAATCAAAGTTGATGATCAAATGTTAATACAAAAGAGAAGTCACTTATATTGGTCAACATGTTCTGCTCAATTTTTGGATCTTATTTTGGAATAAATCGATAACAAACAAGTGTGGATAAGGTTTTAGATCAGGCAAAACAAATATCTTCTTTCATATACAATCATACATAGACGATTGATTATATGAAAAGATATATCAATGGTTTAGAACTCTTGTAGCCTGGAATTACCAGATTTGCTACTAATTTTATTGCTTAGGAAATCAATGCTAGAAACAAACAAGCACTAAAAAATTAGTAATTTCTTCTGAATGAAAAAGGTCCACATATGTAAGAAGACTGACTGAACAAGACATGGTGAAAGTTATTAACTCCAATCAGTTTTGGAAAAAGGCTTCTGGTGTCCTAAAAATTCATGAATCGTTGGTTAAGGTGTTAGGGATGTGTGATGGTGATGAAAAACCAACTATGAGTTTTTTTTTATGAAACTATGGATAGAATAAAATTGGCGATTCAATGAGATTGTCGTTATTATCAAAAGTATTACAACATAATTGATAAAAGATGAAGTAGACAACTTCATAATGATTTGCATTCTAATGGTACATCTTAAATTTTAATTTTTTAAATTATGACATATTTTTAGATATTTATTATATTTTATTTCATATAGGATATTATTTAAATCCATAATTTTTATATGGTGTCAATTCTTCAAATGAATTACTTTTTGAAACCATGGATGGGGTCAGAAATGTTATACAGAAAATAGAACTTCTATGAATGATCAAATTTTGGCAATGAACTATGTATTTATATATTTTAATTTTTAAATAAACTTATAAATTATCATTTTAAACCAATAATTTATTTATTTTTTAGTTGTTATATCGAGATAAAATAGTTCTTTTGGAATACGATTAGTTCAAGCTGCAATTTTAGAGACTAGTCCTAATAAAAATAGAATTTTACATTATAATTTAGTAGATAATACATGTTATAGATACTTTATAAATTGTATCTTATTATTTATATTTTGTAACGGAATGGTGGATTAATTATGGATATTGTACACCTCAAGTTCAACGCATTGTTGTCAAAGTTTTGATTCAAACAACTTCATCTTCAAATTGTGAGCGTAATTGGAGTACATTTAGTTTAAGACATACAAAGAAGAGAAATAGACTCAAACATAAAAAGCTTCAAAAATTAGTTTACGTCTATTATAACATGAGGTTGAAGATAAGACATACGAAGAAAAAGTGCGAAAGAGTTAAAAATGGGTTTTAATTCCATTAACCTTGATAACATTTTTGAAGAGGAAGATCCAGTAAGTGCATGGGTTGAAGAAAGAAAAGATCCTCTACTTAATAGTGAACGTAAAGTTTCATGGTTGCCTGAAGAGTTAATAAAATTGATGAAGAAATTCAGGACGAAGATATAGATGATATTTCACATAAAAATAGTGTTCAACTATTGACGACAAGTAATAATGGTGATGGTGATAATGGTGGTGATGATGATAATGATCATGATGACAATAATGAAGTGTGTAGATATCATTATATTGTTTATCCAGGTTTGTTTGAAATAAATACACCTCTTAATTTTAAAAATAAAAGACATGGTGACGATAGAACTCATGGAAGGATGAGAGAACACTTTCATGATTCATTTTCAGGTTCATCTTCACATAATTTATCTATTGAAATTAGTGAATCGTTTGAAGGTTTTTATTCCTACCAACCAAATGCTTATTATCCATTTTAACTTGATCAAAGTTCAAGTTATGGGTTGTTTGATTACCATTTACCATATCAGATGTTTGCTACTAATGATCTCATAATGTGATGTCTTTTTCACATGGAATAGAAAATAATCGAAACTAGGGCACTGATGAAACTGGAGATTCTCTACATCCGCCATGCTATTCATTCGGATGGTGAACAAGAACTTAAGTTTATATATTTATATACGTGTATTTTTTTTGTAAAATAAAATTTTTATTAAAATATTATATTATTTAGTATGTATATATATTTTTAGTATGATATTATTTATATGTTGTTATTCATTAGAATATGATTGATTTTGCTATAGCAAACCAAATGTGGCTCTTTTAACTCGGTTTCGGCTGGATCGGATTAAGGGTTATAAAATCATTAGTGGGGAAGTTAAGATAGTGGTTGTAGACTTGATTTAGAAGTCGAGCCACTCTAAATTTCTTATTTTATTTTTTTATCTTTTTGTTTCCACCACCATCACTCAAATTCAATCTTCTTCAACATTTGACAAGCATTATCGATTCATTATTTTGAGCTCATCATATGGTAAAGGGGGTATCTGTACAATATAAAGTGTTATTGCATGGGAAATCAACAGAATCTAAAATCTAAAAGGAGTATCGGTACGAATTGGGTCATACTAATCTCTAAGCTTAATGAACACATATATTATGCATGAAAACACCTAGCTTAATTAAAAGCAATTTAAATTGCAATTGTTAATCATATGATTTAAATTAATCATGTAGTACATATATATTATGCATGAAAACACTTAGTTGAGTCTATCACTCTTTTATTAATTGTATGTTAAGCCTTTAATTTTTTTTTAAAAATATTTTAATTTTGACCGTTATTATCGATTAAAACGTTTAATTAATACAATTTATTAAATTAATAACTTTATTGAATAAAAAATTAAAAATTCAATTTTTTAAAATTATATAACTTATTACACCTGTAAATCCTTCTTATTTTAATTCATTCGGTTATTAAAAAGTAATTAAATCATTATCATATTCTAAAATATATAAAATATTTTTACAGAGATGAACCTGAGACTATAGGGGAGGATATAGAACCGAACCACTAGACTAAGTTGGAATTTTTCATATAATTTAATAAAAATAGTATTTAAATTAAAATTTAGAATATAAACAAATTTCATCTATCTTACAGAATTATATTAATCATAATATATAATATTAAGTATATTTAAATTCTAAAATATTATAAGAATATATACGAAAGTAAATTATAACATTTTAGATTTTAAATATATATTAGAGTTTGATTTTGATATAATATAAAATAAATAAAAATATTTATATTAAATCATAAATTTCAGTTTATTTATTTTATGAAAATAAAAACTATAAAATGTTACGCTCCCTTTGCCTCTAAATCTTTTTTTTTTTTTAATTTTCACGATATTTAAAAAAATTTTGTAGCAGATATATTGTAAACTAATTAAAATGATGATTTTAACTTTGAATAATTAAAATTTATTTTATTGAAAAGTTAAAAGGGGTAAAAAAAAGGAAAAATTGTAAAAATTATTGAAATTTTTAAAAATAAATTAAGTGAGATAATTTTAAAACACAAAAGAAAAATATTATAGGACAGAGTGATAGTAATATATGTATAAATAAATTACTACCTCTGCCTCACTTTATTTATCATTTTTTAGTCATTTTTTTTTAATTTTAACTAATTATAACTTTAAATCTATTAATGATAAAATATATAAAAAAATATGTTTTAAAAACCATTAATCAAATTGATAAAAGTATTTAAAATAACTATTGTCAAAGTTTTAAAATTCTGACTTTTAAAAAGTCAATACTGAACATTATAAGTGGGATAGAGAAAATATAATATTAAAATTTAAATGTATGTTAATTATAAGTAAAATAAAATATAAATAAATAATATTTAGATTAGACTGTGAATGTAAATTAATTTTATTAAAATGTAAACGGTAAATAATGTTTATAAAATTAAAGTATTTTAATTAATTTTATAATTGATGTTAAAAATATTTTTTATTATTTTATAATATATTATAATTAATATGATTTTCTAATTAATTTATCTTATAAAATTATATTAATCATAACATATATTTAAGAAATTATAAAATTATTGGTTAAGATTATAATTTAAGGTTTATAGATTAAAATCTAAATCTCTAACATATTACCCTAAAATTTAAACTCTAACTTACAACTTTAAATTTAAACTGTAAATCTTAATATGGTAAGATATTTTTAAAAACATGATATAAAATAAAAATATTAATATTAATATGGTCTAAAAATAGAATATTTTTAATAATTTAAAAATAATTACAAATTAATATCTATTCATATATTTTCATACCGGTATATAGTATTTTAAACTCAGTTATAATACATGATAGCACTGATAAACCAGCATTCACCCGAAACCATAAGCATGTTTTCCTCCACATACCCACATTTCATTAGATACTGCTAATGGAAACTCTATCAATTTATTAAAATCAGTCCAACCTTCTCAACAGGTACTCAACTTGGACTTCTTTTGTCAATGGCATGATCCACTCACCATATAAATCTGCAACCAAGCTCGGGTTTATTTTGTAAACCGGATCGACACCATATTCGTCTATATTAGCCGGCAATACTTGTCCGTACGTCCTGGCTTTCACTTCCACTCTTTTCTTGATGGACTCTTCGACTGAGGGATATGTCAGCAACTCCATCAACCATTTCCGGTCCTGCAAAATCCGAGACCGAATAATGAAACACGGCATTCGACAGATGCTTCAACAAAATGCACTCAGAATGGGACTAATAAATTGATATACCTGTTCTTGAATGGCAACTGTATAGGCATCTGGTGATGCCCGAAATTTACACTCTGCCACAAATTTCCCATAATGAATTCTCTTTGAAAGAGTCTGCAGTAAAACGGGTATTGGTTAAGCATCCGAGAGTTCCCGAAATGTGAAGTTGTTCAGAGTACAACTGTTAGTTTAGATGATCCGAACAACAGATGTTTGCAACAAAAACCTTACACAACCAACGTTCACTTCCTGAGCTTTTGGGTGAGACCAATGAAGGTCACCAAATTGTAACACGCATGGTTCACATTCACGTTGCATACATAGAATATGAAGTATGGACATACATTAAAGAAACAACGAAGTTACTTGTTTCACTAGCAAAACCCAGTTCTATATGCGGATCAAATGAAACGAACCATCACTAACTTATCATCGATTTCTCAAAATTTGGTTCACACTTAAAAAATACGAGTCGTGTAACTTCCCACAGTAAGGGACCTAAACTTACTAAAAGATCGTGTTACCATGATATCTAACTCTCATGAATCAATGCCTTATATAGCCTGTAATGAACTAGTAAGACTATTTTGGTAAGTGAATTGTCATACCAAGTAACTCGCAAATTCAAGCAAACCGAAGAAAGAAATAACATTATGAAGTACCTAGTAACTACAAGTTAACAACATTTAGAAAGGCTTAACCCCATCCAAATACCAAAGAATGAACTACCTCTTTCAAAATTTACTCAAGTTCTAATTTAGATTTGGCATAACGCTAAAAAATATCCCTAACGTTTGACTAAAGAATCACTTTGGCCCCTATTCTTCTTTTTTTTGAAGCAATTTAGCCCTCAACATTTTATTTTGGGTCAAAATAAACCCCTCCATGAATGAAAACGGTTAGTCAACTAATAGTAAACAACTTGAAATGACTCGACAGAATGATACATTAAAAGAAAAAAAATATTTTATATTTTATACAATTTTTTTGATTAGTGAGTCATTCTATAAAATCAACGCATTTTCCTATATGACACTACTATCCCGGCGTGCACTGCTATGTAGGTTTATCATACCATTTCAAATCATTTAACTTTATTTGACTAATAGTTCTCATCCACAGAGGGGTCATTTTGACTTAAAATAAAATATTGAAGGTTAAATTGATTCAAAAAAAAATAAGGGACGTAATGACTATTCAATCAAATGTTAGGGGTATTTTTTGGCACTATGCCTTTAAATTTTGCTACCTAAAGTTTTGGAAAACAACATCAATAGCTGTCTTGCACGTACTAAATCTAAACTAAAAGTATATAAAAGGGATTAATGAAACATTCACCACAACCAGTATATCACCATTTCAGATGAAGCCATATAACTAAATTAGAAATGCATGAGACCTCTCCAAAAGAAAAAATAAAAAAAATACCAACTATGCTTTGACTAGTTCCTAACCTACAGACTAGTAAAAATTTTACCTGCAAACACATGGTGTCACAAACGGCGGTAGATCCACAATTGCCATCATCTCCTTTCTTTACTAGTCTCGGAATAAGATTTCTGAAGTACATTTCCCACACTTGATTATTTATGTTTATTGAATCGGCAATGGGATGTAATACCTGTTTGATTGGCAGAAAAAGGCTCCAATATGAAGTTAAAACTTGACGCTCACAGTAAGAAAAAAAATCTGAATGCCCACAAATTTACAAATATTATGGAGAGATACAGATAAAGATCATGTGCAGTGGATTAAATTCTTGGAATAGACTTCCACTAAAGATAATAATATATCAAAAGAAAGCAATCCTCTCCAACTGAATCATCACTCACAAATGAGTTATGTTTATAAGTTGCATTGGGAAGAAGAGCATCACCAGCATCAGAAAACAGTATGCACGTGCACGGAAATGTACTCTTCAAATCGTTCAAGAGACTAAAATATAGTGATTTACTAGCAGAGGACTGTGTTTTCCCGGACTATATTTTTACCCCATTAGATAGGAACTAAGAGCTACCTCAATCAACTTTATCCCTTTACTACTAGAGTAATGGAAGTGGCAAATGCTTAAAATTCCAGTAAAACAAGTAATTAACAGAATGCTTCATGTTGGCAAAGAATCGTATATCCAAGGCCACTGTACAAAGGCAAAAACTGTGATTTATCTTCCATCCTACCAGTGGCGGAGCCAGGATTTCCATTTAGTGGGTTATAAGGTATAGAGTTTTTTTCATACCATTACATTAAGTATAGTTGACCCATACCCCAACAGATTAAGAGGGGTCAAATCTAATATTCTCTATGAAAAAAATCTATATTACCTCCTTGAAAACCTCAAACCCAATATATCAAATGGGGTCAATTGTAACCATTATTTTTATACTACATTCGCCCATGCATCCTACCACTTTACCTTTGGGTATTGCAAAGGTGGCAACAAGGGGTCTGGCAATTCGTCAGGGAAGAAAGGATGCTCATCCGGGCTCTTGTATCTGCCAACCTATATGCAATAAAAAACTGATGAGAAAACCAACACCAAGTTTTCCATATGAGACTATCGAGTAAAATTAAAACATACCTGGGCATGAAGCTTTTCAGTTTCTTTGAGCATATACTCCACCAATGAGCCATGGAATCCATCAATTGGAAAGGCATCAGGATTATATGTTTCCGCATTATAACAATATTGAGCTCTCTCTAGAAGGCTAAATATTATACTGTCCTCCTGTCGGATTAATGAACGCCTCACGGCCTCCAGGGTCAAATTCTCACTCTCATCCACCCTTGGCTTTACCCCCGTTAATCTATTGACATGTAACCAAAATTAAATAATCAGAAACCTTCATCTATGTTGAAAGGTATCAGCTAGTACACCACAGAAATACCAAAGAAAAATTAAAATCTGGGAGTGTTTCTGACAAAGGTTAGTAAAATGTTCAATGTGGTCATCCTAACTTTCTTTTTGAGCATTGTTTATGAGCCATTACATTTCATTATGGTACATATTGAAAGTCAGAGTCTCTTGCTTCTTATACATGGAAGCAAACATATATATATAATTGTATATATAAAGTATTCCTTCATTTACAAGGCTTTCAAATGTGTTCAAGAATTCAAGTTGCTAGAAAAAGCATAATAAAGAAAAATGCATGTTGAAGAGAAGCATTCAATTTTCTATATCATGAATCATGTTGAAGAGAATGTTGCTGTAACTGCAATCAGACTGGTTTTATCCTGAAGGGGGAAAAGGCATTTAATGGTAACTAATAAATACTATCACTAGAATTCTGCAGTAAATTATCAAGGGAAAAATCATTAAAAAATAAAATTAAATAAAAAAAATGAGAAAACAGAGATTTATATTTGATATTCATCTTTCTGCATTAGAAATCGAAAGCTTCTCATGCAATTTTTCAACAAAAAGGAGAACTCAGACAAGCACCAGAAAACTATTAAAAGCCTAGATTCCAAACAATCTAGCAATGGAATTTATGTAACTGTTGCATAGAAAGAAACCCAATTTCATAACGTGCAGGAAGATCTAAAATCAGCCAGATTCAAAGAAAATAGAGACAGCAAATCCAGAGCTTTATTTATTTTTATTAAAAAAGAAACAATGAAATAAACTTTTTTCTGCTCAACAATAAAACATGCTGAATTGAAGTAAAGGGCAAAAGGGTTGATTGTTTCATACCCAACAGAGTAGGTGGAATCATGAAGAGAATGAATGGCTTTCTTTGACAACTTTTCAGAGCAATCAAACTTAAAGGTGGGGAATTCCCAGGTTTGAAGAGGCATAAGGTTAGTGGGTCTTGATATTTTGGCAGTGACATTTAGAGAAGGTAAAGGTGGAGAAGAAGAGATTAAGAGCTTAGACTCCATGGATGACAAAGAGAAGCTTAAAAAAAAGTGGAAAGGAAGCTAAAGCTTGAAGCTTTTGAAACACATGAAGTCAGAAATGACAAAGAAACTGTGGTAGGTGAAATGGGTGTTGTTGCAAAGGGAATAAATATAAGGGTAAACTATATAAATGGTCTCTTGATTATATTTCAATTATTTTTTACATCTTCTGACTATCAAGTGTTATAAATTAGTTCATTGACTAACTTTTCTGATACAAAGTGGTTCTGTGCCGTTAAAAATTTGACGGTAAACTGATGTGAACGTTAACATGCTAACTTAGATAACCATGTGGCATCCCTAATCTCTATAATTCAAGTCAATATGTTAACGTTCACATAAGTTTCTCGTCAAATTTTTAGTAACATAGGATCACTTTGTATCAAAAAATAATCAATAGGCCAATTTATAATATTTAATAATCAGAGGATATAAAAGATAATTAAAATATAATAAGGGACTATTTATATAATCTACCTTAAATATAATTGGTGGAGTTGTAGTTGAATTCCCACCTATTCGGGAATGAATCGCGTTTTGATTAAATGCCAACTCAACATTTTGTTAATGAATTGAAAAAGAATATTTACAAGTGATTAATTTATTAATGATGAGATTTGAGTGATTTAATTTAATATTTATACTTTATATGAAAATTAAGTCGAGTAAATTTTTGGATTAAGGTTGAAAAATAATTCTTTATATAATAATTAAAATCCATTTAAAACCTAAATTGATTACGGATTGATGAAAAAATATTAATGCTTAGCACGTATAATAATTGGTACTAATAAAATATTGGAAGATCAATATAATCTTATACCTACCTCATTTCTAGGGATGAATACTCGATTGATTCAAGTCGAGTTAAAAAATTTTGAGTTATTTAAGTTGACGAATTTAATTTTATCATTCGAACTTTCATTCAAGATTTTTCAAGTCAAGTCGAGTTTTTGCAAAAATTTAATTATAATTATTTATTATGCTATAATATGATTTAATTATAATTTAAATGACTTTCACTAATTATATAAGAGATATATATCTTCATATGTGGTAAGATTTTTTTATATTTTTATATATCCTTTTATATATATATAATAAAAATCTGAGGGACTTGTCTAGAACTTAAAAATAAATTTTTAATTACTAAAGTTTTGAGTTATTAGAATTTTATTTTACAACTCGAATTTTATTTAAAAAAAATTCAAGTTGATTCGAGATTATGAAATTTTAAGTTGAATCAAAATGAATCGAATATTTTTGTTTCAAGTTTAATCGAATTATTCGACTTTTTTTTATTCGAGTCAAATTTTGCTCACCTCTACTTATTCCCACACGCTTTATCCATATATGCGCTAATATACATATTAACTAATAATAATTAAAAAAAAAAACTAATAAGTATTTTTAAAAATATTAAAATAATAATATTTTTTATAATACTTAACCCATATTCACCGTTATTTTTTAGAAAAATATAATACTCGTGGAAATTTCTACAACGGGCTTCGAACACCGCTGAACACCGTTAATGATGAACACCGTTGAACATTATAAACTAATTAATAAATATTAAAAATTTAAGGACTCAACATATAATTATAATTTTTTTAAAATAATTTTTTTATTAAATAACTTTACATATATTATTTTACTTTTTAAATAATTGAATAAAATACTAATTTAAATTAAATTTAAAAAATAAAAAATCTTAAACTCTAAATCCTAAAACCAAAATCCAAAACATAAATCACTAAACATTAAACTCTAAACTCTAAACCCTAAAATATAAAATCTCAAAACCCTAAATCTAAAACCTAAAATCAAAAACCCTAAAAATACTAAATCATAAATCCTAAATTCCTAAACCCTAAAATAACCAAACCCCTATATCTAAATCTTAAACTAATTTTAGGTTTCAAGTTTAAGGTTTATACTTTTTAGAGTTTCAAATTTTCTATTTTAGAGTTTAGGTTTTTGTTATATTTTTAGATTTTATGCTTTATGGTTTTATTGGTTTAGAGTTTATAGTTTATGATTTAGTGTTTTGAATTTTAGAGTTTAATGTTTAGTATTTTTAGTTTGAGTTTAGGGTTTTAGGTTTTGGATTTAATATTTTTTATTTTTAAATTAAAAATAATTTCAATAAATTATTTTAAAAAATTAAAATATAACATATATAACTTTTTAAAAATTTTATTTTAAATAATTTAAAATTGTATATTTAGTCCTTGAAATTTTTAATTCTTATTAATTAATTTAATAGTGTTCAGCGGTATTCATCGTTAGTGATGTTCAGCAATGTTCGACGCACGTGATAGACTCATCCTAATATTCGTAAAGTTATATTTTTTTTGATTTTTACTTACTTAAAGGATCATAACGATTTCTTATTATTATTAAAAGATTGATAATTAAAAAATATTATATGTGCGGTGAGAGTTTAAATGAAAAATATTTTATTTTTTATAAAATAGTTTATATTTATTTAATTATTATTTATAAATATATCATTTAGATTAAATTAAGGACGAATATAATAAAAAAATAAGCAGGTCTTAAGATTCATATGAATAGTAAGATAATATTATTGGCACTATACTAATTTTGAGCAAATATTTAATATAGTCGTTAACTATAAATTACAATGAAAAACTAAAAAAAAAAACTTTTAAAATAATATTGTATTTGAAAGATGATTAATATCGTCGTTAACTATAAATTACAATGAAAAACTAAAAAAATTTAAAATAATATTGTATTTGAAAGATGATCTTTTATTATTTGAGAGAATGATGTAAATATTGTTATTATCTTCAATACGGCTGAGACATTAAAATACTCGTTGTTATCACTCTCAATGTTTTTAAGGCATGAAAGCACTATGGTTTTTTTATACTGTAACTACGTTCTCAAAATTGCATCTAATGTATGATTTGAAGTGCACACTATTATAAAAGCTAAGAGAAGTTTTGAGTTATACAAAATATATGAAAAAATCGTGTTATCAGTAAACTACTTTTTAAATAAGGTGTTACATAAAAAGATATCATATGGATTATGGAATGGTAGAAAACATTCTAACATCTACTTAAAAAGTATAAGAGTGTCTCGTCAAAGTAATAACTCATTTATAGAAACTAATAAAAATAAATCTTAAAATGTTATCTTGTACTTTTATCGGTTATGCGTTTCATAATAATAATGATAATGATATTAGTGAAAATGAAAGAATTTGATTATTATGAATTATTCTCATAACGTGTTTATTTTGTGATAATTGGTTATGTTTGCCACAATAATATATAGCGGTTTCTTATGCATGAATAAAAGAATCATGAAATTCACAAGAATATAATATTAAAATCTAAAAATATCTTCTTCTTTTTTTTAAGAATAGGGAAGTTGGCCAAGTTCAATGAAACGAACTATAAACACTATTGATGAAAAATGTCAAGACTTACAATAAGAGGTTTATGTCGAGATAGAAAAAAAAAGTAAAAGAGCAAGGATTAAAAAGTTCTTTGGATTAAATTTTCTAACCTATATATTAGAGGTTGAATGACAATGAAGTTTCTTCCAGAGTATTCCAGAATGATTAAAGTTTGTGCCCATAATATGTATATATTGTGATATTCAAACAAAACTTTATAGAGCATAGAACATAATGGTAAGTTGAGATACATGCATCATCAATATAATAGTGTTAGACAATTAATCTCAAATAGAATTATTTCTATTAATTTTATAAAATTAAAAGATAACACTATGGATTCGTTAACCAAAAGATTGAATTAAGATAAAGTTGATAAGAAATCAAAATGATTGAGACTAAAGCTTATAAATTGTTAAAACGTTGTGCAAAGGAAAACCTAACTAAGTTTACTAGAGATCCTAAGTTCTAGTTTTGATGAGACAACCTACTTACATAGACCTTGTGAGATCACTATGGGGTTCATACTCCAAGTCCACTCATATGTTATAAGCAATGACTAAAATGTAAAAAAGGTTAAGCAATTCTTTTAATGACTATTATAACACCTCGAAAATTGATCTAGTGAGGATTAGGTTTCAACGATTGAAAATTTTGTATTGGAATAGTCTAATTGATGTATTGACTCCTTAATTGTACTCAATTGCAATAAAAATAAACTTAAATTGAGCTCAATTGTTGTCTTTGAACCATTCTGAAAGAACTAAAAGTCATTTAGTGACTAAATTATGAAAATTGAAAATTTAGGGGTAAATATGTCAACTTTTGAAAGAACTTAAGTAATTTACTTATATTTTGGAAATACTTTCATCCGGTTCTATCTTAAAGTTCTTGTAGATTAGATTAAGGATTCTAATATTGGTTTCATTTACGTCATTTATGATTTCATAAATGGTTTTCAACTTGTCTCACACCTCCTTTGCACTCATACTAGATGACATCATGACATACACATCGAGACCGAGTGCACAAAAAAATATAGAGGGCCTTATAATTTATTTAAAGTCTTCTACATTCTTCATCGATCATCTTCATCCTTGTCTTTGGAAAAGTCTTCCTTCACCGCCTCTCTTCATTGGGATCTTCGTTCTGTCTTTCAAAGCATCTCAAGGGACATAATCGATAAATTTGATAAAGAGCCTCATCCGATTCTTCCAATAAAGATACTTATCCCTATTGAAGAATGATGGCTTGATGATCGATTATGACTCGTACAAGTTTAACCCAAAGTTAGATGTCATGACTTTGAATAGATTGATGATCAACACTCTTCAAAGATTGTCTCTTATGAATGTTAAGTCTTCAAAGAGTTAGTCTCTAATACCAATTATTGAGTGGATCAAAAAGATTATTTTAGCCAACAAGGATGTGAATTGACTATTTAAAAAATTTAAAGGAGTAAAAAAAAGAATAAAAATAATGAACATAATGATTTATAGTGATTCAAGGTTCAAAAAAGCTTCAAACAAGCTCTACATTCACTACCTTAGCTCCCACTCAGGATTTTTAACCAACTTCATTAAAATATTTTTTCATTTTCTCGCTAAGGATGTAACATTCACAATTAGTCAATCTTTCTACCAAAATATTGACCAACAAGACTCTCTTATTATAAATAAGGATTTTGACAATTACAAATATCTATCACAAGATTAATATTATCCAATTATAGACAAATATTTCCTAAACTCAAAATAATGATTTATAATAAAGTATACAAAGAGTTGGGTATAAGAATATGACAATGAAGAATTAAGGTTTGAATTGATTATTTGGATTTTGCTTGAGGGTTCAAATAGTTGTTGTTGATGCTTTGGGAGCTTGTATTTATACTCTTTCATTGATTCCTAGTTGTTTGGGTGATTGAGATCATCAATATAGCTTTTTGAGCTACTATTTTCTCACTATAAATGTACTTTTGCAACTACTCATATCGATACATTAAACCGTTGTATTAAAATAGTGTTGAAAAACAAAAAGTGGTTGTGTACAATAAAGAGGGATGTATCAATACACGTATTAGGTGTATCGAAATAAAAAATTTAAAAATAAAGGTATATCAAAACAATAAAGGATTGTATTGAAATATTTTGAAACTATCAAAAACTATATTGAAACGCCTCTAAGGCGTATCGAAATATTGTAACTAATTTTTAAATATTGGTTACCTAACAACTAACAAGGCAACGATAACAAAATTAAATGCTCAAACTTTGGAATTTTAACCCTATGTATCAAAACGACTAAGAGGTGTATCAAATGTCTTAGCATAAAATCTTTTTTCAAATAAAGATCGGACCAAAACAACTAAAGCTTGTATCGAAACGCCTATATCAAAATATTGGATTTTTCTTTCAAAATGAAAACTTACAATTTTATATTAAGTTTCATGTATATCGAAACATCAAGATGTGTATTGAAATGCATGTGTAATTTTCAATAGTTTGACTTTGAAAATATTTAAAAAAAATTATAGGGTTAAGTTTTTGACTTAGAAATAATTTTGAATTTGAATTCCTCTTCAATTGTGATTCTTTCAAGTACTTAAAATTTATTTAAATTGTAATTAAGTCCTTTTATAGATTTTTATATCAAAATTAGATTTTACGATTTCTTATTCTTTTGCCAAGCGTTCAAATAGTCGGACAACTATTTTAAAAAATATCAAAACTTAGAATCCTTAAGAAATTATTATACCAAGGAAATAGAGTTTTATTCTTTTCTAGCTATAATTTAGTAATTTTATTGCGGTGATAATTATCTTATATATTTTAATTATGATTATTCAGACCCTATCTGAATTTTGAATGAAAATCATCTTTTTCCTTGGTATAATAATTTTTTAAGGATTCTAAAATCAGATAGGGTCTGAATAATCACAATTAAAAGAAAAAACGACATCCAAATTTGGGGAAAATTTTGGGAAGAATTTTGAATGAAAATCATCTTCTAACCTCGAAAACGATAATATAATCAAAAGAAAAAAAAATGAAAATCGAACATTAAAAAAAATCCAAAAATTTGGGGAGAATTTTTAAAATGTCAACAAATCTAAATATTGTTTAAACATTTAAATTTAAACTATAATCTTATATTTAAATAAATCTACGAATTTATCATTTTCTGAAAACCATCCAAAACTCCTTGAAAAGATAATAAAAAGTATCTGACTAAGATCCAAATTTGTTCAAAACTAAAAGAGAATATTGCTCTGAAAAATCATTTTTTCTTTATTTGAGTTTTCACTATGATGAGAAGAAAAGATACTAAAAAAGCTATTTTTTTCATTTTCTCTAAGACATTTTTAGCTCCATATATTTTGATTGCACACAATATCTACTTTAACAATTATCGAAGAATAATAAAATCCACATAAAATATAAATTTTATAGATATTTTTATCACACGGACCAAATACCTTAAATATTTTTTACAATCTAACAACCAAATACCTTAAATTTATTATTAAGAACATTTAAGAATTAAAAAAATCATTTTGTGCGCGCGCGTGTGACAGAACTTAATTTTTTATTGGATAAAAATTAAAAGGGGAAATTGTACTTTATGTTTCTCTGAGAAAGTTGATTACGTGGTTGAAACTGCGCGTGGGGATGTTTCAGAGAACCGAGATTTATGCAAGAAAGGTCAAATTTGGATTTTGATCCCCCTGTTATGCTAAAATTTGAGATTAAGTCCCTATATAAAAAAAAGAAGAAAAAAATAGTCCAAATAGTTAATAGACGCTTAATTATTCCATTTAAAACACTAATTTGAATTTTCCTTCAAAGCAATTTTCCCATATGAAAAATCTATGTCAACGTTATGAGTAAAAAAAGTTATATTTTATCCCTCAAATAATTAACTATTTCAATTAATTAATGACATTATAAACGTAGAAAAATCGTATTTATCAAATTGTGAAGTATAGAAATCAAAACATAAATTTAAGAATAATATAGGATCCATGAGCAAAATTAACCAAAGAGTAAAAAAACAGAGGAAATGGTGGGGTCAGCTTAATCCTAGATTTAGAAACAGTTGGAGAGTTTGTTGGTTCAGTAAACCCAGGTGTCTGAACTAATTGTAAACAAAGCTGTAGGTGTAGCAAAGTCTAAGTTGACAAATTTTAAGTCATTGTGGATTATTTTTTTGGTTGATTTCTTATTTGTTATTTGGAGAAGATCTGGATTTTTTTCATTTTTCTCTTCCATTTTTTATTGTTCTAGATGGAACATGATCTGAGATTTTTTTATTGTTCTAGTGGATATCATTCGTTGATGAATCTAAAAGGAAATTCTGGCGACGTTGACTGGCCTTTATCTCGCGAAAACGGGAACCCGGGGGAATACAATGATTTCTTCCTTAGGCTGGCAAAGGGATGTAACAAGGAACAAATGAGGCAAACTATCTTGAAACATGATTCGATATTCAGGCATCAGGTATGGCCTCGAAGCTCTCTTGGACAATGATGTAGACTTGTTTCGGAATGCAGTTTTCTGATGCTTGAAATGGTTTATCCAGCTTCATGAACTACATCGTCTTTACAGAATACAACTGGAGTTGATGAATGAAATCAAGAGCAAAGAAGGAAAAAAACATTTGATTCTTCAGGCTATATCAAACTCGAATACGTTTTCATGTGGCTTTAAGATGGAAGATACAGGAAAGAGGTGGCAAACTTTGGAGTCGAATTTTTCAGACTTGAATTGTTTTAGGCTACCTACAACCGGTGCAAACGGCATCCAGTCTCAATTTACTCCCTTGAAAGGAAATGCGCCACAATCTGGTTGCTGTTTGACTCAGAATGTCTTAAATTCGAAAAACTGTGGAAGTTTGGAATCCCAACCGAACAAGGTTCGTGCTAGATTGTTTGATCTCGAATGTCCAGCCGAGGGATATATTAACTATGAAGATGGAGCTCAAGGACTGTCTGTGAATAGGAGTCATGAGTCTTCTAGTGGGAGGAATGGGAACTTACCAATGCGCTATGATGGCAATTATAGTTCTAATGGTGAACCTACTAGTTTTGATTTAAATTTAAAGAGATCTACTGGTTTCACCGATTTGAACGAAGCTATTCCGGTTGAGGAAGAATCTAGCTCAAAAAATGAGGTTCAAAGGAAGGATCCACCATCTATGTCACTACTGGTTCTAGGTTCCAACAAAATGTGTGCAGAAGTTTTCCAAGAACCCGGTAAAGCAAGGGAGAGATGGATTAATCTTATTAATCCGGATTTGGAAGTTGAAAGCAGGCAAAATGGAGGAGAGTTCTCTAATAAATTTGGAAAAGGTAATGTAGCTATGGTTCGATGACTCATGATGTTCAAATTTTCTCTATTACACGTACTTACATCCTTTAATATGCCACTCTCTTCCAGGAGTACCTAGAAGCAATGGAAGTTTTTGTCCCCAAGATCTGCGTGCCCCTGGCAAATCGGTACAAGTTGAAACTACTGAAGCCCCATCTGCAATATTTCATTCATATGATCAGAACAAGGGAGAAACATTTGGAAAACAGAAAGTTTTTGGCATAGAAATACCTGATAAAAGTAATGGTGCGTCTACGGTTACATCACATGGACTTGATCTGCTGCCTGTTCTTTCTTGGTCAGATGCAGACCATTCTGAGATACTCTCTGTTTCAAGTCAGGCTAAACTTAATGGTAACTCGAGCCAGAATGGCTCTCGGACCTATGGCCGGCTGAATACTAGTTCAACAGCCTTGCTTCAGGACCATGACATTACCATGGGAAAATTGCTTGTTGATAGCAATTCAAGATCTCTTCCGAGTTTTCGAGCAGAGGGATTGGCCCGAAATGACTTTTTCTGTGCATCTGATTGCAAGGAATCACAAGCTTGCTGTCCATTGGTTGACTTCAGCAACAAAAATGGCATAGAGAGTAAATTTGCTCGCTATGGTCCTAAAGTTATCTTCAAGTCTTTACCTTGGATGATGGAGGCAAAGTCCACAATAGATCTAAATGCAGGCACAATGCCTGTGGAAGGACATGAGATTGAATGAATTTCTCAATTAGACTTTGCTTCCGTTAATGGATCAATAAAGCAGAACACATATGGAGGATTGTCTTGGTTAAGTACAACAAGACCAAGTAATGTGAAACCTAACAAAGATGCCGAAGGTTCACATCAAAGATGTCTATTTGAGGGTCTGACCGCAGATACGAGTTCAGTTAGTCCGAATGCTAATGCTGGACACATTGATTTGAATTTGTGTGTTACCAAAGAAGGGATAGAAGATATTCATTCACCAACCTCTTCTGTAAGAACCAATGTGAAGATTTCTGAGATAGACTTGGAGTTGGAGATGCCGGTGAACACTGAAATGGGAACTAAAGATACTTCCGATCATGAGTCTCTCGAAAACAACCTTAGGAAGCCTTCCAACTTGTTACACGGTGAAGTGGACGAGTCTCTAGGATTCCACAGTGTTTCCGTGGCAGCTGAGGCTCTGATTGCCATATCATCATCCCGCGTGATCGATCTTCCTCAGAGTGTATGCAAAGACGAATCGGAAGTATCAGCAAGTGATTCTCTTCTTTGGTTTGCTGAGATCGTTACTTTCTGCAGTAGTGATACCGAGATTGATGTACTTGGATCAGCAGATGGTGCATGTCTTCACGACTTAATACCTAGCAGGGTTGATATTTTCGAGTTCATGACATTAAATTTGAAAGAAATTGAAGTGGAGGAATGTAAGTAATTTACATTTTACATCACTAAACTTAATATTGACTTTCATTTACATCATAAACCTTTAATTTAATCAAATCATATCATTCAACTTTCATTATTTATAAATTAAGTCACCTATATTAGTATCTTTAAATATCTCTAATGAAAAAAAATTGAAATTGATATTTTTATTTAATATATTTTTCATATATCATCGATAAATGATATTTAATTAGTAATTTAATTTTTTAAAAATTTATAAAAAATTTTGTTATTTTTCTTTTAAACTTATTTAAACAAAAT
This sequence comes from Abelmoschus esculentus, assembly GCA_035048815.1. Taxonomy (NCBI): domain Eukaryota; kingdom Viridiplantae; phylum Streptophyta; class Magnoliopsida; order Malvales; family Malvaceae; genus Abelmoschus; species Abelmoschus esculentus. Next base: position 2,606,699 of record JAUCBN010000066.1, read on the forward strand.
AGAAAATTTCTACATAAAATTATTAAAATTGTCAATTAAACATTATTTAATAGTGATGTGTGAAAAATATATTAAGTAATAGTACTAATTTATGTTTTTTTGTTAAAGTTATTTAATTGTGTTAGGATAAATGATTTAGTTTATTAATAATAAAAGTTGAATGATGTAATTTGATTAAATTGAAGGTTTGTGATGTAAATGAAAGTAGATGTTAAATTCAGTGATTTGAAATGTAAATTACCGGAGGAATGTTGTTCTAAACCTAAAGTTCAAGAGAGCAAAAAAGGCGAAGACACACTCCGGAGAAGGTCGCAGAGAGGACAGGCAAGGCACGGAAGGCAGTGGAAGGACTTTCATAGAGATGTACTCCTCAATCTCGCTTCGCTGTCGAGAAACGAGATGACCAAGGATTTTGATACGATACAAGGACAAATTAGAGCAAGTTGTGGAAGTTGGCAGTCAAGTTTGACACAGAAGCATAATGCCAAGGGAAAAAGTATGGGTAATGGAATGAAGCTTGAAGCCGGATCCTCTCCAGTTCCTTCCACAATGACTGAAGAATGCTGGAACCAGTTTCAGCAAACGAAGACGGGACTGGAACAAACAAGTCAAGCTGGTTGGGGGAAGAGGACCAGGCGTCCAGCACGCCCGAGATCCCTGATTAGCAGCCCTCCTTTAGCTATAAAATAACTTTGAGAGCGAAACGGAAATGTTTCTAATGGCTTTGCGAGTCAGATGTTTGCAAGCCGTGGAGACCCAGACTGTACATATGTTCCCTTTGAATGCCATCTTTTTACAACTGTAATTGGTTTTCTCCCGCAGTTCACAGAATCCTGCTTTCCGAGTGACTTTGTGTAGTTCTTCGTAATAAGTTGAATGGCGTCATCCCTTATGCAATGAGAAAACAAAAACAAGGAGCCAAAACTTTGGATGTACAATGTGAAATATTCTACACGATTAATTGTGTTCAAGAACTGTTCCATGCCTTCACAGTCAAAGAACTCATTGTAGCCGGGATGCACACAAGTCAGGTGTTTGGGCAACCTGAAAATATAAGAATGTAATTGAGAAAAATATATATAAAAGGAAGGGAATTATAGTCATTACAACTCTCTTTCTCTATATATATAATTGTATAAATATCTTAGGTTAGAATATTTTTCGCCTTAAACCCAAACTCGAAATCACTCTACATTTAATATTTTTGCCTATCCTATCTGAATTTGATTAAGTCTAGGGGTGAGTATTCGATCGAGTCGAGTCGAGTCAAAAAATTTCGAGTTATTCGAGTTGACGAGTCATATTTTACAACTCAAACTTTATTTGAAATTTTTTCGGTTCGAGTCGAGTCGAATCGAGTCGAGTTTTCGAGTTCCTATAAATATTTAATTGTAATTATTTATCATGTTATAATATGATTTGATTCCAATTTAAACGACTTTCTCTAATCATATAGGATATGCACATATATATTTTTTTATATGTAGCAATATTTCTTTATATTTTTATATATTAATGTATATATATCATAAAAAATTGAGAGATTCGTCTCAAACTTAAAAATTAATCCTTTAATTATTAAAAATTTCGAGTTATTCGAGTTATTCGAATTTCCATTTTACGACTCAAACTTTATTTGAAATTTTTTCGAGTCGAGTCCATGAAATTTTGAGTCGAGTCAAAACGAGTCAAGTATTTTCGCCTCGAGTCGAGTCGAGTTATTCGGTTTTTTCGAGTCGAGTCGAGTTTTGCTCACCCCTAATTAAGTCTAATTGTATATTATAATAGTTTATTTGATTATAGTTAGATAAAATTGTTCATTTGAGCACAAAAAGTATCCTAATGAAAAAACGGATGATGCTCATATTAGGAGACCTGAGTTCAATCTCTTTATTTACAAAGTGTGTCTACTATTAAAGGATTAATAATATGTATAAACAAATACTACCTTTAAAGGTGACTATTCAAAAATTTATATGTATATTAAAAAAACCATAATTATTGAGGGAAGTAAATGAACAAAACAATTCGAAGAAAACGAAAACTAAAAAGCAACAATTAGGGATGTAAAAGCAAGTAATTAGATGGGTTTCAGGTCGGGTCTTTTTAAATCGAGTTAAATTGGATACAAGTTATTTTAAGGGGGTTTTTTATATTTTGTCTTGATTCAGAACGGGTGCGGGTCAGTTTTAAATTGGGTTCATTTAAGATCGAGTTCATTTTAGGTCAACTCAAAACAATCTGGGTCTAAACTAATTAATTGACGGGTTAATTCATGGACTTTAGGCCGGGTCCATTCCAAGTCAGGTTCATTTCAGGTCGTGTAATTTCAAGTAGGTTTTATTTCGGGTCAGGTTAATTCGGGTTTCAAATTCGTATAAAGTTTTAGTTTTGTATAAATAGTCAATAGACTTTGGGTAGGACCGTTTCGAGTGAATTATTTAACGTTTTTCAACTTTCAAGAACACGAATCATATTAAAAATAAATATTAGGCATGATAATGAACAAAAATATCGTGATATGATTCATATCTAAAACATTAGACTAGATTATAAAAATTAGAATTGGTTTAACTCAAAATAGGTGTCTAAACTATATATTTTTTTGAAATATATGCCTAATATTTTTTGGATGAAATAATTGCCTAAAATTTCATTCAGTTTTAAGGTAACACCATTAAAATTTTTTGTTTAACTTATAAATAGGTACTCAAACCATACATTTTTTTCCTAAAATAGGTATCTAATGATTTTTAGCTAAAATAGGTGCCTAAAATTTCATTTCTTTAGTGTTTTAAGATAAAACCATTAAAAAAAATAATTGAACAATCAAAATTTAACATGCGTTTATTTGCAAGCATGACTGAATTTTTCGTATTATTGCTAATAGTATGTTATTGTTTGTAAGCATGATTGTTGGTTTCTAATTGATTTTGGGGTTTAATATTGGTACCATTGCTCTAGCTACTGTAACCCCCAATTTCGACCTAATTTCTTAGATCGAAACTTAGGAATCAAGTTATTAAAAACTTTCCCCTCAAGTAATATTTTAGGTTAAATAATTTTAAAATTAGGGTTTCTTTGACAGATTGGGAAAACAGATTGGAAATTTCAATTTTAATAAAAATAAATGCTTAAATCAATATTCCGATAGCCATTAAACATCTGAAAATAGTTCCATAAAAACATGCATCTAATAAGTTCCGAATTAAAGTATTTCATATTTCATAACAGATTAAAATATTAAACTGAAATAATTAAAGGATCATACTGAATAATAAATATCTGAATATGGTGTGAGATGCTCCAAGTACCGGTTCGCCTAAACTGGTCTAAAAATCTGAAAACAAACTAAAGGGGTGTAAGCTAAAGAGCTTAGTGTGTCTCTAAAGTGCAAACAGTCACAAACAAAAACATATTTATATTTCTGAAAAGTTTTTGAAAATATTTTTGAATTCAATAAAATCGGAATCATGATGCTATGATGACTGATGCATGACAGAAAAACAAAGGGCCTGATTTCAGAAATCTTATAGAGTGGAGGATTATCCTCGCAAGAGTGGAGGTTTCCCACGCCAGAGTGGAGGTTTTCCTCAGATTACTGATTTTAAATCCAGAATATATTTCCGATGACAGAACATGATATGATTCGTAAAATCAGAAATCAGAACTCTTACGAGTAACTTTTTTTCAGAAATCAGATGCTTGATTTGAAAACAGAATGCACATGCTATGCATGATGATACCATGTATAAACAGATAAACAGTTTCACAGATCAAATCAAGCAATGTACAAAAATATTTCACAGATACACATAGAAAATATCACAATATAAAATAAACACAGAAACATATAGCACAGGAAGAGACACACCTTAAGCAACTAAAGCTCTAGCTCTGAGGTGGACGCGTTTCGCGTTTCGGTCTAGCTGAAACAGGACCTACGAGATAACAGAACTATATTACTTAACAAACTAAAACTAAGCCACCAACTAAAACAAAATTCTGATCTGAAGCTTACTTACGTGAAGGTCTCGAAGAACGTGCTTGATCGATACGCACAACTGGAGGTACACCAGAGGCTTCAGAAACGTTAACACCTGAACGTGCTTGATCATCAATTGTATGTCAAGTTGAGCAAGTGTGACTTTTTTTTTATCAAGAAAGTGTTTTTTCTCGGTCATGTGGCTTCAACAAAAGGCATCCTAGTTGATGTATAGAAGATTGAGGATGTTGTGAGTTGAAATTCGCCGAGGTCAGTGACAGAATTCCATAGTTTTGGGGGTTTATGAGTTATTAGCGTTGGTTTATGGATGATTTTTCTCATATCGTTGAACCTTCGACAAATTAACTGCAAAAGGATGGTAAGTTTGAGTGGACGAAAATAAGGCGAAAAGCTTTTGATAAGTTCAAAGAAGCTTTGATATAAACTCCGATCTCGGTTTAGCTTGAGTCAGGGAAGGATTTTGTTATCTACAGTGATGCATCGTATGTTGGACTTAGTTGTTTGTTGATGAAGGATGGAAGAGTTGTGGCATATGCATCTAAATAGTTAAAGGTTCATGAACGCATCTATCTTACACATGACATAGAAATGATTGTTTTTTTATTCGTCTTAAAGATATGAAGACATTATCTTTATGATGAGCATTGTATGGTGTAAACAAACCATAAGAGCTTAAAATACTTGATGTCATATAAAGAATTGAATTTTAGGCAATATAGATGGCTTGTGTTGCTTAATGATTATGACTTGACGATCGAGTATCATCTGGAGAAGGCTAATGCTGTTGCAGATGTTTTAAGCCAAAACGTTACAATTGAGTTGCGAGCAATGTTTGTTTGTTTGAGTTTCTCAAGGGATGGTGATTTGGTGGATGAATTGTAGGTGAAATCGTTTTTGGTTGAGCTGATAAATAACAAACAATTGTCGGATGGTTATTTTGGTACCACATGTTCAACATATAATCAAGGGTGTACTGATGGATTTTTGTTTCCATGCTGATAGTCTTTTCCTTGCTAACAAGCCACCTCTGCCATCTTTCATCATTTGAATTTTAATGAGTTCATTGATGACCTTAAGTCACCTGCCCCAATTTTTTGACCATCATCCATCGTCGCCAAGAACTTAAAAATTTCCAGAACTTATAGAAAATCTTAATTCTACCCCTTCAAAACCTAGATAACCCTTCGATTCATAAGAATTGATCCCGAATTTCCCCAACCTAACTACCCAGCCTCTCACCCATGTCTAACTTTGTCGTTCTCACTCATTCTGACCGCCATTAAATAAGCTTTGATCATTTCATTATTATATTATTATTTTTTTATTTTAAATCTAACATTTGTGTTATTTTACATATAATCAGAAATAAAATAAAAAATACATTCGTATTCTATGATTCTAGTAAAGTCTTTGACGTCTAATTAAATTTTCGATGTCTTTCTAGCTTTGACGACCTTCTAGTTTCTGATGGTCATTCTCATACTTAAAGAAAGTCCTTTATTTTTCTTTATTATTATTATCATTAATATTTTGATGACTAATTAATATCTCCTCATTATTACTTCGAATTTTCTCTTTCATGCTATTTATAGTAGGTGGAGAATTACATCACTTATTTGGATAGGCTAGAAATAAAAGCACAAATAAATTTGTTAGGTTAGTTATGTAAAAATGGAGGAAAAATGATAATATTGGATGTAAATGGGATTTGGGATTTTACTATGAGCTTTGGGATTTTAAAATGTAATTAGACATGGATATTTGGACTGTATTTGTACATCATTTTTATCATGGGTTGTTTATTTATTTATGGATTTATTATTATTATTATCATTATTATTATTTGTTTATTTGATTTTTATTTAATATATACGAACACACTTGAACAAAATTTAGGTACGACACCTCTATATATTTTTGATAATTTAGTCGAATAATATTTTGATTTATTTTAATCCTTACAATTTAATATTTAGTCAAAATTGTCCAATTTTTATTTATATTTTTGGTAATATTGTCCAATAATATTTTTTATTTTCGTAGATAAATGTTTATTTTTTAGTCTAAATTTAATTAAAACTATTAGTGTATTTAATTAAAATTATTAGTTTAATAATATTTTTATTTATTCTAGTAGCTAAAATTTAATTTTTAGTTAAAAATGACATCGATAATTATAATATATTTAATTAAAATTATTAATGTTTGGGGTTACGAGATTAATTTAGGGACTAGGGAATTCAAACTACACTTTAATTATTAGTGACTATAAGCTTTAAAGATGAAGATTGAATTTTAGGGATAATTGTGTAGTGTTTGGGTTTTATGTGATTAGTTTATAGATTAAGGGATTATGATTGCATTTTAATTATTTGTAACTCAATATGAATTTAAAATCCGAATTACCCTATCTAAAATGTAACCGATTTAAAAATATTTGATCTAAAATAAATCCGACCTAAAATCTAACTGAGTCTGAATTAAATCGTTGATTAATTGATTCAGACTTAAACTATTTTGACCTACTGAAATCAGACTGAAATAAATCAGACTCGAAATAAACTCAACTTAAATTTTAGAGTTTGTGGTTTAGTTTTTTAGAGTTTAGGTGTAGTAATTAGGATTTGAGTTTATAGTATGATTTATGAATATGCAGGCAACCTATGTATCAAAATGAAGAAATTATATTATGAACAAGTCTCACCACGTGTCTATGAGATCAAACACTAAAAATCACTCATATCAGCAATTTTTTCATGTTATATTTTTTCTCAAAGTGATTCTTCACTTGAAAAAATTGTTTTTTAAATGAATTAATAGTAAATATGAGTTAAGATTCACTCATAAAAATATGAAATGGAAAAAAAATATGAGATAGATGTTTTTTAGTGGTTGGTTTCATGAATGACGTGGTGGGACTTACCCATGATATAATTTCTCATCAAAATAAGTGCAAATTGCTTTCTCTTTTATTGTGCCCTCGTTCGTGTCCCACTTTAAAATAGTAGATTTAGGGTTTAAGGTTAAAAATTGTGGTTAGAGTTTAAGAAATTAGGGTATGGTATATTTTTAAAGGTATATAGTTTAGTTTTCAGATGTGAAAATTAAGATTAACGTTTAAAATTTAAATTTTAAAGAATTTTTTAGTATAAGACATAGAAGGGAGCATGGTTAGAGATAAAGTATTTTTACTCTATCAAAAATTCAAAAGTAAACGCATTCATAATTTAGTATTTTTATTATAAGTATTGATATTTAATTTATTGATTGACTAAATTGAATCAAGTACTATAAAAGATTTATTAAGAGGATAATCCTTTAAATCTAATTTATTTATGAAAAAAAAACTTTGATAGACATATTGCGTAAAACTTTATTTTATATAATTTTTTTTAAATTTTAAAAATTAAGGGTTTAGAATTAAAAATAATTATTTAAAATTTATAATTTAAAATTTAATCTTTTATAATATAAGATTTAAATTTTATAATATAAATATATAAACATATATAAAATTTAATATTTATTTCAATTAAAACGTCAAAATTTAAAATATTGAAAAGTTTTAAGATATTTAATTATTTTTTTAATTAACTATAATATTATGATAGTATTTGTTCTAGAGTATACTCTTAATTATTAGAGATTAATCGTTCAAATACTATGCTGGTATTACTGGTGTTAGAACCCGTTATTTCTAAGAACAATAATCGTTCTCTTAACTACTGAAACAAAATGATTCGTGTAAAATATTTAATTGTTGCTACTATTTATATAATTTCATTCTAAATGTTATCCTATATTTAGGTACGGACATAAGAGGTGTTAAAAAGTGTAATCGTATCACGCTAAAATTTTAAATTCTTTATATTATATATATTTTTTGTATTTTCTAATAATAATCTAATTTTGTAACTTTATATTTTTAATATAACTTCTTAATAATATAAAGTGTAGTCCATCCCTACCTATATTATCTTACATCATCCATCCTTTCTTTTTCCTTTTCAATGCACAATTATTATGAGTAGCATTATCCTTTATTTTTGTAATGGATATATTTAGACAATGATGGGGTGACAAACCTGCAACTCAAAAATCCCCAAAACCAGGACTGGAAAATCATCCTCCCAGGTTCTTTCTCAGTCCATCAAAATTCTCTGCCTTCTTTTCCTTTCGTCTATAAATCTTTCAAACCTATCAAGTCTTTTCTTTATGCTCTGGGACAGGAACTGTTGAGGTATCATTTCATTAAGTTTTTATTGATTTATAAAACTATATTGGTTACTGATAATTGAGTTCATGAAGTGAAGATTCATATACTTGAAAGGCTATTATTGGAAAAATATTTGTATAAAACGAAAAGTTTTTTTATTTTTTATTACGAATGAAGGGAATTTGATGGGAAAATTAGCAATAAATTTGATAAGAGATTGGAAATGGATGATTTTGAAAATTTGAGATGCTGCCAAGGGTGTTTTGGTGAATCTACATGATCGGTGGCAGTTCCGTAAATAGAGAGTATTAGGACAAAAAAGTAGGATTTTCATGTTTATTTATTATTAACTATCTTGAGAAATACTAGGGAAATATAATGATAGCAGTAACACGTGTCCTGATATAGAGGCTTTACGTAGCAATAATAAGACAAGTTAATATAAATAATTAAGTGGGAAATTATCCCGTGATTTCATACTACTTCCTCCGTATTATGTTTAATATTTGTTATTATTTTTTTTTAATTTTGATTCACAATTATTTAAAATTATTGTTGATAAAAATATAAAAAATATATTTTAAAAACCTTTTATCAAGAGATTTTTAAATATATATCTTATAAGAATTAAATAATTAAAATATTTAATATAAATATAATCAAACTTTAAAAACATTAATTTTTAAAAAAAATTAATAATAGACATTTTAAATGAGACGAAGGTAGTATAAATTTTTTAAAAATTACACTAGTTATAAACCAAGCGTAAATTGATGACTATATACACACCACCAATGTTTAGGTGTATTGTTTCGGATTTATTAAATATTTCAAATAATTATATATATAACCTATTTTATTTTCCTTAATCAAATATTGGTTCTATAAACATGTAAGTATACATCATTAAGTATGTATTTAAAAAATCGTAATCATTCAATATTAAATATTTTAAAAATATAGTAAATGATTAGTGAAAAGGGTTAATAGCCTGATCATGAATGTTGTAAGGGAGGCATATATAGTTGTCAATGTCTTTGACTTGATCGCAATTGAAAAAAAAAATTGAATATATTCAAATAAAAATCTTATGCTCTTCGACTTTAAAAATACTTTAAAAATTAAATTATAAATTTTAATTCTAATTTTTGATATCTTAAACCCTAAAAATACACACAACCTTTAATTTCTTAAACCTTAATCATAACCCCTAACTTTAAACCCGAAACTCAAAACTTATTATTTTAAAGTGGGATACCAAAGGAGACACAATGAAATGATATGTTATTTCCACCCTATAGATACATTATATAGGGTAAAATTTTGATACACGGATAAATTAATTTTACACAAGCATGCATATTTACACTATAAAACTCAAATTTTAAATTCCTAACCATAATCCTAAAAAAGAAAACCTAAACCTTACCTTAAACTCTAAAATTTAATTCAACTCCTAAACTTTAAACCTTAAACTAAAACTCTAACCAGACTAAAACTTTAATTTACACGGCTTGTGTATCAAAGTGTTTTCATATATATGCCTTATCAGATAACCGATTTTAATAACAGAATCAACCACCTAGTACACCATCACCCCACTTTTAGAAACAACCGAATCAGTGCCTTATAATCACATCCTGCACTGAGGACCCCTTTTCATAGTTCTTCATGCTGATTTCCAGAACCAAATTTCACCCACTGAACCTTTATAAACACCGGAATCGGGGCATTATGGTCGGCATGCTTTGAGTGAAGCATTAGCTTGATGGATAGTCATCTAGAAAACCAGCCTTCAAAGAAATCAGACAAAACAACAACAGAAAACATTAACAGATGAGCCCTGTTGCTAAAATAGTCCAATCTGCCTATTTATCTTATTTAACCAATGGTTCCTTATTTATTAATCCAATGGAAGAAGAGGAAAGAAAGAGATTTTATTACTTTAAACATGTGTTAAGCATGAATGGACATCAAACATTTGGATATATAATTTATCTGTTCGAGAAGATTAAGGAGTTTTGGAGTCTCTTGAATTTCCTTTGGTAACATCTCGGTGACAATGATGGTGGAGGTGTGTGTCTTACGGTCTTAGCGCACAAAAATATAACAACATTCAAGTTCATGAGGTCGGAAAATTGTGCACAGTTTATGTTATATGGGTATCCTTGTTTCAGTCAGAGGGAATCAAATGCATGAACGAGATATTACAGGTAAATATGCTTAAGAGACTCTGATTTCTTCTGTTGCTTAGTTTGGTAGTGTGTTGAACAAATTCGGTATTGAAATCGTCGTTCTCACTGGTTAGATAAAGGGACAATATCATTTTTGCATAAGCTTAACTGACTTTCAGCAGCCATTCTCGACTGAAGTGCCTATAGACGTTATTGCTCTTGTGACCTGAATTTAAGATTAGATTTGATTTTGAACTGTTAACTTTCAACTTTGAGAGCACAGAACATTTAATAGATATGAAAACAGGGTAATGCATGTTTAATATTGTATTGATTTATGTTTAGGATTTCAAGACATTAATTTTTATGTTGTTCCTATGTTTACACAGCTAACATGAAAGAAAAGGAAAAATAAAGATGGACAGTATAAGCATACAGCGATTTTGCCCGAACTATTCTAGGCATCCATTGGAAACTTGGAATACAACCCTGAATTGCCTTTACCAGTATCAAAATTCCAGCACCTGGATTGTTTAAAATGCTAACCAAAATGCCTTTGGAAAGAAAAGAAAAGAATATGACGAGACATGATTTCTCAGGAATCTATGCCAAAGTATATGCCCCAACCCCTAGTGAAGGCATTTGGAAGAAGACGGCCAAGTGCCAACAAGATTAGAATACTAATAATTCATAGATGAGAGCATAGAATCTAACAAGGTTACTAGTTTCATGATTGATGCAAAATTGATGCTAATAACTTGAACTTGGTAAGATTCCTGGCAAAAAGTAATACTACTAATCTTAAACTGTATATTAAAGTTCTCTGTGGTTTGTTATGGCATATGGTTATTGATGCCACTTTATTGTTTCAGAAAACCAGGGTTCCAGCAACAATATATACATGGGTTTTTGATAGTTTATGTCCTCATGCCGGGTTTGGATTGACTGTAGGAAAGGAAAGCCTAAGAAGAGCCGAGTATGAAGGTCATTGGTGATCTGCCAAGAGAGTTATTCCTCGAAATCCTCTTACGATTGCCGGTGGAATCTTTGATGCGATGCAAATGTGTTTGCAAATATTGGTATGCTCTCATTAACAATCCTAAGTTCATCGAATTGCACCTTAAGTACAACTGCAACAACAATGTATGTGTCCTTCTCAAGCGCTGCCTTCTAACGTGCTTAGGAGAGAAAGAAAATGTGTTGTCATTGGTCCGCAGCAACGGTTTCTCTTTCATAAATTTAGATGTTGATTTGTCTTTATATAAGAAGGAGCCGTGCTTACAGCTTTTAGGTCATTGTGATGGCATTATTTGCCTTTCAAATTACAGAGATGATATAGTTCTATGTAACCCTGCAACTAGGGAGTCCATGATACTCCCGGAATCCTCTCTCCCTTGTTACATGCCGGGCTCAAACATGATCCCACAAACCAGTGCCTTAGGATTTGGTTATGATGCTAAAACCCATCACTGCAAAGTTGTTAGGATTGTTTCATACTGGGAGGAGCGAAGTGGGAGTGACTTACCCCACCATTCCAGGGTCGAAGTCTATTCTTTGGCAACTGGTTCTTGGAAAGAAATCGATGTTAAGGCCCCCGCCCATGTGTGGTATTCTCCATGTTTCGAGACATACTTTAATGGAGCGTTTCATTGGTACGCTATTGACAATAACCGAAACGAGGTCATCCTTTCTTTCCACATGGGAAATGAAGCGTTCCAAGCAATACCGATGCCAAGTGCCCTCTCCTTGTATGATTACTCAACGTGCAGGAGTCTTTTGGTGTGGAATGGTTGCATTGCTCTGATAACTTATCCGAGAAAGGGGACCGAAAAATCATTTGAGATATACATGATGAAGGAATATGGAGTGAGGGAGTCTTGGACGAAGATATTGACAATTGGACCTCTTACGAAAGTGGAAATGCCTTTGGCTTTTTGGAAAAATGATGAGATCCTCATGGAAGGCTCTGACGGATTAGTTGTTTCTTACAACCTTAAGACCCAAGAACTCGAGGATCTTCCGATTTATGGGGTTCCGAAGTCGTTCGCCACTCTTGTATACGTTAACAGCCTTGTTTCAGTCAAAGGAGGGAATCAAATGCTTGATGAAGGAGATAATACAGGTGAAAATGTTTCGACTCAGTCCCTTCTTCCCTTTTTAACATGTCCTAGAGGCTACTTTGGGGCTTAATCTTTGGTTTAAATAGTCACTTAGTCTTGAGTTAATCTGCCTGGGACCTGAATTCCTTGTTCTTTTAGAAGATATATCAATAAAAATTTGCCATCTGTGATTCTAATCCTGGTGTTTCTTTTGTGTTAGACTTTGGTTGGTGAAGGAGCTGCCTCTGAACCTGCATAATTTTCATCTAAGTTTAACAGATGATGATCAGGGGACGATGAGTAAAAGCAAATGAATAAAACCAATGGAGTATATATTATCATAAAGTACAGAAAAGTGAATTTGGCTTTATAATCTTTGCGCTGTAAATAAAGATTAAGGTCGATAAATGGTGATGTCTGAAAATATTTCTGTTTTGCTAGAGAATGATGCTCTTTGCATAGATGTCCCTCCATGTCGTATATATAACAACCGTTTAATTTTGTGGTATTGTAAAAGATGTTGCCTTAATTTTGAGGTACAACGTTCCCATGATCTCCATGGTGAATATCTTGCCAAAATACATATTAGCACTTTATTAGATCACGATACAAATTGATCAAAGAATTGCAGCATCGGCTGCTTTCGCTCTAGATGGTCATGTGGTCTGATTGACATAAACAAGGCGGCATATTGCAGCAACCGGTGGTCGTCACGGCTGTTGCTGTCTAGCACGGAAGAAACTATTGAACCTTTAGATCGTGTTGAACTGGATTTTTAGCTATACTTATAGCTGACTGACTATCACTCAAGACTTCAAAGCCATTCTCATTATCTAGATCCAGCTCAATAAGGAGATTTTTGAGCCACATACCTCACAAGTTCCAAGTGCCATAGCTCTATACTCTGATTCAGCATTGCTTCTAGACATCACTGTTTGCTTCTTGCTTCTCCATGTGACAAGATTACCCCACACAAATGAACAATAACCACTAACAGATTTTCTGTCGGTTAATTCTCCTGCTCAACTTGAATCTATGTAAATTTTCACTGAACTGTTTTGACTTTTCTTAAAGATAAGACCGAAACCAGGAGGGTACTTACACGAGAGTTTATGAAGTATGCAATGAGATTAAGGCCCAAACCCCACCAAATGGTGCCGAAGATGTAACCGGTATCCTTTTGCATCCTTCTCATTAAGTAAATGCTGTGGTAAACTTTTGGGAGGAATTGGAACAAGAAGATTAGTATCAGTATCGTCATTATAAGCTTGATTTGTTCTTCCCTGATTAGTTTTGGCACAACTAGCCAGAACACTGCCTGCAGAAGAATATGAAAATTGTGTTTCAGTCGAGTCTGATTTTGGTTATGCACCATATCCGAACCTTGGTGTTGGTCCCATTGGTTCTTGAAATCGCATCCATCACGACGCAAGGATGAGCAAGTAAGGCTGAGCCAGCGTTTTGTTACTTTTCAATAACGTAAGTGATTTTCATTATTTTTTTAAATAACTAACCAAGATAATTTACTGTTATTGTATTTTCGTATTGTAGTTAGTTCTAACATCGTACCCTATGCGTCGTTTTAGGGTGTTTATGTCAGTCTTGACAGGGTTGATTTGCATCTATCACTGCCTCAGGCAAACCACAACAATCAACCTACTGGTCCTACTCCCTCTGATACTCGTATGATGTGCATGAGTCATCCAGAATATCATAGTCAATTTCTTTATTCCCCTGAATCTTACACAAAAGCCGAAAGTCATTGGTATTATAATTACTGATGAAACTTTTAATTTCTTGTCCTGAACTTTCATCAATATCTCCCTCATCGTCTTCATTAGTTGCAGCTCTACAGTAATCACCAGCAACATTTTCAGAAGAATCAACCTCATCTTCGTCTTCATCATCAATGTCCTCCTGACCTTCTTCCTCGTACCTGTGTTCAAAATATGCAGCAGTTCCTTGACCAACTGGAGATTCAACATCAGAGTCGTCGTCCTCTTCTTGAGCTTCATATTCAGTAGTCTGCCACTCATCATCATCACTATCAATTTTTACGGGGTCAATGCCATTCTGTTGGACTCGTTTTCTGAGGATAAAGGCATTAGAATAGTAACTAATGAAGTCCTCCTTTGCATGTGAAGGGAGAACTGCAGAGAGATGATCCCAGAAATTCTTACCCATTGATGGGGTTGGAGAGACAACATTATGAAATGCCACTTCTTCCTCTTCGGTACATTGTAATAACCCATTTAAATAAATAAACCTTTTATTAAAGCCCATTCCAACCCATTACAAATATTAAACCAAAAATCATTACAATAAACCAAATAACCCAACCCAACCCATAACCGGTTAGCCTAACACCCAAATATTACAACCCATGACCCAAACAAAAATAACCCCAATCTAACAACCCTAACCAAACCCTAAACTAAGCCAATTACAGCAACCAAACCGGCCGGCCAGCCCCTAACCATTCACTTTCCAGCTGTCCTATTCGAATCGCGCGTGGTGGTCACGCGCCCTCTCATTGGTTGCGGCAGACGGCCACCGCCCCGACCACGTGAAGATCCAGAGCACCGCCCAATGTCCTCTCCACCTGCAAAATAAAAAAACAAATATGATTAGATCTATTTTTTAGATCTGAAAATAGGATAAAAATCCTATTTTTTGTGTGTAAAATATAGTGTAAAAACGGGTATAAAAACCCCTTCAAGACCGCATGTAACCGGTTAGAAACCGGAGCCAAAAAAATCAATGAAAAAGAATATCATTCGAAGCAAAATCAATCCAACATCATAGCAATAGTCGATTCAGAACAAGAGAGAATAGCAACAAAAATCGGAGGAAAAGCCGAAAAGAAAAAAGGTAAAAAAGAAAAGAGTTAGATTCGAACTTATCTTTGTAGATCTAGGGCGATCCACAGCTCTTTTCAAAAATCCCAGCTCATATCCGTGTTCCTCGTGTCGAGATCTATCGAAAAGTGTCCTCCTTTTCACCTTCTGACGACGGCGATGGCGGCCGACGCGGCGGCCGACAACCGCGTACGGCGGCCGGAGGTTGGCCGGACCTCCTTGATTTTCAGAGAGCCTTTGAGGCTCTGATGTTTTTATTCCTGGAAGAAGGAAGCAAATGAAGTGGTAGCAAAAAAAATTAAAGGGGAAGAGGAATATTTATGTAGCCCTCAAAACGGCGTCGTTTTGGCACCGGTCTTTGAAGGCCAAAACGACGTCGTTTCAAGCATCCATACCCGGCTCTGACCCGGAATCTTGACCCGTACCCGCGTTTAACCCGGTAAAAAGGACAAATCACGCTCGCAGTCCTTGCACTCTCAGCGTGTTTCTGCTTCAACCTTCCAGTTTGTTAGACTTTCCAATTTGGCCACTGTTTTGCTTATTTTGGTCACATAATTTTAATTTTCTTTGATTTCAATCCTTTTTTTTATTATATTAACCATATAATTCCCTTTTTTTGCAGGTTTAGTCCCTACAATTTCAAAAATTATTATTTTCATTATCCCATATTTTTATTTACATTATTACTATGTTTCTCTATTTTTTATTTAACCGTTTTTGTTTTGTAGATATAAAAAATGGGATTGCGTTATAATTTTAAAACCGGATTAATATTTTTGATCGTATAAAATATCGTGTAACCGATAGATGCCGATTTCGGGCGTTGTAGGGGTGTTCACCCTTCCCTACGCGTAATAGACTCCTGGACTCAACTTTGGTTTCGCAGACTCAATTTGGTGTTCCAATCGCACCGTTAAAAACGATTGGTGGCGACTCCCCGGACGAATTCCGGTGATTACAGCTGGCGACTTCGCTAGGGACCATATTTTTGCGAGTCGAGCCGCAACATCGGTTACATTTTATTTAACGATCGAAAATATAAATTCGGTTAATTTATTTTATTTTATTTTATTTTATTTTTATTTTATTTTATTTTATTTATTTTTAATATTTTACTAACATTTTTTTCAGGTCCTTCATTTCATTAACCCTCAACCCGGGTTCCGTCCAAATTAAGTGGGAGCATGAAACCACTCCTTCGTGAGGTTATGCCTCCGTGTAGGATGGTGAATTGCTTTCGGGATATTTTTCCCTTTGTCTTCGTGAGACCGACGTCTCCGCATAGACTTAGAGAAACGTATCCCCCTGAATCGTATTTATTATCCTTAGTAGGATAATAAATTTCGTTCGGGTACCTTCTAGAACCACACTACATATAGTGAGCCCTAGAAGCCCACCTTTAGAGCCGTCATGCCGGACCTCTGCCCATTTAGAGAGTCACCCTATAAGTTTTTTAGAAAAAAGAGAGCGAGGGTTTATTTATTTATTTATTTATTTATTTATGCCCTTTAATTTTCGTTATTTATTTCTCGCTTATTATTTCTGTTATTTACTTATCATGCCATTATCCATGCAACATGCATCATGTTTATTTCGTTTATTCTTTATTGGATTCGATACTAACGACATTTGTTTATCTTGTTTTGGTTTTGTTTTCATGGAAATTTTTCTTAATAAAATAAAAAAAGGTGTTGATAACAAGGCAACTGTTAGAAAGGTTCAGCTATGGAGAACTGCTTTCTAAACAAGGTGGAAACCAATCTCCGCATTCGACGATGGTCAGAAGAAGCCCAATATCAGAAAGGGGACAGTATAATGGAAGGTGAAAGGACAGACCTCGGTGATTTTACACGCATTGCTTCAACACAAAATCAATTACAGGAATTGAAATATATATGGGATCAGTGGGATGATGATACTAAAAGTTTATTCTTCGCCAATTACGGGGACCTTCCGTACCTACTTGACGTCAGCATCGATAAAGCATTATTCCGGGCCCTGGCCCAATTCTGGAACCCCTCGTATAGCTGTTTTACGATGGGAGATGTTGATATCACACCGACGGTGGAGGAATATACCGCCCTAATCCAATGCCCCAGATTCCAGCCAGACAAGGTGTATTTTAAACCGTGCTTTTATTTCTCGCCTGTTTTCCAAAAAAGGTTATTAAAACTGACCGGGAAAAATGAGCAATGGGCAAGGTCCCGAATTAAGGAAAAAGGGGAAACCAAATGCATTGCCTGGAGGGACATTAGGGATCTGATTTAGACAGAAACTAAATGTGAAAAGCAGGTAAAAATGTTTGCATTAGCCATCTACGGGTTAATCGTTTTCCCCAAGTCACTCGGATATATCGATGACGCTGTTATGGAGTTATTTGATTACCTCGATAAAGGTATTACTCCAGTTCCTGCCATCCTCGCTGAGACTTTCCGGTCGCTTACTGCCTGTAGAAGGAATGGTGAGGGAAGATTTATTGGTTGCGCTCAACTATTGCTCGTATGGTTCCATAGTCACTTTTGGAAGCCAGAAAGGTCTTCATATAGGGCCTGCTTCGACAATTACTCACCGATAAGGGATTTGGCACATGCCCAAAGACCTGAGAATATTCCATACGATCAGTGGAAGACCATTTTACGCAATTTACGAGAGGGGGATATCGTATGGAAGGCTAGCTGGTTTTTTCCTAACGAGATCACATACAGTTGCGAGGGCTACGACTGGGTCCCTTTACTGGGTATATGGGGGGCAACAGGATACGCGCCACTGATGGTCTCTCGCCAGTATAGGTCAAGACAATTCATCCCGGCAACAAGAGGACTGGCTATCTGTGACTTCCCCTACAAAGGAAGGGATTACAAGAGAATTGTTGTCGCCATCGCGAAGGCATGGAAGCACCCTTTGAAAATGGAGCCATTTGACGAGAAACCTAGAGTTACTCCAGAGTATCGCCGGTGGAGGAACTGGAGAATCAACGATGAAGTACCGATTCGAGACTCGAAAGTCAGTATACCGTTAGAGGAGCAGCTCCGAGTAAATCCTTTCGACATGGAGATCGTCAGGCAGGACTTTAAGGGAAAATATATTAACATGGAGATGAGGTTATCAAGATTGGAAAATGAGAAAAACCAACTAGAGTTCGGTATCCAGTCTCAGGAGCAAGAAATGCAGAGGCTGAAAAAGGGCAAGAGTAGGGCGGAAGAAGACCTGAGTGACCTACAGGGAGGATATAAGAAGCTTCGAGAAGCATCAAAGTACGCAGACCTCAGAAGTTCGTTTGCAGACTGGAAGCTTGAAATCCGTGAAGAGAAAAGAAAGGCACGGTATTGGGAAAGCAAATTTAATGAAGCTCAAAACCAACAGACACTCGATCAAGAAGAATTGGCTCGAGTTAGAAATGAAAATGTCGACCTGAGAGGTCGGATCGTCAATCTGGAAGAAAATCTGCAAAATTATCACCAGAGTTCGGCAGCTCAGCTAGAAGTAAACCGAGAAGAAAATGAGAGTTTGAAAAGACAAATCAGAGAAATAGAGGCAGCTATGCAGGCTTGCAGAGCCTAGTTGAATTATATGGAAGAGCTACGTCAGTGGGATGAACAGCAATGGAAAGCTCGGGTTAACGAAACGCAAGAATAGGTCCAGAACAGAGGCCGTACAATGTCAGAGGCCTTAGTGCAAATCCGGGAAGTAGCCGAGTATTTACAGTCATTAGCAATCCAGGCTGAAGTTATTAGCCTGCAATTTGAAGCGGAACCGAACAAGGGCAGGAAGCTCGCATCACTCCTAAAGAAGATCAAGGTTTGGGGAATAAAGGTCAAACAGTATATGTAAAGCGCGGCCAGCCTTGTATATAGAAAGCCTTGTTCTAAAACGAGCTTCCTTTTCAAAGTTGTTTTAAGATCAACACCTTTTTGTAAAATGTTTTACAATGTTAATATAACGTATCGGTTTGCATAAACATTCCATCATTTTTAGTTGCATTCACGCAGTATCACATTTATTTTTATTGCTATGACCCTAATATTCCAGGATACTATCGATGCAGTAATACTGGAACCTGATCAAATCCAACATCCCCATTTTACCCGATTTAGATCCAAAAGGATGGAAGAAAGACTAGCCAAAATCGAACAAGCTTATGAGGAAATGAAGCGAGATATGGAAAACAAATTGGATAAAGCACAACAGGATACGCGTACTCATATTTCTCAAACGCAGGATGAATTGCTCGACAAGATTGCGCAGTTGTTGGCAAGAAAAGGGCCAGAGAAAATGAAAGAAGTCGCCGTAGAACCAAGCGCAGTAGCTGAACACTCGGAGAATCCTCTCCCCGCCCAAGGATCGGTTGAAATTCCCAAAGGACAGACCAGTCAAACTGAAACTCATTTTCAAGGGAAGTTGGTAATCCATAATCCCAATGATTACACAGTACCCGATTTCAATGAGATAGAGAAAGCCAGAATCGAGTTACCAAAGGAACTCGAGGATCGATGCAAACAGTTGGAATACAAGTTTAAGCCAATGGAAAATGTTGACCCATTCCCCAGAATAGAGGCGAGGGAACTAAGCCTGGTACCTGATTTTGTGCTGCCCCCAAAATTCAAAATGCCGGATTTCGAGAAATACAACGGGACTACCTGCCCGGAGGCCCATCTAACTATGTACGTCAGACGCATGACCGGGTACATAGATAATAATTCCCTGCTAATATATTGCTTTCAAGACAGCCTAACAGGCTCAACGGCAAGATGGTACAATCAGCTAAGCCGCTCCAGAGTGAGTTCCTGGAAAGACTTGGCTCAGGCCTTCGTGCGTCAATATAGCCATGTAATTGACATAACCCCTGACCGGGTCACTCTTCAGAATATGGAGAAGAGACTCGATGAAAGCTTTCGACAATATGCACAGCGCTGGAGGGATGTAGCCGCACAAGTCCAACCACCGCTATCGGAAAAAGAGACAATAATGCTCTTCGTAGGGACGCTGAAAAAGCCCTTCCTTGGTAGGATTCTGGGAGGTACAACAAAAGATTTCTCGGACATCATCATGAACGGTGAAATGATTGAACAAGCCATTCGCAGCGGAAAGCTCGAAGACGAGGAGTCGTCAAAGAAACCCTACTACAAAAAGAAGAACAATGAAGGTGGAGATACCGGCGTACATAACGTTAGTTACTCCAAGGCATCAACATGGCAACCCAAGGTCGCGTCATCAAACACGCAGAAACCAAAGCAAAATCAGAACCAGAAGACAGAAAGAGAATTCACGCCTATTCCAATATCATATGGTGAACTCTTTAAAAATCTGTACAATGCGCACGTCGTATCACCTTTCTATATGAAACCGATCCAGCCACCATACCCGAAGTGGTACAACCCGAATACTCAGTGCGAGTATCATGCTGGAGCAGTGGGACATTCGATTGAAGACTGCATTGGTTTTAAAAAGCTTATTGAAAAGCTTATGCAGATTGGAGTGGTGCGGTTCGATGATTCTACAGAAACCGCCGAGACAGGTAATCCATTACCTAACCATACGGATCCCAGGGTGAACGCGATTGTGGATCAAAACAGCAGGAGGACCAAATCCCGAGTGGATGAAGTGAGATCTCCGCTAAAGTAGGTATGGAAAATGTTAGTGGCCAGAGGCATGGTACCCTCATTATCTGGAGGTATAGAAGACCTTAGCCAATCTTGTCCCTATCATAATACGATGGACCATATGATAGGAGATTGCACAGAGTTCAAAGCTTTAGTGCAAGAGTTGATCGACAATAAGGAAATTGAATTCTTCGAAGAGCACGTATCCGAAGCAACAGAGGTTTGTGCTTCGGAACCAAACCATTCCAAGAAGATCCCGTTCTTGGTTATTTCAGAACCCAAAAAGGCTGAAGGAAGTAAAGCTGCGAAAACCAGATTGTTTGTTCAAGCACCGCAACCTTTCCCTTTTCATGATCCAAAGAGAGTCCTGTGGAAATATGATTGTCAAATCACTCATCACGAGGACCCGCTAAAAGCTACTTCGGAGGCTGTAAATGATGTGACGTTCCATACGAGAAGTGAAACACAATATGGCTATAAAGGAAATAAAGACCTGAAAGGGAAGGCTCCAATTGTGGAACCACCTAGAAACGTTTTTCAAGAACCTGAATCACCAGTCAACGAGCCGGTGAAAGAAGACGAAATGAAAGAATTCTTAAAATTCTTAAAGCACAGCGAATATAACGTTGTTGAGCATCTCCGAAGGCTACCTGCTCGTATATCCATACCTTATCTGGAATCCGATGAGAAGGCACTCGAGTGTTCTTTTCGATCATTCGAGTTTGTTAGCGCCACTTTTGTTGCCGAGGGAAATAAAATCCCTACACCCAGGTTATCCAGAACTACGAGAATGGGAGTTAAACTGATCTTGGGGCGAGGAGCTCGAGTGGGTAGAGGACTCGGAAGGCGCCTACAAGGACGAGCTAGAGCACCAGCCGTCGTTAATAAACAGGACCGCTTTGGCTTGGGATACAAGCCAACTGCGGACCAAATGAGAAAAGAAACTCTGAAAAAACAAGAAAGGAGAATAGCTCGTTTGCAAGGAAGGGAGGTTAGTTGGGAACCTATGACATTTCCTCCATTGTCCCAGAGTTTCGTCTTTGGAGGAACCATGTATCCAGAAACCGCAGAATCCGAGCTAAGGAAATTGATGGGCAAATTGGACATCAACGCTATTTCTAACGAAGGAAATGTCGGAACACAGACTAGTAGAATTATGCCATCTACACCAGGAACAACTCTGAATAACTGGACTGCAGAAGAGTTACCTGTGGTTTTTAGGAAGTTTTCAGAGTAATGTTCGAAACACTATTGCTACTTTAGCCCGAGAGTAGCAAGAAACTTCTGTAGAAGGGCTCCAAACTACTATGTTTATAATAAAATAAAACTTTTTGCTGTAAAGTTTTCGGCCACTATTATTTTCCATTTTAACAATTAAATTTCAATTAAATTTCAGATTCTAAATGAGTGTGTTCAAATAAGATTTTATTTCAGGTCCCCTGATATTGAACTATCAAATGACACTGAAGCTGATCCAGAGCTTATCTTCGAAAAGGAAGTGTGTCTAGGGGAATCTTCAGAACCGGATGAGGACCGAGACTACGAATTGCCTCCTGACTTGTTGAGACTGATAGAGCAAGACGAGAAACAAATCCAACCTCACAAGGAATCAGTAGAAATTGTGAGTCTGGGGGATGATGAAGAAAACAAGGAAGTTAAAATCGGCACGTGCATTACAGCCGAAACTAGACAAAACTTGATCACTCTGCTGCAAGAGTTTAGAGATGTCTTCGCTTGGTCCTATCAGGATATGCCTGGTTTAAGCACAGACATTGTGATACATAAGCTTCCCATAAGAGAAGACTGCAAACCGGTTCAGCAAAAACTACGAAGAATGAAACCTGATGTACTGCTGAAAATAAAAGAAGAGGTGAAGAAGCAATATAATGCTGGGTTCCTTCAAGAAATAAAATACTCAGAATGGGTAGCTAACATAGTACCAGTACCCAAAAAAGATAGGAAAGTCCGCATGTGTGTTGACTACAGAGACTTGAACAAAGCCAGTCCGAAGGATAATTTCCCGCTACCTCATATCGATACTCTAGTCGATAATACAGCAAAACACTCTCTGTTCTCCTTTATGGACGGATTTTTAGGGTACAATCAAATCAAAATGTGTCCTAATGATATGCATAAAACAACGTTTGTGACACAATGGGGAACCTTCTGTTATAAGGTAATGCCCTTCGGACTTAAGAATGCTGGGGCAACGTACCAACGAGCAATGGTGGCCCTATTTCATGACATGATGCACAAAGAAATTGAGGTCTACGTTGATGACATGATCGCTAAATCACGGACCGAAGATGAACATATAAGAGTCTTGAGAAGGCTTTTCTTAAGATTAAGAAAGTTTCAATTGAAACTGAATCCTGCCAAATGCACATTCGGAGTCGCATCAGGAAAACTGTTGGGCTTCATAGTCAGCGAAAAGGGCATCGAGGTTGACCCTGACAAAGTTAAAGCCATCCAAGAGTTATCGCCTCCACACACAAAAAAGCAAGTGAGAGGTTTCCTAGGACGGTTGAATTACATTGCTCGGTTCATTTCACAACTGACTGAGAAATGTGATCCTCTCTTCCGACTCCTGAAAAAGCATAATCCTGGCGAATGGGATGATGAGTGTCAGGAAGCCTTCGACAAGATCAAATATTATTTGACCAACCCGCCAGTTTTGGTGCCACCAGTGCCGAATAGACCACTAATTCTATATTTAACGGTCTTCGAGAAATCCATGGGATGTGTGTTGGGCCAACACGATGACTCGGGCAGAAAAGAAAGAGCGATCTACTACCTCAGCAAGAAATTTACAGATTGCGAAGTGAGGTATTCACCAATTGAAAAGGCCTGTTACGCTTTGGTATGGACAACAAAAAGACTGAGACAATACATGTTGTATCATACAACGTGGCTGATCTCAAAACTCGACCCTCTCAAGTATTTGATGGAGTCCACTGCGCTGACAGGCAGAATGGCTAGATGGCAGATCCTATTGTCTGAATTTGACATCGTGTATGTCAATCAAAAGGCTATAAAAGGGAGCGTCATAGCAGACTTCCTTGCTAGTCGAGCTTTAGAGGACTACGAACCTCTAAATTTTGACTTTCCTAATGAAGACCTGATGTGTGTCGAGGAAAATGCCACAGACGACGGATACTGGAAATTGAATTTTGACGGTGCTTCCAATGCCACTGGTAAGGGAATTGGGGCAATATTAGTATCCCCAGAAGGCGACTATTACCCTTTTGCAAGTAAGCTTGACTTTGACTGCACTAACAACGTAGTGGAGTATGAAGCATGCATCATGGGAATCCGAGCAACCATTGATCGTAAGATTAAACAGATGAAGGTATACGGAGATTCAATGCTCGTGATCTACCAACTTCGAGGAGAATGGGGCACCCGAGACCCCAAGTTGATGGAATATCGAAATTTGGTCCTTGACTTGATCAAGCCATTCTACGAAATAACCTTCCACTATCTGCCGCGAGAAGAGAATCAAATGGCAGACACATTGGCTACATTATCATCGTTGATTCAAGTGAATCAATCCTCAGATTTGAGGCCAATACAGATGAGTATATATGACTCTCCAGCCTACTGTTACAATATTGAAGATGACGAAAACAATGAATGTCTTTGGTATCACGATATCTTACAATACATAAAGAATCGTGAGTATCCAAAAGAAGCTTCAGAAAATGAGAAAAGAACGTTGCGAAGACTGGCAATTGACTACGTCCTAGATGGCGATATATTGTATAAAAAGAGAAAAGACCAGATATTGCTACGATGTGTGAATGCCACCGAAGCCAAGATGATCCTTGAAGAAGTACATGAAGGTGTCTGTGGAACCCACGCTAACGGGTTCACCATGGCAAGACAAATTATGAGGTTCGGATACTACTGGCCCACAATGGAGAGTGACAGCGTTGAGTACGCTAAAAAATGTCATAAATGTCAAATATATGCAGACAAGATTCACGTTCCTCCATCACCGTTGCATGTGATGACATCCCCTTGGCCATTTTCCCTATGGGGCATGGACGTCATTGGGCCTATCTCACCAAAGGCTTCCAATGGTCATCGATTCATATTCGTCGTTATCGATTATTTCACTAAGTGGGTAGAAGCAGCCACTTATGCGAATGTCACCAAAGTAGCAGTAAGCAGATTCCTCAAAAAGGAAATCATTTGTCGATATGGAATGCCAGAAAGCATCATATCCGATAATGCGTTGAATTTGAATAATAAGACCATAGCTGAAGTCTGTAAGCAATACAACATACGGCATCATAATTCTTCACCATACCGTCCGCAAATGAACGGAGCAGTGGAAGCTGCCAACAAAAACATCAAGAGAATTGTGGGAAAAATGGTAGAGACTTATCGAGACTGGCATGAGAAACTACCGTTTGCCTTGTTCGCATACAGAACATCAGCTAGAACTTCTACTAGGGCAACACCTTTTTCCCTGGTATATGGGATGGAGGCAGTTTTACCCATAGAAGTCGAAATCCCTTCCTTAAAAGTTTTGTCTGAACTAAAATTGGATGAAGCAGAATGGGTTCAAGCTAGACATGACCAGCTCGCTTTAATCGAGGAGAAAAGATTAAGGGCTATCCGACATGGGCAAATGTACCAGAAACGGATGATGAGGGCCTTCAATAAAAAGGTTCGCCCACGAACTTTTCGAGAAGGGGATCTAGTTCTGAAAAAGATTCTCCCTATACAGAAAGACTTCCGAGGCAAATGGATGCCGAATTGGGAAGGACCGTACATAGTGAAGAAAGCCTTCTCAAGAGGAGCATTAATCCTGACAGAAATGAATGGCGAAGATCTACCCAACCCGGTGAACTCAGACTCAGTCAAGAAGTACTTTGCCTGAAAGCCCCTAGACACACGAACATACCCCGTCAAGATAGCTCTGAAATGCTGGATAGTCAAATATCGGGAGCGTCAAAATTTGGTCTTTTTGTATTTTTACTGTTATCAGTAATTACTTTTTGTTATCAATGAAACTTTTGTTAATATAAAGTATCAAATTTTTGGTATTCATACATTGTTTCTGAAATTTCCTAAAAGCACGGGAACTAGAAGCAACCCTACACAAGATAGTTTACCTTGTTAAGAGATGCTATGAAAACAGAAAGTACATCATCCAAACAGATTGGAATCAGATAATCTCGTCTGGTGACAGAAACACAGTTGTCAATGTGTCAACAAGCAATCAAGATAGTGATCATGCAACTTCGGAAAAGTCATTATCATGCATCTCGCATCTCATGCTAGGAACATGCATGCATACATCAAACATGGTAGGTTAGGATCATAAAATGCACACTAACCTCTACATTTTCAAATCGCTTGCAAAGAAATTGCAGGTTTTACCGCTACAATAAGTAACGAAATATGAAAAGTTTTCCTACTGTTAAAGCATTACAACCGGTAGGTGCGACCTTACCTCAGGATCACTACCCTACATCAAAAGTACAGGTAAGGGTCCTTAATTGTTACAGTTACCTTTTTTCTATTCAGTAGAAAGAGTGAGATCAATTGATGAGGACTATTCAAATATCCTTTAAAATCCATTTTTGCGAATGGTCAAAGGAAATAAATCCCTTTGGATAAATCCAATCTCAGGATTGGTACTAACTGATTACCCAGGGGAATGGTACAACTAGCCCGGGGCAAACGACCACTGGTGAAGGCGAGTCAAATCCGTTGACCCCTGTGCATTTGGGCAAAATGCATTAAGAAGGACTATTCGAATGTCCGTCAAAATCCATTTTCACAAATGGTCAAAGGAAATCAATCCCTTTAAATAAATCCAATCTCAGGATTGGTACCAACTGATTGTACCCAGGAAAATGGTACAACTAGCCCGGGGCAAACAGCCACTGGTAAAGGCAGATCAAATCCGTTGATCCCTGTGCATTTGGGAAAAATGCATGAAAGCGGACAATTCAAATGTCCTTTAAAACCCATTTTCAAAGATGGTCAAAGGAAATAAATCCTTTGAAAAACTTCAATCCTAATTGTACTCAAGGAAGTAGTACAACTAGCCCAAAGGAAACAACTACCAGTAAGGATCATGCTTCTTCGTCAGTGTAGCAGCATGCAAACTCATTCTCAAATAGTGCTTCTTCAGTGTAGCAGTATTAAAATTCCGTTAGATCATGCTTCGTCAGTGTTGCAAATAAATTGAGTGTCAGAACTCAACGTCCTCAGATCTCGCTTCTCCAACAGCGTTGCAAGTAGATCAATGGACGTGTCCCATTTCACGGCAGTATTGTAGATGGATCAGATAAATCAGGCTTCTTCGTCAGTGATGCAGCTCAAGAGTGACAGAACTCGTTGTTAAGATCTCACTTCTCCGATAGTGTTGCAAATGGATCAATTGACTCCTTATCACGACAATGTTGTAGATGGATCGGACAAATCATACCTCTTCGTCAGTGATGCAGCTAAATAGAGTGACAGAACTCGTCGTCAGGTCTCGCGTCTCCAGTAGTGTTGCAAGCAGATCAAATGTTGTTCTCAATCTCAGCGTCAGTGTTGCAGATGAACCGAATAGATTGTGCTTCGTCAGTGTTGCAGTTTAATCGAGCATCAGAGCTCCTCGCCAGATCTCGCTTCCTCAGTGGTGTAGCTAGATCGGACATCAATGCTCGTACCAGACCGTACTTCTCCGGCAGTGTTGCAGCCAGGTCAAGTCTTCGACAGAAAGGATAATATCATCAGCTCAAGTTTTGTGCATCTTCTCCAACGGATCGTCAATTTTGAAGGTTTTGTCAACAAGGGCGGTGGAGTAGATCAAGTTGAAGTTCCAGATGAAAAGGCGGTGGTCGTCGAAAACCGAAACCTTACCAAAAGAACCCCTACCTTATCCAAAAAAGAACCCCTAAACCACTCCAGATGAAATGGGTTATTCTTTATCTTTACTCTATTGGTGTTACACAACAACGAGCAAAGAAGGGCAGCTGTAATAACCCATTTAAATAAATAAACCTTTTATTAAAGCCCATTCCAACCCATTACAAATATTAAACCAAAAACCATTACAATAAACCAAATAACCAAACCCAGCCCATAACCGGTTAGCCTAACACCCAAATATTACAACCCATGACCCAAACAAAAATAACCTCAATCTAACAACCCTAACCAAACCCTAAACTAAGCCAATTACAGCAACCAAATCGGCCGGCCAGCCCCTGACCATTCACTTTCCAGCTGTCCGCGCGTGGCCGCCACGCGCGGCTATTCGAATCGCACGTGGTGGTCACGCGCCCTCTCATTGGTTGCGGCAGACGGCCACCGCCCCGACCACATGAAGATCCAGAGCACCGCCCAACGTCCTCTCCACCTGCAAAATAAAAAAACAAATATGATTAGATCTATTTTTTAGATCTGGAAATAGGATAAAAATCCTATTTTTTGTGTGTAAAATATAGTGTAAAAACGGGTATAAAAACCCCTTCAAGACCGCATGTAACCGGTTAGAAACCGGAGCAAAAAAAATCAATGAAAAAGAATATCATTCGAAGCAAAATCAATCCAACATCATAGCAATAGTCGATTCAGAACAAGAGAGAATAGCAACAAAAATCGGAGGAAAAGCCGAAAAGAAAAAAGGTAAAAAAGAAAAGAGTTAGATTCGAACTTATCTTTGTAGATCTAGGGCGATCCACGGCTCTTTTCAAAAATCCGAGCTCAGATCCGTGTTCCTCGTGTCGAGATCTATCGAAAAGTGTCCTCCTTTTCACCTTTCGACGACGGCGACGGCGGCCGACGCGGCGGCCGGCAACCGCGTATGGCGGCCGGAGGTTGGCCGGACCTCCTTGATTTTCAGAGAGCCTTTGAGGCTCTGATGTTTTTATTCCTGGAAGAAGGAAGCAAATGAAGTGGTAGCAAAAAAAATTAAAGGGGAAGAGGAATATTTATGTAGCCCTCAAAACGGCGTCGTTTTGGCACCGGTCTTTGAAGGCCAAAACGACACCGTTTCAAGCATCCATACCCGGCTCTGACCCGGAATCCTGACCCGTACCCACGTTTAACCCGGTAAAAAGGACAAATCACGCTCGCAGTCCTTGCACTCTCAGCGTGTTTCTGCTTCAACCTTCCAGTTTGTTAGACTTTCCAATTTGACCACTGTTTTGCTTATTTTGGTCACATAATTTTAATTTTCTTTGATTTCAATCCTTTTTTTTATTATATTAACCATATAATTCCGTTTTTTTGCAGGTTTAGTCCCTACAATTTCAAAAATTATTATTTTCATTATCCCATATTTTTATTTACATTATTACTATGTTTCTCTATTTTTTATTTAACCGTTTTTGTTTTGTAGATATAAAAAATGGGATCGCGTTATAATTTTAAAACCGGATTAATATTTTCGATCGTATAAAATATCGTGTAACCGATAGGTGCCGATTTCGGGCGTTGTAGGGGTGCTCACCCTTCCCTATGCGTAACAGACTCCCGGACTCAACTTTGGTTTCGCAGACTCAATTTGGTGTTCCAATCGCACCGTTAAAAACGATTGGTGGCGACTCCCCAGACGAATTCCGGTGATTACATCCATCTTTTAGCAACTTCCTCCCCCTTATCACAGAGACCCATCTCCCTGAATATTTCCAGGCCGAGATTCTCTCGTAGTTTCTCTCTTGCTTCCATTAAATGTTGTCTAACGCATCTGATAGAACCCTGATCAAAGCATTCACATTCAGTCCTGTGTCTCACATCTTGACACTGGAACTTTGCAGTTACTTCAGCATCAGGCATTGGAATGACACAGCTACCAATCATCTTATTCCCGTAATCATGTTTAGCCTTAAGACCTGCACATGATGATCTAAGGGCAACTTGTTAAATAATTTCTGGATTTATTATATATTTTTTGGGCTATTGTTATGTAAAGGACTTTGAGACTTTATTGTTTTGAAAATTATTTGAATTTTTATGCATTATAATGTTTTTTTTTTCAAATAAGAGTTGAACTTTTAAAACTTTTTAAATGATTGTTTTTTTTTTATAAACGATATTTTCGAGTTTTAATTATTTAATAGATTTTATAATTTATTTATTAAACTCCAAGATTTATAATTTGAGAGACATATCCAAACGTAACCTCTAAAATTTAATCAAAAAAATTAAATTAAATTTAAAGATTACATTTAGTAGTATTAGAATCAGCAACCTTTGTCTCCCAAATTTGTCTTTGACTATTATTTTTATTTTCTTATTTAATATCGTCTAAAACCGACATAAATAAAGATATATCAAAGAAAACATTTTATACTTTTAAATTTAATCATAATATATAGAAATATTTGTTTCTCGCATCAATTAAAACTTTATTTTGTAAATCAATTATGCTTGTCAGGTTGATCATTGCTTGTGATTTTTTTTCTTTTTTAGAAGAAAACTCGTTTGATTTATGTTGTTGTAAGTTCTTAAAAGTTACTTATTTAATAGGATATTTATAAAAAAATGTTCGTTATCTTAATATTAAGAAATTATATTATGAGTTATTCCTGTTATGTTATTTATATAATTAATTAATTAATTAAAAGTATTTATTTAATTATTTTTTATTTTATTTTTTATCAAGTAAATATTTAATTGATAAAAACTATTTTTAAATTTAATTTACAGTAAATATTAATGAAGATTTTTTTGATAAAAGAATAACATAAAAAATAATTAAATAAATATATTTGATTGATGACGTGACCGGAATGACCCATAATATTTTTTTTCTTAATATTGTGCAGATTATTTAATAAATTTGAATGTTGTGAATAAAATAAAGAACAAGAAAAAAATAGACAAAAAAGTCTATATTTATAGGCATAAGATGGAAACCCTAATTCTAATGGTATTAAACCCTAATAATAAAGCCCATTAAACTTTAACTTAATGTATGGATATCCACCATGAATAAATATATTCATAACATTGAATTTTTTTTACTACATTCGAATTTACAAAACAGAATTTGTACGATGGAAAGTATTTGACTTAAGTTAACCTATTAAAAGTGTCTATTCCTTTTTAGAATTAGATTAAAATAAAAACATTTTTATTAATTAAATAATAGAATGAATCAAATTATATAAATCATATCCAAGCCAACGTGGTAGTCAAATAATTATTTTCTAAAAAAATTCTTTTATAATTAATGGGGGTTTGAATCACCATGAAACAAAAGATTCTCAGCATATTATTTGCAGAGAAGAGGAAAGACATGGAAAGGAGAAAGCTTCTGTTTCATGGTTTATGAAATTTCACCATTCCACAGAAATTATGTTTTCTAGCAAACAGAAAGATGGTAAATATTATTCAATATAAATGTATGGTGCAACAAAGAATCGAATTGACAGCCTCGAACTTTAATCGGTCGATATGGAACATAAACATCTATGACCCTTTCATGCATCATATTTTATGCCACTGCAGGCATGTCATTCAGCCATGCATCTAGTGGCTTACCAATAGAGTAGACTATGAATCCGATCTCCCTCAGCTGCTCAGCGTTCACGATGTTCCGGCCATCAAAGACGAAAGCTGGCTTTTGCATGTTGGCATATATCTTCTTGAAGTCAAGAGTCTTGAATTCATCCCACTCGGTCAGAATGCAAATTCCATGAGTATCTTTTGTTGCCTCGTAAGCATCCCAAACACAGGTGACTTGCTTGACGGTTGTGGGACTCATTGGCTGCAAGTGAAGGGGATGGTCCCAGTCAAACTTGTTCATGGTAAGGTCCCTCTGGATCTGGTCCTCCGTGACCTGGGGGTCGTATATGCTCAACCGAGCTTTGTCTCCCAAGAGACCCTTGCATACATCAACGGCTGGGGTCTCCCTAGTATCACCGGTATCCTTCTTGAAAGCAAACCCTAAAATAGCAATCTTCTTGTTTGAAACCGTGTTAAACATCGAGGAAACAACCTGGTTAACAAAACGGTTCTTCTGATAGTCATTAATTTTAATGACCTGTCTCCAATACTCAGCCACCTCCGGAAGGCCGTTGCGCTCGCAGATGTAAACCAGATTCAGAATGTCCTTCTGGAAGCAGGATCCACCAAAACCAACACTAGCATTCAAAAACTTGGGTCCAATCCTTGTATCCTTACCAACAGCATATGATACTTGTGTAACATCAGCCCCAGTTGCCTCACAAAGAGCAGACATGGCATTTACAGAAGAGATCCTCTGAGCCAAGAAAGCATTGGCAGCAAGCTTGGAAAGCTCTGCAGACCAAAGATTGGTGGTGAGAATTCGGTCTTCCGGGACCCAGTGAGCATAAACATCCTTCAATGCTTGTACAGCCTTGTTGCCTTCTGGGGTCTCCCGGCCTCCAATGAGAACACGATCAGGGTTAAAAAGATCTTGAATAGCAGTTCCCTCAGCAAGAAACTCCGGGTTCGAAAGAATTTGGAATTTGATTCCCTTGCTGTTGTGGGTGAGAATCTTTTCAATTGCCTCAGCAGTTTTGACAGGCACTGTTGATTTCTCAACCACAATCTTGTCAGATTTTGATACATCAGCAATCATGCGAGCAGCACTTTCCCAATATGTAAGGTCTGCAGCCTTGCCAGCTCCAAGCCCTCGGGTCTTGGTCGGAGTGTTGACAGAAACAAAGACTATATCAGCCTCGCGCACGTGTTTCTCTACATCGGTGCTGAAGAAAAGGTTCTTTCCACGACACTGCTTCACAACATCATCAAGACCAGGCTCATAGATTGGAAGCTGATCGCTGTTCCATGCGTTAATCCGAGGAATGGAGATATCAACAACAGCCACTTCAATAGATGGACATTTAAGTGCAATGACAGCCATTGTTGGCCCACCAACATAGCCGGCTCCAATGCAACAGATCTTCACCATTTTGTTTTTGTACAATTACCTAAACAAAGAGAAGTATCCAAATCGAAGACGAAAACACAATAATGAAAAACATTACTCGAATCACCCCGAAATCACAATTCAAACAGTAAATCCAGAAGAAACTTCATAAGAATTTCATTGTGGATACAGCAAGATCCATATACGTATGTGGGAAGTCTTTGAAACAGACATGCATTCACGAATTCTCAGCATGGACTAGAAAACATTAATTACAGGAAAATATATTCTCAGATCTGACCAAGGCATCGCAGCACCGACTACGATTTGACTTACAAACTTGCATATTAACCGAAAAATAATAAAATGTTAGATCCAAAATTCCAAACACAGGAAAATGGAAATCAAATCAATTCTAGTCAGAATTTAGATCCATAGACAATTAGCTTGATTCAAAGTTTTAGTTCAAGATTCATAAACACGATTACAGATAAACCGAAAGAGACAAGTCGAAGTCGGCAAGCAGATCTGATTTGGTAAACCAATCAAAGCGAGCTCATCTAGAAATATGGAAACTAAACGTTTCAAGCAAGTGAACAACTACCCATTTTAATACATGATAAATCAAGGTGAAAAAAGTACAGAAATTCTGAATCTTGTCAAATGGAGAATCAGATCAAAACAAACAAGTTTAAAAAGCTCATATTTTTCAAGCAATAAAAAACTCGGTCCAGAACATGAAGGAAACCCAAATCACTGAAGTGAAAACTCAAACGAAAGAAGAGAAAAAGGATTAAAAAAAGGAATGATTTGGATTCGTTTACCTCAAGAATTGCTCCTCAAATGGAGACAGTTTAAGTTCAGAGAAAGAACAGAAGAGAGCCGCTCTGCTTTAAC
The DNA here is from genome assembly GCA_035048815.1 of Abelmoschus esculentus. Lineage (NCBI taxonomy): Eukaryota > Viridiplantae > Streptophyta > Magnoliopsida > Malvales > Malvaceae > Abelmoschus > Abelmoschus esculentus. Next base: position 2,640,403 of record JAUCBN010000066.1, read on the forward strand.
GACATAAAATCAGAAGAGCGGGGTTGTTGTTTTATACTAAATTCAATTCCAAATGTATCCTTTTCTTTTACCCGAAAAATCCGGTTTCTGACACGAAACAACGAAAAAATTATTTTACGGATTGGTTTCATCAAATCCTTCTAGTTTCTAACCAATAAAAATCATTCATTGAATTATTTATTATCCTGTCATTAATCTAATTTTTAAAAAATATATGTTTTAAATTATATAAAAAATAATAATAATTCATTAATTAAAAAAATTATTTGAAAAATAGTAATAAAGTAATTATGGTCGATGAAGAATCACAACCGGTGATAAACTAGGCTAATGATATAATTTCTCACAATATAAGGTGAACATGTCAGGGTGAAAATTGTATGCCTCTTTCCCATACTTCTCTCATAATAACTCGTCCTCATATCTAAGCCTAAACCCAATGAAAAATATAAAAAAATTGTAACGCCCCAAAATGTTTCTAGAAGTTTAGAGGTCGGTTTAGATGTCTAGTGAACCAGTTTAGTCGATTAAGCCTAGTTCGAGATTAAATTCATAAAAATCAGTTTTTGAAAAAAAAATAAATCTTGTAAAAATATTCTAAAATTCTTATTTGACTTATATTTGACTTTGGTCAAATCAATTTTGAAAATTAACCCTTAAATCCTTGAGATTTTGAAACTAGTGACTATTTTGTAAAAATTGAAAATTTAGTGATTAAATTATAATTGGGCTAAACTTTGAATATTTAAGGGGTCTTGATCCAATCTTAATCATAGCTGATCTAAAACTTCTAAGATTCTATAAAAACAATCTTTAATCACTTGTTTTAAACTAAATAATTAAAATTCTCTAATTTTGAATCCTAAATAACAAAAAATAACTCTATTTTTGCATCAAGCTTTAAACTCTTCTCCAAGATTTCAGTTTCTTAATTCCCAAGGCATATGTTTCATCATCTTTTCAAAGGAAATATCCATTCTTTTTTAATTAAAATTCTTTGATTTAATTTTCTATAATTTTTTTATTCAAAATCTCTTCGTTTTTTTCGGTTTTACTTGTTTTTAAACCTTCAAAGGAGGTTGGATCAATTTTGGAGGCGAGAATCAATAAAACCTCTAAAATGAAATTCCTATGTTTTTGGTTGATTGCAATAATCTTTAAAGTCTTGAATCAATAAAATTGGTTTTTTGATAAAAATTCTATTGTTTTTGATAATTTTCATTCAAGGATTTTACATGGCTGCTATTGATGCCTAAATACATGAATATTAAAGTTTTTAGATGTAATTAAGATGGATTTTAAGTATCTAATTTCGGAAATAAGGTTTAGGTGGTGTTTGAAGAGGTTTTTGGTGAGTTTCGGTTAGGTTCTATGGGTTTTTAGGGGTTGCCATGTATTGGTTAGAGTTGAGGGATGTTTGGGTGTGTTTTAATGCACTTAACCCTCTGTTTTTTATGCTTGAATCAGGTCAAGAGGTATAAGAACAAGTTTGAAGGAGATCGGAAAGCCGAATCATGTTTCCGGGTGAATTGTTGAGTAAGTTTCGGTTTTAGTGAGTGGATTATGAGAGTGGGCTGCTTCGGTAGTGTTTTATTTGATTTTTTAAAGGTTTGGGGTGTGGGGAAGGTGAGAAAACTCTCGGAGTAAGTTAAATGCTTGGCTTTCTTAAAGGTTCTCATATTATGTCGTGTTTTACTACGTATTTTAGTCATTCTCATATTGTGATGTGCATATGTGAATATGCATGTGTTTTTAATGCTCATGAGAATGATTTTACAAAGTTTTTATATGCATATGATGCTCTCACGATTTTGTTTTGAAAACATGATAAAATTAGTTTTTATCGGTTTATGCAATTAATACATGAGTTAGTGGGATGCATGTGATTACTTATTGTTTTTGACTTGAAACTTGAGTATTAGATTTGTTTTTTGTTGGATATTAAGATGATGTTTAAAGGGATAAGTTGATCGATCAATATGATGTACAATGCACTATAAATACAAAATCCGTACGTGTTTTCAATTCCTTAAGTGATGCATTAGAGGTTAACCTAGTGTTGTATGGTATGATATTCATATCGCATTCGGGTATGACGATCTATCCTGGACACTAAGGTGGGATCTTTGTGATTGCGATAGTCAATCATGTGCGTGACTTGGCGGTACGATGTTATCACGTGTGTCCGTTTATCCCAACGATTGGAGGTAAGTCTAATCGTAACACTTAAACCAACATGTGAAAAACGCAAGCGTAGACTATTTATTATTTTGGTGCAATTCGAGAATTGCATGTGTTTTATTAACAAGCTCAAATGTTTTGAAAGCCTTGCTAAGTGAGGCATGTAAGCCTTGATTTTGTGGCATACGCCATGTGATGAAACATTTTCTGATTTTTAAATAGTGGTGTTGACGGGCATGGACATTTATTTTACTTAGAGCATGATTTGGTTTAAAAATGATTTTTGGTATATTAAGGGATGAATTGCAAGTTTTTTTAAATATATTTTTATTCACTCATTAAGCTTATGCTTACCCTCTCATTTACCTTGCAATGTAGAGTATTTAATGTGGAGGTAACAAAGGGAAGCAAGGATCTAGGTAACCGCCAAGTAAAAGCTCAAGTATGTCTTTATAACATTAGTAGCAGTGAGAGAGCAATAGGGATGGAATATCATAATGAGAATGATATTTATACTAATTATTCTTTCAATGGATATGATGATTATCATTGTTGGTGTTAGCTTTGTGACTTTGAATTTGTCTTTCGGTACTTTTGTTTTAATGTTGAAATAAAATATATTGAAATTGATTCATGATACTCTTATGTGTAGTTATGAAATTGTTTAATAATGAGTATGCTCATGTAAGTTTGATTTATGACATGCTATTTAGGTTACAATACATCTAGCAAGTATGTTTTTAAGTTTGAACCTAATGTTAAGTTGTGTTTGATATTGAATTTGTCTTTTTGGTACACTTTTATTATTATGAAGCTATTTTGAGGTTTTATTCATGAACCTACCCTATGTGATTATGATATATGGTTAATGTGAGTATGTCAATGAAAATTGGTGTTATGCTTTTATTATCTAGGTTGAATTACATCTGGTAAGTATGTTATGTGCATAATGCCCCTTAGGTATATAAATGCATCTAGAGAATGTTTGAAGACTTTGAGGCATGAAATCTGAAAATCTGTAGCCTTATGGGCAGATGGTTTCGAAACGCCTTCATAAGGTATCGAAACACAGACATAAACACAAAGGAAAATCTTGAAAATTTAACCTATGTATCGATACCATATAAACCTATTTCAAAACGGTAACTTGAATACAAGAAGGTGTATCGATTCGCTTGACTAGGGTTTCGATACCTGTTTTGACAATGTTGATTCGTATCGAAACGTGGTCTTAACTGTATCGAAACGCGGGCTTGTTACGTAAGGTATCAGATGAGAGATATCCAGAGTATCGATACGCTTGGCTGGCGTTCTAATACTACTATTGACAGTGACAAATGGTATCAAAACGAGACCAAGAGGTATCGATACGCATAGTCGTTAAAGTAGTTAAAGACTAAAAATAAGTTTAGAGTCTTTATGTTTTAGTCCGTAAATCTTGAACATACAATTAAGTATGTTGTAGATGTTATTTTAAGTTGAAATTTGAGATGTAAGCATGTAATGAACCTAATTAAATGTTGGTAACATCAATTTCATAATTAGTTCTTTAGTTTTTGGAAAATTACATTTTGGTCCTTGAAGCATATTTGTACGTTTTAGGACTCGTTCCTTATTTGTTTTCGCTGCAATTGAATATAATCTATGCATGAACATGTATTTTCAAAATAAAGCATCTAGATAAGATAAAAAGAAATTTTTTTAGGATCATTTATCGAGGTAAGTTTCCGGATTAGCCTCTATATTTCTTGTGTAGCTCTTTCGAGTCGGTTTTGTCTAGACCGTGTCGAAAGGGTTACAAAACCACAACCAACTCAAAAAAACTGAAACTCAAAAGAAACAAAGTCTTACCCACCTTGTTGGGCTTGAAAGTGCTCGATGAATAACCGATTAAACTCGCCAAGTGGTGGAGAAGTGGTTAATTTGGGTGGATTTTCACAATTCACTAAGAATTCAACCTTTTGAGGAATAAAGAGAAAACCTTACAACCCTTGACTCAAACCCGAATCAAGCATCCAAAGTTCACAACCGAACTTTGGGAATTCACTCACAAAGAGAATTCTTAAGCAAACTTGAATCCTTCTAATAAGGCTAATTGTTTGCAACTAAGCACTCACCCAATCCTAATACACTTGAACCTACATTGACAATTAAGCTCACGAGTGTTTTGTCTACCCAAAGATGAGAATTTTGCTCTAAGACAAATCTTTGATCATAATGTTGTTACAAGTGAAGCATTAGTCTTCTGTTGATGCTTGAGGCTTCCTTTTATCATCCTAAATGAGCTTCTAGCCGTTGGTGACCGTTGGGATTGGTTTGGAGCCGTTTGGAGCTAATTTCAAGGCTTATTTCTCTTCTGGTGCAGGAGGTATCGATACCCCTTACACTGGTATCGAAACACCCTCTTTGGGAAATAGTCGTTGACCTACATTAATGAACTGGTATCGATACCGCTCCTAGCCGTTGGGGATTTTCATAAAATCGTTTTATGACCGTTGGGGGTATCGAAACAAGGTTCGAAACCAAACCTCACAGTGGTGAAAGGGTATCGATACCACTGTGATTTTGCCTTTGAAAACATGTCATTGAAGAATAGGTATCAAAATACCTTGAAGGTGTATCGAAACACCTGGGTTAAAAACACTTCTTTGGTTTCTTTAAATCATTTAAAACATATTTAAAATCTCTCAAAAACATCTTAAATATATTTTCAAGTAGTTTGGACATAAGAACCATTTTTGAAATCTTTTCAAATTAGTCCAAAACTATTTTTCAATTATTATATCAAAACATTAGTTCTACACACCTAACGATGGCAAAAGAAACCACAACATCGCAACGAGAAAAAGAAATTGAATGGTTTCTTAACGATTCTAGTGAAGGGGAACAACACAAAAGACGAATTAAACCTAAATAGTTAAATATTCGAATATTTAAATTCAAATACTTTAATTCAAATATTAAATATTTGAATATTTTAACTATTTATGTTTGATTCATCTTTTAACCATAGGTTCAATCCATTACCCTTATTTAAGATTTTAACTACAATAACTAAAATAAATTAATTTAAAAAGTTTGATGGTTAAAATAGACATGCTCATATAATTTCCTGGGCTATGTGAAGTAGGATACCCTATTATTCAGGTTCACTTTGTTTACTAAAATTTTCAGAAATTATGCTCAGTGCTAACTTTTATTATGTGGTCAGGCCAGATAAACTCATGTAATTTTAACTGGTTTTGATGGAATTCACAAAAGATTGGTGGGGTTGAAAATAGTTTCAGTTTTACGGATGCCATACAAGCTTAAAAAGGAAACTGAATTTTGATAAGCTGAAACTACAGTTGAGCAAGCCATGCTTATAAATACATTCATGTGGACATGATAATCTTTGGCAAACCATACAAACTTAATTGTAGAAATGATAATCTTTGGCACTGAGAATGATGTTCCTCAAACCTCCAATGGGTGATAGAATCATTAGCAGAAGTCCCAGTATGATACAGATCTGAAGAGGAAATTAAAAACAAATATCAGAATTTTTTGTCAAGAAAATAGTTGCCAATCACTTATATATGTTAATTCCGAGTCACAGAGAACTTGAGGATGATATACCCAGTTTGTACACCAAGATAAGCTGAACTTCTTTGGTTTATAGATAGCAAGCCACATGATGCAAGGAAGCTGCAATGACAGCAAACATGGGTATGTCAGAGTGTCAAATTTAGGCAAAGTGAATGAAGATTGGAAGAATGTTTTGCAGACTTACAAAATAGGTTGTTGGTGCAAATGCAAATCCTCCGAAAAATCCGAGAAGACCCCCGAAAAAGGGAAATGTAATGGCAACAAACATTGTTGCAGCTGAAACAAACAACATTAGCATTTCATTTATTTCGGTACCAAGATTACAGATATTGGGGCTTTAACCTTGGGTCGTATACTTACCGACATAAAAGTTTCGGACGAAGAATCGAAGCGTTTGAGTCGGTCTAAAGTGCCATTTCTTTACCATCACAGTTTCGATCATGTCGAAAACAGGCATGGCATATAGCTGCATTTACCAAACATAGATGACACCAGTGTGAAAACTGTGTTCTTGTTGAGCCTACAGAACATTATGCTGAAACAGATCAAGTATGTTGAAAAACCTGATAGCTTCCGATGACATGGATTACAACAAACATGTTAGCTGCAACGATAAGCCATGTAGGTTTCTCCAATGTAATCAGAATATTGTCTTCGACTTTGTTGCCGAACATGTAGTATCCGATGAGTGCTACGGGGAAATAACACAATGCCACAACAATGTATGCAATGACTACGCCTCTCCACATTGGACCCTTTGATGGCTTCTCTGGAGTAGAAGGGATTGTTGCTTGAATCTCCAACACCACATTGTGTCCAGCATATGCAAATGCCACATCACCTAATGCGGTAAAGAAGTTAAAGGCAGTTCCGGTCGGGGTGGTGGCCTTGTAGCCGTATTGCACATCTGGTTGGACACCCTTGTGGACAGAAGCAGTCCAGGCTATTGTAGAGTAACTGCAAAAAACAAAAATTAGAACATCGATAAAATCCGAGGATTTTGTTCAATGTTTATGCACAAAGGAAGGACATACGTGAGAGACATGACAGCAGCAGCCAAAGAGACCCCAGAAATGGAGTTGAAATTCGGTAGGTGGGCAAGTACAAAATGGACCGAGGCAAAAATCATGATAAAATATGTTGTTTTGATGTGCTTGCAGGGCTTGTCACAGACCAAATGATAGATTTTCTCCAGCGATTTTCCTCCTGTAACCATGTAAACTATGTCGACTCCGACTTCGCAGATCAGTTGTTGAGGCACCACAATGTAAAGGCCAAGCTTTTCACCAAAGGCGTGCTGGCCGAGTTCATGGTATCGATCAAACCTTTTCCCAGGAACCATCTCATGCATTTCAACCATTTGCCATAGAGTGTATAGAGTGATAACCCATGATAGGATCAGAATAACAACACCAGGACCCCTTGACACACACATACATGTATGTATAATCAAATATTAGTATTGATCCCTTGAGCATATAGATACCATAACAGTTATATCAGTTTTTATTTAGTTTTCTTTTTATCTTTTTCTGCCAAACATACCGACCGATAATAAGTTAATCAAGACATACCATCCGAGATGTGCCATGGCAAAATGTTTGATGTTTGATGTTTGAGTCCCCATTGTAGTAACAGAAGCTTACATAGTATCAGAAACTATGAAGGAAGAAGAGAAGATTATGAAGCAATCATGGAAGAGACAAGGAAAGCAAGGAAATATATATTTGATTGATAGTTTCAAAGAAGGTAAATCTTGGAAACGACAACCCATGTAAAGCTAACTCCTCCAAGACAAATACAGAAAAAAATTATTACCAAAGACAAGCTTTGATTCTGATGTTTTTGTTCTCATTCGATTGTTTTCATACAAGGAAAATCAAAGGTCCATTTCCAAACGTCATTGTTCTATAACATACAAAATTTCAATGTAATATTAAATAACGTCTTCACATTTCTAAAGGCTTTCATACGTTTACACTATCATATTTCCAACGTATATTCAAAAGAAATTGAAAAAAAAGAAAAACCGGAAAATTTACAAATGAGGAAACATCTTCATAATTTCCTTATCGTTATATCAGTTACTATGAATATTAAAACTTTACAAATTAGTATGTGCATTAGTGACAGTTTTCTCCAGATACTGTTGAATGATTCAAAGGAGAAATTATATTGTATATCATTCCTATCAGGTCATTCACGGCACTGGCGGATCTACATGGAGAATTTTTTAAAATTTATACATTTGGCTTTGATTTTTTAAATTTTTATGAATTGGTTCTTAAATTTTTTAAATTTTTATGTTTGTGCCCACCCTAAAACATATTTTTATTAGTGCTCACCCTCATAAATATTTCTGGATCCACCATTGATTCACGGAACCAATTAATAAAATATATCTATTTTATTAATTTTTTATCTCATTTTTTTTATTAAGTGAAGATTCGCTTAATAAAAATTATTTTAAAATTTAATTTACGATAAATATTAGTAAAGATTTACTTAATAAAGAAATAAGAAAAAATAATAAAATAAATGCATTTGATCAGTTGGTCTCATAAATACCGTAATGAAAATGACCTATGATATAATTTCTCGATTTAAAGAATATTTTTTTTAAATAGATTCAAAGGGTATTCCAAATTATTGCCGACTAGAGCATTGCATTTTCATTGATTATAATAATACAAACTGGTAATTTAAAGTTGGTCCATACGTAATCATGTTTGAATCTTGCAGTTTCCTTCTTTGATTCGATGAATATTTTATTTGATTTTATAGTTTTTTTTGTTTTTTTTTCATATGAAAGGGAATAGATCCTAGTAGACTCAAATTTTTATTGAAGTTGATATAATTTCGTTCACATTATGCCTTAATATAAAAGGTTAAAAACTGAATCATTTCTGAAATACAGTTTTTAGGAACAAAAATGCTTTCCTACTGCAGGGCAGACTCCTCCAAGGGTAATTACCCGTTTGATATTACTTTTAAAAAATGTTTTTAAAAATTCTGTTAAAAATTATTTTTAAAATGTTAATTATAATATTTTAGTGTTTGATATCGTTATTAAATTTTTTAGAAAAAAAGATAAAATATTTATTTTAGACATGATATTATATTAATTAAAATATTTTAAATTTATTCTATTTTCATAGAATATATATAATTATTATAAAAATATGTATTTATTAATAAAAATATTTTTATATTTTTATGATAAATTTTAAGTTGATATATTTTATATATTATAACATTAAAGAAAATAGATATCATTTATATATTTAACTTACAATATCAGTTTAAAATAGTCATTTATCGTCTTAAAAGTATTTCTTTATAACAATATTAAACACTTAAATCTTAAATCCAAAATTTCAGAAACACTTTTGAAACGAACTCTTTAAAAATATTTTTTCACCATACTTTCTTAATTAATCAATACTAAATCCTTGAAGATATTTTCCCATTGTTCCTTCCCATTACTTGAAGTTCTTAGAATGCCTAGTACTCCCTCCATCCCATTTTACTTGAAGTTCTTAGAATACCTAGTACTCCCTCCATCCCATTTTATTTGTCCACTATTTATACAATTCTAGAGCATTTCGATATGACCGGTTAAAATTAAAAATAGGATTTTTAGTCAATCTTTACTGGTTATTAGTGGTGGATGCACATATAAGATAGGGTGGGTCTGAAAGTTTTTTTTTTTATATTATAGGTACTTAAATAAAAATTTATATACTATAAATACTTATTTATTATATAACCATATTATCCTAAAATCTTATTAAATAATTTATTCATAATTCAAGGGCAAAATGAAAGTTTTTTTTTATAACTATAGATATCAAACTTACCGGTTAACTAATTTAAATTTGTTACGATAAAAATTGATTATAAAATATTTTTTTACTTTAATTTGTTACATTCATAATATTATAAATTAAACTTTTAATATTATTTAAAAATATAATGGCTCATCTCTAATCTCGCCGATTGTCCTTATTCTATTCTTATTAATAAAGAATAAAGGTAGAAATGTATGGGACCATGGTGAGATTGTTACCGACAAGGAGAAAATAAAATAGAAATGAATATTCAATTCAATGCTTAGACTTCCATTTCCAGTACTCGCGTTTGTCCGGTTGAATCAAGAGTATCGTATGATTTACGGATGAGTCTACAAAACGTGTCGAACACTTCAAATATCATTAATATTAAATATTATTAAACATTATTAAACTAATTGTTAAAGAATAAAAATCTAAAAAATTAATCATACAATTATTAATTATATGTTAAGTTTATCACTCTTTTGTTAATTACATATTGAATCGTTGAAATTTTAAATTTTTATTAATTAATTTAATAATATTTAATATTAATGGTGTTTAACGGTGTTCGACGCCTGTCGTAAAATTTTACTATAATTCACTGTCGTGGCATCTTGTGTTGGTGGGTTTGTAATAAATTGCATTACTCCAATTTGGATTTTTACCACTTGTTGCATTGTAATTAGCAAATACACCTCTTCACTTTGGTAGTTTGGCTTTTTGAATTCTATTGAAACAATAAAAAAAACGTTTTAGATTTAAAATTAATTATTAAAATAATAATTTGAATTATGGTTTTAATACTTTGTTTACGAATAATGAAATTGGTCGACAGGTTTCAAGAAAAAAAATTATATAACCCTTTTAATTTAAAGGTTAATGTTTAAAATCTGAAGACTTATTAAAGATTTAAAATTTAAATTAGTGTTTAAAATTAAGGTATATGGTTTAGATTTTTAAAATTTAGGGTTAGAAAATTAAGATTTGGGTTTATATAGTGTAACTATGTAAACTTATGTAAAATAATTTTTACGCAACTTGTATATTAAAATTTTACCTTTAACACGAGTAATTGAGTGTTATTAGAAATAATGAAAGGTTTAGCAAATAGATCGTATTTAACCGATGTTTGATTCATGCATGGAAAAGATTATTTTTAGGGATAATAATATTTTCTGAAATCTTATTTTTATATTTAGTTTGTCCTTATTTACACCAACCCAGAAAAAATTATTACCAACATTAGTACTTTTCTGTAAATATTCCGAAAATGTTATTCTCACTCTTTAAGTATTTGTCAATTCATATATCTTAGACAAAATTGTCTTTAAAATAATGAGTTTTTAATTTGAATTCTTTGTAGTATATTTAAATGAAGTAAATTTAATAAATAATTTTATTTTTATTAATTTAATATTTAAATAATTTTTGCATATTTAAAATATTTTGATATTAAATAAAAGAAAAAATAATTACTATAAAAATATTTGATAAAATGATTAAATAAAGATATTGATCGACATTGTTATGTTGTTTTTATACTTAATAAAGTCATTCCTTATTGATAAGAAAAAAACAACTCAAGTTTAGTTTTTTTTATATACAAAATTTTGAATTTAATATAATTTATCCAAATTTACTTGAATTTGATTTGACAGCAGATGAGTTAAAACTCAAAAATTATAAAATTAATTTATTTTTGGATAAATAATAATTACAGATACTTATTAAAAAAACTCGATCATTATTAATAAAATAACATCTGTTTAATAAAAAATTATAATCTTTAAGGTAAACTATTTTCTAATAATTTATATAATTATTTTAATCATTAAAAATCAACTTAATTTTCTATTATATTGTGATAAAAATAAATATAATATATATTTCTGTAATAACTCGTTAAATATTATTTAAGATATTAATTATATTTATAATATATTAAATATAATATTTTTGTAAAGTTTAATTATTGTAACAAAAATAGTTATATGATTTGTAATATAAATATTTTTAATTTAATATTAGAAGTTTAAATGATTAAAAATAAAATATCCATAAGTATATTTTGGTAAAATTTATTTTCAAATAATCTTATATTTCTTCAACCAAACATTATCATCTTACATTCATACCAAATAAATCAAACAATGTAAGATAATATTCTTAGTAATATATCAAGTAATGTTACATTCTGATAATCTTATTCCTAACGATAATCTTATATTCTGTAAATTAAATCACCTTTAAATATAACAAAAAAATTACAGATTGTGTCCTTTAAAGACTTATTAAAAAATACTTTAATACATAAGCTCTTGTAAATCTTATGTAAATTTAGTTTATACAAAGCTTTTAATTTAAAGTTTATGATTAGAATTTAGAATTTAGAATTTAAGATTAAGATGTAAGGTTTATTTTTATGATGTTAGACCCATGTGTTTATGTTTTAGATTTTATAACATAAATATAAAAGGTTATATATATTTTTTAAACACAACTTTTATATATATATATATATATATATATATATATATAATAACCTTAAACACGAGCCCTCTAGCTCAAGTGGTTAAAAAACAGTTATTGTTTTTAAAAATCACGAGTTCGAGCACTAACAATGTTAGCAGAGTGATTTTCCGCCCCTTCATTTTCATCGTTTTACACTGCAAAGTGGATTTGCTACCGTATAATCTAAAAAAAATGTTTTCCTTCCTATCATATCAATATCAATTTGTGACATGAAATTTTTATTTATTAGTTTGTCAAATGATCTGTCATAAAATGGGAGTTTAACAGAAACAAACACTCCTATCCCTACAAAACAAGGGTTCGAACAAAAAGAAAACAAAGATTTTGTTCCTCACAAATCTATTATTCGCATGCTCAACACCCAAAACATGCATCTTTCTTTTAAAGTCTAAATTGCTTGCAAAATCTCAAGGAAAAGGGCTAAAAGCTTCACTCACTTAACAGGAAGCCATGTGCCGGATCAAGTCGACCACTCGAGAACTGCAGCAACAAAAATAAAACACCATTAGACAAAAATCCAAGACTGGTGTTTACTATAACAAGCTATTATCAGATACAAGGGAATGTATCTTTTACCTGTAGCCCCATTCATTGTCATACCAGGCAACAAGCTTAGTAAAGTTGTCATTCAAAGCAATTCCAGCTTTGGCATCAAAAATGCTCGACCTGGTAAACAAATAACATCACAGAAGATCAAGTTCCCTGTCTATAAAGAGCCAGCAAACTCAACATTAAATAACTAGAACCTCTTGTCTCCAACAAAATCGGTTGAGACCAAATCTTCTTCTACATAACCAAGAATTCCCTTCATGGTGGTCTCAGATGCCTCCCTACGCAAAAAGAAACATGGTGTCTTTTACACAAGGAATACATCTTTTTATTAAATACAGTACGCTATAAGATTAAATATTCTTAATCCTTACTTGATAGCAGCTTTGATATCTTCGTAGGAAGCCTTCTTCTCGAGCCTCACAGTGAGGTCAACCACGGAGACATCAACAGTGGGAACACGGAAAGCCATTCCAGTCAGCTTACCATTCAATGCAGGCAACACTTTGCCAACAGCCTATGCGATAACAAGATGATAATCAACTATAAAACTTCAAATTCCAACATATAAAGCTAACCGCAAATTAGCTGAGCTGTGATGTTTGATTTTCTTAGAAAGGAAAAGTATCTTCTAAAATATAAAATTGTACTAAAATTATAAGTTCTAACAAAAAATAAAATAAAAATACCATAAACTTTACTTAAAAAAGTAAAATCTCAACTAATTTTAGTTATTTCAATTAAAAAAAACTGTGCCTCTAGTTGTATTGGGATAAAAACATAGCAAGGTAATGGTATAGTAACTTTGTGAAAAATATATAATCCCACTGGGATAATTAAAATGTCACAACTAGTTGTTGTTTTTTTAAGTCAACTTTAACTTTGAACTAAATTATTTTAAATATTTTAATTAAAAAACTACTAAACTGATGGTAGAATACAATTTTTTTGGGACTGAGTAGTAGAATTCCTCTTGTACTATCTGATTTCTATGCATTTTCTAAAACCCATATTTAGAAATGATTAAAATGTATATATGCAATCAGAAAAAATCAATAGTTTTTTAAAAATAATCTACCACTTAATAATTCTAGATCCCATCTCATAGTGCAGGTAGTTTAGTAGGTTGAAAATCCAAAAATGGATAAGTACCTTAGCAGCTCCAGTGCTGCTGGGAATGATATTGAAGGAAGCAGCTCTACCACCTCTCCAGTCCTTCATTGACGGACCATCAACAGTCTTCTGGGTAGCTGAATAAAAAACGTCAGTCAACAATACACATCTTGATGCGAAAAAAATCAGTAGAACATCAAGTACTTACCAGTGATCGAGTGGACAGTGGTCATGAGACCCTCAACAATACCAAATTTGTCATGAATGACCTGCCATCATGTTTACAGGTTCATTACTACTTGGAATATAGAACTATTAGTCAATGCTGTAAAAAAAACTAGAGGAATAATTATTACCTTAGCCAAAGGAGCAAGGCAGTTGGTAGTGCAGCTAGCATTGGAGACGATGTTGAGATCAGGCTTGTAGTCCTTCTCATTTACACCCACGACAAACATAGGCGCATCCTTACTGGGAGCAGAAATGATCACCTTCTTTGCACCACCCTAAGAGAGAGGAAGAAGACAAAAAGGATAAGAAAGCCAGAAATGAAAAGGTATGTTGAGTGATGTCTCTAGGATTGAGTGTTATATATGGGATGAGTTTGATATTTTTTTCATATATTTTGAAGATTATACCCTATAAAAATGCCAAAATATGTATCGAGCTCAGATATCAAACACATTAAAGTTCCAAACATGCAGTACAATATACCCTCTTCAGTCTTGATAGAGGCATGTTAAACTTTGGAAAAAACTATTGTGACATACCTTCAAGTGAGCAGCAGCTTTATCCTTGTCGGTGAAAACACCTGTAGACTCAACAACATAATCAGCTCCAGCCTCAGCCCATGGAATTTCCTCGGGGTTTCTACCATCAATCACAAAAGCATATCAAAAATATTTCCAACAATCTAAAACTGACTATACTCGATCAATGGAAACAAAATCCTACCTGATGCCAAAAACGGTGACAGGTTTTTGGCCAAAGAGAAGGGTCTTTGAGTCCTTCACCTTAAGCTCGTTGTGTTTCCATTGACCATGAACACTGTCGTACTTAAACATATAGGTCTATACAAAGAGAATTGTGAAAATCACATCAATAACAAATCATTAAATAATTTAAACAAAATAAACAAATAGATTCTCTACTACCAACATAAAAACAAGATTATCTCACAGAAAACCAATCTATTTTATCCTAAATATCTAATAGATCAATCATATAACAAATCAGAGGCAGTTGAAATTTATCAAATTATTTAAACGGAACGTCAAACATATCTGTTAGGCAAGTGATAAAGTACAATAAACAGATCCGTAAAAATAAATTCACGTAATGTCTCCTTTCAGAGCAGCTTTGTTTCTACTAAAAAAACACTTTTAACAGGAAAATTCATTCAAATTAAAGCTCTAAAAAAACAAAACAAATGCAAAAGATAATAAAAAACCGAAAAATACAAAGGAAAATAAAACACGATTACGAACCATGTAATCAGTTGTGATGAAAGGATCGTTAACAGCAACGAGTTCGACATCTTCGCTTTGGAGAGCAACTCTCGCAACCAGACGACCAATCCTTCCAAATCCTTCACCAAACACAAAAATATAATAAAAATTCAGATCCATATAAAAAATACAATCAAAGATTAAAATATACTCCATATATTTACCGTTGATTCCGATCTTAATCTTTCCCATTACGGAAAAACAAAAAGAAAACAAAGGCGACGAATGAGAAGTAACTAAAGATGAAAAGAGTGTGATGATTACGGCGAGAAAATGAATTAGAATTAATTATATACGAGGGGAAGAGGCAGAAATGGCGGAAACTTCTGGGAGGAAGTGGGACTACCATACATTTGGTTGGGAAATCGAGAGTTGCTCACGTGAATTTTGGGTTAGGATTCTTTTTCAGGTAATCGCCCCACTTGTGGATGCAAATTTTTGTTTGTTGGTTCATGGGTTTGATTTTCAAATTTTGAAAATTTTATCCTAATTTTTTTTTTTAATTTGGTAGAATAATTTTTGGGGAATTTTATTAAGAAAAATAACCCTAAAAATTTTCTAGAAGATATTTTTTATATGTAGGAACGACTTATATTATGTCAGATATGTTTTTTAAACTCGTTTTTTATTGAAAGCAAGTTTTGTCTGACGTGAATGATAAAATATACTAATCATATAATTTAAAAATATAATGATATTTTTTTCCCAATAATTACGAGCGTTATAGAAATGTATTTTATGTCATCGTCTTGTGCAATTATCACTAGAAGGATCGAGGTATATTTTCCATAAAAGAATGTATCAGCGATCGACAACATCGACTTATAGTGACAAAAAACCTTAACATATTACGGGAATGTCCAAATAAGATAAAAGATTTGTAGTCATTAGTCACAACCCGACTATTGTAGTATCTTAGCTTTTCCTTGACTTCTACATCGTTCCTAGGTTGTATTTTTATACCACCTTCAACCATGTTTGCAACTCGCTATATGATTCCTTCCATCATCCATAAAGTTGTTGGATGAAACAATATCTTGCATATCATCCTCTATTATATTTAATGTATAAAGAATTGAGCTTTAATTGAAGTTATACATGTTGGTATAGTTATGCGCGGATTTGCTTTGATTAGTGGAAAGATATGATCAATAAATACATCCAGGTCAAGATGATATTGACTTAGGTTAGCCACAGAGCATGTACGAGGTTTTTTATATTTTGTTATTTGTCATAAGTTGTTTATTCTCTTTAAACATGATACACAAACTCTTCATTTATATCTACCATACTTGTGAGGACATTCAACGATGTATTTGTCCATTTTAGTTTTTCTAACTATGGACGTAACTGAATTGTGTATGTTGTAATGCTTGATCGCAACCTCCGTTAGTTTTTTTTTTTTTTTGTTAAATATCATTTTAGTTTTTAGTTCATCATCATTCTAAAAATTTTGTAACATTGAATCATCCTATATCTACTATTGTGAAGTTGGATGGTGGATCGTAATACCCTAAATTGTTGCATGGTTTTATCAAAATAAATTGGGCAAAAATTTCTCTAAAATTTTCTTTCGCATCATCTTCCATAGCAGAACTTAAATCATCCTCTATAGTCTCAGGCTTGTTAAGGTTTGATAGTTATATACTCTCGACGTAAATAAATAATTATTGATAATATGACGTAAAAGATATTGAGAAAGTTATTAAAACAATGCCAAAAAATATGTTATGTGCAAGTATATACAATTTATAAGTAATACAATTATTAAAGTGAATATTGATCTTACAAAAATTACATTGAGGATTTAATTACTCGACAATTACTTGTCTTTAAAATTAACAAAAATCTGATGAAAGTAATTTTTAAAGTGTAAGTAAAGAGATTTTAGAAGTTGGTTAGGGAAATGTCTAAGCAAATGATGAGTGTTGGCGAGGAGTGTTTGATTTTCACATTATTTGTGTCATGTCAACTATTTTGATTATCAAAACTCTTAGAAAGATTTTGAGATTTAAATTTTGACTTAGAAAATATCTAAGTTCGAATACTTAACAATTTTGTAAGCAAATTAAATACTTTAAAATTTTATTTATTTTTATAAATCCGTCCTTCTTATATTAAAATCAAATATAGGTTTAACCATTAGTTGAGACTTTAAGCATCAATACTTACTAAATTAATAAAAATTTATTATAACATTTAAGCCTAATATGTCGATATAAGACATGTCCATATTAATACGATAGTTAGGGTACAATACGGGATTTGTACCAATACCAAAATTCAGAAAATCTTCTTGTATCAATATGAGTTTAATTGTACTGGTATGACCTACTGAGTATCTGAACAAGGAGTATCGTACCGGTCTTTGAATATTTTAAACTATTTATTTAAATAAAAAATATTTAAATATTTTAAAAACTTTAAGATATAGTTTTAAGTTATTTAGACTTAAAATTATTTTTACAATTATAATTTAAGTCTAAAAATATTTCTCATTTTATTATATAAAAATTACTATCTCAACATATAAGACTAAAAAATAAAATAAAATTATTAAAAATATATAAAAGTAAGTAAAGGAAATAATATAAATTATTTAATAACTAAATTTTAAAAATATTTATAACGTATTAAACATGAAAACTTCAATAAAAATTTGGACGACTTTGGTTTTCTTTCTCTTAAATGAATATAATGGAAAAGAATCTTAAAATATAGTTAATGTAATCCTTTCAACCGAATATAAATCTTCTCGGTGTCTTATCGCATCGAGATTAAAAAAAATAAACTTTGTATTCTAACTTTAATTTATAAATCTCAAATCCTAAAAATTAAACTATTTACTTGATTAATTAAATTTATATATAAAATTCTTTATTTCATAATTATTTTATATCGTTAAAATTTTTAATTAGGATTTATAATTTAAGGTTTGATATTTTAAAATTAAAGTAATAGTGTAAAGTTCATTTTTAAATTTCAGTTTTTGAAAAAATTATAATTTAATAGCTTCTGATGTTTTAGTTTTATAAATTTTATTTATTTTCAAATATTATTAACTTTTATTTTTTTTACTCATATATTAGTAAAATAATTTTAAACACTTTATTAATTTTATATCATTTTAATATTTTTAATATTGTCTTAAATTGTATTTTTTTCTTAAAAAATATTTTTGTCCCCACATTAAACTAGAAAATCAATTTTACCCCTATATCGTATCATATTTATATATAGATTATCACGTCAGTATCGTTGATCACCTTGTCAGCATTATTAATTATTACGTCAGTAGTATTATAGTTAATGTTGATTTTCGTTGGTCAATGAAGAAATAATAATACAATTTGATTAGTTTAAGGTATCATATGAGTAAAAACGATAAATGATTTGGAGTTTTATTTGTAAAAATGATAGCATTCATCTTAAGAGATTCAGATTCGAACAACTTTATCATAAATTATATGTTCTAAAAGATTTAAGTAAAAATAATAAATAATCATGTCCTTGAAATCACAAAACTATACGAAAAAAAAAAGAATTTTAAAATTTTAACAAAATTGATCATTGATCTAATCCTTGTATCGATAAAAAATGATGGTCAACTCATTCTATATTGAGCTATAAATATTCTGTTGGCTCATAAAAACATCAAATTAACCAAAGATAGTAAAAAATTCTATATTAATAAAAAAGAATTTTGCTAAATCTATTTCAAGACAACAAAAAATATTAAAAGAAAAGATAAAAAATAACTAGAATTTATTTATTTTTAAAGTATTTTATCTTTGTACCTTCTATTTAAAGAAAATGGTATAAGATTTTAATAAACTTACATATGCAACTCTACAAAGGCAATTTCTTTCTGGTATTATTTAAGTAAATATTTTAGAAATATTTTGGAATAAATTGATAAGTTTTAATGATAATTTTATAATATTTTAAGAATAATGATAATCTTATAATCGAATAAAAATTTAATGATAATTTTATAATTTACAAAATTTAGGTTGCTAAAAAATCATTTACGCATAATATAGTGACTATTTGTGTTTTTACCCCAATTATTCAAGGGAATTAATGACAGTTTTAGAAACAGGTGTTTTTTCTCGAGAGAAACCGAACAGAAAGAGAAAGTAAAAGGGAACATAGAGTACATCGCCAGATTCAGATGAGCACACATATTTCATAGTTTCTGACGACAACGTGTCTCTGTCATCTCCGCCCTCATGCTCTTTCTGTTCCCTTTCCATCATTATTTCTTCATCTTCCTCCTCATATCTTCATTGCCACACATCTTTTCCTCCTCTCATTTCTCCTTCAATGGCCCCTGCCTTCGAACCAGTCCCGGTCCCAAAAGAAACTGAAACTCAAACTGAAACACCCCATTGCACGTCTGACACTGTAAACAATGATGCTCCAGTAGATTACAAATCAAGGGTCACTGTTGTTGGTAGTGGAAACTGGGGCAGTGTTGCTGCTAAGCTCATTGCTTCAAATACCCTCAAGCTCAACACTTTTCATGGTATACTATTCACCAATTTTATTTTATTTTTTTCATTTCGTCTTGGTTGTTCATGTGGATAAATGGTTTATGGATTTGGGGTTGAATTTGGATATCCTGTAATGAAAATTCAGATGAGGTTAGGATGTGGGTATTTGAGGAGACATTGCAATGTGGTGAGAAACTTACAGATGCCATTAATAGAACTAATGTAAGCATTTACAAGACATTTTATTTGCAATTTATTTGTTTGTGTAAATGTCTCAATAATGACCGGTCCGTTTTTTTTTTTTCCAACAGGAGAATGTTAAATATCTCCCTGGTATTAAACTTGGTAAAAATGTCATTGCAGATCCAGACCTCGAAAATGCAGGTGCTTATTTTGCTGTTTTCTTTAGATTTCTTGTGAATATTTTTGTTAATTTGTAGACTTTTCAGAGCTTGTATTCTATGTTTCTCTGATTCGTATCCGAGTAAGATAGCTTGTATTAAGTGTTAGATGTTTTTGTTTATGGTGATATTGGAAATTCTGCAGTTAAAGATGCAAACATGTTGGTTTTTGTGACACCCCATCAATTTATGGAGGGAATATGCAAGAGGCTTGTTGGTAAAGTGAGAGCAGATGCTGAGGCAATTTCACTTATTAAAGGGATGGAGGTTAAGATGGAAGGCCCTTGCATGATCTCCACTCTTATTTCCGAGCAGCTCGGCATCAACTGTTCCGTTCTGATGGGGGCGAACATCGCAAATGAGGTTATCAGATGATTTTATTTTGTGAAGTTACACATACTTGTCATTTTGCCATTGGTTTTCTCAGAAGTAATTGGTTGAGTCTGTAGATTGCTGTGGAAAAGTTCAGCGAAGCAACGGTCGGGTACCGAGACAAACGAGATATTGCGGAACAATGGGTTCGGTTATTCAGTACCTCATATTTTGTTGTCACTCCTGTGAGTACCATTACTGTGTTTTTTCTTTGGGGTCTCAACTAAACATGGAACTTATAGATTGGTTCACCGTTACAACTACTCTGGGTATAACTGTAAATCGTAATGGTTG
The DNA here is from genome assembly GCA_035048815.1 of Abelmoschus esculentus. Classification (NCBI taxonomy): domain Eukaryota; kingdom Viridiplantae; phylum Streptophyta; class Magnoliopsida; order Malvales; family Malvaceae; genus Abelmoschus; species Abelmoschus esculentus. The sequence continues at coordinate 2,661,270 of JAUCBN010000066.1, forward strand.
GGTCAAGTGCTATGAGCAATCATTGAATAGGAAGAGAGCCTAAAAGAAGTAAAGAACAAATTATAACTTCTGCATTTCATGTTCCATGAAAAAACAGGTCCAGGATGTGGAAGGGGTTGAACTATGTGGCACGTTGAAGAATGTCGTGGCCATAGCAGCTGGTATGATCGTAGTAATGTCTAAGTTCAATTTTCATTCTTTTAATGTGAACTAATAGTTATACCACGTAAACAGGTTTCGTGGACGGGCTCGACATGGGAAATAACACAAAGGTTAGTACAATACAGTTTTTAACATTGGTCTAACATATTCCTGACATATTTTCTTTTTACTGCTATTGCAAATTATCAGGCTGCAATAATGAGAATTGGTCTAAGAGAGATGATAGCTTTCTCCAAGTTGTTATTTTCATCTGTTAGGGATAGTACCTTCTTTGAAAGCTGTGGAGTTGCCGATGTCATCACAACATGCTGTAAGAAACCAATATCTTCTAGTTAAGATCATTTCCGTTATGATAAAAAAATATTTGAAGGAAGCTTGATCCGATATCACCGAACCTTTTGATTTAAAAAATTAACCTACTTTGATACTAAATCTATGCTATTTGTGGGCAGTGGGAGGAAGAAACAGAAAAGTTGCAGACGCATTTGCTAAGAACGGAGGGAAAAGGTGAGCCTTAATTAATGTTTCTCTGGCTCTTCATTTGTTTTCTTGCACTACCTGTAAATGACATTCATGCTCGATGCATATTCTAACGCACATCAGGATATGATCTTTCAAATATATGAAAATTTAGAGAAAAGCAATTATCATACTTGTGTGGATGCATGCAATTATATTATGTTGCTCGGACTCAGGTGAGTGTAAGAGATATTACAAGTTTTTAAGATCCTGGTTCTCATCTGCAGATCTTTTGATGAGCTTGAAGCTGAGATGTTGCAGGGGCAGAAGTTACAGGTAGATCTTAAACAAGGGAAGTATGATCCTGAAAATAATGCAAAAAAATCGAGCTAATCTCAAACAAAAACTTGTTCAGATCCGATAATAGATTTATATAGTAATACTTGAATATGATGCAAATAAAAAACAAATTTATATTTTAAAGCAGTTGTCTGAAATTAAGGTCCGGATTTAGCCAGAAAATGCAGATATTTCTACCATACCATCTCTAGGTTTCATGCTGATGAATAATGAGTCAATAATGGATATCCGTCCTGGGATTCTAAAACGATTGAAAATGTTGAGTCCTCTATGATGCTTTTGAATACGTAGTATGTTGATTATGACTAAATCACTCTATGATCAGGGTGTATCCACAGCAAGAGAAGTCTATGAAGTTTTAAGCCACCGCGGATGGCGGGAACTGTTTCCGCTATTTGCAACAGTACACGAGATCTGTGTCGGTCGTCTTCCACCATCCGCCATAGTTGAACACAGCGAGCAGAAACCTAAGTTACCCCTGTTTTACTCCACCAGTTAAACATTGACTTATCCATTTCAGTTTGCCAAAGTATCAGAGAGAAGACTAGCAAAATGTTTTTTCCTTCTTCCAGTAATCGTTATCTTATGGTGGTTAGATAAATATGGTTACTGCTATGCAGCCTATGTAATAATGAGCAGTGTGTTGAAATACTTCAATGAAATATGTAGTTTTCTACGTAAAACAAGCAATTCGAATCATCTGAGTTACGAACATGACACGAATATACAGATCATTTGAATATTCATTCCAGATTTTGTCTATTCTTACTCTTGATAGGAATGTAATGCAACTCAGGACTTTCCACAACTAGAACAAATGAAAAGTGCACAACCGATCAACGCTTTTTTGAACTGGTGATCGATGCTTTTCCGGGTCTTCTTGTAGTAATCCATGCTCGTCCGAGACCTTTCCAATTGGTCAAAAGAGATTCTTAGTTTCTCTAGCTTATCCATGTTATTTGTAAGATTCTTCAACCTCTCGGACCTGTCAGTACTCTTCCTCGCAACCTCGAACATGTCCATACTTTTCCAGGGCAGCTCGAGTTGGTCCATGCTTCTCCTTGTACTGTACCTTTGAGAAGGAGATTTCTCAACAGTCTGATATACTCAGGGTAATGCTAAAGATCACAGTGGTCCATACAGGAAATTGCAAACAATCTTCCAACATGTAACATTTGATGATCAATAATGAAGACAGTTATAGGAAACTTTATAATATTCACAAATATATTTATCCTTTAGAGGGTCATATTTCCATACGATACAGGTACTAAAAGGAAAAAAAAAAAGAATTGGAGCAACATACAAATTATAAACGAATCTCTTGATTAATCTTTACATACAGTTTATTCTTATTCTGTTAAAAAATTGACGGACGTCTTAGCTGAATGTTAAGGCTCTGACCTGGTTTAAATTATATTATTTTTTTATTACACATCGTTGTGTTGCTCATTGTTTCCGATTCTGGTTGAATTTTCTTGAGTTCCTCTATTCTCGTTAAGTTATCATTGGCATACAGTTGATTCTCTACTCGTGTCTCTACTTCAAATTAGAGAAAAATTTTATTATTTTTATATAATTTTTTATTTTTTAGACTTTTAATGATATAGAATAGTATGCGACGAACCCTCTAAGCTCAAATGGTTAAAGGAATAGTTGTTCTTAGAGGTTACGAGTTTGACCACCAGCGATGCTAGTAAAGTGATTGAGCGATCAATATCAAATGGTGGAAATTATATTCTAGAATAAATACTACTGTAATTACTATTAATTTGTTCAAAAAAATAATATAGAATAACATGTATAATAAAAAAATAATTATATAATTTAACTCGATAAACAATTAATATCCAGCTAAGGCGTTCTTTATTTTTTTAACATAATAAAATAAGTTTGTATGTAAAGATTAATCAAAAAATTTGTTTATAACTTTTGATAGTTAAGAGATAAAAGAAATAATTAAAACATAATTAGAGAATAATTTATATATTTACCTAAAATATAAATATATTTTAGTTCATAACTTTTCTGTGTTTTATATTATTTTCTGCAGGTAATTGAAATGCAAACTAATTGTTATAATGATTGATTATTTTAGAGCATCAAATTAAAGAGGGAAAAAGAAAAAGAAATCTCCATGAAAACAAAATCCAAATCTTGAACCAAGCAATCTTCTTTACAAGCAAAGAAGGTTGAGACGTCGTCGTATAGAACCATGTCTTACGACTATCTTTTCAAGTATATTATCATCGGCGACACAGGTTCGTCTATAGACCCTATCTCTCGCTCTCTGCATCAATCTCCCCATGTGGGTTTCTTTGTTAAATTTCTTATGGGGTTTGATTGGTTTGTGGTGCAGGCGTGGGAAAATCATGTTTGCTATTACAGTTTACGGACAAGAGATTCCAGCCGGTTCATGATCTAACCATTGGTGTTGAATTCGGGGCTCGGATGGTCACCATTGATGGTAGACCCATCAAGCTTCAAATCTGGGATACCGTACGATGCCTTTTTTGTTCCTTTTGGTGAAAAGAATATTAAATTCTTTATGAATATCTGTTGACATATTCCCTCCATGTGTTTTCTTTGGTTGTTTAGGGCAAATGGTGTTCAAAATTAATTATTTCTTGGATATTGGGCATAGATGAACTTAGTTTAGGATCCAAAGAAGATGAAGAGAAATATGGGTTTATTTTGGAGTAGAATTTCGTAGGAATTTACATTTATTTTCTTTGGATTGAGTTAGTTTATAGTTTGAGTTATTTTAGTTGAATTCGGCTGAGAATGTTAGATACCGGTATGCCGTATGCATTCGACATCGGTTTGTTCAACTTTTTCTAAGTTCTTTTATTTTGAAGATATCTAATTCCTATATCCAGAATCATATAAATGAGATATATAGTTATTTGGTCATTTGTTTCCTATAACTCCATTAAAGGAAAGAGACTAGTTTATTCATTTGGTAGTTGCTTCCTACACAAGAAATGTGGAACCAAATGAATTGTAGCTTATTATTACTGAATTTAATGGCTTCTTTTATCTGACTATAAGATTTTTGTTGGTTGTGTTTGATCATTTTTACCTCCATTATTCAATGATTAGATGAATATTTTGGGAAAGTTTTTTTTTTCTTTCTTATAATATATATTTATATATTTCAGGCTGGTCAAGAATCCTTCAGATCCATCACCAGATCTTACTACAGAGGAGCGGCAGGAGGCCTTCTGGTCTATGACATAACCAGGTAAGATACCAAATTGTCTTACTCTGCTTAAGTAATGGTTTTGAAGCTATATTGCTGGGACTCGTGTAAAGAATTAGAAACCAATGTGTCTGATATCAGTATGTTCAGTTTTGTTCATACCGGCTCAGCCATGTTTGAACATAAGTCAGACATGGGTACTTCAAGCAAAATGAAGAATTGAACAACACAATCTTAAGAAAAAAAGAAGTTCCAACAGCTACTGTTGTCTTGTTCTTTTACTGGTCAAATATAGCTGTTAACATTTGAAACCAAACTGTAAAGTTATACTGTTGGATCAGGAGAGAGACGTTTAATCATCTGATGAGCTGGTTGGAGGATGCTCGACAGCATGGGAATCCAGATATGGCAGTCATGGTGATCGGAAACAAGTGTGATCTCTCTCACCGGAGAGCAGTAAGCAAAGAAGAGGGTGAGCAGTTTGCAAAGGAAAATGGGCTTTTATTCTTGGAAACATCTGCAAGGACATCTCAAAATGCCGAGGAGGTAAGTGGCACATCATATCGATGGTGTTTCAACATTTCTATTTTCCTTTAAAGTAGTCTTCCCTACTCCTACATGCTCTGCATTCACACCCAATTAATATTGCTTTATATTTCCCTCAAATGAAAATGTTGAATTCTCCTGCAGGCCTTCATCATGACTGCTGCAAAGATACTTCAGAACATTAATGAAGGGATCTTTAACATTTCTGATGAGGTAATTTTCGAAACCGCTTTATTTTAAGCATGCCAAGAATTATGTTTTTCTTTTGAGAATTCATATCCGGACATGGATTACAGGTATAAAATTATAATCTTCCAAAAACACTCTAAATATTTGATTTTTTTTTTTTAAAGTTAACATCTCCATGTCGGACCCTCCAAATGCAACTTAGAAGCATTTTCATTAATTCGTAGATGGTTTCAGTTTCATTATTTTCCTATCATAACTCCAAAGCATATCTCATGGAACTGAATGCAGTCATCCGGCATCAAGATCGGCTACGGACGTGGACAAGGTATGACAGGTGCAAAAGATGGAAACCTCAGTCAGAAAGGTATCTGTTGCAGTCAGTAGGCAAAACATTTGACCCTTCAATCCAATTCATTTCCTATCACATTGCTTCGATTCATATATTCTTAAAGTAGCTGTTCAACTTAGCAAGAACATGGAACGTATAGAACTAGTGTTCTCTCTTTCTTTGTACTGAACTCAGAAATCACATGTTCCATCTCGTTTTAATTTAATTCGAGTCATTTGCATAGTAATATATATTAACGACTATCATAGCGATTTATTTTCCAGTTTTTTGCACACTTAATACCCCTTTAGGAACTAATTGATGCTAGAAACGGAACCGAAATCTGGCAATACGAGTCCTCATCTGAAACTGTTTCATATTCGGATCCAAAAATATAAGGAAACTGCTATTCTCCATTGATGTGGATCCAAATTAAAACTTGAACCGCTACAAATGTTCCATGGAACTTTTCTCTTACTAATGCCTCCTGAGGAAAACAACATTACAGTAACTGAACAATAAACAGAGAAGTACCTACACGGTTGCATTTATACCCTTGAAACAGGAATGCAACTCTTCGGCCATTGTGTGCCATTACTAAGAACCAGCTGATATCTGCAATGAATATAGGAAGAAAGCTTCAAGGAACAAACTACAAAACAATACAAATACAGTTGTTGCTTACTTGCTCATCGCGTAACACTTACCCTATAAAGAATATCTTTGGAGAGTCGTGGTTTCCCTTGAGATGAATCAACTGCAACTGGCTTCTTCTGCCAGAATTCACAAATCGCCTTCTTGATAACAGGTAGCTCGGAATTCATTCCAGACTCTTCTTGTACCTTTTGCTTCCGTAGAAAGTAAGAAGCACGTTCAACATGCATGCAAAATTACGTATTTGGTTTTGTTCAAGGCAATTACAGATTAAACTATGCAAGTGAAATTCAGCCACAGAAGTTTTCTCCTAAGAGTGGAACATGAACTAGAGTCACATGTGCGAGAAAAAAACTAAGAAGCATCATGTAGAATTGCAGATGTATCGATTCCACAACTTTTGAGAGATAGAAATCACGCTCCCTCTTGGCAGCTGAGAGTTCTAGAGGCTAACTTCTGCTCCCGAAATGTTGTTGAAACACTTATCGAATGAAAATGAGATATATGCTTAATTTGTCTCTCTTGAGTTATAAAGAAAATTTTGAGGTCCCTCTTTGCTCACTTTAAATTTTTTTTTTATTTTTCCTTGTTCGATTCTTGATCTTACAAAAGTATTAGAGCCACGATATTAGCGACATTTATCAAAATGAGAGAATTTACTGATGAATTTGTGAAGAAATTACCAGAGGAAATCACTTTTATAGTGAATAAAGCATTTGATGAAGTGTTAGGATTCAGATAAGAAAAAAAAGCAAAATTTAATATCAGAGTTTAGAAATCAAGAAGCTATATTGCACGGGGATGACAAATAACCTACGTTTCTAGTACCCGATATGTCTCAAGTACGGGGACGTCCGGTGATCAAGGGGTACAGTTGAAATTCGTCGGGGACATCGTTTGATTTTTTTTGGACGTTTCAAGGACATATGTGACTTGCATATGTCGTCCCTAGGGTTATTTTTGATTTTTTGTTTGAAAAAATTTAAAAAACCCTAAATTAAGTGCTAATTGCATGAAATCTTCATTCTATCGATCTAACTTCCGCCTTCCTCTTCAAATTTTTTTTCACGCCGATAAATGAGATTTGTTTGTGATCGCCTCGGGGTAGCGTTGGTTGCTTCAATTTCTCCAACAACTCCTCCATTCCAGGTAAATATTGCAACTCCTCTTTTATTTTCTTTTTCTTTAATCAAATTGTTCACATGATTGTCCTAAGAGAAAATTCTTAGTTTTGTTCTCATAATCGGAGAATACTAGAGAATATCAGTATCGAAATACTTTATTTTTTTGATAAGTTTCATGACTTTGCAAAGGAAAAAAGACTCAGTAACATTTTGAGAGTTACCAACTCCAGAACCCTTACACTCTGAACCTTTTTGTTTAGCTCTTGCACTCTGCCCTTATATTCCATGACTTTGTTGGGATCACTATCTATTAGAGTAACTGCAATATTAGCTATCTAAATAGTAGAAGAATTGGTGCTTTGTTTTTAAAATTTTCCATATTTTAATTTTGAATTTATGTATTTTTTTTAATTTTTTATAAAGTATGATTTTTTATTTATGATTTTTTTACATGTATTTATAATTTTAATATTTTTTATATGCCGTACATTTGTCGTTCCCGTATCCTGTAATTTTAAAAATTACCATTTTTTGTTCCCGTATCTGTTCCCTTATCTATATCATTGCAATATAGTCGAGAAGTCTTAACCCCCAAGATAGTCCAGAATTTGAGCCGAAATAAAATCTGTTGTTAACAGTCACTGCCAAAGACCATGTGTTCGACGAATTGGCTAAGGAGCCCTTTTAGAAGATGATTCAACTAAGGGTTTGTTAGAAAAAACATAATACAATGCAACAATTTCTTAGGGTGTGACCGTGTGGGGACTTGGCTAAGGGACTATTGAGATGGTCACCGTTTCGGGTCGTAGTGTTGGAAGATTATTCACTTATGATGGCTAAGGAAATAGATTTAGGCACAGTTTAGGTGTTCGATGAAAGGGTTATGAGGAAGGTTGAGGACAACTACAACAAATCCTATTTGGGAACTTGTTGTGGAGAAGGACCCATACGACTTTAGGCTATTGTTAATGGATAAAAAGTTGCTAATAGGAGATAAAGGTTCAATAGGGAAACTAAGCATACATGGAATCTACCCATCCAAATACCATTCTCTTGTGGGACCATGACTCAGGACTTTATACTATGTGGTTTGGCTACTTATACATTCAACGACTAACCTTCTCTTCAAGCAGACCTTCGCGTGTTTGAAAGCTCATTTTGAAGCTGTCAGTTATTCTTAAGGTCCACACCTTTGGGTGTAGGATAGGAATGACAACGGGGCGGGGTAGGGCGAGTTTTTGGTCGTCCCGAACCTGACCCAATTTATTAACCTTTAAACTTGATCCCGATCCGATCCGGGTTAAAATTATAGTTGAGAGAGCTCGTTTTTAGTTCTTTAGAATCGTTCTAAATAGAATAGTAATCTTTTGGCCATCTTCTCTTGTATTGAGGGAACAAGGAGGACCTTCTAGAAGCTTGGGCAAGGACAAAGCCTAAGGGGTTGCTTTAGAGTTCTTCAGCTCATTTTGGTAGGTTGGTACACTTTTAAATCCTTGCATTTCATGTGCATCATCATTATTTGGCATGCTTGATTGGTTTGTGATGGTTTGGTCGAGGTTAGAGTCTATGTATGCTTTAATGGTGGATTGATTTATGGTTGTTGATATTGGGTAAAATTGATTAGAAACTCACCTAAACTACTCCAATAATGTATAAGAATGTTTTGGGATCGAATGGTTCTGTTTAGGTTGATGTTCTTAGACATTTTTAGGTCTAGACATTTACTTTCTTGCAGGCGTATCGATACCCGTTGCTCGACATATCGATACTATAGAGAGAAAATAAGGGCTAGAATTGCATGCGTTTCAGAACGCCCTCCCCGTGTTTCGAAACCAAAAACTTTAGTAACAAATCGTTTCAATACCTCCTTAGGGGCGTATCAAAACTTGGGAGCGTATCTATACTCCATGTAGGTGTATAGATACAAGTAGGTTTCCCTTGGTCTTTTTGTATGTCATCGTCTTAGCGTATCGATACGCAAAGGGAGCATATCGATACTAGGGCGTTTTGATACCCTATGTAGGAGTATCGATACACTTGGGCAATCTGTCCAAGCTTTTTAAAGGTTGAGTTTGGGATTCCATAATTTATGCTATAGGTTCCTATGGGTTAATTAAGTCATAAAATGATTATTAAAACTTGGAATTGATGATGTGAACTTTGATATGATGAAATATGCTTTACATGCTTGGTCTTTGGTTCAGTTGTAAGATAGTTTGATGTGAGGATCTTAGGTGGATCATCTTGTGTGGTTAAGTCTTTTTTTGATAGGATCCGGATACCAAGTGAGTGAGTGTTGCAACACAACAAAGGTCATCCGATGTGAGATTCTAGGTGATGTAACCCCTTATTTTCTACTTGAGGTATACGGTAGGTTAATTGAAATTTATAAAACTTTGTTGACAAGAAAAGGTGAAAAATAATTTTTAAAATCAAATTTATAACTCAAACGGTGAAATAAAATTTTAAAATAAATAAATAAATACTTTGAACAATTTTATTAAAGTTTCGTAACTGAATCATTGCATGGAAATTTAAAAAACATCTCAATTCCTAATGATCCCAAAATTAATTGAAGTAAAATCTCTGGTAACTAAACATACTGAAAATAATAGGAAAATAATTGTCTGATTGAGAGCTCTGAGTACCAACTCCTAGGGCTGAATATCTGAAATGTTAAATAAGAAGAGTGAGCTATAAAGCCCAGTATGTCTCTAAAGTGCAATCACTAGTCACATTATCACTCAATTCTTAGTCACAAATATAATATATAAATATTCGCAGTAATTAACACAATGAGTGATGAATGCAATGTCACAGAGAATGCAGTCCCATACTTCGAACGCCAATCACAGTGGTGGCAAAGCCAATCGATCATAGTGGAGGTAGTTCCCCAGAACCCCTTACCTCTTATTTCACCAAAAAACAGTTGTGGTAAAAACCACATTTCTCCGTACAATCCACCCCATGCACATGTAGTGCTTAGAAATGCAAATGATATAAAATGTCTCAACACAGATAATCGTATAAAATACGAATCGCACAGTTCAAATAGTCTGATCATAGTAACACAAGGAATCTCAAGTTTACAGTAACACAATAACAATTAATCACATATCACAAATCTAGCACAGGAAGAGAACACACCTCTCGAAGCATAAGTACTATCAGTGACACAGGCGTTTCCCACAGTCTAAGCTAGGTCCTACTCTAGCTGAGTCGGAACCTACAAATAAAGTTTTAATTAACAACCTTATTCTAGCTAGTACTATGCTACCTAAATAACTTAGAAAAACACATACGTGTATCACGAGCGGTGCTCGCAGGAGTCGGTTGAACTCGAGGTGGAGTCGGTGGAGGCAAAACGTCCTCTTCAGAGTCCACGTCGTCTAAAAAAGACCACAAAATCCAATTAAACTCTTATTCAAGTCCATTCAAGTCAAATATACTTAAAAGGGTCAAAACAGGGCTTTTGGGTTAGAATTTGACCAAACGGATTACAAAAACGGACTCAGAACGTCAAAAAAAAGTTAAGATAGGGTCTTTTGAAAAAAGTCAACTCTAGTAAAAAAAAGTCAACGGCCAACGGTTAACGGGTGACATCATTGATGATGTCATCAATGACATCATGGATGACGTCACAGATGATGTTATCACATGTCAAACTATTCGGATTGGGTTTTCGGGTCGTGTACGGTCAATGGTCAACGCAACTCGGTTTGGTTCGATTCACTAGTAACCGGTTCGTTTCGCCCCAAACCCCTCTCCCAAAAAGTCGTTTCACACACCGATTCACCAGAAAAACCCATCTCCTTCAACCTATCGATCTAAAACCCTCTAAACCCTAACCCACTTACACAGCCAATAACCCTAAACCAAACTTAACAACCACCACCGACGGCCGCTACCGACGACGACCAAAAGCTCCGACGACCGATACAACTGTGGCGAAACTCCCGAAAGCAAAACCCACCCACTGTTAAACCATCTAAACCCTAACCTTTAGTCCCTTTAACTCATAACAATCACAACCAACAAGCTTCCCCACCGACGGCCAGTACCGATGGCGAACAGAAACCCCTCGACGGTGATCGACTATCTAACTCGAGACAAAACTCACCAAAACTCATAACTAAAACCACAACTTCAACAACCAGACTGAAACAGATCTACATCCCCCCAATTCCAAACACATTGGCGAACGAAAGACCACCTACAAAGCACTCGACCAACACAACTCGAGAGGAAACTCTCACCATCGATCGGATTCCAAAACCCATAGAAAACACCAACCAATATCACCGTCGTAAACCAGAAAAGAGGCTGTGAGAACTCACCCAAACAAAAGAGAGACCGACGAGAACAACCAAGACAACACTAGTTCTCTCTATTACGATAAACAGAGGAAAATGGTGGTGCTGATGATAACGGCGGATGAGAAGGAAAAAGAAAGAACCAAGCAAGGCAACCCTTAATTATACTCAGATTTTTTATTCAATTAGGTTTAGGATTAAGTAAAAACTCGAAAATACCTTCAAAAAGAATCCTAAATTAAACTGAATTAGGGATTTCAGATTGGGGAAAAGTGAAATTAGGGTTTTTCCCTAATTAAAATTTGGGAATGTTACAGGTGATGTATTAAAGGTCATCCGATGTGAGATTCTAGATGATAACTTGCTCGGTGTGAGATTCCGAGCCTCACTCGATGCGAGATTCCGAGTATACTAGCTCGATGAAAGATTTTGAGCAGACCAATGTGAGATTTTGGGTCGGGTGAGTCTCCTAGTGTCTGGTTGGCAATGAACCCCACTTTTGATTTGGTTATTTTTATGATTTGGTTGTATTTTTAATATCATGTGTTTAGGTGATTGTGGTAGCGCCAATGCTTCATATCATGTCATCATATTCTCATTTAGCATGTGCATAGTTATGATTCACTTAAAGCATAATCGATAGTTTGTGTACCTACTAAGCTTTAGTAACTCGGCGTTTTGGAATCTGTTTCCATGTGTAGGTAAGTATACGGACGGACGTGGCGGAACACCATCATCGTAGGTCTTCAACGTTGATCGGTTGGCAAAGTACAATTGCTAGATTAGTGGGTTATGTATTCGTAGGATCATTGTTGTAATTGTAACTCTATTTGATTTAAATTGTCAAGGTCAAATATTTTGTTCAAACTTGTTTTTGGAGTTCCATTTATATTTTGGATTTGTTAAAATACCTTTGATATTTAATATCGTTTTTAAATTTTATGTCGTATTCGATAGTACGTTTTGGATTTGACTTGAAAATAAGAAAAATTTTATAGGAACGGATTGGGTACTGATTGGAGTTTTTTCAATGAACTAAAAAGAAGAAATTTAAGTAAGGAGTTTATAAAAAGAGTCGAATCTTTAGATAAGGAATCTTTTGAGCTGGGCATACTTGAAAAAGGACTCGATTCTCTAATAATGAAACTAAAAGAGAATATTTACCTAAAATATATTGTAACACCCCGAATTTTAGCCCAACTCAAAATTTAAATTTTGAAATCTCTAATTTTTGAAACACTAAAATTTGGGAAATTTTTGTTTTGAAATACTGGATTTTATTTAGGTACTAAATTGTTTTAATCTGAAATTTTTTTATTGTTTTGGGAAACCCTAATAAGCTTAAGGGTTAGTCTTATAATTTTGCCCTTTTCTCCTTTTCTTAATATTAACATTTCGGCAAATTCAATTGGAAAACCCAATCCTGCCGCAAGTTTCTCTCTGCCTCTCTCTCCCTCTCATTCGATCCCATCCTTTTCATCCCCCTTGATCCTGTCGAATCTCCAGCCACCTATCTTTCGATAACAGTCAATCGTTCGTCACCGAAGTGGTTAGTCTCGATAGAGCTTTCTTTTCTCTGTTCTTTTTTTCTTTGATAAACCGAAAAGAGATCATTCAGTTCTTCATCGTGTTATCGTGATCTTGTTGTCCGATCTCCCATTTTGATTTGTCTTCTTCTTATCGTTGCTGCCTTTTCTTCTGGTTTCAGTTTGGATAAGCCTTTTGCTTTGAGTTTTGGTTCTGATAAGATATTTGGATCATATTTCTTGGTTTTGAATTTTGCATAGAGTTTTTATCGTGTATTGCTTCGTGTGTTGTCGCCGGAATTGTCTTTGGTTTTATCGTCGGTGAGTTGTTGTTGTGTTGTCATCTTGTCTTTGCCGCCAATCTTGTGAATCAGAGAGTTTTGCTTTGTTGTGTTTTTCCAGTCTGATCTTGTGTAAGTCTTCCATTTTAAATTCTGGTTATTTAAGATGTTCTGATTGTTTCAGATCTGTTTATTAGTTTAACCATGTTACTTTGGTTGAACCTTTATTATCTTCTAAATATTCAGATTGGAATACTCCATCACTAGATAAACAGAAGGCAATCGCAAGCTAGTTTCAAGTTGTGTTATTATATAACTTTTATCACGGGTTTTTATTTCCTCAGAGAATATTTGGGTTTTGAGCAATCTTGCATGTTAGATTTAATTTTAAAGTCATAAATAAAGTTCATGCTAAGGTCTGTTAGTTCCGATTTGAGTGACCTTAAGAAGGAGCCATCATTGTTAGAGAAAGTCATCATAGATGGGTGTTGTGTTTAGGTGTGTGGGTTGAAGTGTGGGCTTGTTGGTGTTGGGCTTGGTAAGAGTGAGGTTTGAGTTGAGCCTTGTTAGTGTGATCCAAATTAAAAACTGAACCGATTTTGACTAAGTTCCCTACCCGAGTTGAAGTTTACCTTTGACCATTTGACTCGAGATTTGTCTGGTTTGACCTATTTGACCTTGACTTCCTTTGACCGAGTTTGACCATAAACTTTAACTTTTGACCTTTGACCTTTGACCAATCAAGTTAAAGTTGACTTTGACTTTCGAGTTGATCGTTGATTTTTTGACCAGTAAAGTCAAAGTTAACTTTGACTTTGACTTTGATCAGAGTTGACTTTGATCAAGAGTTGACTTTTTCAAAAACCTTTTCTTGACCTTTTTCGATGTTCTAAGTTCGAATCCGCTATCTATTTTGTCAAATTCAAACCCGAAAGTCTTGTTTTTAGTGTTTTTCATCTGAATTGTTCTTAAAGTTTGAAAAGTTATTTATGGGGGTTACATATATGATCCTTTCTTGCATGGACCCTACCGTGGAAGATTCAAAAAAATGGGTTTCACCTTTAAGCATAAATCAAACTTCTAAAAGAGACACGGATCTGTTTTGGATAAATAAGATACACTGAATATAAAATCATTATCAATAGAAAAATAACTCTCTTTATTGACATTGACAGAAGACGAACAGGGAAATATCGATTCCGAGGATCGAGTAAAAATATTGAAATTTTTATTCAATATAGTTATAACTAATCCCAAAAATCAAACAATTAGAAAAAAATCTATTGGAATAAAAGAAATAAGTAAAAAAATTCTTCGATGGTCATACAAATTAATCGACGATTTAGAACAACAAGAGGGTGAAAACGAGGAAAATTTAATAGTTCTACAACAGAGTATGAAATTCGTTTAAGAAAATTCAAGCGTGTAGTGATTTTTACTAATAACCATGAAAACGCCAATACTTATACTAACTGGCCTAAATGCGACACACAAGTTCGGGGTGTTATAAGTCTAATATAATTTAGATTAATATATTAAAAAATAAATAATAAAAACATTATCACTAATCATGTCCTCTTTTGTGCCACATATTAAAAAATACTTGAATATTATATTATAAATCTTGAACCATATACTCTAAAAATATATTAATACATAATTCTTTAAACTTTGATCTTAAACTCTAATTTTAAACCTTAAATTATAAATCTTAAATTCCTTATTCGACATAAAAAAACATTATTAAAAAACAGACATTTTCATCATAAAAATATAATTTCATAAGACATAGAAGCTGAACCCACGTGTCCCCACTCACAAAGCACAACACAACAATTTTGCAGAACCCCCCTTCATGTCATCTTGGCAATTTAAATTGGACAGAAAAAAATAGTCTGTTTCCTTTTCTTTTTTTTATTCTTTTCATGAAGGCATAGGAGAGGAATCACAGTGCAACCTGTTCCTCATGCAAAGCCTCACCAAACCATGTCATCCCCTACGTGTCTTCTCATGAAACCTCCCAACTACTCAATAAAAATCACAACCCATTTCCACCGTTTTCTCCATCAGTTCATCTCCTCTTTCATCAACGTTTCTCTCTCTTTATATATACATTTTGCACAAGCTCTTCAAAACTTTGTTATCTTCTTTCCTTTTAGCAATGGCCGAAATTCGTGAGCGCAGCCAGCCTCAGCAGGTTCAAGTTCACCCACAGTACCGTTACGAAAACCCTGCCGGGGTCGGTTATGGTGGTGGGAAGAAGTATTACAGTAGCGGACCATCCACATCCCAAGTTCTAGCGGTCCTCACACTTCTCCCCGTCGGTGGAACACTGCTTGCATTAGCGGGGTTAACACTGGCCGGCACCGTCATCGGGCTACTCGTGGCGACACCACTCTTTCTCATCTTCAGCCCAATTCTCGTCCCGGCCGCAATAGCCATTACCATGGCGGTGACGGGGTTCTTGTCGTCTGGTGCATTTGGTTTGACGGGGTTGTCGTCGTTGAATTACGTGTTGAACCGGTTGAGGTACGCGACTGGGACAGAGCAGCTGGACTTGGAGGAGGCGAGGAGGAGGATGCAGGATATGGCAGTGTACGTAGGTGCCAAGACGAAGGAAGTGGGTCAGAAGATCGAGAACAAGGCACACGAGGGACAGGTTACGACTGCCAGAACATAAAGTTTAAGGTTTTGGAGGTGTAGGGAAGGACTGGTTTTCACAATAAAACTAGAACTGTAGGATTTTGTTTCTGTCGATGTTGTGTGTTTGGTTTTGGGATGTTCTTCTGTTTCTGTGTTTAGATTTCTGAGTTGTATGTTTTTGTGTTTTTCAAGTTTTGTGTTGTCTCTTCCTAAATTCAACTCCAATGGAAGAAATACGTTACAATCTTCGATCCTAGTTCATCATCTGTTTTCGTATCTTCTAGTTTCACAGCTACACGATTAACTACTTCATGGTGAACAAATCTAATACTTTTCATCGATCAGACATACAGATTTCAGTAATCTCAAAGCAAAATAAAAGAACATCTCGTTGTGGTAAAAACATGTTGTATCAAAAGTTGAGTTATAAAATTAGAAAGCACTTAACATGGATTATTCATTTCTCTTAACGGCCCAAAACAGTTTTCATACAAACGCATGTGCATATAAATCCTAAAAGTCTATGTAAAAAATGGACACCTGGACAAGAGTAACATAGAATGAGTCTATTAGGACCTAAAAATATCCGGGTAAAATCGGATACAGATTAATTTGATATCTCAACTCGTTTGAATCGAGTGCGGATTCGTTTTAGGTTGAGTCCATTCGAAGTTGGGTTTATTTCAGGTCAGGTTCATTTTAAGTCGGATTAATTCAAGTTTTGAAATTATATTAATTATTAAGTTCGAGTTTGGTACAAATAATTGATAGACTTTAGGTTGATCATTCATTTCGAATTAATTATTTAAAGTAACGTCTTTCATTACCATGAATCACATTAAAAATAAATATTATACACTCAACTAAATAAAAATATCATCAAATGATTCATATCTTAAAATTTAGATTAATTTATAAAAATTAAAAATTAATAAAAACAAATTTCGGTCTCCACATTAAAAAAATTAAAATAAATTATAAAAATAGGGATCAATTTAAAATAAGAAAAAAATAGTGACTATAATTAATAAAAATATAAATTTAAAATAATAAATATTTGACTAAATTACAAAAAAAGATTGATTCAATTTTAACTAAAAATAAAATTTTAGGACTAGAAAGAATAAATATTAGAGTAAATTAAAAAAAAAATTAATAAGGAGTAAATTTAAGTTTAAAATTAAAAACGTGAATAAAAATAAAATATCATCTTATTAAAAATATTAGAGTAAATTACAAAAATAAATAATGGTCAATTTAGAATAAAAATAAAGTTGTAAGAACTAGTAAGAACAAAAAGATCATCAAATGAGTCATTTAAAATATTGAACTAAATTAAAAAAAATTATAAATTAATAATGATAAATTTCGTTGAAAATCTAAATTTTTAGAAACTAATATGAATAAAAATATAGTTAAATTTTTGTATATATGTACAATAAATGTTAATATATATAATATATCAAAGTATATTATATATGTATGTATAAAATATATATATTTGTATAGCACGAGCTATCTAGCCTTAATGGTTAAAAGAACAGTTGTTCCTAGATATCACAGGTTTAAGCATCAATTATGCCACCAGAGTAATTGAGCAATTAATGTCCAATGGTTAAAAGTATAATTTAGAACAGATACTACTATAATCATTGTTAGCTAATTAAAAAAATATATGTATATGTATATACTTTAATATATGTAATAATGTATTAATATATATTTTTCAATATATGTATGTATATATATATATAAATATATGTATTAATGTATTAATATATATTTTAATATATATATTTAAATATAATATATATTAATATACATGTATATTATATATGCATATTTTAATATATATGTATGGATATGTAAATTTTAGTGTATATATATGAATATATATTTTAATATGTTGAACTTTAATATATATTTAAATATGTATACATTAAAATATAGGTAGGATATTACAATTGTTTTTTTTATTTAAAAATCTATTGTTATCAGAAATTTATTTAAGAACCTGTAGAGGTTTGTACAGTATTTTGAATCTCGAGGTCGGATTGGTTTCTTACCAACCTCATAGAAAAAAAATTATTATTTTCTTAAAACAATAAGCTTCCAATCCGACTTCATCTTTTTAATTTAAAAAAAATTAAAAAAAAAAATATGAAAGCAACAAGCTTCCTACCGACCTCATGTTTTTTTATATAAAAAAAAATGGGGTTTGATTGAAATCCTTTTAAAGAGGGTATTCCAATTTTAAACCTGAAAAAATATTGTTGGACTCATGAGGTCGGATTGAATTCCTTCCATCTTTATAAAAAAATTAATTTTTTGTTGAGGTCGGATTGAGAACTATTCGACTTTATATTTTTTATCTTTTTTGGTTAAAGTCGGATTACTTTCCAAGAGCCCTCTAAAAATATTGTTCAAAGTACACTGGATTCTTAAATATTTTTTTGATTATAATAGATTTTAAAATAAAAAAATCCAAAGCAATATCTAACAAATTTCGCCGAGTGGGAGTGCATTGGTTAATATAACTAAATTTACTTTTAGAGTGCATTGGTTAATATAATTGAAGGATTAAATCGGATGTAATTTAAATTTTGAGGGATAAATTTGATTAAATACTTATACAAGTGTTTAATTGATTTTTTATTCTTTTATACATTTGAATTTTAAGGGATAAATTTAATAATACATTTTCATTAAAAAAATTTATTTTTCGTTAAGAACAGAGCAGCCCTTTAAGCAAATTATTTATTAGTAACATTTTTTATTTAAACCTAATTTAAAATTTAAATGCAAATATTCCATTTTATTAACGTTGTTAAATTGTAAGTATTTTTCATTAAATATATACTTATTTTTAAGCTATATTTTTATAATTATTAGTATTTGATTTATTGACTCATTAATTAGGATCAAATTTTATAAAGATTTATTATGAGATAATTCTCCCAACTCAATTTTATCCATTCATAATATTAAAATTTAAGCCCCTAATATTATTTAAAGAGATTTAATATTTCATCTATTAAACCAACCATTTTTTAATTATAAAATTCTATTTTTATGAGTCGATTAGCATATATTAAAATTGTTCGTAGATAAATAAATAATAATAGTGCAACGAGAAAATAATGACAATTTTCATATATGTAATTTTCATAAAAAATGACATTTTTATTGTACAACAATACACCATAGATTTCATTCTCCCTCTACTAATTTACACCTCCCTCCATTATTTTTACTGCAAAAATACATGTTAAGCCTAACAAATCCTAGCTAGCATCAGACAAAGAATAGAAAATATTACCCTTTATGCAATTAAGTTTCAGTTTTTGCTCCACGGCCAGATCCGACAAGTGACTGTTCAACAGGAAAAACGAGAACCACATAAGCATATCATATTTTCAAGAGACTTTTACGAGATGAGTGTTGGGTGGGAATATGTAGACATGTTAAAACGAAAGACTACTATCCGAACCGATAGACCTAATCCGTCTCCCTGTTAAAATCATACCACTGGACCAGCTCGGGCCATTTGGGTAAGGGAGTTGGAAACAAATCGGGTAATGGCTTGGGACATGGATGGTAGATGTCTGACATAAATATGTTAGTGTGTGTATTGGATACGGGTTACTTCAGAAAAGATAAAGTTTGATGAACGTAAAACGGACATGTATAGCAAAGATATTCAGAGTATAGCTGCCCGTATAACTGCTGGGTTCTTTCAACATCTTTCTATGTTAAAGAAACTTGTGTAAGAGTGAAACTTACCGAATTAAGAAGGTGGAGAGCCGCAGGCCTGGTGAATTTTCTTGCGAAAAGGAAGCATGGGGCTGGCTTCCCCTTGCTACTGCACCATTCTATTCGGTTTTCAGTATCATAATGGATATTGTCGATACCCTGCATAACATTTAATTCATTTAATTTTCCCAATCACTTAATGAAATATAGGCTATGTTACTCAAATCCGAGTGTTGGTATTTGATACGGATGTGTTATTTTTGTTGAAGATTCCCACCTGTTAGGAGGAGCATCGTATCCTCATACCATGTTCGAGTATGTATCAAAATGATTTTAATTAAATTGATTATTTTCCGATGCAAATGGCTACAAATATTATCTAGTTCTTTTAGCTTTGAATATAGGAAAACGTGGAGAACAGGATATTGATAATCCAATACCATCTAGGAGCTCAAAGTAAGGGAAAATATACCTTTATGGATTTAATAAGCTCAGGAGTGGCATCAGAAAACTTGTAAGTAACAGGATGCCATCCACGGCGTTCACGATCTTTAGAGGCGGAAAGATCCCATGCAGAATAGGTTAACGATCTTCGTGTAATTTCTCCTTCAAAGCCTTCTTGCTGAATGGTTTGAAGGAGACGGCATTACAAAGAGATACAAGAATTTGAAAAACAAAAGAAAGAATGACCAAAGCTGTACGACTATTAGCACTTAAATGCATTTCAAGTGAAAAATTGAAATGCAAACTGATCAAAAGAGTAAGAAGACAAGAACGGCAAAATTTAACATTCTTCTGATATTTGGTTGCTGTAGTGACTCAGTAGCAATCCAGAATATTCTTGTCCAATAAAAGGAGACTTTTTATATCAACTCAAGAACTAAAGAAAGAAAACAAGGGGTGGTTTAGATTTCAGACAAATTCTTACAGCAAGTAATGTCTGAACGTAATGTTCATCAGGTATACAATTGTGCTCCTTTGCTGGATCAGCTGGCTGCAGATTATATATAGATAAGATCATTCCATCTATCAGAATGCTTAAAAGTATAAGGAAGCTTCCATCGAATTGCATATGGAATCATATTGATAATATATAAAAAATGATATTTCACACTTACAAAGGGATGATCCCGCCAAAACTCCGGCAATGATTTCCTGTGCAGATTATTGATTAGGTAAAATATGAGAAAATAACATATAATCAGAACCACAAAATCTTCTCGGATAATTTGCTATATCATATTAAAAATAGTTTTGAGATAAGGAGGTATAATTTGCCATGCTAAACATTCAATGGAGTCAAAATACCACTCCATTCAGCAAAATTCATTCTCAAAACATGTGAAAGAGGCATTAATGTCAGCATGAAATGCTTAAGAGTCTCATGTCATTCTGTGATTACAAAGACCACAATCTTATTAAAATAATAAAAAGGCCAGCAGTCATAAATAAAAGACAACTTGCCTTGCAATGCTGTTGGAACATTGGAAAGACCATAGTATCATTTACAACAACCTCTGCATGCTTTCTAGTTAGCACAACCCACTGCAAGATAAGAAAATCATGACGATTATAGTCACAGCAAAATTCTTGCAACAAGTATACATACTGTTTTACATTCTTTTATATCAATTAAAACATCCAAAAATGTCAACTAAAAAATCTTAACTTACCTGAGATCCTTTCCTCCAATTGTGAACAGGAATAACAGGATCCATTTTTGGGTTGTATCGACCCTCTTTTGTATCAGCAAAGCTGGTCACATATCATGGGAACCTTCAGAGAGAAAATCTTCAAGGACTCATAGAAGTTTAAGTTCGTTATTAACCAGTTGATTCCAGTTTATTTTAAAAGAAAACAGGTTGTTGCACGACAATATTGGTACATCTTAAAGTTAGTTCAGAATTGAGAATACAAACTCGTTTTTGGTTTAATATCTATCCCCAAAAGAAAACTATATAGGTCAGCAGAATAAATATTATAGGTAAAGGTGGAATGACATAAAGTACATATAGGGTATACTTTCTCATTGTTTTTTGGTCAAGAATATGGTCTTTAGCTTTCTTAATTGTAGAGCATCACAATGTAACATACAGCACCTTTCAAATATGCAGGGAAAAAATACATATGAAATACAATCAGAGTAAAAATTACTACAGTTAATCACTGTTTTCACTCTATAGGTGAAGTAACACTAAGCTCTGTCATGAAACCATTATAACACTCCAAATTTTAGTTGTAAATTTGTATTACAAATAGATAGTAATAATGGATACATTTTATGCATAAGAAGTATATCAAAATTTAAAATTCCAAGTTCCACTAACCTGTCAACAAAACTAGTTGGTGCTGACATGATATAGTCATACGTGTAACTGAAGTTATAAATAGGTATACAGCTGCGAGGAAGCCAAGTAACTGAAGCATCTTTAGTTATCAAAATTTCAAAATAGTAGAGTTCTGAAAACAATACAAATAAAGCCTTTACAACACAATCATCATAGAAATCAAACCTCACCTATCTGAGACAAAAACAAATCGTTCGTTATAAGGATCTGTTAATGCATGTCTAAGCAATATACGCTCAGCCTCAATCATGGTCGCTCCTCCCCAATCTACCTGAAATTGAACACATGAACTAAAATCTTATCATGTCAAGAAAACGTAAATTTGATAAATCATATTCTATCACCGGTCTTCCTAATACAATAGAGTACAAATTAGATTGATTGCATAAGTGAATTTTTTCAGATACATCCATAATAGTCCCCGACAAACAAGTCATTATAACAACTCTATCCTAATGTGATTGTACCTCCCCCACCCCCCACCCCCACCCCATCCATTATGAAATATTCTACCCTCAGATCCTGTAGCTAAGCTATCTTGGGTCTCAAGTATAAAAGGTCATATTCTTTGGCAATTGAACAACTCCACAGATCAAGGCCGGCAAACAAAGTGATAATTTCAAATTGAAAATAGTACATCTTCCATTTAGGGAAAAGATGCTTCATACAAATTGACCTTAAGGCAGCATATATAATCTTCCCTAACTGTCAGTAAAACCTCAGCAATTCAAAATTCAACATGTCATTTACAGTCGGCATAAGCACCGGAATGAAGACAAGTGATAATATGAACACATTTATTTTGGAAATAGACACCGAAACAAAGCATCAATTGCATCTGAAAATAAAAAAAGAAGTTGCAATTTCTAGTCATGATAATTAAAAATACTATAGTCTCAATAAATGGTAGAAAAATTAACCTGTATACTATCGTTAACTTGTCGATTCAAAAAATAAGTGGATCTCGTTGTTCCTTTGTTTAACAAAAAGCCAGGCCTAGAATGAACATAAATCGAAAATCTGTTCTCTTCTCCCTGAAAAAAAACACAGAAACAATTGATGATTATAATGACCGAGAACATAATCCTAAAAGATGCGTAATAATTTCTCTAATTTTCAGATCTATAAAATAGTGATTTAAGAAAAATGCAGCTAAAAAGAAAATACAACAAACTTTATCCATATATGCTAAAATTGGAAACATACTAGCACACTACAAAGCATCCATATTAAGCATGCTTTTACTAAATTCATGATTAATTAAGCATTAAATTGATCTACCTTGAAAAAGGCATCCCAAATCATATCCAGAGGAAGCCGATTCCTTGCGATGAAAAGGAAGGCGATCTTCTGCTTGACACTGAAACGGTGTCGTAAAGAAGCCAGCGAGACGATCCGAGAGTACTGCGTCTCCGCTAACACTAAACTCGCAAGACAAAACGACACTAAAACCACCGCCAAAACCTTCCTCTTCCATCTAATTTGCGATTTCTGCTGCACCGGTTTCCGCTTCATCGCACTCATATCTTTCTTTAATTATCTATTCCTGGTTTCTTTCACTTCAACAACAACAACAACAACAACGATACCACCATTTTTTACTTACTTCCCTCCTGTCTTCAACCGTTAGCTTCAGAATCAGCTGAATTTTGATGAGAATTTGAAAGGTAAGGAAAATGAATTAGTATTTTGTTTGTTTGGAGAGAAAGCAGAATGAAAAGGAAAGAAAGAGGGAGTTGATGATGGATGTGAGGGTGGATTTATGAAGAAAATGTGTTGTCTTCTACCTCTGATGTGGGAGAGTAGGAATCATAAAGGGAAGGCAGTTTTTCACTAAAGCTTGCGTGAGATGTAGGAGATCAGATCCCTTTTCAATGCAGATCCAGTAGCTTTCAATTCATTTTCCTTTACGAAAAAAAATAATTTACTTATTTACTAATATTTTACATATTGTCGGAGTAAATAAATATATAAACTTATTTATTTAAATAGTATAATATAAAATTTTAATTTTAATTTTAAATCAAAGTATTAAATTTTATTGAAGAGATCTATTTAATCAATCAATCAATTAAATTATTATTTATTTATTTATATTTTTCTAAAACTATATATTTTAGATTTTTGAAGAATATTTTTTCCGTTCCTTATATTCACTTAAATTTTGAAATATTCTTAAGATTTTTCAATAAAATTTTTCAATTTTTTTCTCCTCCGGTCACTTGCCTCTTTACTTCTAAGTCAACGATATTTATTTTAATATTGACAGTCAATTATTGATATTTATATTTTTATATTTTATTTTATTTTTAAAATTTATTAATAGTAATATATTCTTGTGGTACATTTTTTCATTTTGTTTAATATAATTTTTACATGTTATTACGATCGTTTGATACTTGTATATAAATTATAATATTATTTATTTTTATTTAGATTTATCGATGGTCATAAAACATTGGATTCTTTTTTAATGGTTATTTATCATTTTAATCAGAACTATTGAAGCAATTTACATGATAATTTAATTTACTCATCGTTTATTTTTTATTTTGTAAAGTCATTCCTTTAACGATGAATGACAATCATTAAGTAAGAATTATTTTTTTATACTTTTAAATTTTATATTTTATTTTTATACGAATATTTCAATGAACATAATCTTTATTTATTTTTTGTATGTGTTACATTTTTTATTCACATAAATAAAGTTGTTATAATATTTTAAAACCCTATTAAAAAAATTTCCTGTGTCATTAAATTGCCATTAGAAGATAGATTTATTCACAGTGAGAGCCGATTAGAAGATAGATTTATTTTTATAGTTTGAAAGGGAAATAATCAAACTAGGGGGTGTATTTTTATACACACCAACAAGTTTAGTACATTGTCATATATATTTTTATAGGAAAAAAAAAAACTAACCTATGATAATATTATAAGTCTACTCATAAATGTTTTTACTTCATTACTTATACGACAAATTTATTAGTATCTGAATAAACACATTTATTCGATTGATTGAATTGTATTTATCTTTATTTCTCGTATTCTCTTAAGTCATGAATTCTAAACTCATTAAAAACATTACCTTCCTTCCCTACAATCTTCCCTTCCTCTTCTCTGTAATTAAGATTAGAATTCGATTATAATTTGTCAAAAAATATATAAATATGTAATGATTTTAAGATACGATTAACCTTAAATTTATTGAAAATTACAATCCAAATATGGATGTTTGTTAAACTGAGTTAGAATGTTATATTCCATACTTAAATGAATTAAAACCAATTGGTTCAAAGAAAAAATTATATCATGGGTCAGTCCCACCACGTGTCCATGGGACCGACCAGTAAAAACTACCCATCTTTTCATGTCATGTTTTTTTAAAGTGATTTTTTACTTGAAAAATTAAAAAATAATAAGGTGGCTAGTTTTTATTGATCGGTCCATAGATGACGTGGTGGGTCTGACCCATGATATAATTTCTCAATGGTTAAATTACATGGTTTAAAAAGAAATGAATTGAATGGCATTAATTATAACTTCATTGAAACCATGGAAATATATTCCTAACAATAACATCAAAAAGAGTAAGTCTAGCCAACTAACTAAGTAATTGTTATGGAAATATACTGACTTATTTGTTGAGTCCCCTTCCCTATAAATACTTGTTTAATTATTCCTAAAGAAATGCAACTACTAAAAGTGGGGTATTGGCTAAGGAATGACTCACTTAGAGATCAATGCCAAAACAATGATTTATCAACCTCCATTGATATACTTGCTTGGAACAACCATCCTTGTTGTCTTTTGCAAATTTTTTAAAATAATTGTTGTTGAATAAACTAGAATTGAATATTCAATTGTTT
Organism: Abelmoschus esculentus; assembly: GCA_035048815.1. NCBI lineage: Eukaryota > Viridiplantae > Streptophyta > Magnoliopsida > Malvales > Malvaceae > Abelmoschus > Abelmoschus esculentus. Next base: position 2,687,030 of record JAUCBN010000066.1, read on the forward strand.
ATTGGTAGTTAATGAGCTTTTTTTTTTAATTTAGGGAACCAAACAAATAATTGATTTATCAAATGTATATATCTGTTTATAGATATTTTTTAATAATATTAAAATGGTTATAATACATATATTGTGTAAATGAATCGATTTAAATTTGAATCTCCTATGATAAACATCATTATTTGTTCAATGGGACCGCATCTTGAATTCACATGTATAATTATTAAAGTGAAAAAAAATTAAAAATAATTTAAATAATGGACAACCCATATATATTTTTTTAAAGTAACTAATAGTGATTACAATAGTATCTATTCTATAAGATAATCTGAACCATTTGACATTAATCGCTCAAATCACTTTGTTGCAATTACTGATACTCGAGCATGTATTCTCTAAGAATAATAACTGTTCCGTTAACCCCTTAGGCTAAAAAGATCGTGCCAACCCATATATTAGAATATGGGGGAAAAAGAAGCTATTAAATAAAATAAATTGTTTATGTGTTTGCTAATTTGTTAATTTGGGTTGAAGCATTATTATCATTTTATCACTTTATTTATTTATGTGTGATAAATAAATAAATAAATAAATTCTTCAACGTCTGTCGGTTGAAAAGTACTGGTCAATAGCTCTGCCCTTTTAGTAAAATCACTTCCAAATATATGTATAAAACTTTCAAACTTAACTCTTAGATTTAAAAATTGGGAAACCTAAAATGAATAAATAAAATACCAAGAGAAATCATTTCATACAAGTGAAATATTTTATATAAACGTGATTATAATGTTGTTATATGTTTTAATTAAAAATTCGCGATTTAAAATATATAAGATTTTTAAATATAAAGTTTAAGAGTTAAAGTTTTAAGGTTTAAAACTATTTAAATATGACATAATACAATAAAAGTATATTTATAAAAAAATCACTGTCAAAATGATTACTAAAATAATAATGGTTGATTATTTACTAATATTTTTTTATTATTTTTCTAGACCAACCTGCGTCGTATACTTAGTTTTGGTGGGTGAGTCTCTTATTAGAGATTTTCTATGTACACAACGTCTCAAACCTAATACTTGTTTAAGCGAAACCAAGTTATTTACCGCTTGAACTAACTCTCGTTGATCGATTATTTACTAATATTGGTTAACGTTGTATTCAAGAAAAAAAATATTTTTAATTTTTAAATTTACTAAATGTAATTATTAGGCAATGTAAAAGAAATGATAAAAAAGAGTTAACATAATAAATCTTTATTCTAAATTAGTTTTTAAATTTTTAAATATTTTAATTTCATAATTAAACTATGATCCTCATTTTAATTTAGTCTCTAACTTTTAAACATTCTAATTTTACCTCTAAATTATCAATATATTATAATCGTACTCCATGTTAATAAATCAACTATAAAAATTATTGATTAACATGTAAATGTATTATATAATAATATGATATTACATAAGTAAATGAGAACATTCAAAAGTTTGGGGACTAATTTAGAATGATGATCATAATTTGTGATGAAATTTGAATATTCAAATATTTAGATACCCATTTAAAATACATGCCATAGTTTGGGGGTTTAACTTTAAATATTTTAAAATTTAGTAATCAATTTAAAATAAAAATTAGGATGATACTTAATTATTCTCGAGATATAATTACATTTATTTAATATTTGGAAGATTCAAGGCTCCCAGTTAGTAATTTCTTTATCTTTAGAAGAGATTGACTTAAAGGATGGAGATTGATAACTTTTCTTTCAACACTTAAACTAGAGAAATTTAAGAGAACTTGTTAGAATCAAAATCATTAATTCAAAAATCTAATATTTAAGCTTATTAAAGCTTGTAGACAATCCTCCTCCTCCCTTCTCACAATAAACCCCAAAGAATCTAACCCAACAATAATATACAAGTCTTTTAAGGCTCTTTTGAGCACTAAAAGGCCCAAACACTCGGATTAAAATACGAAGATCACAAATTAGGCTGAACTAACCTACTAAATTTAAAATCCGGGTCGTTATATCCTTAATGAGAAAGTTAAGGCACTAATAGACCCAAACATTTGGACTAAAATATAAAGATAACGAATTAGGTTGAACTAACTTACCAATTTTAAAATCTGGGTCGTTACATCCTTAGTAAGAAAGTTAAAATAAAAGAGATAGACTTTATTGAGAAGTCGTACCATTATTATTCAATATGATTTTTTTTTTTGTTTATTTCCACCAATTTTATTCAAAGGCCAATTCGCCCCTCTTAGTATATTTAGTTGATTGTATTTAAAACCAACAAACTATATCAAATCCTTTATCATTTTACCTATGATCATCATCAGGGGCGGATCTGGGCCTAGGCCTACCTAGGCCATGGCCCAGTCCATGCCCCAAAAAATTGTTATTTGTTTTATATTCTAATGTTAATGTAAATTGAGTTTTGAACATGTAAGAATAAAAGAAATGATCTAATATAAAGTTTAATTTAATTTTTAATATTTAGATTAATTAAAAATAAAATTAAAATTAAATAAAAGATAAAAACAGAAATAATAAGATTCTTTATATTTTCATTACATTTTACAAACATTATATAATTATTTTTTAAAAATAATTTAAATATATTTTAATTACTAATTAATTAAATAATTTAATTAAATGATTTCTTCAAGTATTGTTGGGGTTTTACCTAAATATATAGTTAAAAAATTAAAAATAACAAAACATAATTAAAATTAAGATCAAAATTAAATTTTAAAAATATATATTTTTAGCAAAAGCCTATAACTCATATATAATATTTTTAGAAAAAAACTTTTAAAAAATAAAAATATAATATATTTCTCTCTTACTTTTATTGAAACTAGCTAATTTTAAATAAATAAAATTGAATTTATACTTTTATAATTTGTATGTTTGAAAAAATCAATTAAGTTATACATAAAAATATTTTTAAGAAAATATTTTAGTTTTATTTAAATAAATATATAGATAATAAAATAAAGTTTAAGTTATTAAACAATAAAATTTTAAAATTTTAAAACCACGTATATTATATTAAATAATCTTCTATTATTATTTAAATCGACCCAATAAATAATTATTTTTTAGATTCGCCCCTGATCATCATTGAATATTTTTTATAAACAATTTTTTATATAAAATATTTAATTCACCAACATCGTAAGTGCAACAAGAATAAGTATTTATTACTTTTAAATTTTTGTGTAACATGATTAATCATAGAGTCAATAATAGAAAAAAAAATTAAAAATATATTCTTTTATCAATATAAAAAAATTAAAAGAATATTTAAATATGATTCATATTTTTATTTTAGAATATTATAATTCTTTCAATTTGAAGTTTATTTTTATATTTGATAATCTTTCAAATAACGCTTATTTATATAATCAAATGCTATTATAAATGAGTCGATAAATCTAACCTAAAATATAAATGAAAACTGAAAAAAATATTCAGCATGGACGTTTTTTTTTTTTGTTAAACAATCATTTTTAGTATGGGTGTATATTTTTAGATATCGGATCGAATTCAATTCATTTTTTTGAATATTTTTTTATTAATAATATAGTGATTCGTATCTGATTTTTTTGGATATCTATTTAATTATTTTTTAAAATTGAAGGATATATATAATAAATAACAAATTATTAAATATAACAAGATTTACATCTATAAAAATTTTATTTTTTAATTTTTGGATATAACAAGCATTAGATTATTAAAAATAAAAAAAATAATATTCATAAAAATTTTAATTTTTTTATCTTCGGATAATCAATAACTTGAAATATTGTGATCCGTATCATCTAAAAAAGTTTTAAATAAGATCAAATATCCATTCAGGAAAAAAATAAAATAAAATATTTAATTTTTTAAATTAAATCCATGAATATTGAAATCGAATATTTTTAAACATCTCAAGTTTTCAGAGAGAAGATGAATAGCTTGTTTAGTTTCAAAATCAGGTGGGATAATAAAGATCAACACCCGTTTCTAGGGGTGAGCAAAACTCGAATCGAATCGAAAAAATTGTTTTTTTTAATTTCTAGTTATTCGAGTCGAATCGAACAACTCGAAAAAATTTTGATTTCGAGTCGAGTTCAAATTTTCAAAGTTCGAGTTACTCGAAAAATTGAAAAATCAAAAATTTCTAGGGTCTAATTACACATTTAGTCCATGTAGTTTTATTTTCAATTTTATTTTAGTCTTATCTTCTCTTTTTTATTACTTTTACCTTTTAATTTTCATTTCTTTACAATATGATCACTTTTCATATTTATTTTGTATTTTATTTAATACAATTTTTATTTATATTATTTTATTTTTTAATTTATGTATTTATGTTATTGTATTTAATTTATTATTATTTTTATCTCGTTTTGGCCTTTTATAGATAAGAAAAAAAGTTTTTAACGAGACTTATAATTTAATGAAATGACATATACATACCTAAGGTATATGATGATGATGATGATGATAATAATAATAATAATAATAATAATAATAATAATAATAATAATAATAATAATAATAATAATTTAAAATCTTATTTATACATGTAAAAAATAATATGAAAAAATATATATAGATATAAAGATAGAGTCATTTAAATTAGAATCAAAATGTACAATAATATTATAAATAATGCAATTAAAATTTATACATATACTCGAAAATCGAATCGACTCGAACTCGACTCAAACTCGCAGAAACCAACTCGAATCAAAAAAATTTCAAAAAGAGTTCAAATTGTAAAATATGTTGACTTAAATCAAATAACTCGAAATTTTTTGACTCGACTCGCACGAATGCTCACCCCTACCCGTTCCGGCTTGTTAGCTTCGACGGGCTTAACGCAGGGCTTACGAGCAGCATGTCCTTGGTTCAAACTATTCTTCAAGCTAAAAAATCTCTTAACATTTAATTCTATAGCACATTTAAGTTTTTTTTTTATTGATTTTACCGTATTATTTCTTAAAAATTCTACATTTATATTAAAAAATAAATAAAATTAATAAAATAAAAATATATCCTAAAATTTTCAAATATTATCAAAATAGTCTCCAAAATCCATAAATTCTAAAATTTGGTCACTCCCACTGACGTTACCAATGACAAAATGAATTGCCCTTCCTGCACTGATAAACTCACGCATCGTTTGTCGTTTGTCCTGTCATTGTTCGTCGTGAATCGTTCGAAAGAACTATTTAATAATTTTGACGTTTTACATGGTGTTGGTCAATTTCTAACAACGAAATGGTGAGGGGAAAGGTCATGAAGTTCCTGTAATTGATGTGGTGGACGATGACGTGACAATCTATGACAAAATTAGTCTAAATCAGGATCTAAATTTGGGGAGTTAGGGATTTTGAAATTTAAAGGTTGTTATGTGAAATTTAGAAAATTATTGTTTTTTTTTACAAATTAAGTAATTTTATTTATTTATTTTTAATATAATTTTAAAGTTTTTAAGAGGTGGTATATGTCCTTTAACGATAAGAATTAACAATAAAACCTTAAATGAATTACGAAATAAAATATTAGATATTTATTTGACCTAAAAAATAGTTTAAATATCTAATTAGAACAAAGACTATAATTTGAATAATTATTTTACGGTTACACCTTACTTAATCGCCAATTGATTATTCGAGAAAGACATTCAAAATTTTGAAATCGTAAGGTTTTATTAGCTAAAGAAAAACTTATAATTTAAAAAGGGAGATATTACAGGTTTCTTCGTCCTATCTTTATTTTTTAAAATTTTATCTTATTTAAAAATAAATTTATTATATGTGTCAAATACAATTAAATATATTAATATTAAATATCATTAAATTAATTAATAAAAAATAAAAATCTTAATTTTTATATAATTAATGATGTTTATTGTTTGCCGATATTCAACCAACGTCATAAAATTTTCCTCGTTTTATATAAACAAAACATACATTGAAACGACGATTCGTTTTGTCTAATCAGTTACCGCCAGATTTAACAAGTCTCCCCTATAAATAAAAAAAACAAATTTCATCCAACCCTTCTCTTCTCCATCCCTTTCCCCTTCCATTTTCATAGCATGAAAACTGCATTGAAAGCTCTTTTCTCGACCAAGCCAACCCTAAACCTCAACTCTTATATTAAAAGATGTGCTTCTTTATTAAAGAATTTATCAGATAAAGGTTTGGTCACTGAAGGAACTGCCCTCCATTGCCATTTACTAAAGAAGGGTATTTTTTCTGAGAAAATTGTAGCTATCAAGTTGTTAATAATGTACCTTGATTGTAGAAAATTGCCTGAAGCTAACCAGATCATAAAGGAGTTTAATGGGTTTGATTTAGTTATCCAAAATTGTTTGATTAATGCTCATATTCAGTGGGGAAATTTGTCTGAAGCTCGGAAACTATTCGATGAAATGCCTGAAAGAAACGAGGTTACATGGACGATGTTGATTTCAGGTTTAATGAAATACGGAAGATTGCAAGAATCAATGTGGTATTTTGAAATGAACCCTTTCAAGAATGTGGTTTCATGGACCGCGGGGATTAGTGGATTGCTGAAAAACGGGCATAGTTTCCATGGTTTGAGGCTTTTTATTAGGTTGCTTGAATCTGGGGTTAAGCCTAACCAAGTTACTTTTACGTCTGTGATTAGTGCGTGTATAGAAACTGGGGAGTTCAAGTTGGGAATGAGTGTTCTAGGACTGATAGTGAAAACGGGGTTTGAGGGTAATGTATCAATTTGCAACTCTTTGATAACATTTTGTTTAAGGATGCGTGAATTTGATTTGGCCAGGAGGCTGTTTGACCGAATGGATACAAGAGATGTCATTTCTTGGACAGCGATCCTGGATATGTATGTGGAGATGGGGGACTTGAGAGAGGCAAGGAGGGTTTTTGATGAGATGCCAGAGAGAAATGAAGTTTCTTGGAGCGCAATTATTGCTAGGTATAGTCAGAGTGGTAATCATGTAGAAGCCTTGAAACTCTTTCGACAGATGGTTCAAGAAGGGTTTAAGCCAACTATCTCTTGTTTTACTTGCATTCTAAGTACATTGGCTAGCCTTAAGAATTTACGAACAGGGAGGAACATCCATGCTCATGTTAAGAAAATTGGGATTGAGGGAGATGTTTTTATTTGTAGTTCTCTTGTTGACATGTACTGTAAATGTGGAGATACCGAAGATGGACGATTGGTTTTTAATTCCATTGAAAACAAGAATGTGGTTTCATGGAATTCTATGCTTGGTGGCTATTGTCTGAATGGACAAATGGATGAAGCTAAGTATTTGTTTGATAACATGCCTACTCGAAATAATGTTTCTTGCGGTGCTATAATTAGTGGCTATGTAGATTATAAGCAGTTTGATAAGGTATTTGAAGTATTTAATGATATGCTTTTGTCTGGAGAAACACCAACGAAGCTGACCTTCTCGAGTGTGCTTTCTGCTTGTGCAAGTGTGGCTTCATTGGAGAAAGGAAAGGATATCCATGGAAAGATCTTAAAACTAGGGTTCCATTATGATGTTTACTTGGGTACTGCCTTAACTGATATGTACGCAAAATCTGGAGATATTGAAAGCTCTAAGCAGGTTTTTGATAGAATGCCAGAGAGAAATGAGTTTTCATGGACTGTTATGATTCAAGGTCTTGCAGAAAGTGGTTTTGCAAAAGAATCTCTTTCTTTGTTTGAAGAAATGAAACAAAGTTACTCTATTGCTCCTAACGAGCTCATGCTTCTATCAGTTTTATTTGCATGTTCTCATTGTGGGTTGGTCGATAAAGGACTCAAGTTCTTTGGTGAAATGGAGTCGGTATATGGTATAAAGCCAAAGGGAAGACATTACACATGTGTAGTGGATATGCTGTCTCGATCTGGACGCTTATACGAAGCTGAAGAGTTAATTAAATCCATGCCGTTTCAACCGGAAGCAAACACACTGGCAGCTCTGTTAAGTGGTTGCAAGACATATAAAAATGAGGAGATTGCAGAGCGAACCGCTAGAAAACTCAGTGAACTAGCAGAGAAAAACTCTGCTGGATTTGTTTTGTTGTCAAACATATATGCTTCAGCTGGGAGATGGATTGATGTTTCAAATATTAGGAAATTAATGAGGGAGAAGGGAATGAAAAAGAGTGGCGGATGCAGTTGGGTTGAGGTGAGAAATCATGTATATTCTTTTTATTCAGAAGATGGAACACACTCAAAATCAACTGAGATTTACGATATCTTGGAGCTCTTGAGATCTGAAATGATGGCTCCTTAAAGAGTGACGTTCTGCAGTTGGTTTGAAGAAATGATCCGGATTTCATGGATGTTATCTCTGTACAACATTTTAATTTATCAATAAAACACGCATTGGCAATGGCAGTATCCAAAGTGGCAGTCAAAAGGTTGTATATAGGGGCGCATAATACACAGTGGTTGCAGCTGCAGCTGCAGCATAGACACCCGAGAGAAAGAAGGGATTGCAGATGTTAATACAAGATCAGAGGTATTAATTCAGGTTTGTTTCTGCTACGTTGTAGTTGGAATTTGTTTATAAAGTTTCAATTGTAGAAAGCAAGGTTGAATGGTCCGAGGAAGCCGACGAAGGGCTGCATGCATGTTGAACTAAGAACCCCATAGACAAAAAATATTATCACTGATGGAAAGGGGTCCTTTTTCCCCTCTTAGAGTAGAAAATCTACCCACTTACGTGAAACATGACCGGTGACCATGACTTTGGGAATAAGCATTTGGATCATTGAAAATCGTATGATAACCACTCAACTCTTTCTTCCTTCTCTCAATATCACTTGAATCTCTTTTACTAGATCCCTTGTCTTTTGCTATGATTTTTCGTAAAATCTTTGTTGTGTTTCTCTCTAAGATTTGAGGGTATTTATAGGATGAAAGTAGATGTTTTTTTAGCTTTTATGCAGGAACGGAACCAGTATTTAGGGTTGAAGGGGACAAAACATAAATGTTTAGAAGTAGAGGGTAAATTCATAAGAAGAAAACAATTTTTAAAAAAATTCAAATAGGGAGACAAAAGTAAAAAATATTATTCGCCCCAGTTCCGTCCCTGCTTTTATACTCCGAAAATATCGAAAATCGTTTGGATAACTTCATATTTTCTCTTAGTGCGCTAGAAGTGGAAAGGAACTCAGAGTCTTTTGGTAATAGATGACGGCAGAAGAACTTTAATTTTTATGATTTTAATATTTTTATTTTTTTATATATATTTTGTATCTTTATATTTTTATATTTTTGTATTTTATTATTTAGATCCATTAGACTGGGCTAATTGGATTGAGTAAAATAAGTTTTATACAGTTGTTCCTTTTTTCTCATTATTCGAATGATAGAAAATGAGTAAAAAATATGATTTTAAAAAGTGTTAGGTGTTTTGATGCACAAAAGGTCTTTAGAGTCGATGTGTGAGGCGCTAGACGAAGGCGCTCGCCTTTCGCCTTTCGTAGGTGAGGCGGTTTAAAATTTATAAATTAATTTTATAATATATTTTATACTAATATGATAATTATATTATAGATACTAAAATATTAAAATATTTCAATTGTATATAAATTTTAAAATTATTAGAAAAATATATCATAATATTAATAAACTATATTATTTAAATGTTATTGTAATATTTTATTTGAATATTTTATTTTATAATATTAATTTTTATTAATATTAATATTAATTTTTTAATGTAAGATAAATATTTGAGTAATAAAATTATTATTATTATTATTATTATAGAACAATAAAATTTCTAGTAAAAAATTAAAAAATAGTCTTAATTTATTTTGAACAAAATTATTATTTTACCCAAATTAATAATGAATACTACTAATTTTTACCAAGATATTTTGATTAGATGGGCGTTTTTGTCGTTTTAACAAAATTGAAAAGTACAATTTTCAAGGTAGGTGTATTTCTATCAAATATAATAATTTAAAATAAATCTAAAATGATAATCTTCTTCAACACGCCGTTGGTTTTTTCTTATTTTTTCATCTTCTTTCTCGTTTCTTCATCTTCTTCACCTGTTCTTATTCTTTTTCTTCATTTTTTCAACACGCTTCAGCAATGAAAAGTGCCGCCTCGTGCCTCTGATAAAAGCGTTCAGAAGCACGCGCCTCTTGTATATCGCTCCACCTCGATTTTTGGATATTTTTTCTCAATGTCTCGCGATGCCTCTCGCCTCACAGTGCCTTAGGCACGCTTTTTAGTACTAAGACAAAGATTAGAAGTTAACAAATTTGTCCAATAAAAAACAACCTAACAATGATGTCATTTCATTTTAGAGGTAGATGTGGTGTGTAGGATGTCCTATACCTTTTTCCGGTGCAAGTGTACATCTTGCCAAGTTATAGTATAAATGATATCGTCTCCCACAGGGACATACGCAACTTATTTTATCATGTACGTTGGAAATTTAAATTGCATAAGTATTCAAGTTGATTTGTAATTAATTATTTTATTAATTAATATAGTAAAAATAAAGAATCGGAGAAAAGAAATTATGGATAGGCTAGGTTAGATTACTTCGTAGTATGAATTTTGAATATAAATTATCTTCATCTTATTAATACAAAGTCAAGATTGTCGCCTCGACAAGTCGTTGAAAGGTCGCCTTGACTGCCTCGACGATGTTATGCTTCGACGACAAGTTGACAACTCATAGCTCGACAGAACGTCCTTTAATAACTCATCCTTATCCCTAATTCGGAGTACTATTGATAGCCAAGTCTTGATGATATTTTCCGACGTGAATCAAGGATGAACACCAACCGATATTACGTCCCTTTTAATCGCTAAAACCCGAACTTATCCCTAAGCCGGATTAGTCGATACCCAAAAGTAAAGACCATATTCACTCGTTCCGTGAGTCTAACTCTCCAGAGTCTAGAAAAATTGATTTTTCCTTACAAATTTCTCTCGAGCTTGAGTACAAGAAATAGTACGGACCAAACAAATAAACTATGATCAAACTTACATTAATAAAGACAAACAAAATACATCCTTATTACACAACAGTTTATTAGTTTTATACATAAATAAAATATTCATCATTATTGGTGAATATCATTTACAAGTTTTTCGTTTTTATTACTTTATCAATTTCATATTTTATCTGTTTTTCTTTTTGTATTTTTTCTATTTTCATAACAGTTTATTTATTTGCTTTCATAGTAGTTTTAATCTATCTTTGTGACAATGTTGTCTATTTTTTTAGTAGTTTAATGTTCGCATGACAAATATCAATCGAACAATGCTAGTAACGAAGATTTGTCATTTGTGAAACTTTTAATTTTCTTATGTGGTTTTGTAGATTTACCAAGCTCAAGTAACGAAAGAAGTTGCTTTCTTCTTTGTGCACTCGGGTCAAAATAATAAATTTATTGGATATTTATCAAAAGATTGTTAGATCTTTTGTAAGTGATATGATTTGTACTTTAATATCTTTCACATCTTTTATATTTTCTTTTTTTTTATACATTAAAATTTCAATATCTGTGATGTGATTCCTTTTATAATCTTTTTCACTTTTAATATAAATCCAGTTTAAAAAAACAGAAAACGATTAATATAACAAGTTATTAAATATTTCGTAAATTACACCAAGGAAAGAAAAATAAAAAAATAAAAGACTTGCACGAGCCCTCTAACCCAAATGGTTAAAGGAATGGTTGTTGTTCTTAGAGGTCACGAGTTCGAGCACCAGTGATTCTAACAGAGTGATTGAGTGATCAATGTCAAATGGTATAGAGATTATATTCTAGAACATATATTACTATAATTATTGTTAATTAATTTTAAAAAAATAAAAGACAATATTAAAATATTAATTACTATTTTTTTTATCCTTTTAGGTGTTTAAAATATTATTTTTTTAATTAAAATATGTTTTAGTTTAATCTTAAAAAATATATAAATGATAGTTTGAACACTTAAAAAGAAAAAAAATATTATGCACCTAAAAAGAATAACGGGATAGTTTTAACAATAGACGCATAATAAAAAAATAAGATTGTTTGAATAACATTAAATTAAAATAAAAAAATAACGTAAATATAAAATAAGATTTTTTTTTGTATAATTGCATTTAAGATTTTTTTTAGTTTAAATTATAATAAAATAAGATTTTTATCCTTTTCAAAATTTAAATTTAAAGACTTAATAAACCTTTTTCTCTTCAGATGTTTAATCTTAGCTCTATCCCTTATTAGCATCATACACATATATAATATACATATAATAGATGAATTTGTTTTAAACAGACATATAATAGATGAATGGATGAAGGTACGTATACATATATATACATATGACGAATTCAATTTCTTTACGTATATACTCTTTTGTATGTCTATATACATAAGCATCTATGACTCATTCTTCTGAGGGAAAAATATTAAAATTATTATAAAATCATAATATATAGATTGTAAATTAAAAAGAGAGAGAGAAATAAAACATTTAATACAAACCCAAACTTTATATAAATTAAACAACCGATACATATGTGCCAAACATTACAACATAAACTATAAAAAGCTCACACACAAATTAACCTTAAACAAACAAAGTTCAGTTCTTAACCCTAGAGATATGATGAGGAGAAAACGACTTTAAACCCTGTATTTTTCTGTTGATTACACCCTCAGTTTCTCGGGAAAATGCTTGAACACAACCCAAACAATAACTCAGAAAGTAGTTTTTTTTTTTCTTATGATATGATGATGTAAGCTAGAGTTTTCCTTGAGAGATCATCTCCAGCAAATCCAGCTCCTTCCTCAACGAATCCATTCCCAAAGGAAGCTCGAAATGCTCCACGGAACTGCTGCTACTACCTTCTCCGATCATCGATCCAAAGCTTTGATTGTGTTGTTCGCTATAAACATTCGCATCCAAACTGTAATCCATTTGCTGCTGCTGTTGGCGCTGACGATGAATATGATTAAAAACTTCCAAATTCCAATCCCTAGGGCTGAAACCCGAGTTTCCGTGTTGTACTTGGTGTGGGTTAGTGCTGGTTTCAGGGTTGGTGGTTTCGAACACCATCTTCGCGATGTCATGTTGGGTCGTCAGTGGTGATGTCGACGGCGAGGCTGAGGCTGAGGTCGAGCTTAAGGAGTTGATGTAGTTTTGTAGAATAGAACCTTTAGGAGCGCTGCCGTCCTTGGGTTTGCGCCTCGAATGTTGCCTTCGCTTGGTGGCGTTCCAGTGGTTCTTTATAGTGTTTTCGGTACGTCCTGGGAGTTTCTTGGCTATCTCGGACCATTTGTTTCCTACTTCTCTGTGTGCTGCAATCAGTATCATATCTTCTTCTTCACTCCACGAATCCTTCTGCAAAATCAAATAAAGCAATATAACCGTAGACGGTGACAAATTCATAAATATAAAAAATAAACATAATCAATAAAATAAATAATTAACATTATAAAATTCAGATTTTAAGATACATAAAATCAATAAGAAATAATCGACATTCATTATTTGTACGTAGAAGGAATTGTTTTACTGTTTATCAATATGCTTTATTATTTATTATGCACGATGACTATGGAGATTTATATCCTTAGAATAAACCACGTGATGTCCATTCTTAAAAATATATAATTATTATATTTAATTTTAAAATAAACCCATAATGTATCAAATATAAAAACTATTTATTTTACATCTTTTTATTGATAATATATACATATAAGAATGTAATTTTAACTCTTTCTTTATGGACTCCAAAAAGGTTTAAGATCTTATGGTGGGTTCATCTAGGTTCGACAAACGTACGGTAAAGCAAAAACATTTTTTCCATGTAAAAAGTTTTGTCCAATGACATTTGATTTTAAAAAGTAAAACTAACGAGTTTATTTTTTATTAAATTTTATGATTACAATTAATTATGATGATAAGCTTGAAGTTAGTAACATTTTGGTCTAACCTACCACTAGTTTGATCATGTGTTAATATGTGTTGTCACGTATAAAACGATATACGGTTAAAATGGTAATGTTTTATACACTGCTTAATAAAATATGTTAAATAAAGAAATAATAACAACAAAAACCTTGACGTAGATATTCCCATTCATTTACCGACGCGTGTCATCTGAATATGAAATTTTCATAACGGAAGAAATTAGTTTTAATTTTTACAACTAATACTATGTATGCATATGATGTATGAATGAATACATGTATATCAACATACATACATAATCTTTTGCATGAATGAATGTTGAATACAATCTTTTATGCAAGGAATACATGTACACATATAATATGATATATGTATATGTATATGTATATGTATATGTAGGCATCCATATGCTATGCATAATACATGATCATGTATGTGTGTGTATGGTTGATGTGTTAATGGGAGATGAAAGAGGAAAAGGAAATGGAAAATAAGGTAAAAAGAACCTTGATATCAGGCCTCAGGTGGTTATGCCATCTCTCTCTACACTGTTTCCCCACCCTTCCGTCCAGCAGCTTAGCGATTAGAGACCATCTCTTCGTTCCATGCCTCGATATCAATTGTAGTAGAATTCTGCAAAAATAAATACATACGGACATACGTATAGTCAGATCTTCATATGAATCTACTATGATTTTAAAAGGAAAAAACACGACCGTAATCAAGCAAAACAAGTGAACCTGTCTTCTTGAGGAGACCATTGACCTTTGATTACATTAGTTTTCTTAACAGCCCTGTTAAGTCTTTTGGATTTGAGGAACCTCATGTTGTTGTTGTTGTTGTTCTCATCAGCTTTGTCTCGATCATTATTCACGTTTTGATCTGCTGTGATGCATGAGACTTCATCACCGACTTTTGCGGCCACTGATGGAGGCGTATGAGGCGGTGTTTGGTCTTGCTGCTGGTAACTCCGACTATCGTCTGTATTAGGCGGGCAGAGTAGGGGTTGAGGCCAGGTTTGAGTTTGAAATCCTTGGAAAATCAGTCTGTTGTTTGAAGAAGTTGCGTGATCCGGTACTGTAAACGACAGGGAAGGGATATAAGCATTGAGATCATTGGAGAAACCACTGGTGTAAGGCTGGACAAAAGGGTCGGTGCATGCGTTGGAATTCTCAAAGAAAGGACTCTTTGAGGCCCCATCGGGGAAGTGACGAAAATGGTGAGGATTATTCCGGAGACAGCCGTGGTTGGTAGCACCGGGAGTTGAGTTACCACCACGGTCCTGGTTCAGAATAAAGTTGTGAACCAACGCTTTGGAAGATGACGCAGAAGCATCACCAGCCAAACGAAAGTTAGAGCCGTTAAACTCAGGTGGTTTGAAGGGAGAATTAGAGTTATTTTCCTGGAAAAGGCAAGAAAGGAAAGGAAAATCCTCTCTAAAGCTTGCATCAAACTCCATGCAGACTGAACAAGGAAGGAGAGAAGCAGAAAAGAGAAAGAGAAAAATAAACCTGAAGAGAAATGAATAACGTTTGTTTTGCAAAATAGGGTGATACTTATGGTTTATAAAGGCGTAAGGCTCAGTTTCTATGTAGGCTATTTTTCTTAATTTACTTATTTATATAACTTTATATTCCATATATATTAAAAAAAAAATAAAAGGGTCAAAAAAATCGGATTATTTGGCAATATTTTAAGCCCTTGATGAAATAGGA
Organism: Abelmoschus esculentus; assembly: GCA_035048815.1. NCBI lineage: Eukaryota > Viridiplantae > Streptophyta > Magnoliopsida > Malvales > Malvaceae > Abelmoschus > Abelmoschus esculentus. The sequence goes on from JAUCBN010000066.1 coordinate 2,702,684, forward strand.
AAGCAAGGGTTAAGATTGAAAGTTGACAGTGACTGTTACACTTCCAAGTTAAGTGTTGCAAAGGGCAAGAAGGAAATGGACCCAAAGTAATCATTAGTCAGTTAAAAAGATTTATATATCTTCTTCTAAATATTATTTTTTTATTAATTTTACCAATTTTAGAATTAATTAAATGATTTTATAAAATATGATTCGATTAAATCTGATTTAATTTTAAGAATCCGATTAAATTTAACTTTTTATTCAATTAATTTTGTGGGGTCAATGGCAATATGAAATTTAGAGAGTTTAGCTCTTTTAAGGGTGTTGATTTTGATTTTTCATGTATTTATTTTGATTTTCTCTTTAATTACATCTTTCAATGCTTTGTTAAAACTCTAATTTATAATTATAGAGAGGAGCCTCTGATTTTATATTTATGAATTCCAGCTGTGAATGCATTTTTGTAAAAGAAAAAGAAAATTAGAAGAGATAATAGAGTGAAATAAGTCACGTTTAACTCACGAAGACTAAATTAATGCTTTAATATTTCAGACATCAAACCAAAATTGTGCATTATTTGTAGCTATAGTCTTCAATTAACTTCATGAATAAATTAAGTACTTCAACTTTTTCAATATAAACTTTTAACTAAAAAATTAGAATTAATTATATAAATATATATAAAGAATATTTGTCACGCCAAATATGTGATTATAAACTCTTTTTATATATTTTTTTTGATAAATAATAAAATTTATTTTTATAAACTCTTTTTATAACAAAAATGTTATATACAATTTTTAGTGAATTTTCTTAATCAAATCAGTTGAATAACCTTTAATTTTATTTTTACTAATCGGATTTCTTATTTTTTACATGATTTATCAATCTAATTATACCAAATTTAGTTATTTATTAATAATGAAATTATAAATCTAAATAAATTCATGATTTTTTTTATTAATAAAAGGGGTAGGCGAAGCCCAGAAAGGTATTTTATTTTGTCTTGAGAGAGTATTTTGGAACTAAAAGATTTGTGTTTTATGAGAAAATTTTGAGAAAGAGGGAAAAAATTTAATTGAGGAAGGTTTGTATATTTATTATTTCTTTTTATTTTTAAGTCGCAAAATAAATGATTCCACCCATTTATTTATATTTATTTAAGTTTTACAAAAAAATTATATTAAAATAATGAGTCAATATTTTAATTTAAATATACTCAAATTTGTAAGTTTCGATATTAAGGTATATGACAATTGACAAAATATTAACTTTAGACAAGATGGGTGCAAAACATTTCTTACTCATACATGACTTTTAAAATTTAATTTTTCTATGATATCTTTCCGTGTCAGAACGATATATTAAAAAATAAAAATTACTACTAATCACTTGGATAAGATAAATAATACACCAAAAGATAATTTTTTCGATTACGAGTGGATTTTTTTTCACCTGACCATGTCCATGGTTGATAGATTAGTTGATTATCATATACCTTAATATTAGAACTTACAAATTCGAATATATTTAAATTAGAATTTAATCATAAATCTGAGTTTATTTTAAAGGTTTCATTATTTGAGAGATAAACGAATACGATGACTCACATTTAAGATATTATTTAAATTTACCCTCAAAATAAAAGAATGTTGCATTATTAATTTATATACCAATATACAACATACGTATATCAAAGCATAGCAAAGACAAAAAATGGCATAAAGAAGCATGAAAAAAAAAGTAAAAAAAATAATTAAATTAATTAATTACTCTTGCCATGTATAATGCAAATCATACCCTAGGATGGGTCACTGCACGGCCATAAGAAGGTGGCAAATAATTAATAATACAAAAATAAGGCCATAAAAAGGCAAAAAATTAAAAAAAGCATAACAAAAATTAAATACTTAATTAAATAAACTAAAGGGAAGGAATTAAAAGACTAATTAACCCAAATAGGGTTAACCTGTGATCTTTATACACAATTTAAAAAAAAAATTTGAATGTGAAAAGAAATGACTAAATTAAATAATTTTAAAAAAATCTAGGACTACAAAAATAAATCTAGTTGGAGAAGGAGTTTAATAATAGAATTAAATTATTTTTTAAATCCATTCGTTCTAGCAATAAAGTCTAAGCCTAAAATAAAATTTATTTTTCATTTTTTACCCAAAAATATCAAAATCTTTTTCCTTTTTCCCTTCTAAATAACATAGTTATGGTTCAAGGGTTCTTCAAGAACTCATGCTCTTTTTTTTTTAGAATTCAACGACCCCGAGAAATTATATCGTAGGTCCGATCCATCACGTCAGTTATGTCCCATCTAATTATAACCACCCACTTTACTATTAATTTCCAACTCATTTTTTCAACCAATAAATCTTCACTTATATTTTTCATATCATTTTAAAAATATAATTTCTAAAAATTATATTAATTACATGACAGATTAGTAGTGAAGTGATGATTTTTATTGGTTAGGAACCATAAAATAACTCTGAAATACTCTATATATTGAATGTCAATTGTAGCCTAAATTTGTTTTTACATTCATTTTTATACCCATAAAATTAACAAAATATAATATTAAAAATCAAATAAAAATTATTATTGCTCTTATTTATTCTTAAAATTAAGCTAATTTTCTCCTTTCTGTTCTATTATATGAGGTGATCGAACGTTGAAGAAGGAAAAAAAAAAGTTAAAGACGGGTTCATTTTACGTAGTAGCTAAAGAGTTGGGCGCGTGACTTGCACGTGTAAATGTGAAAGCTGGATGATTATTTTTGTTCAATTTGGATTCTCTGATTTCATCCAGATCCAATGATTAGAGCATGATTGGACAAAAACAAATCATTAAATTAGGGTTTTGGTTCATTTATGATTTGGATTTTTATTGGGCCTTATATATTTGGGTTGATGTGTATTCAGTAAATTCAAAATATAAATGAATTTTGAATAAGTTGAGTGTGTACAAATTTTATTTAGTAATTTTTTAATTATATTTAATTAATGATATATAATATTCTTAATAATAATAATAATATTGACGACGATACATTAAAAATAATAATGATAATAATATAATAGCAACGTCATAGGACCTAGATAAAATAAGTGATTATAATTTCTTCTCTTTGATTATTGTTGGAACTATCGGTAGAGATGTATTTGATACTGATAAAAGGTTTAAAACAATGTTTAAATGGACAATAAAATATGCCAAGAGTCTCTTTTATGTTCAAGCATACAGGGTCTGCAAGTAATACAATTTTGGTAAGTTGAGTTATCGATCCCACAAAGATTATATTGGGGATTTAATTGATTTGACGTTTACTTGTTTTGCAAGAAAATAATGTTGATGAAAATAGTCTCTTTAAAAACTAAGAAGAAGTAATAAAATAATCTAAAGTAAAATAAAACAAAGTTATTCGAATAGTTGTTGGTAAGGAAGGTGTTTTAAAATGAGTAATGATTGTTGGTAGGGAATACCTGGTTTTTATATGGTTTATGCTAGTTTTTATTGACATATATATCTTGGAATTGTTTTTCGAGCAAATTCAACCGTAGCAAGCCCTCTCTCGATGGTTGATGCACTAAATTAGCTAAGTAAACCTGTAACCCCCTCGACCCAGTCTAGACACCACTAGACTCGAACGAGTTACATGGGGATACCGAGGTTAATCTAAAGACTCGCCCTGATAAATAACCCTAAAAATTAAACGACTATTTTTTTATCTTATCTAGGTGCTTTATTTTGATCCTACATGTCCATGCATAGATTATATTGAATTACAATGGAAACAAATAAGGATTGGGTCCTAAAATGTACAAACATCCTTCAAAGTGTTCAAACATTCTCTAGATGCATTTATATACCTAAGGGGCATTAAGCACATAACGTAGCATACTTACTAGATGCAATTCAACCTAGATATTAAAAGCATAACACCAACTTTCATTGACATACTCACATCAACCATATATCATAATCACACATGGTAGATTCATGAATAAAACATCAAAATAGCTTCATTAAACTCAAAGTATACCAAAAAACCAAATTCAGTTCACAAATCTGACACCGATAGTGATAATCATCATAACTATTAGCATAAACATCATTCTCATTATGATATCTCATCTCCATTGCTCTCTCACTACTACTAATGTTATAAAAGACATACTTGAGCTTTCACTTGGCGGTTACTTGGATTCTTGCTTCTCTTTACTGTCTCTACACTAAATACTCTACATTGAAGGTAAATGAGAGGGTAAGCATAAGCTTAGTGAGTAAATAAAAACAAGTATAAAAACTCCTTGCAATGCAGCCCATGTTAAGCCAATTTATTAATTTAAAAAAATTAAGTCATGCTCTTTGTAGAGCATTCATGGTTAACAAGGCCATCTTTAGAAAATCAGTAAGTGGCCATGGCTCGCAAGCCACAAAACCTTTTCAAAATCCCTTTTTGAAAACACATTCTTAATAAGAAAAAAACAAAACTTATATGCTACCCATAGCAATGCTTAAATTAAAACTCTTGTGCACAAATTAGAGCACATGTAATGGACATTGCAAAGTAAAAACACATGCCTTTTAGGTCATATTGGTATTAGTGATCCGATTAGTCTACCGCTAATTGTTGGGATAAATAGAATCTCGCTCGGTCCCTTGAACGAGGTTACATGGAGGTCTAGTTCCACCATGCCAAAACTCACCTTACTGTCCGAGTTAGTTATCAAAACCGAATGCGATAAAGTCCCTTATACCGCGCAGCATTAGCTCCCCTTAATGCATCACTGAGGAATTTCACACGTACGAATTTTATATATTTAGTGCACTATCATCCTATTGGTCGATCAGCTTATCCATATTAATCATCACATAATATCCAATACAAAACAAAACTATTGCTCAAGTTTAAAGATAAAAACAATATTTTAACCACGTGTATCCCACTATCTCATGCATCAATAATGCATCAATTTCAAAAACCAGTAAAAACTATTTTTCTCATGTTTTCAAAACAAAACCATGGGAGCATAATAGGTATATAAAAACTTTATAAAAATAGTCTCATGAGCATTTAAAATACATGCATATTCATATATGCACAAGTATAACATGAGCATGACTAATCATAGTAAAAGCAAGGCATAATATGAGAACCTTTAAGAAAGCAATACTTTAAACTAACATCCGAGTATAGGGAGGTTTTTCACACCTTCCTTACACCCCAAAACCTTTTAAAACACATTTAAAACCCTGTCGAATTGGAAGCCCTCATTATCCACTCACTGATTTATTGAAACTTTCTCGATAAGTCATCCAAAAACGAGATTTAACTTTCCGATCACTCTCAAACTTGTTCCTCTATCTCTTGACCTGATTCAAGCATCAAAACCAGAGGATTTATTGCATTAAAACGCACCCAAACATCCCTTAAGTCGGACCAATACCAATCAACCCCTAAAAACACCATAAAACTTAACTGAAACTCACTGACAACCTCTCCAAACACTACCTAAACCTTATGTCCGAGATTAGATACTTAAAATACATCTTAATTACATCTAAAAACTTCAAGATTCATGTATTTAGGCATAAAAAATAGCCATGTAAAACCCTTGAACGAAAATCAAGAAAACAATAAAATTTTTATCAAGAAAATCGATTTTATTGATACAAGACTTTAAATATTGTTGCAATCAACCAAGAACTTAGTTATTAATTTCATTAAAGAAATTTAGGTTTCAGAGGTTTGAATGATTCTCACCTCCAAAATTGATCCAACCTCCTTCCAAGTTTTAAAAACAAGAAAACCCGTAGAAAAACGAAGAGATTTTGAAGAAGAAAATTATAGAAAATTAAACCAACGAATATTTATTAAAAAGAAAGGATATTAAACTTGAAAAGATGATTAATAGGTTGCCTTGGGGAAGAAGAAAACGAAATTTAAAGAAGAGTTATTTTTAAAAAGTGAATTTTTAAGTTTTGGATAGGGGTGTAAACGAACCGAGCTTGAACGGATAAGGGTACATTCGTGTTCGTTTATTTATTTTTGAAGGTTTTCAAACTCTGTTCGTGTTCGTTTAAATTTTTAATGGTATGTTCGAGCTTGGTTCGTTTATTTTTTTTGTGTTCGGGCTCGGTTCGTTTAACATTCACGAACGTGTTCGTTTATATGTTCAATAATTTGTTCGTTTAACGTTCGTGAACATGTTCGTTAAGCGTTCACGAACAAGTTCGTTTTTATATATTCATCAACTTGTCCATTTAGCGTTCACAGAAATGTTCATTTAGTGTTCATGAATATGTTTGTTTAGCGTTCGCGAACATGTTCGTTTAACGTTCGTGAACATGCTCGTTTATGATTTCTACAATTTTAATTAAACAAACATAAATATATTAAATAAAATAAAATTAACCAGCATAAATATTCGTTTAAAAACATAAATATATAATGTACTAAAATAAGAAAATAAAAACGTAAATAATGTTTATTTTTAGAGAGATTTGAAAGAGGAGTGTAGTTGTAGGATATTAGGGAAAAAAGGTGATTGAGGTTCCAATATGGTTTATATACTTTGAATTTGGGTTATTAAAGAATATAAACGAACTAATAAATGAACATTAACGAGCTTATAAACGAACATAAATAAGCCTATAAACGAGCTTATGAACGAGTATATAAACGAGTTTGTTCGTGAACATAAACGAGCCGAACACACTTATGTTCGTGTTCGTTCATTTATTAATCGAACATAAAATATTTGTTTATACTCGTTTATTTAACTTAACGAACATTATACGAACGGTTCATGAGCAGCTTGTCGAACGCTCTGTTCGTTTACACCCCTAGTTTTGGATCAAAATTAGGGAATTTTGATTATTTCGATTAAAAGAAGGGATTAAAGGTTGTTTATATAGTCTATTGTAAGTTTTAGATGAACTAGGATTAGGATTGGATCAAATCCCCTTAAAGATTCAAAGTTTTAACCCAATTACAATTTAGTCACAAATTTTTCAATTTTTACAAAATAGTCACTAATTTCAAAATCTATAGATTTCAAGGGTTAATTTTCAAAATTTATTTGACCAAATTAAAATATATGTTAAATAATATTTTTAAAATATCTTTCCAAGATTTTTTTTCATCAAAAACTAATTTTTAAGAATTTAATCCCGAACTAGGTTTAACCGACTAAACCAGTTCACTAAACCTCTAAACCAACCTCTAAATTTCTAGGCCTATTTTTGGGACGGTACAAAACCCCCTTATATCTCTATAGTGCTTACATTTTCTTAAAACCAATTTGATTAAGTACCAATCTTTACTTCGTATGGGTAGATTTCACTTCCGAAGTAAGTTCATATACTTGAACGACTTATCTCGAAGCTTATATCCCAAGTATTCAACAATTTATTTATTGAATACCAAGTCGGTTAAGATATTGAAAAACAATGACTAAACTATGCCAACTCTTGCTTGGTAGAGTATTTAGGAAAATAGTAATGTCTACTCTCGCGTGGTATTATACAGTTTAAAATTTTAAAAGCTTGCCAAATATATACACTTTGCTAATGACAGAAATGCATATAAAGAACTATGGCACAAAACCAATGTTTATATCCAAAATATCCCCGACCAACTATTAAATCAATCCATGGTACGAGGGTTAACCAAAAAACTATAAAGAGTTTTAAACTTCATCATCCAAATAAAAATTAAAGTGAACAACTTGTGCCAAGGAGAATTGGAAAAGAGGTCTCTCAATACAACTCTTCATGCTAGCCTCTCAGTTGCGAAGTTGAACCACCCTTCATTGACCATTTGTCTGTCACTCTTTGCTCTAACACCTTATCTGATCACCTCTTCCTTCTCGTTAACTCTTTGTCCATATTGATTGATGTCTTTTGGTCTTGACCGATTAGTTCTTTATATAGAGACTTACGGGAGAATACTAAAATAAGCTCGACCCATTTGAAATTTGAATTCAAGGGATAAATGATAAGACTTTTATTTGATCTGATCTCCTTGATAGCTTATCAAGACGACGCAATAGCTTATCATTCTAGGGTTGACGTCATCATATTCTAGCTTCGTCGACAGACGTCTTAGCACAACTCTTGGCATGAAATTTTCTCCTATTTTTTGAAAGTTATCCAAAGATAGTCCTTATCCTCTCCTACATTTTTGAAGCTCCTATTTTTTTTGGGTTTCATCATCTATTGGCATGGATGCTGGCAAACTTTTGCCAACAAACGCTCGATACAATCCTGATCTTTCCGTGCCAACAATATTTAGCATCCTCCTCGACAATCTAATTGGTTCCTTGTTCGCTATTTTTCTTATCAAACTCTTATAAAACAAAGAAAAAAAAACCATTCGAAAAGAAAAGGCAGTCACCAACTCCTTGATGCAAATACATAAATCTAGGTAATTAATACAACTAAATATTTTCAAGTACAAAAAAAACGTATCAAGATAGTCATGAAAATTAGTACTTTTGAGGAGGTAACACCATCAAACCAACTCATTATTGTCCTCAAGTAATATAAAAAAATAATAAAAAATAAAAAGATTAATGAAAATAATACCTCGACAAAATTTGATTAGAATGTCAATATGTGATCGCAAGCAGACTTTGATTCTAATGTTGCCCTCAAAAACTTCATTAAATCATGTCAAGCAGATAATAATTCAAGTACCACAATATAACCCTATTCTAAGTGCATAATGTGGGCACAAAATATGGGTAATATGTATCAAATATCCTTTCACTCCCTTAGTTAATTTTTCTATCAAACTTAGATTTAATATTTTCATCTTTTTCCTATTTTTTCTTGCCATTTGTGTTTCTTGCATTACTTAGTTTGCTTTGTGATGTTGTTTAGCGTGAGTGATAAGAGGAAACATACCATGAATTCTCATCTTAATCTAGATATCAATAGGTTTTCTCTTCAACACATAAACTAAGGTTTTAGACTTAAGAATCAAGAGGGAGAATACAACGAAGCCCTAAGTACTTATTATCCCTATTTAGAGGAGAGTTCATTACTTTCTTTGTAGTTGACAGAACATTGTTACCTGTCGAGTTTAGGACTTTCTACACCTTTTACGGTGCAAGTGCACACCTTGTCAACTAATAGTATAAAAAATCGAATCCTACAAGGACTGATTTTACCTACATAACCTATTTTATCTCGCATGATGGAAATTAAATAGAACAAATAATTTAAGTTTGGTTTGTAATTAACTACTTTATTAACTAATACAATAAAATAATAAATCGAAGAAGAAAATAAAATATAAATAAGCTAGGTTAGATTGCTTCGTAGTGTTGATTCCGAATGTAAATTATCTTCTTATTAATGTAAAGTCAAGATTGACGCCTTGGTGGGTCGTTAAAGGGTTGTCTTGGGGTTATGCTTCTACGAAAAGTTGACAACTCATAGTTCGACAGGACGTCCTTTGATGACTCTTCTTTATCCCTAATTCAGAGTACTATTGATGGCCACGTCTTGATAATACCTCCCAGCGTGAATCAAGGATGAACATCAACCAATATTACGTTCATTTTAATCATTGAAACCCGAACTTATTCCTAACCTGGATTAGTCAATACCCAAGATTAAAGACTATATTCACTCATTTCGTGAGTCTAACTCTCCCGAGTCTAGACAAATAGATTTTTTCTCACAAACTTCTCTCCCGAGCTTGAGTGCAAGAAATAGTATGAACCAAGAGCAAATAAACTATGAATAAAAAAATTGCATTAATAAAGATTCAAACAAAATACATTCTTCTTCCACAATTACTCTACAAAATAACCAAGGCCTTAGGGAAGAATTAGAACATAATGATGAAGATGACGACTAGGTTTTTATTCATGACCTCTTGATTGCCTTCTCTTATTCTTAGGGTATGATATTTATAAGCTAAACCTAGGTCAAAACTCTCTAACTAGAATTTAGATTTAGAATAAAATACAATTTTCTTACATAAATAAAATATCTTTATTTTATTTTCTAGTTTATTCCTATTAGGATTCTTTTTCTTGCGTGGCTTTGACCAAGGTTTTTCTCGTTCTTCTTTGCTCTGTTTTTCTTCGGGCTTGTCTCAAACGATTCAATTCTTTATGTTCTTTCTATCGCACTCCATTTATGATCGTTCAAGTGTTGTCGTAGTGACAAGATCTACCGCCTTGGGGGGTGTTGTTTTGCATCTTATCATTGGCTGGTCCAATCTGCGTCTTCCTCCATTCAACATCTCTCAAAGAATAATTCTCCCCCAAATTGCTAATTTTTAGGTAGATTATTTTCCCAAACTTTTATTTGATCCAATCTTTTATTTTTTACTGAATTTAATGACATACTTCTTTTTTTATTCGAATCAATTCTAGGCTGGCATATTCTTTTCCATTCCATTCTATTGAAACAAATTTCTTGCCCTTTGTGTCAAGATTGCTTCCAAATTTGTGGAAATCATTGGAAATTATTTCCATTCTTTTATGAAATCAAATTAACCTCTATTTTTAGGTTTTGGATTCTGTTAAGAGGGGAAACATACATAGAGAAGGAGGCTTGACGTGCGGGATCCATAGCTGAGTATTTTCTTGATCCAATCCGAACCATTGAATTCTATCTTGATCCAGTAGTTAATGATTGTGAAATTTTAGTGATGAAAGCTACCTTTTTTGCTTATTCGAAACCCCCTTTTCAATTAGTTCGTTGATTTTTTCTTTTAAAAACTGAAAAAACGGAGTCGCCACCAATATTTTAAAAAGGTGTGATTGGATCACCTAAAAAGTGTTATTTTAATAAAATCATTTTATTTTATTAAAATAACAATTTTGGTCTACGAAAAAAAAACAGGTTCGAAAGTCTGATACATGTGAGGAAGGTTTAGCATCCCCACAACACCCAAAAATTATTACCTAACCGATTTCAAAATGTTTGAATATCAGAATTTGCAAATTCGTATGACGATGATCAATAAAAAATTCACCATTTCTTGAAACACGTTTGTAAATTAAAAAAAAATCAACAAACTAATAAAAAATGAAGAACAAAATTAAGAACATAAACTAAAGCTTACTTTTATTCCAACTTTGAAGTATACAACTTGGATTTTCGTAGTAATTTTTTCTCCTCTTTTCTTTTTGTGTTTCTAGTTTTTTTTTTTTTTTTGTATTTTACAAATGGAAATGGACTTGTTTATATAGTGATTTTTCTACTAAAAATACAATGAAGAATAAAAATAATTCTCCCCAAAATTGCTAATTTTTGGGTAGATTATTGTCCCAATTTTTTATTTGATCCAATATTCCATCCTTGACTGAATTTGATGATATACTTCATTTTTTATTCGAATCAATTCTGGGCTGACATATTCTTTTTCTTTTCATTAGATTGAAACAAATTTCTTACCCTTTGTGTCACGATTGCTTCCAAATTTGTGGAAATCATTGGAAATTATTTTCATTCTTTTTCGAAATCAAATTAACCCTCACTTTCAGGTTTTGGATTCTGCTAGGAGGGGAAACACACATGGAGAAGGAGTCTTGACACGCGGGGCCCATAATTCAGTATTTTCTTGATCCAATTTGTATCATTAGATTTTATCTTGATCCAATGATTGTGAAAATTTAGCGATGATTGTCTTAAGTTATAAACTCTAGCACATACTATATGATCAATTTGATTCAAATTGCCATCTTTTATTGATGGTTGATTTCAAAACATTAAATGATGATTGAGTTCAAAACATTAAATGATTAATAGTTGAAATTGAAGCTAAAATTAAAAGATTGACAAAAACACATTTTTGTAATAATATATCTGTAATTATATATACATTTGATTAGAGAAATACTTAACTCAACTTGAATTGAATCAAACATCTAAATATTGACTCAACCTGAAAATCAATCGATTTGATAATGACACAATCCGAAATGAGAATTGAATTATCCGATATTAATTTGACCTGATAAGTTAATCGATTTGATATTAACCCGATTTGAAAATCAATTAATCTGATACTAACCTGACTCAAAAGACCATAGAATCGAAATAAATTCAATTCAAACTTGATTCAGCCCTAATTGAAAATGAACCAAAAATCAACTAGAATCAAAATGACATAACTTGAATCTGAACCGGACAACCCAATTATCACCTCTACTCACATAGGTGTGGATGAATAAGTGTTATAGAATTCATTATGGATGGGGCTAAGTCTAGTGATTTCTTCAATCCCAAAACCTCCTTTGGAATCTTTTAGACATCTGATTGTGAATGTGACTCATACTCAAACTCGTTGTTTTTGATAATATACATTCGTAGTGAAAATTGTTCTCTACAAGTTTTTAGGATTTATGTTGGGATATAGATTTTAGGGTTAGTATTTTACTATTTATGATTAGGTTTAAGGTTTGAAAATATATTTTGTAGTTTAAAGTTTATGGGTTATGACCTCTAAAATTATTATATGAAGACTTTTTAAAAGGATGCTTATGAAAAAATTATACTAATAACGTATCAAATAATTTTCCTTCGCGATCTTTTACATTAAGTCGAATGGTTAATGATCGTGAAAATTTAGTGATGACAGTTGCTCCTCTTTGCTTATTCACAACCCATTTTTCAAGTTGTTCAACGATTTTTTTTCTTTTAAAAACTAAATAACAGAGTCACAACCAATTTTTTAAAAAGGTATGATTAGATCACCTAAAAATGGGTTATTTTAATAAAATTATGTTATTTTATTAAAACAATAATTTTAGTTTGTGAAAAACAAAAAAACAAGTTCGGAAGTCGGTTACGTGTGAGGAAGGATTAGCATCCCACAATGCCCAAAAATTGGTACCTAGTCGATTTTAAAATGTTTTAATGTCAGAATTTGCAAGTTCGTATAAAATTTTAGTTATTGTCCATTTATGAATTTTGATTTCATTTTAACGGCTCTACCGTCACGAGAGTGAATTTTAATCACTGCCAATATTTCTAGCGCTAACCCGTTACCTCCTTTTGGTAGAACACCACATTAATTGCATTCTACTTTTAACAAAGAAAGTTAGCTACGTTGAAAGCTTTTATTATTTTAAATCAATTATTAGTCCTAAAAATATCTAGGTGAATTTTATAAGGTTTAAATATATTTAAGTGTGTTTTATTAATTATAAAAAAAATCTTATTTCGAAAACAAAGGCTCTAACTAAGTTTTTCAAGAACTTAATCCTAGGTTTATACAAAACTATTAAAATGTAATCATATAACAAAATAAAAAAGAATTATATAGAAAAGATAAAATATAATTATTTAAAAGAAAGCATACTTATCCTTACTTGAATTAAAACCCAAGATTCAAACTACTTTCGTAAAAAATAATCTTTTATATTATTTTTAAAGAATAAATAAAAAGGATATAAAAAACTTGATTAATGATCTTTTTAAAACTCTTGAAAATATGATGTTTTGTAGAAATAATAACAATGCGAATGAAGGATTTAATGAAGGTAATAATCCCAATTATTTTAAAACACACGTGCACAAGCACTTTTTATTAGTCTCTTTATTTTTTTTCTTTAAATGTTTTTGATGTTCTTTAAGAATGAAGAACCCCGAGAACTAACCACCGTGTCGTTCGCCCTCCACCAATTCCAACCACCACATTACGACGGTGATGAACAAAAAATTCACCCTTTCTTGAAACACAGTTGAAAATTTTAAAAAAAATCAACAAACTAATAAAAAATCAAGAAAAAAAATTAAGAACATAAACTAAAACTTACTTGTATTCCAACTTCAAAGTATACAACTTGGATTTTCGTAGTGATTTCTTCTCTTTTTTGTGTGTGTTTCTTGTGTTTCTGTGTGTGTTTTACAAAGGGGAATGAGAGTTGTTTATATAGTGATTTTCCTACTAAAAATACAATGAATAATAAGAATAATTTTCCCCAAATTGCTAATTTCTGGGTAGATTATTGCCCAAAATTTTCATTTGATCCAATCTTTCATCTTTGACTGAATTGGATGATATACTTTTTTTTAATTGAATTAATTCTAGGCTGACATATTCTTTTCCTTTTCATTCGATTGAATCAAATTTCTTATCCTTTGTGTCAAGATTGCTTCCAAATTTGTGAAAATCATCGGAAATTATTTCCATTCTTTTTCCAAATCAAATTAATCCCCATTTTCAGGTTTTGGATTTTCCTGGGAGGGGAAACACGCATGGAGAATGAGGTTTGACGTGCAAGAACCATTGCTGAGTATTTTCTTGATCTAATCTGAACCATTGAATTCTATCTTGATCCAATGATTAATGATCGTGAAAAATTAGTGATGATTGTCTCAAGTTATAAACTCTAGCACATACTATATGGGTCAATTTGGATCAAATTGTTATCTTTTAATGATGGTTAAATTCGAAACATTAAATGATGGTTGAGTTTAAAACATTAAATGATTAAGAGTTGAAATTGAAGTTAAAATAAAAAGATTGACAAAAACACATTTTTACAGTAATATATCTATAATTATATATATATATAGTTGAATAGACAAATACCCAACTCATCTTGAATTGAATCAAAAATCTAAAGATTAACTCAACCTGAAAATCAATCGATTTGATAATGACCCAATCCAAAATGAGAATTGAATTATTCGATATTAATTTGACATGATAAGTCAATCGATTTGATATTAACCCGATTTAAAAATCAATTGATATGATATTAACCTGACCCAAAAGACCATAAAAACGAGCTAAATTCAATTCAAACTTGATTTAACCCTAATTGGAAACGAACCAAAAATCAACCTGAATCAAAATGAATTAACCTGAATCTGAACCGGACAACCTAATTATCACCTCTATTCACATAGGTGTGGATGGATAAGTCTTATAGAATTCGTTATGGATGGGGCTAAGTCTAGTGATTTCTTCGAGCCCAAAATCTCCCTTGAAACCTTTTAGACATCTAATTATGAATGTAACTCATACTTGAACTTGTGGTCTGTGATAATATACATTTACAGTGAAAATTGTTCTCTATAAGTTTTTCGGATTTATGTTAAGATATAGGTTTTAGGGTTAGTATTTTAGTATTTATGATTAGGTTTAAGATTTGAAAATATATTTTGTAGTTTAAAGTTTAGAGCTTATGGGTTATGACCTCTAAAATCAATACATGAAGACTTTTTAGAAGGATGCTTATGAAAAAAATTATATTAATAGCGTATCAAATAATTATCCTTCTCGATCTTTTACACTAATCGAATCTTCCAATTAAAACATCTCTTTTAATCATGTCATATGATAGTTAATTTTAACAGTTCGCTATTAAATCAAATATATTTGTTGAGGTGATCATTAACCGTTAATGAGATAAACCTCTTTATAATTTCATATGTGCTCATTTGTTGATATGGACAATAATTTTCTAAGAAATAATTAATATTATACTAAAATTTTAAAATAATAAATTTAATTTCTAAAATTTATTAATTCTTTATGTTCGACCTAGCATCTTTCTCTCATCTTTAAATCCTCACTTCTCTCTATAGCATCTTATCTGTTATCACATAAACTCAAGTTTCCTTTGTTTCATTCTTTCCAATGTCTAATAGTCCTTTTCACCCCACCACGTGAACCCATGTCACGAATCATGTATACTAAATTTTGATGAGATTTGAAGCATATAGACTTCGAATCATGTTCACCAAATTAGAATGTAAATGCCAATCCGGTTTCATCTGCCCTTCGCCCCTTCCAGTCCACCCAATCCTATGAACATAACCCTCGACTCCAGCAGGGAAGACGTAGTTGATTACAACCCTGTGAAAGATAACAACAAAAAAGCAATCATTATCAAGATATATACACACACAGGCAACAATGGTGATAAAGTCCCCAGGAAAATTTTAAAAGCCTAGAATTTCCTGCATTTGTCATCTTTGGCTCCTTAGGGATATAGAAGCAAAAAGCCATGAAACCATGCATCAGAAATCCCAACCCCACCTGATGTCCTTTACATTGAATCCCCGAGCAGCAACATCATTTGTAACAAGCACTGGTGTCCTCTCAGTCCCAGAGCGAAACTGATTAAGCACATAGTCCCTGTCAGCCTGAAATTTTTCACCATGGATAGCAGCAGCTCCAAATCGACTGAGATTGCGAGCCAGTTGATCACACATCTTCGTCGAACAAAAAATAATTATCTTGGATCCTGGTTCTTGGGAGTGTAGTATCTGCTCGAGTCGTTTTTGCTGTACCATTGATCATAGTACTTCAACATTCTGCTGGATATCAGAATGATAAAAACTACCAAAGAACTTTCAGATATTCCGCTTTTAAATTAAACGAGGATTAGCAGCAATGGAATTCAAACCTTCATGTCAAAGCTCGTCAACATTGCCTTTTTCACAATTACCTTCATCTCATCTTGCCCGATTTCACCGTCTACAAAAAAGCTTAACTCATTTGATTCTAAAATGATAAATATAAAAAATCTAATAAGAAATAATAGGTAAACATATAAGTAAAATATAACCAAAATTTTAGGATAAATATATTTGTACCTTTTTCTTCGGTCCACAACTAATTTTAGTAACATGTCAAAGCTTCAATGGTTGATTGATGAAGAATATTAGGTTGTCTATTCACTAATTCTGGAAAAACAATGAAATTGGTATAGTGTAAATATTTTTGGCAATAGCTTGTATTATGGAAAATTGTGGTCCATTTATTTTTCTTCAAGCTAAAATAACAAAATTCGTTGTCCTCAAATTAATATTTATTTTAAAGTAATGATCTAATTCAGATTTTATTTTTTACAAACATTTCAAGTTCCAAAAAAAAAATACAGATGTAACGACTTAGACTTTAAGTGTATGAGATTCGGGTTCAAACCGTGGTTTGGACCTTGTGTTTGGACCGGGTTAGTAGACCTAGGAGCCTTTAGCTTGTTGGAGTGTTGGCTTAGGCTAGGAGAGTTTAAGTATGGTATAGAGGTAATTTGGGTGTGGGTTTTGAGTTCTGAAGAAAAATCTTGTTTGGGTGTAGAAGAAAAAGTTGTTCAGTTTAAGAGATTATTAGTTTGAAGAAAAAAAAGTAAAATTGTAGGAAAATGAGTTCTAGGTGAAGGTGGAGAGAAGGACGGATTTATGGTTTGGGAACCTCAAATATAGTATTTTAATTTATTGTAGTTCTTTTTTATTCATTCAATAATGTTATAACTCTTGAAAACACTTATTGTAGCAAGAGAATTCGGAGAATCATCAAAGGAGTAAGAGAAGAAGAAAAACAAAGCTTGAAGAAGGGATTTAGAGTTTGATTTGTTGCTAAATTGAGGTAAGTACACTTTTAACTTATTATGTGTTTATAGAGCTCATAATAATAGTGTTTGTAGCATGTTTATGACTGTTTGGGGTTAATTTTATAGCTTGAAGATGACAATGATGATTCATGAATGAATGACTAAAATGTGTTAAAACCGTTAATAAATCGTTATATACACCTTGAATAACATTTAGGATCAATTTAGGAGATTTTAGAAAGGTTTAAGTGGAGATGGATATGTTCTTCAAGTTCTAGACTTGAAAATTTAAGCTCGTGTATTGGTACGGATACACTAGTACCGATACTCATGAGAGGAAAAGTAAATTTAAAGAGGGTGTATTGATACGGTTTCTCGTGTATCGATACCTCTGTTATGTAAACGATTAGAGAATCATATATGCGTATCGATACATTGGTACGGATGATCTTCCTACCAATACAGGGTACCGGTATGTAAGGGGAGCATATCGGTATGGGGTTAACTTTAATTCTTTCGAATGTGTTTTGGGTATTGGTACTCAAGGTAGAGATACCGATGTTGTTAGGGGTGTATCGATACCCCATGTAGGCTAGGGGTGTTCATTATCGGGTACTCGAAAAATTAGGTATTCAATTATTTTGGGTAATAAATTTTTCGGTCTGTGTATTGATCCATTTATATCCGGTACCCTCTATCGGGTACCTAAAAAATCCAAGTACCCGGCTAATCGAGTAATGGGTACACGATTTATATATATATATTTAATTTTCTATTTTAAAATTTAAAAAAATCACATATTCAATACATAAAATTTAAAATTTTATAATGGCTAAACATAAAAAATAATGATTTAAAGCTAATTTTAGAATATATATATATATTAAATTTTATCATTAAAATAATATTAAAAATATTAATATCATTTTTTTCTTTGGATATTAACAAAGTAATAAAAACATATTTAAAATTTTTAAATAATAAAAACATAAAATTAATTTAGATATTTAAATTTAATTTTATATATGAATATTAAGAAATCTAAAATTAAAATATAATTTAAAATTAAAAATATATAAATTAAAATTAGTCGGGTTAGGTGCCTGGTAACAAGAAAAAATCGACCCATGCCCGACCCAATTATTCTCGGGTCGGGTAATTTGGGGGGCATTACCTCATATTTTTTCTTCGGGTAGTCGGGTCAGGCCAATCAGGTTGAGTAATTTTGAACACCCTACATGTAGGTGTATCAGTACGCTAGGCCATTTTCTTCAAGTTTTAGCCTTTGATTTCGGGGGGCAATAATTCGATTTAAGGGTCCTAATGAGTCTCTTTAGGTGTAGAATGAATTGTAAAATTGAATAATGGATACTTTGACATTATATATGATTAAAATAAACATTAATGGATTAATATCTTGTATCAAATATGTGATATTGTATAAGCCTTCCTTGATACTTATGGATATTGTAAGAATGATATCATTGTTACATTGTAATATACTTATGGATATCATCGTTATACTTATGGATATCATAAGTATTAAAATATATTTATGGATATCATTTGTTATATTGTAAAAATATTATAAGGGATTCGAATATTTAAGAAGTGACTTTCGTTGTTATGTGACTCTAGACCACGCGCACAAAAAAGGTGTTAAATCTAATGCTTAGTCATAGTCAGACCCTCTTCGAGCGCGTGAGTTACGATATTAAGTAACTCTGGACCACACATCTAATATGTCTATATATGTATACTCTCGATGTATAAATGCATATGAGAAGATCATGATTAACTTTATGTTAAAGTTATGTATTTAAGTGATTATAGTAGCATCAAATCATTGCTCTTTCATCATATCATATTAAATACATTTAATTATGATCTACGTAAAGCATGGTTAAGTTGAGGTATATTTATTGAGCTTCAATTAGTTTAGTGTTTGAATCTCTATTTTTGTGCACAGATTTTTGGGTGACGAATCTATTCGAGGAGCACCATAGTAGATTTCAACATCAATCATAGAGGAGTACATCACTTAGATAGATTGACCATATATTCATAAGACCTATTGAAATGTTATAACTCTTTTAACTAAATTTATAGTTGATCGAATGTTTTAATACTTGAAATTTGAAGCTCCTAATTATTTTTGAATTACTAATCGCGTTTTATTTATTTTATTATGTTGAATTGAAATAATGAAAGGAATAGGAAAAATGTTTAAAAAATTTGGGTTTGAGTTGGACCGAATGTTACATCCAAAATTGGAGAAATTATATCATGTGCCTAATTTACCATGTCAGCCATGATCCATCCAATTATAATCACCTACTTCACCATTATTTTCCAACTCATTTTTTTCCCCAATCAATGAATCTTCACTCATCTTTTCCATATTATTTTAAAAATACAATTTCTGAAAATTATATTAATGATATGGTTGATTAGTGGTGGAATGGGTGGTTTTCATTGGTTAGGGACCACAAATGACGTGGTGACCCGGGCCTATGATATAATCTCTCCCAAAATTGAGAGTTACAGTGGAACTATCATCAATTTTTTAAAGGAGAGACTGAATCACCTAAAATGGGTTATTTTAATAAAAATATTTTTATTTTATTAAAATAACAATTTTAATATATAGAAACATAAAAAAATGGGTTTAAGAATCAATTATACATGTAAAAAGATGAGCATCTCACAACATCAAAAAAATAATACCTAATCTATTATAAATTATCTTGATGTCTGAATTTGTAAGTTCATGTGAAATTTAATTATTATTCATTTATGAATGATAATTCATTTTAGGGTAAACTATAAAGGTGGTCACCAAATTATTTAGAGATATTTATTTTGATACCAAATTAAGTAATTTGTCAATCAGACTATTAAACTTATTAAATTGACTTATTTTGACTATCGTCGTTAAATAATTAAAAGAAGGGTGACATGACAATTAGCTAGAATTTACAAAATTACATATTTGATATATATTATTTATTTATTTATTTAAGTTAGTCCATGTTATTCATTCAATTGGATGAAGTTATTTTAAATTTTATTTAATATTTAATATATATTTCCTCCAATCATTTTAATATTTTAAACAAATTTAACTTGATTAAAAAAACTATTTTAAATATTTGATTTAATTTAATTATGAAAAATATTTAAATATATTAAATCAAATATTTTTAAATTGAATATTTAATATTTTTTATATTCAAATTTAATCAAATGTTTAAAAAATATTTTAAATATATGATTTAATTTAAAACTAAAAATCATAAATCTATTTTTATTTTGAATTTAGCTTTAAAAACTACTTTAAACATATTCAAAATATATTTATTTTTAACTATTTAATTTAATTCGTTGGTTTGTGTGATTTTATACATCTCATGTGATTTAGGTTTGATTCCTATTTCAACCATTTTTAATTCTTTTTCTCCTAACATTTATTGAATTATAATATATATATGGATGTAAAAAGTTGACCCGATCTGAAAATCCGACTGAAACCTGTTCGAGTCAAAACCTGGTTTGACCTGGAGATGTAATGATCCGAACCCGATTTGTATCTGACTGTTGTTGATCCGAATCCGAGTTGGACCTGTTACTATAGTAACCGAACCCGAATTGTATCCAACCGAGAATGACTCGAACCTGATTTCAACCTGTTACTGTGGACATAAAACCCGACCTGCATCCGACTGAAACAAACTCGAACCCGAGTCTGACCTGGCAATTAACCGAAATTACCCGAATGAATCGACCCGAGACTTGATTTTACCCGACCTGTTATTGACCTAAACTAATATTAACAAGACTTAATATTTACATGACATATAATTAAGTATATCTATAATTTGATGAATTTAAAATATTAGTAAATATAATTAGTCTTAAAAAAATAGAATTAGACATGAGAATTAATTTAGGAATTAATATTTAAATTTAGTATTACATATTTAATTAAATTAATTTATTCACTATTTTATTTAGTTTTAATGTATTTAATTTTAATTATAATTTTAAAATAATATTTGAATAAAAAATATAATTCTAAATTAATATTTCATTAAAAATATAGTTTTAAATTAATATTTAATTAAGTTAAATTAATTTATTAAACTTAGGATTAATTAAGATAAATTAAAATATAAAAACATAAAGTGGAAACATAATTAAAAGAATTCTAAAATAAAATGTAAATTTTTATTAAATCAATCTAAACTTAATTAAATTAAACTAAAATAATTGATAAAAAAGAAAAAGATAATTGATAAAAAAAAAGAGTGAAAAATCAAATTTTAGAGGGAAATAAGCTACTCATTTTTTAAATTTGAGATTAATTTAATTTTAGTGTAAAAATTTTGGAGAGATATAAGTTATCCAAAATTTTGGAGGGAATTATAAATAAATTTTGATTATTATATAAAAAAGAATGAAAAAACAAATTTAGAGGGAAATAAGCCACTCATTTTTTAAGTTTGAGATTAATTTATTTTTAGTTTAAAAATTTTGGAGGGATACAAGTTATACAAAATTTTGGAGGGAATTATAAATAAATTTTGATTATTATATAAAAAAGAATGAAAAAACAAAATTTTGGATTGAATTAATATATATAATAAATTTTGGAGGTCTATTATTATTACAACTTATAATTAAATAATAAACTTTGATTAAAATATAATCAATTAAAAATATAAAATGGAGATTAGATTTATATATTTATTTGACACTACTCTAGATCAGGTAAAAAACTTCACACATTTTTAAATAGGTCGCGCCTAAAAATCGAATATTGAGTCTCTCTACACCTTATTTTACAATTATTTCAATTTGGCTATGATCACTCAAAAATTAAGTTTTAAATTTTATTTTTTATTCGATTTGATCCTTATTTAATTAAATCAAATTATATATTTTAAAATTGTTTCAATTTGATCATAGAGAATTAGTTTGGTGATTGGAGAATTGATCTTAGAGAACTAGTTTAGTGATTTGGGCTTAGAGGATTAGTGTTGAGCTTAAATAATTAATAATAACATACATTAATTTATAAACAAATTAAATACATATATTAGTATACATTTAAATATATATATTATAAGTATATTATATATTATATATTACATATAATACATTATTACATAAAGTATAATATATATATATAAGTATATTATATATACATTAAACTATATTATATATATGGTATATATTAATGTATATATTATATATATATAAAAATAATAAGTATACATATATTAATATATACGATAGAGTATATAAGTATACATATACTTACATACATACTTATATATTATATATATACATATTATATATGTATATATATAGTATTATACATTCTATATTTTCATATATATCGTACATTTTATATTTTCATACATAACATCATACCATATATATTATAAATTTCATATTTCCATTTTTAAATGTATTAAACAATATTATATATGTATAAATTATAATGTATTAAAGTAAATTAAAATTAAAATTTTCTGCGAATTTAACTATTATTAATTTATATTTTTTTAAATTTAGTCCGTACAACTTTATTTTTATTTTAAATTAATTATTATTTTTTAATTTAGTTTAATGTTTTTAATAAGATGATATTTTATTTTATTAATGTTTATCCTTTTTAATTTAAAATTTTATTATTTTTGGTCCAATATTTATTCCTTATTAATTTTTAATTTTTGTAATTTAGCCCAATTTTTAAGATATGAATCATTTGATGATATTTTTGTTTAGTCTAGTGCGTAATATTTATTTTTAATAAGATTCATGCTACTTAAAGACATTAGATATTGAATAATTAATTCGAAATGAATGATCAACCATTCAACCCAAAGTTTATCGGTTATTTACTTAATTACTTATTTGTACCAAACTCAAACATAATAATTTTAATTAATATGAATTTAAAACCTGAATTAATTCAACCTGAAATAAAACTGACTTGAAATGAACCCGACCTGAAATCTACCCGACCTAAAATGAATATGTCAATTATCTGATTTGGACCCGACCTGAAATGGACCCGACCTGAAAAGGATCCGTATCCGATCCAAATCGAGTCAAAACATCAAATCAATCTGAAATGACCTGTATTCGATTTTACCCGACCTGACAGTACTCAACCTAAAATCCATCACTCCATTAGTTTTTACATCCTATATATATATATATATATATATATCAAAAAGTTAAGGTGTGTGCGGTGGTAAAAGCTTTCTATTATCTCTATAGGTCTAAGGTTTATTCCATCCTCAAGGTACACATTTGATTGAATGATTAAATTTTATTTAATTAATTTAAAATTAAAATCAAATTGATATAATATATAAATAAAGGGATCAAATATATAATTTTATAAATTTTAGCTGATTGTCACATTATCCATCCATCGCTCCATTAGTTTTTTAATGACATTGGTCAAAATAAATCAATTTTATAAGTTTAGTGGTCTGATTTTATAAATTACCTAGTTTGATAATCAAAATATGTATCCTCAGATAGTTTGGTAAATAGTTTGCTGGTCACTTATATAATTTACCTTCATTTTAATGGATCGACGATTTGAAAATTAAACAAAGAAAAATTTTACAACGGGCGACGGATACCGCTGAACATTAGTAATGTTAAACACCGCTAAACACTATTAAATTAATTAATAAAAATTAAAAATTTTAAGAATTCAACATATAATTAATAATTATTTAAAAATTTGATTAAATAAAGAGTTTAGTTTTTTAAGAGTGAGTTTGGCTAAAGTCAAAATTATTTAATTGATTTTAACTTTTTCATAACTAGGATTTAACTGATTTTAACTTTTCCATGTTTTTTTTTTATTAAAGTCAAAATTATTTTTGAATGAAAAAAAATAAATTTATATTTTAGTCTAAAAATAAAAAATAATGTTTAAAATGATAATAACTAAATTGATTGATTGTATAAGTTTTAGATATTAGAACTGTTATTTGGCCAAACAATGCCACTATTTTTGTTTATTTTAACAATCAAGATACAAAAATAAAAATAATATGTAATATTAGGTATTATTTTACTAAAATAATTAGTTTGGCTACCAAATTAAAAATACGAAAATAGGTGAGGTACTAAATATATAATTTATCTTTATTTAAAATTAAAAAATTAATATATATGAAAAATAATTTAATTGATTTTTTAAATAATTGTTAATTATACGTTAAGTTTTTAAAATTTTTAATCTTTATTAATTAATTTAATGATATTCAATAATGTTCGTTATTAATGACATTTAGTATTGTTCGTCGCACGTGATAAACTCATCCTTAAGCAAATAATCACCGCAAATACTTCTAGTACAAATCTAGTTTACCCATAAAGTGGGACACCATATTACAATTTATATGTTTAATGATTATAGATAAAAATGGCATAGAAAACATTAACGCATGTTAATTTAAATAGAAGTTAACATTTTTTTTCTTAATCTAATGTAATTATTACTATCCTAACTAAAAAATTGCGGTCTAAATAAATTTTACCTAAAGAGTTTAGTTTTTTAAGAGTGAGTTTATTAGAGGAAGCTAAGCGTAGGTTGAAAAGAGAAAATAGCTATCGTAAAGAATTTATAAATATGGTATAAAAAGAATATATTAACTTGGAAAATCATGTATGTGGTATAAAATTAATTTAAATGTATTACTTTAGGAGAACATGGACTCAATATATACTATATAAAAAATATTACATTTAAAAATATCATATATTAAAAATTAAATACTAAAGTATATAAATTTAAATAAAAATTAATTTATATATATTCACATTAAAAATATCATATATTTTTAAAGTCTAAATTTTTTCTCTTTATTTTAGACAATATTGTATAATGTGTATATGGTTTCCATATATAGAAAATGTATATCATGGTTAGGGGCAGGCCCGTCCCTGCGGCTGGGCCATAAGGGCGATGGCCCAGGGCCTACCCCTATCAAGGGCCTCAATTTTAATTTTGTACAAAATATATTTAATTTTAATTATAATTAATTTTTAATATCTTTTAATAGAAATTATTTTTAATATTTATTATTATATAAATTTATTTTTTAATATTTGTATTAAGTCCACTCTTAAAATTTATTTTTCTTATATTTTTTTATTATGATTCTTAAATTTTTTTTTGCAATGTTTGTTGTTAATTAAGGTCTATCTTTTACTAAATTTATTATTAGAGATTCTACTCTAAATAAATATTTTTAATATTTATTAATATATACTATTAAAATTTATTTATTTTCGTTATTTGTTATTAGAGTCACGTTTTTTCTAATACTTATTATTAGGGGTCTAATTTTAAAATTTATTTCTTGATATTTATTGTAAAAGACCTATTTTTTTAATATATTTATTATTAGGATCTAATTTTCCCTAATACTTACCATAAGAGGTCTATTTTTTTCAATGATTATTATTATAACCATAGTTTTTCAATATTTTTTTTATTAGAAGTTAAATTTTTCATAATATTTGTTATCAGAGGTTTACTCTTAGAATTCATTTTTCTCAATATTTATTATTAAGGATAAACTTTTTTATCAATCCTTGTTATTAGGGGCCTATTTTTTTCTAATATTTATTAGTAAGTATATACTTAATTTAATTTTTTTAATATTTATTATTAAAAATCTATATTTTTATGTTTGCCCTATGGCCACTAAAATCTCAGGAACGGCTCTGGTTGGGGGTGTTTAACGAGTTTAGCAGTTCGTGAGTTAATTGAGCTCGATTCGGTCAAACTTGATAAATACTAGACTCAGGTTAGTTCGACTCGAACTCGAATTTGATTCGTTACCTTAACTAACTAAATCGAGCAAAGTCTAAATTACTCGATAAGTTCGCGAGCAGCTCGCTATTTTTTAAAAATATCTTTTAGTAATTACTTTAAAATAATTTCATTTAAAAAATAAATTTAAATAATTATTATTAATATGTGAATTGTTACTTTAATTTTAATATGCTAGTTTGGTATATTTATGGATTAATATTTTTTAATTTAGACTTTAAAAATGTTTTATACACTCTTTTGATATTTTTGGTTAAATTTGTTATAATTTATGTTAATATTAAGCCTCATATGGTATTATTAAATTTTATTTTTAGTTAAAAATAAGATAAGTTTTTTAATAAGCTTAACGAGCAACAAGTTGAGCTTAACGAGAAACGAGTCGAGTTGAGCAACAAAATATTTTAACGAGCACAAGTCGAGCACAATTTAACGAGCTTAATGAGTAACGAGTCGAGTAACAAAATTTCTTAACAAGTCGAGTCAAATAACAAAATTTTTTAACGAATAAGAGTCGAGCAATACCCAACTCGCGATTGACTCGCATGCCTAATGACGGAAAATGTTGGACACAAATACTGCAAGCAATTAATAGATGATTAGGCCAATACTATGGTGGTTGTCCATGAACTCTCCTGTGGTTTAAAGACAGCCTAATACAATATTAGCCACAAGCTTTTATTGTGGTTTAGATTTATTTATATGTTGTTGAAAAACAAAATAAATTATGTTGCTTTTTTCCTTGTTTCAAGTTTCTTAATTAGGAAAGCAAATTAATATTTTTGGCTTAATAATATTTTTAACCCTAAAACTTTTTTAAAAAATTATATTTTTCTCTTGATAGTTAATCTTCTAATTCTTTATAAATCAACCTCACTGATAAGAAAAAACAGACTTGTTGAAAATATAAAATATAAAATTATTTGTTTTCCACCATCCACGTGAGTCTTCCCTCCTTAACCGCTTTATATCATATATTTTTACGTATTAATTAAATAAATATAAAAAATGTTATGAAAAAAAGTATGAAATACTTATTATTCGAATTCTCATCACATATGTGACATTATTTTAACTGTGATTTTAAACTTTTCATAAATATCCCAAATTGATAATTTTTAAAATCTTTATATATTTTATATGATTAATCTTTCATATATATATATATATATATATATATATATTAAGAAAAATCTGTATGAATTATCTTAAATTTAATAATGATCCAAATTAATCCTTTTTTTAACAAATGTTACTGAATTTTTATTAAATTCATAGAAAAATTATAATTATATCGCCTTCAAAAAGTAAAAAATTGGATTAAACAATCTAAAAAAATTACAACCCAAAAAACAAAGAATATGAAATTCCTATAGAGACAAGCATACCAATAAAATTCAGAAGCTTCCTAAATCTCATTGTCTCTGTCCAAACGAGACGTATAAAGAAGGAAGGAGTTATAGACGATCCGAACTCTCATGTAAAAAATATCGCTACCCAAGACTGATTTTATCGGCAAACAACCATCAACCGATTTGGGATATAACTTTCCAAGTGACCACCGACAAAAACATAAATCAGAAACTAGCGTTGATTGAATCTTTATGTGAATATATAGCAATCGATCGTAGGGTATGCTGAAACATGCCACAAAAACAAATGAATCAAACCACGAAACAAAAACATGTCACAAAGACAGAAGAAAAACGTGTCACAAGGACAAAAAGAGCGTGCTATGAAACCAGAGATTCTTATTAAAATTAAAAATAAGAAAAGTAATAGATTCATAGATCCGATGGTCGACAATCAATACTAAAATTAATTACCGACCACCGATCAAAGTGATAGATCAAAATAAAAAACAATTTTGAACGAAAGAATTTTGGAGAGAGAGAGAGCGACTAGAGTTTAAAAGTATTGATATTTTTTCCAAACTAATACTTTTAAAAATAATTATATATTTCATTTGATCAAACTTAAAGTCTAATTATATTTTCAATAATATTTATACTATAATAACATATTATAAAATCTATTAATACATATAAATGATATAAAACAAATAAAAATAAGATACACCTGTCGCACCACCCACGATTAATGTAAAAATAGATTATACAAATAAAAATCATAAAATAATCTATTATTATATTTAGGTAAAAATAGATTATACAAGCGAAGCTTAGTGCGGATTGGAGCATTAACTAAAATTTATAAGGAATCCTAACAATTCTTCTATTTCAAACCCAATGCAATTACGTAATTGCATAGACAATTAATAAAACGGTTCTGTTCGTTATAATTTCTTTCAATGATTAATTAAATATGAATTAGTAACTTCAATTATTTTCATGTTATTAGAGGTGAGTAAAACATAAATTAACTTGAGAAAATTGAATTTTTACTAGATTCAAGATGAAAAACTTCACTTATCTTCACTTGATTCGGAATTTTATAAATTTAAATCAAATCGGAAAAAAAATCAAATATAGTTTGAGTTATAAAATGAAAATTCGAATAACTCAAAAATTTTAATATATAATAGATTTATTTTTAAGTTTGAGTCGATTCTAATAGTTATATATATAAAAATATAAATAAAGTTTAAATAAAGTTTGAGTTATAAAATATGATATGTGAACTCGAATAACTCGAATTTTTTTTACTCTACTTGATTGAACGGTCACCCTACATGTTATCATTGTTAATGAATTAGGTATTAATCCGAGATGTGATCTAGTTTTATTTTTTTTCAATACTAATATTTTTATAATTAAATTATTTTTTTTACAAATTCTAACATAGGTTCAATCGAGTCAATCCAAATTAAAACGCCTTATCAAACTCAATCAGGTCGAACTAGAGTAACTCAATTTTTAGATCGATTTAGTTAAAAGAAATGAAATTAATTTGCGGATAAGTTCAATCAAAATTTATTGAAACTCTTATTCTTGTTGCTTGCCCTTCATAATAAATGTTCAATTATAATATATATTGTTGTAACACAATTTTGTTTACATTTGATGTTGTTTATAAGTAATTAATTTTCTAAGTCTGAAGGTGGATTAGGACAAAAGAACATGTCCTCTGGGAATAAAGCTTGTATGATCTGCTACTTGTGAGGAAAATCCTAGGAGGAGAAGGGTCATTTTGGTAAGAAAAGGAAAATTTTCCAATCATATTTACTCATTTTTTTCAATATTTTACCTAATTCTAATTTATATTATTTATAAATATAAAAAATCCACCATTAGTATATCAAATAATATATATTAAAAATGTTTGGATACGTTAAGAAAAATATCACATGCATGAGATGGAAAAAAGAAAGAATAAATAATAATAATATGTGGCCATTGGCCATGCATGTAAAAGTATTTGACCATGCATGCATGCCTTTGTTACCATTGACACCATAATTAGGTTAAAGCTCTTCTCTCAGGCAACTAAACTAACGAGAATTACCAAGAAATAATCTTAATTTTGCTCTATAAAATCCCCATATCCACCTTCTTTTTATTTCACATTCTCTCCTCTTTTCATCATCTTTTTTTTAAATAAATTTTTATTTTCTATTTTTCTCTCTCAGCACTCTTGCTATCCTTCTCTTTGATAAAAAAATGGATAAAAAATCATGCAAATCCGAAGAAGTTGAAGTTAGAAAAGGTCCATGGACCATGGAAGAAGATTTGATTCTCATCAACTATATTGCCAACCATGGTGAAGGTGTTTGGAATTCTCTTGCCAAAGCTGCAGGTAAAGCATCATCATATATATCATAGTAATGCTTCTAATTTTGATGATACATGATAACATTTTTGTAGGATTGAAACGTACCGGGAAGAGTTGTCGGCTCCGATGGCTAAACTATCTTCGACCGGACGTTCGGAGAGGCAATATCACACCGGAGGAACAATTCTTGATCATGGAACTGCATGCTAAGTGGGGAAACAGGTTAATATTCCTATACCATGATCAATTCAATGTTGCATAGACATATATTTGCATTCAGACAATAAGAAAGGGGGAGGGGGATACAAAGAACTAACTCTTCACTCTTCACTCTTCCTTGGTGGTATGGTGTATGACTTGAGAAGCCGCAAAGTGCACATCTCCAAGCCCTATATACTTGTTCATCCAATCCAAAACTCAACACTTTTGCACTTTTTCATCTCTTGAGGATTTAACATGTGGGGTTTGGAGGATTTTAAGACACAAAAATGATTTTTCAGACACATGGGTTTGGTCACATCAGCAAAGTTTGTGGACATAAAAATTCATTGCTCATTTTACCAACAACCCATTTGGGTGTTTTGAATTTTGCATGGATGACAAAATTCCTTGACAATTTTTATTTTTTTTCTTCATATATTCGAAGGATTAATACCATTCATGTGGAAATAATTTGTACCACAAGACTTCATCCCTCACCTTTGAATGGGATATTCTTTTTACCTTTCTTGTTTATGTTTTACAATAAACGGACCTACCCACCATAGAATTTATTTGGTAGATCTCTAAATTAAGTATATAATGTCCCTTAATAAGGTTAATTGTTCGGATCTTAGCTTTATGAATAGAGTAAATTAGGGTCTTATTAATCATCTTCGTAATGAGTTTCTACGTTACTCAATCAGGAATAGTTGATCATTAAGTTAGATATCAGTATTTATATTAAAAATAATATCAATTAAAATATATAAATAAAATAATTTTGCAATGATATATATAATGATTAGTGTGCCGAATAAATATAAAAGTTATACAGCTCGTTGAAACAGCTTGGCAATAAAAGGTTTCCATTTATGCTCTAACCCTTTTCCACTTGAACCACATATATAAGTGTTCTTTTAGGAAGGGAGAAGAAGCGTTGCTTTACTTGGTCGAAATAGACAGAAACCTTATATTTTGGATGCTTTAACACATGCCTGCCCCCATCTAAATCTATATATACCTAATGATTGTGATTGTTATCCGAACTCGTTTTTATTTTTTTTTATAAAACTAACATTTCACGCATGTTCGGAATTCGATAGTTTTTAGGAATTCGAATGACATTGAAATCAAATAAGCATGTCATCCAAAAGAAGAATTGTCCATTGTCTATTGCTATTTACATTGAAATCAAATATTTTGTGCTAAAAGGATTGTTTACGCGTGCAGGTGGTCTAAAATAGCGAAACATCTGCCTGGACGAACGGATAACGAAATAAAGAA
The DNA here is from genome assembly GCA_035048815.1 of Abelmoschus esculentus. NCBI lineage: Eukaryota > Viridiplantae > Streptophyta > Magnoliopsida > Malvales > Malvaceae > Abelmoschus > Abelmoschus esculentus. The sequence continues at coordinate 2,734,091 of JAUCBN010000066.1, forward strand.
CTATTGGAGGACAAGGATTCAGAAACACATGAACAAACCAACAGAGATTTGTTATTCAAATCAAAGTGGTTGTGAGTTGTTACTTGATCAGCAAGCAAGCACAACCCAATTGCCTTGCAATGGTACAAATGCAGATTTTATGGAAACATCATATTCTCCATTACCATCATTCAACAATTGCGATAATATCGAAGCATTTTACGGACAGCAGCAACAACAACAACAACAACAAACGATGATCGAATCTTCATCGAACCATCAAGATAGCTATTGGAACATGGAGGATATCTGGTCCATGCAAATACTTAATGCTGATTGAATATATATCTTGATGTCGAGCAAAATTAAGTGGGCTTAATTTGGATGATTAATGGTAGGGTTTTGTTTAAATTTTAAGCTGAGAATCGAAGTTATATAGTATTTTGTACTAAGCATGGCTTGTAATAGGATCTTATAGGATCATAATATATATATCCTTTAATATTATGTATATGAGAGTTTTCGGTTTTTTATTTTATTTTATTATTATTATTATTATTATTTTTATTATTATTATTATTATTATTATTATTTGTAAATTCCCCTTGAGATTTAGATAAATAAACAAGATCTTGATAATAATGAATAGTAAAAAATCTATTATATTAATTTAACCGGTTATGAATATATTTGATGTCACACATCTATGGTGTTAATTTGACCTTATATTATCATTTCAAGATATTTTTTTCTCTAATGATTGATTAATTTAAAGTAAAATCATGCTCTCAATATATTATTAGTAAAAAAAATTTGAGACATGCTGGTAAATTTTAGAAATTCGACCCACAGATTTAGTAAAACACACGTGCTACACATGATATAGCAAAAGCAAAAAAGAAATATAAAGAAAAAAAATAATCTCCCACCAAAGTTTTTTAAGAATATGATGTTAACTCTTTTGAGTAAGATTAATGTTTGAATATTAACATTTTAAATAGAATAAATTAGATTAAAAAATTCTTATAATAAATTTACCAATCTCAATTAATCGATCAATAAATTTGATGATTATAAAAAATCTAATAATTATTAAGATATATAAAAATAATTCATAATATAATATTGATACGTCACTATATCTTTCTTATGCAATTAAATTAATAAAAAAGTCAATAATGTCTTCATTCGGTTGATAACATAATTATCGTAAAAATACGAAGATTATAAAAATGAACATCATTAATCGTATCATATACTTTAGTTTACTTATTTTATTTTTAAATAGTTATAAATTTGAAGCGATCTCAATAAAAAAAAGTAGGTGATGTTCATCTTTGAATATCTGAGTTTAATGACTGTCTATAAATTTAAAGATTCATTAATTGACTTAAAATTCTTAAGTAAGGTCAATGATTCAAATTATGACGTGAATGAAACAAATTAGATTTTGAGAGTTGTTCCATAATAAACCTCTAAATTATTTAGTTTAGATTTATTAATTAATGGATCGAATATCGATAATTATAAAAATAAATCTATTATAGAAATTAAATCAAACCATACAACATAATAAATATTGAAATATGTTCGGATTCTACTTTCCGAAATTTGAATTTGAATGTATAACTGTAATTTAGGTATAGACATATGACTATTATTATAAGATCTTGACTTATCATTAACCTAATCAAAGTCATATAAATTTGACACGTACTTGATTAGGAAGACAAAAGGCTCGTGTGAAAATAGCAAACTTGCATTTTGCTTTCGCTTTGTTTCCATTTATGTCTCTGGCCATGCAAACTACTAGGTCGACGAGAACCTAACTCTTGCATTGCCCACAAGGAAAATCTCACATGCCGATTTCATTTCATATATAAATATATGCACAATTGCTCAACATGTAACCACGTGGTCTTATGTATAAGTTCCAAATATAGGTAATCGATCGCCAACCTTGTTTTCCTATCGGTTCGAGTAGTAATTATCCTATACCTAACAATCAGAGAAAAAAAATAAATGTTTAAAAGTAGAGGGACAAATTCATAAAAAAAAACAATTTTTTTAAAAAATTAAATAGAGAAACAATAGTAAAATAAAATCTTCGGGATAAAGACGATTGCACCTCCCCATATAGTTTCGTCCCTGCTAACCACCATTGAGTACATACAAATTAAACTACTTTAGTGTATTCATATTTATCGATTTAAAGTTTAAAGTAAAATTATAGAATTTAATGTTTATGCTTCATGAGCTCTTATATGTACTAAAAAATGAAAGTACATATGATTATAGAGTTGTGGTTAATTCAATTAATTCATATTCATTTTAGTGATATTTATAAAATTTTTAGTTTAAATCTCGATATCTATATTTACCCTTTTTCAAGCTCTAACTCGGGACGTTATTTTTATAAAAAATAGTAATCATACCCTTACTATTAAGAAAAATATTATACACTTAATCAACTTATCGATATGTCATATGACATTTATGATTTCCGGTAAAAGAAAGAATATTAATGTCTATTTTAAGAGATCTGGGTTCGAACACTAGAGTAAAAGATTAAAAAAAAAGTATGAACACATACTATTATGTAATCGTACCAGTATTATTAAAATTTTAAATAAACATCGAGAGTAATGTTAGAAGTTCGAGATTATCCCCTTGCTTTTTATGAGATTGAAGCACATGAAGTTAGGTGATTGGACAGACATTGAATGTCTGAGAAATAGCAATGTGCCCAACTTGAACCCTTTATCACCCAACCTTGTATCCAAAATAAGGTTTCAGAAGACGATTCCAACACAACATTAGTTGTGATTTTCCAGCCATTCCTTTTATTTCATCACATGTTTTATATGCATTAAATCACCGAAAGAGCAAAAGTGAGAACCTCCACGTGAAAATAATTAAATCACATGATTGGTCGGGCATTTTTCAATTCTTGGCTCTCATGATTACTTGCGTAGATGTTCTTCATCCAAGTATTGGGTTTCGATTTTTTTTATTTATTTTGATTCAATTATTTTCTAAATCGAATTTACTTTTGCTATGAATACACATCTAATTAAATAAGATGATAAAAATTCAAATAAAAAAATAAATATAGAAAGAGTTTATATTTAATTTAACTAAAATAAGACTTATTAGACATACTCTAGAACCCATGCCTGTAAATAAGAAAATGCAATAGAGTAATGCATGTGCCTTTGTATGGAGCTTTAAAAAGATGGAAAACTACACTGGTGGTCATCCAATTATTAAAGTTTTCTTGTTTTGGTCCCCCAATTGATTTTTTGTCAAAATCGTCATAAAAAAAGTAGAACAAAAACGAACTATGTTAGGTCTAATTTTTAATTCAATTCCCTTAAATTTATATTTTACTTATATAAGTTAGAAACAATACAAAATAAAATATAAAAGGTAGGGTAGTAACTCGAACACAATACTTTATCTCCATAATACTTGTTACCATATGATTTGTTGAATAAAATTGAATAAAAATGCCACATCAGCACTACCATTAGATTTTAACAATAGAGACCAAAACAGAGAAAGAATAAGATAGGAGGGATGATTTTGACAAAAAAACATAGTTACAGGACCAAAACGGAAAATGATAATAGTTGAGTAACTATAAGTGTAGTTTTCCCTAAACAGATTACTGTTCTTTTATTAAGGATTACTTAGTTGTCACTTGTCATTCGTCTTTCTAGCTTTCATTAAAAGCATTTTAACAAGAAAAATAATATAATTAAAATCATTTTAACAATAAAAATTTAATTTATAAACATCTAATAATTTTATATTTAACTTAAAAAGTGTTGTTGTTGTTTTATGTTTTTTAGCAAAATCATCTACGACACTTTTAATATCAATTTCTTTTAAAAAATTACTTTCAATTTCTATTAAAGTAATACCATTTAATCTTTTTTATAGCATAATTATTCGTTAATATGGCTTCAACAACTTAATTTTAAAAAACTTCATTCTATAAAAGCAATAATAATATAAATAGTTAATACGATTCTCCAAGCATTTATGGCATTTGGGAAGAAAAAAAATATTTTAAATTTTTTAATAAATTTATTGGTCTTATTTTTTTAATTAAAAAATCTTTGAGTAATTTTATCTCAATAAATAATTTATTATTTGTATGAGCTACTTGAAATATTTTTTTTTAATCTCAACGATTTAAAATCTTATTGCCTTGACACATTCAACAAAAAAATTTTATCGTGTGATTGAGAATCGTGGATAGAGATAATATTAAATATTGAGAGACACAAAGGTCTATTAAACCTTTAAATTTAAAAAATGAAAGGGTCAAAGACTTTATTTGAATACTATTTAAACTAAAGATGATCTCAAATGCAATTGTACCAAAAAATTTAGGAGGGGTTCCATCATCAACGAGAGTGTGTACATGATGTATATGGTCACCAGTACATATATATTACAATTACTTGATACGTAAATAGAGGCGAGTAAAACTTGAATTGAATTGAAAAAAATAATTTTTATTCGATTAGAGTAAAAAAACTCGATTCATTTTGATTCGAATCAAAATTTTATAAATTCTATTGAAAAAAAATAAGATTTGAGTTATAAAATAAAAATTTGAATAACTTAAAATTTTTAGTAATTAGTATATTTATTTTTAAGTTTTAGTTATGTACCTTAATTTTTTGTTTTCATATATATATATATATATATATATATATGATTATAAAAAAGTTATTTAGATTAAAATTAAATCATATTATAACATGATAAATAATTATAATTAGAAATATATAAGAACTTAAAAACACGACTCAAATTTCATAAACTCGATCGAACCAAAATATTTCAATAAAATTTGAGTTATAAAATATGACGCATCAAATCGAATAAATTAATTTTTTTATTCGACTTAATCGAACACTTACCTCTATTTGTATGTCGAGTCAAGTTTACTTTGATCCTACAATATATATATATATATATAAATGATTATTAAACTAAAAATAATAAATTTGAAAAATAAAAATCAAATGGTAATAAATTTAATGGGATAAACGAAATTTTGAAAAACTTGCATAATATATAAATGATTATTAAACTAAAAATAATAAATTTGATAAATAAAAATCAAATGGTAATAAATTTAATGGGATGAACGAAATTGTGGAAAACTACATTATGCAAAAGCAACAATGATATAAATAGTTAGTAAGATTTTATAAGTATCTGTGACATTTAAGAAGTAAATAAAACGTTTTAAAAATTTTAATGAATTCATTGATATTTTTTCTTAGATAAAATTTTTTTAAATAATTTATTATCGCATGAGTTACTTAAAATAATGGTTTTTTTTATCTCAACAATTTAAAATCTTATTGCTTGAACATATTTAACACGATTTTTCTATCGTGTGACTGGTAATCAGGGACAAAATTAGTATTAAACATTAACAAAAAAATTTTATTAAGTCTTTAATCTAAAATTTGAAAGGATACAATATCTTATTTGACTACTATTTAAATTAAAAAGGACCTTAAATATAATTGTACTAAAAATATTTTAGGACGGCTACATGACTCCATCACTATGACAATAATTTGACAAAAAAAAATTAAAAATACATTTATCAACAATGATTAAATTTTATTTATTTACAAATAAAAGACTAACAAATGGTTAGAAGCAAAGAAGATACTTTGACCACGATAATGTGATGTAGTCTGCTCGTGTGGCACACTGTATATTAATATTATCTTTAATATATAATCGTGCGGCAACTCAAAAACATTAATATATGCATAAACACAATTATTTGGACATGTATAAACATGAATCATTTTTAATATATGATTATATGGTCACCCTAAAACATTAGTTAATTCTTATAACTGAATTGCAATTATTAATGAATTATCGTACTATTTTTATAAGGCGATAACGAACCGGGTCGAGCTCGAGTCAGGCCAGGCTCGGCTCGAAAACATGTATATCTGGGTTCGGCTCGATTCGAGATTCGTCGAACTCGGAATTTTAGGCTCGAAAATAATATTATTGGGCTCGGCTCGGGCTCAAAGCTCGTCAGGCTCGGCTCGACTTAGCTCGAAATGGACAATTTTCTATAGTATTGTGTTTTATTATTTATTTATTTGTAGTTTATTTTTTATCTATTATTTGTAGTTTTATAAATTTGTTTTAGTTGATAATATTCAATTTATTTTATTTTATTTATTTTTAGTGAATTTACTCTTAATTATTTTATTATTTTTCTTTTCTAAACAAATTATTTTTAATGTATATATAAATATATATATGTTTATATAGAATTACTTCGAGCCTGTTCACGAGCTTTTCGAGACGAGTTTGGGTAAGCTCGGCTCGGCTCGTTTAGATCCCGAGCCGGACCCGAGCCCGAGTCGAGCTCACTCGATCCAAGCTTTGATCGAGCTTTGACCGAGCCGAGCCGAGCCCGAGTAGCTCGCGAGCCGGAGAGGCTCATTATCACCCCTAGTGATCACATAGGAAGGGATATAAACGAACCAAACGTTCAGTGAACCGTTCGTGAATCGCTCGGCGGGAAGTTTATTTATGTTCGTTTATTTATTAAACGAACGAACATGAACAAGATTTTTCGTTCGTTTAATTAAACGAACGAACACGAACAAAGGGCTTGTTCGTTCATTTATGTTCGTGAACGTTCGGTAATCCGTTCGTTTATGTCCATTTATGTTTGTTCGTTTATTTTCGTTTAAATTTATTCACATATATATGTCTAAGGGTGAGCATTAGATCAAGTCGAGTCAAAAAAATTTGAGTTACTCGAGTTGAGAAGTCTTATTTTATGACTCGTTAAAAACTTTCTTGTTATAGGCTAGCGGTGTTCATTGTTCTGTTAAACCAAGATAACCGATTGAGCCAAAATAAAATTGGTTAATCAGTTAAATTTTAGGTTCTGGTTAATAATTAAGAGTTTTTTTTTAATTTTAATTATCGATTAATTCGGTTTAAAGTTAATTAATTAGCAGAATTAATCGAATTAATCCAAAATATTAAATATTTAGCGTATTATATATGCTATTTATATTCATTTATGTTTGTTCATTTACGTTCGTTTATCATTTAAACAAACGAAAATAAACGAACACAAACAAGCTACAATCCTTAACGAATGAACAAGAACAAGAAATTATGTATTCGTTTATGTTCGTTTCGTTCATTTGTTCGGTTAAAATTAAACGAGCAAACATAAATACACCCTCATTTATGTTTGTTCATATTCGTTTGGTTTTTTAAAGCCCTAGACATAGTTGTAACTAATCCTAAATCTCTTTAGAATCCATTTATATCAAATTATTTACACATGTCCATTATAGTCAAAACAAAAATCAAATAACTATAAATTATTTTTAAAACAATGACATTAGGATTTTATCAATCACTATGATTTACATTATAAATACAATACATTAAAAAAATTAATTCACTAAAAATTTCATATAAAGGTACAAAGAAAAGTAAAACCTTCTATAGAGATTAACATACGATCAAAATCTAAAATCGTTCATGGATTTTCTTATTTTTAGTCAAATGAGATACTTTAAGAATAAAAAAGAATAATGAGAGAACTAAAATATCAGGTAGATTATTCCTCTACACAATTCTAATTATATCAACTAACAAAACATCTAATTAATATAGATCAATCTTTTTTTATGATTACCGATAAAATCATATTAGAAAACTAGTCTCGTGAGAGTTTTTATACGAGCATCAAACGATCATTACAATATGATAAGATTATGTCAAACGATAAATGAAACAAACCACAAGAATCAATTAATAAAATATTACAAAGACGAAAAAAATATAAACCACAAGAACAAAGTTTTTTATTAAACTATAAAAACATTAAAAAAAATGAACAATAATGATCGATCATCACTAATAAAATTAGATACCTCCACCGGTTAAACATAAAGAAGATAAAAAAATTGTGACGGTTATAAAAATATTTAGAAAAAAAAATATTTTTTAACAACTAGCAATTATAAATTAACGTTTATTTTTATGTCAAATTAAATCTTATTAACTTTCATTATAATCAAAATTTCATGGTTTGATTAACATTCCAATAAATATTCCTAAAAATAAGCTTATAAAACTGTCATTAAATTGAGTGACATAGATAAACTCTTAATTATATTTAAAAAAATAGATAAAAGCTCTTAATTGTGTGATAAATATGAGAGATAAGCTAATGGAAATATACGTCTCATTAAATAGAGTAGATTTTTTTTAATCTTTTTGTTGCATTCTCTGTTGTTTAAGGTATTTGTTTTTTAATTATTTTTAAAATAATTTATACCGTATATTTAATTTTAATAGATAAATTTTTTAACAAAGATTTTTAAATATAAAATTTTAAACTCAAACTTTATTTAAACAATATAAAACTGTTTATTATAATCTGAACAAACCAATTAATTTCTTTTAGTTATTTTAAACCACTATAACATTACTTAATTTACTAATCCAAAATATCATTTTGTAGGACACAAATTGCACGTCAACTATTTCCCAAACAATATTGTTATTGTTTACTAATCTTATTAAAGCAAGCGATTGGTATGTTATAATTACCAAATTTTATTACCAAAAGCTAACCATTATTTTTTTTTAATAATAACCTGATTGCATTTATTATTATAAAATAAAGAAAACCACAAAAAAATTAAAACGGCTAAACAATGAAAAAGAAAAACAAAAGAAAACATGGAATGCAATCGGCTAACACATCATTTCTCAACCAAAACAAGATCTTGGCAAGTATCAATAATAAATCCCAGAAAAATGAGAAACGAGGTTGATAGATCCTTTGCTCAGAGGGTGTCAAGCTTACGAGCTAAAGCACCCTATAAATTGCCTCCGATTCCACCAAAGCTTCAACCGAAAACGGAACTTCTTCAACCCATAAACAATCTTCTTCGCCATTAGAATCATCTTGTGCAATTACATGTGCAACTCGGTTTCCAGATCTTGGAGTAAAGGTAAAATTAAATGCATTAAGAGATTTTGATATTTCTTTTATTTTTCAAATAATAGCACTGATTACTGAGAAATCGTTGTTTTTCGACTGAACTTTCCGAATTATCGAAAGAGAGTCTCCTTCAAAGATTGTTGTTGAAAAACCCATATCGATTGTAAAAAGAATAGCATGTAAAGCTGCCCATGCTTCAGCTGCAAAAGGAGAATCGATACGAAAAACCTTCCTTCGACAAGCTCCCAAAACGGCTCCAAAGTTATTTCGAATAACAATACCTGACCAAGATTCTCTTGTGTTCTGCATATACTTTGCATCAAAATTAACTTTGATAATGTTTTCTACAGGAGGGGACCATCTCGCGAAAGTTGTTCTAAGAGGTTGATCCAAATGTGAATTCACATAAAGAAATTCATTGCAATAAGACCGTATGAAAATAGTGAGTTTCTCTTTTGATTGAATAGCACCTTCATGATACTTTTTGTTCCTTGCAAACCATATAGCCCAAATTGTACACAAGAATTCAGCATGCTTTTGTTTTTGCATATTTAGAATAAACCATGAAAATCACTCCTTAAGATCTATAAGAGAATAGAAATCAGAACTGTCATATCCCATAGCTATCCAAATTGAATTTGCAAAACTACAATCTCGTAGCACATGTAAAGAACTTTCAATTTGATCATGGTAGAAAAAGAGAATGAATCATCTATGATTCTTCTGTTGTATAGATTTTGCTTCCTAGGAATAAAGTTTCTTAATAATTTCCGTACCTTTAGTTTGATTTTGGATGGACAATTAGTCGACCATAAAGCTTTATAAATAGCTTTATCCTGCGAACTTACCAATGTTTGATCTAGAAGTAGTTTGTAACCACTGCGAACAGAATAAAGGCTTGATTGTTCACCATTTTAAACTATACAATCGACTTGATTGAAATGAGAGAGAGGAATATCTAATATTAAATTAGCTTCCTCAATAGAAAAAATAGAAGTAATTAAATCCTCGTCCCATTCTCTATTTGTTATATGAATCAATTGAGAGACCCAATTAAAAGAATGATTAGGTGGAGACTCAATTTTTCTCAAATTATTTCCTGGAAGCCAAAAATCATTCCATATGTTTATAGAAATTCCATTTCCAACTTTCCATCGCAAGCCTTTCTCTAATAATCCTTTTGCACTCCAAAAGCTTTTCCAAATTAAAGAAGGAGAAGATCCTAAATTAACCGATATAAATGTTGACCCTGGATAATATTTAGCTTTCAGAAGTCTTCCCACTAGAGAATCAGGTCTTTCAATCAATCTCTACCCTTGCTTTGCAAGAAGAGCAATGTTGAATTTTAAGAAATCTCTAAAACCGAGTCCTACATCTTCTTTGAGACTATACATAACCTTCCATTTACACTAATGAATTTCTCTTCGATTTTCAGATTTCTGCCACCAAAACTTTCTCATTATTGTCTCTAGCTCTTTACAGTGAGTTTTAGGTAACAAGAAAACACTCATGGTATAAACAGAAATAGCTTGAAGAACAGCCTTTATAAACACTTCTTTACCACCTTGAGACAGAGGTTTTATACTCCAATGGTTAACTTTAGAGTCCATCTTTTCTCGTAAGCCACAAAAAGCATATTTCTTATTGCGACCTACAACACTCGGTAAACACAAATATTTTTCGGGGTTTGAAGAATGTCCGATCTCAAAAATACCTTTCAAAGTATCTTTATTCTCTAAGTCGACATTAGATGAGAAAAACAATCCAGATTTTTCATAATTGATTAACTGACCAGAATTTTGAGAATAGATGTGAAGGATGTTCTTCAGATTATTAGCCTCTTGAATAGTAGCTTCTCCAAAGATAAGACTATCATCAGCAAATAGAAGGTGAGTAATTGTTATTAATCACCTAACTACTCGCATGTTATTAATATTTACATTTTACTCGTTAATACCACCTTATTATTAATAGACTCGTAATTTATTGTTCGATTTATTACTATTTGGTTGATACTCAAAATTAAAAATTATTATTATCAATGTTATACTATTATTAACAAACTTAACAATTTTACTCAAAAAAATAAATAAATTTAGTAATTAGATTTAATTGTACCACATGTATCCAAACTATAATCGATATTATTTTAAATTAGTTTTTAATTTTTTAAAATTTTCAATTTCATCTCTAAATAATGACTCTCATTTTAAATTAATCCCAAACTTTTTATTATTCTATCTTTAGTCCCAAACTATAACCCTCATTCTAAATTAGTCTCCACATTTTTTTAACGTCCCAACTTTATCCCCATATTAATGTTAATGTCACATCATATTGTTATATAATACACACCAATATCAATTAACAATTTTTATAATAATTTTATTGATATAAGATATGATTATCATATTTGATAATTTAGGGATGAAATTCGAATATTCTAAAGTTTGATGATCAATTTAGAATGAGAGTCATGGTTTAAGGTTAAAACATGAAATTTGAAAGCTTGAAACAAATTTAGAATGAGGGTTGTATTTTGAGGGAGAAATTAATTTTTTTAAGATTAATTTGAAATATGATAGTTTAAAGACATGTGATACAATTAACTCTAATAATTAATAAACTTAAATAAAATCATCAACTAAATTAAAACCTAACCCAAAATAATAATATTATCAAGTGAGGTTAAACCAACATCAAGAAACCTCTAATATCATATCTAACACAATTAATAAGATTTGTTATTAAATTTTATGAAAGATTTGACAAGCTATTTGGTTTACAAGGCATAATAACTCAAATAATTAAAAAAACGGTTGAAAGAGAAGATAAGAAACTAAGGTTTTCTTTTAGAATTATCAAGAAACGAAGATTGGGGAGTGAGGGTTTTACAAAAACTTGTCTTAATACATTTTAGGAAGATGTTATAGGCATAGATACAACCCTAACCGTTACCAAGTAGTTTAATAACCGCTGAATATCATAAAATTCTACTGACGTTTGATTTAATAGTTATTTTAATTTATTATTATTTTTAAATATTTTAATTCTCAATATTTCAGTATGGATCTAAATAACTTTTATATATAAAAATTATTAGTGAACTAAAAATAAATAACTTGAAATAACCGAATAGAATAAAACATCAATAAAAAAATTATATTATATAATTATTTATCGACTGATATGTGTAATTCTCTATTTTTGTTTGTGTCCATTACCCAATTAAATAAAACCATTAAAAATTTTGAAGTCCATTTTCCATTAGAACCAATATCCATTTTATAATTACATTTTACACCCCAAATCAAAATGGCTCAGACTACCTAACTAAAGCCTAATACCCGAAGCCTACTAAGCCCATAACCTAACTCCCATTCGGCTGAATACCAAAGGATGCAAAACTCCTAGGCTTGACAGCGCAACTCCCCAGTTGTCTATGACCCTTCAACTCCCGACCATATCGACAGCCATGCTCAGTGCTCACCACCACATCGACTTCCATGACATTGATCGAACTGCCACGTTAGCAATGGCCTTCCATGATAGCATCTTCTGATCTCTGGTCCGCCCCTCCCTCAATGGCTCGTACAATAGCACACATACAAACAGAAAATCAGAGAATTTCAGAGGCATTTTCCCATAAATATCAGAGCGACAGATGAATAAAACAAGGGTTAATTATTATCGTACAGGTCACGTTTGTTTACCCCAATATAAATTTAGTCACTGATTTTAAAAATCGATCAATACAATTACGTACGTTTTTGGACTGCAAATTTATGATCATTCCGACGTTAAAAACTGTCAAAGAAAAGATGATTTAATACAATAATAAAATGATAAATTATTTATATAATCAATAAAAAAATTGTTTTATTTTTATTTTATCTTTAATTTGAGTCTTAAAAATTTTATATTTTTCAGAGATATCTTTTTATTTTTCAATTATTAAAATGAGAAAGGTTAGGGTTTTATCTTTCGGACCGTCGTTGGATGCAATGGTTGAGGATGTGCCACCGATGAATGGAACTATATATATAGCCTCTTTTATCTTTCCATTTAGAGTTTTTAAAGGTAATTATATAAATAGTCTCTTGACTATATTTCAATTATCTTTTGTATCTCTCGATTATCATAAGTTATAAATTGAGCACAAGATTTAAAAATTATAACAAATTAGTCCAATGTCGTTAAAAATTAACGATTGATAATGTGACAATTAATATAAATTGATATAATTATATAATTAATTATCCTTAAATTCTATACTTATTTTAATTTAACCCTAATTTTATAAAAATCAATCTATATAGTTTTAATAATTTATCAGAAACTAGGTTTTGAGAAAAAGCCTGAAACCTTAGCTATTGAGTGTGTTGTCAAAGTTGTTTTTGCAGGGTTTGAGTGAAGATGTCAACGGAGAGGGTCTCTTATGAAAATTCCCCTTCATGTTGCCAAGGCACTTCGTGAAGGAACAAGAGTTTTTTTTTTCATTCATTCCTAGTTCTAGTTTTAAAGCTTACTAATTTAGAGTATTTTTTATGAGTTCTGCATTTTTACTTTACTAAGGAAAGTATAAGACTTTTGGAGTATGAGTTTATTGCTTTGTTGATTATATTTTGGGTTCGATAGAACAATACCAGACAATGATTGGATGTTGTTGGCAAGCTTGTGATTGATCTAGATCTTAATCTATGCTCGTATTACGAGTCATGCTTGCTCCTGTTTCAGCTGAAGTGGCATGGAGGCATCAGGCCAGCGTGTTGTTGGCTTAAACAAACTCTCTAGAGTAGCTGATGTGTTTGCAAAACGGGTTCAAAACCTAAAGCAATTAACAGATGAAATATGTTCAGCTTTACACCATGGAATTAAGCCAACAGGGGTTGACAAGATATTTGAGTGTTTGCATATTCATTTCCCAAATGTGGACTCAGTCTTTATGGACTCAAAGCATCAAGGATGGGTGAAAGTGATTGTGTCTTCGAGATTAGGAGTTTTCGAAAACGGGATATACGTAAGTGAGACTAAATTGATATATTATTAAAATTATATGGGTTAGTTTTTTTAAAATTAAAATAATTCATTTAGAGGTTATTAGTTAAAAAACTAGAAACTGAAAAAAAAATCGTTTTTTTAATCAAGTTAAGTTTTACTCATCCCTAGTAGACTCAGTCTTTCTGGACTCAAAGCATCAAGGATGGGTGAAAGTGTTTGTGTCTTCGAGATTAGTTGTTTCCAAAAACAAGATAAAGGTAAATGAGACTAAATTGATATATTATTAAAATTATATGGGTTAATTTTTTTAGAATTAAGATCAAATTAAAATAAGTATAGAACTTGAGGGTTAATTAAATAATTATATCAATTTATATTAACTGACACGTCTTCGACCGTTAATTTTTTAACAAAATTGGACTAATTTGTTATAATTTTTAAGTTGTAAGACTAATTTGTAACTTATGATAGTCGAGGGACGTAAAAGATAATTGAAACATAATCGAAGAACCATTTATATAGTTTACCCAAAAAAAATTCAATCTTTTCTGTTTTCTATAGATTTAGGCAAGTATGAGTCATTGTTAGAAGTTCGAGGGTTAAGATCGGTTTTAGAAGGAAAAGAAGGTTTGTTTTAGGTCAGATTTTCAAGAGCTTTATCAGAATCTAAAAATGTACGAAAATTTCCGGATTCACGACGAAGGTGAAGAACACTCAATATATTTTTGTTTTCTTATTTCAGAGCAAGTGGTATTTTTGAAGAAATTATATCATGGGTCAGTCTTATCACGTCATTCAAGGGATCAATCAATATAAAATGTCCATCTCATTATTTTTTAATTTTCTAAGTGAAGATTCACTTGGGAAAAAATTATGACATTGAAAAAATGATGAAATGGACAATTACTATTGGTTGGTCCCATGAACAGGTGGTAGGACTGACCCATAATGTAATTTTTCGTATTTTTGGGATGAGGTGTAGAAATATTTTTAAATTTATCTTATATAGTATACTGTTTTGAAAATGAGTTATTTAAGCATTTAAATCCCTCTTCCCTTGTATATTCATTTCCGCAACCCGCCATGTTTTAAACGTTTTGATTTTGGTCCACTTTTCTTTATTCAGTGTTATCTCCTTCTTTTTTGACCCTATAATTTATTTTCATTTTATTTTGGTCAGAGAACCAATGATTTAATTAGCCATTTGGCCCCTTCCTTTTCTGTTCTTTTAAATTTTAGCACTAATATTTGTTTATTTATTCTATGTGGTCATTGGATTGGTCATGTGGTTTGCTAAATTCCTATGTCTTTTATTTCAAGCCTCATGTTTCTTATTTTTATGTACATGTTTACATTTAATTTCCACCATATTATTTTCCTTGTTATTTTAAGGGATACTTCTAATTATTTTGAGCATCGGTTAGAAAGACATATCCCGAGATATCCGTGTATCATTTTTTGGTTGTCATAAATAGGAAGGTATCATCTTTAAACCATAATTCATTTAGAGTTTATTAGTTAAAATTAATCGGATTTTTATTTTTTTCTTCTTTAAGTATAATACGAACCTTTAAATATAGATTTTTAGATAATATAAGTACAAACCCTTCTCCATACATAATCGATTCTCGAGCCCATCTTTTTATAGTTACTTTTTATTGTAGGATCTACCTAAACATTTTACTTTGGGTCTAAATGACTTTCTATAGATAAAATTTATTAGTCAATTGACGATAAATAACTTAAAATAGCTTAACAGAATGATACGTCAATAGAAAAAAATAAATTTATATTTTGTATAATTTTATAAAATTATTTATTAATTGATGTGATATTCTTTCAAGTTAATGGAATATGAGATCCCGATGTTTAGTGGACGTGGACTCTGTTTGTAGTGTATGATCCCGATGCTTAGTGGTCGCGGGTCGTACTACTTATAATGTGTGTGTGCGCGCGTGTGTCGACTTCTCTTGATATGCATATGTTGTGTGCCGATAATATGCATGCATGATATCCTATGTTTAGGCGAATATATTAGCATCATTGTACTCATGTCAAGTCATCATTCATGTTACATATGTTTATTTATGATATGTGCGATGTGAGTCGTGTGGTAGAGTACCCACTGAGCTTATGTAGCTCAACATTTTTGGGATGTGTTTTCGTGCGTAGGTTAGGTGGCGACGAGGAGCACCATCATGGTTGATTTCAGCATCGACTTGTTGTCAGAATACTTTTACTAGATGTAATGGGTCATGTACTTATAGGACCCTATATGTATTTATAACTCTTATTTTAATTTGGTTTGAGTCGAGTGCTTTTAAATATTGTAATATTTTGAGCTCCATACTTTTAGATTTATCGACTTTATTATGATTTGAAATTTATGAACTTATTATGGATTTGGATTTAAACTTGTTAATTGAGCTTTTGAAACAAAATTTTAAAATACAGGTTTTTGAGTCGGAGGTCCAATGTGATATTCGAATCGGAAGATGTTACAACTAAAATTATCGTTGTTTTTTTATAAAAAAAATATTTCCTTGGAACATTTATGTTGGTATACAATTTTTTAAGGAGATGAGGAGTCTATCTCCGTGAAACTGTGCGCACCAATTAACGAATGACACATGGCAATAAAAAGCTCTGAAAAATAGCTAAAGTATCTTGATCCTGAATGGGTTCTATACATGTATCTGAATTGGGCTTTGTAACACTGAGCTTATACATGGGCCTAATCTTTACATCCAAACTGAACTTTTCATTTTAATGTAAATGGACAGTATTTTATATATTTGTTATGTGTACGAATATTTAAAAGATATATGGATATGGACAAATATTTATAAAAGAGGCTTAATATGTATTTAGAATTTGATATAATAATGACAAAGACTTATTTATATATTTGATTTAATAAAATAATAATATATCGAATAAATTTAGGTATGATTAAGAGTATTTAATGAGTTGAGCAGTTTGTAAACTGTTTAAATTCAACTCGGTCAATGATTAAAATATATTTAAAATATAAATTATAAAATAAATATATATTATTAAAAAAATAATAATTCCTTAACCACAATTCTATTATTAAATTCCAAAATTGATCTCTTTTACAGTTGTTTCACTGTATGTTCCATTTTTGCTCCCGTTTCCTTTCAACCTTATCCGAAGCCTCTACCATTTTCTTTCAATCCAAACAGAGGAACAATAGAAAGCACAAAAGAAGAGAAAAATGGCTTCATCAACTCTCTCAACCATCGCTCTCCGTTCCCCTTCTTATCCTCCATCCACTACTATTACTACTCCCTCTCTACTTCTCAAAACCCCTTCTCTCCAATTCCCGTTCCGTTCCGCCGCCCCTTCTAACATAATCCACCGCACCACCTTCCTCCCTCCCCTCAACGCCACCGCAGCTCCCGAAAAAATCGAAAAACTCGGAACCGAAATCTCCAACCTAACCCTCGAAGAAGCCCGAACCCTTGTCGACTACCTCCAGGAGAAACTCGGTGTCTCCGCCGCCGCATTCGCCCCTGCTGCTGTAGCTGTCGCCGCTCCCGATGCAGGCGGTGCCGGAGCAGCCGTCGTGGAGGAGAAGACAGAGTTCGATGTGGTTATTGAGGAGGTTCCCAGTAATGCTAGGATTGCGGTGATTAAAGCGGTTAGGAGTCTGACGAGTTTAGCATTGAAAGAGGCTAAAGAATTGATTGAAGGTTTGCCCAAGAAGTTCAAAGAAGGGGTTTCGAAAGAGGAGGCTGATGATGCCAAGAAACAGCTCGAAGAAGCTGGAGCTAAAGTTTCTATTGCTTAGAGAATTTCCAAATTTCAAGGTTCCTCTTCTTTTTTTATCTGCGTCTCTTCTGTTTGTTGAAATGCCTGTACTGTACTGATGAACTTGTTGAATTATCCCTTTGAATTTTGTTCTTCGCATTCCAATGTCTATCCCTTTGAATTGTGTGCCTATTTACAACGTCTGTTATGTTAACATTAGAAGCTAACATCATTTCCAATGCCTTTGAATTGCCTTTGGCTGATTCTATAGATTCACCTGGCTAATTTTCTATTTGTTAGCGGCCAAACAGATTGTTTTCTTTGTAACCAAACAAGGCATATTATCCACCCCTCCCATGGGAGTTCATAGTTTCAACCTTATAATTTAGAAATGCCGGGTTTGTTAAAAATTACCGGGGTATTTTAAAGATTTTTTATTTTTTCAGTTCGGGTATCTGATTCGATAATTTTTCGGACATAAGTTGAAGGTTTTCCCTTATCGGGTACCTAACCTAACCCGATGATTTTTAAAATATATTTTTTATATTTTAAATTATATTTCTATTTTAAGTTTCTTAATATTTTACTAAAATTAAATTTAAATCTTTAATTCTTTTATTTGTATTATATACTTTTAAATTTTAAGTTTAAAATTTTTAAAAAATATTTTTATGTTTAATATATGTTTTTTTAATTTAAAAAAATCATAAAATAGATATCCGAATTTTATGAGTATCCGAATAACGAATACTCAAATATGACGAATTGAGATACGAGCCAATAAAATAGATACCCAAATAAATTAAACACTCAATATTTTAGATACCCAATAATAAATACCTTAATATATTCACTGCTATACATATAACTCATGCCCTAACTTTATCAAGCCTAATTTGAAAAGATTCATGAAACCAACGGTATATTGTTCCAAAATGCATTTGCTTGCTTTTAAAATTACTGCAGAAAAACATTGATTTTCTTTTTATTCGTAGCCAACAAATTATTTTATTTTCGTCGGATCTTACTTTTTATATTTTCTTACCGAATCTAAGATATTTGAGGATCCGATAGAAGTCATCGACCCTAAATTCATAATCTAAAATATTTAAATACAAATAAAGATTAAATACAAGATATAACAAAAAAAAAATATATATATATATATGTATTTTCAAAATATACAAATAAAACCAAATTTACAACAGTCAGCTTCTCATTTCTCTCCAAATTTAAAGTAGCAACCAACAAATTTACAGTAGCTTATATTTTTTAAATCAAACAAAATCAATGATAAAAAGTTAAGTAAAAGATAATCAGCGTTAATTCCATGACCAGTGGTTAAAAAATTAATAAACAAAACCATATATTTAAATCAGTGAAAAATTAAAAAAGAAAATCGATGAAATCAAGGTTCGAAGAAAACCCGTGAAATCAGTGACAAAACCAACCGGTAACTCCATCAAATTAGTGAAAAAAAATTAATAAATAAAATCACTCTCCATTGTTGGCTTGAAGAGGATCGACGAGAGCCTCTATTAGAGAGAAAATTGAAGAAGATCGACCAAAACAGGTACTAGTAATAACATTAAAAAAAAGATATACTTGAGTCCTAAAGAGGATCAACGAGAGCTTCTATTGTTGGCTTGAAGATCGGCGACTTGAAGATCAAGAAGATGGAAGAGAGAAATTTTGGGGAGAAAGCACGATGAGTTCGAATAAGGGAGGAAGAATTTTTAGGGTTATTCAAGAAATTTTGATTTTTTTCTCTTGAGCGCTCTAGACGTCGTGCCTAGAAAAAGGCGCACGCCTGAAAAAAGGCGCACGCCTTTCGGCGCCTATGGTCGTCTAGCGTCGATCGCTTCACCTAAGCTGATTTAGGTGTTATAGTTGTCGCCTCCTAGCGTCTAGGCGCTATTTTAAAAAAAAAGCCTGGACTCGATCTGAATCCGTAGATTCATATCCATTTTATAGGATCTGGATCTTAAAATTTTAAACCCGATGGATCTGGATTGAATTTGGTTCTTCTGATTAAAGTACGAATTTGAGTCTAGATCTGACACTAAGATTGGAACCTGGACCCGAACCCGTTTACTTATTTATTAAAAAACTCATCTTTGGTTTTAAAATATATATATATAAATATATAATAATAGGTTTTATATTTCACATTATTTCTAATGTATTTTTATTTATTTATAACAAAGAAGTTTTTTGAAGGAACACATGCTTATTCCACTATTAATGAAGATTGTGATGATGATGCAGAAATGTTGAATATCATTAATATGGTATATAAGAAAGTTATTATATTACATAACCTTGATATTAATATCTTAATTTCACAAAATATTATTTTTATAAAACAATTTTTTTGATTGGTTGTTTCTTGATTGTTTTAGAAATTTTATGATTTAAGTAGTGATGAACACGAACACTCAAAGAGGTAAAAGTATGATACTCGGCTTGTGACAATGAAATATTTCATGATCTACATTTCTTAATGTTTGTGTTATTTAAAAAATATTTGTGTAATTGTTGAATTTTTTTTGAGATTTTAGTTTGTCATTTTTTATTCTGATACTAGTTAATTGAAATTAATCTTTCCTCCATTGGAGTTGTGATGTGAAATCAATCAATGATAGTTTTATTACGTTAAAATAGGTCGTCGGATGATCATTTTTCAATAGATCCGTTTTGGACCTGTTTTAGACTCAGATCCGTGAGATCCATGGTTTAAGTGACCCAAATATAACACTTAATAATTGGGTGACCCAAATATAACCTTATGCATAATTGATTAATTCAATAATAACTTTTAATAATTAGATGATCCAAATATAACCTTACTCATAATTAAGTGACATCCATCATATAGTTTACCCATAATAAATTTAATCAATGTTCTTCTTATTTTGCGTTGAAAAACTTAACAGATACTTCAATATGTAATAAATATTGTCACGCCCCTGGATTTTCAACCGGGACATGCGACCTTAGACGCCCCTTTTTATGTGATTAGGCGCCTAAGTTACGCCTATCCGGTCCAAGCCAATGGGCTTGGACTAAGACGGAAACGTGAATGCTCGAGAAATAGTAGGCAAAGAAAGAGAATGTGGTTGAAACCCGAGCGATAGCTCGGTACTTTTTATTGAATATTGAAAACGTCATGAAAACAAAGTATATGGCTTGAGAGCAAAACTCAAGACGAAGTAAATAATGAGGTGGGGGTAAGCCTCTTTATATAGCCCCCTATATTCATAGTTCTAACCTAACTAGGATTCCTAGTCCTTCAAGGATTAAAACTCCTTGGTCCCTATTGTGGAAGAACTCCTTCATGGAGTCGAACTCTTAGGCTCCTTAGGTGCTGTCTACTTGGGCCCTAAGATGTGGCGGGCTTGCTCCTAACGTGCGACAGGACTGGCCTTGATGGTCTTCTCGGATGCAACCCTCAGTTGCGGGATGACTCGGCACCCATGGTGCGGGCGGACTCGACACCCATGGTGCGAGCGGACTCGACACCCATGGTGCGGGTCGACTCGGCACCCATGGTGTGTGCGGGATCGGCACACATGGTGTGACTGTGATCGGCACCCTTGGTGTGACTGTGATCGATAACTATGGTGCGGGCGACCTTGGACCCAGTGGTGCCAAGGGGCTTGGCTCGGACAACCTCGGCCCTAGTAGTGCCGAGGGGCTTGGCTCGGACAACCTCGGCCCCAATGGTGCCGAGAGACTTGGTCCTTGTGGGCTTGACCCTTTGGGTACAGAGTGATGCATTCCCCAAGTATGCGGGTTGACTAAGAGTATGGACGGGCTTTACCCCTTGGTGTGTGAAAAATTTGGGCTCAAAATAGCGGTCTGTGAAATTCTCCCCCACTGGTTCTAGTGACGTCCTCGTCGTTTGTCCAATGTGATATTGGCTTACTTGGTTTTTCAATTGCCAAATTTTCTCGGCTTGTTCCCAACTTCCTATTTTATTTGGAAGTCTTTCCCATAGGATAAGTTATTCATGCCTTGGTTTGCGCCCTAGTCGTCGAATGACCCGTTCTGTTTGTACGTCCCAAGCTGTGTTCTCGTAAGAGTTTTTCACTTCAACCTGTGTTTGGTGTGATTTGACTTAACCTGGGTTTAATTTATTCTTGTGGAAGGATTTCAGTGAACTTACATGGAATATCGGATGAGCTTTAATTGTTGTGGGTAACTCCAAATGATAAGTTTTGTTGCCCACTCGTTTTAAGACTTTGAATGGCCCCTCGTATCTCTGCACAAGCTTCTTATGTGCGGTGGGATTTTTTAGGATCCCGATCAGCTTGGAAAGGACTAAGTTCCCAACTTGATATCTGGTGTCCCCCCGTTTTGTGCTTGCCCACCTCCTCATCTGCTTTTTGATACTTTTGGTGGGGTGCTCCTTCCACTTTATCGCAAACTTGTGGGTTGTTTTCTTTGGTTTGTTTTGTTTGCTTACATGTACGTCAAGCGTGGAGGATTATTCGGGAATTGTCGATGATTGAAACAATTCCTTGGAATCCTTCATTGCGACTTGTGGGATTGTTTGTCACACAAGTTTCAACTTGTGGTCGGCTCCTTCTTTCCGTGTAGGAATTTTGGGTGACTTGAGGGATATCTCGTCTCGAAGTTCAACTATGACTTGTCCCACTTTTATCGAAACTTTCTTTGGCTCGACAGGGTCATCATGTATCAGTGTTGTGACGGATGGTGGCACTTCATCGTCTATCCTTTTGCTAAATTTGATGGCTGACATTACTTTTTCTTTAACCCCAAGCATTCTTTTTGCCGGTACCATGCAAGGGTGCTGATGGTCAAATATGTGCAAACAGTTTGTAAACGAGACGGGCACGACCCTAATTCGATCAAGGAAATCAATTCCAATCACAAAGTTAAAATCATCGAGTGGTATTACACTTATTGATTCCTTGCCAGACCAATTGCCGATCTTAAGTTTGACTCCTTTTGCTACTCCTACGATTGGTGTGTCCTTGGAATTAATGGTTTTAACGAACCCATTTGCCTTTTGAACATGAAGGCCAAGCTTCTCGGCAGTTTGTTTTGACATAAACAAGTCGGATGCACCAGTGTCAACTAAGGCGTTCAATCGTCTGCCTACCACAACATCTATGTACATCAAACCTTTCTTAAACTTTTTCTTATTTTCCATAAAACTAAGGATGGAGTTCAAGTCTGCAATTTCTTCTTCGCATTCGTCTTCTTGAATGGCCTCAGCTTTTTCGAGTTGTGGACAATCTCTTTTCATGTGATTGCCTCCATAATTATAACAACTAAAGTTATTATTCTTTTCCCACGGCTTACGAAGTTTAACATATCCATTGGTTTGTTCCTTGGACCCTTCCGTGGTATGCATGTCTTGGCTCTTTCCTCCATTACCTTTACGTTTTGGCTTATCTAATTTCTCAAATTCAAATTCTACAAGAGAGTCGGCTACGCCCATTGCTTTGGACAAATCTTGGACTCCCATTTGGTGCAATTCTATTTTGGCCCAACGTTGCAATCCGTTTTTGAAAGTAAAGAGGGCATCGGCTTCGCTCATGTTATGGAATTTGAAGCCTGAGTTCGGTGAATTTGTTGATATATTCACGGATTGATCCGTCGTGCTTCAGTTGATGAAGCTTTTCTCGGGCTTCTTCTTGTGCATTCTTTGGGTAAAAGTGTTCTTTGAATTCATATTGGAATTCTTTCCAAGTTTTGATGGGGATTTGGCCGTCCTTTGATTGGGAACACTTATATCGCCACCATAGAAGTGTGGCATCTACTAAGTAGACAGAAGCGGTATTCACCTTTGTGTTCTCGTCCTCGGTGCCCGTGAGTCGGAAATACTGCTCTAAACTCCACACGAAGTTGTCCACTTCTTGAGCGTCCCTTGCTCCTTTGAACTCCTTTGGTTTTGACATATCGATCCTATGTTTAGCCATTTTCGCTTCGCCCACCATATTGGTTATTACGGTATTCTTGTAGAGGGATAGCTCGACTTTGAGCTTTTTAATTTCCTCCAACAGTTCTACCTTGATCGTCTCCATTGTGACTTCAAGTGATTCATCTTGCAGGTTCAATTTTTCGTATGTTTGGTTGAGGAGTTCTTGGACTTCCTCGTTGACATCTTAATTGAGAGGATAGATTTTGACTTCTAGTTCTTCAAGGCGATCGTTGACAATGTCTAGAGAATCCGTCGATTCCTTTGAACTGGATTAGAGTCGGTTCACCCTATCCTCAAGACTTGTGAGTCGATCTTTTGAGGCAACCCCCTTTTTATCCGTCGTTTGGGTTTTAGTGGCCTTTGTGGCCGTCCCCATCTCATCTTTTTTGTTCATATCGAGCGAATGACCTCGCTCTAATATCACTTGTCACGCCCTTGGATTTTCAACCAGAACATGCGGCCTTAGACGCCCCTTTTTATGTGATTAGGCGCCTAAGTTATGCCTATCCGGTCCAAGCCAATGGGCTTGGACTAAGACAGAAACGTGAATGCTCGAGAAATAGTAGGCAAAGAAAGAGAACATGGTTGAAACCCGAGCGACAGCTCGATACTTTTTATTGAATGCTAAAAATGTCGGGAAAACAAAGTATATGGCTTGAGAGCAAAACTCAAGACGAAGTAAATAATGAGGTGGGGGTAAGCCTCTTTATATAGCCCCTATAATCCTAGTTCTAACCTAATTAGGATTCCTAGTCCTTCAAGGATTAAAACTCCTTGGTCCCTATTGTGGAAGAACTCCTTCATGGAGTCGAACTCTAAGACTTCTTAGGTGTTGTCTACTTGGGCCCTAAGGTGTGGCGGGCTTGCTCCTGACGTGCGGCAGGACTGGCCCTGGTGGTCTTCTCGGTTGCGGGATGACTTGGCACCCATGGTGCGGGCGGACTCGGCACCCATGGTGCGAGCGAACTCGACATCCATGGTGCGTGCGTAATCGACATCCATGGTGAGAGCGGACTAGGCACCCGTGGTGCGTGCACGATCGGCACCCATGGTGCTACTGTGATCGGCACCAGTGGTGTGACTTTGATCAATAACTATGGTGCGGGCGACCTTGGAACCAGTGGTGCCGAGGGACTTGATTCGAATGGCCTCGGACCCAGTGGTGTCGAGGGGCTTGGCTCGGACAACCTCGACCCCAATGGTGCCGAGGGACTTGGTTCTTATGAGCTTGACCCTTTGGTACGAAGTGATGCATTCTCCAAGTACGCGGGTTGGCTAAGAGTATGGACGGACTTTACTCCTTAATACGCAGTCCGTAACAATATGTACAGAGTACAGTCGAGCTGTTTTAATGAATGGGAATGTCAACAATAGATTAAGTTAGGATCGGAATTTTAAATGAGTTTAGATTTTTCTAAAATAATATAAACAATGAAAATAGAATCCGTTTTTTCTCCGGTTCCACCGAATAAAAAGTTATAAAATTTATTTCTGTTATTGAAAAGAAAAATGCATAGAAAAAGACAAGGGAGAGTTGAATGCGACATCATCGGGTGTGATTCTTCTGTTGAACTATTAAAAGAAGGATTCATTCACTTCGAGACTGAAAATACGAGTCTGTCATCCCTGATTTTACTTTTTAGGACAGTGCCTATTCGAACAGAGAAGAATTTGGTTTTTCTGTCACATTGAATTTGAACAAGAACTTGCCTCTATCATACCAAACCTTGAAAAGAAAGGATCCTGATTTGTATGGTGAGCTTGCCAAGGGTCAAAGCCCTAGGAGCGTAAATAATAATATGCACGTCAAATCCCTAGGTGTTCCTTGCCATAGTAGAATCTACAAATTTCTTCCTTGGGGTCTTAATTCCTTCGGCAAACGATCAAAATTTCCGGCATTTACATCCGACTCTAGCATTGGTCTGTTTCCAATCTTCCAAACAGTTCCCTCCGCTAGGTGTTCCTTGTTTGGTGTGAGCATTACATAATTTGGATCAGCTCGTTGATAGCTGGGAATAAGAGACACAGATGTATCATTATTTCAGAGACATGTTAGTATTCACTGCACACATGATCATCATCAACATATATCAGGTTAGTAAAGGAAAGAAACAGATGAACCTGGCTTCCCGTAAGTTTTCTACACGAAGTCCAAAACCATAAGCAGTAGTTCCAGAAACATGGTCTCTAGTTGCTAGAAATCATATAAAATACGTGAGTGCTAAACAGCATGTAGTAATAGGGTTGAGCAAATGACTCGACAAAATCAATACAAACACTAGTGTGGTTCGTTTTTATTAAATTGGGATCGGTTCAGTAATTACTTCTGCGTATTCAGTTTGATTTAGCTCAGTTTTCAGGTTATACGTTAATAACTACAGTCTACAGTTATTCAAGCCGAGCCGAACCGAACATTTTTTATTTAATTTATAATTTGTTTCTATATAAAATAAACGTTTTATATTTAAATTAATGAAACAAACTTCAATATTTTAAAAAACAATGAACTGAGCAGGTGGAATTCTGTTCCAATCAGTTACATTTACTAATCAGTTTGGTTTTTAAACCAGAATACTATTCATTAGCCATATATCTTTTTTCAAATAGATCTGAATCGAAATGTTATTACCCGTAGTGATAATAAATATTGAGTTCTAGCATACAAAAGGGCATACCAGAAACGCTGAAAGTAAAAGAAGGTTTCCACCATGACTTCACTGCCAAAGCTACTGATGAGCTGAGAGGTCCCAACTTTCCCTGCAAAAACAGCAAGCATATGTCCATTGGTTTTGCCCAATAGGTACAACAAGATAGCAATGACGAGTTTTACCTTCAGCAAGAAGTTTTTATTGGCTTGCCAGGATGCAGCTAATTGAAAGGTGGAATCAGGGATGTTTGGTGTTTTGGTGTCATCCATCCTTTAAAAAATGATCACCAAGTCAAATATTCAGTATATTGATCAGATGTTAATTTCCTTGAATGGAATACCTTGTCTGTAATTCAAATCCAATGTCAATGTAATTCGTTATTCCAACTATTTCACTTTCTTCAAAGGGATTCTTCACCTGTTCCATTTAATCACTTTGTCAGTATCATGTCACAAACTGCTATCCAAAAAATAAAAACACGGTGAAAATAATAAAACAGATAGTACATGCATACTCTCCCTCAAAACGAGAAAACAAGAAATATGGTTGACTGGCAATGCAAATCATACTCCAAAAGATATTTTAATCATCAAAATTGGCATATCAACAGATTAGAACCAGGTCTTTCTTCTCATATGTAAATAATTTTATATTGAAGGCTTATATCTTGGTATAAAGCCAGTAAATTCAAAGTTCTGATTCTAACTAAAGTGCCTATGCTCACAAAAATAATAAGACCAGGATTCATATCAGCTTATCTTACATAAGGATTACCTTTGAACATGGAATGCATGTTTTGCAGGATGCAAATAAGATTTCAACTTAGAAGAATAAAAAATAAATGAACTCCTTTTGAAATTTCAGGTTGAAAGGAGATAAATACAGATGGATAATTGAAATAGCGGATCAATTTAATAAATAGGGAAAACAGACTTGAGAAATATACCCTTCTTTGGACCACAGCATGTTGATAGAATGATGCAATGAACTGCAGTTGATGATTGTAAATTAAAAATATCAGTACAAAATGAAAATTGGAAACAGAAGACATCAACTGTAGATGCACTTGAGAAGGGAACCAGAAATCAAACACCATTAACTGCATGCACAGAGATTTACACACCAGTATCCTTATTGATCAAACAGATTTACAATGAAATGTTTCCAAAATTTAAGTTCCTGTAATATGACCAAAGAAGTGTCTGGACAAGTTTCTATGAAAATTGAAAAAGAATTCTGGCAGCTACAGCTACTATTTTTTTTATTTTTTTTTTTGAAAAGAATTCTAGCTAAAAATACAAGTCAGTCATGAAGGATATATATAAAAAGCTATTCACCCTAAATAAGGATCTAAAAGCTCCAAGGAATGAAGCACTTGTCCAGTTTTATACAGTTCTCCATGAGAGACATTTGTTGGGTATCAAACTGTGAACAAACCTGAGAACCTTTAGCAAGTTCAAGGCCAAAATTAAATGATGGACACAAGGGACTGCCCACTCCCACTCCATAACCAACTGCACAGCTCCAGTTCAACATATTTTTATATTTCATCTTATCTTTGCTTCCATCTGAAAGGATAAAAAGTCGCACTTAGTTTCATCTATAATACATGCTTACATTCCAGAATCAATATATTTCGAACACTTCTAACAAGGGATTTACAAGGGATGTACCGGTTTAGCTACTCTTTACTAATAATGGTCTCCAATTTCCATGGTTAGAGAATGGAACAAACACATTTGTTAAAGCATTTTCATAAACGGTATTAAGAACTTACAGATTCATCACATAACACGCAATTAATCCTTCCAAACTCTTATGGCTGCAAAGCACAATAGATACTAGTGGCTGATGTACAGATTTTGTCAGAAAATGTTAAAAGCACTGCCTGCCTTACCTATTTAACTTCCCTGGTAAGTGATCTTAGGTCTAATTAAATCTATTTATCAGTTCTCCCTCGATTCTACCTGTTTGAACTTCATTTTGTTTGAAAACTAGTTATGCATAAAAAAACTTGACATACATTTGACATAGTTTCTCAAAATGACATACATGCACACAACTTCTCAAATTCAATGAGTAATTTAGTAGTGCATCATAAATTATATGTGCTAAGCCTTGAATTTGGGAAAATGAATATGATAATTAGCAAACTTACATTGTGGCTCGTAGTGAACACCAAAAGTCAACCTTCCCAGCTTGCTTACGAGCCATGCACTCTTTGGCAATTGATCTTTAACTGCAGAGGATAGAAAATTTTGAAATATAGTCTTATTTTTCCCATACATATATATTGTCTCGTTGATGTTCATTATGAACTCAAAAAATACAGTGATATAGAACCTTGAGTGATAATTACATTCCAAACTTAAAAGCAGGGACTCATTAATTATTACAATGAATCCAAAACACATACTGGCAAATGGCATAACTGTAATTCCTGCTGATAACCTTTCTGATCCATATCTCAATCCCATGACACCGTAGTCTTCAGCAGTTGCTCTGTAGGGAAGTTATTGGTTTCATCAGAAGAATCAATGTGATAAACGTGACAAACAAACAAAGTAGCTGTAAAATACCACGAAGGATAGCTTAAAAATTATGATTTACCTTTTCTTCAATAACAATGGCAAAATGCCAAATGCCCCAAAACCATATCTAGGAAAGTAAGCACATGACCTCATCTGTAAAACACTGAGGTGAAAGCTCACCATGAATTATGCAAAAGCCGTATGGAATGTGGAAAGAAAGCAAAACATTATAATTGAAACTAGAAAGCCTTACCGATCAGAGTTCGATACAAAAAGGTCCATGAATGTATGAGGATCATCCAAGTCACTGTCGATAAAAAACAACATTATTTATTTAAAACATATCTGTCCACAGCTCTTTACTGCACCGGATAAGAGAAGCAATTGAAGAGTACAAGGCTTTCATCAAAGAAAAAGAAATTTAAACTTACTTCTGCCAACGAAATACCGCATTTCCAGCAATTCTCTCATCAGGTTCATGATCAAGTGGACCTGAAAGCTAATCAAGTTAAGAAATTAAAATAAAAATTCCTCTTCTTATCTCAATCACCAACTCTTTAAATCTCTCCATCCTCTTTTTTTTTCAATTAGGAAAAAAAATAAAAGGATACGGTTGCCATTAAATCAACATGAGGATCATCGATCGGTTTCAACATAATAATAGTATTAAAATGTCTAGCTTCTTCAAAATAATCTTCGAATAAGCATTTCAAAGCTAGCTTCCCAAACAACATATGATAAGAACTTTCCGACATCCTGCAATAAAAAAAGTCCAAACTTTCTTTAAAATAACCCCAAGAAATAAAAATTGAGAGCGGGAGATTGAAGTGAACCTTCTGCGGGCGGCGAGAGGAGGGAACTCGAAAAGAGGAGGGACAAGAACTACCGGAGGCGGCGGTTCTTTGCCGAACCAGTTTCCCATTATCGGTGATTAGTTTCTAGGGTTTTAAATTTCTTTCTTTCTATAAAGTAAAAATTAACTGAGCTCTGAGGAAGAAAAACCCAGGAAGCATAATCTCCCGAGCATCGTATTTTCTTAGGACTTGTGACGGTTTCCACCGAAAACATGATTACGACGAGGCAGCGATACATAAAAATAATATTTATTATGATAATATAAATTTGGCTTATAAAAATAAATGTATAAATTATATATTTTTTATAATTAATATTTAATATTTTTTGATTAAAATAAATGTTTGAATTATAATTTTTAATTCCATAATAGCAATTTAAATTTATAATTTAAATAAATTAAATAATAATTTTTTAAAATAAATATATTATAATTAAATATTAATTTAATTAAAATTAAAATTGTTTAAGTATTAAATTAAATATAAATTTAAATTTATAAAAATATATTTTTAATTAAATAATAATTTAAATTTATAATTAAAATTAAGTATAAAAATATATTAAATATTAATTTCCAAAGTCCAAGTCCAATATCAATTCCTTAAGCTCAATTCCAATTTTTTAAACTCAATTCTAATTTTTTATGCCCAATTCTCTAATCTTAATTCCTAATCCTTAAACTAATTCCTTAGATTCAATTCCTTAATCACTAAACTAATTTTTAATCTCAATTAAAAATTATCTCAACCCCTGATCCTTAAACTAATTTCCTAAATCGAAGTCCAACTCTAATTCCGTTAGCCCAATTCTAATACCCTAAGATCAATTCTTTAATCTTAATTCTTAATTCCTAAATTATTTCTCTAAGTTAAATTTTTTAAGTCCAATTAAAGTAATAAATAAAGTATAATCTTAATTCTTTAGGCCCAATTTAAATTTAAAATTTAAATAAATTAAATATTAATAATGTTAATTAAATATATTATAATTAAGTATTAATTTAATTATAATTACAAACTTTTGAATATTAATTTAAATTTTTAAAATTTACAATTTATAATTAAATATTAATTTAAAATTATAATTAAAATTAAATATACAACAACTAAATTATTAAATAAATTAAAAATATAATATTAAATTTAAATATTAATATTAATATTTAAATTAATTCCTAAGTCTAAGTCTAGTTTCCTAAAGCCAATTTTAATTCCATAAACTTAATTTCAATTTTCTAAACTCAATTCTCTAATCTCAACTCTTAATCTCTAAACTAATTTTATAAGCACAAACCCAATTCAAATTCTCTGAGTTCAATTTTATTCCTTAAGCCCAATTAAAAATTATCCCAACATCTAATCACTAAACTAATTCCTTAAGCTCAAGTCTAATTTCAATTTCATAGACCAAATTAAAGTGATAATTAAAATACATCCCATTCCCTAAGCACAATTTAAACTTATAATTTAAATAAATTAAATATTAATAATTCTATATATTATAATTAAATTTTAGTTTAAGTAAAATTATAATGATTTAAATATTAATTAAATATTAATTTAAAATTATAATTAAATTTAAATACACAAAAAATAAATTAAATATATAATACTAAATTTAAATATTAGTCTTTAAACTAATTTTTATGTCCAAGCCAAATTTTAATTCCCTAGGCCCAACTAAAATAATAATTAAAGTATAATCTCAGTTTTTTAAGCCCAATTTAAATTTATAATTTAAAAAAATTAAATATTAATAATTTATTTAAATATATGAAAATTATATATTAATTTAATTAAAATTAAAATATTTTAATATTAAATTAAATATTAATTTAAATTTTTAAAATTTTATTTTAAATATTAATTTAAAATTATATTTAAAATTAAGTGCACAAAAACCAAATTAATTATTAAATAAATTAAATATATAATAATAAATTTAAATATTAAACCCTAAAATAATTTCCTAAGTCCATATTAATTTCAATTGCCTAAGCTTAATTCTAATTTTCTAAGCTCAATTATATTTTTCAACATTTTAAATTTATTAAATAATCAAACCATATTAGTTTAGGTCAATAACAGGTCGAGTTCAAAAAAAGTTGGATCAATTATCAGGTTGGGTTAAAAAGAATTAGATAAAATTGAATATCGGATTAATTCAGTTGGATAATACCAGTTATCTGTTAGGTCAGACTCGAGTTCAGATTCATTTCGATTAAGTACAAATCTTGTTTTGGGTCCATAATAACAAATTTAATTCAGGTTCAGGTTATTCTCAGTTGGATGCAGGTTGGTTTCAGTTATAATAATAAAAAATTTTAACTCGGGTTCAAATCAACAATAAGAAGATAGATATATATCGGTTATAACTCTCTCAATCCAAATTTCAATATTCCTACTCAAAATCATAAAAATTTGATTTTTTAATTCTTTAGAAAAAAAAAAAAAAAGAGATGAGGAGGATAAACGAGACAAGAATGAGATCATCGTCTTCTTTTTACAGAGATATTGAAAAATTAACCCCTTTCCCTCTTCAAAATAAGAAAACTAAGTTCATTACCCTTTCATCGTCATCCCATCCTACATACCAACCCAAAACTCAAACAAAAAATAATTAGAAGTCTACCAAGTCTCTCTTGGGCACCTAATGAACCCATAATCTTGGCCCAACACATAATACCCACGAATAGGATAAATCGACTCGGAAATTTTTAAAATTTGGATCGTTATAGATAGGGATGGCAACGGGACGGGGTGGGTCGAGTTTTTGTCCGCCTCGACCTCGACCCGATGTAGTAACCCCTAAAGTCGACCCCTACCCGACCTGGGTTAAAATATTAATTTACCCGTCCCGCCCCACCCCACCCCGATATATTATTTCTTAAACCCGAAATTTAAATTTTTTAAGTATTTTATTTTATTTTTTATATAAATTTAAATTGTATTTTATTTTATTTTTTATATAAATTTAAAAAAGTTAGATTCGATCAATCCTTCATCACAATCATAAATTATGGTTTTTAAGTAACTTTAAATTTATATAAAAAATAAAATAAAATACAATTTAAATTACTCACATGTTAAATTATATATTTAAAAGAAAAAAAATTGAATCATCGACTGACAGAATCGAATATATTAAAACTTGAACAACATCTAATAATTTTTTATTATAAGAACAAACTTCAAAAGTATAAAAAATACTTAAAACCCATAAAAGTGTTTATGTATAATGGTATTTTTTTTATAAATATATTAAAATATATCGGGACGGGTTGGGACGGGAAATTTCAAACAAATACCCAAACCCGACCTGACCCGACTTAATGATTTCTAAGCCCCGTCCCGATCCCTAAAAATTAAAAAGAAAAAATAGATCGGGTCGGGTCGGGACACACCTAGTTAGATTGAGGACGAATATTTTTGTCATCCCTAGTTATAAAGAATAAATCAATAGATTTAAAAATGTTTTAGATTTTAATAATTTATAATTTTATAGCTTTAATTTCTTTATTTTTTATTATTATTTTTTAATTTTAATGTTTTTTTAATTATTTTTTTATTTTATTAATTTTTAAAGATTGAATAAACCCTATTTTTTAAAAGATCAATTAAGTCTCTCTGCTACATAATCATTCATCGTGAATTATCGATTAATAACAATTTCTTTCATCAAAGATTTATAATTTTCCCCCCTAAATTTGAGGTTATATTAAATGCAAAATAAGTTCAAAAGTTATATTATTATTTTGTAAAAAGTATGAAACCTTAAGAACTTTATATTTTATAGGGTTTGCGTCGTAAACCCAATTTCTTTTGATAGAGAAGAACAACTTGGCTTTACAATTTTATTTAGATAACGATGAGACTGTTTTGATGCTAGTCATCAATCATCGGGGGGTTTCTTTATTTTTTAGTTTATAAATATAATTTTGTTTTTGTAGTATATTTTTCTTCTTCTTTTTAATAGTTCACTCATTATTTTTATTTTATATTTTTATTAAAAATGAATTTAACGATACCACACAATTAAGTAAGATAATGCTTACTTGTAATTATATTTATCTTTCTTATTATAGACCCTCATGTTGAATTTGAATACACGATATATATTGTGATATTTCAATAATTTCATCCTTTTTCGTTTGTTGATGTAATTAGAATTTTTTGTATCTATTTTCTATGTATGATCTTTGTATGATGTAAAGAAATTAATTTATTACGTTAATATTATAAAATCTTTATACTCTTAACCTTAAATTTTAACTATAAACTCGAGATTTTAAGTCTTTAACATAAACTCTTAAACTCTAAACCACAATTTAGATCTTTACATTCTAAACTAAAATTTACATAAACTTGTAATATAGGATAACTATTATTTAACGTACTGTCGGTAGAATTTTTTTTCATAAACAAGCTTCGAAAGTTGTCATATATTTTTTTAGGATCTCTAAACTCAAACTTTAACTCATGAAATCTATTTTCAGACATCCTGCTCTTGCAATAAGTATTTTAATAAGGGTAAAAATTGTCTGTCTCTTTTCTATGCCTTTATTTGTGTCTTCTATTAAAATTTGTTAAAAATTGAATTTTAAACCTTAATCCTAATTTCTTATATTCTAAACCTTAAGTCATATACCCTAAAAATATACCCTATCCTTAATTCCCTAAACCCTAACCACAACCCCTAATCTTAAACCCTAAATTCTAAACCCTAAACCTCTAATTTTATGTGGAGACACAAATGAAGACATAAAAAAGAGGTAGATGATTTGCACTATTTTAGTAATGTATATGACTTGATATTGGTGTCCACATGTTCTGGAAAGGAATATTTTATGCTCAGGTATTCGGTAGGTTAACGATTTTCTCCGCTCTCCGCATGGACCATAAAAATTGCCATGAATTTTTTAGAAATTATATTACGAATTTTTTCATCATAAGGACATGTCTAAATCAATAAAATTATTTATTTTATTATTTTTTTATGTTATAAACTTTCTCAAAATGGTAAATTTTAAAAATTAATATTTAAATTTAACATACAATAAATATAAATAAAAATTTATTTGGTAAAAAGATATAAAAAATTAATAATTTAAATAATTGTTATTGGTTAAAATTATAAATAACATAATAAAAATAATATATAATATAATTTGTATGATTTTTTTGTAAGCGAATTGTTAAAAAAATAATCAAATTCGTAATTTGATTAAAGGTGCATTTGGGAATGCTTTTTATAATGTCAAAAGTATTTATTGGCTTCGTTCATTCTTTTATCACCTAATTTTTGGATAAGCTTCGTCAAATATTTTATTTTTTAATTTTATTTAACTTTTTATTACTCTTAGAATTAATGAGGTGAGTGTAATTCGTGTTTTATAATAAAACAAATTTTACTCGTAAATATGAATACGAATCATCTGTTTTTTATTATGTTTTCTTTAGTATTCTCGCTTTAAAATAGTATATTTAAAGTTTAAAGTTAGAGTTTAAAAAATTAGGGGTATGATATATTTTTTAGAATATATTATTTAAGGTTTAGGATATAAAAATTAAAGTTAAGATTTAAATTTTAATTTTAAC
This sequence comes from Abelmoschus esculentus, assembly GCA_035048815.1. Taxonomy (NCBI): domain Eukaryota; kingdom Viridiplantae; phylum Streptophyta; class Magnoliopsida; order Malvales; family Malvaceae; genus Abelmoschus; species Abelmoschus esculentus. Next base: position 2,769,478 of record JAUCBN010000066.1, read on the forward strand.
AGATTTTTACTATAAAACATGAAAGAAACTATGATTACGAGGCAATAGATTTTTATTTTTCATGTAAATTTAATATGTATTAATTTTGAATATATTTGATGTTCATATCACGTTGATTAATTTTCCCCAAGGGTTGTGTGTGATTCTTGCTTGACAAAGATGACTCGATGCTGGTTTGACTAAAGTCTGGACCAGATGTTGTTTAGAAGACAGGTGTTCTTTGACTTTGTTACATTGATGTACAATCTACAACCCAACATGGAGGGAATCTTCCTATGGTCCACTGTACAGTCAAAAGGAAGATTTGGCTGACATTCCCCGTGTGGTTTGTGCGTAGAAAGTCAAAATCACGAGTTATAATTGTTAAAACGTTATAATTATTTTTTTAAATGTGATAATTGATTATAGAATCTTATTAATTATTCCTATTACTATTCTTTGTGGAGTGAATGAGGATCTAGACAATCGTAATAAAAATGACCTCATAGGGGCCTTAAAAAGGACAATTACTTCTAAAGATCACATTTTAATGAATTGCACAGGACCCCCAAAATCTTTGAACCGTCCCTGCCCATGTCATTCCAATTTTTGTTTAAATGAATTATCTGGTTTATTCGTCGATTAATTTACGTTAAATAGTATAAGTTTTTAATATGTGATGATTTTTTAATTTATTTTTATTTATAATAATAAAAATATAAATTCTAATCTTATTTTAAAATCCGATACTTCTTCTCGTTATAGTAACTCATTTTTCAATTTTAATGGCAATGAGCTTAAGCTATGTTGCTAAACCGTACATGGATGAACTTTGTGTCTGTCTCTGCTATACGAATGCTACAAGGGATAAAGGAAAAAAAAAAATTGAACCACGAAATCTTTGAATCAATGCCAAAGTGAAAAGTTGATGTCCGGTCAATGTTTGCAACTTGCAAGAACCTTTCAAAGTCTAGGAAGGACATCCCTTGTCCAAACTCATAAACAAAAGAAAAAGAAAGAAAAAGTTTTCTTAATCAAATCATGTCACGCAAAGATTACCACATTGATGAAAGGTATAGAAATTTTATTTTCTTTTTCGGTAGGGGTTTGCATTATTCGGTTTTAATCGAATTAACCAATTGAACCGAAATTATTTCGGTTAATTTAGTCGGTTAATTTTTAGTAAATTCGGTTAACGTTTAATTTTTTTTGAAAATTCGATTATCGGTTAATTTGGTTTGAAATCGGTTAATTAACCGAAATTATTATATATTAAATATTATATTATATATTTATTTATTTTTAGTCATTTAACTTTTAAAAAATTATCAAATATTCATTAAAATTTTTATATTATAAAATGGTCACCAAGTTTTTATTAAATTAGCATAAACTGAAAGTTTAGGGACTAAAAAAATTATTTTAACATAATTTAGTGACTTATGTAATTTAACCAAAATTTATAATAAATTTTTGTTAATTCGGCTAATTAACTGAAATAATTTTAGTTCAGTTAATTCGGTTAAAAATAATTCATTTCGTTTAGCGGTTAAGATTTTAAAAATATTGGTTAATTCGGTTCAGCCACCGACCGAATTAACCAAATGCACACTCCTATTTGTTATTTATATTCATGCATTTAAAGTTTAAGTTTAAAGTTGCAGATTAACAGTAGAGATTTATTATTTAAAGTTTACGGACTTAAAAATTAACATTTATAGTTTAAAGAGATTTAGAATTAAATTTTTAATATTAAAATATAAAAAAGAAAAAAAAAAGCATAAATTTGTTGTCCTCCCTAAATTACATCACATATAAAACGAGGATTCTTTTTTATATATACACTTAAATTATATTTCTCATGTACTTTTTCTTAATCAAAGTAACAATAATAAAGAGTAAAATATGACAAAATATTTAATTATAAGTTTGATAATAAATATGTTATTATTTAAAAATTTTAATATTTAATTATTTGACTAAAATTTTATGACAAACATATCATTATCTTTCGAATTTTAACTTGATTTAATATAATAATAAATTTATTTCTTAATACTTATACATTCTATTAATTTGGTCTTAATTCAAAAATAATTCAATGAATCAATTCAAAGAAAATCTAACAAATTTAATCTTTCATATTTACAAAGTTTATCATTATATCATACAACCACTTGTCGTAATCCATGTTAATATTTTTCAGCTTGATAATCGACATATATGTGATAATTCGACAAACACAATCTTTTTATTATTGGGCAAATGATAGACTAATAGAACAAATCCATTATGAACTTTAATGTCACGTACTAGTAGACAAAATCACTTTTCTTATAGATTATTTTTTAAATTGTCTAAAGGTATAAGTTATTATTTGTTCATACATATGTTAACGGAACCGTGTATGTGTTGGGAGCGGTTGTTGCCCCTCCCAAATTTTTTGGTACAATTATATTTTTAGTCCTTTTTAGTTTAAATATTAATTAAATAAGGGTTTTTGCCCCTTTCAATTTTCTAATTTAAAGGTTTAATCGATTCTTACCCCTTGTAACATTAGATCCTAACTCTTTCACTGTCTCTGACAATGCATATACTTTACAACCAAAGCAATTTAACCCAAGTATCCTAAGATAAACATCATCCATTGTTATGCTTTTCTCTTATAGAATTTTTAAATACAAAGAGTTAAATTTATAAACCATTTCGAATTAGAGTCAAATTAATAGAATGTATAATAAAATCGTTATTATACTGAGTTAGCTATCAATCTTAACAACAAAGTGGCTTGTTTGTCATAAAATTTTAATTGAGACTAATTTATTACTTTTAGAAAAAAATTGACGTATTTGTTACAAATATTATAATTAAGTGACAAGTGATGTATTTTACATGATAATTTATATATTTGATACAGATTGCCACTAATAATATTAGAATAATTACCATTTAAATTAATTATCAGTTGTTCTAATAGGATGAAACATTAAATTCTTTGAACAAGGTCAAGAGTTTGAACCGTGATGTTGTGAATGAAATAGAATAAATTAGGAGGGTCTCTTCATCATGAACAACTATAATATTTGATCGAATTAATCATTTATTGATTTGAGTATCAATTATTATAAAAATAATAATCACCTGTCGAAATAGGAGATTTAATACTCAAAATATAATTTTTTTAACAATATTTACAATTTAAGGGAGGGGAAAAGTAAAATGCTCCTATCAGATATTAAACTCATAACTTCATAAGGGAAAAAGAGAGGTCAAGAGAAAGCTTTATCACTTGCTCTAATGTTTCCTTAGCATCTGGATTACTACGAATGTTCTGGTGCATATACAGGACGAAAAGCTCCAAAATTCTATGTATTTTTTCTCTCTCATGGAATCACGTCCTTTAGAATATTTGAAGTGGGACACCAGCACTTCTCCCTTAAACCAATATAAATAGCCTCCCCTACTCCCCCTTTCTTCCTCAGCTCATTCTAAGGTTTCAAAACCCTAAAATATTTCAGCTATATTTTATCAAGTAAACCAGCTATGGAGTCTGCAGATAACCTACGGTATGGTTCCATCTCCATTCTCCATCTTAAACTACTAACATGATCACGTACATGTTAGGGCTTATCTCGGTTGTGAACATGACCTAACAAAGTAACGACATTAAAAGTGCAAACAACTTAACGGAATGCAGATTGAGTGATTTGATGTTGTAATGCAGTAATAAATGCGCGGCCTGCTTCAGACAGTTCAACAGAATGGAGCATCTGGTTGAGCATATGAGAACTTCATATCATTCAGTTCATGAACCCACCTGTGGAGTTTGTAAGAAACATTGCCGATCCTTTGAATCTCTAAGGGAACACCTAATAGGTAAAAAATTCAAGTAATTACTTATTCAAACACATATATGTGGGATATGATATGTTTACACACAGTAAGAGATTTTAAATTTTATACGTTTTTGGATCGTTGGGTAAGTGAAACATATGATTAAAATTAATAATAGGAAAAACTACATGAAAACTGCATACTTTGTTCATAAACATAGGTCCATTGCCTAAACAAGAGTGCAAGAGCTTGTTCAACATTCGAGGCTGCAGATTCTGCCTAGCCATTCTGGATAGCCCTTACGCCCTTAGGGTTCATCAAGACAGATGCCAGCTCTCCGGAGTAAATTATGTATTAGTTCAGCTCAACTCTATGTATATTTACAATGGCGTTATTGGTATCTTGTTGTGATTGAGTTTTTCTTAATATAGGGGATATCAGCTCATATGGCAAACTTGGGTCTTCAAGATAGCTTGACGATCGACAACGGTTCTTCACGAGGACCCCAAGTGGTTGCACTCGCATGTAAAATGGTTGGTGGTGGCAGCGACAGGTCATTGGATATTTGTGCAAGGGTTTGCATCATTGATGAAAATGAGAATATAATCTTCCGTTCTTATGTGAAACCTCCTCTTCCAGTTACCAGCTATAGGTATGCCACTAGGGTATAAATCTAGAGACGTTCGTGTTCGATGTATATTCAGACAGGGAAATAAAGGAACAATCCTCTAATGATCTTCTAAATATATGAAAAAATTACAAAAAAATCAATTACATGTATACGTAATCGATAGTCTAACCTTAATCCAAATAATATCGATCCGTTATTTGAATTACTTTCAGGTATGAAACAACAGGCATTAGACCAGAACATTTGAGAGATGCAATGCCATTGAGACAAGTTCAAAAAAGGATTCAAGATTTCCTTTGCAATGGAGAACCAATGTGGAAAATTCGATCAGCTAGAGGTGGAAAAGCCAGGATTCTCGTAGGTCATGGTCTCGATCATGACCTAGATAAATTGCAAGTTGAATATCCTGCAATCATAATGAGGTAAAAGTTTAAGGATGATATATACACACACAAAATTCAACCTGAACCCTTGTTTCAAAGAGTTCAACTTGCAGATTCATCTTTTCTATGTCTATATTCTATTTATGTTGCTTGGACTTTAATTTTTGACGGAGTATGCCAAATATTCGTTTCTAATGCATATATTGTAGGCATGAGTTTTGGAATATATATTCATTTCAACGTGTAAGATTGTTTGCCTACAGGGATACTGCAAACTATCCACCTTTAATGAAAACAAGCAAACTGAGCAACTCGCTAAAGTACTTAACTCATGCGTACCTGGGGTAAGTGTTGATAGATAATCTATTTTCTCCCTATTTGATTCATATTCGTATCGAGTACTGATCGATCGGTGATTGTTAACGAGAGAGTGATACATCATCATCTTCTGTGATCAGATATGACATCCAAAATGGCATTCAAGATCCTTATGAGGACTGTGTTGCAACAATGAGGCTTTACCTGAGGATGAGGAGACAGGTTCACAGGAGAGAGGATTGTCCGCTGGCTTCCGATCCTCAAAATCGGAACAACTTCGCGTCATGGAGGCAAAGCGAGCTCGAGAGGATGTCACCTGAAGAAATGCTAGCGATCTCAAGGTCTGACTACTACTGTTGGTGCTTGGATTCTGCATGAAAACTATGAGAAATGGAAGCATTCTGAAAAATGATAATATAAGAGAGTGTTCAAGTATTTCATCCCCCATCACTTGTACTAGCAATAAGATATGTATGTATGAACCAGTATAAATTATGCTAATGAAATCATCTAAATTATGGTATTATACGACAATTTCAGTACCTTCTCATCTCTTACTTTATCATAAACTAAGAAGAAATTCATTAAAACTTCAAAGGATTAGTTCGGATTTATGGAATCATTTTTGCCTTTGTTTCGCGACCATTTTTAAAAATGTAAAAATAGTCTAGCGATTGAATTTTGGATAATTGAGTTTTTTACGATTTTTAATTATTAATTTGAAAATTAATTTTTTATTTAAATGAGTCCTATTTAAATTTTAAAATAATTTGGAGTCATTACTGGCCAATTTGGTAGGCCGAACACTATAAAACAAACCAAAGATTCTTTTTAAAACATTTGGGTTCGGGAGTCGGTTATGCGTAAGAAAGACCCTTACCAGTGACCGAAATCAATATCTTATTAATTACACGAGGTATTTTAGCATTTAAAATAATAATCTTAATTTAGTCTGTCATTGTCAAATGAATATCGTTCGAACGAGGATATTACTTTGGCTAAAAAAATACATTTCTTATAAATACGAGCTTGATTAAGGTGTCCAATTACATTAAGAAACCTTAACTCGTATTTTGAAGAAATATAATTTCTGCTCTAAAAGGTTTAAATGCATGACAAATTATTATCTGGTCAATTTAAGTTCTATCCTATTAGGCTCCATTAATTAAATAATTAAGGTCTTATTATATTATTAATTTTCCAAGGGTATTATGGTAACACCAAACACTTGGGCACTACCATCTAGATACTTAGAGAAATTAAGAACATTACTATTTGTTCTTTTAGTTATTTACCTAATTAATTTTATTTTTATACTAACCTTATATCATTTGTCAATTTCCAAATAAGAATGACACATCGAATGTGATACCAAAGTACACTCTTGGTCAACGTCTCGGTACGTTGAGATACTGACCAACTTAGTGTATCCGAGGTATATTATTAAACACACTATTCATTACTACAATTTTTTTCCTATTAAGGTTAATTAATTAAAGAGATTAATTCTAAGAATTCTCTAATTTATTTAACTAAGTGTGAATTAAGTCATCCTAAGCATGCATATTATATGATTTTGAAATAAAATAAGGCATATAAATAAATTAAATAAATAATTAAAACATCAACTAAGCAAACAAAGTATTAAATTGAAATTTATTTAAAACATAAAAGTTCTATTATAAGTATTATATGTTTAAAATATTCTAACTACTAATTTTAATGCCTAAAATATTCTAACTATTAATTTTAATGCCTAAAAAAACTAAACAAACATAATAAGGAAAAAAAATTGATGACTTACTAAAACTTGGCATTATAGAGCCAAGCATAATCCCTTTTGATTTTCTCCAAGACTCTCACCATTCCTTGGTTTTTGCTCTTCTTCTTCCTCTTTTCTAAGTAGACTTCCCTCCCTTTTCAAATATTTGATATTTATTAAATCTAATTGGTTACACATTTAAAATTCAAAAGGAATTTTAAATTAACCGAATTGCTCCCATGCTACCTATAAAATATAGAGTATGAGATTTAAGCATTACCCACAATCCCTCACTAATGCAAAGGAAACCTCGTGAAATCAAAAAAACCAAAGAGTTCGACCAACACAAGACGAGCACTAGCGAGATTAGTTACTTAAGTACATAGTGAACGAATATTGAACTACTACGTAGTGATAATGAGTAATCCTCCTAATAGATAAGTGAAACTAGTCTTGAACTTTATAAGATCGGGGTGAACTCATAACATATAACTAATCCCTTCATCCACCAAAGTCCGCAATGTAAAGATATGTATATACACGAAGTATATATTTAGCCATCTTACCTCGGGATTTTAGTAAGTGTACCAGAAAAAATGGCTCATCGTTTTTCATAGAAGGCGACTAACCTTTCTCACCTACATAGGTTATTTTATCAAGTTTATCTCAACATAAACCACCCAAAATCGGGCTATGAAATAATTAAGATCTTTGTATAAAGAACTACCTCACAAGTAAATAAGGTGATTTTCTTCTAGTTCATATTAAATGAACCACCCAAACTTTGGACTAAGAAATCATTAAGAATAAAAACTTAACCTTTTTGTTTGGTAAATTCAATAATGTTCTTCTCAATAGAATAATCCAACCTCTTTGGATAGAATTTATTAAGAGTTAAAATAAACTCATCCTTCCGAGCCGTAAGTTTCAATTAGTCCTTTGCAATAGGTCTAAAAACTTATTAAGAGTAATTATTCAACCAAAATCGATAAATTCATTAAGTCTTTCTCATTAAGACCACCCAAACCTGAGATATGACTTTATTAAGAGCATTAAGCTCAACCTGGACATGTACATGAAACTTCATAGGGATTGGGTAGATGGACATGTACACTATGAGTCGTTCCATGGTTTCATTTGACCATATTGAACATAGATAACTAAGTTGGGTATCCACCATGAATCACTCAACCAATGGGCTTAAGACTCATCCCCTCGTCGAATCCAGAATTTAATTCCTGTTCAATCCTTTGGTAGGAGGATCAACCAAATTCATCTCCGACTTAACATACTCTAAAGCGAGTACTCCATTCTTTATTAGGTGCCTCACAAATTCATGTCTTTTGCGAATGTATTTCTTCTTATCATTGTAAGCTTGATTTAAGGCCACATGTATTCCAGATTACAAATCGCATAATAAAGATATCGAAGAAGTCGTTTTCCACATAAAGGTAGCTTTGCTAAAAGATTTCTAAGTCACTCGACTTCTTGCCCAACTAAGTCTAGATCTATAAACTCTAACTTTATGCTGGAGCGTGCAATACAAATCTGCAACTTCACCTAAAGTGAAAACATTTTCACTCGTAGAGCTTACCTCATCACAATAAGAAACTTAGTTAGCGTCACAACATTCTTCCAAAGCAACAAGATAACCGACAAAATTAAGTTTCCAATCCATAGTACCCTTAAGGTACTTTAGTAAAAGTCTAAGAATCGTTCAATGTTCACCATTTGGATTATAAGTATATCTACTAAATCTACTCATAACATAGGCAATATCAGATTTAGTGTAGTTCATTAAGGACATTAGGCTTCCAATAATTTTAGCATATTCAACCTTCTAAACACAACTTCCTTTATTTTTAACGAGATGAGTGCTAGAGCCAAAAAGGGTTCGAGCTGAGATGACATCCCAATTGTTAAAACTCTTTAACATTTTTAAGTGAACCCTATGACTAATCTACTAGCCTAGCCTTATATCTCTAGATTGACCCATCTGACATGAGTTTCTTCCTAAAAACTCATTTGTTGCTGATAGGTTTAAATCCTTTAGGCAAGTCTACCAATTCCTTAGTATGATTTAGACATTATTGATTCTAGTTCATCATTAACAATGCTTCTCCAAAAACTAGCTTCAATAGATCTCATAGCTTCTTCATAAGTTTTAGGATCATCATCTAATAAGAAAACTTGAGCTATAGGATCTAATAAGTTGTCTAAATCATTTATCTCAAAAATAAAGGAAGTAACAAAGTCTAATCCAAAAGAGGTTTCTATCCCTTTCCTCTTACTTCTTCTAGGCTCTAACTCAAACTCTAGAGCAAATCATGCGACACTGTTGGTAGCATACTCAATAAATTATACAAAAATAGTTTTTGGACCGATGATGGACTACTTAAAGTCATGCAAATCTATTTTATCCAGAGATTCCAAACACCCTCACACTTTTAGGTATTGCAAGTTAGGTGCATGACCTTTTCACAGTTCGTATGGGGTTAAGTCTAATTTCTTTATGAGGCACTCGGTTTAAAATATAATTTACCGATAAAATGACTTCCCTCCATATGTTATCAACTAATCCAGAACTTATCAATAATGAATTTATCATTTATGCACACTCCTAGCATTCGCTAGGCCCCGCGAGATTCTATGTTGGACTGGTTAGTTGCCTGATGGAAAATGAGATGACGTTTTCGTGATAAATCCTTGGTGAAGGATGTGTTTAAGGCTGACTTGTGGAGGATGTGTTCCTTTTCAAGTGCCGCACGGCTCAGTGACCAAGAACCGAGGACTAACGTCATGACAAGCTTCTTAAAACTCTGAAGAAAAAAGATCAAAGAGATTTAATAGCTACAAACATCTTTTAGTAGCATTAGTGTCTATCATTTTCTCTTTATTTTAGACAAGATCATTGCCTTAAAAGACCACAAGAAATATTACTATGACAAAAAGAAATATATCTTAGAGAAATTATTAAGATTATTATTCTAACTTCTGCACTAAATATAAAATATTTATTTAGTTATATTATTTTATAAATTGGAATAATGAGCATAGTAATGCACTAGATAAGTTTAGAAAGAGAGGTGGTACATAAAGCACACTTAAATACCAAGTCTTTTAAAGAACCAATCCTAGACATGTATTTTCTAGACATGTATTTTTTAAACTATCTCATTACTTTCCAATTAATCTTTTATGAATATTTCTCCTTTATTTAGGTCTTTTAAAAGTTATGCTTAATATATATACTGCCCACAAAATAATTTTATTAAGTACACTCAAGATGAATTTTCTACTCAAAATAGGTCATCTAGCCTTCGTTTATAACTTAACAGGTCAATTCAATATTTTATTCTCGAACAACGTACTCATATATTAATTTTGACATATTTATATCAAAGACAACTCATTATCATCGATTAACTATATGTTAGCTTAGAATTTATTATTATTGTCCAGGCTCATTATAATAATCAGCTAAGGATCTTTTAATAACAATCGTATTATTTTATTATCTTTCAGTTTCTTTAAGATATATGGGTATCAATGAAAAATAATTAAGGCAACGCCTTTATTCTGAAACATGTAAATAAAATATATTAATACAATTATGGTCTTCGAGCATATTGAAACACTTAAATGGTTCTTAGTTATGAATGCCTTGAAGTTTAGCTTGATAAAGTAGATGTTGTCCGAATGATATCTAGTTCCTCGACTCGTTCAGGTTTTATTTCTCTAGTTCTGGATATTGATCTCTTGTGAGAGAAAAGTTGATATGTTGAATTCAAACTCGTGAAGCCTGAAACAAATATGATGACAGAGATGATTTGGAAAAATCACATGTTTTAAATAACAGTGCCATAATAATCCACGAAGCAATTCTTCAAATACGTATATGTGGAAACACACTTGTATCTACTATGTATCTCTATGCCACACTTAACCTGACATCAAGAATTCTTTAACAAATCATATTCAGTTCCTACTAGCAGCTGAAGTTTTAAAAGAAAATAAATTGTAGGTGATCAAGAGTGTAAAATGATGTGTGCGTAGAGCAGCTCATTCCATGTATCAGGTAACCCTGGTAGGCACCAATGTATACAATCTGCGTATGTAGCTGGATCAGCTTGCTGTTCTGGGGTCAATAACTGGCCTTGTCGGATTGTATACACTGATGTATGTGCATCTTTCCGATACTCGGACATGGTCGTAATATTGATGAATTTAACTGGTACTTTCATGGATTGAATCACATCTGAAGCTATCTGCAATAGTCTATGATCCGTGCCGACATTTGGAGGTGGAATCGACAAGTTGGCCATCGGAACAGTCTCCTTGGCGCATAAAATTCCATCAGGATTGTCCCAATCCGAGCTCCTGTTGATGAACAACGGCAGAATTAAGTAAAATCTGAATAATGCTTTTGTTAAAACAAGAACAGAAGTTTTAAGGATATGTTCCAACTTAATATGAGTAGGTGACATGCTCATGAAGAAGACTGAAGTGAAGTTCAAATCAATGTTTTCCTCCACCCATTTAGCCCATGTTTTCATAACTCTGCCATAAGCTATAGGCCTCTCGATTTCATCGTATTCCACCGGTTCTACATCGAACGATCCTCGCCTTTTCATCACATTGGAGAAGATTTAAGTTCATAGATATGGTTAAAGTTCATAGAAGAATCAAAATATTTTCCATAAATACTTACAAGACTTTCATATATCCAGTGTTCATCCACCAAATATATGTATTGAAAATCAAGTAATCTACACCTCTCCAATCATCTCCGCCGTTCTTGATCGATTCGGGCTTGATTATACGATCTTTAATACTATGTCTCCATGGATTGTCTGAATTAGATTCAACCAGAAATGGTGCCCAATAGAACTCCACTGTGGTGTTGTACTCCTATGCAGGCATTCAAAACACAATATCACATTCAGTGGCCTTAAAAGGATGTTAATTCTTGAAGATCTGAACTGAAAGTCCTGAAGAAATATACCTCAATGTGGATTATAACTAAAGAACCAGACTTTTCATGACTCTTCTTTCCAGTAGAAACACCAAACTGATGAAGCAGACAAACCATGGATTCCCACTGATTTCTATTCAGTGAATCCCCAACAAACATAATCCTTTTCCCACGTAGTTTCTCAAGCAATAATCTTGCTTGGAATCTCACAGAATCAAGAAAAAAGCAGCTCAGAAACTAAGCAATTGCACTGATTTTTCAATTCATGAAGAAAAAATATTGGAACTGATAAACTTACTTGGGCAGAGAACAATCTCTGGGCTGCCATCTCCAATTCTGATAAAGAGAATCCGATCTTCCATTTTTAAGGCAAGTAACTTGTTCTGAGAGAAAATCACAATCATCTTCTTTATATAATGGATGGGTTATATTATCAAAAACCCATTTCCCATTGAAGAGATCACAGTCATTTGGTGGTAACTTAACTTCATCATCTTCCAACAGGTTTCCAGGAAATCTAAACTTTGACAAGAAAATTGAATTTGCAAGCTGTTTGAAATCTCCATTGTAGATGAACAACTTGAATACAAGAACCAATACAAGGGAAACCAGAATTTTATGGCTGATATTGCAGCTGCGCTTCATTGCTCTAAGATAATGCAAACATCAACCCCGAGACAAAAATCAGTTTCCGACAGCAATCTTTCGTATCAGACAATTATTATTATTATTATTATTATTATTATTATTATTATTATTACATTGAATTTTTCATTAAATATTTCATATTATTGATTTTTTTTTTTACCTTTTCATAATTTAATATTATTTTTCTTCTAATTATTTGTGATTAAAAGCGATTTATTAAAATTATACACCATTCTGATAAAAAATATATATTATCGAACAAAAAAATTCTAAATAAGAAAGTTTTATTATCTGAGATAATTAAAAAAAGTTTTTCAGTCAACTTAGACCATTTAAGTCAAATGTCTTTTGGCTTTTTTTTTTCTGTCTTTTCTTTAATTTTCCCCACAATCGCCGGATTATAATCTCTTTTTACTTTTTTATTCCTTTTCCTGAATATATTACGTGGCTTTTAGCACCGACAGTTTGTAAATTTTATTTATATTTTTAAAGTGTAAATTTAAAATTATAAAATTTAAAATTATAAAAAAAAATAGGAGACAATAAATTTAAACTTCTTTTCGAGTACAAATTAATTTGCAATGGTTTTCAAGATAGTGTGAGTACGGTCTAATTTAAATTATTATATATTAACATTAAGTATTGATATTCAATTATACTGTAATGGTATAACCTAAATAGAGTTACAGATTCAAACACATAATATCTATGTACACAACTTATATATGACCATTAAGAAACATGTATATAAATGTGTCGTTATAAATAGAGGTAAACAAAACTCGACTAAAAAAATCATTTTTTTTAATTTTGAATTATTCGAGTCAAATCGAATAAGTCGAAATTCTTTTGATTTCGAGTCGAGTTCAAATTTCCAAAGTTCGAGTTACTCGAAAAATCGAATAACTCGAAAATTTTCAGGGTCTAATTACACATTTAGTCCTAGTAATTTTATTTTCAGTTTTATTTCAGTCATATCTACATTTTTTATTACTTTTATATTTCAATTTTCTTTTCTTTACAATATGATCACTTTCTATATTTATTTTTTAGTTTATTTAATATAATTTTTATTTATATTTTTATATGATTTAAATTATGTTAATTATTTTATATTTTTTTAATTTATGTATTTATATTATTGTATTTAATTTATCATTATTTTTATCTCGTTTTGGCCTTTTTTAGATAAGAAAAAAATTCAACGAAGCTCGTAACTTAATGAAATGACATATTCATACATAAGGTATTCGATGATGATGATAATAATAATAATAATAATAATAATAATAATTCAAAATCTTATTTATACATGTAAAAAATAATAAGAAAAAATATGTATGTAGATATAAAGATAGAGTCGTTTAAATTAGAGTCAAAATATACTATAGTATTATAAATACTATAATTAAATTTATACATAAACTCAAAAAATCAAATCGACTCAAATTCGCTGAAACTGACTCGAATCGAAAAAAGTTCAAGTTGTAAAATATGTTGGCTCAATTAAAATAACTCAAAATTTTTTTACTCAACTCGCTCGAACACTCACCCTTAAATACAAATCCATTTTATTCAAATATGAACATTTCACTAGAAGTTAGTGTCGGAAAAATATGAGAAAAATAATAAATTTAAGTTATAATTTGAATGGATATGTGCGGAGATTTGACGTGAATGTCCAGACCGGTCGGACCCTTCGTAGATCTGCGAATATTTTACTCGTTGTGAGTATTTTTTTCTTTAATTTATTTTTTAATATCTAAGAAGAGTTTGTATTATACTTAATTTATTTTTCGTTGTGAATTTCTCGAAGATCTTCCTGTTGTTGTATTTTGGAAGACAGACGACTAAAGAACTCAAGTACTTTCGGAGTGGCCGAAAATCTGTTTGCGTTGATGCAGGCCTCAACACGATTCTAACTTATTAATTTTAAATCGATTTGAGTTTTTTGTTTCTATTTATTTTGAGATTAATAAAAAAATCGATCTTTTATTATCTGAATTGATTAATTTGTAACATTCTACCCAGAGCTCTTAGATCCATCCAACGAGGTGTGAACCACCCGACTCTCTAGCCAACCGTCATCCCATATAACTCTCAACCTATCTCACGATGGGTTAACCATCATTTATCACTTCCAAACCTTTCTTCGACTATCATCTCCACCTTCATGTTTAGTGTCATCCAAAATCGATATCAATAGATAATCTTTGTTCAAACCCTCTTAGACAATAAAAGAAAAAAAAATTATAAAGAGGATGAAGAAAAATTCCCGCAGCAAAAATAAGCTATATATCTAATCGAAACATTAATCCACTTTTGTTAAGTTATACATTTTACATTTTTTAAATTATCAAACGAATTTATAACGTTGAATTTAGGGTTAGATTTGTTTGATACTAGAAATACAAAACTCAAAGTTGAAGCATAGTGAAGTCAAGTTCTCAAACTAGAAACTGAGCATACTTAGTTTACAATTGGATAAACAATATAAATGATCCCTTGAATATACTTCAATTATTTTTTACATTTTCTGACTATTAAATGTTACAAATTGGTCTATTGACTAACTTTTTTGATACTAAGTGGTTTTGTGCCGTTAAAATTTTGACGGGAAACTGATATGGACGTTAAATGTTGACTTGGATAATCATGTGGCATCCTCAATCTCTATAATCGAAGGTAGCATGTTAACGTCCACATTAGTTTCTCGTTAAATTTTTAACAATATAGGACCACTTTGTATCACAAAAGTTAATCAATTGATCAATTTATAACATTTGATAGTGAGAGGATATAAAAGATAATTGAAGTATAGTCAAGGGACCATTTATATAGTTTACCCGATTATCAGAAGCTCCGAAGACAAACACGTATAAACATAATTGATAGTAAATGAAAGAGAAATTGTGTTTGTATAAAACTTTATTTCATTTTTTCCCTTGAAGATTCCAACATAGGAATATTACAATTTTTGACCATGGGCAATTAGACCATATGTTTACAGAGTAAGAAAATGAAAATTTTGGCATTCTTAGGCTCCCACCTCAGTCCCCCTAAAAAAATATTTTTGATGTTTACATCCATCCACTATCAAATCAAATGTTGAAGACGAAGTTTACTAGAAAACCAAATGACTGAGTTCTTGGAGCCACACACCCCAAAATAAAGGCAAAAAATAAATGAAAATTTTGAGTTTACGGTTACTTGTCACGAGCGAGCGATAATACGTGTATAAAGGAATTCGTTCCAGGTATCGGGTAACCCTGGAAGGCACCAATGGATACAATCTGCATATGTAGCTGGATCAGCCTGTTGTTCTGCAGTTAACATTTTGCCTTGGCGGATCGTATAGACCGAAGTATGTGCATCTTTTCTGAACTCGGATAGTTTTGTAATGTTGATCAAATGGACTGGGATTTTCATGTTTTCAGTTATGTTGCTGGCAATGGTGAATAGCCTACGATCAGTGCCTACATATAAGAACTTGGACTGATCCAGAATTGGTGTTTTCTCTAAAGCACATTTGATCCCACCAGGGTTGTTCCAATCCGTGCTACTGCAATGTATTTAGTGAAAAAAACACATAATTTGATTCGAATAAAGTATATGAATACGATCTTTCGCCTAAAAAGGTTCCTACGAAACAGTTGGTCTATTTAAGAAAGTGTTGGGCACTTTAATTTTAATGATCAGATCGATATTCACAGCTTCAGATAGTATGAAAATAGAAACTTGGAAGAAAAGCAACAGAATTCATTACTTGATATGCAGAGGAGACATGCTGATGAAGAAGACCATGGTTCGGTTTGGATTTACATTTTTGTCGACCCATTTAGACCATGTGCTTAATACTCTATCGTATGCTACTGTCCGGTCGATCTCATCGTATTCCTCATCACCTTGATCAAACGATCCTCGTCTGTAACATCAAGTGCAGGATCAGTTTCCAAAAGATTTTGATTCAATCAGAAACATAACTTTTATGTGTTATAGATTTACTTACAAGATTTTCATGTTGAAAGTGTTCATCCACCAAATATAAGTGTTGAAGATCAAATAGTCTACATCTTTCCAGTTCTTGCCATGTTCTTCAATCGATTCCGGCATTATTATACGATTCAAGATGCTATGCATGTCTGGGTCGTCTGAATTTGATCGCACCAGAAATGGTGCCCAATAAAACTCTACTGTCGCATTGTAATCCTTGGAACAAGCAGACAATGTGAATACTAAAACTGACATTTCATCAAATACTTGGCAAAGTGAGATCCATTTACCTCAATTCTAAACACAGCCAGAGATCCAGATTTCTTCCAGGTCTTCCTTCCAGGAGGAACAACAGATTGAACCAGACAAACCATGGATTCCCATTGGTTTCTATTCAATGAATCTCCAACAAACATAAGCCTTTTGTTCCTCAGCTTCTCAAGCAATAATCTTGGTTTGTACCTTATAACAGAAGATAAAATGTCAGAATCATATAGAAAAATTAACAAAGATCCAATTTAAGAACTCAAAGGAATGGTCTTACTTTGGTAAATTACAATCTCTAGGCTGCCATCTCCAGTTCTGATACAAAGAATCTTTCCTTCCATTTCTCATGCAAGTTACTTGTGCTGTAAGGAACTCACATTCATCTTCCCTGTATATAGGATGTGTTTTATTGTCGAACACCCATTGTCCATCAAAGAGATCACAGCTTTCTGGAGGCAATTCAACATCTTCATCATCTTCTTCAATCACTGGTATCTCAATCCTTTCTACTCCTTCTTGCTCTTCTTCTTTATCTTTCACAACTATGGATTTCTTCAAATCTTGATCAGGTTCTTTGGTATCTGTTTCCTCACCAACTGCGTTCAATGAAACCTCATTTTCTTTCACCTTGATTGATTCCTGAACTGGGTTTTCATTCTTAGATTGCATCTCAAGGATTTCACTAGATTTAGGCCTTGAAAATGGGAATTCAGCTATGGATTTCACGTCCTCGTTGTACATAAATACCCCAAACAAGAAAACCGAGAAAACTACACCGAATACAGGGAGATTATTGTTTTTTCGGTGCTTCATGATTCCCGTTTCAGAGAAGATCTTACGACGAGTTGGATACATAAGGAAGAATCTTTGATTTGAACAAAGAGAAAGAGGAAGGGATGGAAATATACAGAATACAGAACAATGAACAAATCATCTGTTTGCAGAGAAAGAAGATATAAGAATTGGGTTTACTGTGCTTGTTTAATTAAAGTTTGGTGAGAAGGGTCTTTTCTTGTAGAAGCAGTTTAAGATTTCTGGTGGAGGGAGAGTTGTCTTTCTCAGTTTTTTTTCCCTTTAAATATAAAAAAATATCGGATATAAGTATATATTCAAAATCGAGTTTATTCAACTTAGAAAAAAAATCAACAATTTTTAGAATAAGTGATTAAAGCTCTCGTAACACTGTCTCTTCTCTTTATACTGTAGGTTCGAAATCCGTTAGGAAAAAAATTTCGGTTCTCTTATCCTCCATAAAAATTATTAAAAAAATATAGAAAAATAATAAATCTATTCGTTTATGTTTAAATATATGTCGAATATGAATATCAAGAAAATGGAAAAATTAAATAAGTGATTAATTGAATTCAAAACAATCTCTTTATGGAAGCAAACTGAAGAGTGTTTTCCAAGCTTAGAGGAGTTGGTCTTAATCTACCTA
This sequence comes from Abelmoschus esculentus, assembly GCA_035048815.1. NCBI lineage: Eukaryota > Viridiplantae > Streptophyta > Magnoliopsida > Malvales > Malvaceae > Abelmoschus > Abelmoschus esculentus. The sequence continues at coordinate 2,787,706 of JAUCBN010000066.1, forward strand.
AGATTGGGACTTGAATATGGAAGGTATAGTAGACCCCATCTCTCTTAGTTTCTGATATGGAAGCTCATCTCATCAATGGAAACTTACTTGTTATTACCATATTTCATCATAGATTTCCTGAAAATTTTATGCTGGACCATCCGGTTGCTGCATCCTTTCTTGACCGAGACACATGCCCTGCTTCATCGGCATCATGACAAGGGATGGATCGAGAGGTACCGGGTATTAGGGGTGTTCAAAACCGGCTCAATGGGTACTCAACGGAGCAATAAACTCACAATGCAAGTTAAAAAATTGAAATGATGTTGAAACATAATAATAATAATAATAATAATAATAATAATAATAATAATGTAGTATTGATATTGGATTTATTGAGACGTTGGGTACCCATTGGGTTAGTTTTGAACATCCTTACCGGGTATAATCGCACCCTTTAAAAATTTTAAATTGTCCTATATTTTATACATTTACTTTGTATTTTTTATTGATAATCTAATTTTGCACCCCTAAACTGTTGTAATTTTGTACCACTGTATTCTTAATGTACCTTCTTGATAGTTGGCCCCTATAGAAAACTTTGAGTTCATCTCTGATCATGACATTGAGATCACGTACGTGATCCGAGCAGCCAATCGTGCAGCACATGGTCTCACCTATCGAGCTCTATTGATCGATTATCTCTTTTATTTTTCATTTGAAATTCTTAATTGCATCGAACAAGTTATATTAGATAATTTCATTTTTTGACAATAGTTTGAGTTTTTAATAAACAAATACGAATTTTAAGCATAATTTTCCATAACAAATCAAACAATATACTTTTGATCCCCCAAGCATGCCAACCTTGTGTATTTAAAACAAAAATCAAAATTGACATTTTAAGCAAAGAGTGTTGCTTTGATTCGAAGGACAATTAATAATAAAAATTGATTGTAGAAATGTGAATGGTAAAAATCCACCAAATCATCCTTTCAGATGTCACTGTTTGAGTTGGTAAAATGTTAACAAAACTATCAGAACCATAATCACTAGTATTTATTAACTTAATCAAACCAATAACGTATTGTACGTATATTTACAAAATTTTTTTATATAATATTAATAAATGACGTGACTGAAATAACTCTAATATAATTTTTCATTCAAATTTGATAAATGTGCATATAATTATTTATCAAATATAATGTATTTAAATGTATTTTATAGGATTGCCAGAGTCTTCTTACCCAAGTGGTTAACGGAGCGGATGTTGTTCCTAAAGATCACAGATTCAAGCACTAGTAATTGTAACAAAGTGATTGAGCGATTAATGTCAAATGCCTGAAATTATCTTCTAGAACATATACCTATTGTAATCACTATTAACTAAATAAAAAAATATTTTATAGTATTTGTCATATATTTTATCCATATTTCCTGTATTAATAGAGTACAAATTTTATGCACCGTTAATAAAAGAATTATGATATATCCAGGGACGGAGGTATGTGAGGTGGGGAGGGACAATCGCTTCCCGAATAATTTTTTTTAACTTTATCCTCTTATTTAATTTTTTTTTTAAAATTTGATTTATTTATAAATTTTTCTCTTACTTTCTATTATTTATATTTACCCAGTAACCCTAAGTCCTAAGTCCTAACTTTGTCCCTGAATATATCATTAAATTTATTAAAATTTTAAAATTAAATTTATTTAATTTTTATTAGATAATTTGTTATAATTTTATTTTTTTGCAATATTAAAGAAAAACTATGTTTTTATATCTATTAATTTGGTATTTAGTTTTATAATGGAGTATAAAATTAACAAATTTTGTTATAATAAATCATACCTGCTTGTCATGTGAAGTTTCTGGCATCACTTCCTTTTTATTGGTCTTTTGAAGTCTGTGTTGAGGCATCCCTTGTATTCCAAGCCAAGCAAGGATACTGACTACTCACTATGATATACACTACCTTAGAAATAAAGACAACGATTTTGGCACCGTATATGTTCAGGTCTTTTTCGTACTTATGTTTAGATTAATTTAAACATTTTTATAAATGTTTGGTTTATGGGTGTTAGAATTTCTTGATTTTTTTTAATAAAACAAATATTATTATTTAATAAACAAAATAAAAATCCAAAAATATAAAATAAAATAAATATTTTAAATCAAACATATTTTGAAAACGTGTTAAGGCTAAGCATCAACACAAGACAAATTTTGCATCACTCACATTGTGCATCCCAACCTAAAAATCAAATTATACAATAATACCTATGTGGGTGAGTGTATATAAACGCTTCCCAATTTATTTATCCCATCCATGTGGGATAATGGGGGTTTCATTCTTTAATCTATTCACGACCTTCTTATTTTGAGCAACAATTTCTCATTCATCACTCAATCATTTTGAGCATATGAAATACCATTGTAAAGACCTCATGGAGTAAAATAAGAAACAATAAATTTCTTATTCGAATCTACGTCTTTATTATTCCAAAACATGGTTCAAAGTTAGTCACTTTTTACTGTTTTTTTCAACAGTTTCTACAAGGACACTCCTCGTCCCTCACCCCTAAGTGTCCCTATAATTTTTTATTCTTGGATGGCCAAGTTCAGTATGGGTGTAACTCAACGTTGATGGAACGATTCATTCCAATACTAATATAGGATTGATAAGTGGTCTTATCCACGATAGTGATGGAGGTTGGTTTTGGGGTTTTCATAGATCATTAAGGAGTTGTTTCGGCTTTAAACGCCGAGTTATGGGTAATTTATGTAGGGCCTGAGTTATGGGTAATTTATGTAGCTCTTAACATAATCTTAGACTGTAATGCACGTTTGAGTTCTATCTCACTTGTTTGAGTTATCGATAGATTGCGTTAGAAGAGTTGAATGACAAAGGTTCACTAAATTTTTCTTAAAAAAAACTCTCTAATAGAACGACTTGTAGAGTAAAGAGATAACTCAAATTATAATTTAATCATTCTTGAAGAGTCTCCCCTTTATCTGCAATCTCTATTAGAAAAGAATGTTTTTTTGCTTCTGTTCTTTGTATTTGACCTGTTACCTATAGCTAAAAGACTCTTCGATTCAAAAAAAATAAAAAATTCCAAAAGCGTTTATAGTCTCAATTTCCAGATGTTTTGTATTGCTTCAACACTGTAGAACAACCACTTCTTATTAAAAGATCCCTTTTGGACTATGTACATAAATATTCCTATATCTGCTCCCTCCCCAGTATAAATTAACATTAATTTAAAGGCTAAATCAGACGACAGGTGATAAGTCCGAAAATTTAATGCAATAACTTGATTCAAGCTAAAGAAGTAAACTAAGCTTCAACTTGGCAATGCCCGTTTATGTAACAACCGTGTCGGATCCATTATATTCTAATTTCTAAACCCTATAGACGCAAAACAAAAACCTGCAGTATCCGAGGGAACCCCATTTTTCAGATGCAAAATCCTTTTCACATCTTGGCCGTGGCAACGTATCACCATAACATTTGAATCTTGATGCTGCCTTATCAGCGTAGAGCAATTTAATAAGAAATTTACAACAAAAAATTCGGATGCGAAGAATATTCGTGATGTTACACAAATCTTTTGAGCTGTTTCAATTCCCATCTTCTGACAGATCAAGATGAGAAACTTAACACATTGCTAACTTCATAATTTACAGGCCAATCCGACTCCAACTTTATGGATATCCAGACTCGTAAACATTCAACACAAGCGGATATGAACCAGGATCAGGTTTATCAGCTCCCACCTGCATACAGTTAATTATGATTCCCAACCACTCAACTAGGATACAAGTAGATGTTCATCAAGGAATATTGAGTCAAATGTGTGTGTGTAACCTTTTCCCAAATCCACCCACCACACAAGCATAAAAATGACATTCTTTCGGTAGATATAAAATATACTAACAGTAAAGGGGTAATATTGATTACTAGAGAAAAAGTATGGGAAGGGAACTCCAATTACCTCTTGTTTGGCCACCATGAAATGGCACTTCAGAAGCATCTTGTTTTGTCTTGATGTTTACAATGGAAATGGGTGTCAATGGAGGGGATGCAGCTTCTCCATCCTTGTCTGGAGCTCGTTGGGCTTCCGAAAGCCTGGGAACGTGGATTTCCCTTGCTCTTTGATTTCTAGAGGGTATAGAGAAACTTCGAGGGAAAACCAAAGGTGGAGTTGGAAGAGGAGAAGCTCTGCTTGATGCCATTGCATGAATATTAGTAGCAGAATGCTCTTGATTTCTTGAGACTAGTGGAGCAGAGTGACCAACCAAGGCAGAAGATTTTGCTGGCTGAGAAGTTGAACTGATTGGAGGAGGCCTGGGAAGCTCATGGAGTTCACTTATTCTGGGTGAAGAAGCAGGGGGAGGTGATGCACTTGGGGATACTTTATGATGTGATAATGGTCGAGGAACTGGCAAATGAGATAGGACAGCTGAAGCTAAAGGAGGAAGCTCAGCAGGAATGGGCTTTGTTGATGCTTGTTTACTAGTTAATGGACCGGAAACAGCTTTCTTTTTAATTTTTTTGAGTTCAGAGGAACTATCGAGATGGGCAGGTAGTGGTCCTTCAGACAAAGGAGGGGGAAGTTGTGTAAAGGTATTACTGCTGTTACTCTCCTTCAGAACTGATTCAGATCTTAAAATGGCAAATTCTGATATTCGACCATCATCAAAATCCTTCTCATGTTTCTTTTGCTCTAGTGGGGAAGAATGCCACAAATTGTGTGGATGTCCAGTTACATTTTTAGGACTTGTGCGGGTAAATGAGCTAACTGTTCTTGAAGAGACTGCAGACATGGAATCATTGGGTGTTGGTAGCACATAAGCATCTGGCTTCCTTGTTGATGATTGCAACATCTGTTTAACTCTTTCCGCAGGATCAAACTTCCTTTCAGGAAATATGGGAGCTGAATGGCTAGCCACTCTGTGCTCCCTACTTGAGACATGAATATCCCCGTGGCTTTTCTCAGAGTTTACCTACAGGCACCCAGTAACAAAGAGTATATTTTAAGAGCTACATACTACAGGCATCCAAGGACTAAAAAATTTAAGAAAAAATATAATTCCAAGATCATATGCTGTTTCACAAAATAGGCCCATTTTTTTTCTTTTTTAAGTATGAATGGAGATTTACCTCTGAATTTTCCATCTTTGATGTTTGGGGGAAAGAAAGACCGACTTCATCTTCCTGAAGAACAAGCCACCATATTTTAGAAATAAAGAGGATTCCACACAAATGAATCACAATGAAAGTTAAATATATAATCGTCACACATATAATGAACAAGTGACATAAAAGGATTGGGTCCATAAGTTTTGGAGTTCATATTACCAAGACATTAATGTTTGAGGGTGTAACACTCACTTGGGATTGATTATAACTTCTATAATGAATTATGAAATATAAAAAAGCACAAAACCTGACCTCCATTGAATTCCTTGATGCAGAAGTAACATCAACGCCCTTCTGATTTGCTCTATAGTCAAAACTTAATTCCCCCTCTTTGTTTGGGTCATAAGCAATTTCACCATCTTCATCATCATCATCTTCAAGACCAGAGAACTCATAATCAATGTGTTGCTTTTCTGTAACCTGCCTAAGGTGAGGCTCAACTGCCTCAAGTGATTTAAGTCCTTTCTTAAAGAAATTCAACTGCAATCACAAAAAAATAGAGGAGAAATGAAAAAAAAAGACGAGCAGGTTATCAGCATTGAACTTAAGATATGGCAGAAGCCACTGACAATCAACACGTTTGGGAAATTAAGAAAACCTGTGCTGCATGGTGACGAGCAGCTTGTGTTAGAAGACTTCTGGATTGCCCTTGCTTCAGAGATTTCAGTCGGAAAACACAAAGGGTTGCTACTTCATCATATTCATCACGAGCTATTTGCAATTCCTGCAAACTGAAAGTTTCACTTTTTCCACCTTTTAACCTTACTTTTTCTTTTTGTTGTGTCACCATGTATTCATAGACATTTCTGAAGATCACGAACCAAAATCAGAAAAGGTTTAGGTACAACCAACGCAAAATAAGTATACAGAGAAAACTGATGTACCTTTTTTCATCACACTGACGCTTCATATCCTGCACATCAAACAAGCGAGATATCAATATGCATGACAGTTTTACAAATATGAAGGTAGAAGAAATAAATAGGCCATGTAGAAATGCTGTAAAAAGCCTTCTATTTCTATACTACAAATAAAGGAGAAAACCAGATAAACAAACCTCGACATTTCTAAGCTCACTGAGAAGTGACTCTGATGGGTTTGTAATTGTCACAACTATATGAGAGCGCTGAAGCACAAAGAGGACCAAAAGGTTCATATAAATTGAAATACTCCAAAATACAACATAAAAAATTGGTGGAAAAATTAGTGTGTTCATTTTAAAATAAGATCGACACTCACATAGTTATCCACGAGTTTCTGGAGTTCAAACTGTAAGTTCCCCAACATCAACAAAATTCTACCTGCAAATAAAAGTCATGTCATTACATACAACCTGCCACGTCATATAACATGGACCAGGGACACCATCTTTAGACACCCTTGGCATTCCACCACAAAGAAGAAAGGTAATAGTTGTTACTGATAGTGACATATGTGAGCTCATATTTACTTCTCAAAATCTTACACTAAAACATGGGAGGTATTTATCCAAGAAAAAAAAATGAAATAGATTTACAATTCAACTAAAGGCACCAAGGTCAAGACATGGAATAAGGAACATTATCGTGTGCAACCTCCAGTATAATAAAACTGCTACATTCAAGGATTCTCTCATGAATGATGAATGTCTATGTGAACATGCAAGTTGGAGTATCAATCCATATATACAAGTAAATAATCTCTTAAGGTGAAACTAGCACAAGACAACAATACAGCTCAAGTCGTCTAAGAAATTGTTTGAATCAATTGGCAGTTATACTGCTAAATGAGTTCTGCAGCCTTATACAAAATAGAGGCACTGCAAATAGAATGATAAATTCAGTAATGTACTTTAGTTTTCCAGACCTTAAATGTTTAGTAGTGAAAGCAAAAAAGTCTCTACTTACGGCTTTCTTCATCATCAGGTAGTACTCTTTTTTCACGCAGACAGGATCCCATTTCTTGCAGTGACTCTGAGAATTCTGAAAGTAGAAATTTCATCAAAGGTAAATTTATGTAAAGTTTAATTTTCTTGATATTACTGAAATCTAAGTCTGACACCTGAGCAAAGGGCCAAAAGATTGTGTAACAGCATATGAATAAGAAATTCATAGTGAGATATCATGTACCCATAGATTCATACTGATCCCACACCAGCAGACCTCAATATAATAGGATTCATATGCACAGCCAAATGCCAATGATGTAACATTTTTTATAAAAAACCTAATCATGTTATTTCAGTGGACCCGTTGTTTCCTCAGTAGCTAACAGAAGCTTTTGGCTGGAAAAACACCATTCGACACATGTTTGGCATAGACAATGATTTATAAACATTAGGGTGACAAAACACGTAAAAATGGATATGACAATATGGCACACACAAGTTTTATTACCATATGCACTGTTTGCCGTTGCTGCAGCCGCAGAAAGTAAGCTATCGTAGCAATTTCTCATGTCTTGCATATCCTGTAAACGGATCCAAATGAAAAAAAAAAATGGGATCAAATTATAATCTTTCTAACAGGCCAAAAAAGCCTCCAAGAAGCAGTAGCCCTTGAGAAGAGGATGTTATCAGCTGTTTGATACCAATATAAATGCACAAAACTTTCATACTCTGTTGCAAAAAGCTTATGAGTTTCTTTCAACTGGAATCTAGTATTCCATTTTTCATATACTTAATTATTGTAATCATCATATAAAACCATCTACGAAGTGCTCATACACAATTTTTAAGCACGGAAGACTACAAGTTTTCCATAGAATATTCAATAGATCATGCCCATCCTAAAGCACTTCAAATTTATAAACATTGAACTGTGGCTTTAGGCTCATTCGATATTTCCTAATGTCAATGTAGAATTAAACAACGAGAATTCAGAACCTTTCAAACCTAACGAACCAAAATTATTCACATTCCCCCAAAGAAAAAAGTTCTCCAAATATATTTTCTACACGAAACTACAAAATTAGAAACTCGCTCCACTCAACTCAGCTAGGTCCAACCCATTCAAATACAGCTCCAATAATATAACATCAATTTTGCGCTTAAAAATTCGAAGCAAGATAAGGTGACTCGATTTTCAATTAAAAAAATAACATTAATCTACATTTAATTAAAACTGGAGCTTAAACATAATATTTTCCACAAAATCAAAGTACCTGTGCTGCTTGAGCAAGTTCATCTAAATGATCAGAAGCTAAAATATCAAATTTATCCTTTTTTTCGTTCTTGTGAAGCGCAAATCTTCGAAGTTTACCAAACGAAGACTTCATTTCCCAAAGAAGAAAAAATAACCTAATGCAAAGAGAACACAAACAGTAACAAGAAAAGAAAATGAGCGCAAAATTCGAGAACTGTTACTTTCTTCTTATCGGAGAATCAAAATTTTCCTGCGATAATTGCAACTCTGAAAAATCTGAGTTACAGAGAGTGTGAAGCTGTTTAATTCTATGCCTTTTCCCCTTTTCTTTTTATTTTTGTTGGTCAAAGAAACTGACTGTAAATGGATGAAAGAGAATGGAAAGACGGAACTGGAAACGAATATGAATTGAAAGACCAAATGCGTGGGGTTTTTAAACAACCTAGTTAATCACCCAATTATTATCGTATTACTACAGGGTTAGTGTTCGAGTGCGAGTCGAGTGGATTCAAAAAATTTTGAATTATTCGAGTTGAATCAATATATTTTACAACTTTAATTTTTTTTAAAAATTCGATTCGAGTCAATTTTAGCGAGTTCGAGTCGATTCGATTTTCGAGTTTATGTATAAATTTTAATTGCACTAATTATAATATTATAGTACATTTTAATTCTAATTTAAATGATTGTCTCTTTATATCTACGTACATATTTTTTCATATTATTTTTTACATGTATTATTATTATTATTATTATCGAATACCTTAGGTATGAATATGTCATTTCATTAAATTACGAGCCTTGTTAAATTTTTTTTCTTATTTAAAAAAGGTTAAAACGAGATAAAAAATAATAAATTAAATACAATAATATAAATAAATTAATTAAAAATATAAAATAATTTAAACGATATAAATAAAAATTGTATTAAATAAAATAAAAAATAAATATAGAAAGTGATCATATCGTAAAAAAATGAAAATTAAAAGATAAAAATAATAAAAAAAGAGAAAATATGACTGAAATAAAACTGAAAATAAAATTATAGGGACTAAATGTGTAATTAGACCCTATAAATTTTTTAGATACTCGATATTTTGAGTAACTTGAATTTTGAAAATTTGAACTCGACTAAAAATCGAAATTTTTTCGAATTATTTGATTCGACTCGAATAACTCGAAATTAAAAAAAATCAATTTTTTCGAGTCGAGTTTTGCTCACTCCTATTACTAGTCGTTTAACTTTTAAAATATATTTTAATCATTAATATTTCATTTTTATTCTATTTTGATTTAAATTTTAATAAAGATTGTGTAACCCCCGACCCGGATGTCATATTGGGCCTCCGGCCCAAAACCTGTATTTCAAAATTTCTTTCCAAAAGCCCATAAAGTCGGGTCCAAATCCATTTCAAGTCCAAAATACTATTTATAAAATCCATTTAAGTTAAAACGCAAGCCCAAAATAATATAAGATAATCGGAGCTCCAAAATATTATAAACCATTAAAACATTCGACCCAAATTAAAATAACAGAGTTACAAAATACATAGGGTCCAACTAAGTACTAGCCCACTAATCTATAAATGTACCCTGACATAGGTCGATGCTGAAATCCAAACCTCGATGGTGCTCCACGAACCGGCTTCCGCTAACTTACTCACGACAACACATTTCGAATGCTGAGCTACTAAAGCTCAGTGGGTACACCGAACTCGGCTAACATCATGCATATCATAAGCAGTAAAGCATAACATATAAACATCGTGCATAAAATGATGATCTAACATGCTTGCCTATCACATGGCATAAACAATGTATAACATCGCACAAAGCATATACATGTCACATCACAAAATAACACACAAGAGTGAGGCCCGCGTCCACACAGCATCGGGATCCTACACTCAGGATTGAGGCCGCCCTCAAATCCTATGCCCAGAATGTTACATCGGACATCTTCGAACGAGGCCGCCCAACGTTCGGAAAGGGGTGGAGGCCGCCCAACCAACCCCATGCTCGGAATGTTACATCGAACATCTTCGAGTGAGGCCGCCCAACACTCGGAATAAAAGTCTTCAAACATCATCCGGCATGTTACATCGGATGGCTTTCAACGTGTTGCAACACTTATGGATATCCGGATTTCCATCACACAAGGACTCAAACCACACAAACGATCCACCTAGGATCTTAGCACAACAAGATATATTAAGACTTATCATACTTTAGTCTTTCGGGGTTATAAACATTAATCTTGGTTAAACAGTTCATTTCATTGATTATAAGATCTATTTTAACCTTTAATCCTCTTATCGAACCTCAAACCATACTTAACTTGTCCAATTTTCACAGGGGTATCGATACCCTTATATGGGGTATCGAACCACCCTGTCTCAATACCCACCCAAAGAAGGCATCGAACCATGGGTATCGATACAAGTATCGATACCCTTTGACCATTTTCAAAGTCAACGAAAGGGGACCCTCCAACATCGATACGGGTATCGATGCCATTATGCCACTGGAGGTCCCGGTATCGAACCATGGTTCGATAAACCTGGCCAATTAGCCAAAATCCACTTATGGGTATCGATACCGGTAGCCCGTGTATCGATACCCCTGTACGAAAAATAGGTCTGCACTTAGAAAATTACTAGGATTCATTCCCAAACTCGATCCAATCAACCCTAAAGTGTTCCTACACATTATTAGGAGTGTTTAGGATAACTTAACATCATTTTCCAGTCAATTAACACATAAATCCGAAAACTACCATTAAAGACCCAAAAGCTCAAACCAAGCATTCAAACACAAAATCTACATGTCATGCATACTACCATGATATAAATGATGAAAGGATGAGTTGGGAGTACCAACCTCTTGCAGGCAACAACAAAAACGTCCTCTTCTCTTCTCTTCAAGCTTTCTCTTTCCCAAGCTCTTTCCTTTGCCCAAACTTGATGATGAATCTCCAACTTCACTAAACCAACACATATTTACCTCTTTTAATAGATCTCTCCAAGCTCTAAAACTTCATCTCTTGCACCAAAATGTGATTCACACCCCATAAGCACAAGTTAGCACCTTTACTTTCTAGTTTGGGTTGGAAGAAAGATGAAGATAAAGATAAAAGGGTGACTTCTCTATCCTCAGATTTTTCTGCAACACCAAACCCCACAAAACCCTTCACTTTCCACTATTTAGACAATTACCAAACTATCCTCCATCTAAAAACTCATAAGCCCAACAACCAACAAGCCCAACAAGCCTCAGGTCCAAACCACACAAACTCGAGCCCAAAACCGAAGCCCAAATCCATCGGGTTAAACCGACACTCGGATCCGAATCCGGGTCGTTACAACTCTCCCCTCCTTAAGAAAATTTCGTCCTCGAAATTTATCTAAGGAATACAAGTGCGAAAAGAGTAACCTCATACAGTCCTATAAACATTGGGCTTAACTTGCTTTCCCTTCCAAACGGATGATCCCTTTCCACAGTGACACTTCCAAGAACACTTTTTCTCCTACCTCATACTCTATTTCTGTCAGATTCAATTCCGCATACAATTTCTGCCTATCTGAAGCTGTCCTTAACCGATCACAAATCACTTCAATTTTTTTTGGTAGTCCCCTCAAGCCTAACTGGCCTCGATATCAATTTCTGACCTGCTTCAGCCCAACTAAACGGAGTTCTGCATTTTCTACCATACAAAGTCTCATACGTAGGCATCTGAAAACTCGACTGATAACTGTCGTTACACGCAAACTCAACCAACGGCAGGTGCTTCTCTCAAGTACCTTGAAAGTCAATGATACAACATCGGAGCATATCCTCGAGAATCTGAATAACTCTCCCTGACTGCCCATCTGACTGAGGATGATACAAAGTACTGAAATTCAAACGGTCACCCAACAGCACTGTGCAAACACTCCCAAAATCTAGCTGTGAATCTCTAATCTCTGTTAGACACAATCGATTTCGACACACTATGCAGTCTCACAATCTCACTGATGTACAAATCTACTAACTTATCTAACAAGTAATTCATATAATCAACAATAAAGTGAGCACACTTCATGAAGCAATCAACTATAACCTGAATTGAATTCTTCCTCGAAGGAGTCAAAGGCGAACCAGATACAGAATCCATGGTGATATTTTCTCATTTCCATTCCGGAATCTTCAACGGCTGTAACAAACCAGACAAAAACTGATATTCTGCTTTAACTCACTGACAAACCATACACTTACTCACATAGTCGACAATATCTCTCTTCACACCAAGCCAGAAGTACTCATCTTTCAAACCACGATATATCTTCGTACTACCCGGATGCGTAGCAAAAGGACTACTGTGCGTTTCGATTAGAATCATACGTCTTCAATCACTGTCATTCGGCTCAACTACTCTGTCTCTGAAGCATAATACTCCATCATTTCTGAAATCGTACTCTGTAGGTCTTCCTTCAGCAAAATCTTGCACGTGAGGTGTCAAAATCTATCTGACAGTTGTTTTCCCTCTGATCAACTGACCCAAAGTAAGTCTAACCTGAAGCTCGGCTACCAAGCCACCATCACCTGATAAACTCAAACTAGCAAACATAACTCTTAACTCAACAGTTACTTTCTTACACAAAGCATCTGTCACTACATTGGCTTTATCCGGATGATATTCAATTTTGAGGTCATAGTCTTTCAATAACTCGAGCTATCTGCGTTGTTTCAGATTCAAATCTCTCCGTGTCATCGGATACTTCAAACTCTTGTGATTTGTGTACACTGTGCATCTCTCATCATACAATTAATTCTTCCCAAATTCCAAAGCAACAACAACTACGACTAGCTCTATATCATGAGTCGAATAACTGCGCTAATAATTCTTCAACTATCTCGAAGCGTAAGCCACACTCTTCCGTCTTGTATAAGCACACCACCTAGCCCTACATACGAAGCATCACTGAAGATCACATACTCCTCCTCTGACACTAGTTGTATCAAAATCGGCACATTTGTCAAAGTTTCTTTCAGTTTCTCAAAAACTTGTTGTCTTGCATCTGACCACTCAAACTGAATATTCTTCTACCGCAACTTAGTCAAAGGGACAACTATCTTTGAAAAACCATTCACAAACCCCTTATAGTAACCTGCTAAACCTAGGAAACTACGAATCTTTATGACAGACTTCGATTGCTTCCAACTAACAATTGTTTCAATCTTCTTAGAATCTACTTTAATCCTTCAGCTGACACTACATGTCCTAAGAAAACAACTTCTTTAATCCAGAACCCACTCTTGCTCAATTTGGCATACAACTGGTGATCCAACAATGCCTGCAATACTAACCTCAAGTGTTTGTCATGATCTTTCTCAGTACGTGAGTATAACAATATGTCATCAATGATCATAATCACAAACTGATCCAAGTACTCAAAAAAGATTCTGTTCATCATATCCATGAAAAGCAGCTAGTGCATCAGTCAACCCGAAAGGCATAACCAGAAGCTCATAGTAACCCTACCTTGTACAAAAGCTATCTTCGGCACATCGACTTCTTTTAACTTCAACTGATAGTACTCTAGTCTCAAGTCTATCTTGGAAAATACGGTAGCACCTCTAAGCTGATCAAACATATCATCAATTCTCGACGACGGATTTTTGTTCTTCACTGTCAACTGATTCATCTGTCTATAGTCAATGCACATCCTCATACTACCGTCTTTCTTCTTCACAAACAACACGGTGCGCCACAAAGAGAAGAACGCAGTCGGATATAACCTCTATATGATAGTCCTTGAAATTGAGTCATCAACTCTTTTAGTTCTTTCGGTACCATACAACACGGAGCCAATCGAAATAAGAGCAGAATCTGAATACATCTATATGGCAAACTCAACCTCCCTGTCAGGTGGCAATCCAAGGAACTCTTTTGGAAACACACTCGGAAAAATCACGCATCGTCCTGATATCTTGCAGTTTGACTTCATTTATGTTCGGGTTCATCATATATGCTAGGTATGCCTCACAGCCCAACTCAACTAACCTCTGAGCCTCTAGAGCAGAAACATCATTAAATAAGAACTTTACATTCTCACCTTCAACCGAATTCTCATGGTCATCCGCTAGCTTCAAATAAATTCTCTTGGTCTCAAGATCTATCTCAGCCATATGCTTTGTCAGTCAATCCGTACCCAAAATCACATCAAACCCGTAGAATGACAATTCTATCATATCAACTAGGAACACATACCGCTGAACCATCTATGGACATCATCTGTACATCTTTCTGACCACTACGGTAACTCTGAAAAACTAGTAACACTAACACCTATATCTAGTGTCTCACAAGGTATATCCAACATCCCAGCATGCTCACTCAGAAAACACTACCGGTGGATTAGCTGTCAGATAAGTCTGGATCTCTTTCTTCAAACCTCTCAGAAACCTCTCGCACTTCATCTTCTCAGTAGCTATCAACTCGGTTGTATACCTACCCAACTGTAAGAACTCCTGCTCGTACTCAAGATCGTACGGTTACCTTGCACAAGGTGGGTGAACTGATCTCTCAACTGATCGATATGAGTCTCGTCTAAATACTTTTTCTCAAACTCATCCAAAAAGTCACCCCATGTCGGCTGATCGGAACACTACTCCATCACAACTATTTCCCACCATTCTCTTGCGTTTTCCTTGAGTAGAGAGAAAACACAAGACATCTTGTCCTCGAACCTCAACCACTGATCCGCCCTCACAAGATTATCTTAGCCAGAACCCAAGAAATCCGTAGCACTCTGCCTACGAACCCTCTCAAAAGGTGCCTCACGTGGGGTAGGTGCATGCTTCGGAATAGTCTTCACTATCCGATCCAAAGCACGGTGCAAATGGGCGAGATAATTCACCCCTTGCCTAACCCCTTCCTCAGACTCATCCATACCATGCACAGACAACAACAACAACAACAACAAACAGGATTACACCATCGAAATTTCAGCTTTAGAAGTACAACAAACAGGATTATTATTAAACTAAATCATATATATATATTTTAATTACAGCCCAATTTAAATAATATAAACAATCTATTATAATATCAGTCTATTTACAATATTTATAACCTAATATGCAATATATCTGGATAGGTCAAAATCAATTTAATAATGTTAGAAGTAGCTGTTGTAAATGAATCAAACGTTCATTAAATTATTTGTGAATTGTTCAACGAAAAATTTATTTATATTCGTTTATTTATTAAATAAATTAATATAAATAAGATTTTTTGTTTGTTTAAATTGAATGAATGAGCATGGACAAAGAGTCTGTTCATTTATTTACGTTATTAGACATTTGATAATCTGATAATTTATGTTCGTTCGTTGATATTCATTTAAATTTATTCACATATATCCATTTATATTTATTATTTTTATAACAAAAATGTTAGATTTTAAAATAATAAATTTATTTAATTTATTTGATTATGTTTATTTAAATTTATTCATGTATGTCCTTTTATGTTCGTTCATTTGTGTTCATTTATCATTTAACGAACGAACATGACTAAACACGAACAAGTTATATTCCTAAACAAACAAATACGAACAAGAAATTATGTCCGTTTAGTTATTCATGTTCATTTATTTATTCAATTAAAATTAAACGAACAAACATGATTATACCCACATTTTTGTTCGTTGGTTTGTTTGTAGGCTTAATCAGTCATTTCAGACGATATTCTCGATAAAAATCAGATGATAGAAAAAACCATGAATACAAACAAATACAATATTAGAAAAATTTTGGCAAAATATCCTAAAACTCGTGAATCACAATATAAATATTTTAGTTTTCTCACTTTCGATCCCTTTTTTGGATTTTGGAGCATTTTTCAACAAAATATAGGTCGAATTCAGACCTAAAGGAATGGAACAAAGTGACATGTAAAATATGGGACCTAACAATTACCATTTACGACCATCGATAATGAAGACGAATGATGACCGACGGATGATTTGTTTTTTCTTATTATTTTTTATTTTAAATTATTTTTATATTAAATAATAATAATAATAATAATAATAAATGCCATATCATGCTAAAATAATAAATAAAATATTTATGAATGATAAAAAAATATTTAATATATTAAACTCAGTCATTAAATAAAAAAATTAAAAATTGAGTAACCAAAACATTGGTGTTTTTTTAACAGCGACCAATAGTTGGGATAATAATAAAAGTGTATTAAAAATTTAATAATTATTGTATGTTTTTAAAAGATCAGTAATCATATTGTAATTTGTAATGAAAATTCTAAAACGTTCAACGAACATTGTTGAACGTTACTAACGTTGAACATTACTAAATATTATTAAATTTTTTTAATAAGGATTAAAATTTTAACATCGCTGAACATTATTAAATCTTTTTAATAAAGATTAAAATTTTAAGTACTACGCTTATAATTTGAATTATTTTAAAAGGAGATTAATAATTAAATTTAATAATATTTTATATTTTTAAAAATATTTTAACTAATATATTAAAATAAAATATCCCAAAATATCCTTAATAATGTTTTCTTTTAGCCACCGTTGTCACTACTTGTTCCATCGCTATCGCCGCCGTCGCTCTTGAATGGACCATTAGGGAATAGGGAGGAGTTGTTGAAACCGCACCACTCCTATATACGGTTTCGAATCAATTTGGGTGTGTAACAGTAGTCATATTTGGCAATGAACTCATCGTATAGGGACTAACTGAAGACATAATAAAATTTTGTATGTCCAAGATGCCAGTATATTAGGTTCCAAAATCAGTGATATTTTGTCCATCGTCAAAGGAGGCGGAGGTGGAAACGGAGATTGGGACATTCACGGTGGTAGCGACGAAAAAAGAATAAAAGAGTTAAATTTAGGGATTTTAATATTAAGGATATTTTTGGGATAGTATATTTTAATATATTAATTAAAAGTATTATAAAAATATAAAAGTTTATTAAATTTAATTTTTATTTTTTTATAAAAAATAATTTTAATTATTAAGTCTAGTCCTTAATATTTTTAATCTTGATTAAAAATTTAATAGTGTTCAGCGATATTCAACATTAATAATGTTTAGTAATGTTCGTCGAGCGTGATAGACTCATCCAATTTGTAATCACTTTAAAATATTAAAGATCACTTGTATAATTTTTTTAAATATATTTTTTAATCCGATCATTAAAAAAAATATCGAAGTCACGTACCATTTTTTATGGTGATTTTCTCTTTCTTTATTATGCAACAAAAATATCATGGATGGGATCATTGAGTTGTTTGTTCAATGCCTGGAAACATCTTAATTTGTTTATGCAAAAGCTGGGGAAAGAACCAAATGAAGCTCTATGTGTACATCTTGACGCGACCCTTCAATTTTCCGATCTTAGATCTCAACCCCAATCGAGTACCGGAGCCCTGATTAAAACAAATAATAATAATAAAACATGTTCATTTAATTTGATATTATCGAATGGACACTAAAAAATATAAAAATATTTTAAGACAAAACTCAAACCTTGTTATTTTCAAGATCTTTTTTTTGCTCATCTACAATGTTATCTGTGTTACTATCACCTGTAAAACAAAAAATGATATAACGCCTTGAGCATCTAAAATAATATTACAAATTACAAGAGTCTACGTGAAGGTTTACCTCGGGTGTTGTCATTGAAAGATGAATTGTAATATACCCTGAAACTTAGCGAGTGATGTATATATGATTTATCGTCCTTCAGACACTCTTCTTTGTGATAATATCCACCTTTCCCTTCGGATTTCGCCTTACCTCTTGAATCATCTTCTCTATCGTCATTTGTAGGTGACGACTTCGGTGTTCCAACATCAAGATCATTGTTTGTATGCACAAAGCTCGTTTGACGGTATTGCCTGTTCTCTCCTCCTATTGCGTTGTCGAATCTTGAAATACCACAACCCATGGATGGAGGAGAGACATGCAAAGGGGAGACCCGGAGCAAAGAATATCTCAGTTTTTTTATGAAAAAAGAGAAACAGAACAAGAGATCCAACGTGAATTGTGGGATTAGCAAAGCCTAAACCGGAAAGCTAATAATTACCATGTTATTAATTGTTAAATTTGTAATCAGGCGAGGATTGTCAAATATTAACGGAATAACTTATATTAGTATCATCTTATAACATTTAACTTTTAAGTTGTTGTGAATAAAATAAAAATAAGAATAAAATAGGAGAACAAAGATGAGAGACAAAAAAGAGAGATTTGTATTATATTCTCAAAGTAGGGTTGTATAGAATGCTTTGTCTAAAAGTCTATATTTATAGACATAAGATGGAAACCCTAATTTCAATGAGTATTAAACCCTATTAACAAAGCCCACAAAAGTTTAATTTAATATATGGATATTCAAATAAAGATATTCATAACACTCCCTCTTGGATATCCATGAAGATAATGTGCCTCGTTAAAACCTTACTAAGATGAAAACCTGTGGAAAAAATTCTTAGTGAAGGAAAAAGAGTACACACATCTTTGATACGCATAACATGTTGCCTCATTAAAAACCTTACCAAGAAAACCCATTGGGACAAAACCTCGGTTAAGGGAAAAAGAGTGCAATGCGTATTTACTCTTCCTCATGAAAATATCACATAAGATCTTTGAATCTTCATAATTCAATATTGAATACAATCTTCAAATATTGAAGTAGATTATGCACTAGTGGATAAATCTTCCAAATTATTACTTGAAATGATTCATTGAATACTATTCTTCTGAAGATCATGAGGGACGAAACTTTAAAAAATATGTTTCGTTTTATCACATTTGATATATCCACCTTGAGATAAATTTTGTATTATCTCTACACAAGATAGCTTGCATCTTATCTTGTGAAAGCAATTCACATATCTTCAGGATATGTTTAGCCAAACACATATTTCGGCTTTGCCTCATGCATAACAATTATTTAAAGGTAATAATCTCGTAGCACTTAATTAATATTTCTGGACCAGCTAAGATACGATGCTTCTAGATCAAATAATGTATATATTATGCTTTTAGACCAAGAATATCATTACCCTTTTCTCGAGGGTGGAATAGATCGTTTACCTTAAGAGACATAACAACCATAAGGGTGATCAATGAATATGCGTTATGCATGTAAAGTCTCTTTAAACATTTTTTCTGTATGTCGATTGATGCACAAAGATTTAAAGAGATCTCTTCACGAGTCTCAACGATATTCAAATCATCGACATACACAACAATAAAAATTCAGAGCTAAACCTCTTAATAAAAATGCTCAGGGAAATAATTCATATAGCATTATGCTAATAAGTATTCAATGAGTCGATTATATAAAATACGCCTAAATTGTTTCAAGCCATAGAAAGATATATTCAATATGATTGAATAATGTTCTCGAGAACTTGAATTAACTACTTATGGTAATCTAAATCTTTTCGGAAGTTTCATGTAAATATTACTATCAAGAGGCTCATTCAAATAGGATGTAACAATATCCATTAGGCAGAAACTGCGTAATTTTATTTACTGCCAGACTGATCAAAATCTAAAAGTAGTTGCATCCACCACCGAGGAATATATTTTCCTCATAATCAATTTTATGTCTTTGTGAGAATCCTTGTGCAATCAAACGAGCTTATATCTTATGATTTCCCCTTTTGATGTCTCTTTCTCACAAATGCTTATTTATATCCGCGAGCTTAACACATTTCAATGTACGGGCTATAGACCCAAATACTTTTCTTTTCGAATGAGATTTTAGTTTCGCCTCAATTGCCTCTTTCATGTTGGCCAATTATCACTCTTTTTTTTACACTGTCCAATTGACAATGATTCATGATCCACATCATCAAATAAAATCTCTAGTGCTATATTGCATGCAAATATATTGACGACGTCGATTTAATTTCAGTTTCACTTATTACTAGACATGACATAATCTATTGAGATCTCTTTATTATTAGGTACCTGAGTCATGTCAATGTCTCTGTTGGAGACCATTTAATCTATTCTAGAGATTTTCATAATCATTGATTCCTTGATCAGACCATCATAAAATATAGCTTCTTTTCTTTTTCGAGGATCTCTTATCTTTGAAACTTACTTGTCTACTACGCTTTAAGCGTATGTTAGACTCATTAGCAACTTGAGTTTGTCCTTCCATGACATCAAATTTAATCGGAGCATTCATAGCTGGTATACGTGACTTAGTCACTCTTTTAGGGTCAGCAAAATATCTGGCAATTGATTTGCTAAATGAATTATTCATTGAACTTATAGTTCACATTGTGTAGTACGTGGATCAAAAAGAGAAAATGATAATTCATTCCAACTTATTTCTTTCCCCAGCTATTTATTTTCTCCCATAATGTTGGGTAAACTGACTCATTAAAATGATAGCCAATAAATCGGGTTGTAAATAAATTCCTTATCAGAAGCTCAAGATATTTAGATATGATATATATTCCTAACAAAACTCATCTTTGTGTGTTTTGGTGGAGCAATTAGAACATATATTGCACATTAAAAATCTAAGATGAGAAATATTTGGTTCTAGACCAAAAACAATTTGTAAGGGGGAGAACTTATAATAATTTGTTGGCTTGATGCGAATTGGTGATACTACATGTAAAATTACATGTCATCAACATTATCAAGACTGACTGTCTTTATAAAATAATCTGGAAAATGTGCTCGTAATTTTATCAACTGAGCAAGTAACCTCGCAAACACCAAGTTGCGGATTGATAACAAGGATACATATAACCATCTAGTCGACGCATCGATAAAAATCGTAAAAATATCTAGATGGACTGTAAGAAAGGTGTATGGACCCATATATATCACCTTGTATCCGTTCCAGAAAATTAATAGATTTAGACTCTATCTTAGATGTTGATGATTGAATAATCAAATTGCTTTCATAGCAAGTATCGCATAAAAATCACCATGAAGAAAATCTTATCTCTTCAATAAATGACCACATGAAAGTGTCAGTAAATTTTCGCATCATAATTGAACCAGGATGGTCTAACCGATCATGTCAAATAAAATTATCAGTAAACATCTAGTTTACAATAACATGAGCTTCAATTTGTACTAATTCTTTTGTAGTACAATATGGATGACAGTGCATGTAATTTTGTCAATATTTTCTTATTGCCTTGAGTTATACTCGTAATATTGAGATAGTCAGTATCTCATTGACTATATTCTCCATATATTTATGCAAATATCTTTAAAACTCAAGTCTCTTTGTGACTTTAACGAGTATAATGCACTGTGGATATGGAATGAAGTTCCATTTGACAATAATATATTTGCTCAGTCGGAGCCTTCTATGATATTAGTACTTTCGGATATAGTACTCACATTATTCCCTTTATTTAAAATGGGAAAATATGCATAATTGTGCACCTTTTAACATTTGCTTTATTTCATCCACTTCGGGGAATGAAAAATATGTGCTTTGTACCATTCAATTCGGGGAATGTAAAAATATTAAATATAGCACATCATATCAAATCGGTTATCTATCAAAGATAAACTCTCAAGAGCTCTTCCGAAGCATTGATATTTTAGTACTTTGAGATATAATACTCACATTTTCCCTTGTATTTAAATAGGAAATATTTCTTATGCTTAAATATTGTATGAGTACTTGCACTGTCTGCTAAGCATAAATTGCCATAATTTAATGCATATTTTATTCCGGAAGTAATCATATTCTTTTAAAGGAAAGAATAACATAAAACATAAATAAATAATATATAAAGTAAGTTAACATAAATAAATAATAAATAAAAGTAAATTAACATAAATAAATAAATTAATATTAAACAAAACAAATAAAAGATTAATTATTACTTTTAGAAGTTATAAAAGAAATAAAATAAATGACGAATTATTCCCTTCAAGGGTTATTCAAAAATTATCAATATCCAATTGAGTTGGATCAATAATGTCATTATTTTCATCATAAACAAAATCTGTTTATATTTTCTTTAATTTATCATTCATGAATATGGATAAAGTCCATAATACTTCGATGTTTGACAAGTACGAGATCAATGGTTTATACCATCTCATTGATAACATAAAGATTTTGATATGATCTCTATCATTCTTGTCATCTTTATAATTCCACTTCTTGTGGATACAAGCATTCTCAGAATAATGACCACAATTACTAATGTGACATTTATTCTTTCCGCTATAAAATATCACATTCACTTCAGGGAATGGAGCGGGGCCAATAGGTCTTTAAAACCTTTTCACGATATTGTGTTTACATGACAACTTTAATATGTGAAAAGTGAAATATGTTTTTCTAACATATCCTCATCAATGATATTCTGACACATAATTGAGTTTTGTTCACTAACCATATAGTGAATTATCATGTTTGCATTCAATTTAAGGAATGAAACAAATTCAATAATCGCATGGAATAAACATCAGCTTGCATTCATTCCAGGGAATGACATAAATCAAATAATCGCATGGAATAATCATCATGCTTGCATTCACTTCAAGGAATGTCATAAATCCAATAATCGCATGGAATAATCATCATACTTGCATTCACTTCAAGGAATGTCATAAATCCAATAATCACATGGAATAATCATCATTCTTGCATTCACTTTAAGGAATGTCATAAATCCAATAATTGCATGGAATAGGTATCATGCATGCATTCACTTCAGGGAATGCCTCCCATAAAAATTCTTTGTTCAAGACGATTTTCGTAACTTGAACTTGGGAGAAGTCTATAGTTGAGTTTTTCGACACAAAAAAAATATTGCTTCTAAGCAAATATAGACTTTATAATATTCATACCATTAAATAGTAATTGATCAACCAATATATATATAATATATACAAAGAACAAAAAATTGAATCCTCATACGCGGGGTTGTTAAACCAGTCCACAAGGTCCTTTAAAAAAGGAACCTCCTTTGAGACCAGTAGCCTCGCAGAACGGGATGTCCAACCAATATACTCGGATTAAACCAACATAACAAAGAACATATTAATTAATTAAAGGTTTAATATTTGTTCTAATATCATGTAATACTTAAAACATGATTAAAACATAAACTTTTATGGTAATAATAAAATAAACAAATATTGTTTATAAATAAAGACAAAAAAATCAAATTAAATAAGTAAAACATACCGAACAATCAAAGATTTTTAATAAATTAAAAATCAAATCAAAGATCAAGAGAGAAAAATAACCGATAATTAAAATATAATTGAGGGAGAAGAACTTATCTTTGATTTATGCTAATAACAAATTCTTTTCAATAACTCCTTCAAGATTCGAACGAAAAATACCTCTGTTGGTTAGAGTCTCGTGCTGATAACATTTTGTGAATAAATTAAAAATAAGAATAAAATAAGAGAACAAAGATGATAGACAAAAGAGAGAGATTTGTATTATATTCTCAAAGTAGGGTTGTGTACAATTCTTTATCTAAAAGTCTATATTTATAGACATAAGATGGAAACCCTAATTTCAATGGGTATTAAACCTTATTAACAAAGCCCACAAAAGTTTAATTTAATATATGGATATCCACCATGAATAAAGATATTCATAACATAAGTATAATATTGAAGGTTAATAATGAGTCTGATCAACTCGTGAGTTATTTAAGTTCGACTCGTTTAAAATTTGATTTGAGTAAGTTCGACTCGGCTCGAGATTTCAATGAGCCGAGTTAATCCAAGCTCAACTTAAAAGCTCGTAAACAGGTTTGAAATAATTATCTATAAATATATATATTAAAACTATTTTTTTAGTAATAAATAAATAAATAAATTAAGATAAATCCAAAAAAAAACTAAAATAAACTAAGTATTATATGTTTGTATTATAAGATTATTTATTTTTGGTTATTTTGATTGATCTAACTTTTGGACACTCATTTTCTATTTTCCGACATTGAATTCTATTTTGTGTTAGTTTTGAAAGGATTTTTTAATGAGGCCACATCTTTTATATAAAAAAAATATAGTAAAATTATTCATTTCAAGTCGAGCCGAGCCTAATGATGAGTGTCTAAAAGTCCTATTTTTTATACCATTTTCCCACTCAATTATTGCTAATAAAGGACAAATTTAAGGCAATATTGGATAATTCTACTTATTTTTCATATTTCAGCATCCGAATATGTAAATCATGAATTTATCTATTATTTAACAGATGCATTTAATGGTTTTCTTTCCTAGGCAGGAAACCACATCATATGAAAGGCCAAACAAGAAGATGTATGCTGGTAAAGAAACTGAAGTGAAGATAAAGCAATCGCCACGACAACACTTTGGATGTCGTGGCAGCAGATTAAAGATGACAACTAGTGCTAGAAAGATAGAGAAAGAGATATCGATTCTAATGGACAAAGAGCGAGTGAAAGACGGAGCCAATTTAAAGAGTCAAGCCCTGGTCAAAGTCAAACGCGAGAAAGAAGAGTTATTTTAGGAAATAGAATAAAGTATCATAGTTTAATTAGGAGATTGTGTTGTTTCCTTTTTAGAACTCTTTTCTTGCATGGAAAACTTTAACCTAGGGTTTGGTCTATATAAGCCACTCATTAGGGCTAGACAAAAACATCGATCGATAGAAGGTAGGAGAGTCGAAATCCCATAGCATAACCCTTAGCCGCCGACTACACCATTATGTTCTAATTTCCTCTCGAGGTTTAGGTTGTTTGTGGAGTAGTTGGGGAAGAAAGTTGTATTTTATTTGATATTTATTAATACAAGTCTATTTTCATAATTTATTCTCTCTTGGTAATTACTCTTCTTTGCATATAAGCTTAAGATGATAATATGAGAAGAAAAATCTATTTGTCTAATATCAGGAGAGTTAGACTCACGAAACGAGAGAATACAATCTTTGCTTAAGGGAATTGACTAATCCGGTTTAGAGATAAACCATCTAGGATTTCAGCGACTAATAAGACGCATGTGTTTGGTTGTTATTCACCCTTGATTCACGCCGGGAGGTATCATCAAGACGTGGGTTCCAACAGTTCTCTTCGCTTAAGGATATTGAATAAGACATACAAGGATGCTTTTTGTCGAACTATGAAAAGTTAAATTGTCGATAAGGCATAACCCCGCCTAGGCAACTGCGGCGACCCGTAGTGCGACCCACCAAGGCGGCAAGTCAACCTTTTGCATTAATAAGTGGATAATTAGTAGAACTGAATTCCCCTCTACAAAGCATTCAACTTGGCCTCACTTCTATCATTCTTGTTTTCTTCTTTTATTTAGTTTTCAAGTAGTTAATTTAGTTACTCAACCCCATCAAATTACTTGTGTTTTTATTTTTATAAGTGTAGGAGTAATAAATAGTGAAGTCAACCCAATCCTTGTGGGTTCGGCATCTTAAATACTACAATTTGGCGAAAGGTGAAATCACACAAGACTTCTCAATTATCACCACCTAACCAGCTTTGAGCTCGAGTCGTACCCTATAGTATTATTTTCAAGCCTAACTCGAACCTAAAATTTCGAGCTCGTTGAGCCTCGAGCGAGAGTCGAGCCCAATATAACTGTTTCTGAGCCAGACTCAGACTCATCTCGACTTATTATCACCTCTAATTATATCATTACATATCAAATAAAAATTATATCTTAGGTTAACTCTTATCTAATATCTCTAATTTATATAGAGAAAAGAATTACTTGCATAAAGTCGTCTATATCAAGATATTATATAGGTCCATCTCTGTAAGTTGTAACATCAGGGCTGGATCTGGGCCTAGGCTAGTCATGGCCCAGTACATACTCTAAAAAATTACCCTTCATTTATATAGAGTTTTAAGTATGTAAAAATAATTAGAAATAGCTCAATATAAAAATTTAATTTAAGTTTTAAGTTTTAAATTAATTAAAAAAATAAAAGTTAAAAAATATGCTCATAATATCATTATATTTTACAAAATTATATATTTTTTCTTAATAAATATAATTTAAATATATTTTATACTAAAAAATTAAATATTTTTTTAAAAATAATTGAACTCCTCCAATATAATTGGGATTTCACTCTAATATATAACGTAAACAATAAAATAAAAATTAAGATCAAAATTAAAAAACAATATTTTTTAGAAAAATATATAAGTCATCTCAATGTCTTTAAAAAAATACCTTCAAAGCAAATAAAAATGTACTATATTTCTCAGTAATTTTGGTTGAAATTTGCAATATAAGTTAATATTTAAAAAATTAAATTATTTTTTTATGATTTATATTTTTAAAAAATTAATGAAGTTATAGATAAAAAAATTATTTTTAAGAAATTGTTTAATTTTGTTTAAATAAAGATATAGATAAGAGTAAAATTTAAAAAAAGAAATTAAAACTATATATGAGTTATGTTAAATAATTTTCCATATATTAACCTAGTCGATAATATTTTTTAATTCGCCACTGTGTAACATTATATTTAAATTTTTATTATTTGAAAAAAAAATTAAATTATATACCTATTAATCACATTGACAGAAACATTATATAGTTATTGTGGACAAATTATTTACACCATTATTTCTAATTCATTAATGTCTTCATTCTTAACTTATGTTACACAGTTGTATATAAAGGAGGTTAACTTATTTACATCTAGATGATTATTATGTTTAAAAACATATAAATAAATATGTTCACAGATGTTAAACGAATCATGTCTGAACACATTAAAATAAATGAATCAATTTCGAATAAAATACTAATTTATGTGTCCCTACTCTCAATAATATTTCTAGATCTGTCACTATTTATAACTTTACCCATCATTTGTCCAAACAACCTTTGATATAATTTATGGTTCATGTAACTTAAAGTCGATGATCTCGATATATATTTTCGTAGTGATTATTGGCAGTGATTACTAATCGAAATTAAGGGTGAAAATTTATTTCCCTTTGCTCCTTGTTAAAATTAAAGGATAAAAGGGTCAATTAAAAGTTTTTTTGAAAAATTAAAGGGTCAAACTGATTATTTGACTAAAACCTAAAAATAAATTAAATAAATGATAAATGTAAGCAGTTTATAAAAAGTAAAAGTTGTTCATGTCTATCCTTGACAGAACATGGTTAAGTTTTCTTTTCATGAGTGAATAATATGTTTTAGAGAAGGAGGCGAAATAAAAACAAAACGACAAAAACATTAAGAAGAATTGTAATAATAGAGTACAATAAGTTTTTCTTACCTTTCTTCTTCTATTTTGATTAAACATTGGTTAATTTAACTACCATAAAACCATTAATGATCGATTAATGATAAAGCATTTCTGCATTATAGTTTTATAGCATGTTAAAGATGATTATGAAATCTAACAATAATAGTATCAAAGCTAAATTTATGGATTTTAAGTTATCAAATTAATGTCGTGATTCAAATTAAAAGAAGTTTGTTGGTCACGTAAGTTACCTAATTTGTAGGATTGAATTACAATTTAAATGAGTAATTGTTCATAAATAAAAGCATTTTTAAGTATAATTTATATACTAAAAAAGAGACGAATGTTGTAGGGAGTGAGAGTAAGTAAACAAAGGGGCAAGGACAAAATTACTTGGGGACGGTGGTGAAACCCTACGGTACGAGATATATATATATATATATTGATATTTTTACTTTAGAGTGTTACCTTTATATCTAATGAAAAATTAAAATTTAAGATGAACAATTATGATCATAAATAGATAGTTCTATGAGGTGAACCAAAGTAAACCGTACTGTTATTTATGACAATAATAGATATAAACTAAATAGTTTGATTGATGTATGAGAACATCCAATGATGTCTTGTATACTTAATTTGAATTAGTTTAGTAGTCTGTTATAGTTAGATATAAAAATTTATTTGATGCAATTATATGATTGTTTATGTTTAAGGATGATCGAACGATGAACCTAAATGTAATATTAAAGTTCATGTTCGAGTCTATTAAATTTACTTAAAATTTTTAATGTGTGAGTTAATTAAATTTACAACAGAATTGGAAGTTGCAGGTGGTGTTGAAACAATTAAGTTTAATGAACTTAACTATACTGAATGGTATGAATCTGTAAACTTTCATGCTGGAATTTAAGAACTTTGAGAAGCATTAGTTAACGATAAACCATCAGAGTTGACAGAGAGCAACTCTTAAGTTGATAAGGATATTATGTAGCTTGAAATGATACGAACAATACTTTGTTGAGTTTTATAAAGATGACTATGGATTCTATTATATGACTATCAATGTCCACCATCAATGTGACGAAGGAGTTCACACAATAACTTAAAAAATGTGCTAGCACTAAAGGTGCAAATAAGGCTATGGTTAGTACATTGATGACTGAGCTGACAATTAAGAAATTTGATTGGAGTAAGTCAATGCATGACCATATCATTAACATGGTCAATTTTCAGTTAAATTAAAGAATCTGAAAGTGAAGGTCAATGAGGAATTAGCGATAGAAATGATTATCAACTTGTTTTCAACTGATTTTAGGTCCTTTATGGCTAACTACAACAATCTAGAAAAAAATAGACTATTATTAAATTAAAGGTTAAAGTTATTCAGGATGAAGTAAGATTAAAGAAAGATGTAAAAGCCGACACTATTCATATTGCAGTTCACTCCTCTCAAGGAACAATCAGTAAGGTTAAATTTTTAGATACTTTTAATTTAGTCACCTAACTTTTAAAACCAATATTATAGTTACTAAATTTTTAATTCATTTCTATTTACGATCACTTAATTGTTTTAAGAAATATTAATGTGATACACTAAAAATATTATTAAAAACCATAATTTTTCAAAATGTTAACCACCACAAAATCTGAGTTTCCATCAAATGGAACAATGACGAGCCAATTCCAATGGAGGGAATGCTAAATTTGGTCAAAAGCTTAACATGATTCGTCTGAAGTTGATCCAACAATTGATACTAACAGATCAAGAAATTCAGTAATGAAAGTAAATTAAAAGTTTCATGTGAATTAAAATCTCATTTTGTTGGTAAAGAAAGTTTTAATGTGTTATATCAATATTTTTAATGACAATTATCGAAATTTAAAAAAAATAAAAGATCATTTACCAAAATAAAATCTTTCTAAAAGTTTAGGATCTATCATTGTAATTTACACTAAATGCATTTATTATCATTACAGTGTATGTATTGTTTGTTCCAATTGGCAGCAGAGGAAAAGTTGGAGAAAACATGTATTAAAGTATTTAACTATTTTCAAATGATCAGTCTTTCCTTCAACCCAACAAGCTTCACTGTAAACGCTACCTTTACCTATTTCAACACTGATTGAATGGGCCATATGTTTTTTCATTGGATCAATGGGTCTTATGCCTTGCATTTTCATATCATCATCATCTCCTACGTTCTAAATATCAGGGAGTGTGCTTTAAGGGACTAATCAGGCATGCCCCTAGGCCCTAGAGTATAGATTCTGTCAGATAAGGAAGTAATGAAACAACTCACAGATTAATCCAAGTGATAAATGTAGGAACTTGATGTAAAGGATTGTGTTCTTAAAATCATTGGGAAAGAAACTTGGAACAGATGAAATTCAAATGGGAAAGCAATCAAAACTGTAAAGTTGCATGCGGGACTCACATATCCATCATCAAATCTGGGGAAAGTCGGGTAATTCTACCCCACACAAGGGTGTTGTTGCAGGTTTTGCCCTTGTCTTGGTTGGGGTACTGTAGGATTGGAACACAGCAATTCATTCTCACCTTGCTCCAAAGTATTAGCACCCTACGCTACATCTCACCCATCTACTTGTTTCTTTTCAACATTTCGCTCGACTCGTGGTTTATAGCAGCCTCGTGGTTAAGCCTCGCCTCGCCGTCGTGTGATCTGTTGATAGAGTATTAGATCTAATCATATGGTGGTAACTGGCATGCATGTAACACGTTTAATTTTTACATCATTAATCTAAAGTAATCTTTCCAAATCTTCATAACTAAACCAATCTTTTCAAATGAGCAAAAAGGTAAATAGATATGAAGAAAAGATCAGCCAATATCTGTAAGTATTGCATAGTTGAAAGAGGAAGAAAACAGAAGAAAAACTCCAAAAGTTAGAGGACAAGAAACAGAAAAGCACTTAAGAGAGAGAAAGGTGATATCAAAACTAAACAACCAGAAAAAAGAAGTAGAAAGTATTTATAGTACCAGCTATAATAAAGTAGCAGTCTGATAAGGAACATTTCAAAATTAATCTTAATCATAACTAAACTAAACTAAACTCTAGTATCTTACTGTTGGTACTTCATCACATGCACCATATGTGGGCAGGACATATCCACGTGCAACTTAAACAGTTTACCCTGCCGTAACTTTGCACCCAATTAAGATAGCAATGTTAACTGCTGATATATGTACTTTGATGGAACTTACTAAATTGCAACTGTGCACATGAATTATTAAAAAGCAACTATAATCAATGAGGAAAACTGTGGAAACAATGGAGTTTTTGGCATAACTAGCTTGACAGAGCAACATATCATGTGTTTCAAGTTTCAGTACTGAAAGACTATTAACAACAGTGTTAAGATTGTCATAAAATATACAGGCAAGTTCTTCAGCCTTGCAGTTTTCTACTGTTAAGGGGTTGCAGAATATGATTAGAGCACTTACTGAGGGAGTTAGAGAATATGATTGAAAGCTATGTATTAAACACAAGAAAACATCTGGGGGTGGCTTTTGTCTCGACGCTAACATTATCTTCTTACTCGGCATAATCTTTACTTCGAAGATGCTTACGGAGGTATTTTTGATGTATCGAAGCTAGTAATCTTGTCTGACTGGTAACCCCCTTTGATCCAAAAATCATAGACGCAATGCAGGAAAATCATCCCAGTATGATATCTTTTTTAATTGTCAAAAAGTCGTGGTTTTCATCCCTGCAAAAATGTGCAAACTTTATGATAAGAATCACCAACCATGGATGCAACAATAACTATGATGTTGATAACAACACTGCATGGTTAAGCACAGTTTTATATATGTGTAACTTATATCGAACTGTACTCACAATAAAAAGGGGCTTTAAATATCAAGAAATTTGACAAAATAAGAATAATGAAGAAAGAAAGCGGTATTAAAAGCCTTATGCATGGTGTTAATGAACTTCAATCAACAAAATTTATTGACATGTTTGAGTATCCTCTGTCAGCAGGTCATTCAATTAGAAATATTGCAGATTTCAGTAAGATTCTCAGGTGGCAAACTAAAATGACAATAGTATGCAACAACATTCCTAAATAATGTTGCATCAGCTGACCTCAGATCTGAAACCAATAATTGCAATTAACTTGTAGAATAGTTAGATATTTTAGCCAGGAAAAGCAAAGGGATACCAGTAAACTAGATGAGGACCTTATAGAGGTAGATTCCTGAAGCATGTCTTACATCCTCGGACTTATATTTCACCCTGCACTGACAGCGTTTAACAGAAATGTTCCATGTCCTCCCACAGAAAAATATACATCGGAATATTATTGTACACGTTTAGTGCAGTACAGACAAGATGGAATCAACATCAACAAGAATTAACAAACATTGATTAATGGCCCAACTAATCTTGCACTTATTCATGAAGCTATACACTACACACCAACTCCAACAATGTATTCTACTAACGCAGGACAGAGATAAGCCCATGAAATATGAGGGTCTATGAACCACTCTCCAATTTGTCCACTTGATTTGATCATAACAGAGAACAGGTAATCAAAATCCTGTTTCTTTCTATTTGTTTCTCTACTCACATCTATTACAGATCCTTCCAGAAACCGCTGGCTCATGACACGAAGATCCTCGGTGTTGTTCTGTGATCTTTAACAATCCTACCACACCCTGTAGTCTCATTGCCCTTGTTTATTTAAATCTATCTCATGAAAACCAAAATTTGACATTAAGCTCTGCGAAGTGAGAACAAAATGAAGGTATGTGTTTCCACTCTAGTTGATTATTACAATAGCATAAGTGTATCAAATCCTGCTATGTTCACCTCACAATGTTGTTATTTCAGATATTCGGATGGATGCAGCATAAGTTACGTTCAAG
The DNA here is from genome assembly GCA_035048815.1 of Abelmoschus esculentus. Lineage (NCBI taxonomy): Eukaryota > Viridiplantae > Streptophyta > Magnoliopsida > Malvales > Malvaceae > Abelmoschus > Abelmoschus esculentus. The sequence goes on from JAUCBN010000066.1 coordinate 2,820,157, forward strand.
TAACATTGAACCTTTCAACGATTTCACAATTGGTATTCATTCTAACTTCATTCACAGCTAGTTTCTTGAAAAATCCCAAAGGCATGAGTAAGTCACATGAGAAATCATCAGATTTATTTATATTTCCAAACAAATGGACTCTAAAACTAAAACAAAGGTTGAAGTAATGGGTTCTCTCTAGATTCTCAGAAGTAGGTGGTCATATGGGGAATGTACTGCTTAACCATAAAGCCATTGCAACTGTCTCTGATTCTTTGAACTCTGCTTTCAGGGAACTATTGTACCTGTCTTTTAACTCAGTCATCTCTTAATGGTCAAGATTGCCATCCCAAATCAACCTTGGGATATGGATCCAGATATTTGAGCCTGTCCCAACATGAGATTGAAAACTGTGTAGAATTTGAAGCCGAGGGAGGAGAAGATAACTTTGGAGATGAAACATCCACTGTTATATCAGGGCTATTCCATGGCTTCCTCACCATTGGAACTATGGGATCCAACCGGTTTATCAGCGAGACTGTAACACCAACATTCACCATGTCTTTGGATGATATAACTGAGGAAAAAACAGAGGTGACAGAAAATGATTTGAAGCTCATCAATGTTGAACTGGGGAGATTCCTTGAAGCTGAAGATGAACATATGTCCAATGAATCATCAGGAAGGAACAGTCTAGTCAGCATCATTACACTTAGCGGTACAACAATGCAAGAGGTCAGTGCTGAAGAATATGGGAAGACAAATGTATGTCCACTACAAGGATATCTGTTTGGGTCTTCAGTTGAATTTCAGGAAAACAGATTCGTGGAGAAGAAGGAAAAGGTATCACTTGCAGAACTGTTCTACAGCACAAAAATAGCAGAAGGGAATCCCATAGAAAAATGTGAGAAAGTGGAGATCCATCCCAAGCAAAACAATATATCTGTCAAACATCTCATCAAGAAGATTCTGAAAAGGTTTCATGCTTCTTCAGGGAGTTCTACATCTCCTAAAGAAACTAGTTCCTTTTCTGCAAAGAAAAAGCTCCAAAAGGTGAGTCTTCTGGGGTATGATTCTTTAACAACTCTATAATCATATGTCCCTTTCCATCTTAGCGAATATGGATTTCAAAATGCAAAATTCAATGGTGGTAACCCACCTTTGAAAACACATGTATTTTGTAGCATTATGATTGGTCCAGAAAACGTCAATGATCATATAACATTCATTAAACAAGGAATCAAACTCTTTCCTGGCAATCAATATAACATGGTCAAGTAATATCTCTTTCTCCTCTCACCCTTTCATATTGCCGAAATGAAAAAGGTATTTATTAGATTTTCCTTACCAGAAATTCCTAATAAAATCATACTGATTTTGTTTAGCTGCAATAAAGTTTTCTGCAGAAGCTTTCAATTTTGAATCAATGTTGTTTGCAGGTCATAAAACTGTTCCAAAGAAAAATCCACCCTGAAAGCTCTATAGCTAAAAGAGGGTCTAAGATGAATAATGTCCCATACAATGTTGATGCCTACAATAAGGGAGATCAGATTCAGCAAGCAAAAGACAACATGCAGTTTCCTCAAGGATCAAGATCTAAGGCTGGATTAGGAAATAAAAACACCATCTCAAAGCTGCCACAGAATGGACTTACTGGCAGTAATGCTGCAAGTGAGAATGGGGAGCACTGGATTAAAACAGATGCAGACTGTAAGTACCGCAAAGTTTATCAACTTTTACTTTAAATTCCAACCACTTTGCCCTCTCAAATAAAAATCCAACATTTAAATGGTTAAGCCAAAATTAGTATCCATGTCCCACGACATACATTAAAAGTGAAGGAAACCAAATGAACTATCATCAGAATTGGTGTCCATAATGAACAAATGAATAGGCAGGTTTTAAACATTATTAAAATTTTATGGCTAACCACTACATTAATCCTAGATATTCATGCCAATTCTCACCCTATCCCAACCTGATTTATCTGGATTTGGAGTTGGCCTAACCAGATTTATCCATAAAAAGCTCACCCTGAAAACGTGACCGAGTCGTACCAACAAATGACTCCAACCATGAATCACCTAAACTGAATGACCCGAAACAAGAATAACTTAAACCAAATGACTCTAACAGGCAGCCTAAAATAACTCTAACCAACAACTCAAATGACTGAACCCAAAATAACTCTAATTTGAAATAACCTAAACTTGATCTTCCAAACCAAATGATCTAAAGTTGTTAGAATCTGAATTAACTTGATCTGGATCGACTCAACCCAAAACAAGTCCAATTTGCCCAATAGAGAGCCTTAGACCTACATCTAGATGATAGCAATTAGGAATGTGTAGAGTTTTGCAATCAAGTAGTTGAATAATAGTAGTTTCTCTACTATGGATTGCGTCTTACCATATTGGATGCTGCTACTGTAGATTTGGTGTTGGAGCTGTAGGCGCAAAAACTGCAACAAATGGATCATCCTTGTCGGTAAGAACGCCGATCTTGTAGCTTTATGATATCAATTGTTCTGTAATGTGTTTTCTTTACAAGTGTGTGGCAATGAACTCAATAAATGAAAACTATTAGTAGGAAACCATATTGATCTTTAGCCTGTGATAATAAAATTCTGCAATTGGTTTCTCGTAATTTTCATATACCCAGAAGATGTGTTTATGACGGCTTCTTTTCATGTCCAGTTTCTTGAGAATATTCTGATCCGAACTTCAATAAATCCATAATTAAGCTACAAACAACAATCCCTTTGAATTTTAAAAATATATTACTCGTCCGAGTGCTTATGATCCTCTAACCCTATGTTAGGATAGTTAATAGGAGAAGAAGAGCACAAATCATTTTATCTTGTCAGCAATAAAGTCTAATTGGTTCTCAATCATTGTACAGAAATAAAAAATAAGGGCAAAGAAATATATTTAGAAGAAGATAAGAAGCAAAAGATAATTTTTATAACAATTAGTATGCTCTGTTAGAATACCATTCTTCTCTTATATAACCTATCGATCACTGTAAAGACAAAGCAACAAGTCACGTAAGGTTGTTAGCTCTCTCATCCCAAACTGAAATCTCTACTAAATTCTGTTATTGATTGTACTTGAATTTAACGTTACCGACTTGACATTTATATGGTTGCTTCCATGGTAACCACATTCATGACAATACCCTCCCTTAAAGAAAGAACCTTGTCCTCAAGGTTCGAGATGATAATTTCTCTTCGAAACTCTTCCATAGGTACCCGAATAACTATTTCCTTATCCAACTCTTCCCCATAATTTCTTCATGCCCAACAACATTGAATTGTTGAAGATGTTTGGGAAGGGAAAGCTTCATAAGGATGTAAAGGCTGATTTTTGAAATATATATATTTCACAATTAATACATGTATAGCTTCAAGTACTTTATAATGTTGACTATGAGTGATGAAGAGCAAAAATATTTGTTCCCAGAACTGGTTTTTTAAAAGGTTGTCTATAGTCATGTGAAGAAAATATTCTCATGTGAGCAAAAAAATTCTTAACATCTTGTTTGTGATGATCTTTCAGTAAGATATCGCTCTTAAACCTTTTAACCACAAAAGATGAAATAGGAGATTCATTCATCGCTAAAAATACAACTTGTATCCTTTTATAAATTTCTGATATGCTTACTTGTTGAAACATGTTATCTGAGACACTTTTCAATATTTGTTTTCTTATCTACTGTTTCACTGCTGGTATATTGGTGGAGAACATGTACTCTGTTTGAATCTTCCCCATATCCTTTATTAGTGTCCAAGCATGTACCGATACATTTTCTAAAGAAATGAGCGTAATAACTCTCGAATGAGAAAATAATTACCAGCAAGCCAAATGTATACAATCATATTGAACCCAACATCAGTATCCTCCAACGGTGGCACAGTAGCATCAACTTCAACCTTGCTTGCATCCTCATTAATGCTAAGACCAAGTTTTGTGGATTCTATGGCCGAAGATGTTATGGTCATCCAAACTAAAATAGAGGTAAGGACATCAGTCTTAAAGAGGAGGAGAACAAGCTCTTTAACTGATTTGTTATTCTTATCTGCACCAGACCTTTTTCTTAACTCCTTCATAACGAGGTTCTTAGGATTTATCTCTATCACTTTCTTGCTGGTCATATAACCAACCTTGTTGTTTTCCCTCAAAGTTTGTGCCTTCATGATTCTCTCTATATTATCGATCCATCCAAACTCACTAGCAACAAAACAACAAGGAGTGTAACCCCTAAATTTAACCTAATTTTTTTAATTAAAACTTAGAGATCATGTTAAGTAAACTTAACTTACAAATTAGGGTTTAAGTAAGTAAAGTATAAAATATTTTGAATTATCAAACCACGATTAACTGAAATACTAAACCAAAACATTAAATACAGTTTGAAAGTTCAACCCAAATTCATAATAAATATTAAAAGTTCTGAAAACCGAATAATTGTTCAATAAGAAAAGTCCAAAGTCCTTTAAAAAAGTAAATATACGAAATAAAATATATTAAATCTGAAATCTATAAAAACATACGCAGAAGTTCTGAAACAAAAGTCCTCCAAGTACCGAAGCCTAAGTTTGAGTATCTGAAACAAAAACTAAAGGGGTGTGAGCTAGGGAACTTAGTGTGTCTCTAGTGTGCAGATATATCATGATCGCAACAAACATAATATCATGTAATATGTGTCAAATATTCCTATGTTAATAGAATACAAATAAAATAACATGACAGAAACATATGATGCAATGTATGAATGTCATGCACCCAACACCCAACACCATTTGAAGAGTAGGTTCCCTTGAACCACTCTAACTCTATCGTCACCATCTGAAATGAAAACTCGACTCGAAGTTGAAGCCATTAATCCGAAGTAGAAACTCGATACGAATGTAGAGCCACTAATCCGAAGTAATACTCACCAAATACAATTTCATTATCTGATATCCAAGTCTGAATGCATACCTTATAATTTAACATGAGGCATGCATAATAATTCTAAATAAAACATAATTCGAGTTTTTCATAAAGTTTTGGATAAAATGTAAATAAATTATATAATATGGAATAACAAAATAAAATTTAAATCTAATATCATAGTGTCTAACAAGTCAATAGAGAAACACCGAAATACAAAATCTGCACATAGAAGTATGCAAATAATTTCTGGAGAGACACACCTTAGGCAGCTAGCTTAACGTTGAAAGTGACGTCTACCGTGCTTGGTCCTAGCACTATGTCGAGTAGATGCAGAACCTACGATTAATAATTTCATAAATACTACTACTATGCCACTATACAGAAAAATACACAAAACATAATTAAATCATATAACTCACATGCGGGTCCCAAAGTTTGAGCTACAGGAGGTCGTCCAGGAGGAGAAAGATATTCTGAATTCGAATCCACGTCACTTGAACCAGATAATAACCACTTTTAGATTTCGATAAAGATAACATTTTGATTAAACATTCATACTAAGAAGCCTCAAAAACAAAACATCGGGTTCGAATTTCGAAAATGGTCGTATCAAAAAAGCTCTCACTCGTTTCGATATGCCTTACACCAGAAGGAGAAATTTGCCTGGAAATCAACTCCAAACGACTCCAATTCATTTTCAACGGTCACCAACGGCTACAAGCTCAATTGAAATGATAAAAGGGACTCTCAAGCATCAAGAGAAGACTAATGCTTCCATTGTAACAACAATATGATTATAGAATTGCCTTACATCTAAAATGCTATCTTTGGTTAGACAAAACACTTGTGAGCTTAATCGTCAATTTATGCTCAAGTGTATTAGGAATTGAGTGAGTGCATTAGATTACAAACAACCACCTTTGAGAGGGATTCAGTTTGCTAAATTTTCTTTGGTTTAGAGTATTCCCAAAGTTCGAGTTGTGAACTTTGGATACTAGATTCGGGTAATGAATCTAGGTTGTAACGGTTTTCTCCTTAGCCTAGAAAAGAGGACAAATTCTTAGTGAATTGTTGAAAAATCCTTAGTGATGAGCTAAGGTAATGGATGTAGGTGCTTGTTAGAAGATCAAATCACTATAAATCTTTGTGTAATTTTTTTTTTTTATCTTTTTGCTCACTCAACAAATCACCCAATCGACATCTTCTTCATCATTTGGCAAATAAAATTGGTTGGTGTATCAAGCCTAACAAGTTAGGTTACAAATTTTTTTGTTATTGTGGGGTGCTCATCCTTCATCACTTGTAATCGACTCTCTAACATGTTTTTTATTTTCACAGACCAAAACCTTTATTTAACAAAATAAATATTTTTATTAAGATGAGTCATTTTAGGTGATAATAGCACCATTTTAAAAGATTGGTGATGATTAATTTTTTTTTTTAAATACATCAAGCCCTATTAGAAAAAAAAAGGTAGCGATAGCTTGAAGACTTCGCACACTTAGTGTCCACACCATTTAGCATCCTTGCTCCATAGCGTCCGCACCCCTTAGTGCCTGCGCTCCCTAACGTCTACATCCCTTAGTGCTTGCACCCTTTAGCGTCCATGCTACTTATTGTCCGCACCCCTTTAACGTCCATGCTCCTTAGCATCTACACCCTTTCGCATCAATACCCAGATTTCCGCATTAGTCCTTTATCCAATTTTTTTTCCCTTTGCAATGAAAATTATAAATCTACCCTATAAAATCCTTTTTTCAAGAAAAAAGATAAACGCATACAATAACTAATTTTTTTAGCGATTTAAATTTAAAAGGGTGGCTAAGGTGCATTGGTACTTTTCATGTTCACTGATATTGATAACCGACGTGAAATCTTGGAAGAGAAAGTGTTATCACGAATGGTTTGACAATTTACAAGAATGGTCATCAAATATCTTAACGGGGAATAGACGAGTGTTAATTGGCTGTTAGGGGAATTCCTATTCAAGTGTCGTCGCATACAATTTTCAGGAATATTGCGGAAGACGGGTTCTTTCGTTCGAATAGATAGTTGTACTTTGAAACCGGCATCATTTGAAAGGGGTCGTGTCCTCATTGTGATGAGGTGTACTACAAAAAATAATGAGGTGCAAGAATTGGTAGTGGAAGAGCAAACTTTCCCGATGCAGTTTAGGAGTCGAGGGTTATAGCATTAATCCCAGAAAAATATGAAGTGCAATCAGAGGATGAGTCGATTGATGTTAGTGCAGTAAAAGGCGTGAGGAACGTGATATACGTTTGGGACAAGAGGTTCCTATGGAGAAAATATCAGAATCGAGATCGACATCAGATTATAAGGTTTCAGAACATGGTGACGACCATGTAATGCATCTGCCACGACTAGAGATGTGTGACAAGGGATTGAAGGACGATGGAGAACAACAGTTTTTGGAGCATGGGGTTTGTGTAGTTCACCAAGAATATGGAAACAAAACGACCTTCTGAAAAAGGGTAGTCAGGCTTATTTGCGTGTACTGGACCTATCGAGTGATGAAAAGAGTTGGGATGAGGATGAGAATGTGAGCCTAGTGAGTGGCCCAAAACGAAAAGTCAAGGTGTGGTTTAGATGTTAGATTTGTGAGGAAGAGAAGTCCGTTAGTGTCCTTGTTAGTGGATGAGCTTGATTGATAGGTCGGTTGATGAAGTCCCCACGGCAATGATTATCCCATCCAATGGTGTCCCCTTTCGATGGCTGCAGCTGTTTGAGTTGGATCCTTTGGCGAGTTCCTTCGTTACTACTTACGGTGTTTTTACGTTGCTGGTGTAGGTTATTTAGTGGCTTTGATGATGTTTCGTATGTCTTTATAATCTGTCCTTTTCTTGGCTTTAATAATCTGGTTGATCAAGCTTTATGAGGATATTGTTCGATCCTTGTGGTTGGTTTGTGGGGAGCTGCTTACTTGTTTAGTATTCTGACTGCTGATATCAGATTGTTGTGCGTAGTGCTGTAAATAAGATAAGACAAATCGCGAGTTACTCGAGTTTGATTTGGTCAAAACTCGATTAAAACTCGATTCGATTAAACTTGACTCAAGTTCCTGACGAGTCAAGCCGAGCTACATGATACCCGACTAGAAAAGCTCACGAGCTACTCGAAAATATAAATATACGGAGTACTATTTCTTTATATTTTTTTATAATTTAAAATCTAAATTTCTATACTTAAAACCCTAAAATCTAAACCCTAAACATAAGTCTTAAACCCTAAATTAACATACTAAACCCTAAATTAACATACTAAAACCTAAAAATAACAATTTTAAGTTTACACTTGTGTATCAAAGTTTTTTCTTCACCAGACTTTAAATGAGGCGTGAGAGATAAGAGTTACTCGACTTTAACACGGTAAAAAATAATCAATACTTGGCTCGATTAGGCTCGAAAAAAGCTCGAACTTGATTCGAATTCTTAACGAGCCGAGCCGAGCTCAAATTTTTTAGGCTTGTTTAAAATTACCCATGCTCGAACTCGATTCGAAATCTTAACGAGCTGAGCCGAGCTTTGCACTACTTGAACTTAACTCGACTCATTTAAACCCCTAGTTGTGCATTAAGTTTTGTGGATTCGGTGTCTTCGCCTCGTTAACGTACGTTTATTCAATTTAATTTTTTTTATTTTATAATTTTAAAAATATTTTAATGAGAAATACGATAATATCTTTTTATTTAAATTTTATACTTTAATAAATCATATTTAAATAATATGTGACTTCACATTTGGAATGCATTATATTTTATCCGTTGAATATTGTTGCTAACTTATGCTATAAGATAACGAGAACTTGAAATATATGTTGGAGAGAATAAAATAAAAAAATTGATGAAATTTATTCAATCTCATGAGAAACGGATAAAGGTTAGAAGTGATTTTTTAAAAATAAAATATTTAAGGCGCCTTTTTATTAAGGGAAATATTTTTATCGAAATTATATATCTGCGTTTAATTTAAGAGAATTTCTCATAGGGATAATATTATATTTTCAGTAATAGTTTATTTTCCTTAAAAATAGTAGAAATGTTATTTCCATTATATTCTTACGTATTAGATAATTTCCACCATTTTATACTAAAATACTTTTGAAATAATATTTTTTATATTTAAATAAATCATTATTTTATATTTTTTTCAACAATATATTTTTTTGTTTTGATATGTTAACAATTCCTTATTTAATCTAAATTGTTTCATAATAAAATATATAAAGTACACTTATCATTAAAGTAACCATAAATATTTGGAATGATTTTTAATATTATTTCTTCTCTAAAAATAATGTTTTTAATTTATATGGTAAAAATATGTATTATTCAATTTTAAATCATATTATAAATTTTATTTGAAAAATTGTATTTTAAAGAATGACTTTTTTATTTTAAAAGAATGTATATTGAGTAATAAAACATATAAATATAATACAATTAGTTATTAGTATATTTGATTTTTTTATACTATAACATTAAAAATTATATCCAATCATTTATGTAAGAACTTTATAAAAGAAAAATCTAAAAATTAAAAATAATAGAAAAATATAATTCCTATGAATTTTCATGCAAATATTTTAAAAGTTTGACTAGTTAAAATGTATATCATAAGGATATATTTTTTAAAATATATATTACGATAATCTTATAATCTATTAACTAAACCATATAATTTTACATTCCGGTCAAATAAATCAAACAAGATAATGTAATATTATCAGTAATATGCCAAGTAATGAATTATTCTGGGAATTCTTTTCTAAAGGTAATATTATATTCTATGAGCCAAACACACTCTTAAGAGATTTTCTGTGCATCAAGACTAATATTATCGTGTTATACTATTTTCGTTCATCATAAATTTAAAGAGATTTTTAATAAGATAAACAAATATTTTTATATGATTTTTATACTCTAATAAATCATATTTATTGATAAAAAATAATATAAAATTTTGGAGTAATCATTAATATTATATATAATACCAGTCAATTTTTAAAATCAAATATTATGAATTTTGGATAAGTAGATGATACGTAACTTCACCCTTGGAATGCATTATATTTGATTTCACGTGTATTGTGCTAACTTATTCTATAAGTTAATGGTGTGAGAAACTTTAACGAAGGAAGCATAAAGAAAAAAAGTAGATTTTATTCATAAAAATTATCTTATCCAAAAATTTTCAAGAATGATGGGTATTTCTAAGAGCTAGAGTAGAGAAAGGAAACCCAAGTTGGTTATAAGTAATTTTTAATAGACTCTGCCCACCAAAAAAACAAACTTTACATATACGAGTCTATTTTATTACTCTTAATATTATTTCGGGTTTTTTTTAAGTAAAAATCATTTATCTCTTTATTATGCTTCTATCTATGTCTCTTGTTATAAATTTCTAAAAAATTGAATTTTAAACCATAACCCTTATTTTTTATATGATAAACCCTAAACCCTACACCCTAAAAAATACACTATACCCCTAATTCTCTAAACCCTAACCACAACCTCTAATCTAAAACCCTAAACTCTCTAATTTAAAGAGGAGACACAAATAAAGGCATGAGAAAGAGGTAAATGATTTGCACCTGTTTTTTTTTTTTTTTTTAATTTCTTGTAAGTCAACTACTTCAAACCTTCAACGGAAAAGATGTTGGAAGAATTGGTTTGGTGAGTATGTCTGCAACCTGTTCTGAAATAAGACAGTTAACTAGTAAGGGCACGTTCTCATACAAAGTATAAATCAATATTAACATGTTTCACTTGAACATTATGTGTAGGATTTATAACTATAGAGACAATAGAAGTATTGTCACACCAAACTACAGGTAAACCAGAGAGAGCTACCCCAATTTTTTGCAATATATACTTAATCCAAACCAGTTCATAAACTGTATTAGTAAGGCTCCTATACTCAGTCTCGGAGGTGGATCTCGTTTTTTAGAACTCTAAGCAACAAGATTTGACTAAAACACACACACAAAATCTAGATATGAATCTTTTATCTTTTACAGAAGATGCCTATACTCAGGCCTTGTTAAGAAAACATCGGCAAAGGTGGAACTAATATCAGCAACAAGTTTATAGGTCACTAGCATTGGAGTTGGAGTAGAGACAAACTTGAGCATGTCAGTTTGTGCCAACAGTTCATAAACAATTTTTTCTGACTTGGCATGAGTTGTTCAGAGCATTGTTGAACCTTCATGTCAAGAAAAAAACCTAGTTCACCTAAGTTTTTAAGGGAGAATTCTTCTTTAATTCTCTGGATAACTTTATCAACCTCTTTTATGTAACTTACAATAATAATGATGTCATCAACATACATCATTAGCATAATCTTGCAACCACTAATATCTTTAATAAATAAGGAAGAATCTATCTTGGATGTCACAAACTCAAGTTTAAACATCAGGAAGGCATATAGTGTATCAAAACAGGCTCTTAGAGCTTAAATTAGTCCATAAAAAACTTTCCTGAGTCTGCACACAAATATTTCACCATTAAGACCCTTCTTTTCAAACCTAAGTGAATGTGGCATGTAGATTTTTTCGGTAAGTTGTCCATTTAAAAAGGCATTGTTGATGTCAATCTTTCGAATGCACTAATATTATAGGACAATAGTGATAAATACAATTCATATTGTTGTAGCTCTAACAAGGATCAATATTTCCTTAAAGTCGCTACCAATTATATGAGAAAAATCGTTTAATAAAAGATGATATTTTAATCCGTCAATAAACCCATTCGATTTCTTTTTTACCTTGAAAAATCACAGCCTATTGATTTTCGATCTTGAGACAAAAATTACAAGTCCCAAGTGTTATTGTTCATCAATGTAGAGTACTCAGCATGAACTACATTACTCCAATTAGGATGTTACAGCAAAGACATCAATTGGCTCCATGACATTGACAATAAAGTATAACACCTTGAGTTTAAAGACCACAGCTTTGACTCTATTGGGATTTTAGGATTTAATTAAGTTTTATCATAAATCTTAATAGATCTTAATGTATTTTCTGAGTGATCTATTTTGAGGAGATTTTTAATGATTATAAACATGATTTTGGATGTATTGCATGTCTAATAATTGAGTTATATCAATGTAATCTTAAAACTAGATATTTGGCTTGATTCCTAGGTTGAGATTTATGTGTTTTGAAGTTTTTTTTTTTTAGGATTTGTTTGTTCTGATGGTTTATGTTAGTTGCGAAAAGGTTTTTGAGTGTATTATAAGTGGGTTTGAAAGCTAATCTCGTTAGGTAAGTGCTAGAGGTTGTGTAGATAGAACTCACCGATGTTTTAGTTATATTTTGATGTTGAAAAATGGAGTGAGTTATAATTTGGTATGGGAGATGTTGTGTTAAGGTAATTGGTGCTATTTGTGTACTAATTCCTTTATTCTAATGTTTAAAAATAAGAGAGAATATTACGACAAATAGTTAAATGTACGATGTTGTCATTAAAGACTTAAAATCGCTTCGGCAAATCAAGCAAAGCAAAGATAATGAGTGGGTAGTATTTTTATTGCTTATCAAAGGTTGGAAGAAGGGTTTTAGATTATAAGATTAGTGTGAAAAACTGTCGTATACTTGAAAGTAAGTGAAGAAGCTAATACCCTTTTTATCGTTTTTTTCAATGGTTTTGCTATTTTCATGCTCATGTTTTAATTGGACTTGTTACTTGTTTCCAAACTATGGTTTAAGTTTTATGAAATGCATATGAAACATCCCATGAGAATGGTTTATGTGATGCCATTGTAGCATTGAGATTTTTGAGAAATTTACATAGTTTAAATGTATGAGAATTTGGGATATGAATTTGAGATTTATGAAATATAATATGGGTAAATTTTATTGTTGTGTGATAGGGTAGATTTTATTACACCCGGACAATGAGAGTAATGTCAAACCATTTGAAGTAAGACTTTGATGGATAGATCTATCATGTGTCTTGGTGAGGGTAGGATCATTAAGTACCTGCAGATTCAATCACATTTTCAGAACGAGGGTAATTACCATCCAACAGATAAGGGTAGTGTTATCCGATGTGATTTGAAAGTTAATATATGATATTTAAACAAGTGTCAATTTTGAAAATGTTTGCATTATGAGCTTATTGCATAAAGCCATGAGATTGTTTTATATAAACTATATATATGAGATTTTGATAAAGCATTGTTTAGTTGTAAAACTTGAGACTTTATGTTTGCACTGAGATATGCATACAACATATGATACTTGTTGAGAAAATTGTTATGAAGTAATCAATATTAACGATAAAACCGAAAAAGAAAACAATCAATCTTAAAATAAATTACAAAATCAAACCGTATGAAAATTGAGATTTTTAAAACGTATTGAGACCTGTAAGAACATAATTTCCTTAAGATAAAATCTGTCTTAGGCAAATCCGAAGGTGCTTGAGTTCTTTAGTTGTTTGTCTCATAAGATACAACAACAAGAAGATCTTCTACAGATGCACAACTGTAGAGGTCTCGAACAATTTCTCTTCAATTTGCCAATCACCAGAAGAAAACGAGGGAAGGAAAATTTTTTTGAGAGTGTTGAAACTTGAGAATTCGAATCATATTTATAGGGAAAATTAGGGGAACGAGTGAGAGGTTTAAAACAAATTAAATTTAAATATTCAAAGGATAATCCGTATTATCTGATTAATATCCGTAATTCAAGAAAAATTCAACTTCTCCTTAATTTTTATTTCAGTAGAATACAAACTCTTCTTGAATATTAAAAATAAATTAAGGAAAAAAATACTCACAACGAGTAAAATATTTGTAAGCCCACAAAATAGCCTAATTGATCCATAAATTTACATCGCCCACATCATACAATACGCACCTTACACAAAAGACACATATCCATCTTAAGTCATTCAATAACAAATATGTGGGTACTTGTATATAAACACTTCCCACTTTATTTATCCATCAATGTGGGATAACGAGATTTCTCATTCCTTACTTTATTCATAATCTTGTTACTTTGAGCATCAATTTCTCATTCATCACTCAACCATTTTGAGCATCAATTTCTCATTCATCACTCAACCATTTTAAGCATATGAGATAGCATTGTGAAGACTCACAGAGTAGAATAAGAAACAATAAGTTTCTTACTCGAATCTCTATTTTTACTTCTCTGAAATATGGCTCAAAATTTCATATTTCTCACTGTTTTTCAACTAAAATATTATTTTACTTTGAAAGGTGTTTTAGAAGTATGATATGAGTTGAGCATGAGATGAATTGAACATGACACGAGACTTTGATATTATAAATGATTTTAGGATGCATTTTGTTAGTGTTTTATCTTGAACATCCATCACTAAGTATATTGCTTACGCTGTTTATCTTCTTCCAACAATGCTAAGTAATTGTGGAGTTTTGGGTAGTAAGAAGGAAGTTCAAGAATCCAAAGCTAAACAATCTGAAAGCGCAAGCATGATTTTGATACAATTAGTAGTAACTTTTAGCAACAGGGGTAGTCCTTGATATTTGAGTAATTGGATTGAATATTTTATGTTGGAAAGCATATTTTGGTATTATCTTTTTGGTTTGTAAATGGCTATTGATATAGATTGGTTAGATTTGTTTTAGGTATGCACTTGTAGTTTATATTGGTGTTTGGATAGGGTACATGCCTAGAATTTTTCCTTTAAAGTATTTGAGCATGATTAGATGTTGTTATGACCATGTTTGATAGTGGATGTGTGCTTAATTAAGTTGTGATTATGTTGGAAGCATGTTAGGTGAGAAATGTGGCTTTTGTGAATGCTTAAAATTGTTGTTATATATCAGATTAACGTAGACGTATCGGTATGTTTAAACGTGTATCGATACATAAGGCTATTTTAGGCCAGGTGTACCGAAATACATGGGTATCATATCGGTACGAATTATGTATTTTGGGTTTATCGTATGGATACGGTTTGAGTGTATTGATACAGGAGAATGACACTGAAATTTTATTTGTTCGATCAAAACTCGTGTACCGATACTTATTAAAGCTCGTACCAATACAAACGGCTTGTTACCAGGTACCAAAAAAATTAATCACACTCAATGTCTCGATAGGTTATCCATCAAATTTTTAAAATATATTTAAAAAATAAAAATACTTTAATTTATTTAATGAAATTATAATTGAGACAATGATGTTTGAATTAAAATATATACTCTAAAATAAATAAAAAAATTTAACACCAGAACTAAAACATGTACCTCCAAAAATAGATAAATAAATAAATAAATTAGAGTTGATTGTATATATCATGCAATATTATTATTAATGTAAAGAATGTATACGCATAACTTAAATGGTTGCAAATGTATTATATATTTATCTTTAAATTTAAAAAAATACTTAAAAAAATTTATTTTAAGAGATTTGAGTTTGGGTATCTATGTACACCATTACGTATGTATGTTATCAAAGAGTTAAAAAAAAAATATGAACATATACTATTGTCGACACCGTTTTTGGTCCGGATCGAAATTGATTGGGCTTTCAAAATTTCGTCAATAATTGGAGTCGCTATCAATCGTTTTAAATAGGTACGACTGAAAAACCTATAAAACTGGTCTGCGTTTATCACCGGGTTCGGGAGTCGGTTACGTGTGGAGAAGGTTTTAGCACCCCACAACGCCCAAAAATTGGTACCTAAAAGGGGTCGTGTTGTCTACCAAGCTTGAAAGGTGGTTAATAGCACTATAATATAAAAATTAACTATATAAAAAATAATATAATGGAGAACATAATATAAACACATACCAAAAAAATAATTCAAACATAAAATTAAACTAGAATAATTCAAAAAAATCAAAATACATAAATTTAAAAAAAAAGAATTATATATAATTTGATTTTTTAATTTTTTTATTCTAATAAAATCTAATTAAAATTCCATTTACAAATTAATTAAATTAATAAAACCAATTAATTATTAAATTAAATCTAAATAAATTTATTGGTTCAATTATTAGATAAATTCATGAACAAGAATCTAATTAAGATAAGTCATAATAAAAAGGACTAATATAAAATAAAACTAAAACTTAAAAGCATGAATTTAAGAACCTAAATCTAAGAGGACCTAAAAAGCAATTTTACCTATTTGTAAAGTAAATCTGCAGCAATTTGAAATTGAATTCAATTTTGAAATTGAATTCACGTGAATAAATACTCACCGGTACCCACGATCTTTTTTTTTTTTTCATAGAGCAGTTTTTAACGTTTCACATTTTTTATATTATTGATTAAAATTAAATAAAGGCAGGGTATTTTACATACGAAAAAAAATAATGGAATGGAATAAAGATAAAAATAAAGGAAGATTCGATTCTTTTTATCTCTTTTAAACTCGAAAATCCATCATTGGATTAAATTACCCCTAGGAAATATTAAACCTGATCGCTTTTCGAACCCTTCCACTGCTTCAAACTTGAGAGCTTTTTCTCTTGAATTTTCCCTTCTATATTTGCTTTGCCTGTTGTTGCTTCTGTGTTGTGTTGTGTGATTTTCCTAAAGGGTTGGAGGTATTTATAGCTTAGAAACTAGGGTTTTAGGAGGGCTTAAACTTTAAAAATAGAAGTTGGTTAGGATTTAACTTGGAGGAGAAGAATATTTTTGATTTTTTAAAATTATTTTCAGATTTTTTTAAAGATTATTCTAGATTTATTTAATTAATTTTTTTAATTTTCGGATTTTTTTATTTATTAAAATATATTTTTTTTTAATTTTTAAGATTATTCATTCTAGATTTATCTAATTTTTTTTATATTTTTGATTTTTTTTAAAATTTTTAAATTTATTTTCAGATTTTTTTTAAAGATTATTCTAGATTTATTTTGATTTTTTGAATTTTTTATTTTTTAAATTTTATTATTTTTTAGATTAGGTTTAATTTCAAATTTTGTTGCATACAACTGCCCCTCTTTGCTCATTACTCGAACGGAGGAAGTGAGCAAAGACTAGAAGCAATAAATTTTTTCAATGAGAAACAACCTAGTAGTGATGACACTTTATTTTAGAGGTAGGTGGTGAGGTAAACGATGTTATTCCTCATCGGAATCTTTAACGATGACACTCCATCTCGGAGGTAGTTGCTGGCATTCCTTTTCGGAAGCTTAGTGATAATACTCCATCTCGGAGGTAATTGATGGCATTCCTTCTTGGAAGCTTAATATTGACACTCCATTTCGGAGGTGATTGATGGCATTCCTTTTTGGAAGCTTAGTGATAACACTCCATCTCGGAGGTGATTGATGGCATTCTTTCTTGGAAGCTTAATATTGACACTCCATCTCGGAGGTGATTGATGACATTCCTTCTTGGAAGCTTAGTGATAACACTCCATCTCGAAGGTGATTGATGGCATTCCTTCTTGGAAGCTTAATATTGACACTCCATCTCGGAGGTGATTGATGGCATTCCTTCCTGGAAGCTTAGCGATAACACTCCATCTCGGAGGCGATTGATGGCATTCCTTCTTGGAAGCTTAGTGATAACACTCCATCTCGGAGGTACTTAATGATACTTATTCTTGAAGATATATAGTGATACTTCATCTTGAAGAAACCTCCTCTTAGAGGCTAAACCTGTCAAAAAATGCACATGTTTCTAATGCACTTGTCTTACATGCAAGATGTTCAAAAGCTTTAAATGTATGAATTTTATTTTGAATTTGTTTATCTTTATTCAGACCACAGTCAATGTACTTCATCTTCTTCACTCCATGTCGTGCCCCTTAAAAAAACTTTCCATTGAGCATCATTTCGTTTTAAACCATTTATTCAAGTAATGCATCGAATATAACAACATATTGTAGACCCCCTTTTAGTAAAGCAACAAATTTATTGAAGAAATGCACAAATATTCAGATGGTAAAGAAGCACAAGGTAATGAGATTATTGAATTTTCTTATTGAATAAAAACGACCTAGGCCTCGAAAGGTGGTAATCGAATGTTTGATACAATATCGAACAAAAAGAAAGAGGTAAAACTGATGATAATAATAATAAAACCCTAAGATATCAATTACAAGAACTTCGCTGCTATCTCTCTCAAGAACCTTTTTTGCACGTGACTTCAACTTAGTAGATCTTAAGTCATCGACCAACGTTGAAGACATATGAACTTTCTTCATGGACCATTTTCAAACTCATAACTTGAATCTCCCCATGATTTCAAGGCGCCCTTTGCGAGTTTTCACCTTGAATTTTCTTTTCTTTTCTTTTCTTTTTACCAGTAGGGCCCTCTCGGGTTTTCACCTACTAATGGTTCTTTTTCTTTTTTCCTTTTTTTTTTATCAATAGGACCTTTTCGGGTTTTCACCTATTGGTGTTGTCATGCATTCAAGCATAATATTTTTTCACAGAATCCGAGTTCACCGGATTTGATAATTCATTTCCGTCCATCTCGTTTAAGATTAATGCTCCACCCGAGAAGGATTTTTTCACAATAAATGGTCCTTCCCAATTTGGCATCCATTTTCCTCGAAAATCCTTTTGCATAGGCAGAACCTTTTTCAAAACCAAATCTCCTTCACGAAAAGATCTTGGTCGGACTTTCTTATCGTGAGCCCGAATCATCCGTTTTTGGTACATCTGCCCATGACAAATCGCTTTCAATCTCTTTTCTTCTATCAAATTCAATTGATCATATTTGACTCGAGCCCACTCAGCTTCATCTAATTTAAGTTCCATTAAGACACGAAGTGATGGAATCTCAACTTCAATTGGTAATACAACTTCGGTTCCATATACTAAAGAATAAGGAGTCGCTCCTGTGGATGTTCGTACAGATGTACGATATGCCAATAGTGCAAAAGGTAGTTTCTCATGCCAATCTTTATATGTTATCGCCATCTTCTCAATAATCTTCTTGATATTTTTATTAGCTGCTTCGACGAACCCATTCATTTTTGGGCGATAAGGTGCTGACTTGTGATGTTTTATCTTAAACTGTTTACAAATTTCTGTCATCATTTGGTTATTCAGATTTAAAGCATTATCAGAAATAATCCTTTCTGGTAGACCATATCGACAAATTATTTCTCTTTTGAGGAATTTGCATACTGTCGATCTAGTTACATTTGCATACGAAGCAGCTTCTACCAATTTGGTAAAATAATCAATCGTTACAAAGATGAAGCGATGTCCATTTGATGCCTTTGGTGTAATAGGTCCAATTACATCCATGCCCCATGTTGCGAACGGCTACGGAGCTGTTATAACATGAAGGGGTGATGAGGCTGTATGGATTTTATCTCCATAAATCTGACATTTATAACATCTCTAAGAAAAAATGACGCAATCTTCTATCATAGATGTTCAGAAATAACCCAACCTCATAATCTGCCTTGTCATATTGAGGCCATTCGCATGAATTCCACAAATCCCTTCATGAACCTCCTCAATTATCTTTTTCGCCTCATGACTTTTTATGCATCTGAGTAACGTTTGATCACTTCCTCTTTTGTATAAGATTTCTCCGTCGAGAACATATCCTATAGCCATTCTCCGAATAGTTCTTTTATTAACATCGGTTGCTCCCTCGGGATACTTTTGATACTTAAGATATTGTAAAATATCATAATACCAGGGATGATCATCTACCTCTTCTTCGATGACATAGCAACTAGCGGGTGATTTGAAGATACTCATTTGTATGGGCATTATTTCAATTTCTCTATTTGCTTTAAACATGGAAGCCAAAGTTGCCAATGCATCAGCCAATTGATTATCTTCTCGTGGAAGATAATAGAAAGATACCTTCTTAAAAAATTTCATTAATTCAAGAATGAGCTTGTGATATTCAACCAATTTAGCATCTTTTGTTTCCCACTCTCCACGAAGTTGATAAATCACCAATGACGAATCACCATATACTTTAAGGTATTCAATTTTCCGCTCAATTGCAGCACGAAGTCCCATTATACAAGCTTCATATTCTGCCATGTTATTGGTACATTCAAAATTTAGTCGTCCGGTAAAAGGATAATAATTTCCTTTGGGAGATATTAAAATTGCTCCGATTCCACACCCAAGTGCATTAGAAGCCCCATCAAAATTCATCTTTCAATTTATTTCGCTAGTTGATTCATCTTCACTGCTAGTTAAGCACATAAGATCCTCATCAGGAAAGTCAAAACTCAAAGGTTCATATTCCGGTAAAGCACGACTTGCTAAAAGGTCTGCGATGGCGCTACCTTTAATGGCTTTTCTGTTTACATACTCGATATCATACTCAGAAAGAAGAATTTGCCATCGAGCCATTCTTCCAAATAAACCTGGTGATTCCATCATATATTTTATTGGATCTAGCTTTGCAATTAACCATGTTGTATGGTATAACATGTATTGACGAAGCCTACGAGCGGTCCAGATCAAAGCGCAACACAACTTTTTAATGGAAGAATACTTTAATTCACAATCAGTAAACTTTTTACTAAGATAATAGATAGCGCGTTCCTTTCTTCCAGTTGCGTCTTGTTGACCTAATACACATCCCATGGAATTTTTAAATACCACTAGATACAAGATCAAAGGTTTTCCTGGCACAGGTGGCACTAATACAGGAGGATTTGATAAATATTGTTTAATTTTGTCAAAAGCTTCTTGGCATGATAAATCCCAATTGCCCGCATTATTCTTTCTTAGGAGGCGAAAAATGGGATCACATTTGTCAGTTAGTTGAGAAATAAACCGAGAAATGTAGTTTAATCTCCCTAAGAAACCTCGAACTTCTTTTTGAGTACAAGGAGGAGGGATTTCTTGAATAGCTTTGATTTTATCAGGATCCACCTCAATTCCTCGTTTGCTGACAACAAACCCCAATAATTTTCCTGAAGAAACTCCAAAAGTGCATTTTGTTGGATTAAGCTTCAATTGGAATTTTCTTAAATGTTCAAAAAGTTTTTTAAGATTGGTGATATGTTCCTCCTCTGACCAAGACTTAGCAATCATGTCATCTACATAAACCTCGATTTCTTTATGCATCATGTCATGGAATAAAGTTACCATGGCCCTTTGATACGTTGCCCCAACGTTTTTTAGACCGAATAGCATCACTTTATAACAAAATGTACCCCACATTGTCACAAATGTGGTTTTTTCCATATCTTTTGGACACATTTTGATTTGATTGTAGCCTGAGAAACCATCCATGAACGAGAACAAATAATGTTTGGCTGTATTATCCACTAACGTATCTATATGTGGTAGAGGGAAGTTATCTTTAGGACTAGCACGATTAAGGTCACGATAATCAACGCACATTCGTACTTTTCCATTTTTCTTGTGTACCGGAACAACATTTGCCACCCATTCTGGATACTTGGCTACTTGTAAAAATCCGGCATCGTACTGCTTTTTTACTTCTTCTCGTATCTGAAGTAACATTTTTGGCCTCATTCTTCTAAGCTTCTGTTGTACAGGCTTACATTCTGGCTTTAGAGGGAGTTCATGCATCACAATGTCTGTGTTCAGTCCAGGCATATCTTGATAAGTCCAAGCAAACACATCCTTAAACACTTGAAGTAGAGAGATGAGTTTGTCTCTTGTCTTTGAAGATATGAAAGTACCTATTTGTACTTCTCTTTTATCATCTTCATTTCCCAGATTCACTGTATCTATTGGTTCTTGGTGAGGGAGAATTTTCTTATTCTCATGTTCTATTAGTTTGAGTAGGTCGGGAGATAATTCACATTCTTCATAGTTTTCATTATACTCATGTTCTCCTAAGCATACAGTCTGCTCAAAATCAACTTTTGAGCTCGAAGCAATGTCATTCATGTAATTGATATCTAAAGGCCTGCAAATAAACAAGAAGAAATATATATACAAAGCTCGATGAAAGAAATGATGGAAGAGAAAGAAAATGAGACCAAATAGAAAAGGAAAATGTGCTCATTTATTGAATTGATAAACTGATGTCTAAATGGGGCCCTTACAATAAATTCTCACTACTTTAGGGCTCAAGTAATGAGTTAAGTTTCGAGCATTACTCTGATAAAGATTTAAAAATAATTGGGAGTTCAATAGCGGTCCAATTATTCAAGACACAGCCTGGAGGACATGGGCCAATCTCTGATCGATTCTTTTCAATTTCATCTTCTCCTTCTGTTGCATTTATGCTCAGCTCTTTAAATTTCTCTAGTGGTGATATTAACATCTCTCTTTCCTTCCCAGAATGAATATGCCTCCCAGACACAAAGGTTTCGGTAATACGAGAAAGCACCGTCACTTTCCTCTCATTACTTATATCGGTCAATCCAGCTCTTTTTGGTGTTCTCTTTCTTAACACGTGTTTTATCTTCCTTTGTAGGTTAGGCTTAAATCCTACACCACTCCGATCATATTTCAAGAATGGTTGTATCGCCATGTGCATTCCTTGTAAGAACTTTCCAAGTCCTATTTCTGATTTAGCTCCCTTCCCAACAGTAAGCCTTATTCCCATCATAGTATTTTTTGAGAGTTTAGGTCTTGGAATGTTTTTTCCTTCAGCAACAAAAGTTGCATTCACAAATTCGAGTGATCGAAATGTACATTCAATTGCATTTTCATCTACGTCTATGTACGAAGCATCAGTTGATGCAGATGCAATAATATCATCTTCAGCGCCAACACTTATAAGGCATCCATCAATCACAAACTTAACCTTTTGATGAAGTGTTGATGGTACTGCCACAGCAGCATGAATCCAGGGACGTCCTAATAAACAATTATAGGTCGGTGTAATGTCCATAACGATAAATTCTACGTTATACGTAGCTGGACCAATCAAAAGTGTGACATCAATTTTTTCTACGACATCCTTCATGGTTCCATCAAATGCTCTTACGGTTGTATGACAAGGCTTCATGTGAGTCTTATCAACTGGAAGTCTATTCAGTGTTGTCATGGGCATGACATTTAAAGCAGATCCATTGTCAACTAAAACATGGGGTAATATATACCCATTACAGTGGGTAGTTATATGCAATGCTTTGACGGATCCCATGTCATCAGGAGAATTTCATCTTCACTAAAAGAGATAAAATTATCAGCATGTAAGTTGTTCACCAATCTATCCAGCTTATCCACTGAAACGTCATTTGAGACAAATGTTTGATTTAACACTTTTAGCAAGGCATCCCTGTGAGTCTCTAAACTTAGCAACAAAGATAATATGGAAATACGAGCTGGTTGTTTGTGCAACTGCTCAACCACACTATACTCGCTGTGTTTGATAAATTTCAAGAATTCTCGTGCTTCCTCCTCATTTACTAGTTCGTTAATTTCTGATTTTTCTCCATTTAACGGAAACTTATCTTTTGGCTCAGTGCCTACTGTTTCCATTGGTTTTGAGATGTCAGGGGGATAACACCTCCCACTTCGGGTAAAGTTCCCAACTCCACTAATCTCTGCAGATATATTTTCAGAATCATCCTTCCCTATAACGGCCATGTTACAATCATAAATCCAAGGCACTTGTCGGTTACTCTTATATGGGAAAGGAATAGGAGTCTCGATTACCAATCGTGGTGGAGGCTTCTGTAATCCTTCATCATACATCCATGGCCAATTAATCACAAAAGGTCGACTACCCTCACCACCTTTTTTGGACAATTTGTTCATCTATTGTAAAAACTTCATTAACTTCTTGAGTCCGCTCCAAGAACTCAATTTCTTTATTATCCATGAGATCCTGGACAATATTTCTAAACTCATCACAATATTGGATTTCATGACCAACTTCCTTGTGAAATTCACAAAATTTCTTTCTATTGTTGACAATAATACCATGGTTAGGACTCAACATTCCTCTTTCCACCATTTTCTTCCATACCCATTTTAGTGATGATTGCACTTCAGATAAGCTTGTTTTAACTTTAAACTCGTCATTATTCATCAAAACATTAACCCTCGGTTCTTTATGTGTTGGCAAAGGATTTTTAGAAACATTAGGTCCCTCTGACGTGTTGAATTGAAGAATGTTTTGATTAATCAAACTCTAAACCCTTATTTTAAGAGATGTACAATTTTCTATTGTATGTCCAGGGATTCCGGCATGGAATTCGCAATGTGCAGAAGGGTCATACCATTTTGGGTAGGGTGGTTGTAGTGGTGTGAGGAAAACGGGAGATACCAACCTCTCTTCTAACAGTTTAGCATACAACTCCTTGTAGGAAATTGGAATAGGGGTGAAAGACTGTCTTTCCGTGTTAGTCCTCGACTGTCTTGGTCCACCTTGTGATTGTTTTTCTTGGCTTGAAGGGTTTGTATTAAGTTTCGAATATCCTGTTGGATACACGAATTGTGGTGGAGAT
This sequence comes from Abelmoschus esculentus, assembly GCA_035048815.1. NCBI lineage: Eukaryota > Viridiplantae > Streptophyta > Magnoliopsida > Malvales > Malvaceae > Abelmoschus > Abelmoschus esculentus. Next base: position 2,844,427 of record JAUCBN010000066.1, read on the forward strand.
TGATATTTGGGATATAGATGTCCATCATTTCCTGCAACATTAACTTCATTCTCTTTCTTTTTGGTATATGGCTTTTTAGAAGCCTCGAGACTGTTAAGTTTCCCGCTTTTAAGGGCACGCTCAATTGCTTCACCTGCTGTCACTAGATCAGCGAAGTCTCTAGTGGTGCTACCGACAAGCTTCTCATAGTATATGGAATCTAAGTAATTGATGAAAAGAGTAGTTGTTTCTTTTTCGAGTAGTGGCGGTTGAACTTGTGCAGCCATGTCTCTCCATCGTTGGGCATATTGTCGAAAAGTTTCATTATGCCTTTTTTCCATATTTTGGAGTGTTAGACGATCAGGAACCATGTCTAGGACATGCTTGTATTGTTCTTTGAAAGCCCTTGCTAAGTCTCTCCATGTGTTTATTTGGGCTCTATTCAGCTGATTGTACCATCTTATGGCAGACCCAGCTAAATTATCGTGAAAACAATGAATTAACAACTTATCATCATTTTCATACCTTGCATTTTACGGCAAAACATGGTAAGGTGGGCATTGGGGCAGCTTGTGCCATCAAATTTCTCAAATTTTGGTACTTTAAATTTTGGAGGCAAAATTAGATCAGGGACTAAGCTTAGCTCCATAATATCAGTTCCACTGAAGGCATCAGTACCTTCCATGGCTTTGATTCTTACTTCTAAGAATTTGAAGTTATCTTCATTTATCTTAGAAGATTTGGGTTGAGACTTCTTTAATTTTTCCAACTCAACCGGGTCATCAAAATTTGGAACTTTTGGTTTAATTGATCCAGCCCACATATTCAAAGCAGAAGCACCATGAAGATTTGCTTGTTTGTGGACATTAGATTGTAACCCACTAGCCGAGAACACAAATTGAGGATGTGTTTCTTTTGTTCCAAAATGTAAAGATGGAGAATCCTCTTCATGGGTTTTATGAGCTTTTCCTTTCTCAACACTTGTTGACTTGGATAATAGTTGCGATAGTTTATCCTCTAATTTGCTTAGAAGATTCTCTTGATTGTTCGCTATGTCCTCTCTTAAGCCTTTGATATCTTGAGTAATTTGCTCTTGAGACTTTTCTAACTTCTGAAGTCTTTCTTCCATTTTTCTAGCCTTGAATCGCGTGTTGTGAGGATGATTGATATGACCGTCCTTTGTTTCCAATATCACTGATATCGAACTCCCATGAATTAGTTTCTTCTTAATGTCAATGCTCATGAGATGTATGCATTGTATATGCAAAATGATAAAATGTTGAATGCAAAAATGAATGCAACTAGGTGTTGGTTAGAAAATTGATAAGATAAAACAATATTCGCATAAACCAGAAAAGAGGTATTATTGAATAAACTTGAAAGAAATCATCCACAAACCTGAATCCTAAAAAAACTTAAAGGGAAAACAATATACCTAAAAAAAACCATCATCAACGTTTTTAACAAACACACAAAAAAACACAACTAACGCCACACTCGGCGATATGGTCTAGCTTCATTCCCAAGCCTCTTAACTCTGTCCAAGAACTTGATCCACTCATCAGAAAAGTGTGTGGAGGGGTTGATCCACAATCTCAAACCTTCAGCTTCTTTCGCTATATTGGTGATATGCTCTGCTATTTTACGGATTTGAATAAGGGCTTCATTTATCAAGTCATTTCTGACTTTAATGTCTCCTCGTGCAAATTGATGTCGTTGGTCCCACTGCTTCTCACTAAGCTTGAAATCTCTTTGCAGGTCATCTATTAAATCTTTATGTTGTTGTTTTCACGTGTCAAAAGTGTGCGTTTAGTGCAAGTGGACACATCGCAAGTAATAAGTGATAAGTATTTATCGAGTTGTCGTCTCCTCAGGGACCGATATACTTAATATGTTTTCTTTATCTTCTTGCTCTGTAGAAAAATAAAAACACAAGTGAATGGGTGTGATTTATTAAACTAAAATAATTGAAAAAATAAAAAGGTCGAAATATCAGAGAGAAAGATGGGCCAGGATCCAGTTGTATTGTATTGTGGACTTAATTGACTTGTCTCTATCCAATGCAATCGCATATCTCTGCCTCGGCAGCACTGCAGTTTACTGCCTGGGCAGCGATAACGCTGTCCGCCGCGGCAATCCCTTGCTCGTGGGCAGACTTTACCAAAGTTCGGCAAAGTGTCCTTGAATGACTCCGCTTATCCCTAAGTCAGAGTACTGTTGATGACTAGTCCTTGATGATACCTCCCGGCGTGAACCAATTATACTCACCAACCAATCTCACACTTCTTTTAGCCGCTGAAACTCTTAACCTATCCCTAGGCCGAGTTAGTATTTCGCGATTGAAACACCGTACTTACCCCTTTCGTGAATCTAGCTCTCCCGAGCTTAGATAAATGGATCACTTACAAACTTCCCTCCCGGGCTTGAATGCATGAACAACGAATAACAAAGGATAAGCAAACCTTGATAATCTTTATTGCATTGAATGAAAGATAAAGTACAATCTTCTCTCACAAATACTCCACAACCTTCGCCTAAACCCTATGAAGGTTTTAGAACATGATGGAGAGGGAAGAAACAAGAGTAGAAGTCGGCTCTCCCTAGGTATTTCGATATCTATTACATTGGGTGGCTAGGTCTTTATATAGGCTAGACCTAGGGCAAACCTTTCCTAAGTAGAATACAACTTGTAGTAGGGAACAAGTCAAGTACATAATAATAATATATTTCCAAGTTTATATTCGGCTAAGGGGCTTTCCCGCGTGGTCTTCCTTTGGGCTTTTCCTTGTGCTAGCCAGCTCTGATCAATGGGCTTCAAGTCCAGACACGTTCCTTGGATTTTTCTCTTTCCATCGCCTATCAATTTGCTTCCTGTCTTCCTGCTGCTGCCTCGACATCAGGTCCTGCCTCGGCCTTGTCTCTGCCGCGGCACTGGTTCTCCTGCACAGATATGAAAACGCAGTAAAACGTGCCTTTTTCTGTAAATAGTATCTATTTAAGTATAACTTCTAAATATATCACATTAGGCATATGCATTGATTCAAGTGGGTGAATATTTGGTGATAAATGCCGATAAAAGGAGTAGAAAGTGATAGTGTGTTGAGCACTTATCACACCCCCAAACTCGAACTATTGCTTGTCCTCAAGTAATGAAAACCATTAATTTTCCGAACTCTACTCTCTCTTGGTCTTACATGTCCGTCTAGTCTCCCCACCATAGCTAGGCCTATCTTTAAGCTTTGATCATTCGGCTACCTAAGAATTTACCTAGAAACAAACTATAGGATTGTGAGTGTGTGCATTTTTGTGGACAAATTGATTAAAGGCTTTCTTAGATAAACTCTAAGTTCAAGGCAAATAGACATTGGTTAAGTCTTCTCTTCTTTTCCAAACCCCAAATCTTGAGCCGGTTTCGGGCACCTCAAAGACTTGTGTTTTTCTTTTCACTAAAAATCTTTTTGTCTTTTCTTTTTGATATTCCTTAATACATACTAGAGCCAATTTCGGGCACCTCTAGCATGAAGAAGAGATTCTCTAGAGCCAGTGGTAGGCACCTCTAGTTACTTTTCCAAAAATCTAAGTCTTTATCACCTAAGTTCATTAAAAGAATTCCTATAATCCACAAGTCCCCAAAAGTTTTTAAAGTTCTTCCTATAGTAAGCTTCTAAATTTTCATCCTTAAGCATCCTAAGGTTAAGCCCTCTTAACAGAACCTAAACATGGTAAGGAGAAAGATATCTATAGCCTTAAAGAATAAACTAAGGCAATACTGATGATGAGCAGTGCAAGAGTGTAGGCAGTTAATTCAAGTAAGGCGGGGAGTATAAAAATTAAAAAAAAATCACTGGAATACTCCCTTTTTGGCACGGCTGCGGTAGTAGATTGCTGCCTTGGAAGTGAATCTGCACCCCCAAACTCAAACCAAGCATTGTCCTCAATGCTTTATATTTAGAAGGAATAAGCGGCAAAACAGAATATGAATTTTATATGCAGTAAGGAAAGATAGTAAAAGCAATTGAAGAATGAAATAAAGGACAAAGAAATTTTAGAGCGACTCAGAAGAGCTGCTCGTAACAATTTTTCTTCGTTGCCGAGATGACATGTGCTTTGTCCTTGGGGAGGGCGATGGTTGCGCCTTTGCTTGCCTCGGCGGCTGGACTCGAGTGGGTGGGGTCCTATGCATCGGGGCTTCTACTTCTTCTCCTTCTTCAACATCCGCCATCTCTTTGGTTATCATCACGTCCGTTCCTCCTCCCATCGCAGTTGCTCCTCCGGTGTGGTGTGTGCTTGGGCCGGCGGCAGTAGAGCCTTGGTGTATATAAGCATCTATCTCGGCGGATAGACTGCCCATGATAATTGGCGATCTTGGTGGAGTGCTGAAAACGGCTCTCCGCTTGGATGGCCTTCGGCTGACAGATGAGGCCGCGGCAGAATCTGCTGGCCTAGATGGTCCAGCAGCCTGGTATTGGGGCTGAGGTTCCGGATGGAAGAACGGTCGCGGTCCTCCTGGGGTTGGTGTAGTCTCGGTGTAGGGTGCGGCAGTAACGAACATATTGCTTGAAAACTCTGGGAATTGTACGCCTTGGTCCGAGAATGCGTGCATCATCATTTGGGCGAGCGTTCCATTGAAGTCCCGTTGGTACTCCATGTACCGTTGTTGTCGAAGATCCATCGCGGCCATGCGCTGCAGGATTTCTTGATACGGGTCTGCTGCGGCAGAGGTATAGGCAGTACCAGGCATATCTGTCGTGTACTGGCCCCGGCAGCAGTGTCGGCAGTGAACTGCTACGGTGTTGCCTGGACAGGTTCTGCTTGTGTGATCTGCATGACTTTGTGGCAGAATTCCCTGGTCCATCCTCTTCTTGGGGGTGTGTATTCATCGGTTTCTTCAATAGGCACACCTGCAGAAACACATAAACCAGTAATCAAGCAAGGGAAATACAATGGTCCTCGATCTTTCTTACCGCACTCGTGAATCTCCCGTAGGATAATTTCTCCAACGTTGATGGTCCTTTTGTTGATGATGGATTGGATAAGCACCAATCTCTTGCAATCCACCGTGCTATTATGTGATGTTGGGATGAGGCGTCGTTTGACAAAGGTGTTCCACATCTTGGCCTCCGGCTTTAAACTTTGTCTTGTTACGAAATCCCGATGGGTACCGGTTTCCCATGGAGTGTTTGCGTAACAAAGATCGTCTTTGATCAGTTCATAGTCCTCGGCAGTGATATCTTCGAAGAAGTCCGCATGGAGATCGCTGGCCGGGGTGAGGCCGTAGAAGCTGTTGATTGTTTTGGCATCGAGTTGCACTGGCCTGCAGCGGCAGTGAACAAAGAGAGAGTCTTTGTTGGGCCCATGAGCTTAGAACTCTCGTACTATTATGGCGTTTGCCTTTACAGGTTGCAAACAGAATACTTCCCAATTTTAGTATTTGATTTTGTCGAACAAGTAGTGTTCGATACCATAATTCTCTTCGTCTGCGTGCTGGAACCCTTGTTCTTCCCATAGTTGCCTTGCGATGAAGGATCGATTGAATCGCTCTTCAACGTTGGCTAAGGAGAATCTTTTGTAGGTTGCCATCAAGAAAGAGAGAATTTAGTTCTTGGAGGTTTTCTTGAAGAGAAACTGGAAAATCAGAAGGGATTAGTATGCAGAGAGTAATTGAGAGAGGGATTGTCAATGATACTAAAGAAAGCAAGAAAGTAAGAGTGAATAGTTCAAGAGGAAGGAGTTTCTTATATAGGCCTCGGCCTTGTAACCGTTGAGATCACTAGTCGTTGTAACCGTTTCCTTCTTCTGTTGTTTCCTTTTCTATCGCGGTAGGGATCTCAACAGACTAGCCGTTACACTTTTCTGCCCGTTGAGACTGCTGCGGCCCTGACACTGTTTTATTGCCTCGGCAAAGTTCCTGCTGTGAACTATTTTCCCTTATCTTTGCTTTTTACTCCTAAATAAAAATTAAACATACAAAAGAAAAATACTGAAAACGAAAATAATTAGAAAAATAAAAATAAACTACTAACCATAATATAATAAAGAAAAGAAAAAGGGAGAGGTTAGGTTACTGGTGGAGAGCATGCGAATGCATCTCCCAATTTTATTTTCTCCCTTGGGCCCAAATTATGTATTGGGTGTGGGCCGCTCCTTGGTGCTGTCTGTCCATCCGTCTTGGGCTTGATTTTTTTGCCGAATATCCTGTCGAGCAGACTGCCCAGGCAGGATATCTTATTGTCTACTGTGCGGATGGCCTTGCATTCCTCTAGATCGTCATACCTCTTTAAGTTGTGGAATGCGTTGAGTTTGACTTGTTGGTCATTGACCCGCAAAGTCAACTCTCCTTTTTCCACGTCAATCAATGTGCGTCCAGTTGCTAGGAAAGGTCTCCCAAGAATGAACGGTGCGTTGTCGTCTGCTTCACAATCAAGGACAAGGAAATCAGCAGGAAAAATAAACTTATCAACTCTTACCAGTATGTCCTCGATTTTTCCTTCAGGTTGCACATAGGATCTATCCGCGAGTTGGAGCATCACTGTTGTAGGCTTCGGCCTTCTAATTCCAAGCTTTTGGAAGACAAATTTAGGCATGAGGTTTATACTTGCTCCAAGGTCGCATAGGGCCTTTCCTTCATAGCTCTTTCCTATTGCACAAGGTATAGTGAAACAACCAGGATCTTTTAACTTTGGTGGCATGCGGTTATGCAGCATTGCCATGCATCCCTCGGTGGCAGCCGCTGTCTCAAACTCACCTATTCGTTTTCTCTTTGATACCATATCCTTTAAGAACTTGGCATAGTTGGGCATTTGTTCAATGGCCTCAACGAATGGTATGTTGATGTGGACTTGCTTTAAAATATCGAGGAACTTCTTGAACTGTTGATCCTGTTTTTGTTTCTTCAACCTTTGCGGGAAAGGTGGTGGTGGTCTCATCTCATCCAGTGTTTCCTTAGTTTGGAATCGTATACCTGGCACCACTGGAATTTTTGCTTCCTCGGCAGACTGCTCAGGTGCTACAGTGCTTGCTTTCGGGGCAGTGTTGTCAGTCTCGGTTTGCTCAGCCTCTTTTCTTGGTTGATCCACCGGTTGGGTTCGGTTCTCTGGGATCTTCTCTTTCAACTATAGACCACTCCTGGTAGTGATTGCTTTGCACTGTTCATGGCTTAGTACCTTAGCAACCTCAGTATTTCTAGGTAGGCCTCCTTGTGGTCTAGTGTTTATACATTGAGCAAACTGCCCAACCTGAGTTTCCAGAGTTTTTATGGCCGCTTCTTGATTTTGTAGCCTCATCTCAGTCCTATTCATGAAGGCGTCGGTCCTCTTGATGAAATTACTATTTTCCGCCATGTATGACTCGGTTTTCATCATGAAGGCCTTTAGCGTGTTTTCCAATGAATTGACCGGTTGCTGGTGCATCTGCTGCTGCGGCATCGGTTGTTGGACTTGCTGCTGCGGCATTGGCTGCTGAAATCCCGGTGGTTGGGTGATTGGGTTTAAGGCATTATTTGGGTTACTCCAGGATAAGTTTGGATGCCTCTTCTATGAGGGGTTGTACGTGTTGGACATCACATTGTTACGGTTGTAGTTCCCAACATACATACCGGTTTCTTGATTCATGCAATCAACGGTACTGTGGTTACCTCCACATAATTCATAACATAAATCAATTACCTTGACCTCACGGGTATTGTTTTGTAATTGTAGGTTTTGCACCATCTTGGTAAGAGAGGCCAATTGTGCAGCCACTAAACTTGATGAATCTAATTCATTTACCGTGGCTTGGCGTCTTACTCCTCCTCGCCTAGATGTGGGAAACTGGAAGTCATTCCTTGCGAGTTTATTCAAAATTTCGATAGCTTCTTCGGGTGCCTTGTCCAGGAGTGTGTCGTTTGCCGAGGCATCCAACATCATCCTTGTCGGGGCATTTGTGGCGTTGTAAAACATTGTCACTTGTGTCCATAAGGGATATCCATGCAGCGGACACTTGTGCAATAGCTCTCTATAGTGTTCCCATGCCTCGTACATTGGTTCGTCTTCAGCCTGTCGGAAAGAAGTAATTTCATTACGAATTCTATCATATAGATTAGTAGGATTAAAGCGAGTAATGAAATCACGGCATAGTTCACTCCAGGATCCAATAGATCCCGCTGGAATGCTATTTAACCAAGCTTTCGCCCTATCCCTCAGTGAATAGGGGAATAGCTTTAATCGCAAGACATCTTCATGGACTCCTTGGATTTTGAAAGAGTTGCAAATCTCCATGAAGGATTTGAGATGCTGCCTTGCGCCTTCAGTTGCAGACCCACCAAATTGTTCAATTGTGTTTAACATGTTGAACATAACAGGTTTAAGTTCAAAATGGGTTGCTTCAATCTCGGGTGTAACGACTCCTGGGTTTAGTCCATTTAGGTCCTCCAAGAAATCTCTGACAGTCAGCTGTCGCGGCCCAGGTGGCGGCGGTAGACCTTCATTGCCGGCAGGTAAGTTTTGTCCTGCCTGAACCTCTGCCATGACTCCTCGGATTTGTCTCCTCAACCTTAACCCTGTTCTTTCAATCTTAGGATTTAACTCGTATAAGGGGTTGGTTGGATTGGCCCTGGTCTTACACCAAGAAAAACAAAAGTAAAATAAAAATAAAAAGAAACAAGAAAATAAGGAAAACAAAATTTAGTTGCCAGTCCCTGGCAACGGCGCCAAAAACTTGTCGCGTGTCAAAAGTGTGCGTTTAGTGCAAGTGGACACATCGCAAGTAATAAGTGATAAGTATTTATCGAGTTGTCGTCTCTTCAGGGACCGATATACTTAATATGTTTTCTTTATCTTCTTGCTCTGTAGAAAAATAAAAACACAAGTGAATGAGTGTGATTTATTAAACTAAAATAATTGAAAAAATAAAAAGGTCGAAATATCAGAGAGAAAGATGGGCCAGGATCCAGTTGTATTGTATTGTGGACTTGATTGACTTGTCTCTATCCAATGCAATCGCATATCTCTGCCTCGGCAGCACTGCAGTTTACTGCCTGGGCAGCGATAACGCTGTCCGCCGCGGCAATCCCTTGCTCGTGGGCAGACTTTACCAAAGTTCGGCAAAGTGTCCTTGAATGACTCCGCTTATCCCTAATTCAGAGTACTGTTGATGACTAGTCCTTGATGATACCTCCCGGCGTGAACCAATTATACTCACCAACCAATCTCACACTTCTTTTAGCCGCTGAAACTCTTAACCTATCCCTAGGCCGAGTTAGTATTTCACGATTGAAACACCGTACTTACCCCTTTCGTGAATCTAGCTCTCCCGAGCTTAGATAAATGGATCACTTACAAACTTCCCTCCCGGGCTTGAATGCAAGAACAACGAATAACTAAGCAAACCTTGATAATCTTTATTGCATTGAATGAAAGATAAAGTACAATCTTCTCTCACAAATACTCCACAACCTTCACCTAAACCCTATGAAGGTTTTAGAACATGATGGAGAGGGAAGAAACAAGAGTAGAAGTCGGCTCTCCCTAGGTATTTCAATATCTATTACATTGGGTGGCTAGGTCTTTATATAGGCTAGACCTAGGGCAAACCTTTCCTAAGTAGAATACAACTTGCAGTAGGGAACAAGTCAAGTACATAATAATAATATATTTCCAAGTTTATATTCGGCTAAGGGGCTTTCCCGCGTGGTCTTCCTTTGGCTTTTCCTTGTGCTAGCCAGCTCCGATCAATGGGCTTCAAGTCCAGACACGTTCCTTGGATTTTTGTCTTTCCATCGCCTATCAATTTGCTTCCTGTCTTCCTGTTGCTGCCTCGACATCAGGTCCTGCCTCGGCCTTGTCTCTGCCGCGGCACTGGTTCTCCTGCACAGATATGAAAACGCAGTAAAACGTGCCTTTTTCTGTAAATAGTATCTATTTAAGTATAACTTCTAAATATATCACATTAGGCATATGCATTGATTCAAGTGGGTGAATATTTGGTGATAAATGCCGATAAAAGGAGTAGAAAGTGATAGTGTGTTGAGCACTTATCAGTTGCAATGAATTTTCTAGTGCTTCTATCATCTCCTTCAAAGACTGGTTTTCCAGCTGAGCTTTCTCGAGTTCGACCATTGACTCTTGTTGTTGGTAGATTTGAATAATTCCTTGTAGAGATACCAAATCTTCCTGTAATTCTTGGTTCTGGGCACGACTAACCATGAGATCATTAAAAATTGTCGTGTTTGCCTCCTGGGTCACTTGTAGATCAGCTGCAAGCTCCTCTAGTTGATTTTCTTTAGTTTTCAATAGCTTTATACAACGTTTTGTGTCATTCTCACGATCATGGAGCTCCTCTTCCCATTCTTGTGGAGTTTTTCTCAGGTTGGCATTCTTTAATTTCTCTTGAAGCCTTTTATAATCCCCTTGCAAATCCTTAAAATCCGCATTCACAACATCTAGCTGTTTCTCAAACTTGTTCGACTGATTCTTAAAATATGTCACATCATATTCAAGTCTTTCATTTTCAGATTCCAACTCAGCGATCCTTCTATGAAAGACCTTTTTCTCTTCCTCGCATTCTTGTCTCACAGTCTCAGCTTCGCTTGGCATTTCTCTGAATTGTTCCTCTAACGTCTGGACCTTTCCCTTACTTGGGGGCGGGATATTGCAATTTTTCCTCTTGGATCTCCAAAATTGATAATATGGAGAAAGTTTCGGGGCTGCAAGTTTGGCCTTTTATGGATAAGCCCAAGCCCTAGCAATCTCACGAATCTGCTTCTTAGACTTTTCAGTAAAAGTGAATTCACATAATCCTATCCCCCTTGTAACTGGGACAAACTGCGACGATCCATATTGTCTCGAGACTAACAAAGGAACATATCCGGTCGCACCCCAAATCCCGAGAAGAGGAACCCAATCAAATACACCACACTTATATAAAATTTTAGTATGGTCCAACTAATAAGCTCGCCAGGTAATGTCCTTCACCCTCAAATCTTATAAAATTGATTCTCATTGTTCTGCTAACCTCTCCTTTCTCGGCCCTTCTGCTAAGAACTCTCGTAATGATGAATATTGTGGGGTATGAACATGAATGGTTGATTTTCCTTTTGCTCTTAGGTGACTATGAATCCATACGGTGAGAAGTTGTGTACACCCAATAAAATATACACCTTCATGTTTTTTTAGGACATTAAAAGATCGAAATGTTTCTGCCAAGATAGTTGGGACTGGGTTAATGTTTTTCTCAAGTTCCCCAAACAAGTCTATCACTAATACTTCAATATAGCCAGCTACTTTTGGAAAAATAGTCAAGCCGTAGATCCCTAGAGCGAAAATATCAACTTGTTTCCTCGGGTCAGGATGTGAATGAATCAACCCTCGAAGTTTATCCCAAGCAATAGAAGTGCTTTTTCCTTTGTCTTTGTATTGGGCCTCCACCCATGACATGCTTGTCCCAGTCAAAGCCGCAAGTTTTTCTTTGTACGTCATAGGTTCAACACCTTTCACAAAAATCTTAAATTCATCCATATTCCTTAGATGAAGCAATGCAGCATACTCTTCTACTGTTGGTGTCATATCTTCTCCATTAAATGTGAAGCAATTGTATAAAGGATTCCAGAACTGTGTCATGGCCCGTATCAAACCTTTATCTACGTGCACTCGTAACAAATAGGCTATGTCTCCATAAGTATCGTACATTATTTGTTTTCTATCATTATTCCAATGATTCCAGATATCTTCTAAATCTTGTGCGTTGTTCTCTTTGAGCTGGAGATGAATATAACCAGCAAATTGATAGTCCGGTCTTGCTAAAACACTATCACCTCTTCTCCTTTGGACGCTCTCTGACCATTTTTGAACATCACAATTTTTTTTCTGATACACATTGAATTCTTTTGGCCATAATGAAGATTTTTTATCTAATCAAATTAATAACCAACACCTTCCTATTATGATGATGCACATACATACAAACATAAAAAAAAAAGAAAAAAAAAGTTTAATAAACAAAATATAACATGGAAAATATAATACATGCTTGATTAGATAAAATAAAACAAAGCAAAGTAAATATAACACATATTATTAACGGGTAACGTACTAAGGTTTAAGTTTATCATTGCTCTAAATAGGGTAGGTCCCTATGGTTTATTACATGAGGTTATGGTTCTAGATAGGGTACCCGAATTGTCCTTACTGTCGCCTACTAAGGCTAGTAAGGCCCTTAGTCCTCTCCCATTATAGGATCATAGAACCAAGTTCAATTCGAGGGGATGCACTTCCCTATGATTATGCGAAGGTTAACCTTATGAAGTCATAGATCACATGCAACCCAGAGGTGACTACTATCCTGCACGGAGGTTAACCTCACAAAGGAGCAGCGTTTTACCCCCACTTAATTAGGACTGAGCTCGGGTAGAAAGCTCATGAAATGATGCAACACAAAATGTACCCCTTTTTGTGGCTTGACCCTCTTGAGAAGTCCCCTGCGGAGTCGCCAAGATGTTGACAACTATCATATAATAACACCAATATATTAAAAAAACGTAAAAATTAAAATATATAAATTTTATATTTAGATCCAAAAAGTAATTTAAAAACAAATTTGTTTATAGAAAATTACTCTCTTCATCCCATAAAATTTATTATTACGTAGTTTCAAGAAGAAAAAAATTGTGTAAGAGATATGTTATAAAATAATTAGACTTAACTCAGTAATAGGTGCTCAAAGTATACACTTTTTTCTGAAATAGGTGCCTAATGTTTTATTTGGCTAAAATAAGTGCTTAAACTTTTTTTTTTTCTGAGATAGGTGCTTAATGTATTTTTTGGCTGAAATAGGTGCCTAAAGTTTTATTCCCTTAGTGTTTTAAGGTAACATTGTTAAAAGAAAATTGTTTAATTTATAAATAAGTACCTAAACTATATATTTTTTTAAAAATAGGTGCCTAAAGTATTTTTTATTAAAATAAATATCTAATTTTTCTTAAATTATTTATTATAATTGATTAATAATTTATTTAAATTTGATTTATTAAATTATTGGTTAACGTTTAAATATGTATGTTTATATATGTATGTTTAAATTATTGATTAACGTTTAAATATGTATATTTAAATATGTATGTTTATTTAAATGTAACGTTTCGAAGAGAACAGTGATATATAAATAATATAAATAAATTTTAAATAAATTATTAATCAATTATAATAAATAATTTAATAGATTAAAACGATGATATATAAATAATTTTATATCTTACAAGAAATATAAATTACTTATAAGAAAAAAAATTAGGTATTTATTTTAATAAAAAATACTTTAGGCACCTATTTTAAAAAATATATAGTTTATGTACTTATTTATAAATTAAACAATTTTTTTAACAATGTTACCTTAAAACACTAAGGGAATAAAACTTTAGGCACCTATTTCAGCCAAAAAATACATTAGGCACCTATCTCAGAAAAAATATATAGTTTAGGCACTTATTTTAGCCAAATAAAACATTAGGCACCTATTTCAGAAAAAATGTATACTTTGGTCACCTATAACTGAGTTAAGTCAAATAATTAAAATAAAAATTTTATTCTTAAAAAATTAAATTTTTTTTGCTTAAAAAATAAATAGGGTAAAAAGTTAAAAAAATCTAATAAAAACATTAAATTTTTTAATGAGATAATTTAAATATATATTTTTAAATATATAAAAAATTATGGGATAGAAAAAGTACATGTTAAGGATTATTTATATCCATAAAAGTTATTTTTACCTTAAAAACACTTTTAATAAAAAAAAAGTATTGAACTGTTAATTAATTTAACCTTAATACAAAATTTGTAACGTAAAAGTAGGGGTGTGCATTCGGTTAATTCGGTCAGTGGTCGAACTGAATTAACTAAAATCGAATTAATCGATATTTTTAAAATCTTAACAGTTAACCGAACCAAAATACCTTTAACCGAATTAACCGAACCTAAATTATTTCGGCGAATTAGCCGAATTAACCTAAATTATTTTATGTTAATTTTGGTTAAATTACAGAATATGTCACTTATTTATGTTAAAATAATTTTTTTAGTTACTAAACTTTTATTTTATACTAATTTTAATACAACATTTAGTGACCATTTTATAATATAAATTAATGAACATTTTATAATATTTTAAAAGTTAAATGACTAAATATATATATATATAATATTTAATATATAATAATTTCGGTTAATTCAAGGAATTTTGGTTAATTAACCGAATTAATCGATAATTGAATTTTAAAAAAATAATCATTAACCGAATTTACCAAAAATTAACCGATTGAATTAATCAAAATAATTTTAATTCGGCCGGTTAATTCGGTTAAAACCAAAATAATGCACGCCCGTATGTAAAAGGCCTAGGAGTTTGCAAAGTATTGCTTGTTTTCTAAAAAAAATAATTAAATGAGTGATTGCATTTGCGTAGAAAGTAGAAACAGGCAAAAGAGGGAAAGAAACATTTATTTTGCTTTGGCAACAAACAATAATTTATATGATTCATTCATCAGAAACCAAATAAAAGCATGTTACAGGGTAGGTAAAGGCAACACAGGCTACCTTCATAAATCTCTCTCCCCTCCATGCCTCTACTCTGATTCATTCATCAGAAAGCAATATATAGGTAATTAATAAACATTTCTTGTTGTTTTGTTGATTTATATGATTCGCTTTCCTTTCTGGGTTCTGTTTGGTTTAGTTGTTTCTTGATGTTTTCTGGTTGATTGGCAGTTGGGTGTTTAGAATGGATAATCAAGCAAAGAATGTATTGATCACTTCAAATGGAGATGAAATCTCAGTGGGAATTGCTTTACATTTAGCCAAACATGGTTGCAGGTTACAAGTTTCCTACTTTTTTATTACATTTTGTTTTGAAGATGCTTGTTTTTGCGTGAAAAAAGAAACACAAATCATGGAAATTCTTGGTCTGTTGTGGGTATGTTATTAGGTTGGTGTTGATGGGAAATGAATGCTGTTTGGTGAGCGTTAGAGAGAAGATACAGGGTTCAGTTCAGAGAGTGGTCCCAGTGGAGGTGATTGGATTGGACATGGAAGATGAAAGAGATGGAATAATTGATGATGCAGTAGATAAAGCATGGAAAGCTGTTGGGCATCTGGATGCTCTGGTGAATTGTTATGCTTATGAAGGTAGGTATCTATCCTTGTCATGTGCTATAAAGACTCTTAGGACTCATCTACTCCTATTGCTTTCCATTCAAAATGGATGGAGAAGGATAGGGGTGTAAATGAACTGAGTCGAGTTTCAATAGTATTGAATTCGATTCGATTCGTTAAATTTTGAGTCGAGTTTGATTTTGAATAATTTTTAACGAGTCTAAAAAATTTGAGTTAGGAACTCGAGTCGAGTTCGATTTTGATTCTAGCTCAATCGAGTCAATTGTTGATTGGTCTTTGATCGTGTCGAACTCAATTAACTCGTCATCTGTCATGACTAATTTAAAGCTCTATCGGGAAAAAATATTGAGACACAAGTTGTGTAAACTTAAGTTTGTTAATTTTAAGTTATAGAGTGTTAGTTTAGGTGGTTAGGTTTAAAGTTCATGATTTAGATTTTAAGGTAATTTAAACTTATGTTTATGGTTTATATTTTAGGGCTTTAAGTTTAGAAATTAAGATTTTAAATTATAAAATTAAAAAAGTAGTATATTATATTTTCGAGTAGTTCACGAGCTTTTTGAGTCGGATATCAAGTAGTTCAGCTTGGCTTGTTAAGAACTCGAGTCGAGTCCGATTAGGTCGAACTTTGATCATGTCAAACTTGAACAATCTGTCTCGTATCATTTACACCCTAAGTAGGAATGATTGAATTTTTAGTACTAACATTTTTATTCTTATCATCAAAATCTAAAAAAAAAAAGTTATTATCCAAACTAAAATTTTTAATTTATTTTTATTATGTTCAAAGTTATTTTTTAAATAACTTTATTTTTATAACTCTGAAGCCATCGGTAATGCAAAATTACGATGAGCAGAGTGATTATAGTTCAAATTCAACTGTGAGAGATTCGTTTTCTCAAAATAATTTAGTTTTAAGTTGATCTGATAATTAATAATGATTGAATCAAAATTAAAAAATTATTTTTTAATCTATTATTGTTAACTGTCAAATAAACTTAAAATAAAAAAAAATATTTTTTTATCAAACAATTTTTTTAATATTAAGATCAAACATATAAGAAAAATAAGCTTTTTTAAAAGAAAAAACTTTAACTTTAAATTGCAACATTAACATTTGTTTTTGAAAATTAAAAGTTTATAATAGTAATGATTTATTTTTTAAAATTTTAATGACTAAAGTGAAAGCAATTTAAAAGTCTAATGAATACTAGTACAATTCACCTTTTAAAATCATGAAAAAATCTGTTTGCAAATATTTATATTAATAAATAATTGGGTTAGCATTTTATGTAGCACGTGTACTAATTATTTAATTATAGAAACTTTTGTTAATAAATAAATTAACACAGCTTGAAAGTGGTTCATATCAAACTATTCTTTTTTGTATTACATTTAATAAAAGAAAAAGGACGTTCCATATCTGAAACTTTTCCCATCAAGATTTTTTTGATTAATTTACTCAAGTTCCGTACTCAAATGGTTATATTATATTGGAGTTAGAACAGTACCAGTACCAGAAAACAAGATACATGTTTTTACTGTGTATCCAATGCACTGCAATAAGAGACACTAACCGAGCTGATGACGCTAACAGGGAAGATGCATGACCCTCTGCAGTTAGCCGAAGAAGAGTTCAGAAAAATCATACAAATAAATTTTATGGCTCCATGGTATTTGCTACAAGCAGTTGGGAGGAGGATGCGGGATCGTAAAGTGGGCGGTTCCATCGTATTCATGACGACAATACTCGGGGCTGAGAGAGGGCTGTATCAAGGAGCTGCTGCATATGGTTCGTGTTTGGCCGGACTGCAGCAGTTAGCAAGAGTAAGTGAACGCCTGACCTTCAGTGACATAAAATGCTATATGGAGTAGCAATGGCCAATGGCATTCACTTTTTGTTTCATTGTTATTAGATATCAGCTTTGGAGATCGGGAAATATAACATCAGGGTTAATGCCATTGCTCGTGGTTTGCACTTGGAAGATGAATTTCCCAAGTCTGTTGGAAAGGACAGGGCAGAGAAGTTGGTGACAGAAGCAGTTCCTTGGCAGAGATGGTTGGATGTTAACAATGATCTGGCTTCCACTGTTCTGTATTTAATAAGTGATGGTTCACGCTATATGACCGGAACAACTATATTCGTCGATGGGGCGCAGTCTTTAGCCAGGCCGCGCATGCGATCGTATATGTGATCCATTTTCGTAGCATCCTGATATTTTCACTCAGCTCGATCTGAGAACACTATATTCATTGTTTTCACGTATGATATGTTGAAGAGATCTTAAACTCAGACGATTTAGTGAGCACCAACCGACCTGTTCGATTCATTTGAACTGTTTGTGACTAAAGATGACTGAATATGTTATGGGAACATACATACTTCCAATAGCATAAAGATGGTTTCAAACACTTTCACAATCATCTAAATCTGATATCTGTTGGCACTGTAAACTGCAGTGTTATTGTAAATGCATCAACTCCATAGCTAAACCAAGAAAAAGCTGCTATTACATTACCAAACCATTACTGCAGAAGGGATTCCATAGCTAAAGAACTCTTTGATGTATGAGAATTATTGGAGAGATGGAATAAAAAAAAATTATAAACGTGAAGGATTAAATGTATAATTATATAAATTATTTTTATTTGGTGACTAAAATATGACTGAGCTAATAGTTTAGGGATTATTTAAGTAATTTATCCTTATTTTTATTAGATCAAATGTTGAACAACAATAAACAATTGAGTAACCAAAAGTTAACGCCCCGAAAAACGTAAGTGACCTAATTGTTTTTTAAAATTGGTATTGAATAATTCTGTATTAAAAAAAAAACATAAGGAAATATCCCACTAGTTAACCTATCTTTATTTGTACCCATATACTTGCCTCACACACAAAAATATTTTGAATTTTTATTTTATATAATTTTTAAAAGTTAAATTAAATTTATCTTTTCCTTTTAATATTTATATTTTTATTTTGTATCATTCAATCTTAAAAAATTAACATTAAATAATTAGAGGGAGTTAAATTTTAGAAAAGGGAGGATAGATATTGTTGGATTAAACCCAATAATAATGTACATATATATTATATATATTGCTATTATAAAGTTTAATACGTAATTAAGTGATCAATTATGTTACATGTATTATATATATTAAATTGTCATAAAATTAAAAGTTTAGATATCATAAGTTATATTTATAACTGAGGGACATAGTTATAAATATTAATAAATTTAGTTTATATAAAAGGTTATGGTCCCAAGAATTAGGTTAACTTGTTTTTCTCTCATTCCCTTTTAGAGAGTTTTACATCAAAAACTTATTTTCTTAGAAGATCAATACCAAAGATGTGAGATTTCAATATAAAAATTCAAGGTTTTCACTCTATCGATTAATTCAGGTATGCTCCCACGTTCTGTTTATTTAATTTATTATTCTTGATGATTTAATACCAAATGATTTTTTTTGATCCAATATACTTATTTAAGTGAGAAGCAAAATGATGTCGTTTGGAGAAAGGGTGACTCGCGCATAAATCCGAACCGGATCAAAGATCCATGTGTCTTGCATAGATGGGGAAATTTTGATAATGGCATCACGACTTTTGTGTCCTCATATTTTATTCCTCCAGTTTTAATTTCCTTCCATTTTAGTCACTATTTCTTTTTTCTTTTTTTCCCTCTAATTTTTATTTTATTCACTATTTTATTATTACTATTTATAATAACAACTATTATTATATTATTATTGTAGAATAAAATTTTCCTTGATTGTATTCATAGGTTGGCTAGGTATTATATACAAGAATTAACCTAATATTCTAGGTAAATAATTAATTTAAAGGTAAAACCCTAGATATGATATTCTGATAAAGTTGACTTTCCATAAATATAAGATACAAAATATATTCCCATGTGAGATTTGGGTCATAGATATTGACAATGCTCAACTTGTTATATAGATAATTGATTCGAACTCCATTGAGAGATTTGGTGAAGATGTCGCCTAGTTGTTCTCCATTTTTCACATAACCTGTAGATATCAAGCTTTTTTGTATTTTTTCTCGAACAAAGTGACAATCAATCTCAATATGTTTTGTCTTTTCATGAAACATCGGATTCGAAGCAATATGTATTGCAGCCTGATTATCACACCAAAGTTTTGCCGGTATTAGAACTTTCATTCCAACTTCATCAAGGAGCTGATATACATATATAATCTCACATACATACTTGGTCATCACTCTATATTTGACTTCTGCACTAGATCGTGAGATGACATTCTGCTTCTTACTCTTTCACGAAATCAAGTTTCCTCCAACAAACACACAATATCCTGAAGTAGATCTTCTATCTTCCTTGTATCCCGCCTAATCTAAGTCCGAAAAATATTCAATTCTAGTATGGACATGATTTCCATATTGAATTCCACGTCCAGGAGCACCTTTTAGATAACATAAAACTTGTTTTACTCTTTTCCAATGATCAATAGTTGGTGATGACATATATTGACATAGAACACTTACCGGAAAAGATATATCAAGACGTGTCAACGTGAGATAATTTAGTTTATTGATAAGTCTTGTGTACCTTTTAGGGTCATCAAATAATTCATCTTCTTTGGTTAATTGTAGATTAGGTACCATTGGTGTACTAAAAGGTTTAGCACCAAGTTTTTCTGATTTCAATAAAAGATCAATCACATACTTCCTTTGAGATAAGAAAGATTCCTTTTTTACTTCCGTTTACTTCAATTCTCCAAAAGTATTTTAACGCACCTATATCTTTTGTGTAAAACTAAGTGTTGAACAAAGATTTTAGTAAGGAGATTTCGTTAGTGTCACTATCAGTGAGAACAATATCGTCTACATATACGACTAGTAAAATAATGCCCTCATTAGACTTTCTAAAGAAAACAAAATGATCTGATTTGCTTTTTTGTATCCCGAACTTTTTAATAGCTTGACTAAGCTTACCAAACCAATCTCGAGGACTCTGTTTAAGGTCATATAAAGATTTCTTAAAAAAACATTCTTTTCTAGACTTTCCTTGAGCAAAGACCCCAAATGGTTTCTCCATATATAATTCCTCTTGAAGATCACCATGAAGAAAAGCATTCTTGATATCTAAATGATGCAAAGGTCAATCAAAAGTGGTTGCAAGGGAGATAAATAACCTGACAGAAACAAGCTTATCAATAGGAGAGAACGTATCAGAATAGTCCACACCATAGGTCTGAGCATATCCCTTGGCAACCAAAAAATCTTTCAAACGATGAAGGGAGCCATCATGATTAAATTTAATAGTAAACACCCACTTACATCCAATAGCTTGTTTACCAACGACCAAAGGAACCAAATTCCATGTTCCATTAACATCCAAAGCAGTCATTTCCTCAAGCATAGTTGCATGCCATCCAAGATGAGATAATGCATCGCTAACAGTTTTAGGGACAAAAATAGTATCGAGGGATGACACAAGAGCACGAGAAGAAGATAAACAATTATAGAAAACACAAGAAAAAATGGGGTAATTACAAGTACGTTTACCTTTTCGAAGTGCAATAGGAAGGTCAAGATCATCTAGAGAAGGTGGATCCGATGACGAAGAAATTGACTCATCAGGACATGAATCTGGAACATCCGGAACATGTTGAATTGGATCAGAAGGAGGTAGTAGTGGTTGACGGATGTAGATGTTCATAATGGGGACGAAGATATCGTAACAGTCGATGAAGAAGTGTCTATACTAGAAGCAATATGAGCGGACGAAGTTTTCTTAAACTACAGTTTCCGAAAATCACATTTGGTATGTACTGGTTTGTGATAATAATGACAGATAATAGTGACGTGATCCTGAATACGAGCTCCAAACCGTGGATCAGTTTTGCTATCCAAATGAACGACTAGGACCACCAGTCTTGAAGTGTTGCTTACCAGGGTAGAAAGAAGGAGCATGATTGATTAGAACATTGTTCTATAGCAAAGATGGAGAAGGCAAATAATTCTCAATACGACGTACGCTCCGAAAAACATCATCGAGACTGGATATGTCGGAACCAAAGAGAATTTGAGATTTGACAATATCAAATTCTGGTGGAAGACCAGTGAGAAAACTCATAACTGTCATCTGTTTTCGCTGACTTCGTTGAACCTCGATATCCAAACTAAAGGGAAACAACATATTAAGTTCTTCATACGTCTTCTTAAAATCCATAAAATAACTAGTTAAAGTATGATCTTCTTTGTTAGCCTTGTAAAAATTCTGACAAACATCATAGATTCGTGAAAAATTCTCTTTTCCTGAATATAAAAATTGCAAATAGTTCAGTAACTATTTCACCGTTCGGTAATGATTAACCATGCCTACCACCTCACTGTCAATAGAATTCTAAATCTGTATATAAAGATGAGCATCTTCGTAAGAGGATCATCAATCAGATGTCTGTCTATAGAAAGGCTTAACAAATACAACTCGATTTTATGGTTCCAATTGAGAAAATTAAAACCATTTAATTTGTAATCGGTAATTTTTGATATAATCGAAACAATGTAGACATAATATCAGCCTTAGGAGTAGATTAACAAAATCCAAAAAAATAAAAACTAGTCCAATATCGAAAAAATAGGGAAAATACTAGAAAAAAACTATTGGTACCAAAAAATCAAATACCCAACCCAAAAACAGTCCAAATGCAAGGACTAACGGCTGGGATGGATGGCAGCGCTCCTTCTGGTGTCGGTGGTGTTGACAGAAAAGACTCTAAAGATGGTCGGGTAAGAACGACCAAAAACCAGGAGAAAAAGGAATCTTCTTTTCGAATCTAGCAGCCCAAAAAATATTTTAGAGAAACCTAGACAACTGATGGCATGTAGAATAAATTTTTCTTGATTTTATTCATAGGGTGGCTAGATATTATATACAAAAATTAACTTAATATTTTGTGTAACTAATTAATAAAAAAGGTAAAACCTAAATATGATATTCTAATAAAGTTGATTTTTCATAAGAAAAAGATACACAAAATATATTCTCATACTTAACAATTATTATTATTATCATTATTTTGAAATATTATCACTATTACTATTACTATTACTATTATTATTATTATTATTATTATTATTATTATTATTATTATTATTATTATTTTGATCAGTATTATTAATTATTGTTTATTAACATTACTTTATGCTATTTTATATATTAGCATTAGAGTAAACTATTGTGGTAGTTACTTTCGTTTACTCTAAGTATACTTTTAGTTACTAATTTTGAAAAATGACCAGTAAGGTCACTATTGTTTTCGGTATGTAAAGTTTTGGTAATTCTAACGTTAAGTGTCATTAAATATTGACAAAAATATATCTGACACAATAAAAAAATGATAAATTACTTAAATAATCCTTAAATAATTATTATACTTTTGTTTCATCTTTAATTTGATACTCAAAATTTTAAAACTTTATATTTTTATCATCTTCTCAAAAAAAATCCTAATTATTATCTTTATAATTTTCGTTATTTAAAATATTTTGTAATAGACTAAGTACCAATTTTGATTTTGTGGGGTGATTTCCCTTCCTTACACGTAACTGACTTCCGAACTTGTTTTCTGGTTTTGCAGACCAAAACTCGTTGTTTTAATAAAGGGTAAACTATATAAGTGATCCCCGACTATGTTCCAATTATCTTTTGTGTCCATTGACTATTATAAGTTAAAGACAAATTAAAAAAACTATTATAATATAAATTGATATAATAATATAATTAACCCTCAAGTTATAGACTTATTTTAATTTAACCCTAATTCTAGAAAATTAACCCATATAATTTTAATAATATACTAATTTACTCTCATTTCACTCTCAAATTCTATTTTCTCTTTTCAAAAACGATTTTTGGGCCATGGATAAGAATCCTTCTGCAATGGCCATGGAGATGGTGTTTTTAGTGTCTGGTGCATATTTCCCGTAATTTAAAAAGAGAAAATAAACTTAACGGTAAAATGTGATTAAATTGATAGACCATTAAAAATATATGAATTATTTTTTTAGAATTATGTTCAAATTAAAATAAGTATAAAACTTAAGGGTTAACTATATAATAATGTCAATTTATATTAACTGTCATATCATTAACCGTTAATTTTTTAACGGTATTGAACTAATTTGTTATAATTTTTAAGTTGTGAGACCAGTTTATAATTTATAATAATCAATGGACATAAAAGATAATTGAAACTTAATGAGGACCATTTATGTAATTTACCCTTTAATAAAAATAAAAATATTTCATTAAAATAATCGTTTTTTCTCATATTCCAATCGTGAAAAAAAAAAGATTAGCGACAACTAACTTGTTATTACAGTTACAAATATATTATATGTTTATCTTTTACATTTAAGAAAATAAGGACAGAAATTGTAGAGTGATCTTAAAAGTAAAGAATAATGTAATTTATCTCGGTGATCCAGGTTTGAACACTATATATATATATATATATATATGGTGTAAATGTGTTATTAAAAAGTTTAAAAAATTAAAAAATACTTGAGATCACATTAAGAAATTTTTAAAAAATAAAATTTCCAAAAGAACCTAACGAGGGAAAAACAATTAGTTTACAAAAAAAATTATTAATTTTTTAATGAGATAATTTAAATATAAAAAATAAATTATGGGATAGAAAAATTACATATTTAGAATTATTTATATCTACAAAAGTTATTTTTACCTTAAAAACGCTTTTAATAAAAAAAATATTGAACTGCTAATTAATTGGACAATAATACAAAATGTGGAATGTAAAACGCCTAGGAGTTGGTCAAAGTATTGCTTGCTTTATAAGAAAACATATTAAAAGGAAAAATTATTAGGTGAACTATATCACGTCATCCGTAATTTTAAATAATCAAAATCGTTGATTTTAATTTTTTTTAAAGTGAATCATCACCTTTTTTCTATATGTAATTAGTGACTTAGTTATTAGGTAATTATTTAAAGATCAAAAATTTAATTGTTTAGACCATAGATGACGTGATAAAGAGGATTTACCTAATAATCTCTCTATTAAAAGAGTGATTGCATTTGCGTAAAAAGTAAAAACAGACAACTGAGTCGGGGTTTTTTCGCATTTTGGTTGCTTATAGACAAATTTAAAAACTAGATTTTAAATTAAGAACTTAAGTTATAATTCTGATTATATTTTTAATTATGTTATATTTATTATTATCGTAAATATAACAAATATTAATTTAAAATTAATATCTTATTTTTATTTTTTTAAAAATATATGTTATCATAGGAGAAATTATATCATGGGTTAGTCTCACCACGTCATCCATGGGACCGACCAATAAAAACTAGTCACCTCATTATTTTTTAATTTTTCAAGTGAAAAATCACTTGAAAAAAAATATGACATGGAAAGATGGGTAGTTTTTATTGGTCGGTCCCATGGACACGTGGTGATACTGACCCATGATATAATTTTTCGTTATTATAGACATAATTATTGCATATATCACGATTTTAAATAGTATTCTTATTGTTATATAACAATTATTGTTATGATTGTAAAGTATTATTTAAATCCCTATCACTAATAGTAAATTTTAAAATAAATAAATAAAAGTACGTTAATAATAATAAATATTATAAAAATTGGGTTCATAAAAATAAATATTAAAAAAATTAAATTTTAAAAATATGTCTATAATAACAAATATATAAAAAAATATATATATTCTTAATAAAGACAAACGTCTTTATTTCCCCGGCCCAGACCGGCGAAAGAGGAAAAAAAACATCATTTTTCTTTGTCAACAAACACAATTTAATAATAATTTCTCTACCAATATAAAATCATGTCTACCGTCATAAATCTCTCTTCCTCCCTGCCTCTACTCTGATTCATTTCCTCAGAAAGCAATATACAGGTAACTAATACACTTTTCTTATTGTTTTGTTGATCTATATGATTCGCTTTCCTTTCTGGGTTCTGTTTGGTTTGGTTGTTTCTTGATGTTTTCTGGTCGATTAGCAGTTGAGTGTTTAGAATGGATAATCAAGCAAAGAATGTATTGATCACTTCAAATGGAGATGAAATCTCAGTGGGCATTGCTTTACACTTAGCCAAACATGGTTGCAGGTTACAAGCTTCCTACTTTTTTATTACAGTTTGTTTTGAAGATGCTTGTTTTTTAGTGGAAAAAGAAACACAATCATGGAAATTCTTGGTCTGCTGTGATCATAAAAAACCAGACAACTTTCCAAATCCTCTTTTGGTTCAAATTTCTGTTCCATTTAGTGTTGTTTGTTGATTCCATCCCCCATGATCTTGTGTCTGTGCTTAGGTTGGTGTTGATGGGAAACGAATGGTGTCTGTTGCGTGTGAGAGAGAAGATAATTGGATCAGTAGAGGGAGCGGTCCCAGTGGAAGTAATTGGATTGGACATGGAAGAAGACAGAGAAGGAATAGTGCATGCAGCAGTAGATAAAGCATGGAAAGCTGTTGGACATTTGGATGCTCTGGTGCATTGTTATGCTTATGAAGGTTGGTATCTATCCTTGTCACGTGCTATAAAGACTCTTGGACTCATCTAATCATACTTCTTTCCTTAATAAGGTCACATGTTTTTTTTAGTATAAACCCTTATTTATTCGGTCGTGAAGATTCACTTCATTATTTTTACCAAGTGAATTTTCACTGACATTTATTATAATAATGAAGTGAACTTAGGGAATGGATGTGTAAATGTTTTGTATAAAAGCAAACTGCTTTTTTTGTATAAATGTTTTTTTTAGTATAAACCCTTATCCATTCCCTAAGTTCGCTTTTTAAAATCAATAAAAAAAAGCAGTTTGCCGACATTTATACCATTGTATATATTAATAAATAATTGGGTTAGCATTTCAAGAAGCATGTGTACTAATTATTTAATTAAAAAAAACTTTTTTCGGTTATGTTCTAAAGTCGACAGATGATGTAGACCATCTTGAAAGTGGTTCATATCAAACTATTATTTTTTGTATTACACTTAATAAAAGAAAAGAACGTTCCATGTCTGAAACTTTTGCTTAATTTACTCAAGTTTCGTGCTCAAATGGTGAAGAGCATGATACTTCCGTTTTGAACAAGATACATGTTTACTTTCAGTAGGTATCGCTTTCATTGCTGTGTCATCCAATGCACTGCAATAAGAGAAACTAACCGTGCTGATGACGCTAACAGGGAAGATGCATGACCCTCTGCAGTTAGCCGAAGAAGAGTTCAGA
Source organism: Abelmoschus esculentus (assembly GCA_035048815.1). Taxonomy (NCBI): domain Eukaryota; kingdom Viridiplantae; phylum Streptophyta; class Magnoliopsida; order Malvales; family Malvaceae; genus Abelmoschus; species Abelmoschus esculentus. The sequence goes on from JAUCBN010000066.1 coordinate 2,870,834, forward strand.
AAAATCATACAAATAAATTTTATGGCTCCATGGTATTTGCTACAAGCAGTTGGGAGGAGGATGCGGGATCGTAAAGTGGGCGGTTCCATCGTATTCATGACGACAATACTCGGGGCTGAGAGAGGGCTGTATCAAGGAGCTGCTGCATATGGTTCGTGTTTGGCCGGACTGCAGCAGTTAGCAAGAGTAAGTGAACGCCTGACCTTCAGTGACATAAAATGCTATATGGAGTAGCAATGGCCAATGGCATTCACTTTTTGTTTCATTGTTATTAGATATCAGCTTTGGAGATCGGGAAATATAACATCAGGGTTAATGCCATTGCACGTGGTTTGCACTTGGAAGATGAGTTTCCCAAGTCTGTTGGAAAGGACAGGGCAGAGAAGTTGGTGACAAAAGTAGTTCCTTGGCAGAGATGGTTGGATGCTAACAATGATCTGGCTTCAACCGTTCTCTATTTAATAAGTGATGGTTCACGCTATATGACCGGCACAACTATATTCGTCGATGGGGCGCAGTCTTTAGTCAGGCCGCGTATGCGATCGTATATGTGATCCCTTTTCGCAGCATCCTGATATATTCAATCAGTTCGGTCTGAGAACAATATATTCTTTGTTTTCACGTATGATATGTTGAAGAGATCTTAAACTCAGACGATTTAATGAGCACCAACCGATCTGTTCGATTCATTTGAGGTATTGTAATATTTAAAACTGTTTGTGACTAATGATGACTGAATATGTTATGGGAACATACATGCTTCCAATAGCATAAAGATTGTTTCAAACACTTTCACAATCATCTAAATCTGATATGTTGAATTGGGGGAAGAGCCCCTCTCATTGTCCAAGTAAATCTGCCATTGCTCTAGAGTCATCTACTTTGATGGGTATGTATGGGCAAGGATCGGCCTTTAGTTAGATGAATTAGGTTAAAATAGAGAGGTAGATATTAGGTAGATGAATTAGGTTAAAATATCTTAATTTGGATGTTTTATCTTATATATATTCGGTGGAGTCATACTTATGGTGTGGGTAAATTTTCATAGATTTCTTGGTGTTGGTTAAGGAATTGTTTAGGTATTTGGCGTGGACTCGTTTTCTATAGAATTTGTATTTTGTCGATGTCATGTCTCAAAAAAGGCGAAGATAATAATCCTACATCGAAATAAAAGGAGGACCTAAGATATATAATTGATGGTGTTACGCATCCTATCAAATATGTCTTTTGATAAGAGGATAATGATACTGTGAAAAATAATGTTAGAGTGATCCTTTGACTGACCGATTTTACTCAAAGAACTCAAGAGTAATGTACACAAGATGATCAACTGTGACTATTGGCTAATCACGAGCGTAATTAACTCGTGATAAGTGTGTCACGTGGTTGAATGGGAGAGAATGTCATGCTTAGAAGTAGGGACAATAATCTTACATCGAAAAATAAAATAGAGGTCTTCAAAACATTCTAAAAGGTTGTTGTAGTTTGATCTTCCATTAACCATGTAACACCTTAGACCCAATACAAAATAATCAACTTATTTTGAGGAGTCACATTCAGGTCACAAGATCGAATCATAATAAAATCTTAATTAATTTTGTTTATCAAAGTAAATTTAGATGTATAATATTTTTTGATAAAATATTTGTTAGGATATTTAATTTTTAATTAAATCTTATTCGAACTTTTTAAAATCAATATGATCATTTTTGTACCTAAAAATAATATTTTTCAATGTTTAAGGAAAAAGGATTGATTTTTTTACTGTAAATACTTGTTTTTAACTCAACAATTTAGTGTAAAAAGGATTAATCCCCTAAAAAGGGGATTGATCCCTTGCATGTCCAATGGTTATATATTTTTCAAAAGATTGATTCCTTAAAAATATATAAATCCTTAAATTATAAATGCTGAAATATTTATAGGTAACGGTTATTTTGCATCCCTAACGACTATGACTCATCTTCAAAGGTCATAAACGATTAAAAACTCATTTTACATTATATAAACATCACAAGGACTCTTAAAGACGACAAGAGAATATATATAAGCATGTTGATCAAAAAAATTTGAGTCTAAAATAAAATTCTTCATTTCTCTTGTACATAATTTTAGAAAGTACTTAAATTTTAAATCTTTTATACTTTTTTTTTGTGAGCTTAATCTTTGTAAACATCTATCTTGTGAGATATTAAGTTGATCAAATAATGCTCTTTTAAAAGGAGAGGTTCTTAAACAAAAACTAGAGTGGTTCTATGTTAGCCATTGAAAGGATATGAATGTAAAGGTTTCCTCTTAAGCCTTGAAAAGGATAAGAATTCATAGTGAATTGAGAAATCCTTCGTGATATGATAAGTTAGTAAATATAGGTTTTAGTATATAGTTGAACCGGTTTAAAATTATTATACAAATTGTCTACTATTTTATCGATTTTAGTCAATTTATCAAATAAGAATTTTAACCTTAATAACATAAGATTAGAAAGGAACGTCAAATTTTTTTAATTGGTATCAGAGTTTGTTCTTCATCAAAAAAATAACATCCAAAAATAAAAATAATTTGCTCAAAGTTCTTCGATCAAGAAATGACAAGATTTGAAGGTCACTTAATCTCATATCCTCGATCCTTCAAATGAGAAGCATACTTTTAATAAAACAATGTCACGAAGTACTTTATCAAATCACAAGATTCAGATATTATTTAAGTTAACTACTTGAAAATTCTTAAGAAAAAAAAAGAGTGTAAACGACATAAAGGCAAAACTAAATATAAAGGCGAAACTAAATATAAAAACGATACATATTTTTTGTGCCTTTAATAAAAAAAATTCCAAGAAGGTCTCCCCATCCAAGAGTACCAAAGAAATATAACATAATCTTGAGAAAATTTTTGGGAAAGAAAAGAAGAGTCATGAAATTCCATCAAGTGCTAATCTCCTTTTATCTATAAATATGGATGACATTTTGGTTATCGATGAGTTCGATGTATCTTTTAAATCTAAGGAGTTTGATTCTTAATCTTTTAATGAGTTATAAGATGCTTATGATGAATATTTTTGAAAATTAAGATCATAAATTTCAAATATATTAAAATAATTTTTAAAACTAAAATTATAAATAATTTTCTTTTAAAAATAAAAATTGAATGAGAGAGTATTAATTATAAATAATTAGCAACGATAGGCGATTCATGTAAATATTAATTATCGGTTGCGTCTTTTTATTTGATGAGATCTAAATATCTAATGAGAGAGTATTGCAATAACATGGTTAGAGATACCGAATGAAGGTTATAAATGCTATATAACTCGGGTCTCATTCAAAGATACTCGAGGAGAGAATTTGAATATGGATGTATATTTTTACGCTATGTGACTCGGTTTCACCTAAAGTGTATATGCTCAAGAATGATTTTAAGCAATGTTGTATGTTCTAATGCTATGTGAACCAATTTCACCCAGGATGTATGTTCTGATACTACGTGAGTCGGTCTCACTCAGAGTATATATACCAATACTTTGTGACTGAGCCTCACTCTAGAGTTTTTTGTTGTGTTTTTGCCTAGATGATCTAATGAGATATGTATGGTTGGGCCTTATGTGTCATGATTGATGATTGTTATGATGTTAGCATTTGTTTAGACGACTAATTTTAACGGCGGTGACTCAAATAGGTAGGGTTTCAAAGTTGGGTGACCTAATTGACGAGTTCTTTAGTTGGATGGCCAAAATAGGTATCCCTAATTAGTTGGGTAGTCACTGGGGTAGTTTACAAAAAAAAATAATCGATAATTAAAATACAATAGAGGGAGAAGAACTTATCTTTGATTCATGCTAGTAACAAGTTCTTTTCAATAACTCCTTTAAGATTCGAACGACAAACACATCCGTTGGTTAGAATCTCGTACTGATAACGTGTTGTGAATAAAGTAAAGAATAAAAACAAAATAGATGAACAAAGATGATAGACAAAAGAGAGACTTGTATTATATTCTCAAAATATGGTTGTTTATAATGTTTTCTCCAAAAGTCTATATTTATAGGTATAAGATAGAAACCCTGATTCTAATAGGTATTAAATCCTAATAATAAAATATATTAAAGTCTCATTTAATATATGAATATCTATCATAAATAAAGATATTCGTAACATATAAATTATGTTATGTTATTTAAATATTATTGAAACATCGGGTATAATAGATAAGAGGATAACTACTTAAATGGCACTCAATTTTTCGATCACTGATATTTTAATCACCTAAATAAAATTCCTTTCAAGTTAATCGCTCAAAATTAGAGAGTTAACGTTTTGGTCTCTCAAAAATAATTCACCGACAGAGGTTAACAACGCGTGACACATCCATTCCAACTATAACTTATTTTTCACGTTTTGGACACTTAAAACTTTTGAAAATAAGATGAATAAATTATTTTCTTCTAATATTTACACACATATATTATGATAAATAAAATATTTTCAAAAAATATTATAGAGATATAGGAGTGATTTAATTTTTTTGAATTAATTAATAGTGATTACAGTAGTATCTGTTTTAGAAAATAATCTTAATCATTTGAGATTGATCACTCAATAAATCTGCTAGCATTACTGGTACTTGAACCCATAACCTCTAGGAATAATAACCGTTTCGTTAACAACTTAAACTAGAAAACTCGTGCATAAAAATGTATAATAATTTTTATTAAATACATTGGTTGGGTTGATAAAATATTAATGTATAAAAGTTTATAAAAACGTGTGAAAACATATTAATTTTTACACAAGTGAATCACTTTACATATACTACTTTTATTTGAAATTTGGGTTGCATATGAACACACATTTTTATTTTTATTATTTAATAAAATATTTTTATTTCATGTAAAGAAAAATAAATATAAGATATTATGAATACTGTATAATTGTAACTCAGAATTTGAGTAATTGTAAATTAAAAATTCTTTTTATCCATACTACTTTTGTTTATTTTTATTGAAAATGTTGGTTTAATATTAATAAACAGACCAATATTATCTAGAAAAAGAAAATTTGATATGAATAACAATAGTATTGCTTATTTATTGTCAATAGTATTTAGGACAAAATAAGATGTAAAAATAAAGGAAAAAACTTTAATATACAATATGTAAATTTTAGTTAGGGGTTTAAATTAACGTTCTGGATTACGAGATTTAGAATTTAAAATTTAAGATTAAAATTTAAAATTTAAAAATTAGAATTTAAGATGTTATGATTAGACGTTTAGGTTTTAGATTTAGGAGTGGGTAAAATTCGAATCGAGTCGAAAAAATCGATTTTTTTTCAAATTTCGAGTTATTCAAATCGAGTTGTTCGAGTTATTCAATTGAATCGAATAACTCAAGTGAATTTCTTTTTTGAGTCGGTTTTGAATTCTGGAAGTTTCGAATATTCGAAAAACCGAAATTTATTTTTGAAATTTTACATTTTGGTCACTATTTCATAACTTTTTTAATTAAACTCCGATCCAGTCGCAGTTTTTTTTAAATTCATTTTTTGAGATGAACATGAGATTAAGAATAAAACCTATTAATGAAATTAACCTTCCTTTGGACCTAGAAGTTTTAAAAATTTATTATTAGGTCCATAAAGTTTTGAAATTTTATTATTTAGCCATTAAATGATAAATATTGATGTATGCGATAATTTTCTTTCATGTGTAAGCTAAAAAAGACCTAAATCTATATAGTACTAACTGTTAAAAGTTTTAGTTAAGTCCCTAAATTTTGGTAAGTTCACATTTTTGTCTTTGAATTTTAAAAAGTTTGCAATATAATCTCAATTGTTTGGAATCAAAATGTATCCATATTATGATTTTTGATGATGGACAATTTGCTTTAAATTTATAAATGTTTTATATTTGTTTGTCCTTGATTTCAAGATTGATTGTTCTGAATTATTTTTCAGTGACACTTTCGATCCAATTTTTAATGAGACTGTACTTTAATGAAATAACATATTACCTATAAAAATATCATTATAAATATATTATATATTTTTTTATGAAAATTAATTTATTAAACTATATTAAAAATCTTATTTAGATATGAAAAGAAATATAAAGAAATTCTTATCACTTTAAACTATAATATTATAAATAATTATAATTAAATTTATACAAAAATTCAAAACCCGACTCGACTCAAACTTTATAAACTCGACTCGAAAAAAATTTAAATAAAGTTTGAATGATAAAATAGGACGTGTTAACTAAAATAACTTGAAATTTTTTAACTCGACTCGATCGAGTGCCCAGTCCTATTTAGATTTTAAGGAAACGTCTAAAATATAATATAGAAAGGAAATCATTTAAGACACTTTTTATGACAATCAATACTAATGAAACAATTTTTCATGTCAATAAAATAATTTTTCTTTAAATGAGCAAGGCAAGGCAAATTTCTAAACTTTGTAGGAAAGGAAATCATTGTTTCATAGACAGATTTTACCATTGGAAAATCGATACGAAAGCACTAACAAGGAAATCATTGTCTCAACTCAAAAGCATGAAGGGTGTTTCAATCCTTCAAGGTCCCACTGATGTGGGGAAATTATCGAGGGGGCGGTGGCGGCGGGGAGGGTGGCATTTGTGACTTTGCAAATCCAACCCATGCAACAATGCCAACAGCAAGAATTATCCATCCAAATATGTCATATTTGAGATCACTACTTTGCTTAGTCTTTGTGGCAGTCTGCAAAAAGGTAAAACAGAGAATATATAAGAAAAACTAGGCTCGGTCGAAGCATGAAAAAAGTCGTCACACAAGAGCATGTGCTTAACAGAACATAGTACATAAAAGAACTTCGAATGAAACAGACAATGACATGGTTTTAAACAATCACGCATAGAATCCAAGAACTAGTATGCAACAAAATAGCCAGAATGTTATTCCCAGCACAAGAATCCATTTATTCATCATGTACAAAAGCATTTCAGGTGAAATGGAGAAAATCCATCAGTTCAGATCAAAAATCCACATAAGTTAGCTACATGAATTCTTATCTCCATCACACAGGATCAACGTTTGCTTAAGTGCATGTGTGATCATTTTGCATGCTACACCGCTTACAATTGCTTTAATTAAAACAAAATGGCTTCAAAGCACAAAAGAATCTAAGCAGCATGCCTCAGTCATCCTTACATTTTAGATGTATTTTTCTAATTGCTTGATGCATATTGTTGACATGATGCATGAATCAAGATTGATCCTTTGGCCATCGTATAAAATTTCTCTTGCGACTCAATATCGCACATTATCTCCACAGCAATTTCCTCTCAGCCTACTTTAATCTTAAGGTTAATTGATACCATTCTGGCCTCAACTCTCCTTTATCAATGAAGCCTAATCTCAAAAATAAACAGCCTTACACACTATCTTGCACTCAGACCGCTGAAGAAAGATAGCAAAGTACACCATCAAACTAAGCTAATATATGTGTCGCCTCTCACAGTAAAATTTCATTAATAAAACACAAACCATAAGCCAGAACCCTCTCCAAGGGGCTTAGGCATGCACTTACATATGATAGTAAATCCCTTTATTTTAACTATAATCTGCAATCCATCAAACACTCTTACGTTGTTTCACAGAAGCTCTAGAAAATATAAATTGTATACAACAGAAAACAAAGAAAAAAAAATAACAAGAAAGCTACCTGACCTTGGTCTTTTAAAATGCACATGCAAAGAGTGCAAAAAATCATAAATCAATTAAAAGCACATTACAGCATAATCCATAGATTAGAAGAAATGAGAGGGAAGAGAAAGTGTGGATAGGAAGAAGAGAAACATGAAATGAAGAAATTAAGAAGGTTGCCTTTGTTGAAGTGGAGGAAGTAGAAGTAGAAGGTCCAGCGCCAAGAGTTTGTTGACCTAAACCATGCTTAACGATTTCCTGGTGTAATTCCGGAGCCTGGGAATAAAAGAAAAAAGATAACTTTCAACACAGAAACAACCAAAGACATGGTGAACCAAAATTAAGGACACATATCAGTTTGAACTTTGAATTTGATGATGCCTCCATTTTGATTGAAGGGTGAAACTTCTAACGGGTTGACCATTTACAAACTAATCAACAGTTAACTTTTCCAAAGAAAATCACTACCAAAGTAGGTAACAGTCACATAAATAGTCCGTCCACCCCCCAAATCAATGACAAAGAAGGGCCATTCCTCATTTCCACAAAAACTTACACCAAATTGTCACATGAAACACAAGCATTACCAAAGAATAACCCAACAAAGAGAAGCGAGAGAGGAAAGTACCTTAGCAGATATTTCTAAAGATTTGAGGTAAATTTCATTGCTCGGATCCTACAAGTAAGCGTAACAAAGCAACAACGTAAAAAATGAGCACATAAGAGATAACACACAAATACACAATCAAAACTATGATGTCTGATCTTTGCTAAACGAAAACTAAATTACCTCATCAACAGCTTGCCGGAAATACTGAGCAGCCTTTTCAAAATAAGGCCTTGCCTCGTCCTCCTTGTTAGTCAGAAACGCAAAAGAAGTCTGAGCATTTCCCAAACACCATAAAGCATCATGCTTTTTAGGGTTTATGGATAAAGCCTCTTCTAGCTTCGAAATAGCATCTATTTTCAAAAAAAAATCAATACCTAATCTAAATTTTACCCTACTAATTACAACTAGTTTTCAATAGCCAACAAAACAACATATACGTATAAAAACCTTGAATCATTTTCTGAGAATCTGAGACGCTTTGAAACTGAGACAACTCCAGTAAAGCTCCGGCCCATCTGGTTAGATTCTGCCAACAAAAAAATTATTAAAAATAGCAAAAAAAAATCATTTTAATTGCAAAGAAAAGATCGAAGGAGGAAACGGACATCGGCATCTAGAGGATTTGAAGCGTAAGTAGCCTCGGAAATTTTACGAGCTTGCTCGAAAAATATCAGTCTATCGAGTTCGTTCGACATTTCCATGGCTGCTCTTTCACTTGTTTCTTTTACCCTCCTTTTGTTTTGGTTTAGTGCCCTAAACACTACATTGAACGACTCTATTTACTGTAGGTCAAGCTGCCTGCAACTGCAAAATTGTAATTTTCCACAATAATGGGCTTCTTCAATTGGGCTTTTATTGACCCAAAATTTAAGTTATTTATTTAGGTAAATTATATTGGAGGTAACTAAAAAAATATTCATACATAAATATTTTTAAAATATATTTATAATTAAATTTTAAAAATAAAATAAAATAATTAAAAATATTAAATTATTAAAAATTATATAATAAGAAGAAAATATATTTTTTTAACAAAAATATATGGTAACAGTAACTAAAATAGGAAGGTTTTCATAAAAAAAATTAATGGGTTTACTTTTAATGTAGATGTTAATTATAGTTATGATATTTATAAGTTTATGTATTAAATTAATTAATGATTTTAAATGAAGTATTTTATTTTAATTAGGGTATACAAATGATTTTTGGGAGAAAAAATAACTAAAATGAATTTTTTTAAATACGAAGGGTTAAATTTATTGAATTATTTTGAATTGTGACTAAATTGATAGAATATATATAAGTTTTGAAGATTTAAATTGTCGTTATATCAAATTTTATTAGATGTTCGTTTGTATTTTAACAGATGAGTGACTTGGTTATAGCCAAAACATTAATTAACTGGTCAATTATAATTTTTAATAACTTTGTGATTCAAATATAATCTTATTAATAATTGTGTAACCTTCAATATGATTTACCTTTTTAATGTAATAACTTGGAAAACATAGGTCGAAACTTGTTTAAGATCGTATGTTTTTACTTGCTGAGACATTTGGTTTATGAAATATAATCCTTCTGTTTTAATATTAGTGTTATTTTTAAAAATTATAAGATATATTCCTTTTGTTTTAATATTAGTGTCATTTTTGAGTTTTCAAATTACTCATTTAAAATATCACGTTTAAAAAATTTAATCAACTTTTTTAATATAAATTTATTTTTTATCCATTTTTAATTTTTTAACAAAAATAAAAATTAACTTTTAAGGATAAATTTATTATTTTAATTATTTTATACTATACATTTTTTTAAAGTACGTGAAAAAACATATGATATGAAATTTGAGACATAAAGAATATATAATTTCATAAATATATGCATATGATCTAAATAGATACATTATATCACATTAGGTTTAGTTAATAGATATAAATCAAAATAAATATTATTAGTATTAGTATTTAACTTGTATTTTAAAACATTTATAGTTTTATTGTCACTTTTAACATGAATATTATAAGCTAATTTTATTTTTAACCATATTTCAAGTTATCTATATATATTTATATTTTCGTTCACATATATATATATATATATTAATGTATTAAACTGAATTTTTTATTTTATTTATGTTGTTTTATTATTTTTAATGTAAATATTATGCATAATATTTTATTTTAAATAATTAAAAATCATAAATATTTTAAAAAAACTCATATAAGGATCATACTTAAATCGAATTTGACGGACATAGACTTGGATCAGATTCAAATTTAGATTAGATCTTGACAATATTTCTATTTGATTCATCTTTTATTAGGATTGAATATTTTTTTCGAATTCAGATTTAGATCTTGACCTCAATCCCCTTACCACATACACATGTGAGTCCGGAGTCACAAAGCATCGGACCTCACACTCTTGAATATCTGAATTCCATACCAACATTCTCGTAGTCACATTCAATCAATAATATCATAAACACAATTAATCGTCACATGTTCATATATCAATATAAATCATATCAAGGCATTATATTCACATTTCTCTTCCTAAGTCGTATGCATAGTCAAAATTCTCATACTCGTCAACCATATATATACATATAAGTATCCAACATGTGATTACATATATATACAAATCATTTCAAGGCATTTATTTCACATTTAACCACTTAGATCATAAACATAGTTAAAGTTTTCATTTCTTAGTTTTACTATTCATTTTAGGCCCAAAGGAACCTACTAAGGCTATCAACATAATTTATTGACTCCCTGAACTCAAATGCTAAAACTTGGACAGATTTGACTACGCATACCGATACGCCTATAGGAAGTATCAGAACGCCACTCACTCGTACCGGTACTCTTTCATCGAGTAACGATACCCAAACACATTTGAACGATCCGATTGTTTTTCCTCTAAGCTAATACTGATACACATATATGGGGTATCAGTACGCTACTAAATATCGATACGCTCCCAAGGCGTATCGATGCGTTAAATCCCAATAAGAACCCAAACTGACTACCTGTATCGATACTGACAAGCTTCGTAACCTATTTTTACCGGTATCGATACTCCTATATGACGTATCAATACGCCTGACTTTAAGTAACCAATGCAACAGTGGTATCGGTACACCCTTACGTACCGATACCCAAAACGTTTCTGAAATTTTAAATAAACAAAGGGTATCGATACACGTGATTTCCGTACCGATATGCCTGCTATCTAAGCCCCTATTTTCTCTCTAGAGTACCTATACGCTCTCAACCCATATCGGTACGCCTGCACGAAATTGTAGGTCTAGACCTGAAATTCAACAAGAACACTAACCTAAACCAAGTCATTCATTCCCAAATCGTTCCAACACGTTATTGAAGATGTTTAGAGTGTGTTGCTATCCATTTTAATCCATAAAACATCCACATCCCGTATTCACCATTAAAGTCTCCTAACTAGCAAACTAAGTCAAACATGAGATCAACAAGCAATATTGCCTAATTTCATGAGATGTATAATGCAATGGGAGTTAGATGGATATCAACCTTAAGCCACCACAGCCAAAAATGTCATCTCCAGTTTTCTCCTTTCTAAGAGATTTTAAAGGTCTTTTCACTTTTTTCTCTACAAGAAAGAGATAACCTAGCAATTAGACATTGCTAGAGGTAAAACTAGAGACTAAAAACACTGATGAAACTGAAGGAGAAACTTAACATCATCTTTCTCTCGTTTTGCTTCCTCAAACTCACCAAAAAAATTCCTCTCCTAATTTCAACTATTTTTATCTTATCTTGCAGATCTCTTGATGTTCAACACCTTTCTCTCAACACCCTAAATATGATTTCTAACCAACCCAACCAAGCTTAGAGTTTTAACTCACTTCTTTTTAGTTAAGTTAAGAGAGGGAGAGATGAGAAGAAAGAGATTAAAAGTTGATTATTTCACCCTTAAAAATCCTCTACAGAAACATTACTCCCTTTTCACCTTCTTGTCATCAAAAAGGGTGAAAATACCTATTTGTTCTAAACATAAACCTTAGCCTACTAAACAACCTAACTACACATAGGCTTAAGGCTCAAAACCAGCCCAACACTTAAACCCGAGGCCCAAACGAAGCTCACACGTCAAAGGCTAACGTTTCAGGTTAACCTGACACTCGAATCCGAAATCTAGGTCGTTACACGTTTAATTCGGGTTTATGTTATTTTTGGTTGGATGTAGGTCGAGTTTGATTACTACGGTAATAGGTTTAACTGGAGTTTGAGTTAACAACACAATCAATTCCATATTGATTTTGAATCATCGTTTTCTCGGGTCGAGCTAAATTTTAACTCGGACAAATTTCAACCAGATTAATTTTTTACATACCTACCTTAACCAAGTTAAACACTATTGATATAACATGAGTTGATAGCATATTGTATTAAAGGCTTACACTTAATGAAAATTAAAGAAAATAAAAGATAATTAATTAGATTCAAACTCGAATTAATAAAAAAAATATATGATTATTATATAATCTAGAAATAAAAAATTATTTCATTCCTTTCTTTAATTTTTTAAACAAAATCTCTTGAAATTAACTAAAAAATTACAGAATAACTTATAATAACTAATTATTTTATAATAAATAAATAGTTCAATAATTATTTTATAATAATTAAATTATAAATATATTATTTTATAATAATTGATAATTTAATGATTGTATATCTATTATTCAATATTTTAAAAGTTTAATGATATAATCTAATAAATAAAATATTTATTTTAAATTTTATAAAATTTAAAATTTATTATTAATTTTATTTTTTTTAAATTCAGTGATAAATAATTATTTTTAAATAATTTAGTGATCGTGAATTTACTATGTTTCTGTTTTAACATTCAACACCAAAAACTCAACCGTTCCGTAATTAACAAAATCAAAACTATTTTCTCATAGCTCTTATCGTCAGTGTCAATGGTGTTTTTCTCTCTAATTCTGCTCCCTTTCCTCCTCCTCCTCCTCTACTTCATAGTGCGTCCCCACCCAGTGACCATCCCAATTAAAAACCGTCACGTATTCATTACGGGAGGGTCAAGTGGAATCGGGCTAGCCTTGGCTCAACGAGCCGCTGCCGAGGGAGCTCGAGTCTCACTCTTAGCTCGATCTCTTAAAAATCTCGAACAAGCCAAACAATCGATTCGACATTCCTCCGGATCCGACGTTTCAATATTCTCTGCTGATGTTCGTGACTACGATGCAGTTCAGAAGGCGGTTAACGATGCTGGGCCAATCGATATCCTGGTGGTTAATCAGGGTGTTTTTGTGCCTCAGGAGCTTGAGAAGCAGGGATTGGATGAGGTCAAGTTTATGCTAGATGTGAATTTGATGGGGAGTTTTAATGCCATCAAAGCTGCTTTGCCGTTGATGAAGCAGAGGATGGACAGTTTGCCCGCTTCCATCACTCTTATTTCTTCCCAAGCTGGTCAGGTGACAGTATATCTGAAATCATTGAATTTCTTTCTTTTTTTTCAACTTATTTTAATAAAAGGCGTTAAACTTGATTTTTTTTAAATGATTTACCTTGTCTCTTTCTAATTGAGCATTGTGATACGGATGTTAGGTGGGAATTTATGGCTACACAGCATACTCGGCCAGTAAATTTGGGCTTCGGGGACTAGCAGAAGCATTGCAGCAGGAGGTTATCGTGGATAACATCCATGTCTCTGTTGTATTCCCACCCGATACCGACACCCCTGGTTTTAAGCAAGGTTCGATACCCTTTTCTTTGAACCTTCTGCCTTGTTAAATGGCGTTACTTTTAGGACCTTTATTTGCTATTAATCAACCGGTTGCATTTTGTATAGTTTAGAATTTTGGATGGCTGTTCAAGGAGAAATTTCAAGACATACTAGTTGTTTTTCTTTCTTTTACAATGAGGGGATTTCAATTTTCTGTATGGGGTCTTTTGTTGTGTGCTACGGCATGTGTAGTATTCTGATGCTTACAAGAGTGTCAAGCCGATTTGTGGAATAGATGTTGCTTCATTCATGGGATTATGCAATGTTAATACAATTAGGGTCTTTTTTAGGTAGGTGTGGTTGCTTGTGGTGTTGCTTCATGAGCTTATGCAATGTTCCATTTTGGTATTTGTTGTATTAAGGGGTTTCATTAGTAGCTTTGCGTGCTGATTTTGTTGGTGCGAACTTTGTAATGTTTAAAGGTGTTTTGGTGTGCTTTACTTGTTTCTTTTGCTTTGAGATGATTTTCCTTGTAACCTCCTCTAAGGTTTTGTTATTAACAAATTCATTTTTTTGAGAAATCCCAATCCTGCTGTTAGGGGAGGGGGGACTCTAGGGGAAGGAAAGGGAGTGCTACTAGTGGGTCTAGAACCCATGACTTAAGGGAATATGAAAGAACAAAAATGAGTAGCTTGGCCAACCGGCCGAATGTGTTTGCTCATAATAAATTCATTTTTAGCTGAGAAAAAAAGTAACCAGTTTGAGTTGTGTTATCTCGAGTGTGAAGAATTGTTGACTTCGGATGGTATGTTGAACATGACGTTGAAGTTCTCTTAGATGGTAGTTACTGTTAGTATTTCTCCATTTATTATGTTTCCAATGCAATCATAACTGTTTGTTTTCCTGATAGGAAGCATAAGCTGGAATTCAATTTGGAATGGGAATCATTGACAAACTGAATCACCTCTGTTGTGTTTCTGGTTAATAAATTTGAGTTTTTGCAGAAAATGAAGTTAGACCAGAGCTGACAAAAATACTAGCAGGCTCCTCTGGTTCAATGAGAGCCGATGAAGTTGCCAACAAAGCTTTAGCTGGCATCCAATCTGGAAGTTTCATAGTCCCTTGCAACTTGGAAGGGCACATGCTGGCTATGGCTACTGCTGGTCTATCCCCCCAAAGATCTTTCTTGATTGCATTCGTTGAGGTGATTTTAGCTGGTCTACTACGTCTTGTAGCACTAATTTTCCAATGGAACTGGTATCGGTGCATAGAGCAATGGCATGCAAACAAAAGAGGTAGGTTTGCAATTAAAGAGTTGACTATTTATACATCAGGACCGGTTTATGTCTGTTTTATTGGACCCAGTTTTGTGTTAGGCCGAATGGAATGGTCAAGAATTTGATATGTGGTTATCTTCAATATCATTTACTTTTAAGTTAATCTAGATTGCCCTCCTTAGGAATCGTATTTTAGATTCTTATCCGTCATCACTGAAGTCAAAGTTTGCCATTTCCAGTGCCTTGAATAATTAGGATATGCCCTGAAGGTATGATGTCTTCATTTACTATGTGCACGATTATGACATTCACACCCGTTGTGTCAAAACTGCTGTAGTAATTTGGTAATAACTTGATTTCAGCGACGTAGTCCTCCGGTGCCGATTGTTGATTGCCGATTGCTGATTGTTGATTGCTGAAGATGGATCGTCAGTACAGGTTCCGGATTATGTTTGCTTATTTCTTCAAAGATCTGTGGATGTGGACATTTGACTGCAGTTTCCATGTATGTTACCTATTCTTTAAATCATTCAGCAGACGACTTCAAACTTATTCCTCATTTTTATGAATTTTCTGGAATTAGGGGTGTGCATTATTCGGTTTTAACCGAATTAACAGACCGAACCGAAAATATTTTGGTTAATTCGGTTCAAAATCGGTTAATTAACTGAAATTAGTATATATTAAATATTATATATATTTATTTCTAGTCATTTAACTTTTAAAAAATTATAAAATATTCATTAAATTTTTTTATATTATAAAATGGTCACTAAATTTTGTATAAAATTAATATAAAATAAAAGTTTAGTGACTAAAAATTTATTTTAGTATAATTTTGTGACCTAGTATGTAATTTAACCAAAATTTATAATAAATTTCGGTTAATTTGGTTAATTCGGCTAATTAACCAAAATAATTTCGGTTCGATTAATTCGGTTAAAGGTAATTCGGTTCAGTTAACGGTTAAGATTTTAAAATTTTTTATTAATTCGATTTTGGTTAGTTCGGTTCGGCCACCGATCAAATTAACCGAATACACACCCCTATTTAGAATATGCGGTCTTGTTATTTTTACGAAGTTTTAATAGTTAAATAAATAAGTTTAAAATTAAAATATCAATTCTTTTATTAAATAAAGAATACATCTTTTTTCTATATCGGGGTTCTAACCAATAAAAAAAAGTAAGATAAGAACCACTCAGATCATGAATCCCAAACATCAAATTATTTGATAAAACTATACAAACTATACAAATTGAAATATGTCAGAAATTTAAAATATCAATGTCACGTAAAAATGAGCATAAAACAAATATAAGAATAAATATATTAGAATTTGGATTTATTTTAATCTATAATATGTATAAAAATATATACTAACCCTTTTTATTTGAAGTTAGTCTCTAAATTTAAAATCCGCTGATCGTTAAATAAATATTTAAACTATATATTATTTTATAAATAAATGTTTAAACTATATTTTAAATTAAATGTGTCTATTGTTTTATTCTATAACTTATTTAAAACTTTTCCATCAACAACCATAAAAATTTCATCATTCAGTCAAACACGACGCATTGCCTATTTTTTATATTTTAATTTTAGAATCTTTAAAACTTCAGAAGTTTACTTTCTTTTAATTAAACTCCTAAATCATATCTTATTCGTCGTCCGACATCCTTCTCAAGACAATAATACTCTTCATTTTCTATCGTCGGTGGAAACCCAACTGATTTTTTTTCTTCATTATAGAGTGTTTGTCGATGATAAAATCGATATTTCTTTCTTTGTTTTTGACGACGAAATGATAGAGTTTTTGAAAGAGAGTACGATGAAGATATGGGTGTCCGATGGTGGTTAAATCGATAGTTTGAGTGAACGAATTTAAGGTTGTTTTTTTAGAGAAATTAAAGAATATTGTCTTAATTAAGATATTTTATTATTTTATTTTTCTATTGTTTAGATTTTAATTTTAGAGAAGATAAACAACGTCACATGTTCGAATTTCATTGGATAGTGGAGAAAATTATGTTTGTCACTGAATGAAACATTAGGTACTTATTTGACCCAAAATATAGTTCAAACACCTATCTAAAAACTATAAAATTTAACCTTTAAAATCTAATAAACTTGTGCAATTATGTATCAAAGTTATCTCATAGAATTTATGTATAAATTAATATGGAAAGAATCACAACGATCACATTAAAATAATAAAATGAACAAGTACTTCTAATAAAAAAGATATTAATCTTGATCTTAAGATAGTCATACCCAACCACATGTGTGCAAAGTACGTGCAATCACACCAGCCACATGCGTGTGTGCAAAGTACGTGTACAATCATACCAATATATTAATAAAATATTATAAATAAACAGAATATGATATCAAACATATATGATTACGACCAACTCATCAATTTTGAAGCTCCCATCGAAGCTTCCCTTTATCAACCTTTGAATAGCAAAGCTATGTTACCAATCATAAGGGGAGCCAGGCCAGGCTCGTCTCAGTTCGGAAACATGTATATCTAGGTTCGGCTCGAGGTTCGTCGAGTTCAAAATTTTAGGCTCAAGCTCGATTCGAAAATAATATTACTGGGCTCGGTTCGGGCTTAAAGCTCTCCAGAGGTTCGGCTTGGCTCGAAATTGACAATTTTCTATATTATTTTTATTATTTATTTATTTATAGTTTATTTTTTATTTTTTATTTATAATTTTGTAAATTTGTTTTAGTTGATAATATTCAATTTGTTTTATTTAATTTGTTTTATTTAATTTATTTTTAGTGGATTTACTCAATTATTTTATTATTTTTCTTTGCTAAACAAATTATTTTAATGTATATATATATATATGTATATATATATAATTATTTCGAGCCTGTTCACGAGCTTTTCGAGACGAGCTTGGGTAAGTTCGGCTCAACTCATTTAAATTCCGAACCCGAGCCCGAGTTCACTCGAACCGAGCTTTAACCGAGTCGAGCCCGAGTAGCTCACGAGCCAGTCGGGCTCATTATCACCCCTAACCAATACATCAAAATGGTTATCGATTGTGGGAAATGGTATTACTTCTAAGATCTTGTATCACATATCACAGGTATCCTTCGGCAGCCACGACGGCCGGAAGCAAATTGTGGATCGAACAGTGTTGACCACTTGCTCACAGGAGTCGTTATCGATTGTGGCATCCATTACAGGCAAATGCATATGTCCCGAAACATCATTTCTGCCATCTTTTGAGGATGTTCTTTGGAACTTGCAGAGTTGCAGTTTGCGGCTCAAGTTCAACCCACAGTTGATGCTGATCAGAAATCTGATTCTACATCATAGTCATACGTATCTAGTTTGTGTTACACCTTATGCTCAATTGTTTCATAGAAACCTGCAGATACTGGATATAAATATAGTTCCTTCCAATCATAATAACCAAGTGGCAAGTGCAGAGGTTCAAACCCTGTAAGCAAATATCTCATTTAAGACAGAAGAAAGGCAATGAATTAATTATATTAAAAGAGGTCATACAAACCAATTATCATCTCCAATCTTTTATCTTTAGTCTAAAGATCCATAGCTACATTACATACTTTCAATCAGCATTGTATCTCAGAAATGGGAAACAAAATTTGTGACAAAACCAACTTGGGTGTTTGCCTAACTCAAAACTTTATCTATCACTTGTTATTAAGTATCTACTACCACGCCGGAATATCAAATTTGGCCTAAAGAATAACGAGGCTTAAGCAGTCAGCTTTGGTGAAGAACTGAGAGCATTAATATGCGAATTCTGGAGATGTAGTGCAGCCAAAAGGCCTTGCCATGTATCTCCTGGTGCACCAGCAAGCTGAAAGTTAAGAAGCTTCTTTTGCTTACTGTAGTAATCCTCCAAAGACTTGGCCTATGAAGATCATGAGCATTTGGTTAGGCAATACATTCCACCTTCGATGATCCATCTCAAAGAATCAAATAACTAATGATATGATGAGAGCATGTGGAATGCCAGAATATGTCCCAGGAGTTAACCAATGAAACAACCTTTTAACATTAGACAACCATTATCAAAGAGGATTTACCTGCTCCGAGTATACACGGGTTTTCTTCTTCAAGAAACTTCCAACATCTTTGGAGTTGCCAATGTGAAGAAGCTCACTTTCTGAACTCGTCTTCAACATGTACTCTTCAGAACATTTAAAGTTTACAACCAAATCAATATCAGCAATTTGGTCAAGAATTTCCTGGAAAAGTAAAAACACAAAGACTAAGCATTTCAATGTCACAAAAACACAGAGAAAAAGAATCCATAACAGACTGTTTCACTCAGCTTAAAAATCATTGAAGATGGAATCATATATGTAATCTAAGCATATAATTGTAACTGATGGTATCAAAATAACCAATGACTTACAGCCTGGATCCTGGTACGAGGAATTCCATCTAGAATGAAACCATTTTCACCTCCATAGTAACCTTCTTCAAGTCTCTTAGACAACAATGCAAAAACTACATCCTCTGGAACAAGCTTCCCTTCATTCACAGCATTTGCAATCTAAGACCAAATTGCATCAACCAATTAATATTCTTCACCACGTTATATACTCGAAAATGTTCCAATAATCAACATAGAACAATAAACACAGGTAAAAAGAGCATTAATCAGACCAACTTCGAATTTCTTAGCACTAAAATTTTACAAACAAAGCAATATTTTCCAGTAACATGGGGAATCTTCAAAACCAATAAACACCCAAAATTCTAACCTTTAAATGGACAAATTTCAAAAGAAAAGGGGGGGAAAGACACCTGTTTGTAAAGAGAGGAGTAAGGATCAAGCTCTTCTCTAATAAGGGAACCCATTGAAATATGAGGAATTTCAAGAAGCTTCGAAAGCCTCTCAGCGTAAGCATGCCTTTTCGCTCCAGGCTCCCCTATAAGCACCCATTGCACACCTCTCTCCGGCACCGAACCATCCACGTCAACCATCGCCTGAGGCAGGCGCCGATCTCGTGAAGGTTGGTCGTATTCGGAGTAGTCATAGTCGTAATCAAGCTCCAAGGCAGCGGCCGATCCGAAAGGTCGGATCCAACGTGGGATCGGGTTGGCGGCTGAGGCAAGTCGGAGCTTGGGTAGCCATGCCATGGTGGCGGTAGGGTTTTAACTTTAAAGGAAACAAGAGGCAAAGTTGGAGAGGGTTAAGGCAAGGGCAAAGGTTTGTTTCTTCTTTTGTATGAAAAATATGTAAGTAATCAGTAAATTAACCATTTAACACGTGTCAGTTTTATATTGTTTTGCTGAATCCAAGGAAAAATCAAGTGGTTCATCTTAACCATTCAAATTTGTCTTTGGCTCTGGCTCCAGAGAACATGGAGTTTATCCAAGGAGCGACACGTGTTTCGAATTGAGATTTCATTGCTTTTTATTATTTTTATGAAAAATTAATTCATGTACTTTCTGTGTAAATTTTATTCTAAACAAATAAAAAGGTTTATTTTATGATTAGAAGTTTAATTTAAGTTTAGTGCTTTAATATATTAAATTTAAAGTTTAAAATTAAAATTTAGCCTATGAGCCCCCTGCGGTGAAGCCCTTGAAGTTTGCAAGGCTCAAAG
Source organism: Abelmoschus esculentus (assembly GCA_035048815.1). NCBI lineage: Eukaryota > Viridiplantae > Streptophyta > Magnoliopsida > Malvales > Malvaceae > Abelmoschus > Abelmoschus esculentus. The sequence continues at coordinate 2,891,748 of JAUCBN010000066.1, forward strand.
ACCTATAAGCCTTCACGGCAAAACCATCGGAACACTTAACCTTTGCACCATCATCCCTGTACTATGCTCCAGGCACCATAGAGCCCCGGTAGTTCTTCTATGCCTCTAGACCTGTCGATTATTGAGATCTATCACTCTCGGGTCTCGGTCAACAAGCCACGACGAGGCATTTAGTAAGTCTAATGAAGTTTTTACTCTCACAGTTAAACTACTACTTATCAATTCATTAATAGCTATTGTTAGGCTTGGGATGGTCGCATCAAACGTCCCTTTATCTACCACAACAAAAGAATTTAAAGACCATCGAGACAGAAGATAAAATAGATATATCTATAATTCTCCGTAAGAACTATGACGTTAAGTTCTTATCAATCTTTCTATATCATGGTCAATGATCTTTATTCATATTAGAGTAGGTGAAATACTATCGAATGCCAATCACCATCACTTGGCCATCAGCTTGACACCGTCCGTAGCTCTCAAACCTAAATTAATCAAAGGTAAACTGTCTAATTCAATAACTAACTTTAGTTTTTTTTTTTTTGGCTCTCAAGTCTCAACTCATCTCACAACGAGTGAATCACCTGTCATTAGCTTGAAGCTCTCCTTTAATCATTATTTTCTGTTATCATCGATTTCTGTTAGCGATAACATATATGACAATAAGAAAAAATTATAAAGAAAATAGGATGATAATTTATCACCATACATATCTAAAAGTGGTATTGTCAAAACTCAAAACGTTGAATTACTAAAATCTCAACAAATCGATTGTAGAAGATAAATCCTTGGGTGAAATGAAAAGTGTTTGTCTAGAGAAAATGTACCCCAACAGAGGAACCAACCTTGTCCCAACAACTAGGGGTGGGCTAGATTGAATACCGACTAATTTGACTAGAATACCGTTTTGTCAACAAAGAGATCCATTTTGTGTTTGAAGGTGGGTTCAAAATGTCCGAGCCATAGGTGCGAGGAATAAAGCTTGGAACTAGGAAAACTATATTTGTCAACCAGAAAGATGAACAGAGATGAGATAGACTTGATATATTAGATGATTTAATTTGTATTTGTGTACAGATAGAGAGATGTTTGGAGATACATAAACTCTTCATCTTCTTCTTTCTTGTTGCACATATCATTTTTTTCTCTTATCCCCATCAAGTACCTAGGTACAATCTTATGTTAAGAAGAATAGTATTGACTCTTTATATACTGTACATATGAACAAATGATGCTAACAAGTTTTCTGGAAATGAAATTCCCTAATTACCATAAAAAATTTAAGTATAAAAAGGATTTAGTTAGACATTAATTTTAGCTCTCCACATCTCTCCAACAACCTTCAATGGCTGTGGATTATCCGGTCCCCTGTCTCGTTGCCCCGAAGTAAAATACAAATATCCATCCCAGAAAGCAGCTAGGGTAGTCTTGACCCTGTAAGGAAGCTTTCCAATAACTGACCAAGTCTACATTAGCAAGTTAAACCTTGTTTCAGCATTTGATATTAGTTTTATAATTGTGGATATTGAAATAGGGACAAGGCATATTACCAGTGAATCTAAATGGAACTGGAAAACCTCCCCAACAAGTATCATTCTGTTGTTCACTGGGTGCTTTTCTGTCGTACCACCCGTAATTATGATCGAATTGTTGACGATTACCCAGGAACATTCTATATGGGAGTTTGGTTTTGGCATTGGAGGTAAGATTTTCCATTTCTTCATGTCACCTTCTAGCATGTAAACATCTTCATATACTACCTAAACCAGTGAAGAAACAATGTTAGGTTATGTGGATCCAGGAAACATAGAAATACATGCATACAAAACAGAACTTATCCTAGATTGTCTGAATAATGATCTCCATAATGTACCTCATTCCTGCGCGAACATTTGAAGATAGGTGATCCAGGTTTTGCCATAAAATCTCCCTCTTGACCACCGATTACGAACAGACGGTCATTGGCCACAACACAAGCTCTGTTGAAAAGTTTAGTTGCATGCATAATTAGACAATGTTGAAAAGCTAGGAATATTTGTGAAAGGCTAGTCACCATACCTATGTGGTCCACCACGAGGAATCGGGATCTCGGACCGCCAAACTTTCTCCAATGCTTTGCCATCTTTTACTGCTATACTCCAATGCTCCAATCCAGGTGTGTGGCGGTTTTCTTTGCTGCCCCCCATCACATGGAGCCTACCTCTCCACAACTGAGTTGCAGGAGCATACCTGAAAATTCCAATGTTGGAAGTGCAGTGTTATGGAAAATCATGTACCCTGGTGTGGTTTGAGTAAATACAGATGATAGTGACTTGCCTAGGGGCTGGTAAAGGAGGAAAGTCGAGCCATTGCCTCGTTTGAGTATCGAGAACATAAGCTGCAGAAGTGGGGCTCCTACATTGTGGTCCATACTGACCTGAGATCACATATATGAATCTCCCATCACTGGCCACTCCGAGATGTGAATTCGCCATGTATTTGGGTGCATCAAACCTCGCACACCATGTGTTATCGGTGAAGTTAAACACATCAACATGAGAATGCACCTACAGGACACCCAATGCAGGAGTCATTCAAGACCTGTTAAAAGATTGAGAAATATGGACTCATTGTATAAATAATGTTACATAGTCTAGGGTGCCGTATCCTGAAAGAACATAAAAAAGATTGTTAATCTGTATTGATGAGCCACCAAGTCGTGGCACAGGTGCTGATGGCATTTGTTCCCATGGCAAATCTGGCGCTGGTAAATCCGCAAATGTTGCTGATAAGAATCTCTTAGAATCAGAAGTACGTCCCTTGTTTCTTTTCAGAACCCCATCTCCTACCTACAAATCGATTTGTTAAACATTATAACAAAAAAATCCGTTGAAGAAAACATAAACAAAAACAAAAACAAAACCTGGTCAGAAATCTGGGGTTCTTCTTCAACTCTTGGAACCATAATGGTAGGAGGTTTTTGAGACATCCAAGTGGATGTGAAGCTAAGATACGTAGAGTAGAAAGAGAAAGAAGATGCGAGATTTATGATGCATGCCAATCCCACGAGACATGCAAAAGCGATAAGGAATACAAATTTTGTGCAACTGTTGCTTTTCTTTGATTGAGGTTGGTTTTTTGCCATTTTTTCGTAGGTTCATACAAGAGTTTCCTTTTCTCATCCTTATATACGTTGTTTTTAAACAAGAAATGGAACGACACAAAGCCAATGCTTTTATTAGAAAGGCAAAAAACAAGGACAATGATTGAGAATTCCTTAATTTTTTGAGGTAGGAAATCCTGAAATCGAGGGACATTCCCACGTTGTTGTTTTCATGGTCGGTCGGCTCTTGGAATGGGTTGTCTTTGCAAAAGTTTTGGGTCATTTACCCTTGGGTGTTTTTACTAGGTTTTGGTTGATTTAGAATCGCATCATTCACACATGACATGGGGGCATTTCCGATTCATTTGCATATTTGGAGGCATTTCCATGCATTTTGATTTGTCGCATTAATTATAAGGATTAAAAATCTTTATTAATAACATATTGACTCTTTGAGATTTTTAAATTTTATTAATTAATTAATTTGATGTGATATCTTTATCCCGATAATCAATTAAATCGGATTTTAGGCGTTACACTATAGTTACACATAATCAAAATGCTTATAACATTAAAGTAGGTTTTCGGCTACTTCGCTTAGAGTGACACATGAAAAGTACACAACTCAGACATACGTTTTGTTTTAATCGAAGTACAGAACCTAGACATATAAAACAGGCAGCAAGATACTAATTTTAATAAAAGTTTCATCTGTGTTGTCAGTAAGTTGCCTTTTACATAGTTTCAGAGGCTTAGGACCCAATGTCAAAGGCCTCCACTCAAGCCATAGAGACCATGGCTGGATTGGCAGTTGTTGTCTTCGTTTGCCTTTGGCTACTGACTGGGGTTTTAATAGCCAGCCCTGAACCTCCGAAGCAGAAATACTGACTCCTCAAACACTTTTTGACTGACCTTTGCTTCTCAATTTTATCTGGTTTTTCATCATCAAGGCTTGGATTGGAACAAGATGATCCAGTAATATCACCTTCAATGAAAACCCCTTTTTGTTTATCCAATGACATTGGAGAATATAGGGTGGATGACTTTGAGAATGAACTCGAACGAGATAATGGAGGAATTGTTATCTGTGGCATGGCTTCTTGCATAACGCCATGGATTATACCAGAAACAAGTTTCTTCTTGGCAATGGGACTAGATGGATTACTCCTCACAGAAAGTGTTCTCTTGTTGTTTGGGAGTGATGAAGGCTTTGAGAACCTCTGTCTGAGAGGGATTGGAGTTTCCTCTGAGACCGAGTAACTTCCATTAATTCTTTTCTTCAATGTTTTTGGCTTTTGATGCTTCATCCGAGACCAATGGAGAACACTTTTCAATCTCTGTGATGCATTGTTCATGGAACCCGCAGGTTTTTTACTCACTGATGATTTTCTTTTTTTGTCAGCTGAATCGAAATCCGTTGATGATGATCGACTCTTCCCTCCACTGCCGAGATCACTAGCATCTGATGATGTCTCGACTCCGATGTACAAGAAGATCTGTGTGTCTGATATCCTGAAAGAAGTTCCAGGACTACTTGGCCTTGCATCTTTATGTGTGAAGCTATTGCTCTTCTTGCAGTGTCATCTTGACAACCAAACATCCCACCTGCCGAAATCAAGTGTCGGATTAGTATATCTGATGAAGCCGAACGGCCTTTGTTTCAGAAGATCAAGTGGTGTCATTCCATTCGCATCACGAATATTCACATCGATTGATTTCACAGACATCAGGAGTTCAACTTGATCTGTATGAACACTACCAATGATGGCCATGTGAAGAGCAGTCCTCCCATCATTGTTTTTAGCATTAACAATATCTTCCATGCTGAAACTCCTTGCTTGTACCAGTTGCTTCATAAGATTAACATGTCGGTCCACTCTTCAAAAGCTAGTGTTCTGTAACTGGACACTGCCAAATGCAGAAATGTTTCCCCATCATTGTTTCTTACAGAGATCAATGAAGGAGATGCAAGAATCAAAGCCTCAACAACAGTTGATTGACCCCTGTAAGAAGCAACATGCAAAGCTGCGTTGCCCTGATCATCTATGGGGTCTATGATATCGAAAGATGCAACCAGATATTTAACAACCTATACAAATGAAACATTGTTTTCATCAGTAAAGTAAAAGAAACAATCATCCAAAAGATTTAGATTCCTTCATTTCAGGTTATTAAGATGCCCATGAGCCTAATCTATTGCTGTTTAAACTTCATTCCAATCACCTATATATGGATTACCTAGCACATTAACAAGAACATATAAGACAAACATGTTGTAGAATAGTTTGAGACTAACCTCAACTTGACCTTTGTCACCTGCAGCATGCAATATAGTTGAGCCATGCTTATCTCTGTAAGCCAAAATATCAGTGTAATCACAAAGTTCCTTCAAAACCTTTAAATTTCCTCCTCTAGCAGCAGCATGAACAGCTCTGTTGGTAATTTCCCATTTATAAACTGAAGGAATTTCCCCACTGTGCTCCTCAAATCCGTCGCCTTTGGCTGTCATAAACCTCGGTGAGACTGCAAAATCATATAGAACCCTGAAAACATCGGAATTTTTACCCCTTGCAGCAGCATAAAGCACATCAGTAACACCATACTCCCCTTCTCCAAAAACCAGTAGAGGGTTTATTTCAAGTAGTTGTTGAACAAAACCCAAGTCTCCTGCTGAGGCAGCAGTATACATAAGCCATCCACCATAACCAGCTCTTATAAGGGAACTCTTTGCTTTCTTCGATTCACATTCAAGGAGAAGCTTCCTAGCAACTTGTGAACGACATTTAGCAACATCATTAAACTGTTCCTCATCGTCCCATACGGTCTCGAGGCGGTGGATCCTCCTCAAAGAGGTAAGCTTGATGAGGTGATTGCCATCTATCCTAAGAAGCTCCCGGACCAAATCATAGTGGCCATTAGCTGCCGCCCAATCTATGGGAGATGCATACCACCATTGATTCCCATTGCTTTCCCAGCAAAGAGGGAAATATGTAGGAGGCATGATGAATATGATTTTTCAAGAGACACTAATGAAATATTAACTACAAAAATGAACAAATTCCTATAGCAAGTCAATATTTAGAAGATCTTCTTAAATATAAAACAAAGAGCAAGGCCCTACTCAATTCAATGCTATAAAGCTTAAATAAAGGTGGAATATACAGAGTGGGTTCAAAGAAAGAAAGGTTCAACCAAAAACAACTATGAAAGTAAAGCTTAAATAATTTAAAGTGTTGAAAAGTCTATCCAGAAAGATACTGATAATGGTTTAACTCTTTATAAACCCAAGCAGTTGAACCACCTGCATCAAAAACCAAAAACAGTGAAGAAAAAAATGATTTCTTTCAAGTTCTGATGGCCAAAAAGCAGAGATTTTAATGAATAAATAACATCAACTGTATGATATAAGAAAGGGAAATAACAATCAGGGCTCTAACAAAAGTTGAAGACAGGAAAGAAGGCATGCATTTGAAGAAAAAAGGTTTATATGGAATAAAATAGTTCAAAGTCCAGAATCACAACTGTTCCAAGAAGATATCAGTACATGAAAAAAAGATCATATTGGAGTTCAACAGATTCTTGGGTTATTCAAAGTGTTGACCAAATATAATAGTAAAAGAAATTAGAGTAAAATAATAATATAATTAGGTAAAGACTCCTTTTTAACTGTGATGCTAATGATGATGATAAACGTGTGAGGTTGAAGATTAGTGCTTTTTTTTTCTTCTTTGATATTGACAGTTAAATTGAATATCGTGTTGGACTTTAGTCTAGACTTGAAATACTTGGATTATGTTTCAAGAAAAGTCATAGTTAATGCCAACATGATTCATTCTTGTTATTGATTGATAGGAGACTGTTCTCTGTAACTTGTTCGTGAGTTTCATGTTGTACTATGTTAGTTGGATTCAAATACGAATGTGATACCTTTTAATTTTAAAGTTTTTTCATAAATTTTTAAAAAATTTAGTGTTCGAAGATAATATCGCCTAACTATATTTATTACATGTCATATACTTAAAAAAATAATCAATTATATAAAGAAACATAATCGTGAATCAAAGTTAAATTTATTTTAAAAAAAAGGAAAAGAAAAGTTTTTGGGAGTAAATCCCCAAGTACTTGCCTACTCAGAACACCATGCAACATGATGGAAGATCAAACTTATGATTTTAACTTGAAACTGAAGTGTTTATATTGTTCATTTCTTCTCATGCTCATGTCAAACACAAGGCATGTGCCAGGTTTCAGGAGCATGTAGGAAAGCAAAGTCAATGCAATGTGGAAAAAGCAAAGTTGATTACTTCATCAAAATAACCAAATATTTCAAATGGAAAGTCCAGGAGGAGACTTGGATTGAATTTTTATTTAATTTTGGGATAAGAATGAAGAAGATATGGTGAGCTGTGGCATCTGAACTATTTGGTAAGCCTCAAATCCAACTACTCATAAACTTGTATTACACAGCTCTAAAAGCAAAAGAAGGACAGGTTTAACATTTATGACTTCTAACACAATTGAAAAGGGCTGAAAATAAAAGATGGGTTTTATGCTTTATCAACAATAATGCAGGTCTTGTCTAATTCCAGTCCCCTTGTTTCCACCTTTTTATCTTTTATTAATCTGTGCTATTACAGGTCTCTTTCTTACCTTTAATGGGAGATAAGAAGTTCATCTTCACATGAGCATACCAGCCACTTGCCCTCATATATACACATACATGTGTTATTGTAAATCTAAAGGGTTCCTAGACGCAATTCACCAAGATACTAAGGGTGACATGAAAATATTTGCAGCTATGAAGCATGACTTTAGCAAGCAAGTTATCTGCATGCAAACCTTTTTCAAAGGTTAGAGTGAATGACCAAGAGCAAAATTGCACCAAATGGGAACCAATTGTCTATTTAAGGGATCAAATGGACCACCCAAGTCCATGACACAAGGGAGGAAAAGCATATAGCTATCACGCTGAATCTCCTAATGAATGATAACTCAACATCCCCACCATTTATTTTGGGAATGTGGGGCAAGAGAATGTGGTTATCACTTAATAACTTACAATGCCAATGTCCAAGACTTTGGGGTCATTTTTTAGAGTAATCTAAAGGTGTTTAGAAGGTCACATCTATACACATATCTTGTAGAAAAAAACGATTGAACTTGAATTTTAAGATGAACATCCCGCTTTTCCACCGGGACCACGAGTGAAACTTAATGATGCAATGAACATTTCTAGTGCATTCGGAAAAGTATCCTTACATGATTAAATATGAGTTTAGCATAGGGACAGAAAGGAATGTAACAATTCTAGTGTTTGGCATTCATCACTGATGTAGAAAATTCATAATATAACCTTCTTTTACCTTCAAGTCATTGTTATGTTGAGTATAATGATTCCACGGCACTGTAGCAAGTAGCTATATAACAATTCTTTATCATTGAACATGGTACATTATTTCTGCTAAACAGAAATATTGAAGTTTGAAAATAATGAGAAAAAGAAAAACCAAAAAGATATGAACGAACAATGCAAAGCTGTATTTGAAAATATAGAGATACGCTTAATTATTTGTGCTGTAACATAATTTCAGTTCCATCATTACACAATGCAAATCAATCAACATAGGGAAACTCAGAAGATTAGGCTCATGTTCCTGATAAAGAAATAGTGTTCATAGAAAGTATTTTTATGCTACCATCAGTTTTTGGCCTTGACTGAATTGTTTTCTTTTATCCGAGCTCGGTTGTCCAGCTTCACAAAGCGCTTAAGATCTTCATATGGTAGTGTTTCAATGTTTTTCCTTCTTAGCTCACTCAATGCCGGACGCTTATCGATCAGATGCCACAACCAATCAGGGTACTCAGAATCCGGCAAGATCTTTGGATCCACTCCATCCTTGAGTATATTTGCACCAACCACAGTTGTGGACTTGACTTCTTTGCTGAGTGTTGACGCTTTGGGAGCATCACTGGCTGCACCTTTAGAGCCCTTCTTGGCTTTGCCAGCCCCAGCAGAAAATGCCCGTTGACCCAAACCAAATGCATCCTTGGCAATGACACTTTTCATTGATCTGATATGACTTAATGCCATGACTTTTTCCCTGTAAAATTTATGTCAATAATTGTATAAATGTACAGAGAAGAAGAAACATGTTTGTTTATTTATTTTTATATCAGTGAAGCAAAATCATCAATTCGAACCAAATAACTTTGATAAAGGGGTCAACCAATCATAATCCATATATAGTAATCCACAGAGTTGATTAGTATCTGCTTTCTTCTATTAGCTTAAAATTATGGTAAAAGAAAATTGTATCCTCCCCTAACAAGTTCTTAGGGTATCTAATCACAATCACAACATTTTATAGGATCCCATTTTTACTACAACTCTTCACTTTTTCCCATAACCAAGTTTGAGACATAGTAGACACCTCAGATAGACACATACACGATTCTTGGACCCTCCAAAAATAAGGAAACAAATAAAAAACTTGTTGACACTGTACACATGTTGGATGTGAAAAAACACATTGAAATTTCTCAGGATTGGGTACTCCTTTGTTGATAAAAACAAAGAAGAGTGCCTGGATACAGTTTCCTATCACATTAAGAGATGCTCACGAAGTTAAAAGGTGACAATGAAGTTTCTCAAAAATGTTTGTAAGCTACAAACAGGGGTTAATACTCATTAATGAAAGCAAAGCTGCTAGATAACAAAAAAGAATAAACGCATGGAAATTTCTCAGGATTGAGTATTCCTTTGTTGATAAAAAGTAAAAACAAAGAGTGCTTGGATAAAGTTTCCATTCATATTAAGAGAACCTCAAGAAGTTAAAAGATGACATTTAGAAAGGATAACCATGAAACTGCAGCTTCATTAGAATTTAGAGTTGTAAATATTCAAGAAATATGGCCATCTTACTTTTACTTTCCAAAGAAGAGCCCATCCATTTATACTATATACAATCCTATCACGAGTCATTCATAGCATGAATCCGATCTACACAATGCTGAAGATTATACAATAGCAACAATCTTAAAGAATGTAAATGCAGTCAAAGTTCACACTAGAAAGTTTATACTACCAGAATATGCTACTAGGATTCAAATTTTACAAAGACAGACATTTCTCATGTATCTTCATCATTCAAATCCAAACTCCAAATGCCATGGAAACAAGATTTAAAGCTTCTTAAAACAATTTTCAAGCGTCAAATCAAATATATTATTATGAACACACTAAGTTATAAAGCTTCATAGAAATGATCAAACAAGCATCGATTCCAGCAAACGAAAAAACATATGGCCTTGGTTTCAAAGAAATCAATACAAAAAGGTTGATTTTTTATCTCGATTTCAGATATTTATTAGTAAACAAACGGTGAAATAGAGAAAAGAAATGAGATAAAATGGGTTACCTTTCTTAAGAACTCGTACAGTTCAAATGTAGAGTCCCCTTCTCCTATGTAAATTTAGGGGTTTAGGGTTTCTGAGAGGAGGCTAAAATGGAAGCCTGGACATGATGAAGAATCTTAATTCTGTTGGGCTGGACTGTGAAACATTGGGTTTGTTTAAGCTCACCATTTTTGTGGTTAAATATTTCGGACCTGGACTCCACCACTGTGAAACATTGTAGGTTCAATTTTGTTGAGTCCACGTTTGTTGACTTGTAATATAAATAAATTGGGGTGTTTACTGTCGGATATCAGTTCGGATCTTATTTTTTGGATATCCGGATTTTCAAATTGATAATCTAATGATTCGTATCCGATATGAAAAAAACGGATATTCGTATATTTGGATATCGAATATTCGGATCAGATATTTGAATATCTGATTATCCGAAAATATAATTTGATTAAACTAACTTTTCGAATTTGATGGTTATATTTTTGAAAATTTTGAAATTTCGAATATAGTAAACAATAAATTATTAAATACAACAAGATTCACATCTATAAAAGTTTTAATTTTTTTTAATATAACAAACAGTAAATTGTTAAATATAACAAGATTAATATTAATAAATATTTGAATTTTTGAATAATTCGAAACTTAAAATATTTTGGTCCATATTCAATCTGAAAACTTAAAACCGAATCGAATATATAATCCAGAAATAAAACTAGATCGGATATCCAAATTTTTACATCGAATCAATAAATAATCAAATTGAATCGTCTAGATCGGATATTTTTTAACACCCCTACAAATAAATATCTTACTTATGTTAATTTAATTTACATATTTAAATTATTTTTAAGTTAAATAAATGATTATTGTACCTTTTGAACAAAATTAATATTTCTTTTTCAAAATAAGCACATAAAATATATAGACCAATTTTGAGCTTTGATCGCAGATCAAATTTGGCTCAAAATTAAATAATAATAATAATATAAAATACAAATTTAAAAACTCTAAACAATATAAAAACCACAATATATAAAAAAAATATCAAAAAAAATATATAAAAAAAACCACTAATCCAACTCTATCAACATAAATAATTAAATATTGAGTTTTAACGCTCCAAAAAAATAGAGCGTTTACAAAAATATTAGAGTAAAAGACGAGCGAATCTAAGAGAAAATTTGAATGAAATAAAAAAACAACTAAATATAACTTGTATTTCACAAGATTTATCTTACGATTTACAACGAACAATATAATATTTCACAAGATTTAAATGGTAAAAGACTTTCAAATGATATCAAAGACGATATATTTTGAATATAGATTGATCCAACGATGAATTTACGATTTTAAAAGAAATTAAATTTAAATATTTTTAAAATTTACTCTTTGTTTGACATTATTGCACTAGGTACTTGGGACATAAACAGATCTAAATTTTGGTTGTACTGACGAATGGAAAAATTATCTGATAAATCTTGTTCATATCAAAAAACTGATGAATCCTAAAAATAATAGAATAAGATTAAGTTTCAAAAAGATCATAATTTGATTAATCTTTGACTCTCGACACAAGCACGATATAGGATTCTCAGACCATAAATCATTCTTAATAACTCGTCTTAAATAGATATTATGTCATTTATTTGACTCCAATGCTCACACACCTAGGCTCCACATAAATTTAGGAGAAAATCACTTACACTATGATAGTTCGTTTTTTAGTAAATGATAAAAGAGATAACAAAAATCTAATATCATATTACTTTAAATAAACTTTTCAAGTATGATGTAAATAAATATTATATTCTTTTAATTAAAGAATAAAAAAAATAACGACGATAACAGTTTGTTAACCGCTAGTTTTAAAAAAAAGTATGCTTCTTCACATTTGTTTAGGGTATGAGACTAGACAAAATAACCAGTAGGATTGTAAACAATTAGGTGATAATGCCAGTAACTGTGACACTGACAAAGATAATAATGATAAGATTAAAAACAAAAGGTAGTATAAATGAATAAAAAAATTATTTGATAAATCTTGTTTACCATGTTATCTGTAATCTTAATTAATTAAAATCTTTTATTTTAATTTTTTAAGGTAAATAAAACCCACAAACCAAGTTGACGGCCTAAAAGAAAACATTACCATTGCATAACCCACAAAATATGAACTACAGTGGGAAAAACAAGTACAATGAAGCACGAAACATTTAGGGTAGTTTGGTTCACGAGATAAAAGATTATCATTAAAAATAAAATTATCGAAATATTTTAATATTTGACACATTATTAAGAATGTTATATTATTTTATTTGATTTGTCTGGCAAGAATATAACATTATAATGTTTGATTAAAAATATATAAAATAAAAAAATATATATTTTACTAAATTATCTTTCAGATATATTTTATTTTTTAATAAGTTAATTTTTTAAAACTAAAATTAAATTTATCATAATATTTCTTTTAATTTTAAAAATAAAAAAGTTGTAACAAATTTATAAAATAAACATATTCTCAAATATTAAATCACAATTGAGATAATAAAATAATAAATTTATATAAAATCAAAAAATAAATAAAAAATATGATCGGAATGATTAAGTTAAAACTGGGAATAATATGTTATGTATTTATTTTATTTTATTATCAAAATTTTATAAAAAAATTTAAATATTTTATCGAATATTTTTATAGCTATGATATTTTTATTTAAATATTTTTTAAATATGTGTAAAATTATTTAAATATTAAATCAATATGGAATAAAGTTATTCAATGAATTTATTTTATTTAAAGAATACAAAGAATTTAAATTAGAAAAATTTATTACTTCAAGGATAATTGTCTAACATGAAAGGAATTAACTAATACCTAAGAAAATATTGAGAATTACATTCCCGCAATATTGACAAAAAAAGCTATTATTAATAATAATTTTTTCCAGATAGATGAGAATAAAACAAACCAAACAAAGAAATAAGATTTCGAAAAAGTTACTCTCTCAAATAATGATCTTTTTCACAACTAAAAGTACTTGGGAGATAATACTGAAGCAACACTTCACAAAAACATATTTCCCGTGCAATTCGATTATTCTTATTGCGTCTCTCTTGTAAATTAAAACGAAAACAGGTAAAGCTCAATCAAGCTTAAAGCTTGGGTACACCAACCACAATCCCAACAGTCACTTAGCTTGAAACAGAAGCCATGTGGCGGATCAAGTCAATAACACGGGAACTGGGACACAAGGAAAAGAACATTAGAGAGCACCAAAATAAGGAAAAGGAATGCTCTGGTCGAGCGTATAGTACACTTCCAAGCTACACAAAAAAGGAAATTAGGAAATTAGGACAAGTCACTTACCTGTAACCCCACTCGTTGTCATACCACGCAACAAGCTTAGCAAAGTTGTCGTTCAGAGCAATTCCAGCCTTGGCATCAAAAATGCTAGACCTGATAACAAATCACACAAAACATTACTTCCAATTTCATTATCTAAAGCCCCTTGGCTATGTTACTCAGACTAGGTTTTCCAGGTATTTGGATGACTCTTTGAAAGTCATATACCCTCACCAATGTCCGAATTACAGATATAGGTACTTAAAAATTAATGAAAAGTCAGTAACATAGCTTCTAATATGAAGCATACACAAGAAGTTATACCTGCTGTCTCCAACAAAGTCAGTTGAGACCAAATCTTCATCTACATAACCAAGAATTCCCTTCAAGTTGGTTTCAGATTCAGCCCTATGCACAACAAAGGACAACACAAAAGAATTCAAATTTAGCTATCTTAAGGACAACTTAAGAGATCACTATGTTATAATCCTTACTTGATAGCAGCCTTAATATCTTCATAGGTAGCCTTCTTCACAAGTCTCACAGTGAGGTCAACCACAGAGACATCAACAGTGGGAACACGGAAAGCCATTCCAGTCAGCTTGCCATTCAATGCTGGCAAAACTTTGCCAACAGCCTTCACATGATGACCAACACAATTAACAATCAAACTTCAATTCCAGAAACAACTTAACAATACATGATAAAGCATTTGAGAATCTAAAGATTATACCTTGGCAGCTCCAGTGCTGCTAGGAATGATATTGAAGGAAGCAGCTCTACCACCTCTCCAGTCCTTCATTGATGGACCATCAACAGTCTTTTGTGTAGCTGAATAAAACAATAAAAGCATCAGTCAACCATACACTAATGGTTGCAACAAGAAGTAATATGAGAGATAAGTGCTTACCAGTAATTGAATGGACAGTGGTCATAAGACCCTCAACAATCCCAAATTTGTCATGGATCACCTACCATCATGATAGAAGTCAGTTATCAACTCAAAGATAAAAACTATTTGCCAGATGCAATTACCAATAGACGAGGAATTATTATTACCTTGGCCAATGGGGCAAGACAGTTGGTGGTGCAGCTAGCATTGGAGACAATGTCAAGTTCAGGCTTATATTCCTTCTCATTGACACCAACAACAAACATGGGAGCATCCTTACTGGGAGCAGAAATAATAACCTTCTTTGCACCACCCTGAAAAGCAACAAAGCATTAGCATAACCCAAATAAGAATACCAAACGTAAAAACCAAGACATAATTAGGTTCCAATCGACTTTCTTCTCATAAAACCACAAATTTACATAAAGCTAAAATTATTTTTCACAAACCTTCAAGTGAGCAGCAGCTTTGTCCTTGTCTGTGAAAACACCTGTAGACTCGACAACGTACTCGGCTCCAGCCTCAGCCCATGGGATTTCCTCAGGGTTTCTATAATCAACCAAAAACCAATTAATAGAACAGTTTTATATGATAAAAAATTCCATGCTCATCTTTTTAAACTAAAATAAAGTATTACCTGATACCAAAGACAGTGACGGGTTTTTCACCAAAGAGAAGGGTCTTTGTGTCCTTCACCTTAAGCTCATGGTGCTTCCATTGACCGTGAACACTGTCGTACTTAAACATGTAGGTCTATACACACAAAATTATCGAAACATAACAATAATCAAATTAGTTTTAAGAAAATCTTATACACCATAAATATAATTTTATCAAGGTTCTTCAAGTTAAAACTAGCAAAATCAGTTAATTTTCACAAACCTCAGCTAGATCTATCTTCTGATAGATCTATCATTGGTAAATGTTTAAAAATCAAGTCCAGAAAAATAAGTTCAAATCATCACTCCTCACAGATAACTTTTTATCGATCTAAAAAATTTGAAACGAAAACTAATTCAAAGATCTATCTAGTTGTACATGCAAGAAAGAAACTAAGCTAAATTTACTAAGTAAAAAAAAAAAAGTAAGCATACGAACCATGTAATCAGTGGTGATGAAAGGATCGTTAACAGCAACGAGTTCAACATCATCGCTTTGGAGAGCAACTCTCGCGACCAAACGCCCAATCCTTCCAAATCCTGCACCAAACACCAAAAAGAAAATCAAATACAGGA
The DNA here is from genome assembly GCA_035048815.1 of Abelmoschus esculentus. Classification (NCBI taxonomy): domain Eukaryota; kingdom Viridiplantae; phylum Streptophyta; class Magnoliopsida; order Malvales; family Malvaceae; genus Abelmoschus; species Abelmoschus esculentus. The sequence goes on from JAUCBN010000066.1 coordinate 2,907,719, forward strand.
TTTAAAAGTTGAAAAAAATGAAACAAAATTGTTTAAAAAAAATATAAATTTTTACCATTGATTCCGATCTTGATCTTTCCCATTATGGAAAAATTAACAAATAATCTCTGAAAAAACGGAGCAAAAATAAATTATAAGAAAGTGGAGTGAAGGTACGATTGTATAGTGATGATGGAGAAAATGTAGAAGACAACAGCATTTATATATGCTGACGGAATTTTCGAAAAGAGAAAAAGTACAAAAAAATCGTAGTCCTTGATTTAAAGGATCTCGTGATCCAAAAATTTTACCAAATGATGAAAATGATAAAATACCGATTTAAAAATTTTAAGAACTTGTGGGGAAATTTTATTAAAATATTATTTTTAAAATTTTCTTTATTTTAATAGAATTTAATTTTTTTAATATTATATTTTTTATAATGAGTTTGGAAATTATATTTTTTGTCATCGGTTTTAAATAATAATCAAATAAAATTAAATAAAAACTTAATGTTATAATAATAGATATCGGATTTGAATAGTAAAATATTTTGGCATGTAATTTGTAAAAGTATTATTTAAAGTCAATGTCTTTTGACACTGATTTTAATTTTTTATTATATTTAATCTAATTATTATTTAAAGTTGATGATGAATAGATGATTAAATCTTGATCATTAAATCTTTTAAAATATTTGGAGTTTGAGATTTAAAATTTTAAGTTAATAAAAAAATTAATTTTTTTAAATATAATTTTTATTATTTTATATTAATGTCAAAATATTTAAATCATTATTCTTAGTCTAGTGTCAAACCTATGTTATTTGTCTTAGAATTGCAGGTTCAAATTCTTTTATTGTCCATTTTCTTTCTTATATTTTTCTCAGTCGTATATTAAGTCTGGCTTAGTAGCAAAACTGCATTGTTTTCAACTTGTCCCAGGTTTGAATCTCTTTGGAGTAACCTCTCAAATCGGTATAGATACATCCGACTCGAACGAGCTATACGGAGAATACTGAAACTAATTCGGAGACTCGTCCTGATAAACGATCATAATTTTTTTTTCTTTTTTTTTTTATCTTGTTTAGATGTTTTAATTAGATCTTACAAGTTCTTGCAAGGACTGAGTTCAATTGTAACGGAAAACGATGAAAAACGAGTCTTAGTTTTTATCGAACAAGTTTTTAAGAACCTAATTATAATTTTCATAAATTTAAGGACTAAACATGAAATTTACGTTACCAATATTTAATTACGTTCATTACATACTTAAGTATCAAATTTCAACTTAAAACGATGCTTACAAATCGTTTAATTGTATATTCAAAGTTTAATGACTAAAACGTAAAGTTTTAAAATTCATTTTAGTCTATAACAATAATAACGGCCAGGGATATCAGAAACCTTAAATAGAGGTAAAACTGCATTGCTTTCAGCTTGTCCCAGGTTTGAATCTCTTTGGAGTAAAAATTTTGGTGAAAGAAAAATTTAATAAAAATATTCAATAATAAGTTTATTTTATTTTATTAAATTAAAATCAAAATAATAAAATATATAAATATTTAAGTAGAGAGATTATAACTTTTTCATACCGGGATTCAAATTCATACAAGATAAGACAGGATGAGCATTCTTGATTACTAGGCCAATCAATGGATCTCATATAAAAAATTATTTAAATAATAATATAATATATTTATTAAAATTAAAAACATAATAATTATATCGATATCAACCATATAATTAAATGGTAATTTATATAATTTAAAAAAAATCTCCAAACTTAGAAGAAAAACGTATCAAGAAAAATATTCAGTACTATTACCTTCATCTGCATGTCAGCTCGATGCCACCGAAAGATACTGCAATCGTGGAAATGCAGCAAGACACACCAACAACAAACTCGTGGAATATGCATTTTGTTTCAAAATAAAATCAAAATTTTCGATCAATTGAATGAAAAAAATTAATACTTTATGCATGGAATGTTTTATTATCTTATATAATAATATATTTTTATTTTTTTGGATAATAAAAAAATTACCATTTATCTAAAAAATCGATAATTTTTACAATTTATTTAAAACGTTAAAAACAATAACTGATTAAAATAATAAAAAATAGGGTAAACTATTACGCTAGTCACTTTTGTTTACCACCAGTACACTTTTAGTCACCGATTTTGAAAAACGACCAGTAATGTCACTATCGTTTTCGGGGTGTAAAGTTTTGGTCACTCTAACGTTAAGTGCCGTTAAATATTAACGAAAAGATGATCTGATATAATAAAAAATGATAAATTACTTAAATAGTCCTTAAACTATTATTAGATTTTTGTTTTATCTTTAATTTAACTCTAAAAAATTTAAAACTTTATATTTTTACCATCTTCCTAAAAAATCCTAACCCTAACCCACCCTTATATAATTTATCATTGGTTTCGGTTTCGAAAACTTATTCATCGTCTACTCTTCTTAACAAATTTTCAATGCTTTTAGGACAAGAACTTGTTGACAGAGGGAGAATCGTTTACTCCTGTCCAAAGCGGAGCACAACTAATCTGGCGTCACGAATCCACCCACCACATTCAAGTTCGAAAAATTGAACAGTGAATCTATACATGTAAGAGAAAAGACTTTCTTTTCCCTGTTACAGAAGTTACTAAGCAGCTGGTAAAATAAAGACTTAATTTTTTTTTTGTAACAGAAGTTACTAAAGAGATGATAAATGACGGACATGTTTTTTAGTTTTACAACTTTTATAATAATGTCCATAAATTTTTCCCCCCGGTAAAGAAACATGAAAATGGTGATAATTTGATACTGATTTCATGAACGAGATAATCGAACGTACGTAGAAAAGAGAAACATGAAGAAAATCTGCAGAAGTTTAACTGTAATTATTATCGAATAACGAACAGAATCGAAAATATGATGCAAAATTTCAGTGGGAAGCATCTTCTTCTTCGAAGAATTTGGTGTATTCCTTAGAACCCATCAAAGATTCAAGTTATGATGGACTACTGGGTTTCACCTTTATCATCCATCCTTCTTTATATGGGCTTGAATTGATCTTCAACAACCAAGATTTTTTAAATATGTTCTGTCGATTGCTAAGCAGAGACAAAACAAGAAAAAAATATATAAAAGTTAAGAAGTTTTCTTTACCGGGCCAGGAGCTTCACTGAGTTTGGAGTTAACCTCGACGATTTCGTCCGAAATCGGTGAATTGACATCACTAGTTGCAACAGCTCCAAAACCTTTTCCTTTGGAAACTGAATCGCCAGGCTCTGGCAGCTCGACGAACACTACTTCTCTTAGATGGTCCTGCGTGTATATACATGAAATTTAAAGTTGATTCTTTGAAAGCCAATAATTTAGATCCAGAAAGCATCGAGTGAACTTGTTATCCGTAAGTAAGGTCTTTAGTTTGAATAATATTGATAAAAAAGACGATAAAGAAGTTTTCGAAATCAAAATCAAGGATCCTGAGGCAAAACCGAAATCAATGATAAATTACATAAGGTTAGGGTTAGGATTTTTTTGGAAGATGCTAAAAATATAAAGTTTTAAATTTTGAAAGTCAAATTAAAGATAAAACAAAAATCTAATAATAGTTTAAAGACTATTTAAGTAATTTATCATTTTTTATTGTGTCAGATCATCTTTTCGTCAATATTTAACGGCACTTAACGTTAAAGTGACCAAAACTTTACATCCCGAAAACGATAGTGATCTTACTTGTCGTTTTTCAAAATCGGTGACTAAAAATGTACTGAAGGTAAACGAAAGTAACTAGCACAGTAGTTTACTCTAAAAAAAAATATCAGTTTTTTATTATTTTTAAACGATAAAGTATATAGAATAATAATTAAAGGAAAATAAAAGAAAGGAAAAAAGCTTAACCACAGGAACCAAAGTCGACTTATTGGCCTTTGAAGAAAATGAAGTATTTATCTAAAAAAAGGAAGAAGAAAAAAAAATTGAGTGAAGAGTATGAGTGTTCATTGTTGGATATCGGATCGGATTCGATTTAATTTTTTTGGATTTTTGGATCAATGATATAATGATCCGTATGCAATCCGAAAAAATATATATCGTATATTCGGATATCGGATACTCAAATATCCAATTATCTAAAAATATAATTTGATTAAACTAATTTTCGAATTTGAATGTTGTATTTATAAAAATTTTAGAATTTCGAATATAATAATTAGCAAATTACTAAATACAACAAGAATTACATTTATAGAAGTTTCGAATTTTAAAATTTTTGAAAATAACAAACACTAAATTGTTAAATATAACAAGATTAATATTAATAAAAATTTGAATTTTTAAATTTTTGGATAATCTAAAACTTGAAATATTATGATCCATATTCAATCCGAAAAACTTAAAATTAGATCGGATATCCGATTTAAAAATAAAAATCAGATCAAATATTCGTATTTTCGAATCAGATCAATGAAATAATTGGATCAAAACACAGAAGACAATCTATGGCCACCAACCTACTTCCTCATTTGAATATGATAATGAAGAAAATGAGGTTCACAAAGCTACCCACTTTTTCTGATCTATGATATTTGCCATTAACATGTTTAAAAATTATTTAAAAATTAAATACAAGTAATATTAGAATGGCATAAAATTAAAAAAAAAATTAAGATGTAACTGAATAATCATTATATTATCATTATACAAGTAATATTATTTACTTTTTCTTGTGTTTCTGCGCTCATAAAATAAAGTAATTATTTATATTTTAATATAAATATAGATTTAAATTCATATAAAATAAAAATAGACGAAAAGAAATTCACTTCTCCCATTAAAAATCTCCTCAAATCCCTTGTGAATTAGCTGTAGAAATCGGTCAATCGAAGTTTTAACTCCGATGTCTAGCTCCCCTTTCCTTGGTTCCCTGATGCTGTCCGTCATCCAAAAGGAACATCAAATGTTATATTAACTTATAGATGGGTACAGGTCGAATTTTCGACTCACTCAAATCCGACTCAAATATAAATATCTAAATCCGAATCTGATCCAAATTGAGTATTATTTTCAAAAAATTCAACCTGAAAATAAATATCATAAACCCGACTTCGATCCAACCCGACCTATAAAAAAATAAATTTATGGACTAAATTGTAAAAAATAATTTTCCTAGGACTTAATTTTAAAAAATATAATTTTAAGGACTAAATTATAAATAAAAAATAATTTTAAGGATCTAATTACAAAAGATATATAGATAGATGACCATTATTATAAATATCCCTAAAAATTTATGAAAAAATTATATATTTAGTCCCGGGTTGGGTCGGATATTATATACCCTAAACCCAAATCCGACTCGACTTGATGCCACTTTAAAAAATCACCCGATCCGACTCGACCCGAACTTGATTTTTTCATCAAAAAACTCAACCTGATCGAATCGGATCATATCAAAACCCGATCGGTCTGGATAAAATATTCATCTCTATATTAACTACAACTCTTTTTTTAGAAAAAGAAATGACAGATTTTTCTTTTCAGAAAAATGGAGAAGAAAGCACTAAAATAGAGAATAAAACGAAATGACAATCCACATCAAAAGCAAAACAATTTATTTAATTTTATAAAAGAAAAGACAGATAATTATAGATGTCAAAGTGCAAGGTTAATATGTTTGCATGAACAGCAAAGCATTTTTCAGGCTTAAAAATTCTAAAGAGTGAAGACTCATGAAAACGATCCTTAGATTCTACACAAAATTAAATGAACAAAAAATAAGAATTTTGCTTCTAAAAAAGAACACCAAAAACTGTGCTAAAACTTGCAATAACGAATTGGACAACCTTTTCATGTCATTTGAATTTAAAGTATTTCATTACCGAAGATGAATTCTTTGGTCTAACACGTTGAACCATCATCAAATGTTTAAATTATCGTAGCAAATTCTTAAACTACCGTAAAATATATAAAACTCAACTGAAACATGTGATTTTTTGTATTTAATAATTAAGGATCTTAGATTAATGGGGTATTTATAATGATGTTTTTTCATTAAAACCATCACTAATTACCATTAATGTCTCTTAACTCTTACTCACACATATGTCTACGAAATGGGAAAAATGAAAACATGGGAAATGTGATAACTACCAATGAACTATAACCTTAGATGGTTGTTCAATATTAAAACCTTAAATTTAAAAATTTGGGTCGTTACAATTTTTTTTTTAAAAAAATTTTGTCATCAAAATTTACCTATTAAAAATAAATACGGGTAGAGCCGTTCTATTTCGTCCTTAACTTTCCATATAACTTTTTTTTTACTTCGTGATTTCTCTATAATATCTTTACGAGTGATATACTCTTGTGAGATTGCTCATTGACTCCTTTTTTTAGCACCGCGATTGATTCTTCTTCATAAGATACCTTTGCGTTGATTTAAAACTCATCTTGTTGAATGATACGGGAAAGATTTAAACGATAACGTCTTAACATGGACTCATTTAATAGGTATAGTAACAAGTTTATCCATGTATTGCTCGGGGAAAGAGGAAATGCAATAGTAGAGTCTGGGAGCAGCTCATTAAACAAGGATCATAAGGGCATATCTCTATATTGGGTGTAGAAAAAGAAGTATGAGATATTCAACCATGACATTTATTAGGGTCGTATGAGTATAAGAATTTCGATATTAATTTTTTGATATATCAAATCTCTTATAAAATTTTTAATCCTCTCATGTTTTAATCATAACTTTGCCCCTATATATAATTTTCATCGAAGGGATTTGTTTTATTTCAAACAGTGGAATTTTGTCTAAAAATTTGCATTTTCAAAGTTCGGACATAACAGTATTTTGATAATTTTTTTAAATAAAATTAATAAAAAAATAATAATTTAAAACAGTTAATCTCACACTATTGTTATATTTTTTATATAAAAAATTATATAGCTCTTCTATAAGATTTTAAACTTAAATCTCAAACTTTAATACCTTAAAACCTAAACTTTAAATCTTAAACTCTAAATTCTAATCATAAACCTTAAATTCTACACCTTATGCACTAATCACATAAATCTTAACTTAAAACCCTAAATTTTAAATTCTAACCATAAACTTTAAATTTTATACTCTACCCTCTAAACCCTTAAACTCGAGAGATTATATCATAGGCCCGTTTCACCACGCTAGCCGTGGTCTCTAACCAATGAAAACCACTCATTCCATCACTAATCAGCCATGTAATTAATATAATTTTCAGAAATTATATTTTTAAAATGACATGAAAATTATGAGTGAAGATTCATTGGTTGGAAAAAAATGAGTTGGAGATTAATGGTGAAGTGGGTGATTATAATTGGATGCACAATAGCTGACGTGGTGAGCCGGGCCATGATATAATTTCTCCTTAAACTCTAACATAAAATTTTAAATCTTAAACTCAGGGACGTAGTCAAAATTTGAGTTAGAGAGCAAAATACAAATGTTTGAAAATGAGAAAAATTCATATATAAAATAAATTAAAAATAAATAAATAAAGAGACAAAGATAATTTTTTTAAAGATAGAAAATGATTATTTCTCTCCGTCCTCATTTAATTTCGCCTCTACTTAAACTCATATAAAACCTTAAACCTTAAACTAAAAATTAAAAAAAATTATAAACTAAATTTCATATAAACTTATACATCAAAGTATTTTCCTTATACTAAAACATTTATGATATTTCTATTTTATATTATTAAAACCAGTTGAGAAAGAATATTCAAATTTGACTAAGGATGGCTACTCTTCGGAGTAAACAATCCACTTGAGCTGCAAAAATTATTTATTTACACTAATAATAAAATAAAAACTTTCAAAATTATAAAAATTATTTTATGAATCGATTTTATCACGTTATCATAATCTTTATCTATTAAAAAGTAGTCAATTAATTTTTATTTTTTATGTTAATTTTTCTTTTTAAATTAATCTTTATCTAATCATCCACTATTTATTTATATGACTAAAAAAGTAAAGATTCACCCTCGGGAAAAATAACATGAAAAATATAAAACTTAGTTGACTACTTTTTAGTGTATAACGATCATGGATGACGTGATAAAACCGGTCCATAAAATAATTTTTCTAAAAATTAGGGAAAAAAGAGAGATTATATCATGAGCCAGATTCGACATGTCATCCGTGGTCCTTAATCAATAAAAATACCTATTCCTCCACTAATCTCCATAACATTAATATAATTTTCAAAAAATATATATATTTTTAAATGACATAAAAAATAATAAAAATTCATCGGTCGAAAAAATAACTTTAAAGATAGAAGTAAAGTAGGTGATAATGATTACATAAGACCATAACTGATATAATAAATCAGAGTCATGATATAATTTTTAAATATATATATATATAATTATCGATAATTTTTTAAAAATTATTAAAATTAAATAGATCAAATAATTTATATAATATATAAAATAATAAATTATCATAAAAGTGAAATTCGTCATTACCGACGCTTATGATAAAAAAAAAACAGATTAATTAATAGAGTAGAGAAAGCAGGTTCTTATTTTAAGACAGGTTTAACTGATGTTGATGGATATGTACTAGAGTTATTTTAATTTTTTACAATTATTTTTTATTAAATTTAAACGTTTATCATTTTTAATAAATTATTATAATAAATAATTATTTTATACATTAAGTAGCTAGGAGTGTTTATTAAGTTGAAAAACTGGTAAGCTTGAATTGTACAATTCAATTAAAACAAAATTAACAGTTAATTTAACTCGAAATTGAGTTTGATTAAAAATCTTATCAAGTCAAATTAAGCAAGATCTGAACTTGATAAATTTATGAACAATTTATTAATTTTTATTTTATGATATTTTGGTGGTAATCTTAAAATTTAAATATTAATAAAAAATCTAAAAAAATAGTAAATTAGTAAAAATTTAATTTCTTAAAAAATTGTATTCCCAATAACTAAAAAATAATTTATATTAATAAAAAATTAAATTTTAATATTTTTTATTAAATATATTTTTTATTATATTATACAAAAAATAGAAAAAGGAGAAAAATCTTTTAGTTTTCGCTTCTCATATAAAAATTACTATCGAAAATTGAAACCTTTAAATTTCTAAGGTATTTTCTCTTTTGTTATTAATTGAAGATTATTGAAAAATTAAAAAAACTCTCATACTCGAGTATCGATTATATCTTTAACTCGAATATTGATTTCATCTCTTTAGACCTCATGTTTATTTTTCTTAAATTTCTATGTTTATATTAAACTCTAATTGTATCACTAGATTTTACATATATTTTTTTAAAAAATAATGAAAACAATTTGGAAAGCTTAACGAGCAACGAGTTGAGTTGAACAACGAGATTTTTTAATAAGCACAAGTTGAGCAAGATTTTATCGAGTTTAACTAGTAACGAGTCAAATCAAATAATATATTTTTAATAAGCATAAATCGAACACTATTCAACTCATAATCAACTGGCTCGATAAACACTCTTACATTGAGGGTGAAAATAAAAATAAAATTTCAACAAAATAATTTTAGAGCTTAAGAATTTACTTTTTAACTTAAAAATTGTTGATATAATTTAATGTTTAAAGTTAAAATTTATAAATTAAAAGTTAAATATCTATTCATATTAACCTAAAATATAACTTTTAAAACTTAAACTTTAAATTTTAATTACAAAACCTAATTTATAAACTCATAAATTTAAAACCCTAAATTAAAAAATTTATCCTAAAATTAAAATATTTGTAATTTTTTTAATTTCAGTATATTGAATATAAATGTATTTTCTGAAAGTCACCACCTAAATTAAACACCAATCGTCCTTGAACCTTGTAGCCCTTTCCTTCTTTCCCGCATTCTCCCCTATTTTTAGCCAACTCTGTTTCTCTTCCCCTGTTTTTTGCCCTTTTAACTTTTCTTCTTCGTTCTCTTTCTTTCTGCATTGCTCTTTGCATGAAAAAGAAGAAAAGTTCGGTCTATACCTTTTGATTCTCTCTTTCCTCAATCAGATTTTTTCATAATATTTTTTTTTTCTTTTGAAATCCCTTGTCGTTCTCCAGTTCTCTCTTTCGTTACCATTCTTCAAAAGTTTCAGCTTTTGCCTCCACGCTCACAAAGAAGGTAAAAAAAATCCCTTTTTTGAGCTTAAATTTGGCTCCTTTCAATTGGTCTTTCACAAGAAACTCTATAGAATTCCTGGTGTCTTATGGTGTTTTTAGGTCTGGCATGTCACCTGGAACAATGGGTTATCTTGTTTCTATTTGTTAGGCTTATATGTTTAGTTCGTTGAGTTTGGTTTTGAATCATGCTATTTGTTTCAATTGTTGGCATTGTTTAGGCTTCTTGATAGAGGTTGTTTTTCTTTCTTGGATATGTTGGTGATTGGAGATTAAAACAATGGCTTTGAATTGGGATGATTTCGGGAATTCTTTGAGCTTTTGGAGTTGCAATAGGGATGTGGAGAATGATCATTTCAGTGGAAGTGTCAAAAGTGAATCAATAGGGTTTTCTGAGGCTGTTAATGATGACATCATTGATAGATTGCCTGCTGATCCATTTGGGATGGAAATTAGCTCTACTTTTGCTGCAGCAATCACTGGTTGGATTCATGATGTTGAGCATGATTTGGGGTCAGATTTCTATGTATTTGGTATGCAAGATGATGAGGAAAGTAAGACTGCTGATCAACAACATTTGTTTAAGGGTCTCAATTGGGTCTGGAATGGGTCCATAAGTTTCCAACAACAAGAAGGCAATTCTAGTTTCTACGGATTTGGTTCAGAAGATGATGATAAAAGGATTGATGATCAATCATCTGTATTTAAAGGTATAAATTGGGTTTGGAATGGAACCATGAGTGTTCAACAAGAGGATGGTAACTTTGAAATCGATGAAATATCAATCCCAAATGATGATTTTAATGGATTTGGGATCGGTAATGGACTTTCTAATGGAGATTTTGGATTCAATAAAGAAGGTAAAATGTTGGAAGATTGGAATGGAGTTTCCGGTGATGATAGTGAAGGAGATCCTCCAAATAATGCTTTATTTTTTACTCTTGGTTATCTTGGTGTTAAGGATCTCCTTGCTGTTGAAAGGGTCTGTAAATCGTTGCGAGATGCGGTTAGAAGTGATCCTCTTCTTTGGAGGAACATTCATATTGAACATTCACTGAGTAAGAGAATTACTGATGATGCTCTTTTGAAATTAACTAGCAGGGCTCAAGGCACTATTGAGTGCTTGAGTCTTGTGGGGTGCAAGATGATTACTGATGACGGTTTGAGGCATGTGCTCGAAAGCAATCCCAAGCTCACTAAGGTTCGTGTTTGCGGTGTAAGCTACCTTTATCAAGACAATATGTTTGACTTTTTATATACATTAATCGATTTAATATATAATTCATAGATATGCATATATATTCTTGACTGGCATTGACAAGTTGTTTGTTTTATTTGATTTATTACTGTTTTGCCTCTTTTGTTATGTTCTAGTAGTGTTTGGATCTGAAGATGAAAAATTGATTTTCATTTTGGCTACGGTTGTTCATAAATTCCGTTTTATTTTTTGTTTAGATAGTTGATTGGTGTGGTTAATGTGCATTAATCTAATTGTGTATCGTTTTAAGATTCTTAGTATGTAGAGCGATTGATGAATTCTATCACCCGGATTGTTGCCTTTGTTTTTGATAACATTCACCTGATAGGTTCTCTATGTAATGATCTTGTAAATTTAAGACACTATTATTTGGTTATCTTATTGATGATCCTTATTGCCATTAAACATAGATTTCAATCATTTGGTACTCTTGCTGTCATAGAACTTTGAATGTTAATTTCAGTTCTTGCTCTATAGCTCTTAATTGCTTAAGAAAATGTCATATTTTCGTTCCCTTGAAGGTTAGACACCTGAATTTAGTAAATTAATTGCTCTATGAAGCCATGGCAAGTTGATCGGATTTCAAAATTTTCATGCAGTTAAGTGTTCCAGAATGTACGAGACTCAATGTCGAGGGCATTTTGTTCAACTTAAGAGCTTTCAAATCTGCTGGATTCTCGGGAATAAAACATTTAAGAATAGGTGGAAGTTTTAGTGTAACAGAAGAGCAATTCAACGAGTTGAAGTTATTGCTCGGGGTAACTAATTCAGTGCAACCAGGAGAGCGAAAACCACAATTTTTTCGTCAGGGGCAATCCTATATCATGTCCGATGATGATAGGGCAATTGATATTGAAGTTTGTCCTAGATGTCAAAAACTGAAACTCATCTATGATTGCCCATCGGAGAGTTGCAGAAGAACCTATCATGCTGCCCAGTTGTGCAGGGCTTGCATTCTCTGTATTGCACGATGTATTCGTTGCGGTTGCTGTTTTAAGGACTGCGATTATGAGGAAACATTTACCCTTGATTTGCTTTGTTTTAATTGTCGGAAGCAGATGGGTGGCTCTTCTTCGAAGCACGTCTTTCACGAGACAAGGTATGAGTTATGTCTTCATGGCTAGCTTAGAAGATAATACTATTCCCTTCGGATACGGATCCTGGACAAGACACTTTTTGCACAATGCCAACCTACAAAGTGGTTGTTCAATAAGGGCATAGATGCCTAGCAATGAAGTTCACTATAATCAATGCATCTTAAGCAACTTCTCATCATGAGTATTTCCTGCCTTGCTGGATTGGAATATTGAGGTCACTTGTTTTGATGTTGTGGAGAATTGAGGTTGGTTAGCAGGAAGGTGATGTCAAATGCGAGGCTTGAAGACAGATACGCGGGTGAAAACAGAAAAAATGAAAGAATTACCAGGTAGATCCTTCCATGGATTGTGTTGAGTAATCATTTCTTGAAGTGGGGCTTTCTTGGTTGTAAGAACAAGGTATTGTTCATCTGTTCTTCATTCAATCCCTGACAAGAAGCAATCCCGGGAAGTGGCGCGGAAGAAGGAAGGATGCTGCAGAATCTGGATGGCGATGCTCTGCATTAAGCCAGGGCACCATGTTCGGCTTGAATCGGGGAGGCAGCAGCATCAGGATCTTCCATGTTGAAAAGTTGAAGTATGGCTGTAAAATCCAAATTTTCTTTTGGTATTCATATTATGCAGAAAGCTGAATGCCTTTAACCAACTCGTTGGACATGGATGATCTGTTATCATGGCTCCTGGAGTTGCCAAGATGATACATATTCTGACTGTATTTTTAATATAAAATTATAATAATTTCTTAAACTTGTTAATGTGATATTTCCTTATATTTAGTTTTCAATTCATAAATATATAGTTCCTGAATCATTTTTAACAAATTACAGAAAAATATAGAATGAAAATTACGTGTTTCTTTACAAAGCCCGATCAGTAAAATTGGAAGTAGCTAAGCATTGAAGGCTTCTGTGAGATTAAGGTATGGAAATGATAATATGGTCATTAATATATTTGTTGAGATATTTATTTTAGTATAACAATGTTAAAAATATTTTAAAATTTTAAAAAATAATTTAAAATTTATTTAACTTGAAAAAGTATATTTGAAAGCCTTTTAAAGTGTTTTTGACTTAAACAAATATTTTTAAAATAATCTTAGTGTCAAAAACAGGCATTTGATATTTGCACGATACTCTTAGTATCGATATGAATCTTTTTATATCGGTACGATAATATCTTATACCGATATGCATTGTGTATCAATATGTTTTGTATTTATGTGCAATGTCTCTTTTTTGTTTTGATAGGTATTGATATCTACTTTTGCGTACATATATCTAAAGTTACAAAAATATATTTATGGCTGAAATTAAAGTCCCGGCACTTACAAATCAAGGACAGGGTGAACATTTAATCTTAAAGATTAAGAAAGTAAAAAATTTTCATTATATATATATATATATATTCTCTCATAATTCTTTAATCCAATCCTAGTGAGTTCAAAGGAAAAAAATTTTGGACTATGGCTAGTAAGCAGCATCATAGTTGGATCTTTAGAAAACTTCTTAAGTTGAGGGGGGTTGCGGCTTTGTTGCTTACTGCAGGAAGGATGTATGCAATTAGGGACTTATGGAATGGAGTTAGAGAGACGGGGGAGAAGGTGGAATGGCATAAATTAGTATGGTTTGCTCTCCATATTCCTAAACATGCAATCATCACGTGGATGGCTTTACTTGATAGGCTCCCAACTAAGGCAAGATTGATAAGAATGGGGCTTGTTGCTGAGGATAGATGCATCTTCTGTGGATCTGCCATTGAAACTAAGGACCACATTTTTTTTGGCTGTGAATACTCAAGGGATCTATGGGGTCGGATTCTTGGCTGCAGTGGAGGCTCGAGGATAATCAGTGATTGGATGGGGGAGGTTGCCTGGGCAGTTACTCATTTGAAGGGCAAGTCTCCTGGAATTCTTATCCAAAAACTTGCATGGCAAGCTTTCATATATTCGATTTGGGAAGAGCGTAATAGGAGATTATTTAGGGGGATTCAAAGAAATGTTATAGAAGTTTTTGATTGGGTGAAAGAAGTTATAAGCATTAGATTACAACATAAGAATGTTAGACTGCAGAATGTACATCATGATATGTTAGCTGCTTGGGGGTTTTTTGTAAAGAATTAGTTGATTTGTAGCAGATTTCTGCTTTTTTTTGGATAATAAAATGCATAGCCTATCCAAAAAAAAAAATGTAAACACCCGTCTAAAGATATTAAGTTTACAAATGTCAAGATCTCATAATTGAGGGATAAGTTTTAGTCAAGTCTTAAAAAAATTAGAGATGATTAGGAATGAATTCTAAAAGGAAAAAAATTCAAGAATAAATTAAAAAATTTGTAGTGTAGCTATAAGATATTAGAAGTACAATTAAGAGAAGGTCAAATACTATAAAATCGATCGCTTTAAATTATTATATTTTTATTTTTATTTTTGCTCTCTAAATTCAAAGGAAACCTTTAAATCTTCAATGACGATCGTCACTTGAAGTGCATCAAACTTCTCAATATTTAACTAATAGTATTTAACTTTTTAAATACTATAAAACAAAATTAATTTTTATTTTTGTTATAAAATGACACTACATTATTAACTTTCGTTAATTAACTTTAAAAGATAACACGATAAATTAAATTAATGAATAACATCTCATTTAACCTTTTAAATACAACTAAAATTTTATTTTTTAATAGATTTTAACTTTTAAAATTTTTAAAAAATCATTTTTTATAAAAAGCAAATGAATATTTATTATTTATTTTTAGAATTATAATTATATGTAATTATTTTTTATTTTTAAAATTATATTATTTTTTAATAAGTGTACTTAAACTATAACAAAATTAACTAATCTTTATGAAACATACCGAATATAAAAAAATAAAGTGATCATTAATTACTTTAATTTTAAGACAATATTACAGAATCAGTAAAATATACAAGCATGTGAAACGATTCTTCTTTTAACATTAAAAGTTGTAATTTAGTATGAGACGAAACCCTATTTACAAATTGAAAGTTGGGATATCCATGTAGTAACTTCACATATAAGGTGATATAAATTTTTTTTGTTAATTAACTCAAGATTTCCATAGTGTTGTTACTCCCATAGTGTTGTTACTCAATCTAATCATCCAAAATAATAAGATATTTTATACAAATTCTATAATCTTTTAAGGTATCTTGATCAAAATTGTCGTAAGTCTATTTTATTTTCATAATAAAAATTATCAGTAGCACACAATTGACCCATCAATTTTTAATACTGTTAATGTTCGTTCATCATTTGAATAAATTATTTTGATAGTGGTTTCTCACATTATACTACAGTGTCTACTACATCCCTTCAGGTTTTCACTTCTTGTAATGGTAATGATACAATATATTTAGATAATAGTAAATATTTATTTATATTTTACATTGAACGACGCACAATTTTTATGACTGGTAAGCTCTTTCCCTTATAAATACCTTATGTGTTTCTCAAATATATACAAATTTTGTTAGATTCTAAATTATACTAAGCTAATCATGTATCTTTTGAATTCTTTAACTCTCATTTATACTAAGAATCACTCACGAGAACTCTTATTCAAGAAAATAAAATTGATGGTATGTACAATATTTCATGGTGGTTCTTTCCTCGAGTCAATTCAATTAATTGTATGTATGTGGATAAATTACAACACAAGTTTATTCATTCCTAATATAAAGTCTTAGATTTTATGTTATGTATTTGTAATATAATTTATGACTCAATTAGGTTAAAAAAATATTTTTTATTGTGTTTTATTAATAAGAGTCATAAATTATCATTTAGTGAAAATAATATTTAAAGCTCTATTTTTGGGAAAATTTTGGTGTATATTGTTATTTAAATTTATTTTTGGACATATAGGGATGTTTTAAGGATTATTGAGGATATAGGCCAAAATGAATATAACCACGTCACCTTTTGGTTTCGTGGTTTTTTTTTTCTCTTGTTCTTCAGTCGAGCAAGCCAACTTGATTATAAGCCATGAAGTTAGAGTTAGACCACGCCATAAAGAGGTGGTGAGGTGCTTGGGAGAACGTGACCAAGAGGTGGCGAGTTGCATACTGAGAACACCACCAAAGGGTGGTGAGGTGCTGGCGACGTACAAGGAGTTCCTTGCATGGTTCATGCATAAAGACTGAAAAGATTCCTTGCATGATTCTAATAACCCTTTGATTGAGAATGCCACCGAAGGATGGCAAGGTGCAAGAAGATTCTCTGCATGGTTCATGTATGCAGACTGAGAATGCCATCAAGGGATAACAAGGTATAAGGAAAACCTCTGCATTGACAGACAATGCCACCAAGAGGTGACAAGGTGCAGGTTCTCTACAAGAGATTTTTTTTTTTAATTTGTATATATATATATGATAGTTTTGGTTGAAAAAGTTTGTATGTGCTTTTTATATACGTGTAATTTGAGAGAGCAACTGAAAAATTTGAGTGATCTTTTATAACATGATTTCATCAATAATTTATGAGACCGAACCCACATTTGGTCATTGGGAAAAATCTGTTAATGATTTTAGTAAAGATAAAAAAAAATATATTATTCCGATTACGGGAGATGATAATGTGTACTTACTCGATGGTGACGATGTTAAAGCTGTTATGAAAAATGTATTTAAGGATAATAGTGTAACTGTTGAAGATGATGTTTGGACCATGGTTGTTGCTCGACTCGGTTTAAGAAATGAGGCACCTCTAGTTTGGGGTTATGTTAATCTAGATTCCCAACAAGTAGAATCCTCATATTCAGTTTATGTTCCTCTATCCTGTATGTCTGAGGTTGATTATGCTGCAATGCGAGATCCAGAACATCAAGCACACGTATCTGGTTCTTCATCTTCTACAAACTTTGTTAATTGATATTGAAGGACTAATTCAAACAAAAGAAGTTGGACAACTAACAGTGAAGGAGTATTGTATTCGTAGGCAGTCATTATTCTGTGTTGCTGAGTCTAATACACAAACCTATTGTGTATGATGTATTGATTGAAAAAACAAATATCCTTGGTGAGTACAAATTTCATAGTCAAATGTGGGAGGTTTTACGGTTCATTAAACAACACACTTGTTCAAATGTGGTTTTATCACAGGATCATATTAATTTAGATTCTGATCTTATATGTGTTTACATCGGATCTTTAGTTGAACAAGATCCAAAAATTTTGATTGTAGTTTTGGTCGCATCTATCCAAACGCAATTTGGATATGCTCTATCTTATTATAAGACATGGATAGCAAAGTAGAATGCGATGACACAATTATTTGGTGATTGAGATAAATCGTAAAACGAACTCTCAACTCTTTTATAAGCGATGTAAATATTCATCCCTGTAACCGTGGGAAAATATGAAATAAAATCTTCTTTTAACTTACAATGTCAGTTAATTCCTAGTAAAATGATCTTTTATAAATTATTTTGAGCGCTTAATGCATGTATTCATGGGTTTCTATTCTGTAAACGATTGATCCAAATTGATGACACTTAGTTGTACGAGATATATGATCATATATTACTTGTGGTTGTTGCACAAGATGAAGACAATAATATATTTATAGTCGAATTTGTCATAGTCGAAAAGAAAAATGCAAATGGATAAGAATTTTTTTTGAAGCATCTCCATAATCATGTAGTAAAAGAAGATTATATTTATATAATTTCTGATACGGAATAACTCTTTTATTAATAATTGAAAAAGATGATAGATTATGGAAGCCTCCACATGTATATCTCGCTATTGTATACGACATATAGCGTCAAATGCAAAGACCCGTTTAGGAAACAATCAAATTCGTAAAGAGATTTTAAATGCTGATAATTTATAATTTAATTTTATTATTAAATTTTAATTGTTCGCGTTTAGATACCCTTGCCCTTAAATCCCCAAAATTACCATTAATCAAATGTTTATGTTTTTGACTGTCGTTTTATCTTACTTTACACATACCAATACTCCTATATAGGTATAAGTATCCCCATCTAAGTATCGATACTCTCCATCGAGTATCGATACATATTTTATATTTGAAAGGATTTGATGTCAAGCTTGTAACGATATATTATCTAGTGTATCAGTTTCCAGAACCTATATATAAAACCTTGCATCGATCTTTATTTAGTATTTGTACACCTCTTGACTTGCTAATACTCAAAGGTGTTACATATCAATGGAATAATGATACTGATATAACCCTTTACATACTGGTACACAAAAATTATATTGCAGATTTTTAGGTTTGGACTTTGGAAATTATTTCCAACTAGTTCAAATCATCATAATTGACCTTAAAATCAAGCCTACAAGTTATGACGGTTAATCAATTTTATAGGTTTTCATTTTAGTTTTCAAATTTCACTATTAACAATCCCATCATGACATTCAAATATCTAATCATAAAAATCGCGCAAAGAATCATATATATGATATTGAAGAAAACAAGAGAATTGAAAGTATACTAACTTTTCTTCCAAGCACAAAAATATGATCCCAACACTAATTTTAAGCTTTTCTTTTTTCTTAAACCTTAGAAATTCCTTAACTATAACTAAATGTTGTAAAACGAGTCACAACATTAATAAAAAGATTTAAAGATGAATAATGAAGATTTTTAATAACAAAATATGATTAAAACTCTAAATCACCTTCATCACCTTTATTCCTAACAAAATCTCTTTGTCATCAACTACTATAATTCTTAACCATTTTTATCTTCAATGAGAGATCTTTTCTTTGATGTTGAAACTATATCCCTCAAGCTTCAAACCGAAATTATAAATCTAAACACGGTATAGGAAGAGATGAAGGAGAAATGAAAAGATAAAAGGGAAAATATCACCCATGAATTCTTTGTAAAATTAAGTTTTTCTCTTCTCTTTGTCATCCTTTGGGTGAGAAAAATACTCTTCTACCCTTCTCATTCAAAAATACAAAAAAGTCCAACATTCATCCCATATATTATAGCAAGCTCAAAAAAAAGCACACATGACTCTATATCTCGACCTAAACTTAAAGGTCTAAACCTTATGTTAATTTGACCCTCGAATTTTAAAATTTGAGTCATTATATGTGAACACATGTCTATTTTAACTCTAAATTATAAGATATAAATATCGAATCTTAAAAACTTAAACCTTAAATTTTAAACATAAATCTTAAATTTTAAACCTAACAACCTAAACTCATAAATTTTAAAAGTAACAGACTTACGTACATCCAGTGAATAAAATTATTTTTCCTTTTATAACTCATTAGTTAGTTCAAATAATTAACATCCCTAATTATTTTAGATAAAACAATAAAAATGGACTTTTTTTGTATAGCAAAAAGTTCCTTTAGAAAAATCCACATTAACATTTTAACTAAAATAATTCATGGTGAGAGTCATTTGAATTAACTAAGAATATTATAAATCCAAACCTGAGAGATGTTTTAGGGGCTGAACTTGGAACCCATAAGCGAATTAATGAGGCCTCAACTCACAGCCCATTCAATCTTCTCTCTCGCTTTTCCTTTCCCTTCCTGCAATGGAAAAACCCTATAGCTAAGCTCAAGAAAATCCCTGCATTTTCTCAGGAAAAATCAATGGCCGCTTATCTTTTAAACAAAGCCTTAAAACCCATCAAACATCCCAACTTCCTCCCGTCTCTCCGCTCTTTTAATCTCACTTCTATCGCCACCAACCCCTCTGATGTCCCATCTTCATCTTCCTTCACATTCGACAACAACAATAGCAGCAAAGAGAAAGACAGTAATAGCATATATTTAAAGCCACCGACTTCGAATGAGAGCACCGAAAAGACGACCTCGGTGACGATGCCGATGTCGTTCATGACTGGATCGATTGTTGGGAAGAGGTTCTATAAGAAAGTTACTACGAGAGAATCTGATGATGGAGTTGGATGGACGGTTATGCTTGATTATCGGACTCTTAAAACCCCTTCTAAACGGCCTCTCAAGTTGCCCACTTTGGCTCTTGCAAAGGCCATTGCTGCAGAATGGGAATATCAGGTACATTGTTTTCTTGTACTCTAAGTCTTCATTTAGTTTTATAAAATTTTGGGTTTTTCTTGCTGAGATGAATTTGTTGCTAGTTTACTCTTAGCATTGCGTTTTTCTTTCTGGGTATCTGTTTAGTGGTAACTTGTCTGAATTGGTTATGGTTTTATTAAAGATTTAGTCTGTGTTTTACTCATTCATCATCTTAGGTGCAATTGAATTCTATAATAACTATAAGATGTTGATCACTTTTAGCAAACAGATGGAATCAGACCCTTTACAATGCCATTGATGAAACTTGCTTGCACGGCGCTGGAGAGAGTACCTCTCACACGTACAAAGATCATTGAACATCTGATGAAGAAATTCGATCAAGATTTAGTATTCTGTCGTGCACCAGAGGATAACACGTTGACAGCTGATGTACATGGTGAGTAGGTCATTCGCCCTCGACTATACCGTATTGTACTTTGATGTTGAGTTATGAGGCATATGCTTGATGGAAAACCGAATTCCTTTGTTTTCGAGTGTCATTATTATATGTTTGCTTCAGTCCCTAAATGCAATAATATCCATCTTTATGGCTTTTTTTCAGCAAGGCAAGTTGAGAAAGTTGATCCTTTACTTGCTTGGTTAAATTCTGAATTTGGCTTTAAGCCTATTGTGTACTCCAGCTTTTTTGGTGGGAGGCAAGGTGAAGGTCTCACAACTGCTGTTGTAAACCTTCTAAAGAAGACAGATGATTGTGAATTGGCAGCAATTGATGCCCTTGCAGCTGCGGCACATTCGTTGGTTATTGCTTTAGGAATTTTTCGTGGTAAATTGCAGATTGAGGAAGCAATTGAGTTGATTAGACTTGAGGAAGATTTGCAGGTTCTTTTCATTTTAGTAAATCTCTTTTGCAAACACTTGCACAGGAACATGTATATGTCGTCCAACTTGTAAACTTCTCTTATATGTTTGTAGGTGGATAAATGGGGTTTAGTCGAAGGTGGGCATGATGTTGACATTGCTGACCTGAAGGTGCAAATCGCATCAGCAACTGTGTTCCTTGGTCTTTCAAGGAAGAACTCATTTGATTGAGGGGATGCCGAGGCTATAAAAGCTTTTTTTCGATTATAAATTCATATCTCCTAATGTGATACTCGTTCACTGTTGTAAGATTGATGATTTTATTGAAATAAAGGAATAATGGAGTCTGATTGGAGTTCAAGTTCCTTTTAAACTTTGATTTTGTGGAAAATCCATGAAACTGGGGCACTTCCAATGAGGGAAGATCCCCAATGTACTATATATTATGTGCCTAATGCCTTGAAAACTTTAATCCATTCTTGCGACCATGCTTTGCAGTAGCTGATGTCTATTCTTTGCAGCAGTAGGTGCACATTGGTGGCTGTCTCTCAATGTCACAATTACAGCAAGCTGTATCACAGTCGCTGTTGCAACCTGTTTGAACAAATAATCTCATGCGTTGTTGTTTGTGAGAGAGTAAGTTTGAATCAAAATTAACAAGTAAGATGTAAATAACTGGGACGATCCGTGTAATTTCATCACCTGTAATGGTAACATACGTTGGTGGCTCAAAGCCTTGAGCTTCCATGGAAACTGAAAGCCGATTGCTGGCTTGAACGAAATTAGAAAAGATGAGGACAAAAATCCATGTTATCATTAACAACTTTACCATTGTAGAATATACTTGGGCGGTGAAGTTCTCACTTTGCAACCTATTTATGCTGTTCAAGTCTTAGAGATGATCACCTAACTCGTTATAGTAGAAATTGAAAAATGGAAACTTCACTTTCATATGCTTATGCAAGTTTAATAATGACTCATCCCAGAACTGTGATCATAATGATATGAATGATGCCAATCTTATGGTCTGTTTTTCTTTCTTTTTTGCAACATGTAAAATATAGAGGCACAATGATTGAATGCAATGTCTGTGCAAGTAATTAGTTACTTTAGATGTAAATGTTGCTCTGTACCATAGTTGGCTGAATGGTAGGTAGATTGATACTCAAAACTCCAAAATTTGTAGCGGAAACAGCCTGATTTAGTTGAATATTAGTGAATAAAACCTACCAGTCTGAATGTTTTATATAGATTGAATGCAACAAACAAAAGTAAGGATCAACCGAACCCAAAATGAACACTTGAACAACAAATTTAAGTACAATTGTGAGGGAGAATACAATTATTGGTGTATCATAGACTCAAAGCAAATTGTTCACGCAGCCCTCACAAAAACAAACCAGATTCACATCTTATTTTTGAAGTTTGAGACTTTAACCAGTAAGCTGAAGCTGCTTGATATGTTGGATCTGCTTTCCAGGGTTCAGCCCCTTTGGACAAGCACGAGCACAGTTCAATATTGTATGGCAACGATACAGCTTGTACTCATCATTTACTGCATCCAACCTCTCCTTCCTGTATTCATCACGGCTGTCGCTTATCCATCTACATATATAATAAGAGCATGGCTCACAACCTTTATACCACTCAAATGACATTCTCTACACCCTCGAAAGAGGAGAAAATAATAGTAAAGAACTCACAAAATCAGTATGGGAAAGAACAGAGATCAATAGGCAAAAAACTATGATCGACACTCAACAGGTCCCATTATAAGTTTAATGGAAAAGAATTATGTATAAAGGTTGCAAGAATTAGCTGGATGAACAAAAACATCACATATGGCAGCAGGCAGTTGAATTGATAACTTACCAACAACTGAACCAATCTAATACTGTAATTCAGCTATTAGATTTTTAAGCAATGGCCTTTGCAATTTCACAATCAAAATTGACTACTATAGTTGAAGAATGATTAGAATATTTTTAAAATAAGTAACCAGGATATAGTAAAATGAATGTCAAATACAACCCTTAATCACAAACGAATAGCGTAACCAGCCAAAACTTAAAACATAGGTAACAATTTGTATAATCAAGGATGCCTCCTATGTTGAATTAACACATCAACAACACATAGTATGCCCCCAAGAAGAAAAACATCATTTGTTTCACAGCATTACCACATTTTTCATTTTCCTTGTAAGTTGTAAGTCTTATTCCAAAATGCATATTTGAACATTAATATGGAAGTATGACATATTCCAAATATGGAGAAAAAAAATTTAAAAATTGAGAATTCCCATGTCAGGCACACATTTGATATCCAACAAACAGGTGAGGTAGCTTTTCCCTTGTATAGAAGAGACCATTAACCAAGACGCACATACCTAGCAAACTATAATGAATAAATTATTGCATAATCAACAAAACCCTAAATACTAATGCTAATGAATCACTCAGAGAACCCCAATTTTGAAATGATTAATGTGAATTGAAAGAATCAATATCAAAATATAGTTAGCCAAAATTAAACTAAAAATACGCCCCCTTCTTTTCAGTTATCAACCAAATAGGTACCAGCTCTAAAAGAACTCCAAACAGATACCAAAATAAGCCAAAAGAATCAATCAACATTCAACATCATATTAAAAAATCAAAACCCTTAAACCATTCACTTTCAGTGCTGTCTTTTAGTCATTGAGGATAAAGTTAGCATTTTTCCAATTAATCAATCAAATAAATTCCAGACCCAATCCACAGAAACCATCAACAACATCAACTTAACAGATAAAACCCAGAATTATATAATTGGTTTGATTACCTGTTAGCGTGTAGCAAAGCAGCAGGACCCAGATAAGATTCAGGATTCCACCAATAACTGGGACAGCTGGTGCTACAACAAGCACACAAAATACACTCATACATCCCATCCAGCTTAGCTCTATCCTTTTTACTTTGCGGAATCTCTTTCCCCTCCGTCGGCAGCGGATTCTTCCTCTTCAACCACGGTTCTATACTTTTATACTGATTATAGAAGTTGGTCATATCCACCACCAGATCTTTAATCACAAACATATGCGGAAGAGGAGTTATGGTCGTCTCCGAAGATCCTGAATCGATCTTGGTCAGACAAGCTAAGCCGTTACAGCCGTTGATGTTCATTGCACAAGAGCCGCATATTCCTTCACGGCAGGAGCGGCGGAAGGTGAGCGACGGGTCGATCTCGTTCTTGATCTTGATGAGGGCGTCGAGGACCATGGGCCCGCACTCTTTTAGGTCGATTTTGTAGTCTTGGAGCTGGGGTTTTGCAGGGTTATCCGGATTCCATCGGTAGATTTGGAAGGTCTTCATGTTGGCGGCGGCGGCGGCTTTTGGTTCCACCTTTTGAGCTTCCACTTCGCTAGCGTACGTCTTAACCAACACCAGACGCGACGCCGGAGCCAACGTCGATGAAGGCACTCGAGACGTCACATTCATCGCCCGTCGAATCAAACTGGTCGCCATGGATTTTAGGAGAATATGACAAAATTCAGAAACGAAAAACAGTGCAAGAAAAGAAGCAAATATTAAATTTTCCAAAATTTAAGGGATTTATATAAATGAAATGAGGGGAATGGACTATAAATAAGTATAATTTTCACGTTAACGTTTATAATTTTATTATTTTGGCCTCAATTTCTTTTGGAATAAAGATAAAACGTATTATTACAT
Organism: Abelmoschus esculentus; assembly: GCA_035048815.1. Classification (NCBI taxonomy): domain Eukaryota; kingdom Viridiplantae; phylum Streptophyta; class Magnoliopsida; order Malvales; family Malvaceae; genus Abelmoschus; species Abelmoschus esculentus. The sequence continues at coordinate 2,932,819 of JAUCBN010000066.1, forward strand.
ATATATATATATGACATGTTATCATTATTAAATTTTTAATGGTTCAATTATCATGTTAGTTAAAAAATGAGTTATTTGTTAAAAAGACATAGGTAAGAGTTAAATTTATCCAAAAAAAGAATAGGGATCAAAATAACAAAAATTATAAACGTTAAGGGAGAAAATTATCTTTATGCCTATAAATAAAGGAGAAATTATATCATGGGTATGTTCTACCACGTCATTCATGAACCAACTAATAAAAGTAATCCATATCATCATTTTTTTCATGTCATATATTTTTTAAAGTGAATCTTCAATCATATTTACTGTTAATTCATTTTAAAAACAGTTTTTACAAGTGAAGATTTATTTTAAAAAATATATGACATGAAAAAAATATAATATGGATGATTTTTATTGATTGGTCTCATAGACACGTGGTGGGACTTATCCATAATATAATTTCTCATAAATAAAGAGTTAAATCTACCAAACATCCCTAAATTATTATCTACATTTAAATTTAGTCCTTGAACTTCAAATAATCAAACATTATATCAACTTCTCCCTCTCTTCTAACATCCACACCCTCACTTTTATCCTTTGAATGTGATTCTTCTCCCTCAAGTCTATTCCCAATTTCCTGTTCCTCTAATGCCGAAGCTGAGGTAACCAACCCTCAACAAGAATTTCTCTTTGGCTCACAAAAGAGAACAACTTTCAGTCTAGAGTACCAAGAATCCATATCTCAAACTACAGTCCAAGTTCCCACAACAATTCTCACTCCTAATAAATATGGAATAGCTTGAAAGCAAACAGAAACTATGACCACCTTCAATAAAACTTCATTTTCCTCTGCTTCTAGGCTTACTAGATTCAGAACAAGAAGAACCAAGCTCAAAATCAAAATGGGGTTATAGACGGAGCCAAAATTTAGGGTTGAGGGGGACAAAACATAAATATTTAGAAGTACAGAGGCAAATTCATAAAAAAAATATTTTTAAAAAAAATTTAAATAAGAAGATAAAAGTAAAAAATAAAATAAAATTCGGAGCGAAGGGATTGCCCCACCCAATTATAATGTGGTTCCGTCACTGAATGGGGTATTACTACCAAAGAGCCACCATGTGATGGTTAGATACTTAAAGTTTGCATTTTTATAAAAACTTTAGAAATCAAGAAATACCCAGAGTTAAAAATTGAATGAACAAGCGAGAAAATATTTTTTTATGAGTGAAACTTCGTTATATAAAAAAATTACAAAAAAAATTATACAAATATTCACCCTATATATCCAAAATTCCTGTAAAAAAAAAAATAAAAACCCATTATACAATTATATTATTATATTTTTATTTTTTAGAATTTTTCCTCTCATATTATTTTTAATAAAGATTTTTTCTACTCTTGAATTTTTTCATATAACCTTCGTGCCATGCATAATAGTTGAATTCACTCCAAACAAAACGAATGATGATTATTTTCAAGGATTTTTCCTTATTAATTCATCTTTATGACCAAATTGAACATATTCCCTAACAATCATGAGAGCTGATCATACCTCACTCTAATAATATTAGCTTCTAAAGGTAAGATGAAAACTTATAGCTACTAAACAAATGGTCCTTAGTTTCTATATCTGCCCCACATAACAAACACATAATATTTATAAGACAACCTCATTGTCTCACGATGTTTTGTAGGTAACCTATCTAACACCACAAGTTATGATATGAAAGAATATCTAGGGATAATTAATCAACTTTAAACAAGTCTATACCAAAAGACATTAATTTCTTTGTGTCCAATTTTCTCCCAGACCACACAAGTGATAAACCACTCTGAAATGTTTCTCACTATCATGAAACCAGTTTTTAACTTTAACATTCTCCTCCAATCCCAGCTTTGTCTTGGTTTTAAACAAACTTGTTAAACTGATTGATCTCTCAATAAATACCTATAAACCCATGTGACCCAAAAAAAATCTACCATAATGAGGATCAACCACAAACATCTCATCATACATGTTTTATTCTAAGATACAATATTTTTGACACCAAGGTCCTCTTTTTTGGGTGATAAAGAAAATTCCAATTCACCCGAGTTCCTCTAGTATTATTATCAATTTCTTTTCATAAGAAGATATTACACGGTTGATTTGATTTTTTAATAATTTTTATCGATAATAAAAAATTTAACATCAAAAGTTTCGTAAACTGAAGAGTATTTTAACAGATCATATTTTAGTACAATTTTATTATAGTCTCAAGATAAATTCTTCGATACTATTTTATTCGTAAAAGTATTTGACGACTTTAATTCTGAATTAAGTGGAGTTTTCTACAAATTGAGAAAACTTGTAAACGTACAACTGAAAAAAATTGAGAATTTGATGGGAAGAGCAAAGCTAAGACATTTGAAAGATACAAGCTTTGGTAAATATCTGATGGTTGTGTTCTTCTGCTATGACCTCTTCACAGCCATTCAAATTGCAAGGAGAGCTGGAAAGGTGAGGGAGATAAACATCTGACTAAAATTAGTTCATGTGAGGTTAGAAAAACAAAAGGGGTCAACTAAAACGCTAGGTAACTGACCCTTTTAACTGTTTTTTATCATTAATTAAGTAAATTTGTATAATAATATATTTAATTTATATTTTTAGGGTAAAGTATATCATCGGTTATCAAAAGTTTAAGGCATATTTATTTAAAATTTATTTTTTAATATATTTTATTAGAGTTTAATTCTTTTCAGTACTTGTTATTATAAATATATTCTTGTGTTTTTTTATTATTTACTATCGAATATAATAATAATTTAAATTAAATTGTATTAAACGATTATGATAGGTCAACAGTTGGGCGGTGAATCTTTAAAATTTATCAAACTTTTAACTTATATTGCTATATGTTTATCGGAGATTTTACACAAATTATTTCTAACAATATAGTAAATTATTGTGCAAATCAAAAAACATATTGTTTTCCCCCGTCTTTGAACAATGTTTGAATTAAATATTAAACATTGTTCAAAAATAGATTGTTTTCCATCCGACTTCGAACAATGTTCAAATTAGAAATACTCATTGTTCAAAACGGGTTGTTTTTCATCCGTCTTCAAACTTTTTCTTTAATATTTATATGATGAGGGGACTGATAGTACATGTCGTGGTGGGAGGGTATGTGTCACTATTCAAAATCGGACTGTCCTTCTTCCGACTTTAAATAGTGACTTGATAGGGGTAATTCGGTTATAAACAAACATATAATTTAATTGGTAAAAAATAAGTGAATTAAGTGATTGAAAATTAAAATAATTTGTGTTAAATAGTGGTTGATAGTTAATAATTCTTGTTTAAAACAAATAGAAGAAGAAAAATATTTGATGATATTTTTTGTAAGTATAAGATATTTATTTTTATTTTAAAAAAGTTTTATATGAATATTTTTGTTGTAGTTATAATATTTTATTATTTTTTAATAATTTTTAGGGTTTTTAAACTAATAAGTTAATTTAGTGATATAATTTAAATGTATTAGAGTTGTAATTTAAGATTCTTAGAATTTTAGCAAGTAAAATAATTTTTAAAAATTTAGCGACTAATTTTATAAATTAGTTTGTAAAAATTATTGACTAGTTTATTTAATTTTTTGTTTGAATTACATGCAGCAAAATAGTAAACGAGTCACTAATTTTTTTAATCTCTATTAAATTGCATGTATTAATAAATATGGATGTTTATAGTTTTACAAATCTTAAAACTTAAATGTTATGAATGAAAATTATTAAAATAATTAGTAGTTTTGAAAAAAAATACAAAAAAAGGATAAATTTAAATTCAAATCAATTAATTAATGGCTCATTTTTAAAAATCATAAAAAATTAAGGTTATGAAGAAAATTAGTAAAGTAGTTATTAGTTTGAAAATTTGACAAAATTGGGTAATTTTAAAGGCAAATTAGTTAATTTGTGACTCATTTGGAAAACTCTTAAAAGTTTAAGTTTATCAAAAAAAAATAGTAAAGTAGGGACTAGTTTTGAAAATCGGCCAAATTGACTAATTTTGAAGAAAAATTAAAAAAATGACTAATTTATAAATAACTTAAAATTTAAGTGGTTATAAATAAAAATTAATCAACTAGTGACTAGTTTTGGAAAAACGACAAAATTGATGAATTTTTAAAAAACGAAAAAATCACCTAAATTTTATAATTTTTAATTGATGGGTTTTTAAAAAAAACGACATAATAATTTTTAATTTTTGTATAATTTTTAAAAATTGAAAAACTAAACTAAAGATATTATAAAATTTGTTTGTAAATTTTACTGTATTATGTTTATTAGTAAATTATTTTTTAATTAATGTAGTGGATTTAGTCACGAGTTGTAATATATCTTTGTTCTATAGGATAGTTGAGCAAGTTTTCCTATTGTAGTTGTAGGATCAACACATCAGTAATTTACCGATTCTTAAGATGATACAAATTTGTTAATAATTTATTTATTAGAGATTAAATTATGTTAATAATATTTGATTTATTTTTTAATATGTTAATTACAAGATTATTAGGATACCTTTAAGCATCATCTGGCCATAAAACATAACCATCCAGACGATCGAATCATTGAATGGTTGTAAGCTTCTGGCTTTTATTATGCAACCTTCAATCGGGGTACAAATTGGTACTCGGGTTGCCGAAAACCTATATGTTTCATATGTTGTGTGAAGAATGCATGATCTGTAACCCCCTAATCTTAACTTGAATTGCACGTTAGGTTTAAAAAGAAGGTTTGTAACTTTAACATGACGTAAAAACACTTTACGAATAAAAATTAGGCTCATAATTATATAAAAATAAATATTCTTAAAGATTATAATAAAAATAATGGCAAACTGAATAAACAATGTTAAATTTGTCCAAAACTCAAAATAAAAATTCATGCATGAAATTAAAATATCTCATATCTCTAATAATTCTTAAAATAATTGTAATAAAAGAGTCCACAAGTAATTGTACTGAAAAACATATGTAGAAAACTACCCAATAAAGATTTTTGTGTATCAATTCCTAGGATCAAGAATCTGAAGAAAAAAAAAACTAAATGAATGAGCTATAAAGCTCACTGTGTCTCTATAGTGTAGACAAATATCACAATATCACTCAATTTACAATCACATATATAATATAGATTTTCGTAGTAAATAAACACAAAGAATGATGAATGCAATGTCACAGAGAATACAGTCACATACTTCGAACACCAATCACAGTGTCGAAAAAGTCAACCGATCACTGTGGAGGTAGTTCCCCAGAACCTTTCACCCTTTATTTCCTTAAACATAGTGTGGTAGAATCAACCACCTTCCTCCGTACAGTCCCACCCTATGCACATGTTATGCAATCAATGTCAAAGATCTCAAAAGTCTCATCACAGATATTCGTACAATATATGAAGCACATAGTTCAGATAATTTGATCATCACAGTCTCATAGTGTAACATAAAAATAACAGTATCACATCATATGTCATAATATCACAAGATCGCAGTAAATAAATATACACAAAATACATAAAATTTAGCACAAGAGGAGAATGCACCTCTCGTCGCACAAGCACTAACGTTGATACGAATGTTTCCCACGATCTGAACTAAATCTTGGTTTAGGCGAGTCAGAACAAGTATCACGAACAACAGTCGCAGGAACTGATTGAACATGAGACAGATGAGATAAAGTTAAAACATCTTCTTCAGAATTGCCATTTTCATTAACTGACATTCTAGAATAATTTCCTCAATCATTGAAGAGTAAACTGCACTCATTAAAGGTTCGGTTGTTTTGTTTACATGCTCCACCGTAGAAATCAACCATGGGTCTTTTTTCCTCAATAATAATGAGAAAGATAAATCCAATGTCACTTGGACTGCCATTATTAATCTTTGCTTTTCCTCTATTGAAAGTTCATTGAGAGAAAACATCAGCATTTTCCAATTCAATTTTGAGCCAGTTGTGATATGTTGCATCACAAGAGTATTTATTTTAATCTTAAAATCATTTAAATTCTCGCAAACATAATCCTCAAAAGTTTTAAGAGTTCCAGAAAATTGCTTCAAATTCTCGGCAAGAAACTAAGTAATTCATGTACATCTATGGGCATTGTTGGGACTCTCCACATAGAAATCAAAGCAACTCTCGAAATAATATATTGTTGTGTATCAATGCTCGCTAAAGAAGTTTGGCACTAACATCTTTAACATCAGTAATTTTGGAAAGAGAGAATACGTGAGTGAGAGAAAGGAAAATAAAAGGAGAATCGGTTGAACTAAAAGTAACCCACTTCTACTAGGGTTAGGATTTACATTAGATACATTCTTTCCTAAAATATCCCTCAAGACCCAAATTTCCCGATTAAAAACATAAAACACAAATTTAACAAATTAGGGTTTCTGTATTGATAATTTTCCCTAACTAATTAGGTTTTCCCCTAATTGATAATTCTAGAATCTTAATTGGTTCTCTTCAAAACTCACATCGGTTTGAATCTTAATATACTCAACCGAAATAATGTGAGATTGGTGGGATCTATAATGTATCAACATAAAAACGTGGAAGATATCGTGAATACGCTATAACTCAGGAGGTAATCCAAGCTGATAGGAAACTGGTCCTACTCTTTGTAAAATTCGATAAGGACGGATAAAACGCGGACTCAATTTGCCTTTTCGACCAAAACAAAGTACCTTCCGTCATAGAGATAATTTCTGGAAGACCTCATCACCCTCATGATACTCAATATCTCGACGTTTCAGATCAACATATGACTTTTGTTTGTCTCTGATCATTTTGACTGTTTCCTCGGACTCTCGAGGAATATCTTGACCCAATAACCTATGCTCAGTCAAGTCTGTCCAACCAATGGAAGTGCGACACTTACATTCATACAAAACCATCCGAATATTAGCCTAATAGTTATTATTATAAGCAAACTCTGCAGAGGTAGAAAATTCTCCCAACTTCCCTGATAGTCAACAACACAACCTTTCAACATGTCCTCCAGAATCTGTAAAACTCGCTCAGATTGACCATTGGTCTGTGGATGATAAGTAGTAATGAAATTCAGTCGAGTACCCAGAGAAGTGTGAAAGGATTTCCAAAACTTGGTTGTAACCCTCAGATCACGGTTAGATATAATAGATATTAGTTCTCCATGAAGTCTTACTATCTCAAATATGTACAAATGAGCTAACTTTCTGAGGGGTAGTCAACTCGAACCAGAATAAAATGTGTCAAATTAGTAAGACGATCCATAATAACCCAAATAGTCCTTCTTTGACGGAGTCAAAGGAAAATCACTAACAAAATCCATAATCACTTGTTCCCACTTCCATTAAGGAATCTCGATATGCTGTAACAACCCCGATGGTCTCTGATGTTCCTCCTTCACTTTCTGACAAGTCAGACATTTAACCATATAATCCACAATATCTCTTTTGAGTCTTTTCCACCAGTATCGTTCCTGAAGATTCTTGTACATTTTATCCCCACTAGAGAGCATGAAGTAAGGACTATCATGAGCCTCACGAAGAATAGTTTTTTTCAACTTAGAGTTTTTCAAAACACAATACTGACCTCGGTAACAAAGAATATCATTTTGATCAATGGTGAAGTCCCTAGAAGTACCCTCATCAACCTCTTTCTTAAGATACACTAGTAACACGTAGTTCGGCTGTTTCGAAAGAATCTCAGAGATAAGAGTAGGGATAACCTGAAGTTTCACTAAAAGACTATCGTCCTCATATAAACTTAGGCGAGCAAAAAGAGCTCTCAGATGTATAATCACATGACGACTTAAAGCATCAGCAACCACATTAGCTTTACCATAATGATATTCTATCTCACAGTCATGTCCTTAAGAAGTTCCAACCAACGATATTGTCTCAAATTAACTTCTTTTTGAGTGAGCAAATACTTTGAACTCTTATAGTCGCTATAGATATAATACTTTTCCCTGTAGAGATAATACCTCCAGATTTTGAGTGCAAAAACTACAACAGCTAATTCAAGGTCATGTTTAGGATAATTACACTCATAGGGTTTTAACTGTCGAGATGCATAAGTACGCAACCTAAACCGGTATGGGAAGCATCACTATAGACGGTATAAGGCTTACCAAACTCATGTTGTATCAACACTGGAGCTTCAGTCAACATTGCCTTTAGTTTCTCAAAGCTTGATTGTTGGGCCTCATTCCAAACAAAAGGGGCATTCTTCCTCAAAAGTTTGGTCAACAGAGTCGTAATGATCAAAAACCCTTCAACAAACCTTCGATAATAACTAGCTATGCCTACAAATCTCAAAAATATTCTTAGGTTGCTTCCAACCCATTATATACTCAATCTTCTTCGGATCTACCTTGATACCTTCGACATAAACTATGTGTCCCAAAGACATAACCTCATGCAGCCAGAATTCATATTTACTGAACTTTTCATACAACTGTTTTTCCCTTAGAGTCTGTGTTGAGTTGATCGATCTTGATAATTAGCCAAGAGGGGGTGAATTGGCTATTTAAAATTTTTATCGGTGGAATTTTGATAAAATCGAAAAATGAATAACAAAAGATTTATAGTGGTTCAAGCTTCGGAACAAGCTCTACATCCACTACCTTAGCTCCCACTAAGGATTTTGAAATCAATTCACTAAGAATTCAACCTTTTTCTAGGTTCAAGGGATAACCTTTTTCTAGGTTCAAGGGATAACCTTTACAAATCGAATCAAACCTTTTACCCAAGGATTGATTCAAACCTCACAAGATGATAAAAGAAAGAAAGGCAAATAAGAAATCTCTCACAAGATAGATATTGCCCCCAATTACAAATTAACTCACCCAAAACTCAATTACAAAGAATAAAATTGAAGTACAAGAGATGAGAGACTAGATATTCAATAAGAGTGCTTGGGAGTTGGATTTAATTGCTTGGATGTTGCTTGAGGTTCAATAGTTGTTAATGTTGTTTGAACTTCTTCATTTTATATGTCCTCATTGGTTTCTAACCGTTGTGGTTGTTGGGACTTGAAATAAAGATATTAGGACCATATCTTCCCACCATAAATGCACTTATGCAAGCACAGGTATCGATACACAAGGAACCTATTTCGGAACATCCTATAAAAAGAAAGAGACGTTGTGCATATACTAGGGAGGGTATCGAAACAGGTATCGATGTCATTACTACACTGTAATGGTGGGTATCGAACCATGTTTCGAAACATCTCAACCATGTTTAAAGTTTTAACTGCTACCAACGGTCAACTCATTAAATGCTAAAATAGCCGTTGGGAATTAAAGGGGGTATCGATACTGGTATCGATACCATGAGTCATAATTTTAAATGATTTTAAAACAATTAAAAATACTCGATGTGGTTCGACACGTGGTTCGAAACATGCATTTACAGTAAGGTAATGGTATCGAACCATGTTTCGCTACCTGTTCTTAGTTCCAAGAACAAAGCTTTAAAAATGCAGTAGGGTATCGATACCGGTTCAAATGGTATCGATACTCTCGTATCAAAACACTTTGAAATTTTATTTCAAAGTTTTTGGTTTGACTTGAAATCAAAAGTTTGACTTAAGGACTTAAAAATTTATTACAAAATAGTCCTTATACATAATTGTTATATCAAAATCAATTTTGGTTTTATAGTCTGCAAAACAATTCGGAGACGTTCATCATGTTCATCCTTAGATTTAGAGTAAACCAGAATGTCGTCTATGAAAACTACCACAAATCGGTCGATATAGGGTTAGAACATTTTGTTCATCAAGTACATGAATGTTACGGGAGCATTGGCCAATCCAAAAGGCATTACGAGAAACTCATAATGGTTGTAATGTGTCCGAAAAGCTATCTTAAAGATATTAGAATCCTTAACTCTTGTATCATGCAAAATATAGTTAGGGATCGACTGTATTAACATTCTTTTATCATGAATTGTGCAAGGGCATTACAAAAGTAAATGGTCTTAAGGTTCGAGGTATCAGTGAATGTTTGTTGTTGCTACAAGCATGAGTTTGGCAACGATTGCCTTTTTGGAAACCTATTACGCGAATATCGATTCAGTTCCCTCTTGTGTCCCGATAATTCTCTTGATTTTGATTTCAATTTTTAAATTTAATGTTACTTTTTTTCAAAAAAAAAATTTATTTGTATACAGATGGTGCGTAAAAAAAATGCACACAGGTTTGGTGAACAACTTAAAAGTATTTAGAGCTCAGATAGATTTGTACACTCAGGAGAAAGTATTGTTTGTATTTTAATTAAATATTTATAATTCATTATTTATGTTATAATTAGATGTATTATTGAAATAGTCTTTATTTTTGTAGTTCATTTGGATGTCGTACAACAACGATTATCGTATATTGATACCGGAAGAACTGATGATGGAATCTCTGTTGTGGTGTTCTGTTATACCGTTAATCCACCTCGCGGTTGTTGAGTTCCACTTTGTTGTGCTGAGGTAGTTTAGCTTTCACCAGACGATTTCGAGTGTTTCATTTAATTATGACTTTCTGCATGATTTTGATGGTTAAATTTTTTTAATATAAATTTTACAGATATAAATTTTTAATATAAATGATTAAATTTATTGAATTATTTTGAATCATAACTAAATTTGCAGAATATATAAATTTTGAGCTTTAAAATTATCATTATATCACACCTTGTTTGATTTTCGTTTGTATTTTAATGTAGTGATCCAATCGTAACTAAAACTTTAATTGAGTAACTCAATTATAATTTTACTAATAACTCAGTGACCCAAACATAACTTTATTAATAATTGAGTTTCCTCTAATATAATTTACCCTTAATAAAATTACTCTAAACAGTTTGCCTGGTATGATACACATGAATGGCAAAATTTAAAAGGGTTCTGGTTCATCTTCCCTAACAAAATTTAAAGAGATATAATAGCAAGGGTTGTATAGGATTCACATGATGGGTTATTATAAATGCAGCAAAGAATATAAAGGCGTCACATAAATGAACTACTATTCCGTTGCATCAAGATCATCATCATAAGGAGCTTCTCCCTCCGGACCCTCACTGCTGTCGGGTCCCTCGGCGGAGTCCGGTCCCTCTGCGTTGGGACCGTCAGCCCGAGGACCCTCGCTAGGGCCATGGCTCGGGGCATGTGCAGGAGATCCGGAATGTGAAGAACTTGATGGGGCGGATGCTGATGCTGCTGCTGCGTCTGCGGTCCATGCCTCAACAACAGCTATCAAAATGAGAGCAACAACGATAACTTGACGTCCCATCCTCTTTACTTCTGTTTTGTTACGTTGTCGAATCGAATGCAGCAGTTTCTGCAATATGTTTTATAAGTTAAGAATGGCCATGGTCATGTAATCCGCGACTGAATTTGCTTCTCGACGAATAAACTGGAAATCTACGCTCCATGCATTGTTATTAGGGCGGAAATTTTTTGATTAGATTCAAAAAAATTATATTATTTAATTCGATATAAAAATTTAACTTGCTTTGATTCAACGTGTACTTTTATAAATTTTATTCGACTTAAAAAGAATTTAAATAAAGTTTGAGTTATAAAATAGAAATATTAATAACTCGAATTTTTTATTAATTAGTTGATTAGTTTTTAAATTCGAATCGAGTCTACCAATTTTGTTTGATATGTTATGTATAATATTGAATATCACATGTGAAAATATAAAAAATATATATACACATATATTATATATGAATATAGAAAAGTCACTAAAGTTGGAACCAATATGTATTAAAACATAATAAATAATTACAATTAAATTTGTATATAAACTTGAAAACTTAACTCGAATCAAATTTTATAAATTTGACTCAAATTTTAAAAAAATTGTAAAATAAGATTTTCAAACTCAAATAACTCAAAAAAAATTCAGAATTCAATATCGAAGCTCTTATTGTTCAAAATTATTTGCCCTTCATATTTATTTTTATTTTTATTTTTTTTATATTTCAAGCTTTAATTTTCAAAATTAAAATTATATTATAAAAACAAATTATATTATCAACATTAAAATTAAATTTTTATTCAATTTTTACTCATCCATTTTCAGATCCACGGGACTAATTGGTATCAAGACAACAAATGATAAAAAAAAATTATTTTAGTTCATTAGCGATCTTTTAATAGTAGTTAACTACTAAAAACCTAAAATTAAAAAAATAAAACATTAAAAAAATCAAAAAAGTAATCTTTAAACAACTATTTTTATATTAAATCTAATCATATAACAAGACATTAACGTACCAATCCCCCGTAAAAGTTAAAAAAAAAAGCTTAACATAAAATTTAAGATATAATTTTAAAAAATAACAGTGTACGTCTTAATAAATGATTTGAAATAACGTGATAAATGTATATAATAGTGTATGATGTAATAAAAATGTTATATAAAAACATATGTTGACTGGTAATTTTTAATCACATAAAGACTATATAAATCTAAAATAAAATATTAAAAATTAAATTACTTAAAAAATTAAATACCAAAATAACTATTTAATCAAACATTTTAATTCATAAAAGGCATAAAGATAATTTTAACTCTTAATGTTTATAATTTTTATCATTTTAGCCCTCATTCTTTTGGGGATAAAATTAGCCCTTAACCTATAGTTTTTTTGATAAATATCTTATTTTTTAAACTAACATAATAACTAAACTATTAAAAATTTAGCGATGATATTTGAGAATTCAATAATCTTTTATTTTATATTTAATTAATTTTTAATATTTTATTTAAATTTTCATTATTTTATATTTTATGTTAAAATAAAATTAAATTTTAAATTATTGTTAAAGATTTAACGATAATAATATGTCATATATATATATAATTAGGTTAAATGTTTTGTTATTTAAAATATATATATAATTATATTATGTTAGTTCAAAATAAGGTTAGTGAAACGTGTCATTTATCTCGTACTTTGACATGGAAAGGTGTGTTATCTCCCCCTAATGCGCTTTCTTTTCCCATTACATTAATATTATTAAATTAATTCCTTCCCATTCCCAACTTCGCTTCCTCCTAATTCCTTCATTTCCTCACCGCCCCTCATCTGTTCTTCCTCTCATTTCTCTACATGGTTCATGCCTATGAACAAGTCATGCCCCCACTCGAAGGTGAATCTTCAACAACAACCCATCACTGTAATGCTGGAAAAAATGGTGGCAATGATGCTCAATTTGACAATAAATCAAGGGTTACTGTTGTTGGGGGTGGCAGTTGGGGAAGTGTAGCTGCTAAACTCATTGCTTCCAACATTCTCAATATCACCTCATTTCACGGTAATTGCCCCACACTTCTCTTTGTTGTTGCAATGATAGATTGGTAGACTACTTGATTAAGATTTGCATTTTTTTTTCCCATGTTATTTGTTACTTGCATTGGGAACGAAGAACAAGATTAGCAAACATGTTAAATTGTGAAATCCATTTGGTTGAAAGATGAAAACTTCACCAAACTCTGTTCTAAAATTATTGATATTGAATGCTAATTAGAATTTCTTTGGAATATTTGGGATTGAATTTGTGTTTCTTCTGATGATAATTCAGATGAATTAAAGATGTGGGTATTTGAGGAGACATTGCAAAGTGGTGAGAAGCTTACAGATGCCATTAATAGAACTAATGTGAGCTATTAATGACATTCATCTTCAGTTCGTTTGTATGCTTATAAATTTATTTACTCGTAATTGGGTTTGTTATTTTTTCTCTAGGAGAATGTTAAATATCTCCCTGGTATTAAGCTTGGTAACAATGTCATTGCAGATCCAGACCTTGACAATGCAGGTAGTTAATATCCAGTTCTCTAGTAATTCTTAGTTGATTTAGATCTTTGAAGTTCGCTTTGTTTACAGTGATGATGCAAATTGTGCAGTTAAAGATGCAAACATGTTGGTTTTTGTGACTCCCCATCAATTTATAGACCATATATGCAAGAGCCTTGCCGATAAACTGAGGAACGATGTGGAGGCTATTTCCCTTATTAAAGGGATGGAGGTCAAGATTGAAGGCCCTTGCTTGATCTCAAGTTTTATTTCCGATCAGCTTGGCATCAATTGTTCTGTTCTTATGGGGGCAAATCTTGCGAATGAGGTGAGCGGATTTTACATTTTGTAAGGGAACATTTTACATATATTCCCTTATGATAGACGACATTTTGCCATAGATTTTCTTAAAAGGTAATTGGTTGAGTCTACAGATTGCTGAGGAAAAGTTCAGTGAAGCAACTATTGGGTACAGAGACAATAGAGAAATTGCTGAACAATGGGTTCAATTATTCAGTACCCCTTATTTCATGGTCACTCCTGTGAGTACTTTTGATGTTTTCTTGTTGTTTGAGTTTCAGTTAGCATCAAATTTGTGGTTTGACTCGCCCTTAAAACTTGTCCAGCTAATAACTGGATCTCTCAACAGTCGGATAAAGTGGTATGACCAACCATTGGTGGTTGGATGAGAGTGTAAATGAACAAACTACAAAGCATTTTTAAGAACTGCTTTCTGCTTTCTGTGTCTACGAACAAACAGGTGCAGGACGTGGAAGGGGTCGAATTATGCGGCACTTTGAAGAACATTGTGGCCATAGCAGCTGGTAGGTTGTACAGTAACATCTTGCTTTCATCCTTGTATGTAGATTGCGAACCAACACCAATCCTGCTTCCTTATGTTACAGGTTTTGTGGATGGACTTGACATGGGAAATAACACGAAGGTTAATACTTCCAGTTTTTTTAACATAGATCTTACAAGCTGTCTCGTTTCTGACTGTTATGGGATTGTTATTAGGCTGCAATTATGAGATTAGGTCTGAGAGAGATGAGAGATTTCTCCAAGCTGTTATTTTCATCCGTTCAGGACAATACCTTCTATGAAAGCTGTGGGGTGGCTGATGTTATCACCACATGCTGTAAGAAAACAGATGTATACATACTTTCTATTAAAACAAATAAAATTAATCTACTTTAAAACTGAAGTTTATCCTTTGCTGCAGTTGGGGGAAGAAACAGAAAAGTTGCCGAGGCATTTGCTAAGAATGGGGGGGAAAGGTTAGCCTTACACATTTAGTGCAAATGCTCATCCTGGATATAAAGCAAATTGTCACCCTTTGTGTCTCATTCGCAGATCATTTGATGAGCTTGAGGCTGAGATGTTGCAGGGCCAGAAATTACAGGTAGATCTTCAACAAATAAACTATGGCCCTGAAAGTAATGGAAAAACTAAATCCAACAAGCTCAAAATGTTGAAGTTCTCTAGCCATAGTGTATACGAAGCTTATTGATTCTGAATAAATCTCTCATCTGAATATTCTTGTCTTATGTTTAGGGTGTATCAACGGCCAGAGAGGTTTATGAAGTTCTTAGGCACCAAGGATGGCTAGAGTCATTTCCTCTGTTTGCAACAGTGCATGAAATCTGTATCAGTCATCTCCCGCCATCAGCCATAGTTAAATATAGCAAAAGGAAACCAATATTGCCTCTGTCAGTGGTCTCTGCACATTATCATACCCATGGATGAGACTGAAATATCAGCTTCCTTCATTAGCTCATCCCTCAAGCAAAATGTTGTGCAAATAACAGCAAAATGGGTTGAGGGCTTCAATTTGGCATGGTAGGAAAAGCTTCTGAAATATCTGTAGAAGGCTTTTTGGTTCTTGAATGTTTGGAAATCTGGTTTTGTACCACTAGTTGTTCTCTTAAGATGATTAGTGTCATGTGGCCTGCATAATCATGAGGTGACTGTTGAATCAGAACATCAAACGTCTTATCAGTTTGATTCCCAATTCAACCTTTTGGCAAAATGGCTTGTGTTTATAAGAGATGTAAATAGCCAAAACTCACAGTTGCAGTAAAACTTCATTGGCCACAGTAAACCCACAGTAATATGGGATTGGAAATCTCTCAATAATGGGATTTTATTTCCACAGGTTTCAACCTAAAAATGTTGAGCCACTGCCAACAGATTGGCAACAGAGGACTAGGGATGACACGAGCCTTCATGTTGAGATCTATTTTTATATCATGGATTTAGACTCGTCTTAGATTTGTGGGTTCAGAAAATTAAGATTCAAATCTAGTAAATTTTACGGATTCGGATTTAAAACGGTTCCAAAACGAATCTATTAAAAAATAATTATTCGATCTATTTTTTAACGTAATAAAATTATTATTAATTAATTTTACATCACAACTTCGATGGAGGAAAGAGTTTCAATTAACTAGTATTAGAATAAAAAATGATAAAATTAAAATTTTAAAAAAAATTAACAATTATATAAATATCTTTTGAATAACGCAAACATTAGAAAATATAGATCATGAAATAATAACTTTCTTATATAACGTGTCAATGATATTTACTGGGTTTTTTTTATTAAATAGAGAGATTATAATTTTTTTCCATACCAAGATTCGAACCCATACAAGATGGGGCAGGATGAGCATCCTTGAGCATTAGGCCAATCAGTGAATCTCACTAAAGATCAGTTTTTTAATAAATAGGTAAACGAGTCTGAATCTAAGTTCGGATCTTAGTATCAGATTCGAATCCAAATCCGTACTTTAATAAGAAGATCTAGATTCGAATCAGATTCGTCGAGTCTAAAATTTTAAGATTCAAACCTTATAAAACGGATCTAAATCTACGGATTCGGATTGTATCCAAAATTCATTATCATCGCTACACAAGACAATATCTTCATGTTTGTACCATAGCTCTCTTCAAGACATTTATATACAGCTTCAATATCTGCATGTGTTGTTCTCACTTGGCTGTAAAAAAGATGAGACCCTTTAAGCAATCCTATCAGCTTCAAGATAAAAACCTTTCTAGAAGATTGTCTGTATCCAGAATAATCATAGCTGCACAATATCCCAGAAAATCTTTAGGAAAACTGTAGTTTCTTTTAAGGAGTTGCTAAAACCTAAAGTTTCTCCAATTGGTAAGAAATGAATACAGGTCCTTCCAAGACAACAATCATAATTCGAAGAGACATGAACGTAAAAAAACACCATTTACAAACATATATTGTGATTATCATAATGTTACCCATCAGATGCATGCAGGGGCGGAGTTAAAATTTTTTACAAGGAGTGTCATTTTTATAACGATACTTAAAAAAAAACTAACTATTTATAAAAGAGTGTCAAATTATTTATAAATAGGTGTCAATTATATATATATTTTGTTTTTTTTCATATAAATTATATAAAAAATATAATTTTTCAAAAATTTTAGGGTATTGATAGACACCCTAATCTTGGTTGTGGCTCCGCCCATACATGCATGGATGGATGGACTAATAAACATATATATTGTGATTATCAGTGATGTAGTAAAATGTTGGGTAAACTGCAACAAAAGTCACTTAATTGTAGGTAAAGTTATATTTGGATCACTTAATTAGTAAAAGTTATATTTGGGTTAATCATTTATGGGTAAGGTTACATTTAGGTCACCCAATTATTAAAGGTTATATTTGGGTCATTTAATTATAAGTAAGGTTACATTTGAGTCATTCAATTATAAGTAAGATTACATTTGGGTCATTCAATTATAAGTAAGGTTACATTTGGGTCACTCTTCATATTTGAAAAAGTACATCAATTTGATCGCTTTTTCTTTTAAATCACTTGTATACCCTTGTTAACATTAGAGTACTTCATTTAAAATTATTAATTAATCTAATACACGAATTGATAAACTTTTTTTCAAATATAAAGAGTGATCCAAATATAATCTTACCTATAATTGAGTGATCTAAATGTAACCTTACCTATAAATAAGTGACCCAAATGTAACTTTTAATAATTAAGTTACGATAAAACATTGCAATTTATCCTAAAATGTTTTTATATAAACTCATTAATTATATTTAATTCTCAAATGTTGATTTATTTATTTAGTTTTTTTCTTCTAATTTTTTTAATTAAAATTTTCCTTATGTTAATCTTGTATAACTAAATGATTAGAATTGTATAACTGATAAAAATCAAAAGGTATGATAAAACATATAGGAATAATTATATCTTCTCTAATTCGAATAAAAGTTATTAGTGTTATTAATGAAGAATTAAGCAATAATATTATTTATCTTTTAATTTCTTTGTTGAAAAGCTCAAATATTTGTTGAAGTTATTAAGAAAACATCAGCATTCTTTGCATGAGAAAAAGGGAAGTTATTAGAAGATTATGAAATAAACATAAATTTATTATAGGTGTATATTCTCGGATATCAAATATAATTCAATTAGAAATTTTAAATAATTAAAATAGTAATATGTTTTTAGGAAACCTCGATGTCTTTAACTGATTTAACTCCGATGATAGGTTGTGCAATTTTTTTTTTTGTTGAAAAAACTAAAACCGAAAAAAATGAACGTTTAACCTGGGATGGAGCCAGGATTTGAGGTTGAGGGGGCAAAACATGAATGTTTAGAAGTAGGGGGACAAATTCATAAAAAAAACAATTTTTAAAAGAATTTAAATAAGGAAACAAAAATAAGAGAAAAAAATCTTTGACGTGGAGGGAGATTGCCCCTCCCCAACCCTTAGTAGTCCATCCCTACATTTGACACATGCAATTCAGAGTGGTTTAAGCTTCAAACTAAACTTTATAGCCACTACCTTAGCATCCACACTAAAAAAATTTTAATTCATAAATATGAATTTTCCTCTTTTTCTGTATTCAAGAGATAAATTTTACATTCTTATCTTTTACCGACTAAAATAAAACCATCTCCCTAGTTTTACACTCACAAAATGATCATTTCTCAAGTTTGTAAGGTCCAAATAAGACTCATACTTGACCCAATGCTTGTTATGGGTCTAAATTTTTTACCCATGTTTTGTGGGCTCAATTGATATCTGCAAATGTTATTGTTTCGGCCACAGATATCTGCAAATGTTTACAACCATAGAAATTAAATTAGAAAGCTTTTCTGCAATCCCCTGGAACCAGTTTCAAGCCTTCAGAAATCACATATGCTGCCTATTCAATCAAAATTCAAGCCATGGAACCCGTCCATCGCACCAAAAAATCCACAAACTTTTAAAAAGATTCTTCCACTAAGAGTTTCAAACACTTTGAATGAAAACAAGGAAGCAAATCAATCAACAGCAGGCAGAATCAAACGCATGGTGCTAACCAATGAAGGCAGAACCAAGCTCAACCCGTCTCCCGACAGGGAATTCTATGCTTTTCCGAGGTTTGTCACTCATGTTGACGATGGATTCATCGCCACATTAACGGATTTATATCGGGAGAGGTTAAGGCCTGGCTCAGAGATTCTTGACCTCATGAGTTCATGGATTAGCCATCTACCAAATGAAGTTGTTTACGAAAGAGTGGTAGGACATGGACTTAATGCTCAGGAACTTGCCAGGAATTCTAGGATGGATTACTTCTTTGTCAAGGATCTAAACCAGGAGCAGAAACTCGAGATCGAAGATGCAAGTTTCGATGCTGTGTTATGCACTGTCAGTGTGCAGTATCTTCAGCAACCAGAGAAGGTAACCTATATGATTTTCTGTTCATCAGATTATGCAGCTATGTAGGAAGCAATTAAAGGATCTGAAACTGACCAAGATTATGAATCCATGATTGCTTCTTATAGGTTTTTGCAGAAGTTTTTCGGGTTCTTAGGCCGGGAGGTGTGTTCATAGTAAGCTTCAGCAATAGACTCTTCTATGAGAAAGCAATCAGTGCCTGGAGAGATGGAACTGCATATAGTAGAGTACAACTTGTTGTACAGTATTTCCAGTGCATTGAGGGGTTTACGGCACCGGAAGTGATCCGGAACTTACCGTCGGCTGCTAATTCTGAAGATGACAAATCACCATTTAGTTGGTTAATGAAGTTGCTCAGGTTATTTTCTGGTTCTGATCCTTTTTATGCTATTATAGCTTACAAGAACTTCAAACCTGTATATGACTAAAACAGAACATAAGTACCTGATGTTATATACATTTAGAATTCGGACCATGTTTGTGTAACTTTCTGTGGTTGCATTACTGAATTCCGAGCTCTAAGATTTAAGGTTTAGGATTTAAAATTCAAAATTGTTTATGGAAGAAGATGTTAACTACATGGTTAAGCATGAGGGAAACGAAGCTTTGAAATCTATACCTCGTCAACTTTCATGAAACTCGTGCTTGTTAAAATCTTGTTGTTTTTTAAGTTTGATAAATTTTAACTCGACTCGTGTTAGATAAAATTTTTTTTGTTTGATTCAACTCATTACTTGTTAAGCTTAATATAGATAAAATCTAGAGTGATGCTAATAAAACTTAATATAAACATAGGAATTCAAAAAAAAATATGAGGACTTGAGGAGATAAATAAACGAACATGTTATGATCGGGTTAAAAATAAAGTCGATATTTAAATAAGAGAATGTATTAAAGAATTTTGGATTTTTAACTTTTAATTGTATTTTTATGTGAAAAGTGAAAGATAAAGATTTTTTTTTAATATTTTTATAAGTAATAATAAAAAATGAAAGACTTTAATAGAAAAAAAAAACATTATAATTTAAGTTTATATTGATACTTAATTATAAAAATTATAAAACGTTTTGAAAATTTAAAACCCGGCAAAATATAATTTATTAAACTTTTCTAGAGTTTTTAACTAGTATTTAAATTTTTTGGAACATTAATTTTTAAGGTAGTCACCAAAAAATCAAAAAATAATTTATAAAAAATAAAGAATTGTTCATGAACTTAACGAGTCAAATTAGACTATGTTTAACACAATATACTAAGATTTTGAATCGAATTAAATTTTAAATCTAATCAATTAAATTAAATATTAATCGAATTAAACTCGAATTATTTACGAGTCATTAAACTCAATAAGCACCCTAATAACATTATGTAATAGCTAAACGGCTTCCTATGTTGTTGGTGCTCTCTTATTTTTTTTTCTTTTTATTCAAGTAGAAAAAGGAAAAATAAATCAAAAACTGCTTTGGATAGAGATAACAAATTGGATCGAGAGCTAAATCAATTTTATTTGATTGAGGTTTGATATCGATACTAATGTGATATTTAAATTTGATTTGAAATTTAAAACAAATCAAATCAAACTAAAATCGATCTAACTTTTAATTGAATCGATATAGACCTAGTTCGATTTTTTACCGAACCGAATAGACCCGAATTAAAATTATCCGAACCGAAAGTAATCCAAACCGAAGACAACCCAAAATAAATAAAATATACTAAAAAACAATGAAAGATTTGATGTGAACCATCGTACAACTCATTAAAAAGTCAAAAATATTAACTTTATAAAGTTATATGTAAGTTTAAAATATTGATCTGATATGAAAACCCGACTAAAACATATTGACCTCATTTTAAATCGATTTTGACATAACCTGAAATCAAACAACCAGAAAAATACATGACCAAAAAATCATCCGATCTAATCAAATGGATTGGTCCAAGTGGTAAACAGTTTGGTTTCGCTTATGCAAATCTCAAGTTTGAGACGTTGTGTACACAGAAAATTCTTGTTGGGAGACTCACCCACCAAAATTAGATGTACGACCCGGGTCAATCCGAATTAATCAGGCCAAGACCTTAAAAACCAGAAAAACAATCAATAAAAGAAATCATCCGATCTAAAAATCAATCAAGTCGATGTGATCCAATTATACTCAACCCGAATTACTGTAAACCCAATTTAAAATCAAACTAACCATATTTATCCACTAAACTTAAATAGTATATAATCAAAATTGAACTTAATCCAAATTAAAATAACCCGAATAAAACCTGATCCAAATGATGTGTTTATAGGTTTCCTTCATACCAAATCCCCACCCTTTTTCTTTAAATTGTATTCAAATTTCATTTTACTCTTTTATTTTAGGTTAAATTATCAATCGATTTGAGGAGGGGGATGTCGAAATCGGTTATCGAAATGCCTCCAAAAGGAGGATTCAGCTTCGATCTTTGTAAAAGAAACGAGATGCTTGCGAAGAAAGGCGTTAACCCGCCATCGTTTAGGAAAACTGGTACCACAATTGTTGGCTTGATCTTCCAGGTTAGGGGAAAGATTAAATTCTGGGTTTTAATAAAAAAATTTTGTTCGTTTTGCCTAGAAAACTTGTATTTTTACCTGATTTTAGTGTATCGTTTAGATTCCAATCTGGCTTTTAATTTGTTTTTTCATTTTACCGATGAAGTTGTTTTTTACGTGCATTTAGCATATTTAGATACTCAATTTGGGTTTTAGTTGGTTGATAATGGGTAGTTTTAGCTCTTTGTTTGAAGCTTTTATTGCTGATTTTTAGATTTAAAAGTGCAAGACACGAAGAATTGTATTGAATATGTGCTATAGACTTAAAGAAGTTTAATTTTTAGAATGCACTTAGTCTTTACCCAGATGTTGATTCTTCCAAGAGTGTTATGTAAAGGATGAAGTTGGAAACAGTCTGGTTATATTAGTCTCTAAGATTTTGCTGAAGTGGCTGCTTTCCTATTTGTGACTTAAAGGTTGAGATATATTGTCATTGCAAACAAATGATGAACCAAATAGAGTTGTCGGAGACAGAAACTTAGATGACTGTTGTTGGTTAATACTTGTGCCAGAATCTTAGTTGTCGGAGATATATTTCCTTTTTTTTTTTATTTTATCTTCAATCACGTTGGATGTAAATATTCATACAGTTTGGAGCTTATGCTCCGTATTGTTTTGTATATCTAGGCTGTTCTGTCTAGCTATGTTCTGATTCTGGTTAGGTAATGTCATTGTTCTCAGTTCTCACTTAAAATTTTGTATAGGATGGTGTTATCCTCGGGGCTGACACAAGAGCAACTGAAGGACCTATAGTTTGTGATAAGAATTGTGAGAAAATTCATTACATGGCACCAAACATTTACTGTTGTGGAGCTGGAACAGCTGCTGACACAGAGGCAGTAACCGGTACTTTCTGATATGGTGTTTAATATGGTTTTGTGAACATCAGTAGTTTCTTCAAATTTCATGCTTGAACAGCTCGGTTGTAAAATGTTATATTTACAGTCTCATGTTACTGTAGCTAACCCATTGTCATGGTCTTATACATATTCCCAGACATGGTCAGCTCACAGCTCCAGTTACATCGCTATCATACTGGTAGAGAGTCCAGGGTTGTTACAGCGCTGACCCTTCTAAAGAGACACCTTTTCAAGTAAAGTTTTACCCTTTTTATACTCTTTGACGACCGACAACATACTTGTACATAATCTATAGGAAGCATGTGATTCTAACTGCTTTGCAATTTGTCTAGCTACCAAGGCTATGTTTCGGCTGCTTTAGTACTTGGTGGTGTTGATGTCACTGGACCTCATTTACATACTGTAAGATTTTCAACTGTTTGGCACTTCAAAATGACGGTAGCTTTTTTTTCTTCTTTATTTACCCGGTTTCTTATCACTGTGATGGTTAATTTTTGCAGATATACCCCCATGGATCAACTGACACATTGCCATTTGCTACAATGGGTTCTGGTTCTCTGGCAGCAATGGCAGTATTTGAATCAAAATACAAAGAAGGCCTGACTGTAAGTTCACCTATTTCATTCTTGTGGTATCTTGACAATCAAAGAGATAGAACACATTCACATGTTTTCCAACTATAAGTTAGTTTGGGTGTAAAATCTTTTGCAAGAGAAATTGTTCACACATTCATGGATTAAAGTAAAATAATTCAGTGTATCAGCGTTATATTTTGATCCGTTGATTCCGTGCCATTGATTCTTCTCTTTGCAGAGAGACGAAGGAATAAAACTTGTAACTGAGGCTATATGCTCCGGTATCTTCAATGACCTAGGAAGTGGAAGCAATGTTGATATTTGTGTAATAACCAAGGTTTGTTGTTAACCACCAGCCACTTTTTGTTAAGGAAGCACATCCTATGTTCATTTTGGTGTGAGATTCTCATTTTATCGAATTACACCTCAGGGTGGCAAAGAATACCTGAGGAACCATCTTCAACCTAACCCTCGCACTTACACCAGTTCCAAAGGCTATTCTTTTCCCAAGAAGACAGGTTAATAACAATAAGCTTTACAATGTCAATCCTTCTTCTCTATACATACTTTTTGTGGTTACCATGCTAGATTGTTTGATTTCCTTTTATTGTTTCCTTAATTTCATTGGTTACAGAGGTCCTCTTGACAAAAATTACACCTTTGAAGGAGAAAGTCGAGATCATCGAGGGAGGAGATGTGTTATTGGATCAGTTGATTAGTTTTACTATTTCTTGTTCACTGCTTTGTTGAAGACCTTGTTGACATTGTGGATCATCTATCATGATTTTCCCTTCGAAGAATCTTTTAAGGGAAGATTTAGAAAGGATTGATCTAGGGAAGAGAAGGCAGAAGTGATTGGTTTTTACAACAACATAGAGTAAACAAGACACCTATGTTACTCATATTTATTATTGATTAAATCAAGAGGTGTTATATATCCATGTCATCATTCGAACTCAGATAAGATGACTACTCATATTTGAGACATCTGCTCATCTTGGTTTGCATTCATATTTGCTGTTGCTGCACTTTATTCATGAGAAGAAACATGCAACCAAACAATGTTATGGGTCCCAAATGTCCATAGCCTTGCATAGAGCGTTGAGCAAACAAGCTAAAACCTCCCCCAATGGTATTTTCCTGCCATAGAGAATTCTCCTATATTTATGCATTTTTGGGTTCCTACTCGAGGAATGTGGAACCAAATAGAATGAGGCTTCTTAATGCATTCGATGGTTTAGGTTGTCTATAAATTTGTATTGATTACAATTCATGAGTTGGGGCAGGCAACAAGGTGGAATAAATGAAATAAAATAATGTAATATCATAAATCTACAAAGGATAATGAGATCTCTTCTTTGGATCCATCACTACAATAACAAACTAACCAAAAAAATCAAGGGGAAGTATAGGTTTTGTTTTTCTCAAGAAAATAAAAAGAATCACAGGTAGAGCTTTATTTTGGTTTGAATCGGACTTCTACAAATCGGGCAAGTTTCGAGGTCTTTTGCACATTCTTCACACGTCTGAGAGAAACCAAATGGTTAATATGTTATTGACCTCGAATATCCAAGGACTGCCAAGAAATAAAAAATAACATTAAAGGCATTTACCTGATGTCCACAGCCAAATGCCATGTCTTTTGGGCCACTTAGGCAAATGGGACAAACCTGTGCAAAACAAGAGCATAGATAGAAATGAGCATCGCAGAGTTCATAATCTTAAAAGCCTCTTGTCTTTTAGGGTTTCACTTCGAAAGTTGAATGCATGGTCTTATTAGTAGGAGATATATGGACTGGCTAAACAACGACGTTCTCATACCTGGCTATCGTAAGTAGAACTTGGTGCGGGTGAAGCAGAGCTGACAGGACTAGTATCTTCGGGATAAGGAGGGACACTTGGTTTGAAACCAATACGTTGAGGTGTTTTTGAGCTGCTGAAAGATGCAGAACCATACTGGAAAGTGGTGGAACGAGAAGCTTTCATGCTGTTGAAAGATGGAGCACCATATGTAGGAGTAGGTAATGGAACTCTCTCCGGAATATTTCCATTTCGACCACTGCACAACAAATAGATTGAAAATCACCATCTGGAACGGGTGCCTCTCAGAATGACTAATAGAGAACTAACTATTACCCGAGAATATTAAGCTCGATGGTTGCTTTGTATTGTGAAGGAATCTCCATTAAAGCAGCTAGAGCAAATTCAGTCTCCTTTCGTGACAAGGCTATGTTCTTTGACATGATATCTGTGAAATTCACAAACTAAAAGAAAGAGGGAAACAAAATAAGAAAAAATAAGAATTAATAACTGAAGCATGTTGCTAATGTCATATGAACAAAAGAAAAATGATATCTACCATGAAATATCTTGCATTCACTTGTAATTTACCTGAAAATTATCAAATGCTCGAGCAGGAATGTTATCATCGAACTCCTTCATCATGTCCCAAGGTCCGTCTCCAACACCAACCAATATAATCGACAGAGGAAGCTTACTGTAATAGAAAAAACGTGTGAGAAAGAAAACATCTGTATGTAAAACGACAGAAAAGAATGAAAGAAAAGGTTACACTAGGTTCACCTTGCTTGCACTATGGCATCGACAGTCTTCTGCTCCTGTGGACTCAGCTGGCCACGCTGAGTATCAACACTTCGAGTTACCTGAAACAACCATCCATATTAAGGATTAAACCTGTCTGAAACTACAGTAAAACCACATGCCAACATTTTTTATTCATTTTATCCCATGCCAATCTGGAAAAAATGCGCTCTCAGCTCATTTTATTTTCAAGTTAATCATCTGAGAAGAGTTCTCTAAAACCTAAATGAAGCATAAACTCAATACCTGCCCATCCGCGATTATCACTAATACATGGTACTGACCACCACTCTGCTCAACAATGGTCATGGCCATTTCAATGATTGGAGCAAATGATGTAGGGCCTGGCAAGAAAATTGTAATAATTATTTGATTAGATCAGCTTTAGAAGGTTATACAAAATAAAAGGATGAAAAAATGAGTGTAACAGAAACCTGCAAGTCGTAGATGAGGTACAAGTTCTCTATAGCGGCTTAAGACTTCCTCAAATCCATTACAAAATCTCTCATCTGGGTAGAAACTGAAAACATCTTGATCATGTGTTGAGGCTGCCAACAAATATAAGTAATTCTTAGGATCTGCATTTAAACAGGCATCCTGATAAGGGAAACAAATTAAATACATACCATCGCCAAATCCGAAACAAGGAATCAAATTGTCCTCATCAAAGGCAGCTAAAGTTTTCCCAATAATCGATATTGCTTGTTCATAGGGATTTGAACCATCTCCAATGTGGTGCAAACTTTTTCTATTAAATGATTTCTTCCCTACAAAACAAACCAGATTGAGTAAGTTCTACTAGGACTACTAAACATACATTACTAGCAATTAAAAAAAAACAATTTTTAACCTGTCCACTCATTGCTCTTTGTGAAATCAATACCGACAATGAGATTAGAAGATTCAAGACCAGCATTAGCAAGTGCCTCTGTTACCTGCAATCAATGAAATGATTCGTTTGACACTTTGACTTAAAAATTTCCTTCATCAACTTCACCAACAATAATAGAAAATAAACTACTGGATGATATTAACCTGATCTAAGGAGTTGAAATTGTCAGCAATTCTGGAATACCTCCTTTGTAGCCTCTTTTTATCACTGCCACGGTCTTGTGAAGGTGAATAATACTGTGGCTCGGGTTGTGGAGGCGGATAATACTGCGGCTCAGGTTGTGAAGGTGGATAATATTGTGGGGATGCATAGCTATATTGAGGTGCATACTGGCTTTCTTGACCGTACGTCTGAGGATACCCGCGACCAGAATCCCATGAAGATGGATTTGAATGATATGATGAACTCTGCCTCCAACTTCCCTCCTTTGAACTACTACCCCCCATCAACCTAAGAAATTCCGAGTTCCAAATAAATATTGCTTCCTTCCTCAGAAAATCACCAACCAAAATAAAAAAACTACAGGCCAAAGACAAGATTACCTGAAAAAAGAACAGGTGGATATAATCACAAACAACAACAGCAATCAAGAAATGAAATCTCCAAACAACTTCCTGAAATCTATTCCAAAACCCTTCTCCTATCCACTATATCTATGCAGCACCAGAAATCTTTCTAAACCAAGCAAAACCAAAACAGAATGCCACGGAACCGTAAAAATGATAGAAAGAAACCCACAAAAGCAAGCATTCACCAGGTATATAAGGAAGCAGGGAAATGAAAACCTGAAAGGATATATACAAATTAGAATTTCCCAGAAACTTCAACGCTTATTTGCCAAAATTAAAGAGACCAATTCAGAAACGTAAGCTTCCACTTCACCGACCTTAAAACAGCCTACGAAGGCCTATGTCGGCCAAGTATGCTTCCAAAAAAATCTTCATTGGAACCATTATTACACCAATATTGCCGTTAGTTTCCCAAATGACTTAGACAAATAAACAAACACGCGTTGTGCTAGCAATAAAAACTTATCCATAGTAACCATACCCCCCTCCCCCAAATTTAATTCACTTGCACGAAAAGTAAAGGCAAACGGCGGCTGCAGTCAACAGAACGCTAAAAAAGACCATGAGTTTTGAAGGAGACCCATCAAACTTATCGACTGTTAATTGCCTAATACGAGCACATTTTCTAGATCTAGAGCGTAAAAAGTAAACAATTTTTGGAAGTGGGTCAAACGAGAAAGTCACTAACCTATGATTGAAGTATAGAGTTGCAGAGCATCAATGGAGGATCTGGGTATCTTTATTGCTTTTGAAATTTAAGATAAAATACTGGTACCCATACATTTATTGAAAAGGAGACGATCTTTTTGGATGCTTGCTTTGTTAAAATGACCTTTTCTTTTCCTTGTTAAACTACTGAAACTGTAGAAATAGGGTTCACATGGATGGAAGTTTCGCAGTTTGGAAGGTATCGGTGTTTTTATGTGCACACGTGAATCACCGATTACAGCTAGACGTAACTCGAAACCTCATCTCACGTCAATCGGTTTCGGTTTCTGTTCATGTCCTGGTTTCCAAAATAAACACTGTAGATTATTATTAGGGGTGGGAAAAAAAACCTAATTACCTGGTTTTATGTTTTTTTTTTTAATGAGTAGGGGTGTATTCGGTTCGATTTCGGTTTAATTCAGTAAGTTATTTTAATAACCATCGATTTTTGGTTCGGTTAACTTTGGTTTTCGATTTTTCGTTAATTTTTAAAAATTTGTATTTTATAATTTTGGTTTAATTCAGTAAGTTATTTTTCGTTATTATTAGGGGTGTTTTTTTTTGGTTCGGTTAAAAATTTTAAGATATTTTTCATAAATATTTATTAAAAATTTATTTCCAAGTAAAAAATAAAAATACATTTATAATATTTTAAGTATAAAATATATATTTTTAGCTTATAAAAATCAATTAAAAAATTGAATTCGATTTAATTCGGTTAACCATGGTTAACCACGGTTCATAAATTTATGAACTATAATACCTCGGTTCGATTTTCGATTTTGCGGTTAACCATGCTCAGCCCTAGAAACGAGTGTCTAATGTTTTTCTTGGTTGAAATAAGTATCTAAAATTTTATTTCCTTAGTGTTTTAAGGTAACATCGTTAAAAAAGTTATTTAACTTATAAATAAATAAAATTATAATTATAATATATAAGATTAAAAAATATTAAATATTTTTAAATATATTATAAATATTATAAACAAAATTCTAATAAATATTTTTTAAAATTAAATATATTCATATCGAATATATAACGAAATTTCGTATGCGCTTCTTCTCGTTGGCAAAAACGTTTACAATAACGGAAAGAAAGGGGGAGATTTTTTTAGTAGCCATGGAAAATTTACATAAATATTGATAATGAAAAAAGAATTCCAAAAATATTGATGATGAGAAATTATTTTTTAAAATATTGAAGATTGAACAGTGGCTTGAAGACTAGTTTAAGAGATGCCAACTTTGAACAGTAAAAAGGTTGAAGACTAGTTTAAGAGATTCCGACTTTGAACAATAAAAATTAAAAGACGACTTCAAGAGATGCCGACTTTGATATCTTCACGTGATTTTCAAGCCCTTTATTGTTTAAAGTCGGAGGATAATGAATATGACTTTCAATCCACTATTTAATCTCTAATATTTTAAAAAATAATTTCTTATCATCAATATTTTAGAAAATCTTTTTCCCATCATTAATATCCATATAAATTTTCCAGCCATACAGGATCGAAAGAAAGATAGAATTATACACAAGGTTAAAAATAAAACCTTGGAGCCAGGAAATCATTATATTAAAATTAGTCTTGACCAGAAAAATTATAAACATGAAAAATATAGTAATAATCGTTGAATTATAATTATACAAATATGTCACTTATAGTATATCTGAAATTTTGAAACGATGAAACCAAAGGATTTAAAAAAGGAATTTCAACATTTTTATGCTTTCAAATATAGTAATAATCGTTTAGAGATGATTGAAACGCATTTAAAAAAATTAAGCCTGGATTAAATAAATATATTTTAAAATATTATGTACTTATTTCAACAAAAAATATTAGATATTTATTTTAAAAAAAATATATATAGTTTGGACATTTATTTATAAGTTAAACAATTTTTTACGGTGTTAACTTAAAATACTAACGAAATAAAATTTTAGGCATCTATTTCAGAAAAAAAAATAGACATCTATTTTAAAATATATATATATATATAGTTTAAGTACTTATTTTAATCAAAAAAATATTAGGCACCTATTTCAGAAAAAATGAATAATATTTGTTTATGAAGATAATAAAATTTAAATTATTTATTTATATTTAAAAATTAAAATAATATTTTTTTAGAATTAATAATATGTATTATGATAAAATATTTATTTTAATTTTTAAATATAAAAAAATAAAATTTATAATCTATCATACTTAAATATTACAAATTTAATTTAAGAATTTAGTAATAATTTTATAAAAAAGATAAATAATTATTTTTTATTTTCAATTAAAGTAGGAGGATAATTTTAGTTTGATTTGTAAATTTAATTGTAATTTAAGTTAAAAACTTTTTTCAATTATATAAAAAAAATTAATTTAATTTAATGACTAAGTATCTTAATTACTTTTTCACGTCATCTCATTTTATTTTGTGTTTGTAACTTAGTATAACTTAAATATAAGTTTTATTTAAAAAATTATAAGAATCAGGCTGATCTCAGAGGTTAAGCGCTAAACTCTTATTTTAGAGGTTTAGGGATCAAATTTCAGTAAAGTTATTTGAACTTTGTTATATTTTTTTTCATTACTTTATTGTTTTAATAAATTTATAGGGAAATAATATAAAGGAGAGAGTAAAATAAAAAAAAAATCCCAAAACATAAATTAGTAATGTTTTATTAAAAAATAATTTGATGATCAAAACAAAAAAAAATATAATTCGATGATTATTAATATATTTTACTATTTATTTTAATATTGTTTTTAAAATCATATACTCATTTAATAATGTTTTGTTATTTTTTTAAATAGAAATTATTATAAAATACTCGACAAATAATCGAATTTGATAAATTAAAATATATTTAATAATTTATCAAAATGAATTTAACTTAATATTTATTTAAAAAATCCTAATCAAGGTTCTGTCTACAAGTGTAGAGACTAATAAATTTGATACGAGATATTCCATGTAACACCCTAAAAATCGGGTTGGTAAAACAACTCGAATAAAATTTTAAATTAAACGAATTATGTGTTAAATGAATTAGATGTGAAGGACCCAATTGAATTAAGTGAAAGATGAGAGGGTTGCATGTCAAATTTCAAATTTTCCTTAATTACCCTTGGTCCTTTAGTTGTTCAAGAATTTAAGAAAGGGGCAAAATAGTCATTTATGCCTCATTACTAAGTAAACAAATCAGCCAAACACTCTCTCCTTCCTCCCCCATTTTTCACGCAAAACACAAGAAGTTAAGAGAGAAAGAGATTTCCATGGAGATATGAGAATCCAACACAAGATTCTTGCATGGTTAGGTTTTTGATTTAGAAATTCAAGTTTAAATACCTTGGTAAGTTCCTTTTTCCCTAAACTGAAATTTTAGGGTTTTAGAAGTTTGGGGTTTTGATTAATTCATGGTAATTTCAAGTTAATTAGGTTGATAGAAGCCTAATTTAAAGGTTAAGTTTGTTTGGGTTTAGCTTTGAAAGCATGAATATTGAGTTAAGAAGCTTGAATTTGGGGTTTTGTGAATACATTATATGTGTTAATTGGTTTGATATGTTGATGAAAAAGGGGGATAAATTGATGTTGATTTTGTGATTGAGGTGCTGGAAATTTTAGAAATGAGATCAATTAGGAATTGAAAGTATGAACTGAGAATTAGCCGAAAATACTTAGAAAGGCTATTCCGAGTAGCCATCTTCGAAAAATTCCCTAGGCCTCGTATGAAGGAGTTATGAGCTGAAATTTTGCAGTATGATACTCTTGTATATCTAGTTTAAGGGAAAATTCACGGAACCTCAATCCGAGTTTGGTAGAAAAAATTATAATCTTTTCCGTAGGGTTGTTCGGGCAGTCCCGAAAATTTTGGATAGGTCTGATTCGAATAAATTCTGGTACTAATCGGAAAAGTATTAAAATACGAGGTTAATTTATCCTTGAAGAGGATTCTCTTAGGTTTCGAAAGAGGTATAATAAGATCGATTCGGACATAGGACCTAGGAGATACGATCGAATTACGAAAGGGTAGCAAAATTGTCTCTAACGAATAAATGTACATGCTTATAATAGTAAAGCTTAAGATCACTTGAGTTAAGTGATTATGATGTGTTCTAATAAATGTATGTTTGTATATGGATTACTAGATAATCAAAGAGACGAAAATATCGAAGAAGATGAGAGACTCGAGCAAACTCGGAAGAAGGGCAAAGGAGTTGCGATCTACAATCCTTGAGTTGCTTGGAGAAATTGTGAGTGTGGTAAACCTTGGGGTTAGGACCTAGGGTCCTAGCCATCTTTGTGTTATTCAATTTATTTGTATTGTAACCGGACTAATGAAATATTCGGTAATTCGGGAAGGAGGATTAAATGTTAATAACTTGTGTGATGCCATGTTTTAGTGCTAGATGTTAGACTAGCTTAGAACATTTGCATAGCTCGAAAATGCCGAGGTAAGTAATGGCACGCGGCTTCGGATGCCAGGTAGGTGAGTCATGCATGAGGCATGTTTAGATTGGTTTGATTATTCGAATTGAAGCATGATATGTATGATTTGATATGATAGCATGACATAAGCTTTTGAATTGTTAGCATAATATATGCTTTTGATATGTTAATACGATATATGCTTTGGGTATGCTAGCATAATGTATATGCTTTTGTAATGATAGTTGATGAAAATGCATTGGTTATTAGTATGATATGGACATCCTATGTGATAAGAAACCTGCTTAATACCAATGGAAAGATTAAATGAATTGGAAACTCTGATTGAGCCATGGTCGATAGTTGGTCATAGGTAGTAAGGCATGCCTAGGGTTTGAGCTCATTTGTTAGTTTGCCTAGTACTTCGGTACTTCTGTTGGTACTATGGGTACCTTTGTTGGTGGTTAGTCACCATTTGTAGATACCGTGGGTATCTTTTGTTAGTGCCTTCGTGGCACTTCTGTTAGTACCTTTGTGGTACTTTTGATGACTCGCTTACCTAGTCAAACTACACCAAGGCATCATTTGTAACTAATTTGATACATGCTGCCTAAATATGTTGAATATTGCCCCTTATGATTTAGGAATGGGTTAGACCATATAGGTGGTCTTTTGGTAGAGTTTAAGTGTTAAAAAGATAGAAATTTAGAAATTGGGCGTGGGTATCGATACCACTTACATGGGTATCGATACCACCTTTGACAGAAACGAAATGGCATCGAAGCATGGTTTGATGCCAAGCTTCATTAAGACCTCCCTGGTTCGATGCTAGTATCGAGCCAGGCCCCTTTCAGCCTTAAGTCATTGAGTCATAAGAGTAGACCAGCATCGATACCTAGTTCGATACTGGGTCTTCCAGTAACGAAATGGCATCGATGCCAGTATCGAACCAGGCTACTTAACTTTAGTCAACGAGTCAACAAGGAGGTCCAGCATCGAAACATGGTTCGATACTGGGACTTCTAGTAACGAAATTGCATCGATACCTGTTTCGAACCAGGCTCCCTAGCCTTGGTCAACGAGTCAACACAGTTGACCTGTATCGAACTAGGGTTCGATACCCCTGTTTCGATACCCCTCTATAGGGAGTATCGATACCCCTATTCAATTTTGGTTTAACTTGAAAATGAAAATTTACTTGATCAAAAAGATAATATTAATGATGATCGAACAAATAAAATTTGGTTAAAGATTCAGATCACGTTTAATTGAGATGATAATTGATAAATGAATAAAAATTGAGAATCGAATCGGTTGTTTGCATAAGTATGGAAAAAGTTTTAAATTGGCCTTAAAAATTTGTAGGCACAAATCGTAATTGAATTTGAAATATAATTGAAACGAACACAATTCCCAGTTTAATTACAAGTTCGAATGTCCGGTCGACACCTCCGTCTCCTAACCTGGGGCGAGGGTGTCACATTCCATGTTTATTAAAAATTTGAAAATTGAGCTTTAGGAAATTTTAGACAGACGTATTTTGAAAGAAAAAATTGGAATAGTTAGATGATTATTTGGATAAAATAGATCGAACAATATAAAATTAAAGCTTCCTTTAAAATGAGTTTAAGAATTAATTACGTGCTAGAAGTATTAGCAACGCACAACGTCCAAAATCAATATCAAATCATATGTTGTTTTTATATAGATGATAATCATTAAAATTTAAATTAAATTTAATTAAATATTCTCAACTGAATATACATTTAATAAATGAACTTTAATATTTGATGAGTTTAGATTAATTAATTATTTAATTAATAAAGATAATTGTATATTTGTATTATAGATTAAACTAATATCTAATAAGCTCGACTGTCATATTAATTTATGGTTCGCATTAAGTATACAAACAGTTAAGTATGATATTATAACTTGTCAAATTTTATTCATTTAAAAATTAACTTCAGACAATATAAATTAATACGAATATTAGATCATTATTCATTAAGTCAAGAGGTCATAAAACAAATACTCGAATTATTAAATATTTTTTCTAGAATTAAAATTAATTATGATAATAATATATATAAAAGTATTTTAATTATATTATTTACATACATTATTTTTATATTATATTACTGTGACTTTTCTGCCCACATTGTATGTTTATACATTATATTTATATTATGTATATACTACTTTTATATATATTATTATCATTTACCTATATTTTATCCAATTTATTATTTATGAATATATTATATACATTGTACTTCCATTTTACTTATTTTCTTTTTTTTTTTTCCTTTCTAAAAGGGGTTTACTTATCTTAATTTATACCACATAAAAATATCATATATGGTTTATGTAGTATATTATATATTAGCACAATGTTACATTATATTCATTTTGTTATGTTATACATTGTTTAATTATTCTTTATTTAATTTATTATTTATTTTTATTCAATACTTCGGTCTTTCGATGAATCGTAATGAGGACGATTCGTAGTACCTCATTAACTCAAAAGAATTAATTTCCATACACAACTATAAATATATTTTTAATAAGAATTAATTTCTCTACAAAATTATGAATATATTTTGATAATAATATATAATTCATTGTATGTTATGAGGTTAATAGTCTTAAAATATTGTACTAAAAATTTTAATATACATCAATACTAACAATTGTAATAAAAATTATTGATTAACAAAATAAGATTATATAAAAAAATTCAATAAAAATAAAATAATTTATAACTTAAGCTATCTCTAAAAAAAAATTCAACAAGAACAACAAAACATTCAAATCACAAATCACAAACATTACCACAAAATACAACCTTTTATGTATCTAACTTTATATTCGAATATATAAATAAAATTACTCAAAAAAGGATTAAATAATAACTAAATATTACTAATAATGTGACCTTTAGAAGCAATTGTCTATAATTCTAACTTTATGCATGTATGCATGCCACCACCAACGGTTAGGCGTCTCTCTCGTCTTTTATAGTTCGGTTTTTCAACTCGAATTTGGAGAAATTATAAACACACAAAATACACTACTTGCCGCCAGGATCGGTTCAAAGATTTTGGGGGCCGTACAATTTATTAAAATGTGACCTTTAGAAACAATTGTCTATAATTCTCATTAGTTCTAAAAATGTGGCCCTTAGAAGCAACTATCCTTTTTAGGGGACATTGTATTGTCGTTCCTATTACGTTTGTCTAGAACCTCACTAGTTTTACAGAAGCAATAGTAATAGGAATAAATAATAAGATTTTACTAATCAATTATCACATTTAGGATATAACTATAACGTTCTAACAATTATAACTCATATTTTTTAAAAGTATTTTCAAAATTTTTACAATAAATTTTGAGATTAACATCAATTAATGAATGAAGTTTATTAAAATTTTGGGCCCTCTTTTTTAAGAGGCATGTGCGATCAATCCTATTATTTTTATCCAGAACCCTGCTTGTAGGTGATGTTTGGAAAAAAAAACATATGCATATGATTTTTTTTTGTTTGATACTATAAAGAATTACCTATATCCCTAAATATCATTTGGGATCTATCTACTTAAAATATTTGGATGGATTATCATTAAGAAGTAATAAAAACAGATACTATGTTGGAGATAGTAGAGAGAAGGCAGCGGAAAAGAGTATTTTACTACCATCTGTTAAGCAAGAGAATTTGTTCGGCACTCTTAACCCGTACGAAAATGGAGTAAAATATATGTGAATTCAAAGGTATTAATACTTTATTAGACTTCAAAATCGAAAGCATAGGACCAGACACAGATCTCTCATGTAATGATCAAACAGCACAAAAGCCTTCAAAACCTGTTTAATACCAAATTCAAATTAGGTTCCAAATGACAAACATAAAGCTCTGGTTGAAGGGTCCAACTTTTGGGAACTTAAATTACTTGCTTTAAATCAAGAGGCGAAAACCTTGATTGAGATTAATGAATATAATGCAACCATTTAAAGTGTCCAAATAGTGTACTCGAAAGAATCTATCCCCCCCTAAAGAAAAGAGAAACGGTGAAAAGTACAATTCTTTGTACATCAACATCATCAATAATGTTAGCATTTAGAAGAATTTATTAAGGAAAAAAGTAACAAAAATTGACTGCAATCAAGTCTTCCACAGTTATTAGTAGTATGTTATCAAGATTGAGAGAAAAAGGAAGCTGCCTAACCTTGGGATCAGTTTTCAGCCTGCTTATTTTGTTTTTGTTGCTAAATTTGTTTGTCTCCCAAGATTCAGAATTTTAACGATCTCACTCTTTCGAGGAAAACCCTGACTGAAAATCCTGGTTTTGGTTCCAGGTATGTCCTTTTCCTCGTTCGATTATGTTGTTTCTCTTGGAAAGGAATGAACTTTTCTTTGTGTTTCTGAATGTTTAATTCAATGGTTCTGGTTTTGTTTTGTTTTTCTAGTGTTTCATGAGCTGTGAACAAAGCTTGCATAAAGTTGTTAAATTGAAATGGATTTAAATTGTTCCAAGAAAAGAACTTTTTCTTTTTTTGATGGCAAAGGGTCTGTTGGAAAATTTTTAGCTTGGGATTTCATGTTAACTAAAAACTTGATACATTTTCAGGTGGATGGTGTTATTAAGAACAATACGATTTTGCTTGGTTCAGTTATTTTCATCTGCCTCCTTTTTTCTGCAGTTCTAATTTGTGGGTATGATTAAAAGGGAAATTTTCAAGCTTGTTTAGCTGAATTTGTATGCTAGAAGATCAATCTCAGAAAATTTGTGCTTTATCCATTCCAAAAATTGTGGTTCTCTTACAACTTCATAAGCTGCTTCCCAGATCTCATGTTTGTATGCTCATGCTGGAGCTGGAGCATAGCTTAATTGGTAGAAACACCTTTTATTTTAAGAAAATCTACAGTGGAAATCATTTTTCTCATCCAAGTTAATTATATATAAATTAGCTAGATAGTTCTTTTTCTGTTGATATCCTTTTCTGATGGTAAAATAGAGCTTAGGATTTAGCAACTAAACTGTACTGATAAATTCAAGTAATAGATCAAGTTAGTGCATGAAGAATAACCGATTTCTCTATGTAAGCTGTTCTTAGTGGAGCTTCATCTATCACTGACAAGAGTACGCTTGGAACTAATGTTCTGTTTTTGTGCTATGTAATTAATGCTTATTTTTAGCTAGATAGTTCTTACTTTTAGTGAAATTTTTTCAGCATTGTCATATCATGCCCTGCAGGTTATATAATTTGAACTTCAAACTTGATGATTGCATCAGGTGCACTTATCTTTGTAAAAGTAGAATAAGAAGATCTTGAACATAATGGGAATTCCCTTACGGAGGTATTGCCGTTTGTACCATTCTTTTTACGACAAACTGTTCATTGGCGTTTTTACTAGTTTTCAAGGTTTTGGTAACACCAAAAGTGGTATTAATATGAGTTACATCCACCTCTGTTGGGATGCAGTGGTAATGTAAGGATACCAAATGAGACAATGAAGCTTATTATAATGGCTTTTGCCGGAATTATTTTTGGCCTTTTTCTAGGAGTATCCTTTCCAACAGTTTCATTGGCTAAGGTAACAGCACTCACACTATTTCATACATATCCAGCTTTTAAATGTTCGGTTTTCTTTTGTTTCCTTTTCCCCTTCCTTCTCCTGTGTTATTTACCATGGACTTACGAGTTTATTTCGATATGGTTAAATTTTGGTAGATGAATCTCCCATCGACCCTATTCCCTTCTATTGATCTTACATATATTGAGGACAAATATTCTGGCCTTTCAACCCAAACACTATTTAATGCTTTGAACACTCTCAAGGCTAATAAGGACTCATCAATGTCATCCTACAACTACATTGAGAAAAAGGTAAATCCCCTTTATTTTGGTTATCTATGCAGCATTACAATTCAGGAACATAGATTGTAGGCTGCCCCTTGGCCTGAAATTACGAAAGTTTTAACCATGATTTCTACTGTCGTTGAAAATTTGGGGCAAAAAAATCTCTGTAACCAAGCTATCAAATCTATATTTACATTGAATTGAGTTCAGTTTTATTAGATTTATAGTATATAAAGCATTGGTTTATACATGTTTGATAATGGGAAACTAAATATTGGGACTTCAGTTCTATCGACTGAGGAAACTATCTTTTCTTTAGGATGGAGTTTCTCAAGCAGGAGGTATTTTAAGGACTTATTTGTTATAATGTTTCTAATATCAGCAGGGGGGCTTTGACTAGAACTTTTCAATGCAATCAATTACATGTACAACTTGTCATATCAAGGAAATGGATGCAAATCTTTTTAAGTTCTGTTAATTTCGGCTGGAGAAACTTTGGGAATCTCCTTTACTCACTGCCTTTTCTATTTGGATGTGCATCAACCTTGGATGGTGCCTCATTGCACTTTATATGTAATGTGATTGCTGATAGAGGTCATAGTCCACTTAGATTGGACTTTCCTTTTCGGAATAATATGTGATGGTCTTCTATAGTTACTTCGATTTCCAAGCAAAATCAATGAGCATTAATACTTGCAGGTTTTAGCATGAACACTAACTGTAAATTTTTAATTATGGCAGATCTGGATTCCGACAAATCCAAGGGGTGCTGAAAGACTTCCCCCGGGTATTGTTACATCTGAGTCTGATTTGTACCTTCGTCGATTATGGGGTCAGCCAAGTGAGGTATGCATCTTCAACACTTCATATCGACTCATCTTTTGTTTCATTATCCTATTTTGATTCATGATAATGAGTTCAGATTAGTTTCCATCTAAACTTAAAGGAAGATTTTTAAAAAGTTGAATTTGTGTTGGACATTCATTTTTTACTCCTGTATTCTGATGAAGTTGGATAGTGTAATGATCATTTTTCTCGGATGTAATGTGGGGTCGCATTTGCAGGACTTAACCATCGTACCGAAGTATCTAGTAACTTTTACTGTTGGATATAATCAGAAAGACAATATTAATGCAGCTGTGAAAAAGGTCAGTCCTAACCTACTGCGCGCGCACACATACTATATGTCCCCGGCATGTCCGACTCTCTTATCTAAAACTTTGTTTTGCAGTTTTCAGAGAATTTCACAATTGTGTTGTTTCATTACGATGGTCATACCACTGAATGGGATGAGTTTGAGTGGTCAAAGCGAGCTATTCACGTGAGTGTTCCAAAGCAGGCTAAATGGTTAGCAGTCAACTCCTTTTCTCTTATGTTACTCCTGTAGGTTGTATGGGATTTTGCTAAGTTCCAGTTATGTTTGTAGTACTCAAACTCCTTAATATTTTGTATAGGTGGTATGCAAAGCGCTTTTTGCACCCGAATATTGTTGCACCTTATGAGTACATTTTCATGTGGGATGAGGATCTTGGGGTGGAGAACTTCGATGCGGAAGAGTAAGTTCGTATGTTCACTATCTTGCTTCAAGTGAAAATATGTTCCCTTAAGCTAAAATTAAACCCCTTTTGTTCTCAGATACATAAAACTTGTCCGAAAACATGGTTTAGAAATATCCCAGCCAGGTTTAGATGCAAGAAGTGCTGGACTGACATGGGCAATGACTCAAAAGAGAAACGGCAGTGAAGTTCACAAGTAAGAGCATTTTACTGTAACGGCCTAATTGTGGTTTCCATGTACCTAATCGGTAATGCCACATAGGTTGGAATGTTTTCTTTGGTTGAAAGGTAGTTTGATCTTTGGTATTTGTTTTTGCTCCTATAGGGATACTGAGGAGAGACCTGGCTGGTGTACTGATCCGCATTTGCCTCCGTGTGCAGCGTATGAAACATAATTCATCCTCGTTGTTAATATAATTAAACATATTGATAAATTTTTGACTCTTAGCTATGTTTACTTGAATACTTGATGCGTAGATTTGTCGAGATCATGGCTACAGTGTTCTCTCGAGATGCATGGCGATGTGTTTGGCATATGATTCAGGTACACAGCTGATTATTGTGGATGTGCTCAATTCTCAACTATTCGCTGTTTATGATATAACTTCTTTAAAATGCAGAACGACTTGGTTCACGGATGGGGTCTTGATTTCTCTCTTCGGAAATGTGTCGAGGTTATAGACTGTCTTCTTCCTCCTACATTAGTTAACTTTCTCCCATAAACATACAACCTTACACTGATGTTGCAACTTTGTCCACGAGCAGCCTCCTCACGAGAAAATCGGGGTCGTAGATGCTCAGTGGATTGTCCATGAAAGTGTTCCTTCTCTTGGAAACCAGGTAAACATCAACCCATTAACCATTGTTACTCTATTCATTATGTACAGTCTATAATTTACCTGTGTTTTCTTTTTTTCACAGGGGAAAGCAGAGGGTGGAAGGGCTCCATGGGAAGGGGTACGAACGAATACACACACGCGCACACACACAGTTCCTCTTTAAACATGTTTGTATGCCGTGTTCGACGAGAATTGTGTTAAAAGTTTTTGAATTTTGATGTTTCAGGTGAGGGAAAGGTGTAGAAAAGAATGGAAAATGTTCCAAGATCGGCTGACTACTGCAGAGAAAGCTTATTATGGAGCACTGGGAATTAATCCTTACAATGAAACGGCTAATTAGTGTTCTGTCTACTGACTTCAATCCTCTCCACATCTGTACTGTTACTTGGTCATCAATGTCAACTTATATAATTGCATGAACTAACTAAACTGAATCATGTCTAGAGTCAGCATGCCCTACCTGTAAGAAAGCTGCGCCTCTTAGTCCAAATGATAACACCATCCCTTTATCTTCCACCTTTAAATTTAATTTTAAAAATATTTAGAGTCGTCACCGGTTATTTTGATAGATTGGATACTATAAAAACAACTAAAAAAATTAGGTTTGAGAGTCAATTATTATGTATGAAGAACGATTAACAGCCACAAACACATGATGTCAATACCTTTAATTTTGTGTGACATATTAACATTTCATAATAATAATTTGAATTTAATTTAAATGTTAACTATTAACTTAGTTTATGTCGTAATGAAAATATTTCTTCTATAAAAATATATTTTTGCTTCGAATATAAGATTAAATTTTAATGCAAGATTGATTATGGTCTTATTTATTTTATGTACTGATTTAAAAAGACCAATTAAATTTATGTTATTTATTCTACGAATATTATTAAACTTCAAAGCTTACACAAGACAATACTCAGTTATCTTATAACATCTATATTAAACTTCAAAATTATAGATAATATTTTAATTAATTAATGGCATAAAGATAATTTTTACCCTTAATGTTTATAATCTTTGTCATTTTGGCCCCTATTCTTTTTTGGGGATAAATTTAGCCCTTGACCTATGTCTTTTTAACAAATAACTCATTTTTTAACTATCATGATAACTGAATCGTTAAAAATTTAATAATGATGACATGTCATATATATGTAATAATATATTTTAAATGACTTAACATCTAGTATATCAAATACATACATGCAGAACATAGTTTTATTCCAATCTAAAAATATAAAACTAAAATTCAAATAAAATATTAAAAATTAATTTTTTATTCATTAAAAATTAATTAAATCTAAAACAAAAGGTTACTAAACA
Organism: Abelmoschus esculentus; assembly: GCA_035048815.1. Taxonomy (NCBI): domain Eukaryota; kingdom Viridiplantae; phylum Streptophyta; class Magnoliopsida; order Malvales; family Malvaceae; genus Abelmoschus; species Abelmoschus esculentus. The sequence continues at coordinate 2,975,187 of JAUCBN010000066.1, forward strand.
TTCTCAACCTTAACTATAGTAAAATCAAAATTTTAACTAAAAAGGTATGAACATAATCTGAAAAGAAAGGGTTTTGTATAGTTTATTACCGGTGAATCAAAGATAAAGGATTTTGATAATAATCAATTGGATTTTTATTATTTTAGTTTAGAATTTAGGTATTTTAGTTTTAATCTAAATCAGAGTTTTAGGGTTTTATAAAGATATTTTAGTTTAGTTAGGGTTGAGAATATTTAGTAAATTTTTATTTTGGATTTAATTAATTTTTAATAATTCATTTAAATTTTAATTGTTGTATATTTTATACTGAAATAAAATTATATTTTATATATATGTATATATTTAATAGATTAAATTCTATAACATCTATGTCATTTAATAGGTTATATTCTATGTCATTTAAAAAGATATAGGTCAAGGGTTAAATTTATTCTAAAAAAAGAATAATGTTAAAATGATAAAAATTATAAACGTTAAGGGTAAAAATATCTTTATGTCTTAATTAATTATACTCATTATTAAAATTTTAATCCCAATTAAGGTTCTATTTATTAATCTAAATTATTTTTCCAACTTTTTAGGGTTGTAATGAATTGAGTTAAAAGTTTTTCATTATTTACTTAATTTTAAATAAATTCATAAGTTTCTTCTATTCACGCCTTGATCGCTCTATTTTATTCTTTAAAGGGTATATATTTAGTAGGAGTGAGCAAAACTCGATTCGACTCGAAAAAATCGGATTTCTCGACTAGAATCGAGGTGAAAAAACTCGACTCGTTTTAACTCGATTCGAAATTTCATAAAATCGAATCGACTCGAAAAAATTTCAAATGAAGTTCAATTTATAGAAATAGAAATCGAATAACTCGAAATTTTTAATAATTATATAGGTTAATTGTACATTTAACCCATGTAGTTTTATTTTTAGTCTTTTTTTACATTTTAATTTTCTTTTTTATAATCTAATCATGTTTTAATTATTTTTTATTTTATTTAATGAAATTTTTATTTGTATCTTTTATATTATGTTATTTATTTTTTAATTTTTTTATTTAATTTATCATTATTTTTTGTCTAGTCTTAGTCTTACCTAGATAAGAATGAAGTTATTAATTAAGCCTGTAATTTAATAAAATGACATATTCATACTTAATATATTTGATTGATGATAATAATAATTTAAAATTTTTTTACACATATAAAAAATAATATGAAGAAATATGTATGTAAATTTAAAGAGAAAACCGTTTAAATTACAATCAAACTATATTATAGTATTATAAATAGTATAATTAAAATTTATACATAAATCGAAAAATCGAATCGACTCAAACTCGCTAAAATCGACTCGAATCGAAAAAATTTCAAATTATAAAATATGATGACTCAACTCAAATAACTCGAAATTTTTTTACTCGAATCAACTCGCTCGAACGCTCACCCCTAATATTTAGTGTCTGAAATTAGTTTTAAAATTCAATTTGATATTAATTTTTGTTCAAACTAATATTCGAAGTTTATTTTTTCTCCAAAACCTTATTTATTGATGAATGACTTTATTTGAGCCATAAAATCAAGATTTAAATTATTATTTAAATGATGATGTTAAATTCAAATACTTAATTGCACAAATAAATTTAGATACTAATTTCATCTTTAAAATCAAATTTGAGTACCAACTTACATATTAAGGTTTAAATGTATTTATTTTATTATTTTTTTTAATTTTTTTTATTTACAGGGTTAGGCTTTTTTTATAAAAACATTTAGAAATAAAGAAATTATATCATGTGTCATTCTTGCAATATCATTTATAAGATTAATTAATTAAATATATTTATTTTATTATTTTTTTAATTTATTTTTTATTAAATAATTTTTTACTTGGTAAAAATTATTCTTAAACTTAATTTATAGTAAATATTAATGGAGATTCACTTGGTAAAAAAATATGATGAAAAAAATTAATAAAATAGATTATTTAATTGATTGGTTTTATGTATGACGTGGTGTGAATGATTGATAATATAATTTTTTATATTTGATATTTTAATAAGTAAAATAAAAAAACATTAATTAGATCAAATAACAAGTTCAACCTTCTTTAAAAGCATACTATCAACACAATTGTTATAAGCAAGATCCTTTATTTTAAATCTTAATCCATGTCGTTTTATAGTATTTTTCGATTAAGGAGGATAAATCTTATACTTTCGTGTATAATTACAATATATATATTAGTCGTGCCCTCACCCATTTATATCTTTAAAAATTTTAGACTTAATTTGGGGTTATGTTTAAAAAGTTCGGTTTGAGGTAAAACTTTTACAAACCAAGGTTTTGCAAAAGCTAAAATTAAGGGTAAATAAAGCTTATGTAGTAGAAAAGCTTTTATTATTTTTAAGTGTTTTTAATTGTTTCGACATTTAAAACGAGATTTTCACCTAAAACACTTTTATAAACAATGACAAACAGGGTCTTAGTACCCACGTCACACCCTAGTATAAGAATCATTATAGCCTTCGGAATTATTATCTCTAGGCCACTCTCGACATGATAACTATTAAATTTGTCTGATTTTTCGACCGAATCTATTATTTGACAATTGAATCTATTCTGTGAATCCACATGACTAAACTGAAAACCTTACATACTAAGAGCTAAATTTAATCTTTTCGACTATCACTAAACTTGTTTGAGTCCCATTAAATAGTACATCTTAAATTGAAGATATTCCATAATCATTTGAAAGTTTTTTCATCGATGATCATTAAAATATTTTCATTATCTAATGAAAATAAGACATGTGACGTATTTTATACTTTTCATTTATTTTTTGTTTAAAACAAATAAAAAATATTTGATTTTTTTATAAAAAAAAATCGCCTACTGAGATTAGTATAAACAGTAGTTTTAAAACTCCAAGTCGTAGTCAGGGACCGAAGGTTGGAGTAAGTAGGAACGGTTTAAAGATTTTGGAGCTTTACAAAATTTATGAAAATAAGAATTTTATTTATTAAAAATGATTATTTTCAAAGATTTTAAAGAGGTCGATGTAATTTATTCAAATATATATAATTTTTAAAAAAAATTAATTTAACAAAAATATTATTAGATTATTCTCTTAAGTAACAAAAAATTAAATATTAAATATCTAAATATCAAACATTTTCAATTTTTAAACTAAAAATTAATATTTTTTATGTTTTAAGCTTTAGATAATTATTATATATATACATAATTATATATATTTAATTTTTTTTATAAATATTTAATTTTTTATTATTTTGTGTTCCTTTGTTTTGGAGGCCATGTACGATCATTTTTATTGTGTTTATCTAAATTTTCATTAGGAGTATGGATGACAATTTGACCCGAACTCGTCGGTTTCAACCTAATCTAATTTGATAGGGCAATTTTTATTAAAAAAAAATAGATTTGGGTTAGGTTATTAAAATTAAAGTCGGATAGTGTTTAAGGTAAAAATTCATCGATAAACCTGATATATTTATATATTTTTATTAATTTTTTATGGGTTAGATTTAGTTAAAAATTTTATTAATATATCGAAATCAGGTCAAGATCTAGTTATATGTTTTATTATTTCGGATTAAATTGAATCAAAAAAATATATATTCAAGTTGGGGTTATAACTAACATTTTAATTTTTAAGTCAAGGTTGAAACAAACAAAAACCTACTCTAATCTGACTCGTTGTCATCCTTAAGCGGAATCCCGACTCTCAAAAGTTTTTAAAATTAAAAAAAATATATAAGCTTATTTATTTTTTTTAAAAATACAATAATTTACTCTTTTCCTTCCATGAATTTAGGTATTTTTAAATGGTCCCTCCATAAATTAAGTTGAATTCTCTGGTACCGGTGATAGCAAAGTTTTATAATATTATCCTTGTTATTGATTTGGCCGATTCAGGTGAGAGAATGCATTCAAGGAATGTTTGTTTGTGGAGGAAAAGAAGTTATAAATTGACAGGAGGATTATAAAATCCATGTGTTGAGTCGAAACAAGTACTAACAAAGTGTTTTGGTAAGCCAAACATGGCCTTTCTGTTGGGAATGGGTATGAAATTTAAAGGGCGTATATTCTCGTAATCGTATCTCTATTTGTGTCTCTACTTTAAATTAATAAGTTTAGGATTTAAAAATTGGGGTTTAAGGTTAAATGTGTAGTTAGAATTTAGAAAATTAAGAATAAATATATTTTTTAAAGTGTAGGGTTTAAAATAGGGGTGTTCAAAACCGGCTCAATGGGTACCCAACGACCCATTAAACTCATAATACAAGTTTTAAAAATGAAAAAGATGTTGAAATATAGTAATACTATGATATTGATATTAGATTAATTGAGACGCTAGGTACCTATTGGACCGATTTTAAACACTCTTAATATAAGAAGTAGAAAATTAGAATTAGAGTTTAAAATTTAATTTTTTAAAGTTTTTAAAAAAATTGATACGATTAAGAGGTAAAATATTTTTACTCAAAGGTTAAAAAGAATAAAAGATTCCTATGGAAGAAATATATAGAATGAATACAGATACAAAATATTTAAATTCTTAATTACCGATCATGAAACAAAATGAATAATATATAGAAGAACCCATTTAACAAAAAAATATTTTAATAAAATTTTGACTAAAAATCATGATAAAAATACATTTTAAAAACAATTATTTAATCACATCTTTTCATTTAATTCGTGAAATATGATAATTTAGTAACGTATCAGCTAATATTTACATGATTTTCTTTTTTTCATGGAAAACGAATCAAGTAAAACTTAATTAAATAAGTTAAAAATAGCTCAAATTTATTTAGTAACGTAACATTTTTTACATATCAATTAATTAAGAAAATCTCTACTTTCTTCTCGATTCTTCTCGTGCTCGTATCTAGTTTTTTTTTAAATATATCTTAAAAACGATTAAAAACAATTATTTTATTTTTTATAAAAATTAAAAGAATTTAGGTACATACTTTTATATATATATATATATATATATATATATATATCAAATCTTTTACAAAAAATTATAAAGATTTTAGTATATAATGAATTTCTTACGAAAAGTATAAGAATTCGGTATATATCGAAAAATATGTATCGAAATTCTTGCAGCTTTTGTAAGAAAAACGATATAATCACTTTTAATCGTTTTTTAAAATCATTGTTCCCTAAAATTACCGTTCATATTCAGAATCTTGATTTTTAAGATTTATGATTTATAATTTAGTAGTGTCTAATAGGTTTTAGATAATTAAAAAAATTGATGTTATATTCTTAAATGAGTAGGATTATTTTTAAGAGAATGTTTTTAAATATAATTATTTAATCAAGTAAATGATAAAAAATTAAAAGAGTGATAAACTCATCATATAATTAATAATTGAATATTGTTGAACACCATTAAATTAATTAATAAAAAATTAAAATCTCAAGGATTTAGTATGTAATTAATAAAAGAGTGATAAACTCATCATATAATTAATAATTGTATGATTAGTTCTTTAAATTTTTATTTTTTATAAATTAATTTAATAATATTCAGCGGTGTTCAACATTAACGATGTTCAACGGTGTTCGACGCCCATTATAAACTCATCCTATTTTTTATTATATGCCTATAATTAGATCCATTTCTAATATTTTTATTATGCTTAAGATTATTTATTATTTGTCTCTTGAGATACAACAAATAAATAATTAGTCACAATTACACTCTTATAAAAATCATAAATTATTCTTTGCCTTTGTCGTTGAAAAAGAATTCTAAAATCACAAGTAAATAATAGAAAATTTGTGTTTGTAATTGTGTTTTATAGGGATGGCAATATAATCCGAATTCGATCCGAATCCATTGATCTGAAGAAAAAGATTCGATCTAAATCCGATTAAAAAAAAAGTCCAAATCCGAATCCAAAAATAATGTCCGAGTCCTAATAGGAGGTGGATTGGATATGGATATTGCCATGATCCGATCCGAATTCAATCCGAATCCATATCCGATATGAATCCGATCCATATATAAACCCGAATAAAAATATTTAAAATTTTTATACTTAAAAAGTTTGGGTTGTTACTTTAATTTGTTTTATATTGAATTATAATATTTGTTGAGATTTGTTTGTGCTATAAATTTAAAATATTTGTTTGATAAAAACATTTTTTTTATTTAAAGATATTTATTTAAGTTGTTACTCTAAAAAATAATTGGATTTAGACTTTTGGATTTAGATTTTAGATATTTTATTGGATTAGATTTGGATTTATGTAAATAAATTTGAATTCGAACTTAGATTTTTTTAAAAGTCCGATTATTAATTGGATTGAACTTGGATTTTATACAGTCCGATCGAAGTCCAATCCATTGTCATCCCTAGTGTTTTAAAACAGATGAGAGGCACAATATTTAGAGGGGTGGGAGGAGGAAAACTAGAGAAAACAAATATTACGTATTAACGCTGATTAGTTTTTATCTGATTTAATTTGAAAGTATTTAATTAATATTATGTTAAAGGATATATTTTCATGAATTACAGTCGTTATCTATTTAATATTCAAATTTAAGAAAATCAAAAATTATCTTTTTAAATTTAAAATACTTAATAAAAAGATTAATAATCACATCGCTCATATTGTGCAAGTGTACCTTAAATAAAATGAGTTTGTAGAACTTTGATTCACAGACACTTCGTGCCTAAATACGAAACACAATTTTTATTCAATTCATTCACAATTAATAAGTGGGATTTTATTATTATCTTATTTTGAGTATCAACTTTTTATTCAGCATTCAATGGTTTTTCAACAAATAAAATAATTTAAATTTGAATCTCTTAAGATAAACATCATCCGCTTTTCACTAAAACCTCTTGTTATATGTGAATATATATATTTTTTGAACATATCGTATGTTATATTGTAATATATATTATTTACTCTTAATCTTTAAAAAGTATATACACGGTATAGATTATGTTGCTCGAACCATGATCATCGAAGAGGAAAATTACATGTGAATATGTATATTCTTAAAAGAAAATTGTCATCAAAATTTTAGAACACTTATATTTTAGTTATTAAATTAATAAAATTGTGTTATAATTATCAAATTTTAATTCATTTACGGTATGTTTTCTCCTGTTACCAAATTTTCTAATGTGACAGCTAGTTTTCATTTTTAATGGATAAAATAATTGGTCAATTACAACATTCAACTCTAACTTTCTTCTCATTTTTATTTTGGCCACTAAAATTTTAAAATTTTTAATTTAACAACGCAACTTTCGAAATATTCTTATTTTTTTTATTTTCAAATGGCATAATTATACAAATAAAAAAATTATTTTAACATATTTTTTTAAAAATAAATTATTATTTTATCACGGTTTACAATTTTAAGCAAAATCATAACATTTATTAATTATATATAATAATTATAAAATTTATACATTAAAATATATTATACTCTATTAACTTTGATACCCTTTAGATTTTTAAATACGTTTTGGCTTTGGATTGGATTACAAGATGTAAACTTTATTATTTTTTTTAAATTTTTAATTATTTTTATGCACTTACTACAATCAAATAATTATTATCTACTATATTATTATATTTAAAAAAATTATATTATTAGTTATTCTCATGAGACTAACTAATCAAATACATTAATTTTGTTAATTTTTTTCAATTCATTTTTTTTTACCAAGTGAATCTTCACTTGATAAAAACTTTTTAAACTTAATTTACGGTAAATATTAGTAAAGATTCATTTAATAAAAATGTGATAAAAAATTAATAAAATAAATATATTTAATTAGTTAATCACCCGTAATATAATTTTTTTATATTTTAATATAAAAATTGTATTTATTGATTACTATATTATTTCTTGAATTAATGACCTTTTTTAAATAAAAAAAAAAACAGTACAATGTATGACAGATCAGCTCTTGTCATTCACCGGGTAATAATCTCCTACGAACACCCCCAAAATGAAAAACTGAAAAGTTAATGGGGGGATTGGGAAGTTACTTTGAGACGTGGGGATTATTATTTCATATTTCATTGGGTGGAGGAATTTTTGTGGGTTATAAATATTTCTCGATTATCTTTCGAAGTGAAGAATCTGGTGAAGGAACGAAAAACAACCAAACGGCTATTATCGACGTTACACAAGAGGAGGGAACGAAAAAAAAATCAATATTTTTTCAAGTCATTGTTAAATCATTACTGGGTTTTTGTTTTCCTAGATTTTCTACCCTTCAATTCTCAGGATTCTGAGAAAAAAAAACATTTTTTTAGCGTACACTTTTGATTTTCAAGTGGTTGGATTGTAAAGTTGTAATCTTTACTGGGTTGTTTAATCATGTCTCATGGCTACTCTAATTCTAAGAAGACCGATGACATCTGTGAACAAGTGTTTGGACAGGTAATTCTTCTGCTTTTTCCTTTTAAATCATTTTGGGATTGATTATTTACTCATATATTTATGTTTTTTTGGGGGGAAAATGGTTTTCCCTATGTAGATTGTTTGATGATTGTTTAAAATGAATGAAAGGTGGGAAAATCGTTTTCTTTTGATGCTAAAATTGATTGGAAATGTATTAGGAAGGAATAAGAAAATGATTTGTTTTCTTACATTGAAACATGACAGTGGGAAACTAAGGGCTTCTGTTTCATTCCACCCTTGAACATTTGAAAACTCTTTGCCCCTATCCTGATGTTGTTATGCAGACATTATTGATGTTCTGAAGCAATATGATGTTGTTGATGCTTTAATCAATCCTAAATTAGGATTGTCTTTGCTTATTTTTATTGTTAATGCTTAATTTGTTCATCTTTGAAATTTGACATTGTCTTATAATCTGCATCAGACATCCTTTGCATCAGTGACGGTATCTCGATTGCGGTGTATGGTGCGGGGGATTGACATCCGGGTCTGTATTGTCTTTTTCGTGGCGGTCCCGGTGTTCATCTTCGGCATATATTTGCATGGTCAGAAGATTACATATTTCTTGAGACCACTATGGGAATCACCTCCCAAGGCATTCCATGAAATCCCTCACTATTATCATGAGAATGTCACAATGGAGAGACTCTGCAAGCTTCATGGATGGAAAATCCGTGAGTCTCCTAGACGAGTCTTCGATGCTGTGTTGTTCAACAATGAGATTGACATCCTCATGCTCCGTTGGAACGAATTGTATCCGTACATAACGCAGTTTGTGCTTCTTGAGTCCAACTCAACATTTACTAGCATACCTAAACCATTGCTTTTTGCTGGCATGAGGCATCAGTTTAAGTTCATCGAGCCTCGTTTGACATATGGGATGATTGGTGGGAGGTTCAAGAAGGGGGAAAATCCTTTTGTTGAAGAAGCATATCAGAGAGTTGCAGTGGACCAGCTTCTCAGAATAGCCGGAATAGAAGACGATGATTTATTGATAATGTCGGATGTAGATGAAATCCCTAGTGCGCATACAATTAATCTATTGAGATGGTGTGATGATATACCACCTATAATTCATCTTCAGTTGCGAAACTATCTATACTCTTTTGAGTATCATCTTGATAACAAAAGCTGGAGAGCCTCGGTCCATAGGTATAATTCTGGCAAGACCAGGTATGCTCATTATCGTCAAGCCGATGTTATATTATCTGATGCAGGGTGGCATTGTAGCTTTTGTTTTCGGTACATTAGTGAGTTTATATTCAAGATGAAAGCTTACAGCCACACCGATCGAGTGAGGTTCTCTCACTACTTGAACCCCAAAAGGATTCAGGATGTAATATGCAAAGGGGCTGACCTCTTCGACATGATTCCTGAAGAATACACGTTCAAGGAGATCATTGGGAAGATGGGACCTATTCCCCACTCGTATTCAGCTGTCCATCTTCCTGCATATCTGTTGAACAACGCGGAGAAATACAAATATCTTTTGCCTGGAAACTGCAGAAGAGAGAGTGGCTGAATCGAGAAAATCGCTTGCTTGAAAGTCTTCAATTACAAATTGTTTGCAGCACCGGAAACGGCCTGCATTGGCCATTTGATGGCTACAGTGTAACATTGCTAGAGAACTATGCCTTTATTATACTGAAAGCTAGATAGAACCATGACTGTGAAGGTGAACTTGATATATATTGTTTTCGAAGTCAATTCATTTCTTCTTCCATTGTGGAGGCATAGCCTGTTTCCCAATCTGATAACATGTTATTGGAGAAGATAGATTAACTGGTTTTGAAACGCTTCCTGATCGAATGACATATTCGCCGGAATTTCATAAATGCTTAAAAAGACATTTTCCCTTGAAGGGAATCTTGCTTTCCTGAACCCACTGATCCATAATTTGTTGATTTTACCCGTTTTGGAAATTATGAACAACACTAGCACATTATCATCATGGTTTGATTCATTGAATTCATGTTAATTTCAACCATCCATCATCGATAACTTGAGATACAAATGCGATGACCGGTTAATCATTTTCTCACTACATTTTTTCCCACGAATCACCCTCGATGTCCCTGAATAGTCATGCACAGATGAAGGAAACAATGTTGTCTCCTTATGTGCTTTGTTCCTTGTTTGGTTTTTGTAGACCCTTGTCTTCCTCCTTTGTGTTCTCATGTTTGTTTTTTATGGTTTTCCTTTTCCCTTGGTGTTGGTTGCTTCTGGTTGAAGCTTGATTCTTACAATGTTGTGTTTCATTTTTTGTTTGTTTTCTCTTTGTTTCTCCTCCATGGTTTTTTCTTCTCATTTCTTCTTGCTATATTTTTTGTTGTTGTTGAATAAAGGCGGCCATTTCTTAAAAGTAGATGCTACACACTTGGGTAGTTTTAAGGAACGATGAGTTTAAAAATATGGTTAAAAAGCGATTTATATCAAAATTTTAAATAAATATTAAAAAATATCGGGTATTAATTTTTTTAGTATATATTAGATTTCTTTAAAAAATATAATTTTTTAATATATATTGATTTTTTTATAAATAATTAATATTAAAATTTTTATAACTTTTATAAAAAAATTAACATAACCATTTTTTAAAAAAAAAAACACACCGTTGCCTCTCCTTTTTCTTGTCTTTTCTGATGAATAAAGTAAGATTCTTTTTGACTAAAACTTCAGTTGAATAATAAATAATTAGATGAGTTTACGATGGGCGTCGAATACTGTTGAACACCATTAACACTGAACATGCTAAATATTATTAAATTAGTTAATAAAGATTAAAAATCTCAAGAACTCAACACATAATAATTATTTATATGTTGAGTCTATCATTCTTTTATTAATTACATATCGAGTCCTTAAGATTTTTAATTTTAATTAATTAATTTAATGATGTTCAATAGTGTTCAACATTAACGGTGTTCAGTAACGTTACACGTCGGTCCTAAAATTTTCCTAAATAATTAAACAAATGGCATCCTCAATCTTGTAAACAAAGTACAGTCAGGACAAGACAAGACAGACATGATTTCCAACTTTTCTTACGTTCTTTTAAGGTGTGGTAGTTGAGCACACAGTCTCGTTTTTTTCTGTCATTTTCCTAACGTCTAGAGAATAAAGTATCTCAACTAAAGCAACCGAAGAGGATGATCAAAGGTAACTAAGGGATCAATTGGTGTGGACATGCAGAATTTTTACGTTAGGACAGGGAGTATTGAACAAGTTATATTTGAAATTTAAGAGTACGATATGACAGAATTTTTTCTAGTTAACATCATTGTTACTGAAAATAAAAATATACTAATAAATAAATAAATACTGGGGTGATTTTGTTGTATTAGTTAAAAAGATTAAGAAATGTTTAAGATTAGATGAGCTGATTTGTAGGTTTCAATGGTATGATGAATGCAAACGTGTTGGGATGATTTAGGGTTTACACACTCCTCTCTCTTGACTTTTGATGCTTTAAACTATATTTCATTTCTACTCAATGGAGAAAAATAAAATTTATTTAATAAATTAATTATTTTTCATATATTGTAATAATATATTTTATACATCAGATTATATATTACATGTTGTGTTTATATTCTTTTTTAGATTTAAATTTCACAAACTTATGGGTTGAATTTGGTGAGTATGAATTTATAGCTGATGCATGCATTTGTGCTAGTGATTGAAGCTTTATTTCCTTAACTTGCAACTACGAGTTAGGATTGTTTATTACGTACTCAGTTTTCGAGTACTAAAAATATCAGATATCCGATTCATTTAAATATTTATTTTTTTAATTGTATCCCGGTTTATTACATCTGAGAACAAGATGATTTCACACACACCCTTAATTTTTCTGCAAAATAAATCCCCCTACACTTTTTTTGTCCTCAATTATGTTATTACCCAAATACCCCGGCTCAAACAACACCTTAGCCTAAAAGCAACCTAACAACACAAGGCCCAACTACAAGCCCAAACAACGAAGTCCAATTGCTCCATGCTAAACTGAGTTTTGGATTCTCAAAATTCAGGTCATTAAAATTCTTCCGTCGTTAAAGAAAATTTTATTCTCAAAATTTACTTGATGGGAAAAGATGTTAATAAAGGCTCTCATGTCCTCATCGACCTCCCACATCACATCCTCAATCACCATAGCATTTTTACTAAGGGTGTACACTTATTGCGAAGCTCTTTGACATCATTGTCAAAAACTTTGACTGGTTGTTCTTCATAAGACAAATCCATATTGACTTCGTTTTCCTCAAGTGAAAGAATATGTGAAGGATAAAAAAGGTAACACCTCAACATAAACACATGAAAAATATCGAGGATACATGTCAACTCCGAAGGTAAGTCTAGCTGATAAGCTATTTGTCCAAGTCTCTTAAGAACCTCATACGATCCGATATACCTTGGACTTAATTTTCTCTTACACCCAAAACAGACGACCTCTTTTCATGAAGATACCTTGAGCTTTCCTGCCTATCTCATACTTGATTTGTTTATGCTTTCGATCCACATAAGTTTTTTGTCAGTCAAAAGTTGTTACAGTCTCTCATCGATGATTTATACCTTTTTTTTCAGTTTGCCTAATGTTGGATTTTTAATGTTTTGCCAAAAGATTGAGGATTTTAGTTAATTATTAATAAGAATAATGTTAAGTCGGAGTTTTTACATGCAAATATACATAATCATTAAATAATAAAGTGATAAGTTGAGATCATCTTCACAAGGATTGTCTAAAATTAATTGTCAAATTAATACTTGTGAAATCAGAATTCGTAATTGTAGTTTGACAATAAACTAAGAAAAAATAAAAAAAATAGTATCACGAAAGAAAACTTAAAAGGAAAAAAGTAAAAATTCAGAGAAAACATAATTTGATAAAACACGAGTCTAAGAATGATCAACATATTGGTAAAAGATATCTGAAATTCACACATATAAAAGCAACATCTAATTAAGTGTTAACTTGATTTATTACCGAACAAATTCTATAATAACATTATCACCACCGAATATAACGCCTTAAGTTACTAATCCTAAACATCTATATATCTATAGGGAATTTAAAGTTATTAACTTGCACGATAATTCAATCTATATTTAAAAGAGATAAACTAATTTCAAAAGTAAGTCTAGTATACTTTAACTCTCTTTTATTAAAGCATCTTTCTTATGTGCAAGTATGAATTTTTTGTTGTCTAAATCGATTATGATATCAAATAATAATGTGTATTTTAAATTAATTGTCGCATAATAAAAATAAATAAGCAATAAAAATATACTTAGCAAACAATAATATCAGATAATTATTTAATATGTTATTGACGATTAAATGAGTTTCATCCCTAATATCTTTAGTCAAATAATAATTAGTTCATGGCTATGATTAAGAGTAGCAAATTATTTTTGTTCAATCATCCTTAACACACGCGTGAAGAAGGAATTTGAGGAGCTCAAAGTATAGTTAAAATTTATGTTGAATTTAATATTATTATTTTAAATTAAAGATTAAAAATTAGAAAATAGAAATATAAAAATATTCAACTCAAATTCTAAAATAAAATTAATTGTTTAAAATTTTTAATAATTATTAAAAATTAATAGTGTATAATAACGGTGTGTAACTTTTTCTAGAATCGTTCTTTATGTTTTTTCGTAGTATATGCAATATGAGTTTTCAATAAAAAAAATATCTTTATTTATTATTTCATATAAAATATTTTACTCGATAAATATATGAATAAAAATATTATTTTATATTGTCTAGATAAAGATGTTAACTTGGTTTGAAAATTCACATTCAACGTAAGTATATTTTAATTGATATTATTGTATTGATCGTTTAATCATTATATTAATATTATTAATTCTTAAATTTTTAAGTTTTAGAAACAACAATTGTTGTTTAAACTTATAAGTGTTCTTGCGTGCCACTCACAAAATCTCTTAAACTCCTTGGAAATTGAACTTGTGGTATTAGTCTCGTTGATAATAACGTCATATCCGATATCCGAGAGTAGTAGGATTAGGACACAACTAGTTTTGGAGCATTCAAGAATCAACGGAAAGAATGCAAGAGGTAGGATGTAAAAACAGTTACGATTTAGGTCGGGTATTGTTAAGTCGGATAAAATCGGATACAAATTATTTTAGATTAATTTGATATTTTGAATCGATTTGGGTCGTGTGCGTGTCTATTTTAGGCCGGTTGTATTTCAAGTCGAATTCATTTTAGGTCGATTTCAAACGGTTCAGGTTTAAATCAGATAATTGACAGGTTCATTTCAGGTTGAGTAAATTTCAGTTCAGGTTCGTTTCAGTTCGGTTGCATTTCAGGTCGGGTTCATTTCAAGACGATTTTATTTCAGGTCGAATTAATTCGGGTTTTAAATTCATATTAATTAAAATTATTAAGTTTGAGTATGGTATAAATAAGTAATTAAGTAAATAACCGATATACTTTGGGTTGAATGGTTGATCATTCATTTCGAATTAATTATTTAATATCTAACGTCTTTAAGTAGCCTGAATGGCTGAATTCCATTAAAAATAAATATTACGCACTAGACTAAACAAAAATATCATCAAATGATTTATATCTTAAAAATTAGGTTAAATTACAAAATTTAAAATTAATAAGGAATAAACATTGGACTAAAAAGAATAAAATTTTAAATTAAAATGGATAAACAGTAATAAAATAAAATATCATCTTATTAAAACACTAAACTAAATTAGACAAATAAATAGTAATCAATTTAAAATAAAAATAAAGTTGTAAGGACTAAATTGCAAAAATTATAAATTAATAATAATTAAATTCGATAAAAAATTAATTTTAATGTACTTTAATACATTATAATTTATACATATATAATATAGTTTAATACATCTCAAAATGGAAATATAAAATTTATACTATGGAATATATTCTATATATAAGATTTATATTAAATATAAAATGTATTCTATATATGAAATTATACTATATATGAAATTTATACTATATATAGAATATATTTTTTATATAGAATTTATATTATATATGGTATGATATTATATATGAAAATATGAAATTTATAATATTATATATATATAAATTTTTAATATGTATGTATATGTATGTAAATATATGTTATATTTATATACTATACAGTATATATTAATATATATTACGTATATAATATAGTTTAATATATATATTACTTATATATATATATTATAATTTATGTATTAATATATTATATATAATATATAATATACTTTAATATATATAATATTATATATATAATATATACTTATATGTATACTAATATATGTATTTAATTTGTTTATGAATTAATGTATGTATATTATTAATTCTTTAAGTTCAACACTAATTTCCTAAGCTCAAATCACTAAACTAGTTCTCTAAGATAAATTCTTTAATCACTAAATTAATTCCCTATGATCAAATTAAAACAATTTAAAAATATATAATCTAATTTTAATTAAATAAAGATCAAATCGAATAAAAAATAAAATTTAAAACTTAATTTTTTAGTGATCATAACCAAATTGAAATAATTATAAAATAAGGTGTAGATTGGCGCGAGATTCGATTTTTTAGGCGCGACCTATATAAAAATATGCGGAATTTTTTATCCGACTTATGGTAATGTCAAATGAATATCTAAATATAATCTCTTTTTTATATTTTTAATCGATTATATTTAATTAAAAGTTTATTATTTGATTATATGTTATAATAATAATAAAAATCCAAATTTTACTATATATATATTAATCCCCTTCAAAATTTACTATATTTATTAATTGCCTCCAAAATTTTATTTTCCCCCTCTGTTTTATATAATAATCAAAATTTATTTCTAATTCCCTACAAAATTTTGGGTAACTTATATCTCTCTAATTTTTTTTACATTAAAAGTAAATTAATCTCAAAATTAAAATATAAGTAATTTATTTTCCTCCAAAATTTGATCTTTTCACTCTTTTTCTATCAATTGCTTTTTTCTTTTTTATCAATTATTTTTGTTTAATTTAATTGAATCATAATTTAGATTAATTTAATAAAAATGTACATTTGATTTTAAAATTCTTTTAATCATGCTTGTAATTTATGTTTTTAAATTTTAATTTAGCTTAATTAATCCTAACTTTAATAAGTTAATTTAACTTAATTAAATATTAATTTAAAATATTAATTTTTAATAAAATATTATTTTTAAAATTATAAGTAAAATTAAATACATTAAAACTAAATAAAATAATAAATAGATAAATTTAATTAAATATGTAATACTAAATTTAAATTTTAATCTTTAAATTAATTTTCATGTCTAATTTTATTTTTTTTAAGACTATTTATATTTATTAATATTTTAAATTCATCAAGTTATAGATATACTTAATTATATGTCATAAATATTAAGTCTTATTAATATTAGTTCAGGTCAATAACTGGTCAATTCAAAACAAGTTGGGTCATTTATCAAGTCAGGTTCAAAACAGGTCGGGTAAAATTAGGTCTCGGGTCGATTCAGTCGGGTAATATCGATTATCTGTCAGGTCAGACTCGGGTTCAGGTTTATTTCAATCGAATGTAGGTCGGGTTTCAGATCCATAGTAACAAGTTAAAATCGGGTTTCGGTTATTTTCGGTCAGATACAGTTCGGTTACTATAGTAACAGGTCAAACTTGGGTTCGTGTCAACAACAATCGGATATAGATCGGGTTCGGGTCATTACATTCCCGGGTCAAACCAAGTTCTGACTTGAACAAGTTTCAGTCGAGTTTTCAGGTTAGGACAACTTTTTACATCCCTAGGAAGAGGTGATTATAAAAAGTAGAATGAGCGTTCGATTGAGTGAAGTATTTTTTTTGAGTTATTTGAATTTATGTATCATATTTTATGATTTAAATTTAATTTAAAATTGTTTCATTTCGAGTCTTGCTTTCGAATTTCTATATAAATTTAAATATAATTATTTAACACGTTATAATGATTTTAATTTAAATTACTTTCTTTATTCATATAATATATATTATTTTACACAAGATTTATAATAGCATTTTATAAAAAAATTTATCTTTAAACTTCTAAAATATATTTATAATTTTTTTAATAAAAATTGTTGGGATAAAATATTAATGATAGTATAAATGAGTCGATAATTTGAGGTAAAGAAAAAATAAATAACAAAACAGTCGATTGACCAATTTGAATAAAATATAAAATAATTAAATTATAAAATATATATTTTATTAAAAATATGAATTTAAGTTACATATACATTGTTAGTGAATCATTTGATTTAATTTTGATCAAAATAAATTTAATACAAAAGATGAATTGAAGAAATAAGAAATCATTGAAAGTTGTGGAGCTAATTTGAAAATTTGAAACTAAATAAATATTTTATAATAGTGTAAGAGCATGTCGTTTAAATTTGATCCAAAAATAAATTTAAAATGGAAGAAAGGTTGAAAATAAATAAAAATATCATATAAAATTAAGGGACTAAATTACAAAAAGATTTGGTTCAAATTGAAGCTAATAGGTATTCTACATTGGTTTATGAATATTTGGTTCAAATTTAGTCAAAAATAAACTTAAAAAGAAAGAGAAATAAAATAAAGGACTAATTTTTTGATTTTTTAAGTTGGACAAATTTCAACTCGACTCAAGCTTAGAAATTTTTCGAGCTAATCAAATTGTCTCGAATAACTCAAAATAAAAAAATGTATATATATTTTTTTTCGAGTTAAATTTTACTCCCTATACAAAAGTTTGTTTCAAGTTGTTCTAGTCTGAAGATTTAACATGGAATTTGACAAACAAAAAGTAGATACTCATCAGAGAAAACCACTAAGATAATAACACTCTGAAACATCATCAAAACACATGTCAAGAATACAGCAGAGGAGAAACTGGAAATACCCCATTCAAGGTTTAGTTTTTTTCCATATAATGCTGCATTTTATTTGTTTCTTTCCAAGATGCAGAATGGGTTTTAATCAGACAAGAAGAATTACCTTAACAATCATGATTGTATAATTCAGATCCTGTTTTGGACCATAATATATGAGTTCCCCACTACTCGCCTTGTGTCCTTGAATCGAAGGGAAAGGCAAATCAATGTCCTTGAATCACTTCCCAGTTCATCAAACTCGAGAATTTCTGTGTTTGGTTCCTCACGTTGCAAGTTTAATCACTAAACACATCGTCGGCTTCCTTGGTGATCTTTTTTTACTAACTTCAGCATTGATGTTTCGCTTCAAACCGGAACTATTGCCTCTACCGATCCTATCCAGCTTCCCATAAGCATTATGGGAAGAAGAATCATCACTCTCATAATATTCAACACTATTTATCTCATTTCCCTTTGTGGTATAAAATCCATCTTCTTCATCACTGCTACTTCTGAAATGTTTACTATGTTTTGACGCTCTGAAATCAGTATCTTTCTCAACATCAGATTCTAGCATTGCATTGTCAAGGTCACTCAACATACTTTCTATTTCCGAATCTTCTTCCGTCATTGCTTGCCTATAACCACCTCCAGTGTTTCTCCCTACACCTGCAGTACTGTTCCGCCTTCCAACCTTATCTTGCCTCCGTTTTTCTAACACAGATCTCTTGATCTCAAAATCTTCTTCAGAATCATTGTCATCATAACTTTCGGCCTCACTCGCGTCACCAGCATTACTCTGATCCGATTCAGCAGCATCCTCAAAATTATCTTCATATTCATTGTCACTACCAGCAGTCCTCTTGTTTCCACGTGTGTTGTTCCAACCCCTTGATCCTCTAACCTCATTTTCAGAGTAATTATCTCTAAGGTTATCGAATCTCCCTGGCCTTCTTCCAAATTCTTGTCTATTCCAATATCTAATTCTCCCAATCTCTTCCTTTTCTTCTTCTTCCCCTTCAGCCCATTCTTGATCAGCTGCATCCTCAATCTCGGCTATGAATCTATCTAGATCCTCCTGGTCGCTCTCCGCAGGAGCTTCTTCATGTGCCAAAAAGCTGGTCTTAGCTTCTGCTGCAGGCAACTGGTCACCACGAAAGACGTATGGGCTGCCTTCCTTCTCATCAATTGCATTGAAGAATGTTGAAGCAACTCTTTGAATACTGGCCATTGCAACTGGATCTTCGGGGTTAATACCTTTCCGACGAAGTTCCTGTTCTATCTTCTTTATGTTTAGCTTCTGAGCTTCAAGAGCTTGTTCAAATCTGGCCTTGAATAATGCCTGCATTTACAATAAGGAATATATAATTAAACACTTCCTCAAAATACAAAGCCTACGCCAGATAAAATATAGATGCAAACTATATCGTGTAAGGAGTAAGGACCATAGCAAACTTATTTACCTTCCTTTTGGTAAGAGTATTGATGGGAATCAGATTTTTTGGTTGGCGATAATTTCTTCCACGGAACATGATGATTGTTTTTACATTATGTATGTTAATGACGATTCCACCACTCAGTCTTGCAAGCATGGTTGCCATTTCCTTGATCTTTTCTTTGGGGAAGTTATCACAACAAACTTGCACGGTCTCATGAAACTTCCAATGGAGATGCATATTTTGGACAACTCCTCCAAAGACCCCACGAACTCCAACCGGAACATAATTTTTGTTTCTGAATCCTATCTTCTTAAATGCTTGAAGCTGCTCCGGGGTCAATAGCTCCGGATCATGCACAGAAGGCGGAAGCTCAGGCAACTCATACTTCTTGAGTTTTTGTAATAGTATTGCAACTTTCTTCTTAGCCTGTGTAGGTTCAGAAAGTCAAAAAACAGACAACCCGAGCAAACTATCAGAACATGGAACTCATTGTTTTCAGCTAACAATTGCCATATTTTCAACAGAAAAGCACCACTGTAACAATCCTCTAGCAACAATAAAAATAACACAAGAGAACACTCAAACTCTCTGAATAATTGTTTGACCTCAAAAAAGATTTAAACATTAAAACTTCCTATACAATAAATCAAGATGGATATGCTACAGGCAAGAATCAAAGCAAAACACAGTTCATTGTCAGTTATTAAAGGGAAAACAACTTACTCTTTTCATGTTGTAAATAAGCCTCTCTTCATCGGTCATAAGCTTCTTCTTAATTTTCTTAGCTCTCCGGATTTCTCTAGCCGTTTTACCGGACTCTTTCTGCATTCGTCTTTCAACCTTGCTTCGCATACTCCTCCCTCTTGAAGTCGACATCACCCGACACCATCCATTGAAGGGATTAGTGAATGAAGGAAATGCAGCAAAATTATCTTCAAAACATCCATCTATTCGTGTCACACTGCTTGAGACTAGTGTGGTAGTAGTTTCCTTGAAAGCCCCAACATTCCTGCATTTTAATTAAAATAAAATGCTCAAACAAATATATAGAAGATAGAGCATAAACATCCACCCCAAAATAAACCCGGAAACACTGATAAATCCCACTTTTTTACCCTATTTTTTCAAAAAAAAAAATTGGAAAATTTCAAATTTCATCGAGAATCAAACTAAAACATACAAATAAAAGTCCAACTGAGAAAGGAAAAACTAATCAATAATCGGTTCCAATGTAAAAGATACTGAAACTGAAGCACCAAGCTGTAATAGACTAAAGTTTTAATTGATGGGAGCTAAGAAAACAAAAAGATAAACGACACCCAGATTTTGATTTCGTCTTATTTATGGGAAAAGAGAGCGAGGGAGAGGAATGTACCTGTTGGGATTTGATTGCAACAGAGAAGACAGAGTCTTGAAGCAATGTTTTTGAAGATTCCTAGCAGAAAACATTTAAACAGTCAATAAAAGGATTCAGCTTTGTTTATATATTTATGTTCACTCCAAAAACCAGTAGTTTGATTTCATTGTATTTTGGTGAAGAAGAAGGGTTAAGGCCAGGGTGAGGAGTTTTCAGGGTTTGGGGGGTTTCTTCGTTTAGCTGAACGAGAGGAGAAACAACTAATTTACTGTTACATAATATCGATAATACCCTGAACGGCGCCGTTTAATAGGCATTTCAGATCTGACCCAGGCATTCCCTTAAATTAAAATTTTTTTATTTTAGTTTTCTATATACAACACATCTATTTCATATCAACTTCAATTAAAAAAAAAACACTCTATGACTCATTAAATATATTTTAGAAATAATCAACCTCTTGAAAATATTTACATTTATTTCTTAATATAAATTTTTGAAATATTTTGATATGTTTTTATAATATTAAGTTGATTAAATATAGTGTTTTAATTGGAATATGTTTTTATAATATTTATTATTTAGGATTATTTTATAATATTAAATATTTGAGTTTATTTTTATCAAACAATATATTAGGCAAGATATTTGTGTTTTATGTTGGTGATATAAAATCATTAAATATACATTAATTAAATAAATATTTTTGATCATTGGTGATGACACGTGTCACCACCTTATTAGAGGGTTTAAGATATTAAGTATTTGAAATGACTTTTAACACTTAAGTTTAGCGTTAAAGGTTTGAAGTTTAAACTTTAGGATTTAAGGCTTGTAAAAACTTAAAGTGTTAAAAATCAAGACTCATGAGAAACATTTCTTTCCCCTAAAATTCTATTTTTTTCTCTCCCTTTAAGCAGAAGTAGTAATAGGTTTTGTCGAAAAAAACATTCAACAATATTTCAACAACCAAACTATGATTTCGAGTAATTCTTACATCAAAAGATTAATCTAACTCCAACTGGATGATATTTCTCTTGATTCTGAGCTGCAAATGGTTTTTTCTAAACCATTCAAAAAAGTTATTTAAATCGGCAAAAACAATACTATTAGTTGTATCCATCGCTTAATCAAGTTTGTTGTTCGGAGGATTATTTTAGATTCAACTAGTACCTCCATAAACAAAAACCACAGGTGTATATATAACCCTCATACAAACAGTACAAAAACGGATTACATGTCGTTGATTCAGTGAGACCTTCTATAGTAGCTATAAGCAACGGCAACAGTTGCCAAAGCTCCAACAACTGCAGCGGCTGTAAGAACATCACGTTGTTCAAATGATTTTACCCAGAATCCAAGCAGACCCCTCTTGCCGCGTACTTCTGCTTCGTCAATCTTCTTTGTTTCGCTTACTTCAGAGCTAGCAGTCATGCAACAGCTAAATCCATTAGCACCTTGGCAACAGCCGCCTACATTTTCCCTGGTCTTCTCAAAAGTTGATTCTTCAGGCTTCTCATTTTTCTCAACTTCTGTCCCATTTGGAAGCTTCTGTTCAACTGTTCTATCAACTCCTTCAGGAGAAGCCCCCATTTGACCCCTGTGGATAGGTTAAAAGACACTCAAAACCTTTTTTTTTTTCATTTTACATATAGTTGCAAGGAAGTAAATTATTTGCACTCAAGTACAAAGTATCATCTATGGGTATGTGTCCCACACGACCATGTTCAAAAGTTTCCAATTTTTTTCATATATTTGAAGGGTCTTTGGAGAATCGTATCTCCATACCATGTCCGAATATGCGACGGACATAAGTGTCAAACATGGGTACTTCCAAAATACGGGAACATAAAGTGTCGGGGCAAACAGCAAATCAAACTAACTACAAAAGAAAAAATGAACACAAAAAGGAATGACTAAAAGTTTCATATGGCATATGCATGCAACTAGTCGCAGAATAGGGATGTTGAACAAAGCAGACTATATATTGTGTAAATAGTAGTTACTTACATGATCACTAAAATCCTACCAAAAAAATAAAATAAGCCTATAGTAGTTCCGAAGCACAGCCTCGAGTGCAAAATAAAGTCAAGAGTTAATTAGTTACTAGGGTATAGTAGTTATCCATCTATTGTAAATTATAAACTCTTTCAATGAAGACCTTCCAAATTTATGCATTAGAAGTGCATTCTGATAAAAGATTGAGGAAGCAAGTCCATTTCCGATAGATGAATATCATTAGAATTGGAAAAAAAGAGGAATGCTACACATTAACCAACGAAAGTTCCAAACAAACAAAATCCACAAACCTCCAAAGTCGATCTATAATTTTGCCCTTTGCAATGTGCTGGTCCAACAATTCAGGCACATCTTCAGGAGTAACATAGCCATACCTGCAATCATTCGACGCAAAGTAATCAATAACATCAAATCCATCTGATGCAAAGAAGCGCAATGAGATAGTAATGTTGAAATTACCAGTGGCCAGCAATCTTTCCCTCGGAGTCTGGACTGAAGATAATCAAGTTCCCAGCATACTTGTGCCCTCCAATGTGGGAGCAAGCACTCACAAACACCTGATCCTTCAGTCCTCGCAATGCAATCTCCTCATTCAGTTTTTCAATCAGGATCGGTCCACAAACACCACATCTCTTGTCACGATTACCATGAGAACACACAACAACATAAGAACCAATAAATGTCTCCGACGCTCCGGAAGCCCATGGATTGCCATTCACAAGTACATCCTCAACAAAGCCATCTACATCAGTGTCCGTCAGTCCCCTAACATCATACCAACAAAGAAAACTCGGCATAAGAATCCCTTATCTCACACTCATAATAGCATTTTTTTCCCTTTATTTTTCAAACCAAAAAAGAAAAAAAAATCAATCTCAACTCAACAAATAAACACTTGCTCACGATATACTGCCTGCTGGCCTAAAATTACAGGAGGAGGATTGCATTTAACTCCACAGTCAGACTTTCATTTTTTACACAATTCACCATTTAGTTAAGGAAGAATATAATTGTCTGCTGTTGTAAAAAAAAATATGAAGTCATAATTCAAGAAAGGTTACTTTCATGATCTACTATTTAGGAACTCAAAAGTCTTGCTCCATACTGGGAAGAAAGATCAGATTCCTAATCCTATAAACTACAAAGAGAGTAAATTTCTCATCCAAAAATCTATTACTCATCTTTACAGCATCTGATCTTGCAAAGGAGAGTCAAACGACATCTAGAAAAGAAAATTATGAATAATAAAAACCAATAAGAAGGAAAAGAAAACTTACTTGTATTTGATCATTTCAGGGAAAATCAACACATCTCCATCAGATTGCTCTCCTTCAATAACCGTCAACAGAGTCTATTAAAAAATGAAAAATATTAATTAAAATTCAAACCTTAAAATAAATGGAGAATTGATCGAAACAAGAAGAACGAACCTTAACAGGGATGTCGTTTTTGCGAGACTTAAGAGCGGAGGAGAGAAGCTTAGGGAGTTGATCCTCTTCG
Source organism: Abelmoschus esculentus (assembly GCA_035048815.1). Taxonomy (NCBI): domain Eukaryota; kingdom Viridiplantae; phylum Streptophyta; class Magnoliopsida; order Malvales; family Malvaceae; genus Abelmoschus; species Abelmoschus esculentus. The sequence goes on from JAUCBN010000066.1 coordinate 2,999,898, forward strand.
ACGCGGGAAGCCCAGTCGGTATAGGACTTATGGCGTAGGAAGACGTGACGATCGTAAGGATTGACGGTACCCGCTAGGTTAGTTGAGTGCATCTCCTCGCGCGTGAATCCGTATTTCGCCTCATCTTCGGCTGAGACAGCTGCGAGGTTGCTCGGATCCGCCATGGAAGAAGCAGAAGCAGAAGCAAAAAGCAAATGTTTTGGAGAAACGTTAAGCCGAGTTCGAGTCAAAGAAATGGAGGATGTGAAGAGCGAGCGAAAGGGATGCGCAATGCGCATAAGGGGAGTAGTTTTGAAAGATAAATGGAATGGAGCGTGTATCATACGCGCAGACATAGAGTGAAGGAGATGATTTGCTTGTGTATGGGTATTGAATTTGAAGGATCGGTAGAACTGTTTTCCTTTTTTTTTTTCTTTTTTTTTTTTCTTTCTTGTATTTGAGTTAGTTAAAATTAATTTATAGAAAATAGAAAATTCATATTCATCTACTAGTCAAATACATGGTCAAAAAATCAACTTTGACAAGTAATACACGTGTGGATCATTGACCGCTAAAAATAATTAATGCATTTTGTTATAATTATTAATTAAAATTTATAAGTTGGTAAAAAAAGGAAAAAATTAGAAAATATTGTTGTTTAAAATTAATTTTGGGATTTTAAAGAGTTTGAGGAATAATTGAGGAAGTAGGTCAATTACTACAATAATAAAAAGGATCTCATCTCCTTCTTTTGGCGAGGTCTTCTCTCTCTTCTTCATTCAACCGAATAAATTAAATGAATCAATAGTACCTCACCATCTCTTCTTGATATGGTTCAAAAAGAGAGAGAAGACCTCGCCAAAAGAAAGTGGTGAGATCCTTTTATTACTATAGCAATTGGCTCATTTTCCTAATTATTTTCTAAACATTTTTATAGTACTAAAAATAAACTTAAACCCTTATATTTTTTAAAATTAATCAAAAATATTTAAATACTCAAATTTACTATCGTTTTAATATTTCATTCTCGTACTATAGGTTAATTTTCATTGTCCCTTATACGGTTCTCTTTTTCGATTATTTCATGTATCATCATTTTGTATTCTCCCTTATTCATTATGCGTAGATTTAGAGATTTTTAAATACGTTACTCTTTAAAATTAATGTTGAATTTATGTACGGACAAGAGATAACTCAATGAACTAAAATATTTTAATAGTCAAAGAAAAAAAATAAAAGTATTCTTATGTTAGGTGAAACTAAGGACAGTATGACACGATTAAATATTTTTCAATGGTTAATAGTATCTATTTTAGAATATACTTTGAACCTTTCAACATTGATCGTTGCTCAAACACTATGCTAACAACACTGGTGTTCGAACTCGTGACCTCTAAGAACAACAACCATTCCTTTAACCGATGAGACTAGATGGTTCGTACCAAAAGAATTTTCCTTTTTATCTTAAAAAATAGTTTGATTTCAATTTATATTCTTTTTATAATTTTCAATTCTATTACTTAATTTTTATCATTTCCCTTATTGTAGCCACCATATTTTTTACACATCTACTTTTTTTTTCTTAACCATTTATTTCAGTCGAATTACATAAGAATTTTTGTAAGTTTTGATAAAGTTCTATTAGGACTTGAAAAAGAGCAAAAGTGGTAAAAGGTAATAGAGCACGTCAAGAATAAAAGTCATATCTAAAATAAAATACGAATGATGCGGTATTTTTTGAAAAGAAATAATAAGGTTTTAATTTGTGAGAATTTTTTATTAATCTTTGTTTTATTATGCTTTGAAAGTATACAAAATTTAATGTTTTATATAAGATATGAAGTATCAAAACTTTTACCAGATTCTTAATTTTAAGATTTCAATCGTAATATGAAAAGATCGCTCCCAGATCTCTTTAGTGACAAATCTCATTGGTATAGTGCTCACTATCATAAAATCAGAACGCAACTTTAATATTTTCCTCTATGCTGAGTTCTGACCCGATTTCAAGTAAACTTGTAAAATAGATTGACCCTATGTACCCATACTACTCATAAAGAATCAACTTTAATAAGAATCAACCACAAGCATCTTATCATACGAGTTCTATTTTAAAAATAATATCCTTAACATTAAGACATCCCTTTTTTTAGATGATAAAAAAAATCCAGTTTACTCCAACCCCTCTAGCATTATTGTCAATTCTTTTCCATAAAAATGCACTACACAGTTGGTTAACCTTCTTTACAACTTTCATTGACAATATAAAAATTTGACACTAATAATTATGTAAACCTAAGAACGCAGCTTGAACAAGTTATAACCTACCAACAAATGATAAACACTTAATATGCAAACTTTATATTTTACTAGCAATCTTTTGAATCAAATTATTTTTTTTTTGGATAAATAAAATTTTATTTATCCGAAGAACATATAAAAACCAATAAAATCAAGTATTAACAATACCTCCCTCAAAGAGACTATACAAAAGAAGAAATTAACAATTTCTCCACTCATCTGCTATATGTCTATCTATCGTATATTTATAGTCTAACATTCTTAATCTGATATCATTCTTAACAATGGTAAATATATCAATAATCAATTGTGGTTGATGTCCTTGTAATCGACTATTTCTTTCACGCCAAATGTGATAGTTGAAACTACCCCATGCAAGTCTCACGATTGCAGCTCTCATGGATCTCCCTTTTCCTGTTTGCAGTACCCATCCAAACATGTTAATCCAATTCTCAGTGGTAAAATGTAATCTACATGTCTACACAATCGTCAACTATAATTGCTTTGAGAGAGCACAATTTCCAAACAAATGATCTAGAAAAAGGTCAAACCAAACCATCATAATCCTTGGAAGATAAAATTTTAGTGACCAAGGAAACACCAAGGTACCTAACAGGCAGCTCACCCAACTTGAACCCTAATTACTCCTTATCATCGATCTATGGATGCTTAAAAGGATTTGTCATTTAAGTTTATCAATTTTGTTGTATTTTCTTTCTTCTTTAGTTTTTCGATTAGTTTTTTATTATTGTTAAACATTTTTTATTTTTTCTTTGATTCTCAATAAATAAACGGTACTTTATTTGAGAAAAAGCTAAATTTGTTGGTGACAGTTATCATTTTAAAATATTTTAAAAAATTTGTTTTTATAATTGAAAATTTTTAAAATCACATATTATTTATAAATATATTTATATACCAAATATAAAAATAAATATAAATTCTGTTTAAACTTTTATAATTAAAAAAAAAGCTTAAGATAATAGTTATCATCTAATGTTTATTACTTTTTTTCAACTTCATATCTAATATTTTTTATGATATAAGTACCTTAAAATACGAGATCTTATTTAAATTGTATCAAAATTTAGTAGCGGATCTAAAATTATTTGTGAATATGGATATAAATCAAAATATTTTTTAGGATAGATATAAGTCTTAAAATTTTAAAATGAACCTAGATCATAAAATTTAAAGATTAATTTATAAAATTTTTAAAAATTAAAATAAACTATATAAACTTTAAAAAGTTCATGATTAAACCCGGTCTACCCTTCCACCATCTATATTTGCCACTGCCAAAATCCGACGTCATTTGTAAAATTATGTAACCAAAAATATCGTATGGATGTCATCCTCGATATCTATTTTTAATTTTCTGATGAGTTTTAAAATAAAAAATTCAAATAATCATTAAACTTGTTTTAGTTCCCAAACCAACCCGATTGCATTCTTTCTTATTCAAACAAGAAAGTATGAATAAAACGTGGGGTCTTTCTCAATTTATTTCCTTTGATTTCTTCCAATTTTTTCGATCAAGTTAAATAAGTAATTTAATATATATATATAAAGAACATTATAACTATTTCAATAATTATATTTAATATAAAAATATATATTTCTTAAATCAGCTACATATATTTTAAAATATATTCTCAATTATTAAACATAGATTGTTCAATTATTATACTATATAACTGATATTTGAACCTATGATCTTTATGAACAACAAATGTTCTTTTAACTACTAAGGTAAGATAGTTCATGCAAATATAAATAATAAAAAATATATATTTTAAATTGTGTTGCATGTTTTTAGCTTTAAATTTAAACTCAATTTAAATTTTAATACTCCCTTTGTCCATGTTTAATATTTATTATTGATTTTTTAATCAATTTTTTAAATTTTGACTCACAATTATTTAAAATTTATTATTGATAAAAATATAAAAAATATATTTTAAAAATCTTTTATCAAAATTTTTTTAAATATATATCTTATAAAAGTTAATTATTTAAATATTTAATATTAATAGAATCACTTTAAAAATATTTATTTTTAAAAAATCAATAATAAATATCTTAAATGAAACAGAAATAATATTTTTTATCTGATTCAATCTTGATGTTTTATTAAAAAAATACAATTTTATACAATTCATTCGTATCATAATCCTTGTGATCCGAATCTCATACCGATCCCTCCCCGAGTTTACTGTTCTCCGATCTCTTGGGATCCAAATCCAGATCTTTATTTCGTGTACGCCAAGTAGGTGGACCAGTTCAATTCCAAGGCCCCACGTAGCTCATAGCCGACGAAGCGCGTGGAGTGAACACATTTATTTGTCGTACCATGGGCACGTGGAATGTTCTTGCTACGCCATGAAATTGTGCTTTTGTGACGTTGTGGTAAATTATTGAATAAAAATCATTTGTCTCTCTATGATGTTTCTTTTTATACTTCCTTTGATTTTTTTTTAAATTAAATTTTTAATTTTAACCCTTATTTTTTTATATCTTAAACTCTTAATTCTACACCCTAAAAAATACATCATACATCTAATTTCTTAAATTTTAACCACAACCCTTAACTTTAAACCATAAATCCTTTAATTTAAAATGGAGGCATGGAAGGAGGAATGAAAAAGAGACAGATAATTTTCAACCAAATTATTGGCTCAACTCAATGGGTAAAAATCATCTACTTCTTTTATGTTTTCTTTGAATTTTTTTAAAAAAATAATTTTTAATTCTAACTCTTATTTCCTAAACTTAAATTCTAAACCCTACACCCTAAAAAATACATCCTACCTCTAATTCTCTCAACCCTAACTACAAAACCTTCTAATTTAAAACGAAAGCATAAAAAGAATTATAGAAAAGAGATAGATGATTTCCACCCAACTCAATATCAATTTAATTTTTTGGTCATCTTATTCCATATAACATCAAAATAATGCCAGTAAATGTACTACAAGTATGTTAAGATCTCAAATGTCCACCAATCCACGGTGTTGAATATTACCTCTGTAAATAGGTAATTTTCTGTTAAGAAGTTGCTTCCAGAATAGGTGAGCTGGCATATGTGAGTTGTTGTACTAGCTGGCAAGGTTGTTAACCCTATTATTCCATGCAAAAGATGTGTATATATTTCCAACTTTAGCTAATAAAAATTTATACCATTGTTCTTAAAAATTCTCCTACTATATACTATTCTTCATGGTATCAATCGCCAGGTTGCTGCTGTTCTGATCTACCTATCCTTTCTTCGGTTGTTTATTCCTTCTCTCTGTGATTTATGGCCATCCCTCTTGAGTCCACTTTATCGTTTCCCTCATCCGATGAGTTGGGAGGTTCTCTCTTGCAGGCGACTAAATCCTTCACCAACAAGCGAGTTAACATAATGCTCGACGAGTCCAATTTTCTACTCTGGAAGCAATAAATCTTGCTCGTTGTTTGCAACCATCGTCTCGAGAAATTGCTTACAGGTGTGCTTAAACCGCCTCCGGCCACCGTTCGTGGAGAAGATGGAGATCTTATTGCCAATGAAGAACATGAGGTCTTTGTGGCCCAAGATAGTGTGTTAGCTCAGTGGCTGCTTTCTACAATTAGCACCAGTCTTCTCTCTCAGTTCGTTGGTGTAGAAACTGCAACTGAGATTTGGACGATGGTCCTTCAATTCTTTGCAAGCCGATCCACCACGACGATCATGAGTCTTCACTATCGTCTTCGCTCGTTGAAGAAGGGAAACCTGTCTATGCGCGCCTTTATTTCTCAAGTGAAGGAAGTTTGTGATTCGCTTGCATCCTGTGGAAGTCCAGTCTCCGATCTAGAAAAAATAGCAACAATCCTCAACAACTTAACTATGGAATATCAACCTTTTGTTGCTATCATCACTGCAAGTAAGGAACCCTACACAATAGAAGCTGCTACTTCTTTGTTGATCGATGCCGAAATTCAGCTCAATAGTTTTGTCCACTATAATGGTTTTTCCCCGAGTCTCAACACTGTTCAGGTGACTGAATCTGGTCCCGTTATATCACCCAGACCATTTCGACCACCTACTGTCTCTCGAGAACGTGAGCGGTTTGGGAGGACTCGGCTTCAATGCCAACTATGTGGCAAGATTGGACACCTTGTGAACCGATGTTGGCATAGGTTTGATGAAACCTTCTCTGGTGTCAACCCTTAGGTTCTGGAACCCCAACAAGCTAAACCAGATACAGTTGCCATTAATTTAAGCACTATGGATGATGCTTGTGTAGCTCGTGGCACTCAATCTGCAGGTGCTTCGTCTTCTGGGCAAGGAATGCAAGCTTATGTAGCTAATATCAACGATACGCAGTGGTTTGTTGATTCTGACGCCACACATCATATTACTCCAGAAGCTGCTTTGATCAATGATGGAACTGATTACTCTAGACCAGGTAAGCTCCTGGTTGGTGATGGTATGGCTCTTCTAATTTCTAGTATTGGTCAAAATACCCTTGCCTCACACACTCGCATGCTACACTTGAATAATTTGCTACATGTTCCTCATGTTACTAAGAATCTTCTTTCGGTGTCCAAGCTTACTAGTGATAACAACGTTTTTTTTTTAGTTTCATGCTCAATCATGCTCAGTTCGTGATGAAGACACAGGAAAAGTTTTGCTTAAAGGAAGAGCTGTTGACGGTCTTTATAGCTTTCATAGTATACCTAATATTGCTTTTGCTTATCATAAGCTTACATCTTTACAACCAGAGGTGAATGTGGCCTTTAAACCACTTGATCTGTATGACCTTTGGCATCGTAGATTAGGTCATTCCTCACTTGAAATTGTTTCCCTGGTTTGTAAACAGTGTGATATTTCACTTTTTGGGTTAAGGAATAAAATTGAACAGATTTGTCAGGCATGTCAAATGGGTAAAAGTCATTGACTTCCCTTTTATCCTTCAACCACTAAATATGTTACTCCATTTCAACTTATTTTCACAGACCTATGGGGACCTGCTCACGTTTCTTCAAGAGGATTTCGATATTACGTTTCATTTGTGGATGCATTTACTCGACATACATGGGTCTATTTACTTAAGCAAAAATCTCAGGTAGTTGCAGCTTTTCAATCCTTTTGCAAACTAATAAACACTCAGTTTAATGCTACTATTCGAGAGGTTCAAAGTGACTGGGGTGAAGAGTTTCGACCTTTGGCTTCATTGCTACTTCAAGAAGGAATAGTTCACAGGATCACCTGTCCTCATACTTCTCAGCAAAACGGAGCTGTCGAGCGCAAGCATCGACACATAATTGAGCTTGCATTGACTCTATTGGCTCAGGCCTTCATGCCTTTACATTTTTGGTCATATGCACTTACTACAGCAGTTTATCTCATCAATCGCTTACCTACAGAGATTTTAGAGGGCATCTCTCCATATGAAAAGTTGTTTGCCAGGGTGCCAGATTATAAATTTATGAAAGTCTTTGGGTGTAGGTGTTATCCTCACCTAAGGCCCTTCCATGTTCACAAGCTGGAATTTCGATCTTCTCCTTCAACCTTCTTAGGCTATAGTCCATCACACAGAGGCTATTGTTGCTTGGCCTCGGATGGCAAAGTATACATCTCCAGGAATGTGGTTTTTGATGAATCTAACTTTCCTTTTGCAGGAAATAAATGCTCTCAGTCTACCTTTGATCAGTCCTCAGCGCATCCTGGTGTTTCTGGTTCAATTCTTGTGGTGACAGATCTGTTTGATAAGCCTCAAACTTCGGTTCCTCCCAGCAATGACAGAGCAGGTGATACCGGATCTTCGATTCCTCCCAATAATGATAGAGCAGGTGATTCAGCAAATATTAATTGTGATCCACGAGTTGCCTCTTCTCCTCAAGGCTTCGTTAATGAAGGTCACACCCACTCACCGAATCCAGTGTGTGATCATGTCAATGCTGACATCTTAATGACTCCTTCAAATCACAATCCACATGAAGATGTCCCTGATCAAGTTTCTGGTTACAATGAACACACATCCATACTTGTCTCTGCTGAACCTTTAGATGATATACGATTGTCAGAAACTCAAGTCTCACAGGAACATGATTCTGTTGGTATGACAGAAGTAGTTCTCCCTGCTGATGAAGATAATATGAAAACATGTCGACCTGAAGAAGAAATTGTTAGACCTGATCAACCTCATTCAGCAAATACTCATCCTATGATGACCAGAAGTAAGATGAGTATTCACAAGCCTAAGATTTTTTACTGCTCTTTGGAGGAATATGAGTTGCCTTAATCAGTTCAAGAAGCCTTACAATGTCCCAACTGCAAGGCTGCTGTCTTAGATGAGTTCGAAGCACTTCAAAAAAATGACATATGGGAGTTTACTGTTTTACCACCAGAAAGAATCTCGATAGGATGCAAATGGTTTTTCAAAGTCAAGAGGAATGCCGATGTGAGTGTGTCTAGATATAAAGCTAGACTTGTTGCAAAAGGATTCTCTCAGATACCAGGGAGAGATTTCATGGAAACATTTAGTCCTGTTGTGAAATTCGCCACTGTTAATGTAATTCTTGCTCTTGCAGTTGATAACAAGTGGAAGCTAAAGCAGGTTGATGTAAACAACGCCTTTTTGAATGGAGATCTAGATGAAGATGTTTACATGGATCAACATAGTGGCTTTGAAAAATATGCCGCTGATGGTAGTAATCAATTGAATAATTACATTTTACCACAAAACAACAATAAGCTATTGTTAAACTAGACATATTCTCCAAACTATTGTTAAACAATAAGCAAGTTTAGTAATAAACATGGAGAAAATAGACTTATATATATATATAATACTTAAACTAGACATATTCTCACAAGATAGTAATCAAGGATTTTTTTCTCCAAAATTGGTATATGAATCATGCACATTCTCTCAAGTTGGTACTTAATTTTTTTTCTCTCTCTCAAATTGTTATATGAACTAGACACTTCCTTCTAAATTAGTATCAAAACTTATATATTCTATCAATTTAATCTTAAATCGAAATAATTCAATAAATTCAATCATTTATATTTAAAATTTTATCAATTTACTATATATTTGCTAATCTCATAAAGTGTTTGTTTTTCTACCAAATGTGTTATATTATTTTCTGGTATAATAAAAGTTTAGCAATAGCTTATTGTTGTTTTGTGGTAAAATGTAATTATCCAACTGATTATTTAATTCGGTAGAGTCATTTCGTTTAATTATATTATAAAATGACTAAATTGATGAGATTATTAAATATGAAGTGTTAAATTTATTGAATTTGGACCAAATTAGTAGAATATATAAGTTTTGTGACTGTAATTTTTAACAAGAATACTAAATAGTGGATGGATTTAAAGTTTGAATATTAATTTGAGAGAAAAAAAAATTAAATATCTAATTTAAGTATCAATTGTATATTTAAGCCTTTAAAACTAAATATCATAATTTCTTGAGTCAATCAAACAATGAAAATGAACAAGAGACTGATGATATAGTAAATTAATTTTTTTTTAACTTCGAGAGAAAATAAAAAATGACACAAACATGAGAATAATTCAACTGTCTCGATGAAGTCTACATCCACTATCCTTGTTTTTCTCATTAACAATTTTACAAATCACTTATTCTTATTAATTTAAGACAATGTGTAACCTTACAAATTAGGTTAGTCTAACGTTCAGTATATCTAGGATACAATTAAATGACAAGTTTCAAAACTTATCTAAGAACTCAAAAATATTAAACTCCTTGATATCATTTTTATTTTTTTTTTAAAATTTTTTTAAAATATTAATATTTATTTTATAAGTATCGATACTTTATTTCAAAATAATATTATATATATATATAACTAAATATCGATACTTAAATTTTTTTAAAATATAAAAATATTATAAAAATTTTAATAATTTTAATCTATAAATAATTTTAAAACTTTTCATCTTTTAATCACGACCTACCCTCGCAAACTCTATAAAATTTAAGGTCAGTTTTTTATTTAATGGAAAATATATCTCAAACTCTTACCGGCACTATTCACAAGTTGTACCTTGCCATCAATTGCTTAAAAAATATAGGCATAAAGATAATTTTAACCCTTAACGTTTATAATTTTTATCATGTTGGTCCTCATTCTTTTTTTGAGATAAATTTAATCCTTAACCTATATAATTTTGACAAATAGCTTATTTTTTAACCACCATGATAACTGAAACGTTAAAAATCTAACAATGATGACATGTCATATGCATATGATAATATATTTTAAATAACATGACATCTAGTCTATCAAATGCATATATATATTTGAAATATAATTTTATTCTAATATAAATATAAAACAATTAAAATTCAAATAAAATATTAAAAATTAATTAATTCTAAAATAAAATATTACTAAACATTCTTAACCCTAACTGCGATAGAATCAAAATTCTACCTTCAAAATATTAATTAATTTCGAATTGTGTTCATATTTTTTTAAGATAGGACTTTAATTCTATCGTAGTTAGGATTGAGAATGTTTAATAGCCTTTTAATTTAGAATTAATTAAATTTTAATATTTTATTTGAATTTTAATTGTTTTATATTTTATATTGAAATAAAATTATATATATATGTATTTAATAGGTTAAATGCCATGTCATTTAAAATATATTATCATATGCATATGAAATGTCATCATCGTTAAATTTTAACGATCTAGTTATCATGGAGTTAAAAAAATAAGCTATTTGTCAAAAATATATAGGTTAAGGGTTAAATTTATCCCAAAAAAAGAATGAGAGACAAAACGATAAAAATTATAAACGTTAAGGGTTAAAATTATCTTTATGCCAAAAATATACTTACAACTTAAAGGCTAGGCATCAACTTAAACGGTAAATAAATTAAATCGAATAAAATACTAAAATCGGGTTTAAAAAATTTAATTTTAAACGAAAATTCAATAAATTTCAGTATATTTTATATAAAATAATTCTTTAAAGTTGGATTCTTTTGATCGTAACTTTAATGCTTTATTCAATTTAATCCTTATTATTTAAAGCTAGACTATTTTAAAATTATCTTTATATTCACAGTTTAAAATATAATCTTTTGAGAAATAAAACAGTTAGTCTAATATTTTGTGAAAGAAATAATAGGGTATTTAAGTAAATTTTCCAATATCTCTTGTACTTTAGTCTAATATTCATATTCCTCTTGTATATTTTTTTTTCTCATTTCCTCTTGTACTATTATTATGTCCGGTTATCCCAAAAATACTTTCTGTTAAATTAGTTGGCGGAATTTGTAGAATAATTCAACCAAATATTTTAATTTGGCATATAGGGATTATTAAGTGATATTTGAGTATTTAAGTATTTTTTTTACAGTATCACGCAAGAAACACCACTTATATATGATTTTTTTTCCAATGCCACCTACACATGACGTTTTTTGTGCAACTTGAATGACCATAAATATTAAACACAAAAAAAAACGCTATGTAAAAGTGACGTTGGAGGAAAAAAAGCCATGTATAGGAAAAATTATATCATGGGTCAGTTCCACCACGTGTCCATGGGACTAACCAATAAAAATCACCCACTTCATCAATCCCAAGTGAATCTTCCCTTTGAAAAATTAAAATTTGATGAAGTGGATAGTTTTTATTGGTTGGTCCCATAGATGACGTGGTAGGACTGACCCATGATATAATTTCTCCATGTATAGGTCATATTTTTGTGTGGTACTATAAAAAATAACCTAGATCCTCAAATATTACTTGAGAATCTCTATATACTAAATTAAAATATTTGGCTGAATTATTCTATAAATTTTACCAAAATAATCACTAGAACCAGTTAGAACACTCAAAAAATCCCAAAGAATGGAGAAACAATAAAATTCTAAAAATATATAAAAAAATCTTAAAGAATGTCTAATACTTAGAATTTATGCTCATATATATATTTTTAAAAAATTATTATGCTTAATTTATTTTTTAACAAATAAAAATTAACAAACAGTTAAAATTGTAAAAAAAACATAAAAATGAAAAAAATCTGAAAATTATAAAAGCAATAGAAGTTTTATAAAAATAAATTTTGATTTTTTATATTTCTCTTTGCATTTATATGTTTTTATATACAATTTTTAGTTTTAAAAAAGTCTTAAAAAATTAAAGTATGAAAAACTTAAAAGATCTGGAAAATTATATAAAAAAGTTGAGTTTTTAAAAAATAAATTTTAGATCTCCTTTTCATATTTTTTTGTAAATTTTTATTTTAATTATATAAAAAATAGGTTGAAAAGGTAATTTTGTCTTTGAGTTTGACTCAAAGAATCAATTGAAAAAATGCATTTAATTAGGTTATTCAATTCATAACTTGCATTAAATTGATTCCATGATTCACATTAACCGTTATATTACTGACATATCTGTTTATAATAACATAGTTAAAGGGTTAAATTAATTTTTTAATCGAATCTGAGATCATAATTAAATGTTTTTGTCGAATTAATGAGCATAATTAATTTTAAATGAAAGTTCAACAACTTGTTTAATATTTTAAACTAAAAAATAAGAATCTAAAAAATTATTAAAATTTTAAAACATTAAAATAGATAAATAATTTGTTTAATTTTCAAGTTAATTTAATAAATTTATTTAATTTTTGAATAAAATTAAATAATAATTTTATTTTTTTATTTGAACAATATATAAAAATTGATTAACAAACTAGTGTACATGTCCATTGAGTCTCTCAAATTTTAAAAATAAGAAAAGTGAGAACTCCCCCCAAAAAATCAAAATGTTATTCAATTTTTTTATTAAAATCCATAAAATTAATGAAAATAAATAAAATATTAAAAAAGTTATTGAAAATAAAAACTAATATAAAAATAAAATTATTAGAAATTAGAATGTTCAAAGTAGGAAAAATCAACGGGATAACCAAATAAACGTTATTTAATAATTGTATTAATATTAAATCTACCTTAAAAATAAAAATAAAAAACAATCAAATAAAATAATAAAAACTAAATAAAAAAATATAAATACAATATAATTAAAATAACAAATAAAAAATATATAATAATCAATAAATAACATCACAATTAATATTACAATCGCCAATTAAACAAGATGAAAAGGCAAAATGATTGCTAGTGAGAAATTCTTTAATAAAACCCAGAGAATTGAGAGTTTCAATTAAGTTTTTTTTTATTAAATAAAGATATTATAATTTTTTCCATATCGGGATTTGAACTCATACAAGATGAGGTATGATGAGTTAAAAATACGGTGTTTTTATATTAATATTGTTTAAAAATATTTTATTTATAAAAATATAATATTTTTAAAATTATTTATAATAATATTGTGATTTATTGTATAAATTAAAAAAGAGGGAAAAACAATCAATCTTTGAACAATGTTTTATCTTATATTATTAAAATATTAAGTATTTTTTAAAGACGAGTTGCTTTCATCCCGTCTTCAAACAATGCTCTATTTTAAATATATATATATATATATATAATAACCTATTTTTGAATACTCCCCATACACTATATATTTTTCAAATAAAGCATTGTTTGAGGACGGGGCAAAAGCAACTCGTCTTTGAACAGTGCATAATATTTTAATAATATAAGATAAAACATTATTTAAAGACGTATTGTTTTTCCTTTTTTTATTTTCACAATAAATCATAATATTATTAAAAATAATTTTAAAGATACTATATTTTTTTTAAAAAAAAATCAGAAATAATATTATAGTAAAATCTCCGAAAAATACATAATTAAAATAACAAAATAATAATAGTACTTCAGGATGCAAAGGCTAATTAAATTGTTAATAGTAGAAATTCTCTACTTCTTAATCATGTCTCCATCCATACTTCCTATTAAAAATTTTAAAATATTGAATTTTAAACCATGATTTTTATTTTCTATATTTTAAACCCAAAACCTTACACCTTAAAAATATGCCCTACCTCTAATTCTCTAAACCCTAACCACAACTACAACTCCTAATCTAAAATCCTAAACCTTCTAATTTAAAATTTAAAATAAAAACATGAATAGAGATATAAAAAAAAATAGAGGATTTGCGACCAATTATTAATGGTTGACAGCAACTTGTGTGTTGTGGGTCAAAGTGAGTGGGGGGATAGACAACAATTAAAGATGGTTCTTCTAACACATCTAAAACATTTCACTTGACAACAATAATCTGTTGCCAAAATTTTCAATTTCAAACTTTGGGTATTAATTAAATGGGTTTGTTGTTTTTTACTGAAAACACCTCAGCCAATCATTTACTGAGAGCCTGCAGGCTGCAACTAGTCCTGCACACACCAGGAAATAGCTGCAAAGATTGTGATTACCTAAACACTATAGAAACTTGTGATGAATTATAGCAGATTTGAACACAAACTTGGCCATGGATCAGACACAATGTCTGCAACAAAAACAAGTTTGTTTTCTTCTTACAAGGTAAATGGTACAATATTCTCTAACTAAAACCAAACCCTAATCTGTTCATTTGAATATCATCCCCAGTCTTAGACTTCAATCCCAACATCAGAAGCATCAAGCATCAGAATCCAAACCATTCTCAAGAAATAAAGCATGAACTATGTGTATCTAAGAAAACTTCAAACTCAGAAACTTAAACTACACTAGTTATTTCATGAAATATGTTATCTTTGTACAACTTTTAAATCCTCTCCATCATATTGCTTAGAGTAGGAGTTTGCTGCAGAAAGACCAAAGAGGGGAGAGGGGGAGAAGACATCAACCTACAAAGCTAAAAACACAAGCTTTGACTCAAAAAAGGAGTAAGGCACTAAGGCTAAACTCAAATTGGTTTCTCAGCATGGCGCAGCTTGAAAACTGTTTCCAAATCAGGAGGTGTAAAGAACTCCCTAACCCCATTATAATGGTATCTTAGAGGAGGTCGGCGCTTCCTTGGCGGTGGAGGGCAAGGTAACTTGTCTGGTATCCTTGCTTCTCTTGAAGTTGGAGTCGTCGAACAAGCTTCATCTTCTTCCTCATCCTCTTCACTTTGTTTTGGTCTTGGTTTTGTGTTTATGAGCTTCAATGTCGTCCTAATAGAAATCCCAGCTATGACCCAGTTTTTTCCATCGGAATCTAACACTCCATCTGCTTGTGATTTTTTCGAAAACCCCATTTTTATTGAGGAAGAACCCAAGGTGAGAGAAAAGAAGGAAAGCAAATGGCTTTTTAAGTTTCTGATCAAAGAAATGGAAACAAATGTAAAACGCAGAGACTGGAAAATGAAAATGAAAATGAAAATGATGGGGTTTTAAGTTTTTGATTTCTCGAGAGAGAGAGAGAGAGAAAGGCGGCTGGCTGACCGGATATTTACGGGCAGCCGAATCCGAGTGAAGAGAGGGTTTTTTTTGGCGCCAAAATTGTGAAATAGCCTTGAGCAACGGCTCTTATATTCCCGCCGAGATTTTTATGTTTCCGATTTTGCCCTTTGTTTTGACATTATTGCTTTCTCGGAAGTGCTGCCTGCCCGCGGGGAACTATCACCGGCATATTGGCCAAGTGAATTTATGCAACGACGCCGTTCCTCATAGTCTGTAATGCACCTAATTTATATCCCCAATGAAATTCGTGAAATATACATACACCAAGAACCTCTTGTCTAGGGAAAAAATATAGTACTTAAAAATAAAAATTATAGTATCAATGAATAATATTTTTCCACCATAATCTTAAAAGATTTAAGTTTAAGTAATTTTATTTAGGGTAAATTACATAAATGGTTCCTTGATTATATCTCAATTATCTTTTATATCTTTGGATTATCAAATGTTATAAATTGGTCCATTGACTAACTTTTTTGATACAAAGTGGTCTTGTGCCATTAAAAATTTAACGGAAAACTAATTTGGACGTTAACATGCTGACTTGGATTATAGAGATTGGGGATGTCACATGGTTATCTAAGTCAACATGTTAACATCCACATCAGTTTCCCGTCAAATTTTTAACGGCACAGGACCACTTTGTATCAAAAAAATTAGTCAATGGACCAATTTCTAACATTTTATAGTTAATGGATATAAAAGATAATTGAGGTATAGTCAAGGGACCATTTATATAGTTTACCCTTTTATTTATTAAATATATTTAAAAAATTAAGAAAATTATAAATATTTTTTTAGTATAGAGTTGATCATTAATTTTTAAATATGACTAATAAAGTCATTTATGTTTTTTTTGCGTAAACTTTTAGTCGTTTAGTTGTTTGTAGTAGTTAAACATTGACAACTTGTTAATATTATAACATAAAAATTAGGATAAACTACTGCAATGATCACTTACATTTATCTATATATATTTTTGGTCTTCGATTTTAAAAATCAATTATTTTGGTTATTACTAAAAAAATTTATTTTTAATTTCATCCTTGATTTTTTAAAAATTTATTTTTTAACTCTAAAATTTTACTCTTATTATTTTTTACTCCTTGATTTTTTAATTTGAATTTTTTAAAAAGGTGAGGAACTAGAAATTTAAATGTTGAGGGTTAAAGTTTTAAAATTAGGACCAAATATAACAAGGTGTAAAAGTTAAAGACTAAATTTATTATTATATCAGTTTCAACAACGATCAAGTCGTTTTCTATTAGTTTTTCAACAGTATTACACTAATTTGTTAATTAATTTTAATAGAAGGCTCAATTTATAACTTTTAATAGTCGATCGATAAGGTTAAACTATTGTAGAACAAGAATGGAAATGAGAAAAGCAAAGTTTTAGGGTTGAAAAATGAAATTTTAAAAATTCAAGGATAAAACTAGAAATAAATCTTTTCAATAGTGACCATAACGTTTAATTTTTAAAATCAGGGACCAAAAATGTACATATGATAAATGTAAGTGACCATTCTAGTAGTTATATCTTTTTTCCCCCTATTATTAGATCAATAAACCGTCAATATTTAATGGCAAAAAACAATTGAATGAAAGTTTACACCCAAAAAACGTAAGTGACCTTACTAGTCATTTTTGAAAATAAAAAATCAATTTTATACTGAAGGAAAACATGAATGACCATCCCAGTAGTTAAACCGTATAATCATTTTAAGACTATTAAAAAATAATTAGTGATTTTCATGGGATCACAATTGTTGGTGATTGGTCTATTTTTTGGGGGGTTAATTACTAAGATGGTCACTTATATTTTCTTCAACTACAAAATTGATCACTGATTTTTGAAAACGACCAGTAAGGTAACTTACGTTTTCGGTGTGTAAACTTTTGGTCATGTAGTCGTTGTTATCGTTAAATATTAACGGATTGTTAATCTGGCAATGGAAAAAATAGGTAAACTACTACAATAGCCACTTACGTTTATCACAAATATATTTTTGGTCCCCGATTTTAAAAATTAAACTTTATTGCCACTACTAAAAAGATTTATTTCTAATTTTACACTTGAATTTTTAAAATTTCATTTTCAACCCTAATTTCCTATTTGAGTTTCTATTTTTTTTCTTACTCCAAATTCACTTTTGGTACTTAAATATTTTTTCGTGTGAAATGTAGAAGAGGAATGTCGTAAAAAAATTATATAAATACTAAATACTAGACGATTTTTAATTTAGTTTCATATAATTTTATTTTTATATTTAATTCATTTTTAATCAAAATAATAAAATCAAATTTATTAAATATTAATTCAATATTCTCGTAATGCATGAGTGGATTGTAAATATAATTTAAAATGGGTTTAATAATTAAAGAACTTTTTAAACTATATTTTTTATTCACTTTTGATGCTTAACTTAATTTTAATTAATTATATATAATATTTCATTATCATTTTATTTTAAATTTGGAATAAGAAAAATAAATTTTAGAAACCTCAAATTGAAAATTAGAGAATAGAAAAATATAAAAAGTTAAGGTTAAAAATAAAATTTTAAAAATTCAAAATAAATAATCCAATTGGAGGGTCGGAATCAAAGGTATAACATCAATATAAATACGTAAGCAGAAATTATTAGGTGAACCGTGTTTATCATGTCATCCATAATTCAAGCAATTAGAACTGTTTATCTTTAAATAACTGTCTAATAACTACCCATTCATTAATCATATAGGAAAGAGGTGATAATTCACCTTAAAAAAATTAAAATGAACGATTCTAATTGCTTGGGACCACAAATAACGTGATGAACAAGCTTCACCTAATAATTTTTCATCAACTAGAGAGGCGAAATCATATCTAACCTTGAAAAATGAAAAAAAATATAATTCATGAATAGAAAAAACATGAACACACACACAAAAAAACACATCATTTCAATTAGAAAAAGGGAAGACATTAAACAAATCATACAAAAACTCAAATATATAAAAAATGAAAATAAAAAAACAAAATTTTGACTTAAATATTACATAAGATTTTTTTTTCTCAATATAGGACACAAACGATTTTAATTCTCAATCTATAGCAACATGTAAAGTCGTATTCACCTGAATCTGATTTTGAATAGTATTTTTCCCAAAATACCCCTGTTGCAAACACAAGGATGATTTAAAGTTGGATTCTCCTATACTCGACTTTAGAGATATTTTTGAAAAATTACTATTTAAAATTGGAGTCAAATGTTACCGACAAAGTACAATGTTGTGAAAAATAATATTTTATTATCACTTTATTGAGAATTATTTTTTACTATAATATTAATGAGAAATCTCCAAAAAGAAAAACACAAAAAAGATCATGCCAAAGCATAAGTTGCACTCGTTTAGCCAAAGATTGATAACACAATTATCTTTTGGATAACAGAAACACAGAAAAAGTGTTAAAGCCGCAATTAAAAGCGCATACCAATGGATGCTTGAAATTGATATGTTAGACACAAATCATCTTATTTCTGTAGTTAAAAGAATAATTATTTCGAAAGGTCACGAATTCGAGTAGCAGTATTGCAGTACAGTGATTGAGCGATCAATGTTCAATGGTTAAAACATATTGTAGAACAGATACTACTGTGACCACGTAGCTATTTAAAAAAAATAATTCATTAGAAAATATGTAAGCCTACCATTTGTTTCTCCAACTTGTTCACTTTGCTCACATTTATACCTCAACTTGTTTATTTTTCTCTCTATGGTATTTTCATTGCAATGATTTTAATTTTATAACTTTTATTTTTATAAAACTTTATGGAATTCTTTTATTGTTGCCACCTGATCACAACTGAGTGTTAGCTGTGAAGAATTAGTCCCAAATAAACATTCAGACAATGCCAGATCCTTTCTGTTAGTGGAAACATCTCAAACACAGGATTTTTTTATTCTTTCCAGGCTGACAAATCAACTCATCTTTAACCAAAAAACATGTTTTAGTAAATTACTACAGTGCTGTGTATTAGCCAGCCCAAGCCATGTGAGTGACAAATCAGTAGGGCCAGGTACTTGTATGCCCAACTCAGCAAGTGCATTAGCATATACCTAGTGAGATTTAAACAACAATCCATTGATGTTCTCCAAAGAATCATTGTCACTTTTGCTTAGTACACTCAGATTCAGGTTTAGATTCGAATTCGGGTTCAAGTGCTTGTTTCTCCTTGAGTAGAAATCATTCCTGAACCCGTTTCTGTACTGATAAATACTTCTTTCACCTTTAGCAAAGATCATATTATGCTGCTGTACTACAATTTCAGACCAGGAAAGCCACAAAGGTGACTTTAGTTGGCATTTTGTAACCTGTTTTATGTTCTTAAAGCACTTAAAACATGATGATCTTTTGAATTTTTAAGACATAAAAGACCAAAACAAAGGGTGATCTGGTCTTTACACTACCTTTTTCCTACTCTGAAAATCAAAAGGTCAGTAATGAGACACCTTGGTTCCTCCTGTTCTTCTCTTCAATCTTAGAAACAGCTCACTGTGAAAACTCTGAAGTATGGTGCAATTGCAAATAACAATGTTGAGAAAGAGATTATCACAGAAGATCAATCGGTAAAGAATAAGAACAAGCTCTAGTTGTGAAAGAAGCCGTAATAGTAAGTAAAAAATACATTAAAAACTTCAAAATGACTGACACAAATCAGGGATTTAAAAAAGTCCATTGCTGCTATAACGGCTGTTATTTAACGGTAACGGCGTTATCTGAAACCATTATTCATCTGAAATCATTATTCGTAAACATAACAGTGAGATTTTAATTTACACCGATAACAGACCGAAAACACTTTTTAAATCCCCTGTGATACTCAACCAAATCCAAATAATACATGCTATAAAAATAACTTCAGGTCCAGTAATGAGGTCTAAACATCATAAGCCAAAATGTAACAGAAAAAACCAATAAAAGAATGTTGAGAGGCTTAGGCATCAAGCTTCGCATATGAGACTAATGTAAATTATAACAAACAGGTTCAGAAGAAGCCATGGGGAAACCTGAAGCAAGAGACTTGCAACCTGGACCTGGAGAAGCTAAAGAGATTGATCATAGAGAAGAGAAAGCAGATAAAATAAACCCAGAACATGCATCAGCCAGTTGAAGAAATTGTGAATGAAAACAAGCTTCTCGGAATTATAATTGAAAACAACTGCCTTTGGAATGATAAATTGGGAACTTATTAGTCTCAAACTCACCATTTCAATCAATTAAACAGCTAAACACCATTTCAGTTCAGCAGCTAAATTGAAATCCAAATAAAGGAATCAATGGAATTAACATTTGTAAAGAATAAAATTAACCCATTTCAGATTCCTTCAAAAGAAAGTACACATTAAACTTTGGTAAATTTCAGTTCCACTTAACATTTGTTCTAAGAACACACACAAAATTGAAAAACTACCCAAGAAAAGGAAAAACAGAAAAGATTAAAAACCAAACAAATCCATGAATACCGACCACTTAAAACCTTCTCCCCGGTCCACCACCGCGACCGAACCCGACTTGAGGGAGCGGAGCAGCAACTGGGTCAACCTTAACAAGCCCAGGAATATCAGCCATTCCAAGAACCGAAAGCATATCAAGGGTTTCCTTATCAACTTCAATTTGGTCGACCTTGATGGCGGATTCATCCGGGACGAAATCCATGCGACGCTCGCGCTCTTCTTCTTGAAGCTTAAGAGAGATCCCACGAACTGGACCCTTCTGGATACGTTTCATAAGATGGGTTGAGAAACCGGCGATCTTGTTACGGAGCCTCTTGGATGGGATTATAGCTACTTCTTCTATAATCTTTTTGTTGGTGTGAAAATCAAGGGTCATACGAGAGTAGTACCGCTCGATTACCTGTCGGGACGATTTCTTCACTGTCTTCGTGCGAACACGGCCCATTGCTTGGATCAGCGGAGGCCGAGGAGTGAATTGCCGTAGACTCGCAGAGTTGAAAGACACGAAATGTTAGGGGGTTAGGGTTAGGGTTTTTAAGTGGTTATCTTTTGTACTATGAAAAGATTAAATTTTGGTTTGGGTATCAAGCTTTGGGCCTATCTCCACACTAATATGATAAAATATTGTTTTGGGCCAAGCTCAGAATCTATGACTTTGTTTTTTTATAAGAATAATTTGTTTCGAAATTAATATTATTAGTCTTAGTTTGGGCTCAAAACTCGACCGATTCGGCTCAAAATGAATATTTTTATAAAAGATAAAATCTCGGTAAAAACTCTTTTATTTTAATTAGTTTAATTTTTATGGATTTTTCCTTAATTTATTTTATTGGTTTTTCCTGGCATAAAGATAATTTTAACCCTCAACCTTTATAATTTTTATCGTTTTGGCCCTTATTCTTATTTTGGGCCCTTAACCTATATCTTTTTGACAAATAGCTTATTTTTTAACTACCATGATAACTGGACCGTTAAAAATCTAACAATGATGACATGTTATATGCATATGATAATATATTTTAAATAACATGACATCTAACCTATGAAATATATATATATATATGAAATATAATTTTATTATAATATAAAATATACAACAATTAAAATTTGAATAAAATATTAAAAAAATAATTAATTCTAAAATAAAATTCAACTAAACATTCTCAATCCTAACTACGATAGAATCAAAATCATACCTTAAAAATTAATTAATTTCAAATTGTGTTCATATTTTTTTAAGATAAGACTTTGATTCTTTCGTAGTTAGAGTTGAGAATTTTTAGTAGTATTTTATTTTTAGAGTTAATTAATTTTTAATATTTTGTTTGAATTTTAATTGTTTTATATTTTATATTAGAATAAAATTATATTTCATATATATATATATATATTTCATAGGTTATATGTTATTTCATTTAAAATATATTATCATATGCATATGATATGTCATCACTGTTATATTTTTATCGGTCAGTTATCATGTTTGTTAAAAAATAAGCTATTTGTCAAAAATATATAGGTTAAGGGCTAAATTTATCCTAAAATAAGAATAAGGGCCAAAACGATAAAAATTATAAACGTTAAGGGATAAAATTATCTTTATGCCTTTTTTCTTTTGCTAAAAATTATTTCAGTGTATATATATAAAATTATTCCGAACATATTTATGAAATTTTTTAAATGAGCTTGACTTGACTCAGTTTAATTTGTTAAGATCTCGAGTCAAACCCGAATTCAAATTAAACTTACTAAAACTGAGCATAAATCAAGTCGAACTTAAATAACTCGTTACCTCCGATTGCATCGTTAAATGTGTCCTTTACTAAATCATTCCATGTATAATTTTACCGTAAATTATTCAATTAACCTTATGACTATACTCGTTGTGTATTGTTTTGTTTTCACTTGTGTGAATAATGATGCAAGATTATTGTTTGCAATATATATTTAAAAGATTATATAACATTATGCTTAAGTGTCCGATTGAGGTAATTTCTTACTTCGTATAACATTTTAAATAATTTATAATTATATATTGAGTTTTTAAATTTTTATTAATTAATTTAATAATATTTAATAATACTAAGTTAATAATATTCAACGATATTTGATACGATAAATCTATTACATATATTAAATACCGTTAAACATCATTACTATTAAATATCATTTTTAATACGAGGATGAATCTGTAGAGTTTTCGTTGGTGTTATTAATAGTTTTAAATCTTTGACTTTTCAATTTTAGCAATTAAAAATTCAATTTAACCTAAACTAAAATCACCCATAAATTATGAGAATATCAAAAGAAGATTTTAACACATTTTTTTCAAGCTACACATTTCTCCCATGTCGCACCCTAAATACCTTTTCAAAAGTTAATTAAATAATTTTCAAAAGTTATAGTTCACATGTTTACATATTAATTTTTCAATTTTTGAACGATGAATATATTCAGATTTGACTATGAATTTCAGTCATTTCTTGAAGAAATTATATCATGAGTAAGTCCTATCACGTGTCTATAAGATCAACCACTAAAAATTATTTATATCATTATTTTTTTATGTTATATATTTTTTAAAGTGAATTTTTACTTAAAAAAGTTATTTTTAAAATAAATTAACAATAAATATAAAAGTGAATATTCATTTTAAAAAATATATAATAAAAATTTGATAATATAGATAATTTTTAATAATTGATCTCATAAATAACGTGATGAAATTTATCTATAATATAATTTTTTTCATTCTTACACAGTGGTATGATATAATTATTGGAAGTGCAGACAGTGTCATAGTCATCCTTTTGCAGCCACCATTTATTACCATCTTTGTCTTTTACTTTTATTTAATAAAAAACTGATCAATTTTTTTCTTCTTACACTGTGTTTCATTATTACTGCAAATTTTTTAATGTATTTTTTATATTTAAAATTTATAAATTTTTATTTTAATTTTTTTAAAATTTAAATTTGAATTCTATTTAAAAATATAATATAATTTATAAATTGCAATAAAGATCACTTAATTATAAGTATAATTACATTGTGGGCTCATACACACATAATATATTTTTTTAAAATTAAAATATTATATGTTTTTAACTCATTATGTTATATATAATCTTAATAAATGAGATTCAGATGAATATTTATTTTTAGAAAAATGAAGATAAAGATTTATTTTAAAAATAAAAAATAAAAAATTATTTTAAATGAGATCGTAAATGATATAATAATTCTTTACACTTACTGAGAAAGTCCTCTTCATTTTATTTCCACTTTTCTCCCCTATCTTCCTTACCTTTTGTCACTGAAGTTGTGCAGATTGGCCTTCCCCCACACCCCTCTCCCTCTTCTTCTTCAACTTCGGTTAGGGTTTTCTCTTTATAAATATGATAATAACCCCAAGAGATTTTTTCATATTTTTGTTGATCGGGACATCATAAATCAATTATCAGACAGCTTGAAACAGCCTAGTCAAGGGGGATAAAGGTATATATGTACAAGTATAACACACTCTCTTCATATATTCAGAATTTTATTTTCTCGTTTTTAAGATTTTCCCCACAAATTATATTTTCTTTAGGAAAGCTGTTTGGCAAGTCAGAAAAAAGAAAATGGAAGGCATAGTGTGTTTTCTTTAAGCATGATACTATTGAATTCATAAACAAAGTCTACCTAAAAGAGAAAAGTTACTGTTTGATGCAGGTCGAAAACAGGAACGGAAAATGGCATCTTCAAGCTATTCAAACCCACCATGTGCAGCCTGCAAGTGTTTGAGAAGAAAATGCATGCCAGATTGTATATTTGCACCCTATTTCCCTCCAGAAGAGCGTAAAAAATTCCTCAACGTTCACAAAATATTCGGCGCCAGCAATGTTAGCAAATTGCTGAATGATGTTGCGCCCCATCAAAGGGAAGATGCAGTCAATTCCCTGGCCTATGAAGCCGAGGCAAGGATGAAAGATCCTGTTTATGGCTGCGTTGGAGCCATTTCAGTCCTTCAAAGACAGGTTATGAGACTCCAAAAGGAATTGGATGCTACCAATGCAGATATAATCCGCTATGCCTACAATGAAATGCCGCCGCCGCCACCGGCTGCCGGGGGTGGTTCTTTGGATCAAAATTCTGGGTTTTCTTTTCCTTCTCAGTGGAATAACAACGACCCTAGTGGAGACAATGAGAGTTGAAGCTTGTGAGTCTTTGTTAATTAATTAATAAGCATATCAAGATTTAATATCTTATTATTATTATTAGGTTATGGAGAGCTCCCACAGTCCCATTTGGCTAGCTCTAGTTATGGAATTGAAGAAGGTACCATGTGTCATATATTTGATATTTTTATGATATGCAAATTACCCTCATCAAATATTATGGTTTTTATCTTATTTCTTTGTTAAGCATGCAATATATCCGCTTAAGTGGTGCAAATCTCCTAATTTTTTTTTATAATATCTTTTTATGTTTTAAATTAATGGATTTAAAGCTTAAGCTTAAGGGTTGTGGTTAAGTTTTAAGGAATTAGAGTATAATATAATTTTAAAGTATAAAATTTAAGACAGTTTAAAATTTATTTTTTTTAAAAAAATTTTAACAAAAGAAATTATAGTAAACATAATTAGAAGAGATAAGATGTATACTCTTACCGAATTAAGTTACCTAACACGTTCATCTGCTGCCCTTAACAATTTTTTTTTAATCTAAGGTCATTTCATATTTAGCAATATAATGTTATGTGTGTGTACGAGCCTATTTATGTTTTATACAAAATTTAGGTTTAACATTTATGATTATATTTTAAAAATTTGAGATAAAGTATATTTTTAAGGTATAAAATTTAAGATTCAAAAATCAAAATTAAGATTTAAAATTTAATTTATTCAGTGTTGAAGTATAGAAAGTGTCACTAAAAATGAAGAGATTATATTATGAGTCCAATTCACCACGTCATTCGTAGTTCCTAACTAATGAAAATCACTCATTTCATCATTAATCATTCATGTCATTAATCTAATTTACAGAAAATATAATTTTTAAATGACATAAAAAATGAATTAATATTTATTGATTGAAAAAAATAAATTTAAAAATAATAATGAAATAGATGATTATAATTAAATATGATAATAACTGACACGATAAACTAGACCTGTGATATAATTTCTTCTGAATGAGTTTTGTCCCTGTTGAAACATACGAACATGCACTGAACTTGACCAAACGTCAACAGTTTCTCCACCAACCGCTTCAATTATACTGGTTTGTTTGCAGAATATCAGGATCTTGTTTATACTTTGAGTCCCCACAACCCTAGTTTACGTCATCAACATATGCAATCATTTTTTTATGCCTCAAAAACATCATATATATTTTGCTTCATATCCCTGGGAATTACACTTCTTCTGTAATTTATGACAAAACCATGTAGTTCTGAACTAGGTTATCCGGATTCGAACAAATGTTGGATTAGGGTAAGCTCGTTTTCCATCGACATATAGTAAAAATAACACTGTAAATTTGTTGACTTCCACCATATTTTTCTTACAGAATACTATAGTAATATATAATTTGCAGGGATTGACCTTCACCCTTCTGGTCTAGCTATTGTAATATTCGCAAACACTGTCACTGTCTGTAACAGAGAGAACCTAGCTTTGTTGGAAGAATAAAGGGATTGTTTTCCCATGTGGACGGTACGTGCAACAACAGAAAATTAATTTGCATGAAAAATATTAAACTTTATTTTCTTATTCTGGGTTCTTAACTTTCTGGCTTTATTGTCTCAGTCAAATCATCCCTACGTTTAGACTTTAGAGAGATCTAAATAACTTACTTTTTAATTATGTTTTCATTGATATTTTATTTTAAAATAATAAATTTAAAATTTAGAATTTAAAATTTAAGATTAAAGATTACGGTTAGAGTTTAGAGATTTAAGGATAGATTATATGATTTAGAACATAAAAAATTAAAGTTATGATTTTAAATTTAATATTTTAAGATTTTTAACATAAAACATAAAAAAAAACACAATTAAAAGACATAAAATTTCTACCCTGTTTAAAGACCCAGACATTAATATGGTAACAAGTTTTACTGCTGATTCACATGCTGTGCACGTTATAAATAGAAACCCAAAGATGATATTGTTGTAACTTGTTTTATATAAAAGGATATTCTCGTGAACAACAAATAGTTGATTTAAGGAATGAGATACGGAATTCTTTAAATAAAGTTAAGAGTTTGGATTATAGTGTTGTGAATGAAAAAAAAATTAGATTAGGAGGGTTGTATCATAATGAACTTTTACGAAATGTAATTAATTTAATAACCAGTTAGTGAATCAGAAATCAATGATTAAACAAAAAAAAATATTCTATCATATCTTGCTAGCTTTTCACTCATGGATAGAGCTCTACCCCTTGTCCTAAAATTTGGTTTAAATAATAAAATCAATGATTAAACAAAAAAAAAAATATTCTATCATATCTTACTAGCTTTTCACTCATGATAGAGCTCTACCCCTTTTACTAAAAATTTGGTTTAAATAATAATTTGGTCACTGTAAAATAATAATTTGGGAAAATAATAATTTAAACCCTATAAAAATAAATATTTAAATTTAAAAATATAAAAATTTATTAAATATATAATCAATTAGGGATCAAACTAAAGAATAAAAAGTTGACCTAAGCAGACTTGATTTGTACGCTCCATCATGAAGTCAGAGTTTATAACTCTAGACTTAACTGGGCAAGAAGCCGAGTGATTTAAAATTTTTTTAGCAGAGATACCTTCGTAAAAAAAATCGACTCCTCCAACATCTTTATTGTATGATTCACAATTTTCGATACATGTTACCTTAAATCAAGCCTACAATGGTAAGAAGAGACACATTCGCATAAGGCACAAATTTGGCTAATAAAGAACGAAGTACTTGTCTTAGAGTATGTTAAGTCGAAGATGAATTTGGCTGATCCTCTTGTCAAAGGATTGAGCATGAAACAATTATGGATTCGTCAAGGGAGATGAGTCTTAAGCCCATTGGTTGAATGATTCATGATAGATTCCCAACTTAGTTATCTAAGTTCAATGTGATCAAACGAAATCATGAAATGAATCATAATGTACATGTTCATCTATCAAATCTCTATAACGTTTTATGTACATGCTCAGGTTGAGCTTCATGCTCTTAATAAATTTATAGCCGAAGTTTAGGTGGTCTTAGTGAGAAAGACTTAATCAATTTATCAATTTTGGTTGAATAACTATTCTTAATAAATTCTTAGACATATTACAAAGGATTAATTGAACTTACCGCTCAAAAGGATAAGTTTATTTTAACTCTTAATAAATTCTATCTAAAGAGTTTGAATTGTTCTTTTGAGAAGAACATTATTGAATTTACCGAACAAAGATGTTAGTTTTTATTCGTTATGATTTCTTAGTCTAGAGTTTGGGTGGTTCATTTAATATGAACTTGAAGAAAATCACCTTATTTTCTTGTGAGATTGAGCTTTTAATTATTTTATAGCTCGATTTTAGGTGGTTTATGTTGAGATAAATTTGATGAAATAACCTCTGTAAGTGAGAAGGTTAACCGCCTTCTATGAAAAACGATAGAATTTTTTTTATAGTATACTTACCAAAATCCAGAAATATATACTTTATGTATATGCATATCTTCACATTGCGGATTTTGGTGGATGAAGGGATTAGTTGTGTGTTATGAGATCTTAGAAAGTTCAAGACTCGTTTCACTTATCTAAGAGGAGGATTACTCATAATCACTACATACTAGTTTAAGATTTATTCACTATGTACTTAACAACTAATCTTGTTAGTGCTCGTCTTATGTTGGTCGAACTTTGTGATTTTTGATTTCAAGAAGATTCTTTGGTATTAGTAAGGAATCGTGACTAATGCTTGAATCTCACATTCACTCTGTATTTATAGGCGACATGAGAAGACTTCAGTCAATTTAAAATTCCTTTAAATTTTAAATATACAACTAATTAAATTTAATTTTTGATTTAATTAAATATCCGAGATTTAACTGAATATTATCCGTTATTAAATTTAAATTTTGAATTTTAAATAAGATTTTATTTGATTCTCAAACGAATTTACCCTTACGTCTATCCTACAAGTAAGAGGTTTCTCCTCTCATTTTTCATCATCAGTTAGAAAAACATTATGCTTTCCTTGTGAAATTTGAGAGCTTCTTCGCAAAGCCCGAGTGTTATCTTTCCCTGCGATTCTTCCTTTCACTTCATATGATCATTACTGGCGTAGTCCACTCCAAACTTTGGGTTTACATTTTTTGGAATGACTGTGCTAACTTTCGTGGGACAACCGCCTAAAGCAACGAGTTCACACATCGGACGGATTATTTTTAAGGCAATAACCTTTATACCACAATACAAGTTATTTATTGTTCCTATTCATTTATTATTATTTCCCGTTAGTGCTGATGTTTTGTTTTACAATCTACTTAACTAATAGAGACATGTTTCAGGGAGAAATATCGGTGGAAAACATAAATATAATGAATATAACAAAAAATAATCGCATAAACTACTTAAAACTTTAAATTAATATAAGGTGATTAAAACCATGTTTTTAGTTATAATACGTGTATGAAAGATAATAAAAGAAGTGATACTTTAAGTGTCTTTGGATGAGAAGCACAGTCCAGGAGAGACAGATTGAGGAAAGGGAGGGAGGTGGGGGAGAGGAATATTTGAGAGTTTTGATGGGAAAAGGCAAAGATCCTGTGTGTCTTTGGATGACATAGAGGGAGTAGCAGGCCAGCGAAAACTCGGTGAAAAAACAGAAACAAAAGGTTGATTGATGAGGCCACTGCCAACCAGGGCAGGGTCCCAAAAGCTCCTACATACTTCACTTATTAGAAGAGTTTCGTTTTCAACTTAGTAGCATTGGGTAGGGCCAGCACTCAACCGCCTAATACGGGGAAAAAAACAATCAAAACCAAACACACCTCCAGTCCAGTTACCAAACATCTTTGATTGATTGATTCGATTGCTTTCAAAGCTGCAATTAAGCTCATGAGGAAGAAACAAGTTGGAAGTTTGGGAATTTTGATTCCCCGTCGGCTTGGGGTTTGCGGGTGGGATAGCGTTGTTAAGGGGTCCAGCACCCGCACGTTCATTCGGATTTTCTGTTCTAGTATTTCTCACCTCTGTTCTCTCCTGTATTTTAAGCCCCACCAAATGGGGTTTCTATTTACCACACAAACATTTGCGTGGATAGGCGTCTACTACAACAAAGATCAAACTATCTAAAGATTGGATCGTCCGTCCAACCTCAATACCAGCAACTCAATCTCAAAATATTATTTTTAAAAATAACATCATACATCATGTAGAGAGATCCGAATTCAAACAACTTATCTGCAAGATATACCTACTTAACATTTACCGATTAAACCCAACTCAACTCAACCCGACCCGAACAAGAACATCTTCAATACCTTGAGAAAGACATGGATTTAGACGTAATTAAACGCATCAAGGAAAATGAAATGTGAACTCAAGCATCAAGACAGCAAGTGCAAAGATAATGTAAAAAACTGAAATGGGAATCAGGTCCCAAAATATTTTTCATATAAAAATATTCAGCTGATCTCAACAGAAATGATTTTTTTTTACTTTAACCCCTTTTGTCCTACAAAAACTAATCTTCAACGACCATACAATTTACCGCTCAAGTAACAGTTAAAGTTCTAGAGAAAATTAAAGATCAGAAAATTGCATTTGTTTTACCCATATCCCATGCATCAACCAAGATCTACTGGGACAAAAAGACACCTCAGTAATTGAGAATGCGGGACTGGAAATTAGAAATCAATAGATTTGAACATTTACCTCCCTGTACAATTCCGAAAACAGCTCCCATCCTTAACATGAGTCGCCTTTAGGTGACATTTTCACACTAGAAGATGGCGATAAATTAGTCTCTGAAACTTTAGGCAAGTCCATATGCTCAACAAAACTCTCACCTTCTGAACTCTTAGATTCCTTGGTACCTGAAGTAACGACTTCTGGGGAGATGCTACATGCTAATTTTCCTTCTGTCTGGACATCAGATTCTAAAGACCCCTTTGGTGTCGAAGATAAAGTTTTTTTGCTACTATGGTCATTGCCAGAATAGCTACATGTCAACCAAGTAAACTGCAAATTGTTACCTTGCCAGCATTTACCATTTACATATGCCCTTTCCGCTGAGCGGCGTGTGCCATAAGTTATAACAACTGCACAATTATCCAATGTCTCTGATCCTATACCATCATCATTTTCCACATCTTCTAGGTCCACAGAGGAAAGATCACCATATTGTAAGAAGTGTTCCTTCAGAACATCAACCTAAATGAAAGACAGATATCAATAACCTCTAACTGACTAAAATACATACAAAAGAACAGAAAAGACAAATGAGTCTATGACAATGACTGAAGACCTTTTTATTTCGATAGAGAATACTGACATGTGCCTAATAAATAGTACGTAAATTTGGGGGATAAGAACAACATCCCCTCAAAAAGATGGCCTATTGCTACAATATGCCCAAGAGATAACAAAATTCAGGTAAAAAATTAAACAAATGTAGTTCAATTCTCATGCGAAGAGCACAAATGCATTTGATTTCACATATTTTTGTGTTCAACAACATAAGCTCTCTATTCACTATTACAATGCTATGCCATTTGCCCTTGGAATAATTACTACACATACAACGAAGACCCATTGTTTGTGAAATATGCTTCTTTTACCTTCTTCAAAATAGAAGAGGAGAAGAATGATGGTATAATATATTATAATAAAAGATGGTGCAAATAAATTTTTCTCAAGGGGAGAGAGTGACTCACATCTGCAAAACCAGAAGGCAATGGTGGAATAACTCTAAAAGCAGTAGGTCGGTTGTCCAATTTGTATTTGTTCACGAACGAATGCCCAACAGCTGCAGATGTACAAGATTGTTGCTTTGAGCTCTTAGACTCCTGCAATGATATTGTGGTATTTGATGTTGGACCATGAGATGCAATATTCTCTGTTAAATTGTTCTCGTCTTTCATCCCTACAGTACATGGTACTGTGGTAGAAGCACCAGGTTCAGTGACACTTGGAGTTGAAATTTTTGCAGGATCGGCAGCAAATCCCACCTTTTGCCTCTTAGCACCTTGCTCAGTTGGAAGAACACCCTTGGCACCACCAGACTGCAAAAG
Organism: Abelmoschus esculentus; assembly: GCA_035048815.1. Lineage (NCBI taxonomy): Eukaryota > Viridiplantae > Streptophyta > Magnoliopsida > Malvales > Malvaceae > Abelmoschus > Abelmoschus esculentus. The sequence continues at coordinate 3,032,321 of JAUCBN010000066.1, forward strand.
GTTACCAAAATTGTTAGACCTTCCAGAAATGGTGGATAATACGTAACATTTATATTAAGAAACCCTCATTTCTGTTTCAAAACTTCATCATTCTCTCTCAGTTCTTAGCATGTGCATGTAGCCAAGCTACTGGTAAATAAAGGCACGCATCTCTGACAATGCCCAATAACACTCCAGTAAAGCTTTTCAGGACTCGGCTACAGTTATAGTGTATTCTGGTTGGTTAAAAAAGTACTATGAAAACATGCAATTTCTGGACCTGATTACAACACATAACAGTTATAGAACACATAAAATTATCGAAGAAGTGCATATTAGGATTATGGTAAAGAAAGTTCCCAATACTTTCTGAAGTTTATCCAATTGGCGCCGGAAATCATTTCGTTTCTTCTCCAGCATTTCCTGCTTCATGCGTAGCTGCTCTTTCATCTGCTCTAGAGTCTCCAACTTTTTCTGCAATGGAAGTGGTACCTGGGGACCATTTACACGAGATGGCTTAGGGGAATTTGGAGAAGGTACAGCAGCGCAATGGATAGCATTACACTTCTGAGCAATAGGTTGAGGATTATCCTCCCCTCTACTAGCAACAGGGTGATCTGGAAGAACAGAAACTGTTGGACCACATGAAGTCACAGCTCCACTGCTTCCACTATTTATGCCATTACCAGGTACACTATCCCGATTAGCCCACCAAAGCTTAATAAAACGGTTACCCATTACAGCATCTGGTGCCTTCAGAGCAGCTTCAGCATCTTCCCTCCTTGAAAATTGAACAAAGGCTCGTTCACTATTTCTTGGAATATAAATGTCAATAACCTCTCCAAACTTGCAAAAATGAGAAAGCAGAGCCTCTCTTTTGTTATTTTTCAGGGGGATGCCATTGACAAACAGTGTACGAAGTGCCTTTTCAGTGGGCTTTCGGCTATAGTGCAGATTATCAGCCTGTAACTTGAATGAGGAATCCATAAACTTGGAGCCATCACACTCGGTTCTGATCCACTTTACCTGACAGGAAGTGCCTTGAGAGCTGGGAAATACGTCTTGTTCTTCTTTGGTTTCATTCTCAGGATAGTCTGACTGCATGAGATCAATTTTATCTTTAGTGTCTGTTCTACTTCTCGAGCTATTAATTCTTCCCTTTGTTCCCTGTGACCCAATGCTTCTACTTGGTAATTCATTTTCAGAACTATCATTTACCCTTCCATGATGACGATCAGAGATATCCTCATCCAGCAAGGGTTCTGTTTCATCAATCTTGGGAATATGTAGCCTTGAGAGTGCAGCTGACGCTTCTGGGCCATTGTTATTCCACAAGGGTTGATCTGGATCATATAGATCGGCAACAGTTGCACTGGTAGAACCAGTATATGCACCACTCAAACCTAAGGAATCGTCGGCCATTCCAAGGTTGCTAGTTTTGCTATGCATGCCCTTTCTGTTCATCAAGTTGGTCGGAGGAACACTTAAATGCAGAGGTCTAGATCCAGCAGGGGTTGCTAATTGAGCAGTTGGTACTGTAACAGGAAAGTTAAACTGTGACAGGCTCTGCAAATCAGGAAAGAAGTTACTATTAAATTGGGGGGGATTAAAAAAAGTCTCCACCAGTTAATATAGATCATGGATCCCATATCAATGATGCAACAAAAGTCTAATTGCAGATATTGCTACTCATGTAGCACATTAGTCAATGCTTAAAGAAGACAATGGATCCATGAACATAAATTTTCTTAAATTTTGCAAGTACCCTATACTATCCAGGGGCTTCCCTTCAAGAAGATACTAAGCAGGTAATCTATCCGGTACGTCTGTTACTTTTGTTGGTTAGGGATGCTTGAAAGGTAAAAAAGACCAGCAAGTAAAAGGGGAGAAAAAAGAATGGCAACAAATAAATTTGTTAGGACGTAGCACGAAAATGTTTTGCTGGTTATATATATTTTAAACTAGAAATATAACAGCAAGGCTTAGTACAATGAACTCAAAGCGTATTGCAGCATTCTGATGCATCTACATTGCTACCAAGCATTTAAAGGATAGTGAAAAGAAATTATTAACAATGAAAACAATATTTAGCACAAAGTTCATCCTATACATTTTTTTGGTAGCCAAAGAAGATAACCAGATGCATAGGGTAACTTCCTAGCAGGTCATTACTGAAACTAAACTGCCAAATGACATAATTTTCTTTATTAATTTTGTAAAGCCTCATGGAAAACAGTATAAGCCACCACATGTCTGAATCAAGATATCATAGTAGCAACTTGAATACCTGAACATCTTCAATGACAATACGATTGACACCATGCTCCATTGGGCACATATCTCCTCTTAGACAAAATCCACGCTCCTCAAAGTCTCTGCAACGTTGGCGAGGAATACCCATATTTAATGAAGAATTCATTGGTGGCCTGAGCACCCCTTGTAAACCAATAGGATGGACTGCATCTAGGCCACCATTTGGTATTCCAGGCATCAGCCCAAAGGCACTCCATGATGGGATTTGCGCATTTGAAACATTAGGCAAACCCCTTCCCAAAAAGAGACTTGGAGCAACAGAACCAGGATGAGCCATTTGAGAAGCAATATCAATTGAGTTGAACCTACAATCACGTTGATTCCAAGAAGAGTTTTCCCTTCCTCTTCCACTGCCACGACCAGGATCTCCACTAAATGGTTGGTTTGACCTAATTCTCTGGTTCACATTTAAATGTCCTCGGGGTATTGATGCTAAACCAGGGCATTGTCTATCAAACCTAGATGTCAAGTCTTTGTCTAGAGGCAAATTGTTATTATTTTTCCAGGCTTCACCTGCTTGAGATTCATTTTCTCTTAAAGGTTGCCCAATTTCAAAAAAATTATTGTGCTTTCTGTATGACTTTGTAAAAACTGGATCTGGGGAATCTGTCCCTAATGATTGAGAGCATGTCTCTCGCCTACGATGCTTATGATTGCGGTCATCGTCATCCTCATCACTGACTTCCTTCTCCTCAGGCTCACTAGCACAACAAGGAGGATTGAGACCACCAATATTAGGAGATGAAACTTTCAGCTCCATTGGATCCTTTTGAATACTTTTACAGCATGCAGAGTTCCAAACTCTAACCAAATGCAGCAGTCAGACAACTTGAGAAGCAATTGGACGGAAAACCTAAGAATAGGAATAAGTGTAAAGGTTCGATTGAAGGAAAAAACAATCATTTCAACTTTGATGAGGTTTTCATTCTCTACGAACTTATACCAAATTAATGTCACAGAAAGTAGTAGCAACTCTATGGAACACTTCTTTCGCTCAACATGCTTTATGGTTGTCGTATTAGCATATACAATGAATTAAACAAAATAATGAACAAACCATCACCCTTAAGCTATTGATGATCTTAAAAGTAACCTAAAATCATTGACACGCCAATAAAAACTAAATCTCACAAATAACATTCAAATTGAACTCACATATCAATTGTGCACCAAAATTGATTATTTAATGCAACAAACATTCCACTACAAATATTTTCTTTGCTACAGGTTTCTCATTTTTAACCTAAGAGAAACAAGTTCAATAAAAAATCTCCCAACCGCTTAAGACCGCATTTTGCTTTTAAAACTATAACAAAACTAAACTCTTAGGCACATATTCAGTCGATGATCAAGAAAAATAACCAGGGAAGCAAAACCTAATCCAAAATCATACAAAACTTTATGAGAAATTATGCTCCTAAACCGATGGATTTAAAGAATATCTCCGTAAACCCAAATACCTAGATAAATCCTCTACTCAAAACATAAATAAACCATCTCGGTTTCGCGGGGTAAAAGCCTATAAAAACAAGATATCAGTGATCTAAAGCAAACAACTTACAGAATATTCTAGTACAGAACGGGCAATATCTTCGGAGTCGGAGCTACCAAATTGAATCCGACGCGACGTGGAAATGAGAGTGAAGGGAATTAAATAATGGTCGGAATGGTATTCCAAGACGACAAAAAAATCAAGTCGGAGAGGAGGGAAAGCGGCGGAGAGCCGGACCGTAATAGAGTTATAATCGAGGGGTTTATGGGAGAATTGTGGAGGGTTTGAAGAAACTGAGAAAATATAAAATTAAAGAAAAGTGATTTTAGAGGAAAAGAGAAACACGACGGATATAAATTTTCATTTGATGACGAAATTGAGAAGAAAAATAGGACAAAATTATAAAGATAAGAAATTAAAGTGATGAAAAAATAAAAAAATAATATATATTTTAGCTGAGATGATAATAAAACAGAAGAAAAATATAATTTTTTTATTGTTGGGAGTTTGATACAATAAAATTACGTGTAAAAAAATAAATTTTAAAAATTATAATTTAGTTTTAATTTTTATTATAATTATTTTATTTAATTTAGTCCATAAATTTTTTATTTGATTTGATATTAACCTTTATTTATTTTTAATTTTTATAATTTGATTTAATATTTTTAATATAATTTTATTTATATTTAATTCATATTTTTTCTTTAATTCAAAATTAACTCATTTTTTTATAATTGAGTTTAATATTTTTAATATGATTTTATTTTTTTTCATAAAATTTTTAATATGATATTAACTCTCAAAGATGAGTAAAAAGAGATTTATCGACTTTCTTGATTATATTCTTAATTTGAGGTAGACAAATTTTGTGATTAAAAAATTTTGAGTCATAAAGGACTTTCCAAATGTTTTTCAAAAAACATTATCTAGAATACCGATAAAATATAATAAGATTGAGTTTAACATTAAGGTCCATCTAGGTTTAGTTCTTGTGTCTATAATACCTTATCGGATGATACAAAATAAGCTTCAAGGGTTGAAAGTTCAACTGCAAAAATTAGATATAGCTTTATTCAACTTAATATTTCACCATTGGGAGCTTTTGTTTGTTTGTTAAGAAGGATGAGACACTTCAATTTCTCATTATTGGTTATCAGTTAAATAAATTAATAGTTAAGAATCAATTTTAAGAGTTATGATAATTTTTAAGATAGACCTAAGACATTTGGTTACCAACAACTTAAGGTTGAGATTTTAATGTGTCCGAGATAGTTTTTTATACATGCTACGTTCATTATAAGTTTCTCGTGATACCATTTGAATTGTACAACAAACTCAGATAGAGAATCAATTGTAAGTATGAATTCTGTCTCGTAGAGATGATGTTTTTAGCATATAATTTTTGTTGAGGGTATTCAAGTTGATCTAAATAAGATCTATGTTGGATTAAAATTTATAATTACGAACACATATGTAAAATATATGATGCTATTTAAATTGTGACACAAAATTAAGTGACTCATTATGTTACACATGTCATAGATATTAAATTATCATGAAAATAAAAATGTAGATACCATAAGATATATTTATAATTCAATGAGGGACAGAGTTATGAATATTTAATAGTTGATTATTAAATCAACTATATAAAGAGGTAGTGGTCCCAAGAAATAGGGTTTTTTTTTCTTATTCCCGTTAGAGAGTTTTATGTCAAGAGAAAATCTATCTTTTTGGAAGATGAATACCATAGATTTGAGACTTCAACATAAAGATTCAAGGCTTTTAATTTATCAATTAATTTAAATACGCTTCCGCAAATCTAGTCTTGTATGTATAGATCTTAAGTCTATATTCGTGTTGAATATATTTTGATTCTAACAATCTATGTTATCATGAGACCTAAAATTTCTTGGATTTAACTGACTATTATCAAAGAATTATAGAGGGTTAAATTTCTTGGATGTAGCTAACTATTATCAAATAATTGTAGAGGGTTCATCGGTCATTGTAGCTCCGTTAACTAACCTTCAAGGAAAGAATGTCTCATTTGTCTAGAATGAGACTTAATAGTAAAGTTTTGAGAAATTGAATTTCTTTTACCGAAAGCATCAATTTTAATCAAACCAGAACTTGACAAAGCTTACATCGTTTACAATGATCTGAAGATGTAAAGGTAATATTTTATGTATCTCGACAGTTAAAAGTACACGAGTGTAATTACCTTACTCATGATCTGAAGTTAATTGTAATAATTTTTGTTCTATAAATTTAATAATACTATCTCTACGACCAGAAGTGTTATATTTATATAAACCATTTTTCACCAAGAAAGAGTTTAACTTGAGATAATACGTTTGGCTGAAAATTTTTAATAATTATGACCATGATATTAAGTATCATTCAGGCCGTTTTCATTATACCTTGAGTTAAATTGCAATTACAGGTTTATATCCCTATTTTTTGGATGAATTTGTATGAGGATAATAATTTTCTTGTAATGCTTTGTGTGTTCTCTATTTTAATTTCAAAGATTATGGTTGATAGCCTACTAATGTGTTCTTATTGAAGTGAAAGAATTTTAAAATGATATATCTAATTTTTTTTTTTTTTATATTGATCAAGATAATATTATATTTCAAAAAATTTTAGATTAATATAATTTATTTTTTGTGACGTCCATGATAGTCTTTATTCTATATATCCTAATGGGAAATGATCAATAAAATTTTTTAAGAGTGGTATCGGTGGAAAGGTTAAAATTTTCTATTAAATTTTATAAAAGTGTTTTGATTTGTTAAAATAAAGGTTAAAAGCGTCAATGTCCATATCAATTACCTCAGCAGATTATGATTCTATAGTGGAAGTGAAAGCATATGACTATGAACTTTATTAGTACTCTTCTTTTAACTTCATAAAAACGAATTTTATTTAGATTATTATTGATTTTTTTATCGAGTTTGAATATTTTAGTATTATTTGGGTTGACTATTCTTTAAACATGTTAGTTAAATTATATATTGTTGAGATAGTCTAATTTTATAAGAGCATTGTTTTTCATTATATTTGAATGATATTCGAGGTTCACATTGATGTTTTGAATGCCTCTCTATAATACTTTGGTACTTCTACATTATTTATCATTCATAGATGGAATGTCAATTCAAACATGTGATTATTTATATATACAATTATATTTATTAAATTTTATCACTAAAATGACGTTAAAAGTATTAATCTCGTTTTTTTTTCGGTATTAGTAAATTAATAAAAATATATTTAAAATTTTTAAAACTTTAAAAAGTATATAATACAAACATAAAATTAATTTAGAGATTTAAATTTAATTTTAGGTATAAATATTAAAGAAATCTAAAATAAAAATATAATTTAAAACTTAAAAATATATATAATAAAACTAGTCGGGTCGGGTACCCGAGAATTGAGAATTTTCGGCCCAAACCCGGTCAAATAATTCTTGGGTTGGGTAATTTGTATTTAATTTGGATCGTCGGAAATTACTCGATATTTTTATTTTGGATCGTCGGATCGGGTCAATCGGATCTGATAATTTTAAACATACCTAATTTCTGTTATTTTTCTTACTACTTTTTTATCATTAAAATAGTGTCTGGGAGTAATTTGTAACGTCAACACAGAAGTCTGATGTTACGACTGATAGCAGCAGACTGCTTGTTCATTGCATTCCAAAAATTGTTGCATCTCATTTTTTCTCGTGAGCATGCAAGAAATAAAATGCTGAGAAAAAAATGGATCATTTATGTAATATCCTAAATTTTGTGTTATAAGTTTGGGTAATTTTGGATTAAATTGTGATGTTTAAAAGTTTTAGAATCAAAGTAAAAAGTTTGAAAGGTTTGGTAACATATATGGAATCTTAAAGAAACCGGGGAATAAGTTCCTAAGTACACCATTTCTTTCCCCTCACTTTTTAAAAGTTACTTTACACTGTTTTCGGCCAATTTGGAAACTGAATTTGCAGTTTCTGATATGGTCGCTTAAACCTGCTCTCTCTCCCTCTTTGATCAAGTAAAAGCTTTGTTATACTTAACCTATAATCACGAATCATCTCACCTCAGTGATTAAGAAAAACGGTTGATATTTTTATTAGAAGTTACAGATTCGAACACTAATATTATACCATGCAAAGGTTGTGTTCGTGTCGGTTCTGTTTGACATTTCATAGAGAAATAACAGATGCTCACTGTTTTGCTAAGCCTCACATTACCCTTAGGTACGTGTCTCGCTTGTGCTAAAATATTACGTGCAATAAATTCTTGAATTATATAATTATTATTACTATTATTGTTATTCAAATACTGTGAATTTAGAGTGTAAAATTACTAAAAAAATTCTTGTATGTTATCAGGTTAAATTATACAATTAGAGACCACAACAGATTTTATAGCTTATTCTTTGATATTTTTTAAAGTAATACTATTTTGTGTAAATTATTTATTTGAAAAGTGGTTTTGACTTAGATTTTAATTTTACTTTAAATAAACTTTTAATATTATAGTTTTAGAAATCTAATTTAGAATTTTCACGTGATGATATTTCAAACTCGATAATAAATTTTAGATCGAATTTAGAGTGTCACGTTTAATGATATCAAAATCAAATTTAAAAAATCGAACTGTGAATACATTAAAATTTTTTATATAAACTAATATCTGAAATAATTTTCAGGCAAATATTAAACGAGAAAATATAATTAAAATAACATATCTAATTAAAAGCTTCAAACATCTGATCTTATTCGCTACAAACCCATAAGGACCTTACGGAGATTACAAGAATTTAAGATTTTTTAGAAGAAAACTTTAATGTATCAAGTTAACTTTTTGTGATTAAAGATAATGGTTATATTAAAAAAATTAAGAGTTCAATGATTAAATACAAATTTCCTAAAAAATAAGGGACCACCAATGTAAGTTTACTAAAAAAAATTAAAGACAAAAAGAATTATATATACTAAAATTACCACACTCATAATGTGATGGAAACTTCAAATTTAAAATAAAAGACGGACAATAAACTATGTACATGCATCGTAAATTTTTTTACACAAACATACATAAATTAAAGTTAAAATTAATAAATTTAAATTTTAAATTCATAAATATTAAACTTTAATTCATAATTATTTATATCTTAAATTTTAATCTTAAACCATAAATTCTATATCATACAATCTAGACCCTATCCTTTAGACCTTAAAATAAAATCTTAATTTCTTAAATTAACTCATTTGTGAAAACTAAAGTTTTCAAAGATTGATTCAACCTCACAAGGTTACAAATAGAAGAATGGACACGAAAGCTTGGTACCATGGACTTTCACCCTAGATGTAAAAGGGTTGGTTTAACTCATTTATGTTTTACTGATGATTTATTGGTTTTTACTAAAGGTTCTGTCGACTCCCTACTTGCTGTGAAAGAGATAATGAATTTGTTTTATCGTATGTCTGGTCTCCAAATGAATGTAGCTAAAAGTGAAATTTTTTGTGTTGGTTTAAATGATTTTGAACTTGATAACTTGGCTATTATGACTGGTTTTCGTGTTGGCTCCCTTCTAGTAAGATATTTAGGTGTTCCTCTTTGTACTAAAAGGCTCTCCTATTCTAACTGTAGTTGTTTGGTTTACAAAATTATCCAAAGAATTAGAAATTGGCCTTCTCGATACCTCTCCTTTGCTGGTAGACTGTAGCTCATCAATGTTGTTATCTTTAGTATTGAAAATTTTTGGTGTATGGTTTTTCTCCTCCCTTCCTAGGTTTAAAAGAAAGTCACACAATTATGTAATTCATTCCTTTGGAAAGGTTCTGAGGCTTCAGCGAGAGGTACTCGTGTGAGTTGGGAGAATATCTGTTATCCCAAGTGTAAGGAGGGTTGGGAATTAAAGATATTGTTGTTTGGAACAAGGCGTGTATGTTGAAGTGCATTTGACTCTTCTTTACTCAAGCTGGTTCTTTATGGGTGGCATGGGTTAAAGAGTATCTCCTGAAGGAAAGATGTTTCCTGAATACCCCAATTAAATGTAGTTATAGCTGGGTTTGGAAGAAAGTTTTAAAGCTCAGGGATGACTGGGTCTGTATTAGGGACAAATTGCAGGGTAGTTACAAGGCTAAAATTGCGTGGGAAACTCTACGACATAAAAGAGAGAAAGTAGGATGGTTTCGTGTTATTTGGGGTGGCCTAACACTTCCGAGACACTCCTTTATCGCTTGGTTAACTTTAATGAATAGATTACCAACTAAAGATCGTCTGTTATTTTGGGGGTTCTTGGTTGATCTAAATTGTGTTCTTTATTCTGATTCTATAAAAACAAGGGAACCAATTATTTTGTGACTGTAAGTTTGTTAAAGAAGTTTGGCATCTCATCCTACAAGATTGTTCTATTAGTCATATTGTGGGAGGATGGGGAATGCAACTTGACTGGATGCAGAGGCATGGCAAGGGAAAATCACTGCGGGCTGCCATTATTCGCATAGCTTGGGGGGGCGATGCTGTATTATGTATGGCAGGAAAGAAATAACAGATTGCATGGGAAAGGTAGTAGGAGTGCTCGAAATATTTTGATGCAAATTAAATCCGATGTTGGTATGAGGCTGCGAGGATGTAGCAAACTTGCTCACTCTTCTCCTTCTCTTCTTGTTTCTTGGAATTTAGTTTAAGTTTTCTTTTTTGATTTTGTTGTAAAGTGAATTGGTAATTTTTTATTTTACTTTGATGGTTCTTTGGATGAAATGAAAACAAACATTTATTCAAAAAAAAACACTCTCTAATAGAAGATTTTGCCCCAATTACATTCAAAACACTCCCCAAACTCTGAAATAAAGATTACAAAGAAATTCCCAAGAGTTGGGTGTACAAGATATTGCAATTAAGCTCAAGGAGGTTGGATTTGATTCTAGGATGTCTTTTTGTGGATCATTAGTTGTTGTTGTAGCTTTTGAGTCTTCATTTTATATCCTTTCTTTGATTTCTAGTCGTTTTGGTGGTTGGGAACATAAATAAAATCATTGGGAGTTCATCTTTCCACCATATATGCACTTTTGCAGCTTCAAGTATCGATACATGAGGTTCTTGTATCGAAACATGTATCGAAACGCTACCAAAGAGGAAAGAGCCTTTATGTGCATTTTTACAAGGTATTGATACCATAATTAATGATATCAAAACGGGTCTGCCTTTAAAACAAGAGGTATCAAAATGCCCTGTAACAGTTTCGATACTGGTCAACAATCTTTTAAAACTTCAACTGACATCCAACGGTAAAAATATTTAATGTTTAAGATTCTTGAAAATTTAACCCCATGTATCGAAAAGTTGAGTTATAGTATCAAAACAGTGGTTTCGATATAGCTTATCAAAGGTTTCAAAACGTAAAATTACAGTTTCAAATCGTATCGAAACGAGTCTTTACCGTATCGATACTCTCGTTAAAATTCAAGAACATTCATTTCAAATTTAAGCATGGTATTTACCAAGAGAATTGGTATCGAAACGCCTGAGCATTTTTGAATGTTTTGACTTGAAAATATCTTAAGAAAAATACCTTTGGGTTATTGTTTTGACTTGGAAAAACATTGTTGACTTTAAAATTGTTTTAACCTTAAAAATTTATTTACAAAATAATCCATTAACTTATTTGTTATATCAAAATCAAATTTAAGTTTTACAGGAAGACATTGATCATATTCATTGTTATTGTCCTAGCACGTCTTCGATATGGATGAGATTGATTTCTCCGATCAAACACCATTTGTTTTTTTTTTTTGTTTTTTTTATCTCCATTAGTTGAGTGGATTCGTATCAATTTGACTAATCCTCAAGTTTATGCGATTTCAATAATTGAGTGAGAAGTATTATTTGGGGCAATTATTTGGAATTTATATCAAACTACCCGATTTCACGCCGATCGCTCATGAGAGAGGTAGGCAGGGTGAACAACTATGAGAAGAGGTCAATCACGAGAGCGAAAGTTTTTGACGAGGGCGTCACGAGGTTAAGTGGGGGAGAATGTCAAGCCTAAAAAGAGGCAAGGAGCATTAATCCCACATCGGAAAGCAAAATGGAAGTCTTGGGATATATAAACTGTGGCGCTGCACATTCTATTAGACATATGCTTTAGGAAGATGGTAATGACCCCGTGACAATAGCTTAATTCTATATTTTAATTAGAGAGTTATTTACCTCGTTTAATAAAGTTATTTTTATTTAGAGATTTAAATGATTTGAATTTTGAATTAATTATCATTGATTTAATAGGAAAAAATCTTTAGATTTTGTTGGTAATAAAATAAATTAAGTTAAAATTTACTTATATAATGGATTTTTATTATATATTATATATTAGTCGATTAATAAATTAAACTAATAAATTAAATATAAGTGATTATAAAAAAATAAAAAAATAACTTAAACTATATTAGTGGTCCTTAAACTTTAGGATGTTTACATTTTAATCATTATATTTTTAAAATTTATAATATAAGCACTGAAGTTTTAGTTCTTTTTCATTATAATTAATATCATTAACTATCGTTAAGAAAAATCGATTAAAACTTTCTTATTGACAGTGACAAAGCCGATTTTTTTATCTTTGTTTAATTTTTAAAATTTAGTTGATTTATTAATTTATCCCCCACTCTCAAATATTTATGTTTTATCCCCAATCTCAATTCCTGGCTCTGTCCCTAATTATAAAAAATTGAATCTCACTGTACTATAAACCAGAATAAAATAAATAAAAGAATTGTCTAATCTTACTATACTATAAACCGAGCTACTATCTACCCTTGACTAGAAAAAAAATTAAAATTCATAAGATAGACGAGGGTGTCAAGTTTTTTCAAGTAATAAGGAAGTTCGATTGTCGGGCGGGATTGTACAAGTGTTGTTTAGCTGGTTGGATCTTTATGTTTCTATCTTACTAATATCCCCGAGGGTAAAACAAAATGATTGATAAAATTTAAAATTAAATTACTACTTTCTGCGACGGTACACGATGAATGATGTCCATGTTATTATGTTATTAAAGTGTTAACAGGTAAATAACGCTAAAATATTTTACATGAATATTTTGATAAAAAATTAAAGTAAAAGTCAAATTATAATTTTGTATTTCATTTACGACAGTTAAATAGATATTTATTTATCATAAAAGTAAAATTTTTCACTATTTAGCTGCCTTGGTTCCATTTTTCACTTACAGACCGTAACAACAATTTCCCCAATAGGTATGACTAAACACTCTCCGCTGCAACAGTCGCTAGGGTTGTCGCATTGACTTCCGGTAGGTAAACATGAATCTTGAGTATGAGTGGAGAAAATGTTTGCGAATGGGTTTCTAATGTTTGCAGTATCGATGTTCGAAAAGGGATTAACTTCGTTGCGAGTAGCCGTAACAGTCTGAGTCACAGACAGTAAAACCAGGACTGCCATTGCAACGAACAGTACAAACTTGTTGGATTCCATTTCTTGCAGAAATTGAGTTAGGAACTTGGAGAGTAGATGAATGCCTTGTGTCACCCAACACTCCTATATATAGGCAAAGGGATGGGTCTATTTCAGGTCGGGTTCAAACGGTTTGAGTTTAAATCAAAGAATGATTTTAAATTAAAAAAGATAAATATTAATAAAATAAAATATTATTTTATAATTTATTAATATATTTTAAAAATGGAAATATAAAATTTAGAGTATATATAGAATTTATATTATAAATAAAAATTATATTATATATATGTAATAATTATGGACTAATACTATTTTTAAAAATGAAATAATATTATTTTAGAAATGGAATAATACTATAAATATATTTAATATTATATATGAAAAATAAATTTATACTAAATATATTTCATATATTAAATATATTTATAGTATTATTCCATTTCTAAAATAATATTATTTCATATATAATATTATTCAATTTTTAAATATAGTATTAGTCCATATATAATATTATTCTATATATATACTATACTTTTTATATATAATATTAATTCCTTATATTATATTTATAATATAAATTCTATATATACTCTAAATTTTATATTTTCATTTTTAAAATATAAATTATAGAATAATATTTTATTTTATTAATTTTTATCTTTTTTAATTTAAAATTTTATTCTCTGATTTTGTAGTCCAATATTTATTTCTTATTAATTTTTAATTTTTGTAATTTAACATAATTTTTATTTTTTAAAATATGAATCATTATTCATTATATGATATTTTTGTTAAGTCTATTACGTAATATTTATTTTTAATGAGATTCATACTGGTGAAAGACGTTAGATATTAAATAATTAATTCAACTTTAATAATCAAACTTATTTACTTAATTTTACAAAATCAAACTTAATAATTTTAATTATTATGAATTTAAAACCAAAATTAATTCGAATTGTAATGAATCCGACTCGATCTAAAATGAATCCGACCTGAAATACATCGAAATGAAATGAATCTAACCTGAAATCTACCCGGCAAGAAATAAAACTGTCAATTATCCAATTTGGACTCGAACCGTTTGAACCCGACCTGAAATGGATCCATCCCTTCGCCTATATAAAGGAGTGTTGGGTGACCCAAGGCATTCATCTACTCTCTAAGTTCCTAACTCAATTTCTGCAAGAAATGGAATCCAACAAGTTTGTTGTACTGTTCGTTGCAATAACAGTCCTGGTTTTACTTTCTGTGACTCCGACTGTTACGGCTACTCGTAACGAAGTTAATCCCTCTTCGAACATCAATACTGCAAACATTAGAAACCCATTCGCAAACATTTTCTCCACTCATACTCAAGATTCATGTTTACTTCCCGGAAGTCACTGCAACAACCCTAACGACTGTTGCAGCGGACAGTGTTTAATCATACCTATTGGGGAAGTGGCTATTACGGTCTGTAAGTGAAAATGGAACCAAGGAAGCTAAATAGATGATTTGTTTGTGTGTTGCAACCGTGTTGGTTTTGTTTTATGTACTATTTTGTTTTGCTTTTTGTTGGGCTTTTATTTGTCCCGAGTGTGTTGAAAGCGACTATGTATCTCCAAAATTTCTTACTTTTATGATAAATAAATATCTATTTAAATGTCGTAAATGAAATACAAAATTATAATTTGGCTTTTACTTTAATTTTTTATCAAAATATTTATGTAAAACATTTTACCTTCATTTACCTGTTAACATTTTAATAACGTAATAACATGGACATCATTCATCGTCTACTGTCACAGAAAATAGTAATTTAATTTTAAATTTTATCAATCGTTTCGTTTTACCCTCAAGGATAATTAGCAAGATAGAAACATAAAGATCCAACCAACAAAACAACAATTGTACAATCCCACCCGACAATCGAAATTCCTTACTACTTGAAAAAACTTCACACCCTCGTCTATCTTATGAATTTTTTTTTTCTAGTCAAGGGTAGATCGTTGCTCGGTTTATAGTATAGTAAGATTAGACAATTCTTTTATTTCTTTTATTCTGGTTTATAGTATAGTGAGATTCAATTTTTTTATAATTAGGGACGAAGCCATGAATTGAGGTTGGAGATAAAACATAAATATTTGAGAGTGGAGGATAAATTAATAAATCAACTAAATTTAAAAATTAAATAGGAGGACAAAGATAAAAAAATCGGCTTTGTCACTGTCAATAAGAAAGTTTTAATCGATTTTTCTTAATAATCGTTAATGATATTAATTATAATGAAAAAGAATTAAAACTTCAGTGCTTATATTATAAATTTTAAAAATATAAAGATTAAAATGCAATCAAATGAGTTTATATCTCATGATTTCCCCTTTTAATTTTTATTTCTTACAAATGCTCATTTATATCCACGAGCTTTACACATTTCAATGTACGAGATATAGGCTCAAATACTTCTCTTTTTGAAAGAGATTTTAGTTTCGCCTCAATTGTCTCTTTCATGTTGACCAATCATTTTTTTGTTTACATTGCCCAATTGAAAATGATTCATGATCCACATCATCAAATAAAATCTCTAGTGCTATATTGCATGCAAATATATCATCGACGTCGATTTAATTTCAGTTCCACTTATTACCAGACATGACATAATCTATTGAGATTTCTTTATTTTCAGGCACTTGGTTTATATCAGTGTCTCTATTGGAGACTTTTTAATTTTTTCTTGAGATTTTCATAATTCATTGATTCCTCGATCAGACCATCATAAAATATAGCTCGTTTTCTTTTTCGAGAATTTGTTTATATTTGGAACTTACTTGTCTACTACGCTTCAAGCGTAAGTTAGACTCTTTAGCAACTAGAGTTTGTCCTTCCATGACTTCAAATTTAATCGGAGCATTCATAGCTGATATACGTGACTTAGTCACTCTTTTAGGGTCAGCAAAATCATATGACAATTGATTTGCTAAATGAATCATCCATTGAACTTATACTTCACATTGTGTAATACGTGAATTAAAAAGAGAAAATAATAATTCATTCCAACTTATTTCTTTTCCCAGCTATATATTTTCTCCCCCTAATGTTGGGTAAACTAACTCATTAAAATGATAGTCAATAAATTGAGTTGTAAATAAATTCTCTATCAAAATCTCAAGATATTTAAATCTAATACATACTCCCAACAAAACTTATCTTTGTGTGTTGTGATAGAGCAATTAAAACATATATCGCACACAAAAAAAAATCTAAGATGAGAAATATTTGGTTCCTGATCAAAAATCATTTTTAATAGGGAGAAATTATGATCATTTGTTGACTTGATGTGAATTTGTGATACTACATGTAAAATTACATGTCATCAACATTATCAAGACTGATTGTCTTTAGAAAATAATCTGGAAAATGCGCTCGTAATTTTATCAACTGAGCAAGTAACCTCGCAAACACCAAGTTGCGGGTTAATAACAATGATACATATAGTCATCTAATCGATGCATCGATAAAAATCGTAAAATATCTAGATGGACTTTAAGAAAGTTGTATGAGCCCATATATATAACCTTGTATCTGTTCTAGAAAATTAATAGTTTTACACTCTATCTTAGTTGTTGATGATTGAATAATCAAATTACTTTCATAGCAAGTATCACATGAAAAATTATTATAAAGAAAATCTTAGTTCTTCAATATATGACAATATGAAAGTGTCAGCAAATTTTCGCATCATAATTGAACCGGGATGGTCTAACTGGTCATGCCAAATAAAATTATCAGTAAACATCTAGTTTACAATAGCATGAGCTTCAATTTGTACTAATTCTTATGCAGTACATAGATAGTCACCATACTATGAGGTTAGTATCGATCTGACCATAATGCTTTAAAAAGAATCAAATACACCGATAAACTATTGATTTGGTATTAAAATAATCATCTGTCGTTAAGGGAGTAACGGACTGATGACGTGGCAGTTAAAACTAAAATAGAATAATTATACATTTACTCCCTATTATTCATACATTTTTATAATTTAGTCATAATTTTATTATAATAAAATAATATAATAATTTAATTAGGTGGTGACACGTGTCACCACCTAATTAAAGGGAAACAAAAAACAAAGACTTGCACTTAAGGAGAATCGAACCTGTGACCTAAGGATCTATTAACCAAAAGCAAAACTACTACACCAAGCTAACTTACTTAAAATAAAACCCTTCAACATATATATATGACATACGCTTTTTATATTTATTCACACAAAATCTTAAATTTAATTTTTTATTTAAAAATAATAAATTCTAAATCGTAAACCTTAAACCTTAAATTTAATTTAAAATTTTTAAACCCTAAAACTTAAACCATAATTATATATATATAAATTAAATTATTTAAATTATAATAAAAATTTATTTAACAAACCCTAAACCCTAAAATCATTTAAAATTTTATTTAAAAATACTAAACCCTAAACCTTAAATTTAATTTAAAATTTAAACCATAAACACTAAAATTTAAACACTAATTTTATACGTGATAAACTAAAATATTTAAATTATAATAAAAATTTATTTAAAAAAACCCTAAATACTAAAGTCATTTAAAATCTTAAATTTTATTTAAAAATTTATTTAAAAATTTAAATCTTAAACCTTAAACTCTAAACCTTAAATCACAAACACTAAACCGTAAACCCTAAACCTTAAATTTTAAACCTTAAAATTTTAAATTAAATTTATGATTTTGTGTGAATAAATTCTTAAACCCTAAAATTTTAAATTAAATTTAGGGTTTAGTATTTTTAAATATAATTTAAATATAATTTAAAATTTAAATTACTTTAGAGTTTAGGGTTTGATAAATAAATTGTTATTATAATTTAAATATTTTAATTTATTATATATACAATAATTTAATTAAATAAAAAATTAAATTTCAGGTTTTGTGTGAATAAATATAAAAAATGTATGCCATATATATATATGTTGAAGGGTATCATATCAAGTAAGTTGGCTTGGTGTAATGGCTTCATCCTTTGAAAAAAAATCTTTAGGTCACAGGTTTAATCCCCATAGTAGTATTCTTTATGAATTTTGTTTAAATAATTATATTATTTTATTATAATAAAATTAGGACTAAATTACAAAAAGTGTATGAATAATAGGGAGTAAATGTGTAATTATTCTATTTAGTTTTAACGGCCACGTCATTAGTCCGTTATTCCCTTAACGACAGATGGTTATTTTAATACCAAATCAATAGTTTACCGATGTATTTGATTCTTTTTAAAGCATTGTAGTCAGATCGATACTAACCCCATAATATGGTGACTATCTGTGTAGTTTACCCTAAAAAAAATTATTGGCACGCCTTTGTGGTATTGAAAAAGCTCTTCATTTTTTGTATTCAGATTTTTTGGTGGATTTAGAAAAAATTGAAGACTGAATTAGATATTATACTAGAGCAAGAAGAAACTTTATGGTACCAAAAGTCTCGGAGTAGGGGTGCCACTTTTGAACAGTCGGGTTACTAAAGCTTCCTACTCTTATCTTGTAAAAAAGGTTTGTGATCGTCTTTCGGGTTTGAAGGCTAAATACTTATCGTTTGATGTACGTTTCACCCTTGCTAAATCGATTCTTTTGACATTACCATATTACTATATGCAAACTACTCGTATTCCTAAAGGTATTTGTGATGAGATGGAACGACTTATTCGAGGATTCATATGGGGGAATGTTTGTGTTGTTCGGGGAATTCATCTTGTAAGTTGGGATTAGGTTTGTAAGCCTATTAATCAAGGGGGTCTTGGCTTTAAACATCTAAACATACAGAATGATACTTTTCTAACGAAAGTAGCTTTTAATCTGATAGATAAGAGTGATCATTTTTAGGTTCGATTTTTGCGAGCAAAGTACAAATGTTTTGATGTGATTCCTTATTCTTTGACTTGAAATAGTTGCTCTTATTTTTGGTGGGGGTTTGATGTTGTATGGAATGATATGCGAAACAATATTGTTTGGAACATAGGTAATGGGACCCGAGTGGATTTTTGGAGGGATATTTGGTTAAAGGACATTGGACCACTATTTAATATTATGTCCATTGTTAATCATCCTCTACCATTTTTTGTTCCAGTTAATTCTATGATTCGGATGGATGGGACATGGGAATGGGAACAGTTCCAAAACTTGTTGTCGTTCTATGTTCTTAAGTATATAGCCGTAGTTAAGCCTCCGAGTTAATTGGCATCTTCAGATAGACCACAATGGTTATGGGGACCTAATTTAGCATTGTCAGACAAATAAGCTTATTCCTTACGTGCTCAACATGTTGTTGGGAGTGACTATTCTATATGGCGTGTGATTCAGAAATACAAAGGGATTCAGCGATTAAAAGTTTCTTATGGCTTGTTTTTAAGGGATGTGTTTTGTCTAATGTTGAACGTTTCCGTCAACATATTGCGATTCTACATGTTGTACTATTTGTGGGGCTGAAATGGAAGACATTGATCATATTTTCTGTCATTGTCCTAGCGCGTCTTTGATATGGATGAGCTTGATTTCTCAAAAAAAACACCATTTGTTTTTTTTTTTTTTTCAATTCCAATAGTTAAGTGGATTCGTATCAATTTGATTAATCCTCAAGTTTATGCGATTTCATTAAATGAGTGGGAAGTGTTATTTAGGGTAATTATTTAGAATTTATGGTTAGCTCGAAATCAAAAAATGTTTGAACCTCATATGATTGAGAGAGATAACATCTTTGAGAGCAGCTATCGCATTCTTGTTGAGACTCGACATGCTGTTGATTCTTTGGAGAAGCTGCAGATTCCTATTCGAGTAACTAGATCTTTAAATGGACAATAGAAACCACCAGATGATGGGATTTGGAAAGTCAATGTTGATGGTGCTCGGAATTGGTCTAATGGTAAGACATCTTGTGGAGGTGTAATTAGAGACTCAAATGGTATGTGGATCGTTGGATTTTCGAAATATATTGGGTGTTGTTCTGTGGTTGAAGCTGAATTTTGGGTAGTTTTTGAAAGTTTACAATGTGCCTTGCGTATGAATGTGAGGAATATTGTGACTGAGTCTAAAAATTTGGATGTTGTCCTATTTTACGGAATAATGAATGTAATCCATCTTCTTCGCTTATTTGTTCCATTAGGAATATTATGCAAGGATATGGACATGTCGTCATACAACATGTGTTTCGCGAAGGTAATGTGATAACGGATCCGATGGCTAAATTGTGTTCTTGGGATAGCTCTGAGTCACGTTTATTTTTGCAACCTCCAGCTGAGATCCTAGATATTTTGCATGTTGATATTGATTAATGTTGTTGCTGATGTTTTTTTTAGTTGATTTTTTTGTCGGGTGTATTTTAGACACATTTTTTGTAATATTAGTATAGGTACTCTTTTTCTCCAATTTAGATTAGAAAGGTTTTTAATGAGACCTATATTAATATTCTTCTATTATTTACAAATAAATACTTCAAATTTTAAAAATAAATTAAGGTTTTTGAATTAAATCTGATGGAAAATTAATGGCCCTAGCTTTAAAATATTTGTCTCTCTAATAAAGAAAATATCATTCTTTTGGTTTGAACGTAATAAAAATATAATATTAGGATTAGGGTTTAAAAGTCTACATTAAAATAAGTAAAAGATCTGATCAAAAATTACTAGAAATCGGAGATTTAGGCAAAGGTATAAATCTACTTCTCGCCTTCTCCGATGATGAAACATAAGAAAATTCCGTCGACTTCATTCTTCTCTTCTCCTATCCTCTTGTAAACCGAAAGACAAAATGTAAATAAGTACATCAAATACTACATAGTGTCACGCTTAAAAAGAGACAATGAGCATTAATCTCACATCGAAAAGGAAAAGGGAAGTCTTGAGATATATAAACGGTGGTGCTGCGCATCTTATTTAATATGTCTTTTAGGAAGAGAGTAATGACCCGTAACAAGTGATATTCAGTGTGACCCTTTGACTACCCGATTTCACGCTGAGCGCCCATGAGAGGGGTAGGCAAGGTGAACAACCGTGACAAGAGGCCGCTCATTAGAGCGAAAGCTTGTAACATAAGTTTTAAGAAGATGATAATGGTCCCGTGACAATACTTCACTGCAAATTTTATTTAGAGAGTTATTTACCTAGTTTAAATGTTGTTTTATAGAGTTATTTTATTAGAGATTTAGATGATTTGAATTTTGAATTAATTATTGTTGATTTAATAGGATAAAAAATTTAGATTTTATTGGTAATAAAATAAATTAAGTTAAAAATTTACTTATATAATGGATTTTATAATATATTATATATTAGTCGATTAATAAATTTAATACGAGCGATTATTAAAAAATAAAAATTAACTTAAACTATATTAGTGATCCTTAAACTTTTAAGACGTTTACATTTTAATCATTATATTTTTAAAATTTATAATACAATCACTGAACCTTTAATTCTTTTTCATTATAATTAATATCATTAACTATCATTAAGAAAAATTGATTAGAACTTTCTTATAGATAGTGACAAAGCCGTTTTTTTTAACTTTTTTCTCCTATTTAATTTTTTAAAATTTAGTTAATTTATTAATTTATCCCTCATTCTCAAATATTTATATTTTATCCCAACCTCAATTCTTGGCTATGTCCCTAATTATAAAAAATTTGAATCTCACTATACTATAAACCAAAATAAAATAAATAAAAGAACTCTCTAATCTTACTATACTATAAACCGATCTACGATCTACCCTTTACTAGAAAAAAAATTAAAATTCATAAGATAGACGAGGGTGTCAAGTTTATTCAAGTAGTAAGAAAATTCAATTGTTGGGCGGGATTGTACAATTGTTGTTTTGTTGGTTGGATCTTTATGTTTCTATCTTGCTAATTATCCCTGAGGGTAAAACGAAACGATTGATAAAATTTGAGATTAAATTACTACTTTCTGCGATAGTAGACGATGAATGACGTCCATATTATTACGTTATCAAAATGTTAACAGGTAAATGACCTAAAATGTTTTACATGAATATTTTGATAAAAAATTAAAGTAAAAGCCAAACTATAATTTTGTATTTCATTTACCGCAGCTAAATAGATATTTATTTATCATAAAAATAAGAAATTTTGAAGATACATAGTCCCTTTCAACACACTTGAGACAAATAAAAGCCCAACAAACAGCAAAACAAAATAATACATAAACAACACCAACACGGTTGCAACACACAAACAAATCATCTATTTAGCTTCCTTGGTTCCATTTTTCACTTACAGACCTTAACAACCACTTGCCAAGCAGATACCAATAAACACTCTCCGCTGCAACAGTCGCTATGGTTGTCGCAGGGTGTTCCGCTACGTAAACAATAATTTGGGGTATGAATCTTGTTGTAGGGATTAACTTTGTTGCGAGTAGCCGTAACAGTCTGAGTCACAGACAGTAAAACCAGGACTGTCATTGCAACGAACAGTATAGCAAACTTGTTGGATTCCATTTCTCGTAGAAATTGAGTTAGGAACTTGGAGAGTAGATGAATGTCTTGTGTCACCCAACACTCCTTTATATACCGAAAAGGATGGGTTCATTTCAAGTCGGGTTCAAACAATTCAGGTCCAAATCAGATAATTCACAGTTTTATTTCAAGTCGGATAAATTTTATATAGAATTTATATTATAAATAGAATAATAGTATATATATATATATATAATTTATATCATATATGGAATTAATACTATATATAAAAATTATAGTATATATAAAATAATATTATATATGGACTAATATTATTTTTGAAAATGAAGTAATACTGTATATGGGATAATATTATTTTGAAAATGGAATAATAATACAAATAGATTTAATATTATATATAAAATAATACTATTTTTGAAAATGAAATAATACTATATATGGAATAATATTATTTTGAAAATAGAATAATAATACAAATAGATTTAATATTATATATGGAAAAAAATTATTCAATATATGAAAATATGAAATATATGATACTATATATATAATACCCGAATAATTTAATACAAGTATGCATATAATATATATTGGTAATTAATTAGATCATTAGATGTATGGAAAATTCTACAACGGGCGTCGAACACCACTGAACACCGTTAATGATGAACACCGCTGAACACTATTAAACTAATTTATAAAGATTAAAATATTTAAGGACTCAAAATATAATTATAAATTATTTAAATTATTTTTTATTAAATTAATTTCTATATATATTTTATTTTATTAATTAAATAAAAAATATTAAACCCTAAAAATTAATTTAAAAATAAAAAACCCTAAACTTTAAACCCTAAAATTAAAATCAAAATCAATTATCATGTATACATTAATATATCATATATATAAATATAATATATACATAGTACATTCATATATATTATAGTGATTAGATGTATACATAGTAGACTAGACTAATAGTAGTACATTAATATATTATACATAGTACATTAATATATGTATACATAGTAATTAGTTGCATCATGTATGTATAACTAGATGTATAATGTATTATATATTAGATGTCTAGATGTATTGTATATATGTATTATGTTATGTATATGTGTAATAACCCAGTTACAAAACTCAACCAATCCAATTACAAACCAAACCCAACTAAACCCAGTCCAATAATAATAAACCCAATAACCCCTTTTATCCTGATAACCTTAAACAAAACCCTAGGAACATAACCTTACCCAGCCACCAAGCCGACGTCGCCTATGACCATTGCTTTTCCACATCAGCGTGCACGGCCACCACGCACGGTAGTTCGATTGCCGCATGGTTGTCACACGCTCAATTAATTGGTTGAGATGGTCGGACACCGCCCATCGCCTTCAAAACCTGCGGAAAAATTAAATAAAGATTAGACTAGATTTTAGATTAAATTAGTATTTTTTATGTAAAATCGGGGTTATAAATCCCTATATCCAAACAATGTGAACGGTTACGAAGGAAATGAAAAATCCAAATTCGAACCAAAATAAAACAAGATCAACATCATATTCGAAATAAAAAAAAAAGAACGAAACTGAGAGAAAAGAGACAGTGAATCGGAAATCAAACCGAGAAAAAGGTAAACAAGGTTGAGATTCACTCATTTTATTTTGTAGATCTACGCTTGAACGCGCTTCCATTCGAAAATCCGAAGCCAGATCTATGTTCCTCGCGTCGAGATATATCGAAAGCCAGATCTGTGACCGATGGTGACAATGGTGGCTCTCCACCGGATTCTTCGAAAGATGTAGAGAGCTCTAAAGCTCTATCCTTCGTTTTTTTTAATGAAAACAAATGAAGAAACATAAGAAAAGACCCTATTTAAACAGAACCCAAAACGACGACGTTTTGACCATGTAAGTCTCAAGACCGATCCGGAACCTGACCCAGATCCGCGTCCTTACCCGTAAAAATGGAAAATTGATGTCGCATTTCGGCCTTCCAGTTGGTTTTCCCTTCTAATTTGGTCACTGATTTTGCTAATTTAGGCTTTATATTTCTTATTTATTAAATTTAAGTTACTATTTTTATTATTTTGACCCTTTAATCTCTGTTTTTGTAGATTTGATCCCTTTTTTTACATTATTATCCTCATATATTATGTTTTAATATTAGTTATTTTCATTTTTATATTTATTTAACTAATATTTTATTTTGCAGATCATATTTCAAAATTAGTGGGATCACAACAGTAAATTTAATTTCGAATTTATGTTTTCGTTCATATAAAATATTTCATAACCGACAGGTGCTAATTTTGGGCGTTGTGGGGTACTCACCCTTCCCCACACGCAACAGTAGACTCAATTTTGGTGTTCCAATCGCACCGCAAAAATGATTGGTGGCGACTCCCCGGACGAATTTCGTTGATTACAATATGTATATAATATACATTAGTAATGTAACACCCCGACCCGGATGTCACATTGGGCCTCCGACCCAAAACCTGTATTTCAAAATTTCTTCCAAAAGCCCAACAAATAAAATCCAATTCAAGTCCAAAACACTATTCATAAAATCCATTTAAGTTAAAACGTAAGCCCAAAATAATATAAAATAATCGGAGCTCCAAATATTACAAATCATTTAAAATATTCGACCCAAATAAATAACAGAATTACGAAATACATAGGGTCCAACTAAGTACTAGCCCACTAATCTATAAATGTACTCTGACATAGGTCGATGCTGAAATCCAAACCTCGATGATGCTCCACGAACCGGCTTCACCTAACCTATGCACGAAAACACATTTCGAACGCTGAGCTACTAAAGCTCAGTGGGTACGCCGAACTCGACCAACAACATGCATATCATAAGTAGTAAAGCATAACATATAAACATCGTGCATGAAATGATGATCTAGCATGCTTGCCTACCACATGGCATAAACAATGTATAATATCGCACATAGCATATACATGTTACATCACAAAATAACACACAAGAGTGAGGCCCGCGTCCACACAAACGATCCACCTAGGATCCTTACATCAAAACATATCAAGACTTAGCATAATTTAGTTATTCATGGTTTAAATACGTCAATTGTGTGTTTACCGTTCATTTCATTAATTATAAGATTCATTGTGACCTTCAATCCCATTATCGAACCTCAAACAATGCTTATCTTGTCAAGATTTCGCAGGGGTATCGATACCCTTATATGGGGTATCGAACCACCTGCCTCGATACCTACCCAAAGAAGGTATCGATACCCTTTGACAGTTTCTAAAGTCAACAAAAAGGGACCCTCCAGCATCGATACCGGTATCGATGCTATTTCGCCACTGGAGGTCTCGGTATCGAACCATGGTTCGATACACCTGGCCACTTAGCCTATTTTCACTCATGAGTATCGATACCGGTAGCCCGTGTATCGATACCCCCTGCACGAAATGCAGGTCTGCACTTAGAAAATTCCTAAGATTCATTCCCAACTCGATTCAATCAACCCTAAAGTGTTCCTACACATTATTAGGAGTGTTTAGGATAATTTAACATCATTTTCACGACATTTAACACACAATTACGAAATTCACCATTAATGTCCTCAAACATGCACACCAAGCATTCATACATGGATTTCTATATGCTATGCACTCTACCATGAAATGCAAGATAATTAGAAGAGTTGGGAGTACCAACCTCTTGCACAAACAGCAACAAACCCGAGCTCACTCCTCTTCAAGCCTTCTTCTTTTCAAAACTTGTTGATGGCTCACAACCCTCTTTCTCTACAAGAGAAGGATGAAGAACGGATTAGGAACACTTAGAGATGATTTCCGGAGCTTCAAACACTAAAAGAACTGAGATTCAAACCCTCAAAAACCAAACCCGAACTCAAACTCAAAACCTCTTTTAAACCCTTTTCTTCACCAAACTCAACAATCTTTACCTTGTTTTGTAGATCACTTTGAGCCTAAAAACCTTCCCTCTTCCTCTAAAACGAGATTCCAACTCAAAACTCCTAAAGTTCGAACCTTTTTCTTTCCTTTCTTGCTTCCAAAAGATGAAGGGGTGAAGAGAAAAAGAGAGAAAGATGAGCTCACTCTGCAGGGGAAATTAAAACCCCAACCCCTCTTTTCCTCTAATTAGACATTTACCAAAATGTCCTCCTAAACCAAGTCCAACTTAAAACCCAACTCAAAGCCCAACAAACCAAAGCCCAAAACTAGACTAACTTGAGCCCAAAATTGAAGCCCAAACTCTCGGGTTAACCCGACGCTCGAATCCGAAATCCGGGTCATTACAAGTAATTTAGTATAGTAGACTACATTATTATATACATTAGTATATTAATATATGTATATGTATTATATATGTATATTATAATATACTTCATATAAATTTATATTACATTGATTTTTAATGTATATGTATTATGTATATGTATATCTATCATAGTATAATATATTTATATATTATATATATTATAATATATGTATTATATATCATAATACATATTATATATTATATAAATATTTTATATTATATAAATACTATATATTATTAATATTATTGTATTGTATATACCATATACAATTATACATAGTATATATAAATATTAAATAATATAATAATATATAGTGACTAAATTAAAAACAAATAAAATATAATGTTAAATTTTAAATGAATTAAGACCTAATTGTTGTAATAAATTCAAAACTATGTGGATAAAAGTGCGAGATCAAAATAATTAAGAACATGTGAATCTTTTAACCGATCCACCGAACATATAAAGCAAAAATTCACTGTTACATTAATTTAATCATTGGATCGGTCGAAAGATTGTTTGAAACAAGACTATGCAATGGAATTTCACCTAGCCTACTTAGTGCACAGCTTCCAAAGGTCATATCATGTTTAGGCTATAAGAAAAGATGAAACCTAACGTCCCATCATGATTCATGGCCTATGAGGGAGAAAGATATTGTATCTTTTGGTTCAAGCTTTAATGAGGGACGAGTGTTTACTTCTTTTACTTTTTAAAGCTTGGGGGTGTATATAAAGTTTGTGTTTTTTTGCTTTTTGTTTATATAGTACATTATTAATGTGAAATTAAATAAAAAGATGTTATATTAATATTTTAAATAGTTATAATCTTAAAATATTATTTCTAGTAAAAGAAATATCAAATGTCATTAGACTGGGTTATTTCGTAAACTTTTATCGTCTCTCTCGTTGGGTATACGAATTATATCAATCAAAGTGTTAAAGTATGGTGTCACACAACGTCGAGGACATGTATTCGAAGTCTCTAATTATAGTGTTGTAACACCCTCTCGTTGGGTAGACAGATCTATCAACCAAAGACGACTCAATTAGAATTAAAGTATCTCACTTAAGTTACTTATGATTATAACTTAGTTTTAAAATATGTGAATTTTTATTAAGTATTTTTTTGTTTTAAAAAATTATAATTTATAGTAACAATTTATATCTCATTATAGATATTAATAAGTGTAATATAAAATTTTCTATTATATAATTTAAAATTAACAAGTATTTTATATATAAGATTTTTACATATTTGTAATAAGTAAATTAGTAATAAATATAAATATAAATATGTTTGTAATAAGATCATTATAAATATAATATAAATATGTTATATGTACGATATAAATATTTATAATATAATTTAACTATAAATTAATAATTAAAAATTAATAAGTACAAATTATATAAATATTACGTATTTATGTTGATATTAAAAATATAATATAAGTATGTTATATAAATTATTTATATAAATATTAATATGTATAATACAAATATTTGTATTAAAAATATAATATAAGTATGTTATAGGTATGTTATATAAATTATTTATATAAATATTATGTCGATATTAGTTCAGGTTAATAACATGTCGGGTCATTTATCAAGTCGGGTTCAAAATAGGTCAGGTAAAATCAAGTCTCGGGTTAATTCGGTCGGGTAATATCGGTTATCTTTCATGTCAGACTCGGGTTCAGGTTTATTTTAATCGGGTTTCAGGTCCAAAGTAACATGTTGAAATCGGGTTTGGGTCATTCTCGGTTTGATACAGTTCGGGTTCGATTACTATAGTAACAGGTCCAACTCGGGTTCAGGTCAACAATAGTCGGATACAGATCAAGTTCGAGTCATTACATCCCCGAATCAGACCGAATTCTAACTCGAACAGGTTTCAGGCAGATTTCCAGATTGGATCAGCTTTTTACGTCCCTAATTATAAGTGTGCAGACATGATTCAAGCGTCCGGTTGTTGGATCAGTGAGGGTTATATCATATAGATTGGACCGACGGCCCCACCTCTCAAAATTAGATGATTTATATTTAATCTATCATCAAAAATTTAAATTAATAAATTATTTTTGAATCATACTCTTAAACTTATATTAATTACTAAAATTTAGACATTGAATATTGACGGTAATTGTTCTGTCTCAATTTTTACTAATCATTTCATTTTGTTCCTATGAATTCGAATTCGACTTTCAATTCGTTGAAAAGTACCTTTAAAACTTTGATTTAAGGTAAAAAATACTTTATTTTTTCTTCTCGATCTCCCTTTTTCACTGACAGATTAGACCTGTTTCTTAATATATATATATATATATTGTTTTTTTTGTCGATAAAGCTTTTTATCATTCGAATCTTATAGAAATTTTTTCGTTCTTTGATAAATGGATACCATAAAAAAGTTAATGGAAAAGCTACACTAAACATTCAATATCTAAACTTTAGTGATTAAATTTAATATTTTAAATTTTCAATGAATAAAAAAGTTTAATAGTCAAATTCAATGATCGTATATTTTTTCCTTTTAAGAAAAAAAAATAGCCATTCAAAAATTTTAATATAATTGTTATATTTTTATTTTAATTTTTCTAAATTAAATCTCCTTTTAATTTTTTTAAATTTCAATTAAATTTAAATATATTCATTTTTTAACTTTAATTTTATCGCTTTAAGTTTTTATACTTTTTTAAATTTTGAAATTATGATCTTGACATGAATGATAATCTTTAAATATGTGTAGAAAATTTTTTTAATTAGTTTTTTTTAACTAGTTTGTTATACATAAGTTACAATTATTTATTTATTTATTCATTTTTCTTTCTTTAAGTTGATATTTTTTGTTCTTGTAACATAGTCATATTACTGGTGTCTTGTTAGGATCAAGATAAAAATTTTAAAATTTAGAAAATATAAGAACTAAAACTATCAAATTAGATTAAATAAAACAATAATTTACACATAATAAAGTATGAGAGTTTTAGTGACAAAAAATTTTGTGGCACAATTATAGATTTTTAGTGAGAAATTATTTATAATAAATACAATCGTCACAATTACTGTTATTACAGTTACCAAATAAAAATATGGCACAATTACTTATACTAATAATGTCACAATTACTTATACTAATAATGTCATAAACAATTATTAGATGATTCTGTTTTATTCCATCATTCATGGTTTCATCTAATAAAAAAATTATGTTATTTTTAATATAGATCTTCATTTTTTCCTTACCTGTAATTAAGGAATGAGTAATTATATAAAATTATAATGATATAAATAAATATTTATTGGATGAATTATGGACGACGTAATAAGTCGAATTCATCGAATCATTTCTCTTGTCTTACTTATTACGCCTAGACTAACATTACATGGGGACTAGACTGATCCAAAGTTTTAAAAAATAATAAACTTTCTCTTGTCTTCAGGAATTTATGTTTCTTGTTGTAATGATTGTTGGTATACCGTATATCCTTTTATTTTAGTTGTGTTTAAAGGGTTAAATCAACTTTTTTTATTAAAAAATAATAAAAAGTATTTAAAAATTTAGTTTTTTAATCTTGGATTGTCGATAATTTTAACCTATAAATCTTAATTTCTCAAAAATTAAAAAAAAAAATTAGCTTTTACAAAATTTTGATTTGCCTAAAATTAAAGTTTGCCCACAACAACAAAAACCGAGATCTCAAAGGTTTTGTTAAATGATTTTAGCATTTAATTTTTTTATTTAAAATATTATTACGTTATATTTTTTTAATTTAAAATTAATTTTTTAATAAAACATACAATGATATTTAATATAGAATTTACATTTAATAAATTCATAGCATTTTCTGATAAAAAATATCTATAAACAAAAATTGCTAGAATGTGAGATCTAATTATTAAAAAGAAAGAATTAGACAACGTAATTTTAAGGGACGGTGGTAAGAACCAACGGTCCCGCCCCCTTATAATTAAGCTTCGTTTAAAAAGGTTGGTTTGAGGTGAAGCTTTTGTAAATTAAGGTTTTGCAAAAGCTAGAAAATTTAGCTTTTGTAAATCAAGGTTTCAAAAGCCAAAAATAAGGTTAAATAAGTAATTTACGGTGAATTTTTTATTATTTTGGAGTATTCTTGATTGTTTCTGCGTTTAAAATGGAATTTTCAACTAAAAACACTTCCATAAGCACTCGCAAAGACAATTCATATTTGACTTCTCATGAAAAATAAATTAGGTAAATCATTATTGAATTAAGGGAAAAAATTGGTAGGAGTTATTCCATTTCAATTTTTATTAATCTTTTTGTTTCATCCTTTGAATCTGAATTCAACTTTTAATTCGTCGAAAAATATCTTAAAATTTATGAATTAAGGAAAAATATTTTTTCGATCTTCCTCCATCGAAAAATAATATCTATTTTTTAATAATTATTTTTCTTAGATCAATAAAACTTTTTATCATTCGAATCCTGAAAAGTTTTTTTGCTCGCCAGTAAATGAATGCTATAAAAAATTAACAAGAGAATTACAATAATCATTCAATGCCTAAATTTTAGTGAATAAAGTTAATATTTTGAATCTCCACCGATCAAAATAGGTTTAAGAATTAAATCCAATGATTATGTAATTTTTCATTATAAAAAAAAATTAGCCCTTTATATTTTTTAAATCATTTTAATATATATATATATATATATATATTAAACGTATTTTTAATTAATTTGGTCCTTACTTGTGGTCCACTACCACAACATCCTAAGTATATGTATTATTTCTTAATTATTTATATAAATTTTTTAGTGATTTTTCAAACTACGACCAACACATAAAATCTTGAAAAAAAAATTATAAACTTAATTTTTAACTTCATTAATCATTCCAAAATTCTTTTAAATACTTACAAACATACTTTACATGAATGATTTGTAAGTTACTTTTATGTATGTATGAATTAATCCTCAATTTTGTACAAATTATTATAATCACTTAATTTTAACAAAATATCATCTATCAAAGATATTAAAATATAAAAATTATTTAAATATTGATATATATTATTCCTTTTAGACACATCCTAAGTGTTAAATTTTATATCTATTTCTTACGAAAAATTATTAGATAGTTGTGACTCACTCCCTCGTTCATGTTCTCATCTAATAAAAAAATTTATGTTATTTTTTAAAAGGTGGATATCTTCACCTTTTTCTTACAAGTAATTAAGAAGCGAGTAGTTATATAAAAATTATACTGAAATAAATGAATATTTATTGGATAAACCATTAATGACGTAGTGAGTTAAATTAATTAAACTATTTCTCTTGTCTTACTCATTACACCTAATCCATCATATGATTTCTTGTCTCACTTATTACACTTGGACCAACATTGCATGCGAATCATATATAATGTGATGAGCTGGATCCATCGAATAATTTATCGTCTTACTTATTACACCTGGACCAACATTACATGTGAATCAAATTGATCCAAAGTTTTAAATGCACATGCGTTATAATTAATTTAGACTCGTATAAATCATATCACATACTTTCTTCGTCATTATTTTTAGCCTAAACTAATAAAAACTATCACACATTTTAAATTTTATCCGGTAAATATTTATATTATTATTCACTATCATTTTTCTAAAAGAACGTATTTTAAAAGTAGCCATTTAAATGTGTTAATGATTAAATAATAATAATAATAATAATAATAATAATAATAATAATAATAACTTTAATTAAATGTGCATTAATACTTATTATGTTTAAATTAGCTAATCAATTAATTAATAAGAGTGATTATAAATTTGAATCATAGATCAAATATGTCTGAGTATTGTATTAATTTATGTTTTAAATTAAGTACATCATCTGTATGTATGGTGCTAATAATTAAGTGTAATGTTATGACTTGTCAAATTTTAATATTTAAAGATTTATGTAATATCCTAAAATCGGGGTTATAAGTTTTGGGTAATTTTGGATTAAATTGTGATGTTTAAAAGTTTTAGAATCAAAGTAAAAAGTTTGGAAAGTTTGATGATATATCTAGAATCTTAAAGAAACTGGGAAATAAGTTTAGTTTCTAAGTACATCATTTCTTTTCTCAGGACAATGACAAGGCACATTGCTCTCTTAGGAGAGAACCTGAATTCGAAATTTTTGTTGTATGTTAGGAGGAAGACTCACAAATCCCGAACATGATCGATCATAAAAAACGTAATTTATCAAAAAAAAATTGTCAAAATTAGTGGTTTTAGATAACTAAAGAGAAAAATTACCCCTTAAATCTTTTAACCTGCTCACTACATCACGTAAAATGAATCAAGTTTATTGATTTGAGAACTAAATAACCCCAATTGTCGAACATGATCCATATATTTACCCAAGAAATATACATCAACTTGTCACTTCATTAACCTTATTATTTGATATTTACATGAGTTCCAGGGGAAATCTCGAACATTACTTCAAACTGTCATTGATCTCGTGTCATTCATAATACATTTCACTAAGTCCAGTATTCGACAGTAATCAAAGAAGAGGGCAGAGTCCTTACCTTCAAGTCCGTCTCGATGATGTCGATTGCTGCCAGTAAGGTTATTGCAGGGACTCCCTCCAACCACGAGGTCGAATCCACCATATGTCTTAATCAGTTGCTCCAACCGGTCACCATTCAGCTCTTGAACATCTGGGATTTCAACTAATGTCCCTCTCTGGTTGGTTTGTTCCCACCAACTCCTAAGAATATTTCGGTTCACTTCATATATCTCCACCGATACAACATTCTTCAAGGGGATACCAAGTCGGTGGAGAGCAACCTCCGCACCTCCAATCCCTGAGAAAAGAGACAACAGATTGATACCGCCGGGGAACTTGTCTTTCAAAACCGAAAAATGATACGCCACTGTGTCAACCTGAAATCAGTTCCTCTATAAGCACAACGCCACAGCCATAAGACTTTGTGCACATGGAACAACAAGACTGAAAGTAATAATTCCAAACTAGGGAATCACTTGAAATAGTTTAAATACTTAACAATTAGCATCTCATTCTTGTTTTAGTTGGTACTGAAAAAATTCAAACATGGAAAAGAAAGGAAGAACTGTGCACCTGAAATGAGTTACCAAGTGATTTGTATCGATCAGTCCGACTGATTCCCCCTCCCCTTGTGTGGTTTCTAGGGAATCCCAAAAGCATTTCCACTTCATCAGGCTCAAGTGGAGCAACCTTATTCCTTCCAACCCAAACCAGATTCCACTTTCTGCATTGTTCTAGAACAAACTTTTGGACTCCCAATGGTGGATCCCCATCATAATCTTCTAGAGCCTTGCGAATCCTATCCGTCAATCTTGCACTTGATATACATGTTTGCAAACAGTTCAATTTCGTTCTCATGTCCCAGGACGGCCACCATTTCCTTGTTAGCGGAAAAGCTTCATGAATAGTACGTGGAGGAAATGGAAGAAGGGGAAATCTATTTTCAATTGGCAGGTTATGAACATATCCCCTTTTCCTTGCAGAAGCGCAAAAGTACTTTGAATCAACAAACTCAGGCTCCACATCATATAAGAACCGTGAAATGGTGGTCCAAACCCCTTTTGGTGCAAGTGCGACATTCTCGTAGTAGAAATATGGGGGACCAACAGCAGCCTCGGGAAGTACTCTAGTGGTCTGCTCTGATTCGGTGGGGACCCCAAAACCTATCATTGGATTAGGAAGATGAACTGCATCTTCATCTTCATCAAAGCTCTTTTCAAGCTTCATCTTCTTCTTCCTTATCAATAAATTGTAATCCCAGTTACGTCTCTTCTTGCGATTAGAGTCATTGCTGAACTGCTTCTACAAAATTAGGCGGAAAATCAATGGTGAAAATTTTATAGAACATAGTAAAGTTGGAAAATGCAGCAAGTTGACATGTTATAGAAAGTAGAAACAGTATTACAAGTCTAAAGTGTTAGAAAAGGGAAGGAAACTACCTTGTCTTCAAGTGGAAAAAGTGCATCGGCAGCCTTGGCCATTTGCGCTGCACATATAAAGTCTGTTAACTCTGCAATTGTGGAATCCGGACCTGCAATATTGAATGTTAAGATACAACCTGAATCCCTAACTAGGACCACTCTCTTACAACTTTAAAAGGACCAAGGATAACACCTAAGATGTATCACAAAAACATTCTCCCTTAAGACAGAATCCCAAGGGTGCCACCTGAAAGGTCCATGGCTGAACACTCAGGATTCTCTTAATGAAAATTTGGGGAAACTTATTATTTCATCTGTAAAGTACAAACTACATATGAACTATTGAGACTTGCAACTTAGGTACATTCTAAACAAAGAATAATAAAAATAAGAGTTGGTCCTAACAATCTTTTACAGTAGAACAAAATTGACTGTCAATTATATATATATATATATATATATATATATATATATATATATATGAAAGTTCACCATTTTCAATACAAGTAGTTAGATACCGTGAAAGTTCCTAAGATCCTTAATAATTTCCAAATGAAATTTTGATATCCTACCAACTATCAAAATGTGCAAAGAACAAATATGAACAAATAAAACGAACCACATCTTTCCATGGCTACTGACGCCTCTGCTTCTGAGTACCCCATTTTGGTCAAGTGTAACAATTTTCTCTCCTCATCAGAAGCAGCAAGACTCATAATTTCCTGGAACATAGAAATATAAAATGGAAAAACATACTCAAATCATCTGCAAGTATAATCCCCATAATATTGTGCCACATAGATAACTATTCAGTAGCTAGATTGTAGCATCTATATAAATGCAAATCCAATGGCTAAAGGCAATATTATATCATCCAAAAAGCTAGCAAATGAAAGAAATTCAATATTTTAAATTTTTCTTTGGTAAAATGGTAACTTTTAAAAATGTCTGCAAAATGAGCAAACAGAATAATCAATGCAAGTTGGCAACACCTCAGTCTCAGAAAAACTATCAAAATCTGAGAAGTCATCCAGCAAACTCCCATTGTAATCTGATGAAAAGTTATCAGAGTCAGCATCTTGTTTTATAGGTGCATTTGTTTCAAGAGCCTGCAAAATATAGGGAGAATAAAGAACTCTTTATGAGGAACTTCAAAGATAAATCTATTTCGAAAGGATAAGAAAATATCACCTAAGGTACTGAATATGTAGGTTTGCAATTGCATCATGATTAAGATTTACTATTAAGAGGCCTGTTATGATCTTGAATTTTAGATCAGTAGTTCAGCTTGTAAGGAGACTGACACCTTGCAGCTCATTATCAGAGACCAAGATCTTTTAGGATTTTACAAATTATGACTTGGGATTTTGTTATTTCATACCCTTATAAACAAGGAACAGTCTCATCACATGTGGAGGAAACATATTCTTAAAAGGAAAATAAATCAAGTGAAATGAAAAAAAAACATAATTGATAAATATAAGGGGGAAAAAATAAATCACATCCTCGACCATAAATAGAAGAACAAAATTAACTAATGGCCTTTTCTAAAATAGATGTGATCCATAACATTACTCCCTTCCGAGATCAAAAGCTAGTCCTCAAGCTTGTAGTTGGGATAAACTTGAGACAAGATCCCCTTCATTACTAATAGCAGAAACTAATAAGGTTCATATGCCTCCTCATACTTATTCCCGTTTAATATCACCGTCAAATATATCTCTTCAAACTTCCCATCATCATTCAATATTTCCAAGCACAGTCCAACAAGTTTAAACCTATTAAAATTTTCGGATATGGAGTTAAAGGCTTTTTGGATAGGTATAAAGAAAATGAAGGGTTGACAGATATTAGTTTTGAAGGGGTTTATTGATTATGCTTTTTATTTCGGTTGATTTATATTTCTTTTAAGAGTATGTATCCTCTTAAAGAGAATACTCTTAAAAGAAATATAAATCAACCGAAATAAAAAGCATAATCAATAAACCTAAGGAGAGAAAAAAAGAATCACACCTAAGTTTTAAAAAGAGAATCAAAATCAACTAATGTCCTTTTCTAAGATAGATATGGTCCATAACAGAGCCAGAAACAAGGTTCAGGTGTATAACTTACCGAATAAGTCAAGAGAGTCTCCAATATGGACTCTGTATTTCCCTCTCCTGAAAGCATAAAGAAAAATATCACATATAAAGTCATTGAGGTGAAAACTGATGTCCAATGAAATGAGAAGGGATTACCGTTTTCCTGGACCACTTTGACAACTATTTCTTCAGGAAAACCCATCCCTACAAAATGATTGATCATCTTTGAATTGGAAGAACTAGGTAATGTACTTGCCTTCATACCAAAAAGGGCAATCAAGAATTAATAAAGCTATTGAAACCTGTTATCTAAAGAAACAAACAGTTCAACAGTAACTTATAAGCATCTAAATCTTAGAAGGGCATACACTCTTAGAAGGGCATACACTATAACTTACCGAGTACTCAAGGAGAGTTTCAAGAATCAAGTTTGAATTTTCCTCTCCTGGACAACATTCAAAGCAGAATTATAAGTGAGTTTAAGGTTGGAAACTTCGGGTCTAAGAGAAAGAGACCTAGAAGTTTGACCTTTTTCTTCAATCACTTTGGCAACCATTTCTCTCGAGAACCCCATTCCGACAAATTGGTCAATCAGCATGGAATTGGGAGACTCTCCGGAAGAGCTTGCCTTGAGGCAGTAAAAGTTAACAATGAGCATATAGTATTCCAGAATGCTATGTGAACTAATTACAAATTAGCATGTACCTCTGCCAAGCCCAAAACAGCTTCTCCACAAGGAATCGACAAATCAGAGTGGGAGGGGACGGTGTAATTATCAATCTCCAGATCATCTTCAGTATCCCAGTCAAAATTATCAGCATCCACACCAGATATATTGTCGACCTTCAGAAATTATATAAACATACACGTGCATTATATCAGAATATGTAAATATGTGTATATTATATAGATTTGAATAATAATTAAAGAATAATAGTTTTCCTAGCTTTTGGTCGGTCAAAAAAAGCAACTAAATCTGGTCTTCCATAACTCAGAGTTTGTTAACAATAACAAATACAAAAAATTAGAAATAAATAACTGAATCAACCAAATAATACCATTTTTTGAGTTATGACAGAGCTGACGCAAGTGAAGTTTCTTGACCTGTAAAACAAACAGAGGAAAATTAGAAACAAATAATTATGAAGATTCATAAAGAAAGGAAATATATTGCAGTTATAATTTATAAGCCTCATCTTTATTCAATCTTATATTATTCTAAAAGTTAGGAGAAATATCAAATTGGTATATAAATAGGGATAGATAAACGATCTGCAAGATCGATGCCAAAATTTGACTCGTATCTCTCCTAACTGAGACAATTGAAGCCGGAGCAAAGTGAAAATAATACCAGAGGAAAAAAATCGTTTCTCGGCAACCAAACAGAAATTGCAAAAAGAAACACATCATCGAAACTATCAAAATCAAGCGAAACGAACGGTAATTAAGGTTATAATAACTTTGTTTAGTTGTGAGAATTTTACCTCAACGAATCGAAGACTCCTGAAACTATCCGAAAGCAATCCGTTGAGCCGGTTACTGGTGTTGAAAGCAGAGAAAAGACGATGCATGCAAGAAATGAAGAGGTGTCGGCTGGCTATGGCATCGGCAGTGGAATCTATTCATTTAATTAATCTGAGGCGACTGCCGGGAGTTTTTGTTCGTTTTTTTCGCGGTGATTTTTACAGCTTTTGTTGTCGTTTTGATGGGCCGGTAGTACGGAAAATTCGTGCTGCGGCTAGGGTCGTTGTGGTTTTGTAAAGATGATACGCCAGATTAAAATAGGGATTAAAAATAATTAAAATGTTTAATTAGATAGTTATTTTAATTTTTTTTAATTAATTTAATTTTTAATATTTTATTTTAAATTAAGATAATATTTTTTTATAAAAAATATTAATCAATTAAAATAAATAATATAAAATAGATTAATAAAATGACAATTCACACGTGCTTAACGAGTTGAGTAACTTGTGAGTTATTCGAATTCGATTCGATCAAAACTCGATGAATACTTGACTCAGATTAGCTCGACTCGATATCTTAACGAGTTAAATCGAGCAAAGTCTAACTCTACTCGATAATTTCGCGAGCAGCTCGTTAATTTTTTGAAATATATTTTAATAATTACTTTAAAATGATTTCATTCAAAAAAATAAATTTAAATAATAATTATTAATGTGTGAATTATTACTTTAATTTTAATATGCTAGTTTGGTGTATTTATAGAATATTATTTTTGAATTTAAACTTTAAAAATATTTTATATACTCTTTTTTATATTTTTAGTTAAATTTATTAATTTAAGTTAATATTAAGCCTCGTATGGCATTATTAAATTTTACTTTTAGTTAAAAATAAGGTAAATTTTTTAATGAGCTTAACGAGCAACGAGTCGATTTGAGTAACAAAATTTTTTAAAGAGCACGAGTCGAACAATGCCCAACTCGCGATCGACTTGCTCGATAAACACCCTTAGACACATCAACATCTTTATAATTAATTAAGATACTTTTTAAGTCAACATCTTTATAATCAACATCTAAATTATTTTTTAGATAATATGATACTTTTTAAGTCAACATCTTTATTTATGTGATATTTTTCTGTCGACATGTAATATCATATAAATTTCTAAAGTCATTTTAAGTTATTTATCGTTAATTAATTAAGAATTTGATATGATATTTTTAGTTAAAGTTAAATTAATTAAAAAATTAAAATATCTATTTAATTAACGGTAATTTTGATTTTATGCCATTAACATAATTAGTATTTTTATAATTATTTTTATGAGTTTTAAATAGATACACTTTTTCTGTGTTTGTAATTTCAGTTGATCCTTCTATTATTTGTATATGGAATATTTTCATTAATATAATTAATTTGGTTAATTAATAAAATTTAAATCAACTTAATCGATAATTGAATTTTAAAAAGACAGTTTAATTATTAATCAAATGAGCATCTAATTGATCAAAATAAATTTTATTTCAATCAATTAATTTGAAAAGAAAAATATTAAAAAATGGCATAAATATAATTTTCACCCTTAACGTTTATAATTTTTATCATTTTAGCCTTTATTCTTTTTTACAGATAAATTTATCCCTTAATCTATGTCTTTTAGACAAATATCTCATTTTTTAACTATCATGATAACTGAACCGTTAAAAATTTAATAATAATGTCATGTCATATATATGTGATAATACATTTTAAATGACTTAACATCTAGTATATCAAATACATACACGCGAAATATAATTTAATTCTAATATAAAATATAAAACAATTAAAATGAAATGAAATATTAAAAATTAATTAAATCTAAAACAAAAATGATACTAAACATTTTCAACCCTAACTATGGTAGAATCAAAATTCTATCTAAAAAAAGTATGAACATAATCCGAAAAGAAAGGGTTTATAATGTTTGTTACTGGTGAATCAAAGATAAATGATTTTGATATGAATCAATTGAGTTTTTATTATTTTAATTTAGAATTTAGGTATTTTAGTGTTTAATGGAGGTTTAGGGTTTTTATAAAAATCTTTTAGTTTAGTTAAGGTTGAGAATGTTTAGTAGCCTTTTGTTTTGGATTTAATTAATTTTTGATATTTTATTTAAATTTTAATTATTTTTATTTTATATTGGAATAAAATTATATTTTATATATATGTATATGTTTAATAGGTTAGATTCTATGTCATTTAAAATATATTATCACATGTATATGACACGTTATTATCGCTAAATTTTTAATGGTCCAATCATCATACTAGTTAAGAAATGAGATATTTGTTAAAAAGACAGGTCAATGGTTAAATTTATTAAAAAAAAAATAAGTGTCAAATTGATAAAATTTATAAACGTTAAAGGGTGAAAATTATCTATATGTCAAAAAAATAACCTATAAACTAACTGTGGAAAATTTGTTTTCACAAAACCTTAGTTTTTAATAGGGGTGATTATTTGATCGAGTTGAGCTAAAAAATTTTAAGTTATTTGAGTTGACGGATCATATTTTACAACTCAAAATTTATTTATTTATTTTTTATTCGAGTTGAGTTTGAGAAATTCAAGTTGAGTCGAGTTTTTGAGTTCGTATGTAAATTTAATCGTAATTATTTATCATGTTTTATTATAATTTGATTCTAATTCAAATGACTTTCTCTAATCATATAAGATATGTACATATTTCTTCACACGTGATAATATTTTTTTATATTTTTATATATCAATATATATTATAAAAGATTAAGATACTCATCTCAAAATTAAAAATAATTTATTTAATTATTAAAAATTTAGAGTTATTCAAACTATTCGGTTTTCATTTTACAACTCAATTTTTTTTTACTCGAGTCGAGTTAAAATGATTCTAGAATTTTTGTCTCGAGTCGAGTTATTCAATTTTTTTCGAGTCGAGTTTTCCTCGCTCCGGTTTTGAAGACTCCTATGTTAAGAGCTCAGAGAAATTCGAATCCTCGTGAAGGAAAGAGATCGGCAAGTAATTCAACCAATCATCACCATATATAAAGGCCAAACCAATAGCAGTCCTTTGAGCATACATCAAATGTATCCACACCAATGTATTTTACTCAACAAAAGCAAACCATTTCTTATCGGACATATCAAACAGGAACACCTACAATTTCAAGCCTATTAACAGAAAGAACAAAGCAACAAATGGAGGGGTATCGAAACAAATTTTAGTCATCGACCGGGTCTTGGGGAGTTTCATCGGATCTCCGTTTGATGGTTACAACAGGGCACTCGGCATGCTTCACGCAAAACTCACTTACCGTTCCAACAAAAACACTGGAGAAGCAAACATAAACCATACCCCAAAAGTTATGTTCATCAACAAAAAAGGCAAAAAACAAAGATCGGGGACATCGGGCACTACACATACCGTTGGAAAGTACCGAGTCCTCTGCTTCCCAGAACAAGAAGATCTGGTTGGATCCTCTTCACCTCATGGCAGATAACTTCCTTCGGATCACCTCCCTTGATCCATGATTCACAGGCAACCTACAATCAAAGGAACCTATATTATCCAGGGAAAGAAACCAGTAAAATGCAGTTTTCAATTGAAAACAATAATTTATTGAAGAATGAACATTACCCCTATTTCATGGCACCTAGAGACAAAGAATTCAAGCAGATGAAGCCCTCTAGCCCTATCCCTGTTCTTCATGTTCTTGAAATCTTCAGGAGAAGCATACATACTGTCCATGTCATCGAAACCTTGCAGAAAAACAAATAGAAAGTAGCCCATCACATCAATAACACAACATCGGTTGATTTTACACCATACAAAGCTCAACATAAAGCATACAAGATTTGCCACTGGAAACCAAGTTTGCCATAGGAATTCATGTTTCAGACTCAAAGCTTAAAAATTTTGAAGCTTAGACATGCCACTGTTGCACATAAATATTGTATCTAAATGGCTATGGGGTCTAATTCTAGATAATTCAATCTCAAATTCCTATCAATTCTACTTTATCAAGGCAACTTTGACAGTTAAGTATGATTAGTACCTTTGAAAAGAAAATGCTTTTCCAGAGCTATACTTTAATATCATTATTCAATAAAATCCCTTTAATTTCAATTACGTGACTGTGGACTTGCAGATTTTTTATTACTCAGTAGCCAATCAGATAATTTTCTTAGCAACCAAACATCATAAGTTCATAACAAATGATTCAACAAATAATCAACCAAATTAACATCTCTTAACCTCGGAAATCAAATAATCAATCAAATTCAATCCGCGATTCAACAAGTGCAACCTCACACACTGCACAAACCCTAACCAACAGTAACCACGCGTGCATAGAAAACTCATCATGTAAAATTAACTACATAAAGAGATCAGAAGGAAAAACCATCTTCATCGGGAACTTGAACATGGAGGAAGAGAAGCTTGAAACTGGAAACGTTCGATCGAACGATCTTCTGAAGAGTCCACTCGAAAGCTCCTCTGCTACTAATCGAAGGGTGAGGGTACCCTCTGATGGTAGACTCATTCACTGCCACCATTATCCGAGTTACAGATGCCTCATTTGTCGCCATCTCAACTCACTGAGTCACCCGATCACTTACACGGTAAGAGCTTTATTTTTCTCTTTCTGTTCAGGCTTTACGAACTCTCTAGTTCCTCGAGACACGAAATGCTAATGCGAAGAGATCAAATGGAAGAGTACGCATGACGCGTACGATAATACTAGTTAAAACGTGGGTTTGCTATTGTGCACCGTACGCTTATAGTCCACCGCTGCAGATTTGAAGAGATGACGTCACCTGAAAAATACAGTGGGCCGTTGGGCTTTTATGTTTATGGTCATCGCAACCTATGTTAAAATAATTTTTTTTGTTATTATACGTTAAAAAATATAAAATAATTATTATTTTTTTATTTTATAATAAAATAATCATTGTATTATTACTTTTTGTTAACCTTAGTTAGGAAAAAATTATTATATAAATCTTGTTTATC
Source organism: Abelmoschus esculentus (assembly GCA_035048815.1). NCBI lineage: Eukaryota > Viridiplantae > Streptophyta > Magnoliopsida > Malvales > Malvaceae > Abelmoschus > Abelmoschus esculentus. Next base: position 3,075,986 of record JAUCBN010000066.1, read on the forward strand.
ATATTATCCGTAGTTTAATTAATCAGGTTTGTTCATTTAAAAAAAATATTTTATAATTATTCATTCTTTAATTATATATAAGAAAAAGGTGATAATTTAATTTGAAAAATGAGATGAATGAATTTAATTGGTTAAGATCATAGATGACATGATGAATATGGTTCATCTAATTATTTTTCGGAGATAATGTAATGTTAAATTAATGAAAAATATTTTATTTAACCTCTCAAATATAATTAAAATATTATTTTTAATATTTTTAAATAATAATATATTTTAAAAATATCAGACAATATTAAAAATATATGAAAGTTCATAATTTATTTTTAAATTATATATTTTTAAGAAAATTATAAAATTTTAATAAAACCCTTCACATTTCCATCATTTATGCTCTCTCCGTCAAACCTATAACAAAGTTTAATGCTCACTATTTTGTATTTCTTGTGACCATAATAAATCTGTTTTATTATTTGAAGATTTTCTAAATAAACCTAAAATAATTTTATAGCATATATTTCATTTTATCTTGTAATTATTTATTAAAAATTAACATAGCAAATTAATTATAATATTTCTCAATAATAACTCTAGGTGCTTGATGATAAGTTTCAAGTTGTACTGGTTTTTACAAAAAGATTTTTTGGGTTCAACGATTAACTCATTTTTTTATTTCTTCGAATCTAAAAATAATAAATATAAAATGAACTTTAAGATTCAATTGGGACAAGTTTAAGAGGTTACAATTTTTATTTTAGATTAAAAATTTAATTACGTTATGATATATTTTAGTTGTTGTTTTTTATCGTTTAGGTTTTTAAAGACTATCTTTAAAGTTAGAATAATATTTTTAAGTTATTTGGATTTTTTAATTATTTTTATAAATTTGATTAGTCTAAAAATATTTTTTATTAAAATTATATCAAAATAAATATTTTTAAAAAACATCATGAAGAATACCTTCGCCCAACATATCACCGTACCAAAACTGACGAATCAACAAGGTCTCTTATTATGCCACTTCTTCTACTAAGGAGGACTGGTGTTATACCTTCTCCAAACATTTTTAAAAAACCTTCCTTCCGGAGAACCTCACCTATAAGAAAAACGCTCTCGAAGACATCAGCATTATCCGCGCGTCACACTCCAAACAATCACGAAACCTAGAAGCTCTTATGCCTCGAGACCTATTAGCCCTCATAGACTTTTATGCTCGATCATTGCACAAAAGCAAGATAATCATCTAAATCGACTAAGATCGTAGTCTGACAGTTGATTTATCAATAGTTATCATTTGTTAGGTCTAACATAATTTTATCGACCATCACTTCATCTATACCTACGAAGAATATAAATATCCCTAAGAACAAAGACAAAGAGAACAAATCAACACTTTTACAACTCTCTGCAAAGGTTATCACACTTATCCTACACCGATCATCCACTCTCCTCTCTCTATGGCTCCGATCACCGGCTCTATATTGTTAGTAGTTCTCGGCTCTATATTGTTAGTAGTTCTCGGCCCTAAGTCAACCAGGGATGAACCACTTGATTCAATGACCAACCATGATCATTTTTAGCTCTCAACTCATCACAATATTACAATGCCCGATAAATGGAGTCACAAAAGATGCATTGGTGTGGGATATCACCCTTCGAAGACCTATATTACAAAATCTGCTCATAAATGGTTTCTTGATCAAAATAGAACAGAGAATGATAACTCGTATATCCGAAAAGTTATTGCTAGTTTACCTATACTTCTTAAAATTAAAATTTTTGATTGGAGATTGGGGTACGAGGCTATCCCTACTTTACATAAATTATCAATGATTGATATAGATTCTAGTATATGTAATATTTGTAATAGAAAGGAAGAAACTTTGTTGCGTGCCTTGAAGGACTGTTTTGCTATTAAAGAAATATATAATTTATGTACTTTGAGCTCTAAACTACCTCAAGAGAATTATAATAACTGTAGAACCTGGTTAGAAGTTGTAGTAGCTTCACTCGATAAAAAATTGTTTTCTCTTTTTTTATTATACTTTGGAATATTTGGAACAGAAGAAATAATTTGGTGCATAATGATTTGTTAAGCCCAGCTAGAATTCTTGTGGATTACTCACAAATACTTGCTACAGATTACTTGCAGGCAAATGAATTAACTTCTGCATCAATTTGATGTAGTAGAGCTGTGCATAGGAAAAAAAACCTACAAGACAGGTGGTGAAGATAAATGTGGATGTTGCTTTCATTCCACCCACTGAAGAATCAGCAATTGATATTATAACAAGAAATAAAGATAGTCTTATGATTGATAGATTAGCTTATAAATTTCATAGAACTCACACTGTTGAAACTGTTGAAGTTTGTACCCTTGTTGCAGAAATCAAAATAGCAAACAAGAATGATTGAGAGAAAATTCATGTAAAAGGTGATTCTATTGTTATTATAAATAAAGTGAAGAGTATTACTCTTGACCTCTCAGTTGTTGCATGCTATCTTCAAGAGGTTCATTGCATCCTACATTCAAGTCCCTCTATTTATATTGCTTATGTTAATCAAGAGATAAATAGGGTAGCTCATAGTCCTGCTAAATGGGTATTAGAATTAGACTTTTCTTTTTTATTTCTCTTTCGATATTCCTTTATGTGTTAAACAATTAGTGTTGGATGATATTATATTTGGTTAATAATATATATGGTTTTTTATCAAAAAAATATATATTTTAAAGTAAAAATTATATTGTTAAAATTCAAGTAGTGCGATTATACAAACAAATAGTATAATCTTTAAAATCCAATAACTTTTTACATAGTTTATTTAAAATATTAAAAATGATGTAATGAAATACAGGATTACATCAATCCAAATAACACAGAGTGAACTTAATATTATTAGTTATTGTCGAAATATCATATAGATCAATATTTAAACCTAGATAATATAACATAGAAAATATAATACACACTTCTTGATTATTATTGAAATACTGGATCGATCAATACTCTAAATCTGAATAACATAAGTAAACTTAGAAATATCTAGCATGCCCTTCTTGATGATGGGAACATGTTTTTTAGAGGTAATTATACCATAAATTTGTCTTTCTTAAGATTTCAGTCATCCCACTGTCTATACAAATTGGCTTATCTATTTATCATTTCACCTTTAAATTTTTCAAAAATATAATTAGTTCCCTTAAAATATTTGAATTGTTCCCATAATTTTGAAGGTTCGTCATTTGGGCCTTTCAAAATTTTAAAAAACATATTAGGCGACTTTATTCTAATATTTTAATATTTTTATAGTATATATAGAGTCATATTCGGGATTAATGACTCTCCTTTATAGCAATGTGATTAATGACTCTCCTTTATAGCAATGTGATCTTAAAGGTTCAAATTCGGGTTCTCTTTAGGAGAACAATGAACCTTGTCATTTCTCCTAATCTTTGTTGGTAAATATTTGAATATTTTAAATTATTTCTTTAAAAAATTTAACTAATATATATTTTATAAATTAAGGAAACACAATGAAAAAATACTATCAAAATTTTGTATTATATAATAAGATCTATTAAAAATCTATAGTTATACCTCTCAAAATTGAATATTAAGTTCCAAAATAACCAAAATCGATTATAAGGTATACAAGATTCCTAAAAGATCTCTGTACCGACAAGAAAAATCTCTCTAAGAATAAAAAGGTAAATTCATGTGATCTCGCTAATAAGGTAAATTCATGTGATCTCGCTAATAAGGACAATGTTAGACAACATATGACAGACAGAGACGAAGTTAGGATTTAATATTAGGATGGACAAGAATCTATTAAACTTTTAAATTTAAAAATTGGAAAGAGCAAAAACCCTATTTAATTAACATTTAAATTAAAAAAGACTAAAAATACAATTATACCAAAAATTTACAGCTCTGTCCTTAATGGCAGAGTTATAGTAAATAGGTTTTGCACTTCTACTCCATTTCATTAGCAAGAATAGATTGGTATGTATGTATGTATGTTTACAATCTTCTTCACAATGTGTCAAATAGGATACAAGTTGATGGCATATGTACAATGGGGATTATAATGACATTTCCTGGTATATCCACTGCACTCAAGGTTACACAACATACCGGAAGAAATTTCATGACTCATCCGGCTTTGGCTCAAGTAGTACAGGGATCTTCTCCTTGTGATCTCCACGCAACACCTCCACAGTAACCTAAGAAATAAGAGCATGGAGAAGTTTGTACATCAAAAAGTATTTAAGAGGGAGAAAAACGGATATATGTATCATTCGATGCTATATACCGTATCGCCAACTTTGCATTGATCAAGAATTCTGTACAAATCACTGCCATTAGTGACCTTCTTCCCGTTAACGGATGTGATTATATCACCCAAAACGAGTCTACCATAAGCATCGCGCTTTGTCGGTTGCAGACCCTGTAATATATGAAAAGTATCAGCTGTGCAAATGGAAACAATAGGATATTCATTCCACTGAAGCATAATGATCAAAGAGTTTCAGGATATGAACATTGTAGTAAATTTCAAAAAGAGATTAAAGTGTGATGCAGAAAAATAGTCAGCATACCGCCTTGCCAGCCGGACCATTTGCGGGAGCGTCTAAGACAAGTACACCACTTACTCCCAACTGTTCGACAGATTGATCCGGTGCAAATTTAATGCCTAAAATAGGTCTCGTCACCTTCCCATACTTCACCAACTGATCAACAATGCCACTGACCTGGAAAGGTAGGAATGAGTGGATGAAGTATTTTGAAACAAATAAATACTTGCAACTCAGTGCACACACATGACATATCGGATCAAATGAAACACAAGGTCTGCGGTAATACTCACTGTATCAACTGGAATCGAAAATCCGACACCAGAAGATGCACCAGAAGGAGAATATATAGCAGTATTTATCCCGATAAGGTTTCCAGAACTATCTAGGAGTGGCCCTCCACTGTTACCGGGATTAATTGCAGCATCTGTCTGTATAACATCTTGAATCGGGCGACCAGTGGCAGCAGAACTGATTTCTCTACGAAGCCCACTATAGGCAACATAAAAGGTGCATCAGCAAAACCCTAATTCACATAAAAACCAGAGAAAAAGTAAAAAGAAATTAAAATCAGACATATTGATCACAATCCGTGATCTTTGGAACCTGATAACGCCTGTTGTAAGAGTATGATCAAGTCCGAACTGCAAAAATATATAAAAAGAAAATTAGGAAACACACTTGAAGAAGCCATCAAAGAGCTCCAATACTAGCAGTAAAAGCACATGATCACTGAAGCCTTCATCAGACACTTACAAACTGTATTACTAGCAAGGACAACAATTTTAGTAATAAAATCCATACAACTCTATTTTGTATGACAATCCTTTTAAACATCATAACAAACATGTTGGGAGAAAGCGATCTGTTTTGTATGATGTATCAGAAAACAAAACATAAGATATATGGTGTACAAAGGGTAAAAAATAACGGTTCGTTGCTAGGACAAAAGAAATTATATTATTTTCTTAAGTTATTAGGTAAATATGTTCATATCTGACATCTCCATAGACAATATATAATGAAATGAAACAAATAAAATATTGGTAGGTGTAGGTCATAAATCATAATTCACTGTAATATAATAAACATATACTCACCGGATTACCAATAGCATATACTTTCTGGCCAACAAGCAAATCTGCAGAGACACCAACAGGTATAGGTCTTAGTTTGTCTTTGGGTGCATCAACACTCAATACAGCGACATCCTTGTCTTGGTCGAATCCAACGACTTTTGCATCATAAGTTGTCTGATCAGCAAGTGTAACCCTGCAAGATATTAGCACCAACTTAAAATTTTAAACATTCACAACAAATTTAAAAACAATTTTTATCAATTACATCCTCAGGGCCCATAATTTCCAAGGTTAGATCACAGATTTCCATACAACATTACTTTAGCGGCATAAAACCGATGTAAGTAGCAGCCTAAAGTAAGTTCAAAACCTCCAAAATCAATCAAGTATTTCATCCAAGGGATAGAAGGAACTCTTCCATGGTTAAAACAAGAACAAAAAAAGGATACCATCAAGAACATATCACAAGCCCCAATTTGCTCCTATGCCAAATAGGCCTAAATAACCCCCCCAACTCCCAACCCCAATAAAATAAATAAAATGAACACATCAAAGGCAAAAAATTTAAAGAAATCTTTATCTAGTACAACCCCAGGGAAGGAGGCCAGGTAGTATCCAAGGTTAGTTCACAGTTTTCCAAATAAAACTACTTTGGAGACTTAGAACCGATGTTAACAGCAACCTAATGCAAATCTTAAACATCCAAAAACAGTCACGAATTTCATCCCAATTATAGAATGCACCCTTCCATTGCTCGATCATGAAAAAACAATGCCACTATCAAGATCATATCACGGATCGGATTCTAATGCCTAAATCACCCCCTCCCCCCAACAACGAAAAAAGATTCCACATAGCCTTTCATATTTTTCCTTCATGATAAAATGCTTAGAGAATGAATAGATTACAAAATTCCATGCTTTTTCCTACCCATCCCTAGCATTTCAAACAAAGACAATGTCTAATTCCAACAATATATATAAATCCGAACCCGGAGACCAACTCAATTGGTTCAAGCAGCCATCTCTTAGAGAAGTGACATTGTTTGAGATTCAAATTTCAGAACCCGCATCCCCTTCCCCTATTCTTAAATGGCAACCGACATAGCCATTGTACCAAAAAAAATCATAAAAATATGGATAAAAATCACCTATAGATTTATTGATTATCATTCCACAATAATTCAATCCTAATCATTTTTAGCAAACACAGAAAACAGGAAACAATTAAATTAAAAAAACGAACTTGAGATCAGAAGCACCACGAATCACATGATAATTGGTAACAACGTGACCATCTTTATCCCAAACGAAACCCGATCCAGATCCTTGTGGTACCTCCAGCACATCCAATGTAAAAACATCCTGCCTAAACAAATCCAAGTACCCAAGAAAACCCTTAAAACCAGAAAAAAGTAGAAACTACCCCAAAAAGAAGAGCAAATTTTGAATGAACCTGACGGCGAGATTGGTGATGTAAACAACAGATGGAGTGTTCTCTTGAAAAAGACGAACCGTTGCCAACTCATCCGTCTGTAATTTTCGGGGAGTGGTTACCACAAAGGCAGAGGCGGATCCCACATCGGTTACGAACAAGGAGAAAGAAAGAGCAAGGGAGGTGCAGAGTAGAAATAAGGAATCTAAAGCTGAAGAAACAAAAGTATCGTGATCAGATTTAATGTGGGTATTGTTTTTGGTTTGACTCAAAATAGGACCGTGGATGGGAGATATAGAGAGTTTGTTCGTTGGAAAGAGAAAGGAGGGTTTCGAATTTGAAAGAAGCTTTTGGGTTCTGTTTGGGAAGCGAGAAAATGGGGAGGGAAGAGATGAGGATCGAATGAAAAGTGTGGAGAGGAGTGAATAAGCTGCCATTTTTCCTGCTAGCTTGGACTACTCACAGGAACTAATATTCAGTAATTTTATTCTTTATTTCTTTAATTTTCTTTGAGTAAACTATGTCGGAAGTCGATCAATTATTAATAAAATTATATTTTATCATTTAATTATTAAAATAACTCGATTAAAATTTTAGGTTTTAGGTTGTGTCTAAGATTGTGTTCTAAACCAATTCTAGGGTCAAAAGCTAGTTTAAAACGCAGAAGAAATGCAAAACAGTTAATTTTTGGAGAAACAACTACGTTTGAAAAGTGGTTTTAAACCCAAACGCAAAAACTTATAACATACATTACAATTTTAAGAGTCAAATTTAAGAGTTAAATTATAATTTTAACTTTCATTTATTATGTTTTATTATAATTTAATTTTTAACTTTACATAATTCTATTTAACATAAATTATTATTTTTAGTTTAAAAATTATATATATTAATATGAAAATTATGTATTTTCTCAAAAATACTTCTAAAAAGCACTTTTCAAAAATAATTTATGTATTCATTTATTAATATTTTTATATTTTATCATAATTTAAGTTAATATTATAATATGAAAGAATTTAATTATCATTTAAATATATATTTTTAACTTATAACATCATGTATAAAATAGTCATTTATTTCTCAAAAACATTTTTTGACAGCAATACTAAACACATATATCTCAAACCAAAAGTTTCAAAAAAAACTTTTTCACTACATTTTTTCACTGTACTTTTCAAAAGCAATATTAAACTAGTCCTTAGTACTTAAAACTTATATATTCTACCAATTTAGTGTTCATTCAAAAAATTTAACCCTTCATAATAAAAAAAACATATCAACTTAGTTATTTTTCTTCTCACAAATCATTTGCATACTCTCATTTAATATTATTCTGACCTTAGATCGATCTTAAAAAACACAATGATATCCTTAAAATGAGTGAACATGTCATCAATTTTCGGTTAGGGGTAATTGTTCTTAATAGAGTAGAAATCTTTTATCTCTTTATCATGCCTTCATTAATGTCTCTTATTAAAAATTTTAAAAACTTGAATTTTAAATCTTAACTCTTATTTTCTATATCCTAAACCTTAAAAAATACATACTATCCCTCATTCCCTAAACCCTAACCATAACCCTAACCTAAAAAATTAAAACCCTAAATCCTCTAATTTAAAGCGAAAGTACGAATAGAAGCATGAGAAAAAGGTACACGATTTATACCCTTCTTAATAGTCACTTTGTTTAACTGTAAGCTATCAATACAAAACCTCATGAATCCTTCCTTTATCTTCCAAAAGATCGGAGCTTCCTATGGTGCAAAAATTGATCCATAGAGTCTGTCTGATAGATCTTGAATCTGAATCTTTAATTTATTTAGTTTAATTTCAGTCATTTGATAAGGTGCAATAGAAACAAGGGTCTTTTCAGGTTGCAGTTCAATATCAAATTTCACTTCACAAGTCAGAGGTAAAGCCAAAAAATCATCAAAAAGACATCAAAGAATTCATACATACATGTTTTTAATATTTGTAGTTGATAGATTCATCTTTTTCTTACATAATCAAAGATACAAAGATGAATTTTTTAAACACATTAGGGGTGACGCTCTCCTCGTCAAGACTTTGGAGATACAATTTTTTCTTAAAGCAATTTATCTAAGTTTGATGTTCATTGAGTCAATCTAATCTTAGTATAATATCCAATTTATGTATCAGTAATATCAATAGATTAATCGGAAAAAAAAAAATCTTAGATCATTATGGAACAATTTTTACATACAAGGCTTGTGATGATAAATTACCCAATGGATTAGTTATTGCTATCTTCGATACTATGGGTTCAAAGGACATCTGATACTTATTGACTAGCATTGTACTTATAAAAAAAATATGTAAAATTATGATCAATCAATGCGTAAATAAAGTGAAAATATCTTAATGGTACCCACAAAGATGTCATGATCATCATTCTCCTCTCGACTCCTTACATGAAACATATGAGTAGAGGCCTTCAAATATTGTTTGTTGGATGTTTTAGTTGTGTCACTGGGTCTCCTTAGAGTTACCGATGAACCATACTTTGATCCTTTTCCATGATAGGATTGGGTAGGTGATGATGTAGAAATGGCCATGTTCACCACAGAAGTAGCAAGTTTCAAACTGCTTGGGATATTATCTTAGAGGATGCTTGTTCTAACAATAATTGCATACAAGACGTTGTGTGACTCATCTAAAACCTTTAATACTCTCAACTGAAGCTGCTTTGACAAAAGACTACATCATCGTCTATGGTTTAACAATATTCCCAGATCAAAAAAGGTGAGGATAAACATTACCATAGTATTTTTTTTTTATTGGATTTTAAGGAATGAGAGTCATTATATTGTCTCTCGTATTTGCTCGATCTACCAAACCTATGAGCTTTTTGTGCAGCTTAAGTGGTTTTGACTTGGTTCTCCAAATCCTAAAAGCCCATAATGCCTAATGCAATCAACATAAGATGTAGTTTGTCATTAAATCTAGAATTAAACATAACATTATGCACTTTTCTTTATCTTTTTTAATATATTCAGCTTATTGTTTATAGTACTTACAAAAGTTATGGATGTACTATTTCACAGGTCATCTACCTTTTTGAGATGGAACAAGATGTCACATCTTTTTATTCTATGATATAATACTCGTTGATGTAATTCTTTTAAAAATAACTTACATGTCACAACTTCTTCCAAGACAATGAATATGATAATCTCCTAACGCATTGCTTTATCTAACAATAAGGCGAGAGTGTACTCTAGTTTTTGTTCCTCGGTTCACTACAATTACTTGTTTAAAATTCTTAAAGTATTATCCAACCAATATTCTATAATATCGGAATCATCATCTCGTTCAATGAAAATATATTCTCAATACTGAAATAATTTGTAAATAAGAATCTGAGTCGGTAAAAAAAAGATGTAAGAGGTTGAGTCTTATGCTCAGTTTTAATAGAGGTCATGAAGAGTTTGAACATGTCAATTATGTTTCGGTAAGACTTTGCTTGAGTAGTCTATACCTCAGGTTTAACATCAAGTGTAAGAATATTCTGTAGATTTAGAGGGTCTCCCCTTAATTTCCTCACCATGATTCAAGGATCCGATGACGTGGTTATCTATGTGAGCTTCGTTAGATTCAAACGTCTAAATAAGAAAAGAGATCGGATCAATAGGTAAGTCATAATATACACAATATATACTCTTAGGTGACATAATGAAATACAATAACAATACAATAATCAATAGTTTAATCCTAGAATTAATTAAACTCTAGCTATGATGCTACAAGTATAACACCCTTTTTTAGTCTAGTAGAGAACCGGGTTAGAGTATATTATCAAAAGGTAGATCAATGTTTGCTATAATATTTTATTCAATAGTATATGATTTAATAAGGTTTTGGTATTCAATGCAATACATTATTCTCATGATAGGGTACCCTACCGAGCATATCAATTTTGAACTAATTTTAAACTTTTATTAATTTTAGGGATTAAAATATAATTCTTATATATTAAAGGTTCTTATCAAAAATTCTTTTTACAAACTCGAAATTAAACCTATAAACAATGGTCTATAAACTTTCAATGCAATTAGGGCTAAATCGTAAATATCTAAAAGTTATAATGAGGCCACCAGCGATCTCTTCCAGCTATGCGTAAATTCAGTGTGCGTTTTGGCAATAAGTTCTGGAATCTTTTAACTACCCTACCTTACTGTAAAATCATGTAACCAAACAAAAACCAAAGCTAGAGCACCCATTAGCTGTCCTGGTCGTGATAGCTAAAACATAATGCTCAAGTCTTGATTCGTAATCTCCTTTCGAGTAACATATGAACCTCCTGAGTCTCTTATCAGCAGCTTCTTCAATAGAAGCTACAGCCTACAGCACCATTCTTCATGTGGATGTCAACAGCCATTTGACAAAGCTTCTATGCCTCATTGAATTGTAGCGCTTGAACATGCGTGTCTACCACATAACTACACGTCTCGTTATTCTTAATTTGACCCAAAATTGCAGAAGTATCAGGCTCAGCCAGTTGCATGCATCCAGCAAATTTAGCAAGTGAATGTCAAAGAACCGGAATGGCTGTTTGCACTGGCCTAAAAGACGGTACAATGATGCTACTGTCTCTAGACTCGGTTTTCCATCAGCACAATATTTCTTCAATGATTTCGTTGCTCGAATCACCATTTCAAGTGTTTTCCGAGGATTTTCACTCGATGACATCATATCCCTCGTCTGTTTCAGCAGAAATGGACCAAGTTCAGGATTCTCCAGCCCTGTCTCTAGAAAATCCACTGTTCCATTTCTTAAACTTAGCACCAAGTAAACTAAAATCCCTCCGTTTCCTTGTATTCTTCTCATACTTTTTTCCAACAGGGGTTTTATCTTCAAATGATTTTTTCTTTGGAATCGGTTTTGCTGATGCTTCGGAATCTAATTGCATGCGACGATGATGCTTACCATCACCTTGAGTTTGGTTCTTGTTGTTTTTCTTTACATGCATTTTATCAGTAACCATATTTTCGTTGTCAAGGCACAAGTCATCATAATGTCTTCTTGTTTTCTCTTCAAACACCACCTCCTTTGCCATTTCGAATCCCCGAGAAGATGGCCTAATTCGGAATCGATCCTTGATTTCTCACCATCCATTGCTAGCGCTAAACATTGATGAAGATTAACATTATGATAAAGTTGGTCAATGGAGGTTGCCACCACACCATCAATGGCTAAATCAAGGGAATCACTTCGTGGATTCAACCCACTTCTCAGACTCCTTTCTCGAGTAAAACTATCCTTGTAAGGCGTGTGGAATACATTGTTATGTTCTTCAATTCCAATTTCTCCATCCATTGCATCCATAGCTAATCCAGGCATTGGGAAACTGCTAAACAAAGAAACCAAGTATTACCATTCAACATAATTCCATTTTCATTATAAAAAATCTCCCCAAAGTAACTTGTGCAGTTCAATGTGTTAGTCAAAGATAACTCCACTATTATAGAACCTCTACTCGATCTGAATTAGTGAATCAATAATTAAATACCAATAGGTAAATGAAGAAAGATAACTCCATTATTATCTACAATTAACTAAATTTAGCTAAAAATGAAAGAAAGCTCAAAGGAGGAGAAGAAAAAATAAAGAAGGAAAATGGAGATGATATATAATAATGAGTAGTACCTTACTTCCGTTTAAAGAAGGAACTCTAAAGCTTATTCTTTAAATGAATATATAAATTAATACTAGTAATTTATGATTTTGTATGCATTTAAAATATTGTATACTATTCTTGAATGATTTAATTCATAAAATGATTTGGGGTATAGTATGAAGTGGTATAGTGACGCTTGTAAATTAGTTGGATATTTCGAGTTAGATTTAAGGTATCATAATCTTCTCTATTATTGTCATCAAATTCAATCATTTTATCATCGCATGTGGTCTTCACCTACATCAATAACTCAACAATATAATTATTCTTACTACGTGCATTAATAAATTTAAACATGAACACGAACTTTTTTTTATTTATTCAAAGTAACAGTTATTTATATATAACACCATTAATTATCCAATATCACACCTCTTAATACACTACTATGCTTCCATTATTATAATATATAATGATCTGGATAATCATTAGGTCATAGCAATGACCACCTTTCCAATAACTCGTCCAGTTTCAAGATAAGCAAATGCTTGTGGAGTCTGAGTAAACGAAAATATGCCTTTGGGATCAATAATAGGCTTCACTTCACCAGTCTCCAAGAAAGGCTCCAATTTCTCTAAAATGGTTCCATCTGAAGTAAGAAGAAATGAAGTTGCCGGGGGAACCACTGCACCATATATCGTCACAACATGACCTCCTTCCTTCACTGCCTTCACCGCCCGATCACTTTGCCCTGTTTATTACATCCCAAATATACGAAATATTCGTGTTATATGATGTTACAGTTATGTATTTATATCGTGTTTTAAGAATGGTATTCGAATATTACCAACTGCATCATATACCACATCGAATTTCTCAGGCAGGTCTTCAAAGTTTTGCTTAGTGTAATCAATGGGAAAATCAGCACCCAAGCTCTTCACGAACTCTAGTTTTCCTGTACTTGAGGTGGTTGCTATTTTGGACGCTCGATACACTTGCTTAGCTAGCTAATCCAACAGAAAATTGAATATTAATTAGAGTTTTAAAATATAGGTAGTCGAAGACTCAAAATTAACCTGAATAACCATGGTGCCGACGCCACCAGCGCCACCCAAGACAAGGATAGATTTGCCTGCAGAAAAGTGGCATCGTTCAAGGCCTTCATAGGCAGTCTCCATGGCTAGAGGCAGCCCTGCAGATTCAATGAAGCTGAGATTTTTGGGTTTCAAAGCCAACAGCTTCTCTGCAGCAATAGTGTATTCAGCTATGGTTCCAAATTGTGTTGGGTGATCCAAGGCCTTCTCATTAATATCCCCATACACTTTATCCCCTTCCTTGAATTTCTTAACTTGGCTCCCCACTTTCACCACCACACCTGCAACATCATATCCTGGAATAATCTTCACAAAAATCAAAGCAAAATGTTCAAATCAGCAACATATACAACTATGGGGTATGTTCAATTTTTCCGAGTTCGAATATGTGTCGGATACGACGAAGACTTACTGGTAAAGGGGAATCGGTGGCTTTGAACATTCCAGCCATTCTTTTGAAATCAATGGGATTGATCCCAGCTGCTGCAACTTTGACAAGAACTTGATCATCGTTTATTTGGGGAACATCAACGTCTGTATCTAGTTTCAGAACATCAGATGATTTTCCATATTCAGCATAAGTCCAAGCTTTCATTTTAGATGGAAGGGTTGCGGTAGAAGCCATTAGAAACAAGCTTTGTTTTGATGAAGAAATCTGGGACAACCTGATATTTGAGCTTGTGGAAATATAGGATTAGTTAGGCCTCAGTGCTTAGGATATTTTGGTTCTGTCGGATGAATTTACACCACTTATTTTAATCAATCAATTTCTAAATGGGCCCCAAACATAAGATTATCTCTTACCGTACGAGAAATTATATCATGGGTAATTTCCACCATAACATTCATGGACCAATCAATAAAAATTATCTAATCATCATTTTTTTTATGTCATATATTTTCTAAAGTGAATCTTCACTTATATTTATTGTTAATTCATTTTAAAAACAGTTTTTCCGAGTGAAGATTCACTTTAAAAAATACATGACGTGGAAAAAATAATGATATGAATGATTTTTATTGGTTGGTCTCATGGGCACGTAGTGGGACTTACCTATAATATAATTTCTCTTATTGTACATATATTTACCAACTAAAACTCGAGATGATATTTGGGGATGTAAAAATTTAACCTAATTTAAAATTTTAATTAAAATTTATTTAAGTTAAAATTTAATTTGATCTTAAAATGTGATGATCCGAAATTGATCTATGTTTGATTTTTATTGACTCAAATTTGAGTTAGATTTATTCCGACCATAATCAAAGTTGACTTGCATTCAACTGAGAATGACCTAAACCTAAATTAAACTTGTTACTGTAAATCTGAAACCCGACCTACACCTGACTAAAACGAACCCGAACCTAAATTTAACCTTACAGATAACTGATATTACTCTATTGAATCGACTCGAGACCCAATTACCCGACCTGTTTGGAACTCAACCAGATAATTGACCCAACTTATTTTAAACAAGACTTATTATTGACCTGAACTAATATTAGCCTGATTTTATATTTACATAATATGTAATTGAGGATGTCTATTTTATGATTTGATAAATTTAAAAATATTGATAATGTATTTGAGTTTAGGGAATTAGTTTAGGAAGTAATATTTAAATTTAATATTATATATTTAATTTGATTTTTATGTACTTAATTTAATTATAATTTTAAATTAATAAAAAAATACATAATTTTTAAATTTAATAATAAGACTATTATGATTTTAATTAAATTAATATTTAATTATAATATATTTATTTTAAATTATTAATATTTAATTTATAAATTTAAATTGAGTTTAGAGAATTATGATTCTACTTTAATTATTATTTTAATTAGGCTTAAAAAATTAAAATTTAACTAAGGGAAAGAGAATTAAGGTTAAAGGAATTGAAATTAGATTTATACTTAAGAAATTAGTTTAGAAATTAAGATTTAAATTTAGTATTGTATATTTAATTGCACTTAATTTTAATTCTAATTTTAAATTAGTATTTAATTAAAAAATATAATTTTATTTTGATAATAATATTTTAATCTTGAAAATTAAAATTTTAAAAAGTTAGAAAAAAAAATAAATAAGAACAAATAAATTTTTTTTGAGCAATAAAAACTTTGATATCAAATCATTTAAAATTTTTGAACATACCTTTTATATTAATATCGAATGATTTTTATAAAGAGATCTATCTTTCTTTTTACATATTTTCTTATTATTCAATACATTATAAGAAATCATTTTAATATCGAATGATATTAATACGTTATTATTTTCTTAGAATCATGATTACTATCATAAAATATTTTATAATTATTTCATTATTTTGGCTATCATTTCTACCACTTCTCTAGATATTTATCTCGTGAAATTTTTTAAATCTTTAAAAAGTTTTGTTACCACATTTTCCATGTGTAAAATTTTGAAAATACTTTTCATCATTCTTTCTTTTAATTTTTTTATATAAATTTTGATAATTATGATAGAGATGTATCTTCTACAGCTAAGTTTTAATTGAAAATAACTAAAAAACTTTTATCTTTATTTTTTTTATTCAGAGTTTAATTAACTTAATATTTTTACCATTAATTTTTTTATTTTTTTTATTTTTGGTTTAGATTAAGATTGCACTAGTAAATTAAGACTGCCTTCTCATTAATATCTTCATACATTTCATCCCCTTCCTTAAATTTCTTAACTTGGCCCCCACGGGGTAAGGAGGGGCAATCGCCCCCACCCTAAAGATTTTTTATTTTATTTTTGTCTTTTTATTTAAATTCTTTTAAAAATTATTTTTTTATAAATTTATTCTCTACTTTTAAATATTTATATTTTTACTCAACTTCAAATCTTAAGTCCGTCTCTGCTCATATCCTGAAATAATCATCACAAAATCAAAGCAAAATGCTCAAATCAGAAATATATGCAAGTATATGAGGTATGTTCAATTTTTCCGAGTTCGAATGTGTCGGAAACGATGAAGACTTACCGGTAAAGCGGTATCGGTGGCTTTGAACATTCCAGCCATTCTTTTGAAATCAATGGGAATGATCCCAGCTGCTGCAACTGTGACAAGAACTTGATCATCGTTTATTTGGGGAACACCAACGTCGGTGTCTAGTTTCAGAACATCAGATGGTTTTCCATTCTTTTGAAATCAATAGGATTGATGTGGTCGGTTTAATTTTATCGGAGATGATAAATGTTTATTGAAAATATTTTTAAATATATTTATTTAAAAAAATATATATTAAACCTCAAAATCAACTAAAACTTAAAAATTAATTTTTTTAGTAATTAGTATATCAATTTTCATATTTGTGTTGAATCTGTCAACTTTGCATGATATATTATGTATATCGCATATGAAAATGTATATATAAAACCATTAAAACTAGAGTCAATATGCGACCATTTTACCCTAAGTATATATATATATATATATAATTAAATTTGTATACAAACTCGACTCAGATTTTATAAACTTGATTCGAAAATATTTTAAATAATATTTAAATCATAAAATATGGCTTATGAAATAATTTTAAATTTTCATTCAATTTAACCATTCAATTTAAAATGTATTAGAGATAAATTTAAATTATTACAATTATAATTATTTTTAATATAATTATAATTTTAATCCTTACTATATTATAAATTTTAATGATTAAATATATATTTTACGCTTATCGTACTCGTACCCGATAAATAATAATTCATGCAAAAGATTATAAAGAATATTTATTTTTTATCGAATCTAATTTAAATTAACTTATGAACCTAAAATATATACGTAATAGTTTAGTAAAGCTTGGAAATAATTAACATATTCACAAATAATAGGAATATACTCATTATAAATTTTTATAAAATTCGATTTAAATAGATTAATTAATAAATTAAATAAAATCTACGTTTAAATTCAAATGAAAGGTGGAGCTAAGCATCATTTCAAAAAATCAAACTTTCCTTTTCTATTGTTGGAGCGTCAGGTTCGATGTTTAAAGCCAGACGAAGGGGGTTTAGAAAGCAAATATTGATTTCAACGGAGAGAGAAGGAGAAAGGCCGTCTTTCAGAGTCACAGCACAGGCAATAGACCCGTGCCGGCTGGCATCGGTCGGATTTTCTTCGCAAAATACTCGAAAGACTACACCGTTTTGGATCAGTTTCTTTCCTTTTGTATATACAGAAGAGAGTCGTCATTTTCACTGGAGAGGTCTTAAGCCAAGTCGCACTGTCCGCTGATCGATTCGTCCCCTTCTTTGGTATTCTCTCTCTCTGTATATTTTTTTAAGATTAATGTTTTGATTTTTGTTTTGCAAATATTTAAATCTCGGAGAAAAATTATGCACATTTCTATGGAAGATCTTTATGCACATGTACAAATTTAATTTAGTTTAAATTTTATGTTATGACTTGTTCGACATCTAGATCTCTGTTTGCGATTGCTTTGACTTTCGTTTTTGTTCAAGTTTTGTTATGGAAGTTCATAATTTGTGCTAATTCGCGGCTTTTGATCTGTATTTAATCAAAGTTAATTGAGATTTGCTTGGATGTGTTTGCTTTCGTTGATTATACCTTCAATGTGAATGCAAATTTATATGAAATGTGTTAATTAAAAATGTTTTTGGCGTGTATTTGTTTTTTTATGCTAAATTTGGTTGAATTGGGGCCTTTAGAATCCTTATTTGGTAAATGTATTTCAGATTGTGGCAGTGGTATGGTGTTGTACAGAAAGATAATTTGAAGTGAAAGTAGGCAGTTGTCTTGCTCATTATTGCCTAATTTGTGAAATCTGGGTTAAAATGTTGGTAGTCAGGCCATGATGTGGCCATTATAGGAACAAACTGTACAAAATGAGATGAAATTTGTGGAATTAAGCATGCAATAATTAAAATATGATTACTGGTTAAGAATTTTAGATTTCTCTGCTTAGAGTTACTTTGTTTTGCTGTGTCAACCTGAAAAGGTGAATGATTGGTAGTAGTCATTGAGTAAGCAAGAAAACCGGATTTTTACTGTTTTCAGCTATGTAGTTCTCTAAACCAACTGCCCGAACAATTGATTTAATTTCATTGTAAGTTTGTTTGTGAAGTTGTACACATTGATCACTATCATATCAGATTATGTCATTGCTAATCTATTCTTTGCCTTTCAGTTTCAGACTTTAATTACTATGTCCGGGAATGCGTTAAGAGATCTTAATACTTTACCTACATCTGAGAGGAAGAATGACAGCTCTAGTAAAGGGAATTTTACTAAGCCCTGCAGCGGGAGCACAATTGAAAATGTTGAAGAGCATCAGACGAAAAACCTTGCATCTGTTCAAATAAATGGAAGTGAAACTGAAAATTTGCAGCAGAAGAAAATCTCTGCTTCTGTTCAAATAAATGGAGGTGAAACCATAAACGTTGGAGTAGAGGTAGCTAATTCGGATGTAGAATACATTGAATCTGAGAACTTGAGTGATCTAGAAGATTTTGATACACGTCTTAAGGTATAATTTACTGTTATTCTACATTTTAGTTTCTGATATTTTGTTTACTGTTTCTGATATTCATACTTATCTATACCAGAACCTCTTACCTGGACTTGACTCTAAAGACTGGATTGTGGTTGTTGAAGCACTCAATAATGTTCGCCGACTATCAATATTCCATAAAGAAAGAGTGCATAGTATGTTGTAAGTCTCAAATTCTAACTTGGTTATCTGAAAGACTAGAGGATGAGGTTTTAATATAACTTCTCCATCAGTTATTGTTGCCTTAGATTTAATTTGACTGGTGTATTTGTTTCCTTGTTTTAATGTGCAGGAGTGATTTGATCCCCCTTGTTGTTAAGTCCTTGAAGAATCCAAGAAGTGCTGTTTGTAAAACTGCAATTTTGGCATCTACTGATATTTTCAATGCTTATAACGATGATTTGGTTGATTCTTTGGATCCCCTGGTACTTTCATATTCTCTATGATTTATTGCCTTGTTAATCTAGTTTCTACTGTGCCTTTCCGGATGGAGCACTTCCATCTTTTTTGTTATTTTCTTTTATGAATACTTCATCTTGGAATACAGCTTGTACAGCTTCTTCTTAAGTCTTCACAAGACAAAAGATTCGTATGTGAAGCAGCTGGGAGAGCTTTAGAGGCAATGACTACTTCAGTTTCTCCCATTCTGTTGTTGCCCAAGTTGCAACCCTATCTAAGGAACAGAAATCCACGAATTCGAGCAAAGGCATCAATGTGTTTTAGTCGTAGCGCTCCACGTCTGGTAGGCAACTGATATCCTATATGCTTACTGCTCTTTTATTTGTACAGAAGAGTGTTTTTCAAAGCAACTGATATCCTATATGCTTACTGCTCTTTCATTTAAAGTAGTTAGTGTGTAACTATATGTGGATATTTGTGGTATGTGTGGTTTTCAAAGCAACTGTTTTATTTTTTTCTTCTTATTCTCTTTCGAACAACTTTATCATGCGTGGTGAGTATTATTTGGTAATCAGCCTCTGCTGCTTTCCTTGTTGTCCACTTATTTTTTATGATCTTTTGGTCTAATTTATAAGATCTGATAGATGTGCTGTCATATAGTTCTCTTTTTTCTTCTTGGCTGACAGACCTTTTGTTTTTCCCTTGATCAAGTATTTTCTCACTTTTCTGTAAAGTTTGATGGATTCATTTGATTTTATCAGGGTATTGAAGGAATTAAAGAATATGGTATTGACAAATTGATACAAGTAGCTGCATCCCAACTAAGCGACCAACTCCCAGAGTCTCGGGAGGCCGCTCGAAGACTTCTTTCGGAGCTGCAAAATGTATACGAGAAATCCCAGGATCTGTCAACAACAGTATCTGATCATCCTGAGATGGGTTCTTGGGAGAACTTTTGTCTGTCCAATCTCTCTCCTTTGAGTGCACAAGCAGTTCTTCGTGTGACTGCAAACCTTTCTCGGGAAGGTCTCGTTATCGGTTCCTAACAGTGTGAGTTCTATATCGACCATATATGAGTTTGTAGCAAGAGTCTTGGTTTTGGTTTTGGTTTTATCCCCTTGTAAATTCTCTTGAATCATGAAGTTGTCTTCCATGGTGGTTAAGAAATTCGTCAGAAAACAAGGAAAACGAAAATAGAGGAAGACATGAAAAGTAACAAAAGAGAAGCCAACATCCATGAGCTTGTAGTACATGTCCTTAAGTGTAACCAACCTTTTTTTCGTCCTTTAAAAACCAAAATTATTTTAAAATGACGTTTTTTGGGAAAAGGTTTTATGTTATAATTTTAGCCCTAAATTATTTTAAAAAAATTACTATTATGGTTTTTTTAAAAGAAATTTAATTCTTTTAAAAAATGTACAATTTGGAATCATCACCGAATATTTAAATAGGTCGGATATCAAAAAAAATAATTTTTTAAATAGTCCGTTAATTAATTATGTGTAGTGAAGGATTAATACTCACATCATGCCTAAAAGTCAGTACTAAAAAATATTTGTTGTTTTTAAAATAATGAAATTCTTTTGAAATTTGAATTAAATTTAATACCTTTTTTTTAATTCAAAACTGATTTTAATTGCACGAGTATTGTCAAATAGATGATTTTAAATTAATTAGTTATTTAATTAATAAAGTTGACAATACATCGGACCATAGATTAATTTTAATAAGGTTGACTTTAATTGCATGAGTATTGTCAAATAGATGGTTTTTTAACTCGATTCGATTTGATTCAGTCCGATCAAACGCTCACCCTTATGCGTGATACATACATTTAAAGATACATGGTACACAAATATAAGTAAATAAACATGTATAAAAAAAACAAAAGGATGATCAAATGAATAAAAAACGATAAATAAAAAGATATATAAATAAAAGAAAAACCAAGAGGCCAAGACTTCACAACATAAGCTATATCCATTATACATGTGATACGTAAACATAACATTACAAATAATTTAAATATAATATAAAAAAAATTAAAAACATAAATAAATACATACTAACATAAATATTAATCTAATATAAAATATTAATCTAAAATGTGAATTTAAAATATACATAAATATTAATCTAAAATAGAGTTGTAAATGAGACGTGATAGATCGTGAGCTATTCGAGTTCAACTCGGTTAAAACTTGACTCGAGCTCGAACTCGTCTCGAGTTCTTAACGAGCCGAACCGAGTTACATGATACTCGACTCGAAAAGCTCACGAGCTACTCGAAAACATAAATATACATTTTTTGTAATTTAAAATCAAAATTTCTAAACTTAAAACCCTAAAATCTAAACCTTAAACATAAATCTTAAACCCTAAATTAACATACTAAAACCTAAAATTAACAAGCTTGAGTTTACACAACTTGTGTATCGAAGTTCTTCTCCATTAGGCTTTAAATGAGACGTGAAAGATAAGAGTTACTCGAGTCTAACAAGATCAAAGATCGGTCAATACTTAACTCGATTAGGCTCGAAAAAAACTCGAACTCGACTCGAGTTCTTAACGAGCCGAAGCGAGCTCATATATTTCAAGCTCGTTTAAAATTACTCAAACTCGAACTTGATTCGAAATCTTAACGAGCTGAACCAAGCTTAACACTACTCAAACTCGACTCGTTTACACCCCTAATCTAAAACATAGATATTAATCTAACATAAAAAAAAAATATTAATTTAATGCATACAATTAAATTAATAAAAACTACTTTTTATTAAAATTTATACAATATACAATATAAATAAAAAATATCTAAAAGTTCAAATGGTTAATCCCGATAAATCCCATCGAGATCTACCATTATTATATAAAATATTAACTAAATCGATTTTAAAGGAAGACACCAATCAAATTATGTAGGACTGTGGGCACAGCCCCCGATCCTTGGCTACCTATGGACTAAACCCCTTTATTGACTTACCATTACGTCGTCTCCCTCCTAAAATTGAAGTCTCTCCCTTCCTTAGATTTCTCTTACCGGTTCACCACTAGAGGCCCAGAGGCCATGGATTTGTTACCGGGGAGATCATCCTTCATCGGGCTAAAACCCTCGAATGACCGAAAGAATACCTCAAAACCTTTGTTGTATTCATCTTAAAATTCCCGGTTTTTCTTTGGGTTTACAATAATATAGATTCAGTTTATAAGGCTGAATTTTATAAAATACATATCGATGAAGATGTTCAAGCCATGACTGAAGAGAACTGCACTTCCCCTTTCACCTTTAATAAAGGAGAACAACTGGAACATACATGCATGCATGGCTCCTGCAGGAACATACATGCATGAATCATGATGTGATGACTTACAATAAGACTGAAGCTAAGCACTTTTGTTTCTAAATCAAAGACCTACACTTCTACTGGGATCAGACAAGGATTAACTAACACAAAGATAAAATATAAAGTTACTATCATACAACTGGAACATACATGCAGGAATCATGATGTGATAACTTTAATCATATGATGGAACATACCTGTAGGTTTTGTAGGAACTGATTCGGTTCCATTATGGAAGTTCTCGCATTTCTACAATTCCCATTAATCCATAATCCAATACATGGTTGAGGAGGTGTGTGGATGAGTGGACAGTTAAGGGAGGGGCATTTTTGTCCATTTGGAGTGATTTTGATAGTAAATCACTCCTATAAATACCCCATTAGTCTAAGGTCCCTAAGCATCAAACACAAGAATCACATATTCCATCTAGTGAGATTTTGAGTGCTTAGAAGATCTTGGCGGTTCTAATTATTTTTGTAGCCGAGTTCTTTATTTTTACGGTGGTTCGAGGTGTTACCACAGTGGTCCGACGAGCTCGACGGTGGTGCAACCACATCTCAAATTGGCATAAGGTCTTGACAATGGCTGGAGGTATTTATTTCGATCCTTTTCCGCTGCGTTTATGCTCGTTTAATGCTTACATTTGGTATGCGAGCCATGTTAAATCTCTGCCTTGTCATGTTCAATTTTTCTCAAAATTAAAATGCCATTTTTTATCTTTAAATTCTGAAATTTTGAGAAAAATTATGTTGCAGAAATTTTATAAGATTAATTTCTAAAATTTATTAATTTATTTTTTCTTAAATAAATTTTAGAAATTAATATATAGTATGTGCCTAAATTGAGATATGTTATAACTTAGTTATATACATAAAATTAGGTACATAAAACTTTAGTACTTATTGCATAAAGCTTTAGCAATAAAACTATAGAATATGTCTAGGGATCCAAATAATTTATTTAATTAGAGAATTAGCCACAACAACTTTAATTAAATAAAATTATTATAAGGATCTCATAAGGACTAGACATAGAACGTTGCATAATGACAAGCAACATTTTAAATAAAGTTTAGGGTTAATATCTAGCTAAGTGATTTTCATAATTTTATTTAGTTAAAGACTAGCCACAACATCTTTAGTTAAATAAAATTACTAAGGTTAAAAATCACATACAAAATGCTTAGATATTAAATTCTTTAACATCAAGGTAAAAATTATTAGACGAATTTTTATAATTACCCACAGGAGTTATAAAAATGAATTTAATAATTTTTACATAAAGAATAGAAAATATTCTATCAAATGAATCGAATCGAATTAAAAATTTAGCCCACAGGCAATTTTTATGTCACTAGATTCATTATTTCTATAATTTGCATCGGTAAATTATAGCTTATGTTATGCCTCAAATTTATATTAAGTATGTATGTCAATTTATTTTGCAGCATTATTACCTGTGAATATCTCTGATAATAGAGTAGATATCCCTGAATTAACTAGTGAGAACTTTAAGTTCTGGAAGGAAGGTATTCTTCTTCAATTAGGGTGTATGGATATTGACTATGCTATAAGGAAACCTGAGCCGCATGTCAGTGACACCAGCAATCAGGTTGATCTTGCTCTATATGAAAAGTGGGAGCGATCCAATCGCTTGAGTATTATGTTCATTAAGAGCAAGGTTCCTGCTGATGTTCGTGGTTCAATTGAGCATTATGAGAATGTCCAAGAGCTATTAAAGGCTATAGAGAAACAATTTCAGACTTCTCAAAAGTCATTAGCCAGCACCTTAATTATGAAGTTCACATCTCTAAGGCTCACTACGGTGAGAGGTGTGCGTGATCACATCAATAAGATGCGTGATTTGGCAGCTCGACTTAAAGCAATTGAGGTTGAAATGTCTGAATCTTTCTTGGTGCACTATATATTGAACACTCTTCCTCCTCAATACGAGCCATTTAAGATCTCTTATAACACACATAAAGATAAATGGTCTATTGATGATCTTTTGACCATGTGTGATCAAGAAGAGGGTAGGCTCGTATTAGAGATGGGAGAGAGTGCACTGACGGTTACTCAAGGAAAGAATTCAGTCCAAGCCAAGCAAAAGGGGAAGGCTAAAATGCAACCCCAAGCTGACATCAAGAAAGAGTCCACGTGTTTCTTCTGTAAAAAGAAGGGACACATGAAGAAGGACTGTGTCAAGTATAAGGGCTGGCTTGAAAAGAAAGGTAAATCAATCTCACTTGTTTGCTTTGAGTCAAATATGGTTGATGTTAATTATAACACATGGTGAATTGATTCTGGTTCTACAATCCATGTCTCAAATTCCTTATAGGGATTAAAAAACCTGAGGGAACCAGTGGGAGCTGAGCGATACATCTATTCAGGAAACAAGATACAATCGCATGTGGAAGCTATTGGGACTTGTGAATTAGTGCTTAGTAGTGGCTTTGTTTTAATTTTAGAAAAGACTTTCTATATTCCTAGTTTTTCAAGAAATTTGATTTCTGTTTCAAGACTTGTACCCTTCGGGTATTGTTTTAATTTTTCGAATGTTGGTTTTAATTTATTTTATAAATCAGAAATTGTTGGAAATGGAATTTTATGCGATGGTCTTTACTCTATTGATTTACAAAATAATGTCACTCATAATGTTATGCACATTCAAACTGGTACTAAGCGTTGTGTTATAAATGAAGATTCCTCTACTTTATGGCATCGGAGATTAGGACATATCTCCATTGAAAGGATTAAAAGATTAGTAAATGATGGGATACTCAATACCTTAGATTTTACTGATTTTGATACTTGTGTAGACTGCATTAAGGGTAAGCAGACTAACAAGTCAAAGAAATGTGCCAAGAGGAGTTCGACCATATTGGAAATCATCCATTCTGATATCTGTTGCCCAGATATTGATGTACAAGGTCAGAAATACTTCATCACTTTCATAGACGATTACTCACGATACATGTATCTCTACATGCTTCATCATAAAAGTGAAGCGTTAGAAGCCTTTAAGGTTTTCAAGGCTGAAGTAGAGAAACAATGCGGTAAGCAAATAAAGATTGTGAGAACAGATAGAGGTGGTGAGTATTATGGTAGATACACAGAAGATGGACAAGCACATGGTCCATTTGCGAAGTTTCTTCAAGACAACGGTATAGTTGCACAATACACCATGCTAGGTTCGTCTGATCAGAATGGTGTTGCGGAAAGAAGGAACCGAACTTTAAAGGACATGGTGCGATGCTTAGTAGCTCTAAGCTACCTAAGTCTTTATGGGTTGAAGCTCTTAAGACGGCTGTGTATATATTAAATCGGGTCCCAACCAAGGCTGTCTCAAAGACACCTTTTGAGTTATTCAAAGGTTGGAAACCTAGTTTGCGACATATACGCGTATGGGGATGCCCGTATGAAGTGAGAATTTATAACCCACAAGAAAAGAAATTGGACCCAAGGACTATTAGTGGGTATTTCATTGGATATGCTGAAAAGTCCAAAGGTTACAGATTCTATTGTCCATCTAATAGCACTAGAATTGTGGAATCAAGAAATGCAAAATTTCTTGAGAACGACTCAATTAGTGGGAGTGATATGTCTCGGGATTCAATACCCGTAGATCAACCATCCACTTCAAGTGAGAGATTGGTTATCATATATAACACCCCTCAAACTCAATCGGGTGTTGAACAACCAATCAATGAAGTTCCACAAGCTGCTGAAAATACTCCAATAGATCAAGTTGTTCAAGAAATTCCAGAAATTATTGAACAACCAGTTGAACAACATGATCCACAAGAGAATGTTGGTTCAACATTAAGAAGATCTATTAGAGAAAGAAAGTCAGCAATTTCTAGTGATTATTTTGTGTATTTACAAGAATCTGACTATAATGTTGGAGCTGAAAATGACCTTGAATCATTTTCAAGTGCAATGAGTTGCATTGAGTCACAATTATGGTATGATGCTATGAAGGATGAGATGAATTCTATGAAGAGCAATGAAGTTTGGGATCTTGTACCGTTGCCTGATGGTGTAAAAGCCATTAGATGTAAATGGGTCTTTAAAACAAAAAGAGACTCAAAAGGCAACATAGAGAGATATAAAGCAAGACTCGTTGCTAAAGTATTCACTCAGCGAGAAGGAATCGATTACACTGAGACTTTTAGTCCAGTATCTAAGAAAGATTCCTTACGCATTTTGTTAGCATTAGTAGCTCAATTTGACCTTGAGTTACAACAGATGGATGTGAAAACTGCCTTTCTTAATGGTGATCTAGAGGAAGAGGTATACATGAAACAAACTGAAGGATTTTCCTCTAGTGAAGGTGATCACTTAGTTTGCAAGTTAAAGAAATCTATATATGGATTGAAACAAGCCTCTCGCCAGTGGTATTTAAAATTCCATGAAGTATCTCTTCATTTGGTTTTGTTGAGAATATCATGGATCAATGTATATACCAGAAGGTCAGTGGGAGTAAAATTTGTTTCCTTATCCTATATGTGGATGACATTTTACTTGCAACTAATGACAGGGGTATGCTACATGAGGTGAAACAATTTCTTTCTAAAAACTTTGATATGAAAGATATGGGTGATGCTTCTTATGTCATTGGCATTAAGATTCATCGTGATAGACATAAAGGTATCTTAGGTCTATCTCAAGAAACCTATATCAACAAAGTTTTAGAAAGATTTCGGATGAAAGATTGTTCACCTAGTGTTGCTCCTATCGTGAAGGGTGATAAGTTTAATTTGAAGCAATGCCCGAAGAACGAATTTGAGAAGGAGCAAATGAAAAACATTCCATATGCTTCTGCTGTTGGAAGCCTGATGTATGCTCAAGTCTGTACAAGACCTGACATTGCATTTGTCGTTGGGATGTTGGGAAGATATCAGAGTAATCCAGGTATAGACCACTGGAAAGCTGCAAAGAAAGTTTTGAGATATCTCAAAGGGACAAAAGAATACATGCTTACATATAGACGATCCGACCATTTGGAGGTGATTGGCTACTCCGATTCAGACTTTGCTGGTTGTGTTGATTCACGTAAATCAACATCAGGTTACATATTTATGTTTGCCGGCGGAGCTATATCTTGGAGGAGCATTAAGCAGACTTTGACTGCTACTTCCACTATGGAGGCCGAGTTCGTTTCGTGTTTTGAGGCTACCTCACATGGAATATGGTTAAAGAGTTTCATTTCTGGGCTTAGACTTGTGGACTCAATCTCTAGGCCATTAAGGATATATTGTGACAATTTAGCTCCTGTCTTTATGGCTAAGAACAACAGAAGTGGAAGTCGAAGTAAACACATCGACATTAAGTATCTAGCCATAAAGGAACGTGTTAAAGAAAAGAAAGTGGTCATTGAGCACATTAACACTGAGCAGATGTTAGCTGATTCTTTGACTAAGGGCATGCCACCACATAAATTTAAGGATTATGTTGTCACTATGGGGCTTGTTCCTACTTTGTAATTTTTCATTGTAAGAACAATTCAGTTGAAACTCTAATAAAGTTTGATATTTCTCATTTATGTTGTGTACACATTAAGTTAATTATTTCGAGAAATATCACTAAAGTTTGGACCTAGAATAAACATTGGGTTTATTCATTAAGTATATGGGCTAAAACGTTAAGACTTGATGTATTGTAATACATGGAAGATACAACTCAATCATAAGAGAAAATGCCGCCATGATTCATACATTATGTTTTAACTTTAAGTTTTCACGGACAATACGAACCGAGTGGGAGAATGTAGGAACTGATTCGGTTCCATTATGGAAGTTCTCACATTTCCACAATTCCCATTAATCCATAATCCAATACATGGTTGAGGAGGTGTGTGGATGAGTGGACAGTTAAGGGAGGGGCATTTTTGTCCATTTGGAGTGATTTTGATGGTAAATCACTCCTATAAATACCCCATTAGTCTAAGGTCCCTAAGCATCAAACACAAGAATCACATATTCCATCTAGTGAGTTTTTGAGTGCTTAGAAGATCTTGGCGGTTCTAATTATTTTTGTAGCCGAGTTCTTTATTTTTACGGTGGTTCGAGGTGTTACCACGGTGGTCCGACGAGCTCGACGGTGGTGCAACCACATCTCAAGTTGGCATAAGGTCTTGACAATGGCTGAAGGTATTTATTTCGATCCTTTTCCGCTGCGTTTATGCTCGTTTAATGCTTACAGGTTTTTCAAGAAAAAATTTGAAGGAAATAGGCTTGGACTGCAAAAACCCTAAAACAAGCAAAAACTACAATTCCAGATGATAGATCTATGGATATATGCATAAAAAATGACTTCAACAAATACTAATATATAAAAAGCTAATGAAAGTTCAGATCCAGAAACGATCAGCTTGGATGAATAGCAGAAAGTATGTTAAAGAGAAGCTTCATATGTAGGAAAGACAGATCGGTTACAGAACACAGGAAACGCACATTTCTTTTCCAGTTCCAAGTTGTCTTCACGGACACAACAAGAAAAGCATAAAACCATCAGAAAACATAAAAGATAAGTTGGTGCTAAATTTGATTCGATGGAAGCAAATCTTTCGGACCATGATGCTTGATTCCCCCAAAAAAAGACATGGAAAATCTAAAAGAGAAAAGACCCTTCACTCAAAACCAAGAAAAAAGCCTAGAACTTGAAAGAAAAGTCCTCCTTTTGCTGATCTTCTTCTCGACCCCCACTTGAAAACAACATCACCTTAGCTTCTTTTGATATATTCTTTTTCTTCTTTTCAGTTTGATGAAATGATGAGAGGCTTTGAAGAATGTGTAGAAGATAATGATCATAAAGGCAGGAGAGGTTGTGTAGTGGGAACAATGATGGTGATAGAGAGGATACACAGAAAAAAAGACTTCATCATCATTGCTATTTGGTTGAAAAAAGGAAAAAAAATTGAACCAAGAAAATGCAAGGGTTTTTGTGCTCTTCTTTCTTTTTGTCAGATGAGAGAAAGAAATTATTTTATAAATGGCTTAACTCAGTAATAGGTGCCCAAAGTATACACCTTTTCTGAAATAAGTGCCTAATATTTTTTTTTGCTGAAATAAGTGCCTAAACTATATATTTTTTCTGAGATAAGTGCCTAATGTATTTTTTGGCTGAAATAAATGCCTAAAGTTTTATTCTCTTAGTGTTTTAAGGTAACACTATTAAAAGAAAATTGTTTAATTTATAAATAAGTATCTAAACTATACATTTTTTTCTAAAATAGGTGTTTAATGTATTTTTTATTAAAATAAATGCCTAATTTTTTTCTTATAAGTAATTTATATTTCTTATAAGATATAAAATTATTTATATCAACGTTTTAATCTATTAAATTATTTATTATAATTGATTAATAATTTATTTAAATTTAAATTATTTTATCCGAGGCCTTTTTTTAAACAATTTATTAATTAATTTTATTTCACTTTTAAATATTTATGTTTTGTTTTTGATCCAGTTTCGTTGTTGCGGATTAAATATTTGTTGCATCGTATGATTGTAGAATCGATGGAAAATAGGTGTCAATGATGAAAAAAAAAATCTGTTTGCATGTGGGATAATTGCATGAAGATCGTTGTGAAACCTTGAGCTTGAGTTACTTACAGTTACTAGTCAAGTCGGGGAAGGAGCAACGGTGGAAATTTGTTTATACTACTTGAAGTTTTGTAGGACTATTGTGATACTATGAGATGAAATTGGATTGAGAACAAAACATAAATATTTAAAAGTGAGATAAAATTAATAAATAAAATATTTTTTAAAAAAAACAAGGCCTCAAATAAAATAATTTAAATTTAAATAAATTATTAATCAATTATAATAAATAATTTAATAGATTAAAGCGTTGATATAAATAATTTTATATCTTATAAGAAATATAAATTACTTATAAGAAAAAAATTAGGCATTTATTTCAATAAAAAATACATTAGACACCTATTTTAGAAAAAATATATAGTTTAGGTACTTATTTATAAATTAAACAATTTTCTTTTAACAATGTTACCTTAAAACACTAAGGGAATAAAACTTTAGGCACCTATTTCAGCCAAAAAATACATTAGGCACCTATCTCAGAAAAAATATATAGTTTAGGCACTTATTTCAGCCAAAAAAAACATTAGGCACCTATTTCAGAAAAAAAAAAAGTGTATACTTTAAGCACCTATTATTGAGTTAAGCCTTTATAAATTGATTTTATTACGTTATTTATGAAAAATAAAAAAAAAAGTTAAAATTTATATTTGAAAATATATAGAAAATATAAAGATTTATTGACTATTTTTAGTGATTAAGAATTATGGATGACGTGATAAAAACGATCTATAAAATAATTTTTTGGGGAAAAAATCGTTTAAACCCTAAAGTCACTCCCTACTATAAAGGGTGCAAATCGTCTAACTCTTCCTCATGTCACTATTCATGTCTCAACTTCAAATTAGAGGTTTAGGGTTTTTGGTTAGGATTTAGGAAATCAGGAGTAAGGTGTATTTTTTAGGGTGTAGAGTTTAAGATTTAGATATATAAAATAAGAGTTAGGGTTTAAAATTTAATTTTTAAAAAAAATTCAAAGGAGGCATAAAGAAGAGGTAAATGATTTTTACTCTACTATAAAATGGGTGCAAATCGTTTACCTCTTTTTTATGCCTCCATTCGTGCCTCCGCTTTAAATTAAAGGGCTTATGGTGTAGGGGGTAGGATTCTAGGTTAGAGGTTGTGATTATGGTTTAGGGAATTATGGGTAGGGTATATTTTTTATGGCGTGAGGTTTAGGATATAAAAAAATAAGGGTTAGGGTTTAAAATTCAATTTTTTTAAAATTTTAACATGAGACATAGATGAAGACATAATAAAGAGGTAAAAGATTTTTACTCCTATAGAATAGCGATCAAAGTTTTAAACTTTTATTTCTATATATAATTATATATACAAGTAATATTTATTTTAAATTATATTTTAAATTATTAAATATTAATTTCTTAATTATTATATTATAAATTTTAATATTTAAATTATAATATAACAATAATTATTCTCTTAATTATTAAAATAAAATATTAATACAAATCATCTAAATTAAAAATCAAAAAATAAGATAAGTACTCACCGTATTATGTACATCTCAAATCTTAGGTTCAGAATTAAAAGGAAAATAAATTTTGATTTTAGTGCCAGCATAATTAAAGCCAACATTGATTTTTGGTTAAAATGTGATTAAAGTCTCTACTTATTGTATATTTAAAATTTAATTTTTATAATTATTTATATAAATATATTTTTTATTTTTTAAATTTAAAAAATTTAAATCAAATTATTAATACTCTTAAATATTAGATACATAATTATATAACTTAAATTATTATAAAATATAAAAAGTAAGTCAACTCATTGGTATTATTTTTATATATAATATAATTTTTAAATATTTTGAAATTACAAATACTTATTTACCCTGTAACTTAGTTCTTTTTGTTTAAGTTTAAATGGTTCGTAAAATTTAATTTGAATAAATAAGCTAGAACTTAAATATTGAATTATAATATTTTAAAAAATCTATAAATAAAATAATTGTAAGTTTAATATAAATATTATAAAAATATATTATTTTACATTCGATTAAAAATTTAGGGTGTTTTATATAATTTTTAAGGTTCTGTCAATTTATGTTTAACTATTGATATAAATGTTAATGAATAAAAAATACTATGATTACAGATGTATAAACTTTAATTTAATTATCGATTAGAATTAAATAGTTAAAAGTAAAATATAAATTCACTTTAAAAATATTTTTACGTAAAAAAAATTAAAAAAAAATATAGTGTTAATAACTTTTAGCCTATTTGTTTGCTCAAATCTGTCTAAAAATCTTGGAATGTCATTTACCGGAAAAATTATATTATAGGTAAGTTCTACCACGTGTTTATGAGATTAATCACTAAAATTCATATCCATGATATAATTTTTCCATTTACAGCTGGTCATTGGTAAATTAGTTCGAGTTAATATTGGATACATCACTGATACTCGAACATATGATCTCTAAAAAAAAACAATTATTCTTTCAACCACTTGACTTAAAAGTTATTCTATTTTTTTATATTACAATACAAAACTTATAAAATAATAATAATTTAACACAGAACTTTAAGAAAAAATGGGCTTGTTTTTTAATAGTGAAACGTCCGGGGTGGGGCTAGACCAGATCCATAGAACATTCCAAGAAATAGATGCTTGACCTGATTTCAGTGTTCTAGAATCTGATTTTCCCAGGAAAAAAATGGCGTCTGTAACATTCGGCGAAGAATAAACAGAGATAAAAGGAACACAGAAAAAAAGTTTCAACTTTGTACAAACACGAGAATGGGATTTTTCTCCTACGGTGTTGCCGGCGTTGGTTTCATCTCGATCGGCTTCTGGGAATTCATCCACTCCTTAAACCTGACTCGAAACCCCAATCCCTCTCCATCTTCTTCACTTGAAACCCAGATCAAGCCTACCTCCATTTCAAAAACGAAAGAAAACCCATTTCCCTCCCCCTCGTCTTTCATCCTTGTATCAATCTTTTCCCTTTTGATCTTCTCGAATTCCGTGGTTTCAATCTTTGATGCTTTCAGTTCAAAGGATCGGGTCGGATCGGTGCTCCAATTACAAGTACTCTCTCTTGCACTGCTCTTCTTCCTTTACTCCGTTCTGGGTCTTTTAAACAATAAGGTTCATGTTTTTGGCCTGATTCTGTTCTTGAACTTGTTCTGCTTTTAGCTTTTGTTGAAGAATTTTTGTTTTATTACTTGCAAAGAAAGGATACGAGTGGGATCGAGAATAGATATTTTGATCTTTTATGTGTTCCAATAGCAATATGTGTGGTTTCTACAATGTTAGAATTGAGATCAAATAGGTCAGTTTACTCAAAATTGGTACGGGCCGTTGGGTTGATTTTACAAGGGACATGGTTTGTGCAAATGGGGTTTTCATTTTACACTAATTTGATGGTTCATGGATGTAGTCTACATGAAAAAAGTAGAGGGAATTATACTATTAAATGCAAAGGTCACCCTGAGTATCATAGAGCTAGGGCTATTGCCACATTGCAATTTAATTGTCATCTTGCTTTGCTTGTGGTTCTGGTGGTTTGGATGCTATCGATTATCAGCAAAAGAAATGTTGTTGCTGTTGGTATTGTGGAGGATGGTCTGCAGTACAGGCCATTAGGGGCAGAAATGCTGCCGATGGATAACAATGTGGGGAGTTTCATTTTGGATTCCGATGATGATCTCAACAGTGGGATTAAGGAACAAGATGATCTGGTTAAAGAGAAGCCAACTACTGTGGAATTGAGTGTTATTGACCATGGTTCACACGTCTGAGGTAAAACATTTAGTGGTTTATTTACAGTAGCTGGATGAAAAACATTTTAGTTTATTCTTTCGTAATGGTATTAGTAAAGAAGTTATGATTGGCTTTGCATAAACGAATTAATAACTTTGTGTGTTGTTTTGTTCGGTGAGATATGCAAGTTCTATTTCGTGTTCTTTCTGATTCTGGTTCTTATATGTTATTGCTTTTTTCAAGTTTAAAAATAGCATTTAGTGGTTACTGATTACCTATATCATTGTCTTCTTTTTCCCTAAAGTAAGCTTGTTCTATGCATATTCGAGCAATACACGAGAGTATGATCCTCTAATATGTGAAATTTTTTTTGAAAACTTTAGTCACTGCCCAAAGTTCAAATTAGTTTGCTTATAAATGCATCTTAGGCTTATGAGGAGCGCTTTAAGTTGCACTCCTTCCTGCATATTTGTAGACTTCAACAATAGACATTAACATTCTTTTGAGAAGTATAAAAATCTAGTGGGACTAGTCTCTTTATATAGGTTACCCAGAATTGGGTGAATGCCGGATATAGGTATATATCGAACACCTATATATTTTTAGAGAGTCATACTACATCTTCTATACCCGTACACTAATATGTATCGAACACGAGTATTGGAAATGAATATTTTAGGGAAATAAAGAATCCGAATAGCATGCATAGTTAACTAGTTGCATCTAGCATGCATTACCTTGTGTAACCCTAGAATATGAGGCATGATAAAACCCAATCAAGTGTCAAACAAAAAAGAGCATGTTCAATATTTTGTTGAAAGGGTATTTATTTGATACGATCACTTGCATAACCGAGGAAAGTATACAAAAAAAGAACTCTTTTATTTTTGATATCAACAGAAACCATTGCAAAAATTGTATCAAACTGATCAAATAGAGAAGCTTATTTGCAGTTTCCATTTTCAAGTTCACTTCTAGTTGTATCAAAATGAGAGTTTGGAAAAGCTCATGACATGACATCGCTGTATAAATAAGTCATAGAAAACACTTGCTACCTTTAACCTGGAATTAAGCCTCTAACTTAATGGTTAAGTAATGGATAGTTAACACTTAAGAAATGTGTCACTGTCTTATTGTAGTAAAAATTGTCATTTTTCTTAAATTAGAATTTAGAACTAAATTGATTGTGTGAACATGAAAGACTTAATGTGTTATTGTTAGCATTTTTGTTAAAAGTTAAGTTAACGAACAATGGTTTGATTGAAACCATTTTAAAATTCAATGGCCTAATTATCAAAATTCATAGTTCAATTATCAAAATAGAATCAAACCAATAGCTTAGTGGTGTCCAGTGTATTTTACCATAAATAAATTGAGACATTGAATCTGTCTGTCAGCAATCTTTCTGGTAATATCCCTCCCCAGATATGTTCTTGATTACCTTATTTAGTAACCCTCGATTTGTCAAGCAATGATCTGTCAGGTCCCATCCCTTCTGAGTTATCAAAATGTGCTTATTTGAACAATTTGATATTCTCGAGTAATACTCTCAGGTAGAATTCCATACCAGTTATCTGGCTCAGATAGGCTGAAGAGGCTTTTAGTGGTAGGTAAGGCAGATTTTGAGAGACATGATAAGGCAGATTTTGCTGGGAATTTAGCCATTATAATTGCGGGGGTCCTCTTGAAAACTGTGGGGTTTTTTGTATGAGGAATTTAGCCATTATAATTGCAGATGGGGTTCTTGGTGCCGCAGGTTCAATGTTTTTTGGGTTTGGGTTCTGGTGGTGGCACCATTAAAGATGGGTGAGGCTGAAGAATGAGTTTACTGGAAGGGATGATTACAGTGGTTGGGCTGATAAGTTGAGGGATCAAAAATTGACTCAAGTTTCATTGTTTCAGAAGCCGCTTCTGAAAGTTATGTTAGCTGATTTAATGGCTGTCAGTCTGTCACAATTAGCTTCAGTGCTGAAAACGTCATAGTTTCCACTAGGACTCAAACTACTTACATCATGATGGATCAGTCCTTTGCAATCAAGAGGCTCACAAGTTGTAGGCTCGGTGAGAAGCAGTTTCATATTGAGATGAACCGATTAGGCCACCTAAGGCATCCCAATCTGGCACCCCTTTTGGGATTTTTGTATTGCAGGGGATGAAAAGCTCTTAGTCTATAAGCATTTGTCTAATGGGACTCTATATTCCTTGATACACGGTAGTGTTGCGGCTTTAGATTGGTCAATTTGATTTCGGATTGGTTTGGGTACAGCCAGAGGTCTTGCTTGGCTGCACTATGGTTGCAGGCCTCCGTTTCTGCATCAAAACATCAACTCTAATGTGATTTTTTTCAATGAAGACTTTGATGCCTGAATAATGAAATTCGGATTGGCAGAGCTTATGAATACCACCTATGTTAATTAGACTAGTTTCATAAAAGAGGATTTAGGTGAACTTGGTTACCTAGCTCCAGAGTATTCAGCCAATATGGTAGCTTCACTTAAAAGGGAAGTGTTCGAATTTGGAATCATGCTTCTCAAATTGGTGACAGGAAAAAAACCTTGAAGTTAATGCAGGTGGTGAAGAAGGTTTTAAAGGGAACTTGGTGGATTGGATAAATCATCTCTCAAACTCCGGTAGAACCAAATAGCATTAAACTGTGTCAACCATAGGCCGAAGGACCGATGGTCGATGTACCAAGTTTACGAGTCACTGAAAAACATGGCTGAAGAAAAAGGTTTCTCGGAAGAACTTGATTTCCTACTGATTTTTCATGAATCAATGTAGCCTTGTGGTGGAAAATTAGGAGAAATCTGCAGAACATGGTAATGCATACAAACTTATACATATTTGCAGGGACGGAGCTGTGTAGGGAGTCCCAAAATTTTTGATATAATTGCATTTTTAGTCCTTTTTAGTTCAAATGTTAATTAAATAGGGTTTTTTCCCTTCCTAATTTTTAAATTTAAAGGTCCAATAGATTTTTGCCCCTCCCAATATTAAATCTTAGTTCTGTCCCTGCATATTTGGATTAAGTAGTTTAACAGTTGTATGATTCAAACAAACTTTGTAAAATCCTAGGTTCTTAAACCTTAAAGAAAACTTCTTTGACCCTTGTTTTGCAATGAAATTTGATACTGGTTCTTGATCCATTGTGTTCCTATATGTTTTGTTTGTTGGACAGTTATCCTTGGAGACTTATTTGCATTGTTTTGTGGGGACAAGTATGAACCAATTTCTAATGGATCCTGGGGCTAAATATGAGTTCATTACCAGTTATCATGGTTCTATCAAGGTGAACCCTTTTCGAACAAGATGTCTTATTATTCGATAGCATCGAATTATTCGAAAACCTGCTTTGTTCGGAAACAAAGTCCACTTTTCCATATGACAACTCAATTATCAGTATACACAGCTATTAGTGGTTAAGCATAGCTCTTTATAGAACCCAGAAGGCCTCTTTCTAGGAGCATACGTTACAGCTCTTTCTACAAGATCCGGGAGAGGCATTGGTACCCACCATGTAACTAGGGTTCTTTTCACATTCACCGGTCTTCGCCCACGCAGAGCAGTTCTCATTCTCATCAACACAATCCCCCATCGCAGATCGTCTGGTAGAATGCATTTTCGATTTATCAAAGGCCCTCACATGGATCCACTTTGTTGCTGACCATTTCTCACCCTTTATCACTGGGCAACTTCCATGCAAACTGTCGCTATCGGTGGTTGCATCCGGATGCAGACTGAAGAACAGTAATGCGTCGCCTTTTCGTGGTTTCACTGCAAGTATTGGCAGTACAGTTATGTCAAATACCAACAACTATATGGTTGGTAGTTTAGTAGTAACATCTACAGAATTCATAGGAATGACTGATCACTAGCCAATCAAAGTTGCTGGTCCATATAACATATCCATAATTAAATGGTTCATGATGATTAATATACTTTTTCACTATTTAACTGAGATTTTATTATTTAGAATCAAGAGAAAATTTCATTATCACGTTCATGTGATCTAAAATACCCACTTTAAGATCCCAATACCTGCAAATCCATTTTTGGCGCATTCTGACCAGCTTTCATCCTTAATCTGAGAAAGTCTTCCCTGGAGAAGAAAAACACAGAGTGCTGAACTAAATAAAATGGAAATGTAATAATGGCATAAACCAAGGAAGAAT
Organism: Abelmoschus esculentus; assembly: GCA_035048815.1. Taxonomy (NCBI): domain Eukaryota; kingdom Viridiplantae; phylum Streptophyta; class Magnoliopsida; order Malvales; family Malvaceae; genus Abelmoschus; species Abelmoschus esculentus. Next base: position 3,114,601 of record JAUCBN010000066.1, read on the forward strand.
AAAAGACCGACAAAAACTAGATTTCACGTGCAAATACTTACTTTTGCATTTGGAAACACAGTTTCCCCACCACTCTCAACATCGGACAAATACATCAATACGGTGGCAATACGGTGACCACCCAGCTCTTGGTTAACTTTGTCATGAAAATAGTCAAAATGTGGCTCATACTTCTGACCGTGCTCATAGTGTAGTATTTGTATGGCCTCTCCATTCTCTGTTTCGAATGCCAATTAGAAAAAAGTCTGGCCATGCGGATAAAAATCAGAGTAACAACAAACAAGAGGAAAAAAAAAACATACCTATTGGAAGGAAGGTCCATGCAGCAATCCTGGCTTCAATATCAGCAACTACTTGATCCTGCAAAGGAGAAATATAAGACAAAACATGAGCCTTTTAAGTTCATAAGGCAGCACAAAAAAAATGCATTTCAAAACAATAAGCATAGACTAAACAATCTAAATTTAATGAACATATTTGAAACACTTGCATGGATGCACCTGACATTAACTTGATAAGGTGTAAATTAGGAGAGCCGATATGACAAACTCATATGTAATAAGCTTTTTAACTGTTCTTCAATGAGGAAACAAATTCTTTCGGTAAAAAAAAATCCCTGAGATTAGGTAAAGCAGAATCATACGTTGCATCAACTATCACCCAAAAATTAGCTCATTATGAAGAAGAAAGCAAAAGCATAATATAACTTCTTACATAATATTAATGAAGAATGCCTGACAAATGACAATTCTGCCATTAAGCGGTTCAAAACTCACAATTGTTCTGCAAACTTTTAGTTAATATCATGAAATTTGTCAATATCAAATGCAAGTTCACTACAAGCAGAGCGTAATTGAATTATTGTGACCGAATTTATAGTATCCAATGGAGGTGGAAAAGGGAACACTTCAGACTTAACAATCTTTTATCAATTCTATAAAGCTGAATGGTTCATCCATTCTTCAAAAACTACAGCAAGATTTCATTGCATGGAACTACATACTTTCAATTTAGCCAAAAAAGAGAGTACAAATCAAATTCAAGTGAGATAGCAATTTATTACCATAAAAAAGAAATATCAATTCAATTTACTTCTAAATTCTATAATTCTAGTCATAAATTCACCATTTGAAGACGGACATGGTAAAAAAGAAACAATGTCATTGTTCTCTAATCTCTAATACCAACAAATTCCAATTGATGCCGCAGATTTAAGCTAAAATCAAAAAACAAAGGCGATTTATTTATATACCTGAGCTTTATTAAGAAACATGCCGGAGCTGGTCCGAACTTCACTGGCGACGCTTTTACCTGATTGATTATCTGCCACCATTGACTTCTCTAACTTATCCTTAGCCTGAAATTTAAACGATTTTAAATAAATAAATAAATATAAGCTCTTCAAAATGTTCATCAGAAAAACAATATTGTCGCCTACTAGATTAATAAGGTGATCACATTCCTCAGTTGTTAAAAATCCTTTGTAAATGAAAGCCCTGCAAAAAAAATTAAAAAAAAATTCATAAATTTCACAAATTAGAATAAATTAAATTGATAAGGAGAAATTAGATTTACCTAGGGTTCCATGAGACTTGAGTCACATGAGTGGGATCAAACGGAACCGACGAAGATCCTGTTTTCATTTTAATAACCGATCCACTCATCTCAGCCAAAGCCAAACTGAAATGAAAGACGATGAGAAGGAAGAAACCTAGAGAATGCTCTGAATCCATGAAAACAACAAAGCAATGTAAGGTTGGCTTGGATCCAATCCGTACTAGAATGACAGAGATTGAAAGGACTTTATTTTCTATTTACAGGAAATTTAACCGGCGCCCATGGATTGATAGTGGAAAGCTTTATATTCTATTTTAGTGGGTAAATTAAATTGTATGTCACTAACTTTCTTCCCACTCTTAATTTAGTCACTAAAAACTTATCATTTTAATTCAATCACCTAAAATTTTGAATTATTTATTTTTAGTCACTTTTTCGTCAAATACATAACGACAGATTATAATCGGATTTGTTTATTCTTAAACACAAAGCAAACCTGATTCTAACTAATAAATATGATTATGAACTACTTAAAATAATTAATGAAAATATTTTAGTTGAATTGAATTATAAATAATAAATAAAAATATTAAAATTTTATAATATTTTTTTTTCTTATTGAACATGTATATATAGTTTGTTTTTTTTGTGTGTGTTGTCATCACTAAAATGAAAGTATTTTCAGTTTTTAATTAAGGTGTTTAGACCTGTGTTAGAAAGATAACTAAAAAATAGCAATACTTAATAACATTTTAACCCATAAATATTTAGATTTTTTCGAAAAATCGTCGAAAGTCTGATGATATTTTATATTTAAATTGAACTAAAGAGTAAAAATTAGTATTAGAAAGTATATAAATAAAATAATATACAACAAAAAATTTTATACTTTATGTATAAGAAAAAATTTAAAACGAAAAATTAATTTTTTGGGATAAACATATTTAATGATTAATTAAGTTATTTATTTATTTTTCATATTTTTTAGGTTATTGTTTTTTTTTTTTTTTTTCTCAGTGTAGTTTACTTTTTATTTTTATTTGTCGAGACTAGCTAGTTTAGTTCTTTATCATTAACAGCTCATCATTTAAAAATGATATTATAAAAATATTTTAAAATTTAGAATGATATTTTTATTAAATAATATTATAAATTTTACTCACATGATTTTTTATACTCTCGTCAATACAGTACATGACTAGATAAAATCGTTAGAATTAGAGTAAGTCTATTCTATAATATAATAAATAAATTATAATTAAATTTGTATATAAACTCGATTCAACTCGAATTTTATAAATTCGAGTGAATTGAAAAAATTTCAAATAAAGTTTGAGTCTTAAAATAGGACTCGTTAACTTGAATAACTCAAATATTTTTGACTCGATTTAATATTTCAATAGTTTATTTTGAATCAAATTTTAATTACTAATTAAGTTGGATATTATTATAATTCTAGTGGTAGAAGATTACTTAGTAATTAGAGCTTACTTTTAATTAATAGTATTTATATTAGGTAAGAGATCTTAATTAATAAAATTTCTTGATAACTAAGTATTTAGTTTTGTAAATACAGACTAAGTTTGACCTTTAAAATTACGAGAGAATAATTAGTCTGGATAGATATAAAAACTTTTAGTATCTCTACAAACAGTGATTATATTGTAAAGATGAATAATATAGAGACGTTGGAAAAAATATTTTGGGTAAACCAAATTCTGAGATATATATATATCGAATTTTGGGATATATTAGATATCATGTATCGTGTACTTTTTATGTTCTATGTTGATAGTAAATTATTATTTTTTCATCTATGAAGGTAAGTAGACACAATTAAATCATATTTAATCTCATATATATATATATATATTTTATCAACAATTTAATCTCATATTAGCTTATTCATATTAGGGTAGTGCATGGGTCTAAAAGGTTAGGGCCTTCTCCTAGCATAATTTTTTTACCTCATTTTATGCCCCAATATTAAAAAAATTAAATTTTTAATCTTTACCCAAATTTTAAGTCCTAAACTATAACCTTAAATCCTAAAAATACATTTTACCTGAACTTTAATCTTAAATCTAACCTTAAATCTTTAATATGGGGCATAAAGAAAAGAAAAAAAGGGGGAAAATATATTTCTCACCCAATTATTTTGATGTATTTTGTACTCTTTTTATCCTTTGAAATGAAAATTCAAACACAATCAAATTATGATAAAAAATCATATTTCGAATAATTAGAAATAAAAATATGAATGAAAAAAAAAACAAGGATTTAATTTAATTTTTATTTATTTTACTCAAAAATTAAATTCGGGATAATTTTATATTAAACAAAAGAGTGGAGGGAAATGGTGGGAAATACACGCATAAATTTATAGAATTATGAATCATAAATTTTTATCTCGTAAGGATGGCCGAGTGGTCTAAGGTGCCAGACTCAAGTTCTGGTCTTTGAAAGAGGGCGTGGGTTCAATTCCCACTTCTATAACTTTAATTTTCTGTAATTTTTTACTAACAAAATGAATTCACAAGCCCAATTTTAGTGAACTTCATTCTCGAGGGATATAGTTTAAGCCCAATTGAATAGAGATCATATTTAAGAGGGCGTGGGATTAGCTTTCATTTGTTAAAAACAGATAACTTTTTTGTTGTTTTTAAATAGAGATTATATTTTTACATATTAGAATTTATATAAGATAAGATAATATGTAAAAATTAGAAAATTTAATTAAATAATAGTATTAAACTGTTAGAAAATAAAACAAAGAAGGGAGGAAAATACTTTCATTTTATGTACTGAACAATGGTGAAGTACATGGTAGAGATGTTCCCTATTTATAGGAAGACTCGAGAGCTAAGCTGCTAGGCTTAGTCGAATAACTAACTAAGATTATAGCTAAGGAGTTAGTTACAAGAAACTGAGTTCCTTAGATTGATGATTGAGGTTGGTTGTAGCTGGAGTTGCTGCTGCATGGCTGTGATGCATATATATTTAACATTCACCTATGTTTCTTACTCCTGGTAGAACTTCATGTATATCGACCACCATAAGCTTTCTTCCGAAACCATCAAATATGCTAATAACTAATGGTTTGGTGAGTATATCTGCAATCTGACTATCGGTTGGAACATGATTGACTTGTAGTTCATTAGCTGTCACCTTTTCTCTTACAAGTTTTATATGCTTCGTTTTTGTATGAAGAATTGGGTTGACAACCATGGCTACTGCACTCGTGGTGGATCCTGTAACGCAACTCCCATCTCATTTAGCACAACTTTAATCCAAACCATTTCAGCTGTTGTGTTTGTCATGCTTCTATACTCGACTTTAGCTGTGGACCTTGACACTACTCATTGTTTCGGCGAGCTCCAGGTGAACAAATGATTGCTATTCAAGACACTGCTCATTATTTAACCTAGATGGTTGATTATAATATAATCTATACTTTAAGCAATTTAAATGACTGAACTAGAATATAACCAAAAATCAAAATAACTAAAAATTGAAGCAATCTATACAAAATTAATTAAAAATTTTATTTTTTGTAATAAAATAGGAATGATTTTATTTAGACAGGTCACTCAAAATTCCATCACCTTTGATAAAATTGTATTCTTTTATAATTTAACTTTTGATGACATTTCATCTGAGTAAAAATCTCTTCTTTTTTATCATGTTTCTTTTCATGTCTCCTATTAAAAAATCCTAAAAAACTGAATTTTAAACCAGGACTCTTATTTTTTTTACATTCTAACCCTAAACCTAACACCCTAAAAAACACATTCTACCCCCTATTCTCTAAATCTTAACTACAACCTTTAACTTTAAACCCTAAATTCTAAATCCTAAACTCACTAATTTAAAGTGAAGGTATCAATAAAGATACATTTAGAGATAGACGATTTATACTCATTTCATCTATGTCTGATGATTGTCCTTAACCAGTTTTAGCACTTCAAATTCTTACATCATAATCACAAGAATTATTCCTTGAAAACAAATTATCATTGAAAATAACATGTATAACTCTTCAAACACTAAAATTATTTTTATTAAATACAATATAAGTTTTAGAGCTTAAATAATATTCTAGAAAAATACTTTATCATTTTTAACTTCAAATTTATTGTCAAGATTATATTTTCTATTATATAAAATAAAAATCTTACATCCAAAAATAAAAATAATTAATATTAAATTTTTATTTTAAAAAATACCTAATCATTATACAATTTATAATATAACATGATTTTTTTTAAATGTTTTATCAAATTTGAGAAACTCTATCATCAAAGCATATTCCTTTACCTACTGATTTCTTGCTTCATAATTCATATTTGTTGTCATTTCAATCTTTTGCCCCCGTTTACTACGTTATATGTGGTCTCAATCAATCAGAATCGTTTATCTTAATTTCTTTTTAAGGTAAATTATTACCTCTTTCTTACATGTAATATTAGGGGTGAGTAATTATTAGATAATTATTTAAAGATAAACAATTATAATTACTTAGATTATAGATAATATAATAAACATGATTCACCTAATAATCTCATTTCTTTTACAGAAAAAATGATGACCCAGATTTTGATTTTTTGATTTTTTTTTTTTGATAAAAAGTAAGATCAAAACAAAGAGAGAACTGGGAATTACGTCAACCTTGAATCACAATTCTGCAATAACAATTGGTGCATGCATGAAATAAGATAAACAAACAGGAAACAAGACCAAAAATAAAATATATATAATTTTCTATAACCATATACATTATATATTATGAAAACATATATAATTCTATATATACATAAAATAAGATAAATTTTTAATATTCGATTTATATATATGTTAACTATCACGTCACTCTTATATCACTCCATTAATTTTTAAATAACGGTGGTCAAAATATGTTAATATAATAAATATGATAATTTAATTAATTAATTAATTATATAATTCAATAATATAATTAACCCTAAAAAATTAACTTGGTTGTTACAAGAGTATCCAGTTTCAATCCTTTAGAATATGAAATTAAGAGAAGAAAGGTGGCGTGTATAACAGTGCACTTTATAACATTTCTCTCACTCACCTACAATCTCCAGCCGGTGCACTCACAACAGTTAACCCAAACTTTTATATACAAAAAAAAAAAACAAAAAAAACAAAAAAAACAAGACCACCCATGTCCCCACTAGGACGAGAAGGAAATAAAATACAAGGAAAATAGAAGTTTCTAAAGATCAAACAGACAGCAGCCACCGACAAGGATAAGAATATGATGTTTTTCTTTTGGGGTATTACATACTATGTGATGAGGGATTTCAGATCAGTTTTCCACAATTTCAGGACCTGTGTATGGAGCTCCAACAACCACCAAATTCTCAGGTTTGTCCCTCTCTTGAAGCCAGGCTAGCTTATCTTTTTCTTCTTCTGGTATGGATACTTGGTCATCAGCTGCATTAAAAATTCAGTATTCAGCTTAACTTGAATAACCAAACATCATGGGGGAAATTGGATGTCAAGTAGGAGAAGAAAAAAGGGTACCTGAGAATCTGGTGAAAGGGTAGTCTGAAAAGTAGGCACAGTGCCTTCCTTCGCGGTCGGAATACGGAGGGACTAGAACATCCAACACTGCACATGCTGTCACGGCAGTGAAGCAATGCATGTTGCCTCCATCAGCAGGGTATAGAATGGAGGGCTTGCAAGGAGCAGTCATGTCAGAGTCGACCTTAACCTTAGCCAAACGGACCTCCGGTTGTTGAGCTGCTGTTAGAAGAACAAAAAATGGTGTAAGCAATTTCATTAAATATACATCAAGGATGATGCTTTGACGCCTGTTCCGGCATCAAAGTTTCTTCAAGGATTTGTAACAAGGCTTACAAATAACATAAACATAGCAAGCATCTACATACATCAGTGGTAAAAAAGCAGCCTGACCAATGGCAATAAATGAGGCCTTAAAGTCAAAGATTTGTTCACATTTTCTATAAAAAAATACCTACTTTGTGAAGGATCCACAGCAGCTGGTGTGGTAGGGACATCCACAACCCAATCATATGATTTGATGTGCACAGTCCCAAGGAGAAGCTTACTGAAAACCGTCATTCCAGGGTGATTGTGAAGCGGAAGGACACCGGAAGGAGGCAAGCAAAAGATACCAATCTGCATTTACATGAAAATTTGTACAAGTCGACACTTTAACATTACTTAAATCACAAGTTATGGCTTGCCTTTCTTGATACAAGCTGTACTTACAGAAAACTTTTCACACTCGTGGATGTGCAGGTATGTTATTATTGGAGCTCGCCCAGTTGGTTGCAGACTGAAAAATGGCATCTGTGGGGTAAGACCAACATCAGCCGGCTGAATTTCATCTACACAAAAGAACAAAAAGTTCTTAATGTTTAAACAACTCAGTTGGCATCAACATCACACATAACTAAGGTGTCATATAATTTATTGAAAGACTGAACAGACATGAGATATATCCTATTTACCACCTGAAAAACTGAAACACCTGAGACCAACTTGTCATATAATTTGAAAGACTTTAGCCCACACTGTAACATAAAAAAAAGAAACCTAAAAATTACATGCAATAATGGAGCATCTGCAATACCGACATGACTAAATAGCAATGCACTCAATCAACTACAGAAATATTCAAAAGAAAAGCAGTAAAACAACAGCAAAGGTACACTTCCCAACATCTTTTTAAAAGAAAAGCAGTAAAACAACAACAGCAACAGTAGCTGAAAGTAGTTTATGATATCAGATTACTAAGATTTTCAAATACAAACAAATGGAGAGGTGAATGAGTGATAAGCTAATGACTCCATGCCAAAGGTGACAGCTTTGAAAAAAAATAGAAATAAATATGAATATAATACAGATGATGGGAGATAAGGCAGGCATTTTACTTAATAAAACTACATTTGGAGTCTAAAAGTCAACCAATAAAACCACAACAAAGATCATACCCAGAAGATTGCTAATCTGTTCAATTTTATCGGGAGAAGGGACAAATCCAGTCCCTGCCGAGTCGAAAACGTCTTTGCAAGCATTGAAAAGTCTTTGCACCGGGTGAACCACGGAAGACGCCGGCAATGCCATTGTCTTCCTTTGTCGCCGCCGGCTCTTCTTTCCCCGGCTATCTGAAGAAGTAGTAATTTTATTTTTATTCGTATTGGAAGCTTTATTCGTGTCCTCTGTATTTGCTTTGGTTTCTTTGTCCAATTTACTAAAACCTTTCCCTTTTATATCAGCCACAGTTGCTTCCCCCATTCACAACCCTGAGTCAATTCTATCAGAGACATAGACAACAACAACAACAACAAAGAAGAAGCTAAATTCCGATATGGGTAGTTCTGAAAACTAATCAAAATTGAGAAACAAAATCAGGGTATAGAAAAAGTGCAAAGAACCAAGAAATGTTGATGAACATGTGTAAACAGGGTGTTAAGCGGCATAAGCAGGGAACACAAAGGACTGGTGTAAAACCAATGATTATTCTTATTTTTCCCTGTTTGGGGGTGATCCAGGACGGGATATTTGTACGATTGAAGACAGAGATGTGAAAGATAGCATCTGTGAAGAGAAAAGGAGGTGGGTATAAAAGGGGAGGGGGACAAGATGAAGGGAGGGAGAATAAATGAGGTCTAGGGCTAATGTGAAAGGGAAAGGGAAAGATCGACCAGCTGGTATTTGATAGAGGATGAAAAACCATGGGCGCCATGGTCTTGGACGCTACTTCCATTCCACCTGCAATTACAAATCTATGGGCTTGTTTCAAACCGTGGATTTCTATTTTTCTGTCGCACTCTATAATAGGAGAGATTATTAGATTAATATTGTTTATCACGTCATTTATAGTCTAAGCAGTCAAAATCGTTTATCTTTAAACAACTACCTAATGACTGTTCACTCACTATTTACACGTAGGAAAGAAGTTATGAATCACCTTAAAAAAATTAAAATGAATGGTCTTAATTAATCGAGACTATGAATGACGTGATGAATATAGTTTACCTAATAATTTTTTAAAGGAAAAAAATACGATCAACATAAATTATTATAAAATAAAAATAAATTAGCATAAAGATAATTTTAACCCTTAACATTTATAATTTTTATCATTTTAACCCTTATTCTTTTTTTGGATAATTTAACCCTTACTTTATATCTTTTTTACAAATATCTTATTTTTTTAATTAGCATAATGATTGAACCGTTAAAAATTTAACGATGATAACATGTCATATGCATATGATAACATATTTTAAATGACATGATACCTAACCTATCAAATACATATATCTAAAATATATTTTTATTTTAATATAAAATATAAAACAATTAAAATTTAAATAAAATATTAAAAATTAATTAATTTTAAAATAAAGGCTATTAAATATTTTCTACCCTAACTACGATAAAATCAATTTAGTAAAAAAATTATGTAGGATCGTCTTATTTTAACCCAAAAAAGAATAAGACCAAAATGATTAAAATTATAAACGTTAAGGATTAAAATTATCTTCATGCCAAATAAATTATATAAAATTAGGTAAAAACGTAGATAAGAGTAAAATTTTGCATAAATTAAATTTTATTTTAAGTAAGAATTTATAAAATTTTATAAATTTTTATATTATAATTTTAATTTTTATTATTTTTTAAAAAATTACGATCATCGTAAGAATTCGTGTAACTAAATATTTTTATTAATTTAGTAAAAAATTATGTAGGATCGTCTTATTTTAACCCGAAGGATGTCTCATAGTAGAATCTCTTGTATTATATATGAAATTTTTTTGATTCACAAGCTATATAAATTGTAGTTTAGGGTTTAAAGTTTAATTTTAAGGGTAATATTTTTAATTTAGGGTTTAAATTTTAGGGGTTTGTATTCTAAGAGTTAGAATTTAAGATTAATATTTAGAATTTAGGATACGAGGTTTAAGGTTACGGTTAAAAATTTAAGATTTAGAGTTTACGTTATAAATATACAAATTTATATAAAATTAATTTTATAGTGTATATCAAAATTTTCCTTTTTTGCCCTCAATTTTAAGATAGGTTATTCTATGGACCGGTTTTACCATGTCATCTATGATCCCTAACTACTAAAATATTGTCATTTAATTTTTATTTTCCATGTCATTTTTTCCTAATTAATCTCTATTTAACCATGAGAAATTATATTATGGGTAAGTCCCACCACGTTATCTGTGAGACCAACCACTAAAAATTATCCACTTCATCATTTTTTCCATGTCATATATTTTTTAAGGTGAATCTTCACTCATATTTTTTTGTTAATTCATTTTAAAACAATTTTTTCAAGTGAAGATTCACTTTAAAAGTATATGAAATGAAAAAAATAATGATGTGGATGAATTTTAGTGGTTGATCCCATAAACACGTGGTGGGACTTTGTAATGACCCGAGATAGAATTTAGATTAAGAAAGAAGAAGGAAGAATTTCAGAAGTGTAAAGAGGAAATTTCAGAGGAATAGAAGAAGATAAAACAATAGACTTTTTCATTAAACATTTCCATTAGAGGGTGGTTTGTGATGGTCAGAACTCGCAGGTGCATCGGAAGATATCTTCTGCTGCTTCTTGCTAATTTCTTCCTCAGGAAAGCTAATGCGTGAAAACACACTTAGCTTTGACTTCTTATCAGTTCCTGATGTGGTTGTCATGGAAGTTAATTTCGGTGCTGCTTCAGGTGCAAGCTTGGAAGACTCAGAGCGATGATGATGATAGCGATCACGGTCACGACCGTGGTCATGGTCATCATAGTTACGGTCATAATCACGTTCAAGGTCATGATGCTGGTCAGCTTTCCTCTTTGCAGGGCGGGAAGGGGCTTCATAGTTCCGTGAGGAATGTTCTGGTGAGGCCTTCTCTGATCGGGGCCGAAGATGCTCGCGGCGATGTTCTCCGTCTGACATTTGTGGATTAGGCTTAGATTTTGACTTCAATGATGGAACATCAGCACTGCTGCTCACTTCCCTAACAAATTCCTAACCTCTAGACAATTCCCTTCCAGCTCGTCTCTCACTTTCACGCTTCCTCCTCAAAGCAGCTTGCCTAGTCTCAAATTCCTCTCTGCTCATGATAGGTGGGGCAGCATTCATACCCATTCCAAAATCCGCAAGATCTTTGGATCAATTCCTTCATTAGGGCCTGCATAGAATCAATTTCTTCATTGAGGCCTGCATACAAGCAACATCTTCAATTTCTTTATCGATTTCCAATTCTTTTCCTTTATTTCTTGTCTTCACTTCACTCATGTACATGACATTACCCCTTACAACAGTAGATCCTTGACCCCAAGGATCAAAATCAAGGATTTGAGCATTGACCATAGTTGCATTACTGTTCCATGACATGGGTTGAACCTTGTATTCGTACAATGCATCAAAAGATGTTGTTGATAAAGCATGATTCCTTGGTATGTCACTGCCCATTGTTTCTGCAGTCAAGAGATACAGTTCTCCTACTATATTAGTATTTTTGTTGGCACAATGATCTTTTTTTCCTCCATGCAAAGTTATCTCCTGGTCTCCTTTTTTAAATCCAAGTGTCAGCTTCTTAAAATCCATTGTAATTGGGTTGTACTTCTTCATCCAATCAACACCAAGCACCATATCACTCCCTCCTAACCGTAAGACTCTGAAATCATGTTCAAAATAGTGTCCCTGCATTGTTCAACCTAGTTGATTACTTTTAGCTGTACTGTAAAGTTGCTCTCTATTAGCCACTGTAATAATTAGGGGATTGGTTTGTAGTAACTCGAGTCCTTCTTTAGCCCAAATTGTTGTGATAAAACTGTGAGTGCTGCCACTGTCGACTAAAATACTCACGGGTTTTCCCTTAATAGAGCCTTGAATTCGAAGGGTTTTGTACCCCACACTTCCTATCAAAGCATTAATAGAAATCTCGAGGGCTCCTTCTAACTGGTCTTCCTTTCCCACTTCATATCCTTTAACTTTACTTTGGTTTTCATCCTCCATCATGTTGAGTTGTTGAAGTTTGCATTGATGTCCTGGTGCAAACTTTTCTTCACACTTGAAACATAGATTGTGTCTTCTTCGGTATTCCAATAAGTCATGTTTTGGATTATTTACCTTCAACATTTTCTGGTTTGCAACAGTAGATGTAGCATTGTATCCCTGAATGCTTGAATTTACTTGAGTTGTACGGTAGAAAGAATTCATATTCTGTTTGTTCTCCCTTCCAATGCCAGTTCACATAATTTGGCTTTTCTAAAAGCATCAGCTAAGGTTAGAGGTTCATGAACCTTAACTTTGTTCTTGAGCTCCTCTGTCAATCCACTGATAAAACTAGAAATAAAATAAGATTCATCCAAATGAAAATTGTATTGAAGCATGAATGGTTGAAGTTCCTCAAATTTTTCCTGATATGCTTCTACAGTAGATGTCTGAAATAGTTTGTTGAATTCTTCAATAATGCCCAAATGATTCTTATCACAAAATTTATGGCAAATGTCAGCTACAAATTCATGCCATGTTACTCGATTCTTTTGCATTATATATGCATCAAACCATACCTCGGCTTTATCAACAAGATACATAGAAGTCATATCTATCTTCTGAAATTCTGGAACAGCAACTATAGAAGAATATTTTTCACACTTTTTAATCCATCCTCTTAGATTGGTGCCATCAAAATTCTGAAGCTCAACTTTAGGTCTAAGAATAAAACTATTCTGTCCAATATTTCTTTCTGTTATAGTAGTTTCTTTGGACCTAGAATAATCACCCTCTTTTCTTAATTTCTCTTCTGATTTAAGTACTGGTTCAAAAACAGGCTTGGAGGCTAATACTCCAGGAGCAGTGGGATTAAATGAGTATTTTTCATGCTCACTAATCACAGTCACTAACAAAGGTTTTTTACTACCATCACCAGGAAAAGGAGTATTGGTTACCTGAGGATTGATGGTGGGTAAGGGCGATTCAAGGTTATCGGCTGTCTTCGAAAGTAATTGTAAGATCCGTTGCAAATAACCTCTGTTCTCAACCGTTGCAGATTCTAACGCTGATACTCTGTCTTCCAAACTTAACTGTGGATTCGTTGTTTCATCCTTTCTTTCAATTGATTGCTCAGTTGTCTCCAAAAGTTTATCATTGTTCGTCATTTTTGAAGCTTTTTTTGATTTACCCAGTTTGAAAGTGAAAAAAAATTACGATATGTGGATCAAAAAGATGGCTCTCGATACCAATTGTAATGACCCGAGATAGAATTTAGATTAAGAAAGAAGAAGAAGGAAGAATTTCAGAAGTGTAGAGAGGAAATTTCAGAGGAATAGAAGAAGATAAAACAATAGACTTTTTCATTAAACATTTCCATTAGAAGGTGGTTTGTGATGGCCAGAACTCGTAGGTGCATCGGAAGATATCTTCTGCTGCTTCTTGCTAATTTCTTCCTCAGGAAAGGTAATGCGTGAAAACACACTTGGCTTTGACTTCTTATCAGTTCCTGATGTGGTTGTCATGGAAGTTAATTTCGGTGCTGCTTCAGGTGCAAGCTTGGAAGACTCAGAGCGATGATGATGATAGCGATCACGGTCACGACCGTGGTCATGGTCATCATAGTTACGGTCATAATCACGTTCAAGGTCATGATGCTGGTCAGCTTTCCTCTTTGCAGGGCGGGAAGGGGCTTCATAGTTCCGTGAGGAATGTTCTGGTGAGGCCTTCTCTGATTGGGGCCGAAGATGCTCGCGGCGATGTTCTCCGTCTGACATTTGTGGATTAGGCTTAGATTTTGACTTCAATGATGGAACATCAGCACTGCTGCTCACTTCCCTAACAAATTCCTAACCTCTAGACAATTCCCTTCCAGCTCGTCTCTCACTTTCACGCTTCCTCCTCAAAGCAGCTTGCCTAGTCTCAAATTCCTCTCTGCTCATGATAGGTGGGGCAACATTCATACCATTCCAAAATCCGCAAGATCTTTGGATCAATTCCTTCATTAGGGCCTGCATAGAATCAATTCCTTCATTAGGGCCTGCATACAAGCAGCATCTTCAATTTCTTCATCGATTTCCAATTCTTTTCCTTTATTTCTTGTCTTCACTTCACCCATGTACATGACAGACTTACCCATGATATAATTCTCATTTAACCACTCACTACCTATTTATATGGTAGTAAAAAAAAATAAAGATTCACTCTTAAAAAAATAACATAAAAATTATAAAAATTAATTGATAATTTTTTAGTGGTTAGAGATCATAAATAACGTGATAGAATCGGTTTATAAAATAATTTTTCTGATTTTAAGTTTCTATGAGATAGTTTCTCTCAATAAACTAAAAATAGAATGGAATTGTAACCTTAAATATAAGGTTTAAAATAAAATTAATTGTTTAAATTATACTTTTTATTTTATTTTAGGTGTTTATTATTTTTTAAAATGACCATCTAATATTTTTTTTATCATTGACGACCTTTAAAAATTATTAACTAATTAAAAAATAACACTTGACATGTGTTTTTATTTAAAAGGAAGGTAAAAATTTTAAAGAGGACAAACTTCGTTAAAAACTTCATATAAAACTAACATTAAACAAGGATCAAACCATGTTTTTATTTCTTTTATTAGTTAATTATTTTTTTGGTTATCAAGGCAGGCAAACGTAGATGTGTGTTCGATTAATTCGATCGGTGATTGAACTGAATTAATTAAAAATTTAATTGTTAATCAAACCAAATTACCTTTAACCGAATTAACCGAACCAAAATTATTTTGGTTAATTAGTAGAATTAACTAAAATTTATTATAAATTTTGATTAAATTACACAATAGGTCACTAAATTATGCTAAAATAATTTTTGAGTCACTAAACTTTTATTTTATACTAATTTAATAAAAAAATAGTGACCATTTTATAATATAAAATATTTAATGAACACTTTATAATTTTCTAAAATTCAAATGACTAAAAATAAAAAAATATATATTATATTTAATATATAATATTTTCGGTTAATTAATCGATTTTGAACCGAATTAACCGATAATTTTCAAAAAAAATTAACCGTTAATCGAATTTATTAAAAATTAAACAATCAAATTAATCGAAATAATTTTTGTTCGGTCGATTAATTCGGTTAAAACCGAATAATACACACCCCTAAACAAATGAAAAGGTTGGGGTTAGGACATATGCACAAAGACACTTAATATTTAGCTTTTTTTTAACCTAAAACTTGATAAAAAGATGAGTTTTTAAATAATACCAAAAATGTTTGATTGCGAGAAAAGAAAGAAAAAAAACAGGTAATAAGTAAATAAATACAAGTGAGTAACTTGGATTAATTGACCATCAATATTTTTATTAATACTAAATAAATATTTATTTTTTAAATAAAAGATTCTATATTTAATATCATATAAACCTAGGTAATCTTTTTGGACCGAACAAGGATAAGTGATTACTTAAAAGAAAAGAAATATTCCCTCTTCTTTTTAGGAAGAAAGAAAGGAGTGCCGGGGCAAATTCAGGTTTCTTTATACCTAATTTTAACGTTTATATAACAAGTAATATGAATTTAAGCAAACTTGTCCAATAATTTAATTATACTTCATGGACCAACTTTTAAAAATAAATATATATATGCACTGACGGATGCACCCTTTAAATAGGGTGGACCCGTGCCCACCCTGAACTTTTCAAAGTTCATATATTTACCCTTAATTTTTTTTAATTTTTATGAATTGACCCTTAAGTTTTTGTAATATTTAAACTTTGTGCCCACCCTGAGATTTTTAAATTTCATATGTGCCCACCCTCAAATGAATTTCTAGATCCGCCACTGCATATATGTTGAGAAAATGAACATATATCGCTTCATTTAATTCAACAAATTTGACAATTTTTTTCAAAAGATTTTCATAAGTATATTTTAGTTACGTATCATTTTGACCCTAACTTATGTTTTCAAACTCGTTTTAAGTTCTTATCTAAATCAAGTCTTCCTAAATGGGACATCTTTATTGTGGGGATTATAATTATCGTTTTGAATGAATAAGATAATACGTTGAGCATACTATAAACTTAGTATGAGGCCTGACATCATATATCCTCAAGACCGTACACTCGATGTGAAACTCAATTTTATACAACCTTATATCATGTACCCATAATCTCTAACCGAGTATTAACATATGTGGTCTAGAGTTACACAATATCGAAACACACATTCAAACCAGTTAATTATTACGGTGTTTTTTAACACATGATTTTTTTTGATTCAACTACAGTGGTTACAATAATATCTGTTTTAGAGTATAATCTCAACCATTAAACATTGATCGCTCAATCACTATATTGATATTACTGGTGCTCGAACCCGTGACATCTAAGAACAACAACCGTTCTTTTAACCGATCAGGTTAAATGATATTGTAGAAAAAAATTGAGATCCAAGTAAAAATACTTAAATCCGATTATTTGTACAATTAGTCCATTACTTTTAAAAGTTAACATCTAATAAATTTGAACTCCAATTCTTAATATCAATACAATAAAAAAATATATATAATATTGGCCATTTAAACCCTTTTAAGGATAATGATATTTTACTTAAAAATAAATATTATAGAGTTTTATCATTTTAGTATTTATTTTTGGCATAAAGATATAATTTTAACCATTAAAGTTACAATTTTGGATATTTTTGGTCCTTATTTTATTTTGTCGAATTTTTTTCTCAACCTATATTTTTGTCAATCCATTTATTTTTTAACTAAATTGTTGAATAGATTATTAAATAATTAATGATATTAATACGATATATATAATAAATTTTAAATGATATAACATTTAACTTATTATATACTTATACATAGAATATATTTTTATTTTAATTTAAATAATTAAAATTCAAATAAAATATTAAAATTAAATTATCTTAACTCTGAGAATTTTTTTAATTAATAAATTATTAATTTATCGATATATTACTATCTCTCTAAATTAATAAAAACTTATAATCTCAAGAGTTTTAATTTATAGAAATTTTATTGTATCAAATAAACCTAACTTTTACAAAGAAAAAGTGAAAATCGAAGCCTCCCTGCTTCCAGCCGCCAGGAACGGCACATTGTCCTTGGCCTTTTTCGATTATTTGCTTTGGAAAGAGAAAGTGAGGGTAAAAATGGGTTCTTTCCTTTCAAGCATCGTAGGCGATTCCGATTCAATTCCAGAAGATTCATCATCTTCATCCGAGCCTTCGAGGGTTCTAGCTTTCCATTCATCTCCCAGATGGCAGCTTCATTTCAACTCGGTCAAAGAGACCCCAAAGCTTGTACCTCTCTCTCAATCCAAACTTTTCTTCCATTTGGGGGGATTTTGATTGTTGTTTTGATAATTATATGAAAGATCTGAATCTGTTTTTTTTTTCTTCCAGATGGTCATAGATTTCTCAGCTTCCTGGTGTGGGCCATGTAAATTCATGGAACCTGTTCTGAATGATATGGCTGCCAGGTTCACTGAAGTTGAGTTTGTAAAAATTGATGTTGATGAACTACCTGTATGTATTCTACCCTTTCTTTATACAAATATATATGATTTATACAGTATTTACTTATAATTAAATTGTTTAAAGTGCATGTAGTTTACAGTAGGATTATGGGAAAAATTATGATGGCCTGTTAGAAACTTTAGAAAGCTTTTGGTACCATATCATTCTTTGTATTGAAAAGGGCCTTTGAAGTGGTTAAGTTGGGAGAAGATTTTCTGTTCATAGTCTCTAAACTTGTAATGCCGGTCAAAAGGATATCCTACAAATTTTAGAGGTTGTGGGAAGGGAATAATCAAACTGCATTGAGCTCAATTCGTAAGAAGGTCGAATTAATCCAAAATTCAAGGCTTGAGATTCGAGATAAAGATCAAGCTGTTGGAGCTTGGTCGATTAAGCATTCCTTATAAAAATGAGCTTAGTTCTGCTGATTGACTTAAAATGCAATTGTTTATGTTTGAGCTCAAGCTCAAGCTCGAATTGATGCCTTTCGACATTTATTAGTTAAACCAAAATCAAATATTTTCAAGTTGAATATAAGTTGCTTGTGAGCCCTGATACAATATTTAGATTTTATATATATTTATTTATTCTTTTGTTTTTTATTGTTGATTCTTTTTTTGGTTGGTGGTATTTAGGATGTAGCACAGGAATATGGGGTTCAGGCCATGCCAACTTTTGTGTTGCTAAAGAAAGGGAAAGAAGTGGATAGGTTGGTTGGGTCCCAAAAGAATGATCTTGAGAAGAAGATTGCTAAACATAAGACTCTGCAAGCTGCTACTTGAATTTCCGGTTTGTATCTTTTTCCTCCATTAATAACATTGAATGTGATTTTCCTGGATGTGATTCTAAGACAATGTTTCAAACTCTTTGTTGTGGAACAATGATCATTGATTATCCATGGTTTGATGCCTTTCATCTTCTTTCTGTTGCCTCGAAATCCTTCTTTTAAGAGTTTCTTTACTGTTAACATCTCTAATCCGTGTAGTATCATTTCCTTGTGATTTTCTCTATCATTCATTGTCTCAAATGTTGGACAACATACCATCTTATTTCTTAGTAGTAAAGGTATAATTTATCATAGATAATGGTCTCGATTCGAGAGTTACATGTCGATTATATTGCCTGAAACCATGTGTCTTTGTTAGGATCTTCACACATCAGTACTGAAAGTACTTCATTTGTTTTTATGAAGGCTGAAACTGCACATTGTTGAAGGGGGAATCAATAGTCAATCAAAGACATTTCATCCATATTTAACTTTTATAGCTGTCAGTTTCGGAATTAAACGAGTGATCCCAGTAAAAAAGATGATGTTTATTTTAGGAGATTTTTGTTCGAGTAGCTTTGTCTGTAAGTTTTGTCAGCTAAACAGTATGGTTAATATACCATAAACACCCCTAAAAGCAATCTCATAGGAGGAAGACAATAAAATTTGAAACCACATTATATTAAAATTGTATCTGTTTCCTCTATTACATTAGAGTTTTAATTTAATCTGTTTTTCCTTGGGTTTTGTTTTAGCCCCTTGTTCTTGGTTCCATTGTATTTCCTTTATGCTTAAGAATTTTTTTGTTATGAAAATAAAAAGAATTTTGTTAAATTTTGGTTCCATTGTATTCGATTAATTGATTGATTAAGTGCATCAAATTTTATAAAGGTTTAATATGTGAGTGATTCTCTCAACTTAATTTTCTACATCGATAACTTTAAATTCAAACATTGATCTTGATACCTAATGTTTTATCCTGTTAAACCAATTATTTGTTGGTTAAAAAGTTTAAAAAATTGAAGAATTGATTTGATTTTTTAATGAATTTAAATATATAATTTATTTTAAATTTAGAATTAAAAGGGTGAAAGTAGGGGTGTATATGGTTCAGTTTTGGTTTAAATTGATAAGTTATTTTAGTAATAAAAAGTTTTATATTTTGTTTTGATAAAATAAACTTTTAAATATTAAAAGGTAAAATTTTAAAATGTTTTCTTTTATAAATATTTATTAAAAATTTATTTTTTAAATAAAAATTAATAATTAAAAATACATCTATAGTATTTTAAACATAAAATACTTATTTTTATAAGTAAAAATAAATTCAAATTAAATAAAAATAAATAAATTTAATTCAATTAGGTTTAATTAACCACAATTCGTAAACTTATAAACCATAAATTATCTAAACGCCTCGGTTCAAATTAATTTTTGATTTTAGAATTAATCATGCTCAACCTTTAAGTAAAACTATATAAACTCGTGGAGATTACATTCCTACGAAATTTTTAAAGTTAAAAAAATTATAATAAAATTACTTTTTGAAATCTCGAAATATAAAATTCACTGTTAGTAAGTTTATATATTTTTTTTAAAAAATGACCCCTAAACAAATAATATTAAGTGGATGAAGCCCTACCCCATTACTGTTCGCCTTTAGTGTTAGCTTATTTAGTATATATACACGTGAATCATATGAGTACAAGTATATGTTTTTATAAGTCATACATATTAAAATTATTTATGAAAAATATAAAATATTTTATATAATATTAAATTGAAATTTTATTAATAGATATAAGGACTGTATAAAAGAAAAAAAGAATTGCTTCCAATATTTATTTTCAAATCCATCTTTTGATTTATTCCTTTGAAAAATAAACTTATGCCCTTTTAATCGAGGAAGCGAGACAAAATATAAATATTTTAAAATAAAAAATATTTATAAATAAATCAAATTAAAAAAAATTAAATATGGGCTCAATTATAGAACAGGAAGCCAGTTTTCTTTTATTCCAAAAACACCTCCATTGTTTTTTCTCAGGACTTGTTCTATATGAACACCTTCATATTAGACAAAGATGGCCATAAATTACTGACTGTTAAGAAAGAACATGTCAGCATGAACTTTCCAACCCATGCCAACGATTTACTACTTGTATCCCCAGATCAAAAACATGTAATGAAATCAAAAAGAGCCAGGGGATAAGCATAAACTCAATGCTGAGGTTGGCCAGCAGTAGGCTTCGGTGACCGGTAAAGATGGTTATTATGATACGGGGAGATTTGCGGACCATTTGGAGGGAGGGGGCTTCTTGCAAGTTGTCGGTTCCTTGTTGACAAACTCGCCGGCACTCTATTTCCGGTTCTAGATTTTGAAGTTGATGCCATTCGTTCGATTTGTATGGCTTGGAACTGAGAAGAAGAGCAAGCCATATCCTTGAGATTTGGAAGTGGCTTTAAGGCTTCAACAACTTCACTCATCAAGGGTCTGGCTTTTGGATCACGGCTAAGGCAATGGGTCGCCAATTGAATAGCTTTTTGAGCACCTTTTATGGAGAACTGTCCTTCAAGACGGGGATCAAGAAGACGATAAAATCTTTGTCTCTCAGCGAGGTAGGGACGAGCCCATTCCACCAGGTTATGCTCCCCATTCGGTCGATTTTTGTCCATGGATCTTCGGCCAGTCAACATCTCAAGGAGAACCACCCCAAAGCTATAGACGTCACTTTTCGAAGTAAGATGCCCTGAAAAAATATGGCCCTCGTTACCTTAAAATGCTTCTTATTTCATTCTACAAGGGAAAACGGACCCTAGTTGCATATTCAGCTCATAAAATCTTATAATCTAGTTAATGCTTACAAGACCAACAAGTTGACATAATGATATCAATATTTGTCAAATCATCTTCAAAAAAGTTGAACCCGATGTACCTGTCATAACATACTCCGGTGCTGCATAGCCATAGGTTCCCATCACACGAGTAGATACATGAGTCTTGTCTCCTTCCGGACCATCCTTCGCAAGTCCAAAGTCGGAAAGTTTGGCATTATAATCCTGGACAAGATTTCCAAATATTTCAGAGATTGATGATACAAGTTAAAAAGCATTGAAATATTTTTATACCATATTAGTCACACACCACATCTAACAGTATATTTGATGTTTTAAAGTCCCGATATATTACTGGCCGTTCAGCTTCCTCGTGAAGAAAAGCAAGACCCTTCGCAGCACCGAGTGCAATTTTCATTCGGGTGGACCAAGGAAGTGGCATAGACCCTGATAAAATGAATGGCATTAAATAAATCTGAGCAAACCAATCACTATTTCACTAGACAGCTTTGAATAGTGAACCAAAATACTATGTTACAAAAAAAAGCTTTTATATCTCTATGTTAGCGAGGACTGAAACCGTTATTCTTTCTTAGTGTTTGAAAATGAGATCAAAACGTCTTGAACACAGTACCATGTTCAGTTAATTTGAGGGGCAACAAACTAAAGATACCAAAAAAATGCCAGTACGAATCGTTTTGGCCCTATTGTCTGATATAAATAAAGCTCGTTTCTTTCGGATGCTCGAGTATTTCCTATGTAAGTTTAGACTATACAGTTGGCTACCGGCTTAGTTAGGTAGAACCTTTACCAATTGTGGGCAGACAAGCAAGGAAGGTTGATAAATCTCTAACTCTCAATTAGTGAGTTTAATTACATACTTCGAAAAAGATGATTCTCCAAGCTTCCTCGAGGCATAAACTCGTAGACAAGAAGCCTTTGATCATCCTCGATGCAATAACCAATCAACTTGACCAAATTAGAATGGAGGAGATCACCGAGATAATTAACTTCAGCCTGCCACATACAAAAGAGACCAAAGCATAATTCAAGCCCGTGTTAATAAAAGATGCTAATTATGATTTTAAGCATTAGTAAATACTAAAATACAGAAACAAAATTCTTACAAGCCATTCTCTATGGCCCTGAAGTCCGTCATGGTTAAGGGTTTTGACTGCCACGGGCAACCCTGTGCCTGGTTTTACCGGAGCAGTTCCATTCTCATTGATCCAGCCTTTGAATACACAACCAAACCCACCTTCACCAAGAAGAGTCTCAGGTCTAAAACTCCTTGTTGCTAACTTAAGCTCGTTAAAAGAGAATTTTCTAAGCCGATAAGAAACTTTAAGCTCCTCGCTTAAGTTTGGAGTTGATGGAGTGCTTTCAGCATTGGTAGTAGTAGAAGATGTCACAATAGGAACAACTGGTTGACCTCTGCTGGTGTCATTTGACTTAATTGTGGTGTCATTTGACTCGTTCGTTGATTTACTTTCAGCTGATTTCCCTAAAACAGTGAAAATTAGATCATCTGGGTCATAAACAAGTGGATTTATAGACATCACACAGATTTTCACACACAAACATAGTCTTTCAAAATGTTTATAAACCGAGACAACTAATCGTAATAAGAAAGAAACAGAGAAACCCTAGTGTCTTATCACGTTATACACCTCCAAAACTAGGGGGAAACGTGAGAGGCTGACCACGTGGCTGAAAACACAAGGTCGTCATCAATCACACTCGCATTTCATTATGCGTTAGACGACAAATAATAATCTACAAGGCGACAATCTAGGTGACCATAAAGTAGAAGCAAATTAGACAGTTGGTGAATAATCACTGCAATAGTAGTACAGCAATAGATTCAGATCAATATCAAGTTGAAACGGACATAGAACCAAATCGATCAACAACAAACGATTCATTGAACATACACGTGGCAGAAAACGCATATAGTAAACATATCAATGCGTTATTACAAGGCCGAACGACAGACAAAAACAACATTATGCATTAGAAGACAAATAAGAAACTACAAGGTGGTAATCCTAAAGAATATAAAGTTCAAGCGAAATGCATAACAAGAAAGTAATCATTGCAAAGTAGTACAAGAAGAGAAATCGGTAGATATCAACACTGAAACGGACAAAATATCATTGTTAAAGCATAAACCAAATCGAGCAACGGTATATCCACATCAAACATGTGATAAATGCATACAGTTTAACATATCAACTTTCATTTAGAAATCCAAATCATGGACAAAACAAAAACTAATCAGATAAGCCTAAGCAAAGCCAATTACTAGTAAGAAGATCAATAGATTTCACTTCTTCATTTGAATCTCTCATTGCCAAATAATGAATCAATAGCTAACAAAGACTATAATCAATCAACCAAAACAAAGAAGCTACAGAAACAGTGATACCATACCATAAAATCAATTGACATTTGCTATATGGATTGCAGACATTATATAATCAATCAATAGATTTCACTTTAGTGTTAAGATACCTATTTCTCAAATAATCAGTCAATACCTAACAAGGAATATAATCAATGGACGAAAACAAAGAAACTACTAAAATAGTGAGAGAAAAACCAAGAAATGAATTAAATTTATATACCATATGGAGTGCTGGTTCCACTAACAGAACCCTCCATTTTGGTACTTGGAGAAAGACAACTTCCCATAAACCTAAACTTAAACCAACACCCAGGCTCACTATCTTCATTGTCTTTCTTCTTTTTTCCTTTTGGTTTCTCAACATTCAAAGCTCCCATCTGGATATCACCTGGAACTAATCCCATTTTGCAAGTAATCAGTACACTAGATTCCCTTGTCTAAATAACACTTCATTTCACCATAAAACACCCAAAATCATCAGTTTTCCCCTCCTTTTCAAAATACATTAATAATTAAAATCTGCCAAATGAAGAGAAAAACCATAGAATTCCCATTAAAACAAATACCCTTTTTATTTTAAACTGAAAAAAGACTTAATTCCAAGAAAAAGAACAGCACAAAATGACATAAACCCAGATTGGAAAATAGATCATAAAATAAATGGCATTCAAAGAGGAGGACATGCAACGCAAGAAATCAACTCAAAAGAGTAAGCCATAGCTAATACAAAGAAGACTGTGAAACTTCAAAACAAAGATAAAATCCTAGAGAAGAAACCCAGAATGTAAACAGTAAAGAACATGAATTAAATAACCCCAGATTCTTCAGTTTAACTTTAACACCAAACACCAAACATCCAACTCAAATTTTGTTCAAAACTGTTACAAACAACACAAACAGACAAAACCAAAAGCAAGGCAAAGAGTTTAAATTTTCCATTTTTTTCAAAGCAGGGAAAGTAATGCAGCATTTGAGAAATGGAAAAACTTTGAAAGCTACAAATGAAAGACAAGAACAGAAAAAAAAAGTTGGGAAAAGAGAAAAGAGGGGTATTTTCGCGTGAAAAGGAGTGAGAGTTTGTGTGTGATTTTGTAATTGTTAGAGAAAACTAAGTTTAAATTAACACAAAAAGGAAATATATAATAAAAAACAATAATTTGGTTGGGTTTGAGTTATCTTGTTCCAATGCAGGCTAGTAACGTTTGCTTTTTTTGTTTTGTTTTGTCTTGTAGTTGTAAATACTGAGTATTTTTTTATATTTTTATTTAAAAGTTAAATTTTAAATTTTATTTTAATTTTTTATATTTTAAATTTTATACCTTAAAAATATATCTTAATTTAAAGTGAAATATTAATAAAGATACAATAATAGAATAAACGATAGTCGAAATTAATCGACCATATCCCAGAAAAAATCCTCATATTCGAGAAAAATTTTAAAATATATATTATTTTGAGAAAGGAATTGGATTTAAATCTTGTCTTTCAAGGCCCAAATTAATCAACCATACCCCAGAAAAAATCCTCATATTCGACTCTTTTAATTAGTAGGAATGAACAAAAATCATTAGTCTATTTTCGGTTTTTTATGTTTAATATAAAAAATTAATTTTAAATTTTAAATCTAAAAAAAATGATATTATACAACTAATATTTTAAATTCTAATTCTAAATCTTAATCCTAAACCTCATTTATTAGTATTAATCTCTATTCAATAGTAATAATAGTTCTATGCTATTTTTGTACAACAATTATTTAATTTGCAGTATTTGGAAGAAAAAAAAAACAATTACCCAGTTCTGATTTTTTACCTGAAATTGATTTAGGTGGAACCGAGATTGGATCCAAAATTTAGGTATCGATCGTAAACGATGCGCAGTATATCTTGATTTTTTAGACTCGATATCTAGTGGGTACCCAATAGAACCGAAACCAATACTAAATACCCGATATTGATTTTTTTGTTTTGTGATAGATAATGTTCTTTTGTTAATTTTTATGTATTAATAATAGGAGTATGACTTATTTTAAAACTTTACTTTTCAAACTTACAATATTCGAATTTTATTATTAATATTATTATTGATAGTTGAATTTTGTTCACATATTGCTTAATTTTTTAAATAATAAATCAATTGACCAGGTACCCAATATTAGTATCGGTCCTACTAGCAATGAGACTGGTTCCTAAAATTTAGGACTCGATGTGATCCAAACCGGGACTAGTTCCAATTTTCGGGAACCATTGGTTACCGAAATCAAAACCAATTCTAATCAAATTATACGGATATCCAGCCTTACCCACCCCTTGAAACCATGTACACTAAGAAAACTAAGTAACCGGTGGTTACCAACCCCTCACATTCATGAACTTTATAGGATAATTAGACGTTAGGAGAATGAAACTCTGTCGTTTTAGACCTTGTATTTTCAAGAACCTCTCAAGCATAAAAGACATGTTCTGATACAATGTTTCTTCTTTATTGAGACTGAAGTTCAAAACCCGAACAAAAACTCTAGGAATTCTATGACATGTTAATTGTATCGAAGATTACACTTTTTTTAAAAAAAATTCATATGATAAACATCAAACAACTTATAGTATACACTTTTTTTGAAATAGGTGTCTAATGTTTTTTTTTCCTGAAATAAGTGCCTAAACTATATATTTTTTCTGACATAGGTGCCTAATGTATTTTTTGGCTGACATAGGTGCCTAAAGTTTTATTCCCTTATTGTTTTAAGGTAACATTGTTAAAAGAAAATTGTTTAATTTATAAATAAATACCTAAACTATATATATTTTTTTCTAAAATAGGTGTCTAATGTATTTTTTATATTTCTTATAAGATATAAAATTATTTATATCAACGTTTTAATCTATTAAATTACTTATTATAATTGATTAATAATTTATTTAAATTTAAATTATTTTATTCAAGGCCTTATTTTTTAAAAAAATATTTTATTTATTAATTTTATCTCACTTTTAAATATTTATGTTTTGTTCTCAATCCAATTTCATCTCATAGTATCACAATAGTCCTACACAACTTCAAGTAGTATAAACAAATTTCCACCGTTGCTCTTTCCCCGACTTGACCAGTAACTGTAAGTAACTCAAGCTCAAGGTTTCACAACGACCTTCATGTAATTATCCCACATTCAAACAGATTTTTTTCATCATTGACACCTATTTTCCATCGATTCTACAATCATACGATGCAACAAATATTTAATCCGCAACAACGAAACTGGATCGAAAACAAAACATAAATATTTAAAAGTGAAATAAAATTAATTAATAAATTGTTTTAAAAAAAAGGATAAAATAATTTAAATTTAAATAAATTATTAATCAATTATAATAAATAATTTAATAGATTAAAACGTTGATATAAATAATTTTATATCTTATAAGAAATATAAATTACTTATAAGAAAAAAATTAAACATTTATTTTAATAAAAAATACATTAAACACTTATTTTAGAAAAAATGTATAGTTTAGGTACTTATTTATAAATTAAACAATTTTCTTTTAATAGTGTTACCTTAAAACACTAAGGGAATAAAACTTTAGGCACTTATTTCAGCCAAAAAATACATTAGGCACCTATCTCAGAAAAAATATATAGTTTAGGCACTTATTTCAACCAAAAAAACATTAGACACTTATTTCAGAAAAGATATATATTTTGGGCACTTATTACTGAGTTAAGCCTAATAATAATTAATAATCGAACTTTCATCGAAATTTAAAATTCTTTAATCATGAATTTCGCATGTTAATCAACAATTAGAGATTATCATTCTCGTAATCACCAATTTATAGTGCAATAGAACTCAAATTCATTTCTCAAATAATTCAATATATCTTGTTTTCACTAAGCATAAGTATTAATATATCCAAAATACGTCCTTTCTCAATAACATAAATTAGATACCCAATTAACATGAATTTTTGCATGTTTAACTAAATTAAAACACCCATCACCTTTCTCGGTTTTAAAATCTAAGACCACCAATGGATACTCTATGCTTCAGATACCAAGTAGAACGTAACATAGGTCTGAGCAGAGATGAAACATAAATAGGTCGGTAAGTAAAGCCAGAGCCGTTTCTGAAATTTTAATGGTTTAAGAGTAAACTTAAAAATTAGAGTTTTAACACATACATATATTTTGCTATTACAAATATATAAATATATATTTTTACAAATGTACGTATAATGTAACCAATTTTGTTGATAGGACACGAGCGCATCACGCAATTTGTCAATGTACGTCACTATCTTGTAGGTAGAGGCCACAAACGGAGTGTCCAAGTTTGATTTAGATTATTTTGTGTTTGATTATATTTAGTTTTGATTTAGATCGATAATAATTAGATTATATTAGGTCGGTTAATTTTTAATATGATTAATGTATGATCAATTGATTTCAATTCAAGTTAATATCAGATCACCTTTGAATTAATCGTTCGGTTTGTTAGGTTTTTAGATTGAATCAGATTTTATACCTATATATATAATTTTTTATGAGTTGTATAATAGTTCATATTCTACAAAATAATCTAAATCAGATTTTACACCTATATATATGATTTTTTTGTTAGGGTTTTAGGGTTTTTTTATGAGTTATATATATAATTTTTTTTATGAGTTGTTAGGTTTTCATATTCCTTCTTTCTTTTAATATTTTAATTTATTTTGAGTTTTCTTTGGTTTAGATTGCTTTCTGTTCAGGTAAAATTGATTTTGTTGAAAATCAATTTTCATTATTTTGATTAAATTAAAATTCAAATCAATTTTGGTTTAATTTATTTTAATTTTTTTTATAAAATTTGAATCAATATTTTGAGACTAATATCAAATCTCGAATTAAACAAATTGATTAAAATTTCATATCTTGAGTTAAAGTTTAGGACATACTTGTAGGCTACATTGTTGAGGGAAACAAAAAATGCACCTTATTCATGGAACAATGCATAGGACCTTACTAGACATTTGACATGTAACTTGTTGGGATTTTATAATTTCTATTTTATGATTCAAATTTTATTTGAAAATTTTTTGAATTTTGTTGAGTTTATGAAATTCGAGTTAGACCGAATTTTTGAGTTTTTATACAAATTTAATTATTTATAAGATAATACATATTAATTTAAATTTAAACGACTTTCTATATACATACACGATATTCATATATATATATATATATATAATCACACGTGATATATTATATTAGACAAAATTGATAGACTCGAGTTGAACTTAAAAATTAGTCAACTAATTACTAAAAATTTTGAGTTATTTTAAATTTTATTTTATAATTTGGGAGTACAACCAAAAGAGTCAATTTTTTGAAGACTATTGAGCTTTTGAAGACTATTGTCGCCATCGACTCGACTGTTAGTATCCTCGATCACAAAAGTCTGATATATTGGGAGTACCACTAAAAGAGTATCGTGATTAGTTTTTTTGGTCGAGAGAATTTCACGTTTATAACATTCAAATAATTTTTAGTGGGTACAATTACACCTACAACACCTTTTAAGTCCCATCTCTAAAGACGGTATAACATTTAAATAATTTTTAGGATGAACACATATATTAACCGTATAATATCTATTGTATTCGGGTGGATTACAAATGAAATTCAGAAAGGATGAGTATAGTTAGTAAATTAAATCATTAAAATAAGAACATATTTTTCAGGTAAACTTGCCCACCCGACAGGAATGTATCCCTAAATTAGAAGCATGAAAGAGAGAACCGTAGGTCACATGGTATATCCAACAGATAGGGGTTGCACATGCACCAGTTATTTTTATTTCATGGCCTGTTACAGTATTTGTGGTGAAGATTATCCTGACATGACAGAGCTGGGAAAACCCATACAAATATATCACAAGTTCACTAAAATTGTACTATTTCAGAGCCAACCAATCCTCCATAATAATGTTGAATTAATCCAATGCATTCAATTCTATACACCAACAACAAGAATCTGAAGTTGACATGAACATTCCCAGATCTTCTTCGTCTCTGGATCAAACTGGTGTTACTTCAATGGGTATTTTGCTGCTCACACCAGGGCCAAAAACCCTGGGGATCATCAACTTCAGTGAACATATGACAAAACCCCTCTTCCTGAATCACTTGGTCAAGTTTAGTGCATGGGAGGTTCGTGCCTTGGAGAAGCTGAACCATGCTTGTTGGCCGCAGTGAGTCTTTGGTTCTCAAACACATTAACTACAGCAATATAACCGAATCATTAAAATATGATGACTGTGAACAACTTTTTTAATGTTGGATCAAGAACTTAGCCAAATAGAATCAATGGTGCTGTCAGGATTGACATGAGAACACAACAGTTTAACCTATGTTTTAGGGCGTAACAGGTTAAATTTTCATAAATCAGCCTTGTTTTCTGTTTTTTTATCAGACAACTCATGCAAACCAGCTACTTAAAACCTGATGAGAAAACGTTACCTCTGCATTAAGTTTGTTGTTTTGATCTTGAAGGGCATCAGTGTCAGCCTTGAGTGCATCAAACTGTTTCTTCAAAACATCATAGTCTTTCTCCAATTGCTTGGTCTTCCACCTGGCCCTCCTGTTCTGGAACCAGATGGCTACCTGCCTTGGTTTCAACCCTAAAGCCTTAGCCAGCTCCAATTTTCTGTCGGGTTCAAGCTTGTTACCCAACTCAAAACTCTTCTCCAGCGCCTTCACTTGTTCCAAGTTAAGCCTCTTCTTCTTCTTTTCACCAAGATGCGATCCATCATCAGACAATTCATCGTCCATATGTACTTCCTCGGACTTGTCAACGCCGGAGAAAGACACTGATCTCTTCATCATAAATGATGTTCCACCACCTAGAACCGAACAAAAAACACCCATTAAACAAAGAATATATATTATACATAGACAGATCGGAAAAGAGAAAGATGATACCATTAATGAGTTGTGGAGGACAGGAAGGGGAAGGGAGATGATTACTGTGATGATCTTCATGGGGTGGGAACATGAAAGCATGATGAGGGAAAGCCATATTTCAGTGATATCAACCTGAAAAATCATATATGAATTATGAGATGCTATGGAGATTATAAGAAGAGGACAGTGATGGGGATTCAGACAGCGATTTTTAGGTTGAGACCTGAAAGGGAGAGACACCCAGTGTAAGAACTGAAAAGTGAGGTTTGGATTTGTGTCATACTCATGTCTCACGTCTTGAGGGTTTCATGGACCCATCTTTTTCTCTAAAAACACCAGCACATGTTTTCATGACATTCCTAGTCCCCTTCAAATTCATCACGTAACCCTAGTAGCTACCTAGTCCTATATGTTCGAAAACATTTTTGCATTTTTTAATATAAATTACTTAAATTAAGTTCATTGAAGGAATTATGTTAAACAGGACATGGGAATTTAGACTTGAGTTTCAAATTCCTATTTCCTAGATTCATTCATATGTGAAATTTCAGTAGCCATGTGAGGTGAGGATTTGGAAACATGAAATTGCAGAATCCAAGGAAGAAAAAATAATAGAAATTTAGTATTAGATGCCTCATTATGATTAAGTGTCTTTGGCTTATATTTATAGTGTAGAATAAAAACTAGTCAGTTACGATGAAAACTAACAATTAAAATTTTAGTCATAAATTTATTTTTACAAATTTAGGTATTGATACTCAAAAGTGGGTATCAATATCCGTCAAAAAAAAAATCATTGCACATAAATATAGATACAAGACATTGTCGTATCGATACGAACAATTTTATATTGATAATAGTATATCGTACCAGTACCAATAGATTGTTTGTTACTTTAAATGCCTTTAAAAATATTTTTTTAGTCAAAGACACTTTAAAATAATTTTAAACATATTTTTTTTAAGTATTTTGACCTTTACAATATTTTTACAAATTTTTGTTTATAAACATTTTCATTAAAGTTATATAAAAATATCTTAATAATTTTCTCATATTGATATAACAAACTCATTTTAGAAAATATTTTTGAAATTTCTCTCATGCAAAAAATAATTTAAAAAATATTATTTTTAAAAAACTACTATTAGCATTTTTTTAAATTAAAAGTACTTTATTTCAATCCTCTATTCAACAAACATTTAGATTAGTAGATTTGATTAATTAAATTTTTAATTTAATTTAAACATTTAAATTTTATTTAAATAGTTATTTATAATGCATAAATAAAATATTAATCTTTTATTTTTTCTAAACTTTTTCCAATAAATTTAATTTTATTTATGCTAACTTAACATATTTTTTCTAGTAAAGAAAACTACCCTTGCCTCTAGGAGTATTTTCTCTTTCTTTTTTTTAAACTATACCAAAACTTTAAAATAATAATCTAAATAATAATTATAAACTCAAATTTAAATCTTTAATCTTAATGTCAATAATATAGGACTGCTTTGAGAAAACGATTGTAAGAAATGTGGATGTAAGACGATTTAATATTTTTCTCATTTTATTAATTCATTAAAATGATAATTTTCGAAAAGCAGTTCCTAAAAGATGATATAAAAAATATTAATTTACTCCCTTAAAATATTATACGAAAAATATTAAATCGATGATTTTTATTAATTAAAATCATATATAATGTAGTAAAATAACCATAATATAGTTTCCTCAATTAATGAGAGAATAATTTTAAACTAAGCGGATGTGATATTTTTTAATGATGCCATGTATTGTTTTACAACTTATTGATTTCATATTTATGTAATATATATATTTATAGCAATTATAATGATATGTTTACCTTTTCATTTTAATAACATTTTTTAACAAAACATCAAATTCATTGAAAATAAAAAATAAAAATATTTGTTCCGACATCCTAAAAATATATAAAAATCGAAATAAAAGATAAAAATAAACAAGAATGAAAAACAAACAAAATAAATAAATAAAATAGAGACACCAATAGAGACATAATTAAAAAATAGATAATTTGTAATTTTTTTTTACGTAGTGTGAGAATATTGGAGAGTTTTTTTTTTATTTAATTTTCTGTCATTTTTAAGGGGTAGGTCCTACAACATACATTTTAATTTAATTAGGCCTAGAACCATCCCTCACACGCATTTATATGGGAAATTTAGAGGTAGCCCTTTGAAATAAGGGTGGATCCATTGTTGCTAGAGTATTATTTGTTAAACAAAGAAAGCACTCTTAGGCTTCCTCACATGGCTTGTTCTTCCCCCATGTGCCTTTGTTTCCTCTCTTTCTAGTCTATTTTCCTTAACAAGTTTAGACTATAATCATCATTATCAAACTGAGAGCAACCAACCAATCATCCTAATTTTCTAAATCAAAACCTACTAAGTGGACCTATTTTGAGTTTGAAATTTCATATTTCATGCAATTGTAGGCCAGTAGGGGGAGGAGTAGGGTTGGTACGTACATCAATTTCAACTGTTATTTCATTCTCATTGACACACACTTTTATCTGATTTGAAACTTAGATGATTAAAAAGTTTCAAAGATATGAAGACAATGATTCTTTTTGTACACTACAATCTGTCATGGAGGAGCCTCGCCTATAGGAAACTGATGATAAAGGCACTTCAATGCCACAACAACCGAACAAGCACTAGATCTATCATCCGACCAAGGCTCCAACAAGCCTAACCGAAGACAGGACAACTAACCATCAATCTGGGACTATATGAATTTGTTCATGGACCATTCATTGGGGGCTCCTAGTGCAATAACAAGAGGGATACAGGCAAGGACTCCCCTAGGCAAAGGCCGGAAGGGAAATGCTTTTGCAAGCATATATGAAAATAATCTCTCTATGAAAGACCGGAGATTTCGCGTTATAAATGCCCTCTAAACGAATAGAAATATATCATAGGGATAATACATACGGACATACTTAAGCTTTGAATGAACCAAACATTCAACGAATCGTTTGTGAACCGTTCAACGAGAAATTTATTTATTTATTAAATTAACGCATATGAACAAGATTTTTTTTGTCATGACGTTCATTTAGGATGATGCAATTGTGACTCGGTGATCGTCCGTGCCATAAAACTAAAAGACACTGGGTTGAGGCAATCCATTCCTCTGGCTCTTCGCCCGTGAATAGAGGAAGCTCAACTTGGATCGATTTCGGAGGAAAAGGAAAGCTATCATCTGAGTCAAAGCAGGCCTTATCCTTACCCCGATTCATTGCACGGTCAGCCGTGAGGTCGCCTCCTGCAGACGTTGCAGCAGCTAATCCTAGTTGGGTGGAGATGTTCTAGAGTTGTCCGGCCAAGTCTTGGAGGGTCACTTGGGTGTTGGCGTTCCACTTATCCTGGTTAGCCACGTGGTTTTCCAGAGAGGTGAGAACTTGTTCACGGCGGGAAGTGGTGTCTTGAGGTGTGCGAATGGATTCCGTGTTACTCACCATGGTAAAAGCTCAATGAAAGCACCAATCGTTATGGATTTGGTTGTGACGAGCAGAAAGTAGCTAGAGAGAATAGAAGAAGATAGATTAGGGTTTTTCTCTCTGGCACCCCTGCGTATTTTCTGGGCGTTCATTGCAGCATGTTTCTCGTTGATATCCTCGGCGTTCTCTGCAGCATGGGCAGTGTAATAACCCATTTTCATTAATAATAACCAATATTACAACCCAAATTAAACCCATTATATTACAATATTAAACCTAGAAATTCATTACAAATAACCCAAATACCAGCCCATAACCGGTTAGCCCAACACCAAATATTACAACTCAAGACCCAAACAAAAATAACCCTAATCTAATTACCCTAACTAAACCCTAACCCTTCCAACCAAACCGGTCGTCGACCATCCAGCTTCTGCCTGCCAGCTGTCCGCGCGTGGCCACCACGCGCGGCTATTCGAATAGCGCGTGGTGGTCACGCGCTCTCTTATTCGATGAGGAGGCCGACCACCGCCCAGACCACATGAAGGGCCAGACTTCACCGGCCAACGTCCACTCAACCTGCAAAACAAGAGGAAAATTATTAGACCTATTTTAGATCTGAAAAATAGGATAAAAATGCTATTTTTTGTGTAAAATATAGTGTAAATCACGGGTATAAATACCCGTTCGAATGCATGTAAAATCGGTTAGAGACCGGAACCAAAAATCAATAAAAAAGAATACCATTCGAAGCAAAATCAGTCCAACATCATCGCAATATTCGAGTCAGTACAAGAGAGAATAGCAACAAAAAAATCGGAAGCAAAAAAGAAGCGGAAAAGGTAAAAAAAAAAGAACCCGAGTACTTATCTTTCAGATCTACGTTGCTAGGAGCTTTTTCTCGAAAAACCGAGTCCATAGACGAGTTCCCCTTGGTGAGACGCTTCGGAAAGTACCATTCTTTCTCCGTTTCGGTCGCTGGTGCGGCGGTCGACGCGGTGGCCGGCGGTGGTTGGTGGTGGTCCGACGCCGGATTCACAGAGGGGCAGAGAGCTCCCTTATCAGTTCTTTGAACTGGTTTGGGAAGAATGAAAACCGAATGAAAAAAAAAGAGGAAAAATGGGTATTTAAGTCACTCACAAAACGGCACCGTTTTGGTGCCGGTTCATCGGGCCCAAAACGGCGCCGTTTCATTACCGGGTACCCGTGGATCAGACCCGATACCGGACCCGTACCCGCGCATAACCCGGGAAAATGGAGAAATTACGCGCATGGTCCTTGAAGTCCCAGCGTGTTCCTATTTTGGCCTTCCAGTTTGCATTTGGTTCTATTTTGGCCACTGTTTTTGCAATTTAGTCATTCTTTTTTTTATTTCTCTCAATTTTAGCCTTATTATTATTATTATTATTTTCTTTCAATTTCGTCCTTGCTATATATTATTCAACCCAAAGGTTTTCTGATTTTGCAGCATAGTCCCTGGAAAATTATTTTTTTTCTATTTTCCTATTTTATTATTATTATTATTAAATGTTACTAACCATTTTTTTACAGATTCGATACCGGATTATATTTTCGATCGTATAAAATATTTTGTAACCGATAGGTGCCGGTTTCGGGCGTTGTAGGGGTGCTCATCCTTCCCTACACGTAACAGACTCCCGGATCCAACTCTGGTTCGCAGACTTAATATTTGGTGTTCCAATCGCACCGTAAAAAAAACAATTGGTGGCGACTCCCCGGACGAATTACGGTGATTACAGCTGGCGACTCCTCTGGGGACCATATTTTTGCGAGTCGAGCCGCAACATCGGTTACATTTTATTTAACGATCGAAAATATAAATTCGGTTAATTTATTTTATTTTATTTTATTTATTTATTTATTTTAAAATATTTTACTAACATTTTTTAAAAATCCTTTTCAGGTCCTTCATTCCATTAACCTCCAACCCGGGTTCCGTCCAAATTAAGTGGGAGCATGAAACCACTCTTTCGTGAGGTTACGCCTCCGTGTAGGATGGTGAATTGCTTTCGGGATATTTTTCCTTTTGTCTTCGTGAGACCTACGTCTCCGCATAGACTTAGAGAAACGTATCCCCCTGAATCGTGTTTATTATCCTTAGCAGGTAATAAATATCGTTCGGGTACCTTCTAGAACCACACTACATATAGTGAGCCCTAGAAGCCCACCTTTAGAGCCGTCATGCCGGACCTCTGCCCATTTAGAGAGTCACCCTATAAGTTTCTAGAAAAAGAGAGCGGGGGGTTTCTTTCTTTATTTATTTATGCCCTTTAATTTTCGCTATCTATTTCTCGTTTATTATTTCTGTTATTTACTTATCATGCCATTATCCATGCAACATGCATCATGTTTATTTCGTTTATTCTTTATTGGATTTGATACTAACGACATTTGTTTATCTTGTTTTGCTGCTTGTTTTCATGGAAATTTTTCTTAATAAAATAAAAAGGTATTGATAACAAGACAACTGTTAGAAAGGTTCAGCCATGGAGAACTGCTTTCTAAACAAGGTGGAAACCAACCTCCGCATTCGACGATGGTCAGAAGAAGCCCAATATCAGAAAGGGGACAGTATAATGGAAGGTGAAAGGACCGACCTCAGTGATTTTACACGCATTGCTTCGACACAAAATCAATTACAGGAATTAAAATATATATGGGATCAGTGGGATGATGATACTAAGAGTTTATTCTTCGCCAATTACGGGGACCTTCCGTACCTACTCGACGTCAGCATCGATAAAGCATTATTCCGAGCCCTGGCCCAATTCTGGAATCCCTCGTATAGCTGTTTTACGATGGGAGATGTTGATATCACACCGACGGTGGAGGAATATACCACCCTAATTCAATGCCCGAGATTCCAGCCAAACAAGGTGTATTTTAAACCGTCTGACTCACCTGTTTTCCAGAAAAAGGTTATTAAAACTGACCGGGAAAAATAAGCAATAGGCAAGGTCCCGAATCAAGGAAAATGAGAAAAACCAACTAGAATTCGGTATCCAGTCTCAAGAGCAGGAAGTGCAGAAGCTAAGAAAGGGCAAGAGTAGAGCGGAAGAAGACCTGAGTGACCTACAGAGAGGATATAAGAAGCTTCGGGAGGCATCAAAGTACGCAGACCTCAGAAGTTCGTTTGCAGACTGGAAGCTTGAAATCCGTGAAGAGAAAAGAAAGGCACGGTATTGGGAAAGCAAATTTAATGAAGCTCAGAGCCAACAGACACTCGATCAAGAATAATTGGCTCGAATTAGAAATGAAAATGTCGGCCTAAGAGGTCGGATCATCACTTTGGAAGAAAATCTGCAAAATTATCACCAGAGTTCGGCAGCTCAACTAGAAGTAAGCCGAGAAGAAAATGAGAGTTTGAAAAGACAAATCAGAGAAATAGAGTCAGCTATGCAGGCTTGCAGAGCCCAATTGAATTACATGGAAGAGCTACGTCAGTGGGATGAGCAGCAATGGAAAGCTCGGGTTAACGAAACGCAAGAACTGGTCCAGAACAAAGACCGTACAATGTCAGAGGCCTTAGTGCAAATCCGGGAAGTAGCCGAGTATTTACAGTCATTAGCAGTCCAGGCTGAAGTTCTTAGCCTGCAATTTGAAGCAGAATCGAACAAGGGCAGGAAGCTCGCATCACTCCTAAAGAAGATCAAGGTTTTGGGAATAAAGGCCAAACAGTATATGTAAAGTGCGACCAACCTTGTATATAGAAAGCCTTGTTCTAAAACGAGCTTCCTTTTCAAAGTTGTATTAAGATCAACACCTTTTTGTAAAATGTTTTGCAATGTTAATATAACGTATCGGTTTGCATAAACATTCCATCATTTTTAGTTGCATTCACGCATTGTCACATTTATTTTTATTGCTATGACCCTAATATTCCAGGATACTATCGATACAGTAATACTGGAACCTGATCAAATCCAACATCCACATTTTACCCGATTTAGATCCAAAAGGATGGAAGAAAGACTAGCCAAAATCGAACAAGCTTATGAGGAAATGAAGCGAGATATGGAAAACAAATTGGATAAAGCACAACAGGATACGCGTACTCATATTTCTCAAACTCAGGATGAATTGCTCGACAAGATTGCGCAGTTGTTGGCAAGAAAAAGGGCCAGAGAAAATGAAAGAAGTCGCTGTGGAACCAGGCGCAGTAGCTGAACACTCGGAGAGTCCTCTCCCTGCCCAAGGATCAGTTGAAATTCCCAAAGGACAGATCAGTCAGACTGAAACTCATCTTCAAGGGAAGTTGGTAATCCATAATCCCAATGATTACACAGTACCCGATTTCAATGAGATAGAGAAAGCCAGAATCGAGTTACCAAAGGAACTCGAGGATCGATGCAAACAGTTGGAAGACAAGTTTAAAGCAATGGAAAATGTCGACCCATTCCCTAGAATAGAGGCTAGGGAACTAAGCTTGGTACCTGATCTTGTGCTGCCCCCAAAATTCAAAATGCCGGATTTCGAGAAATACAACGGGACTACCTGCCCGGAGGCCCATCTAACTATGTACGTCAGACGCATGACCGGGTACATAGACAATGATTCCCTGTTAATACATTGCTTTCAAGACAGCCTAACAGGCTCAGCGGTAAGATGGTACAATCAGCTAAGCCGCTCCAGAATTAGTTCTTGGAAGGACTTGGCTCAGGCCTTCGTGCGTCAATATAGCCATGTAATTGACATAACCCCTGACCGGGTCACTCTTCAGAATATGAAGAAGAGACATGATGAAATCTTTCGACAATATGCACAGCGCTGGAGGGACGTAGCTGCGCAAGTCCAGCCACCACTATCGGAGAAGGAGACAGTAATGCTCTTTGTGGGGACGTTGAAAAAGCCTTTCCTTGGTAGAATTCTGGGAGGTGCAACAAAAGATTTCTCGGATATCATCATGAATGGTGAGATGATTGAACATGCCATTCGCAGTGGAAAACTCGAGGATGAGGAGTCGTCAAAGAAACCCTACTACAAGAAGAAGAACAATGAAGGTGGAGATACCGGCGTACATAACGTTAGTTATTCCAAGTCATCAACATGGCAACCCGAGGCCGTGTCATCAAGCGCGCAGAAACCAAAGCAAAATCAGAACCAGAAGACAGAAAGAGAATTCACGCCTATTCCGATATCATATGGTAAACTCTTTAAAAATCTGTACAATGCGCACGTCGTATCACCTTTCTATATGAAACCGATCCAGCCACCATACCCGAAGTGGTACAACCCGAATACTCAGTGCGAGTATCATGCTGGAGCAGTAGGACATTCGATTGAAGACTGTATTGGTTTTAAAAAACTTATTGAAAAGCTTATGCAGATTGGAGTGGTGCGGTTCGATGATTCTGCAGAAACCACCGAGACAGGTAATCCATTACCTAACCATACGGATCTCGGGGTGAACGCGATTGTGGATCAAAACAGCAGGAGGACCAAATCCCGGGTGGATGAAGTGAGATCTCTGCTAAAGTGGGTATGGAAAATGTTAGTGGCCAGAGGCATGGTACCCTCATTATCTGGAGGTATAGAAGACCTTAGCCAATCTTGTCCCTATCATAATACGATGGACCATATGATAGGAGATTGCACAGAGTTCAAAGCTTTAGTGCAAAAGTTGATCGACAATAAGGAAATTGAATTCTTCGAAGAGCACGTATCCGAAGCAATGGAGGTTTGTGCTTCGGAGCCAAACCATTCCAAGAAGGTCCCGTTCTTGGTTATTTCAGAACCCAAAAAGGCTGAAGGAAGTAAAGCTGCGAAAACCAGATTGTCTGTTCAAACACCGCAACCTTTCCCTTTTCATGATCCAAAGAGAGTCCCGTGGAAATACGATTGTCAAATCACTCATCACGAAGACCCGCTGAAAGCTACTTCGGAGGCTGTAAATGATGTGACGTTCCATACGAGAAGTGGAACACAATATGGCTATAAAGGAAACAAAGACCTAAAAGGGAAGGCTCCAATTGTGGAACCGCCTAGAAACGTTTTTCAAGAACCTGAATCACCGGTCAACGAGCCGGTGAAAGAAGACGAAATGAAAGAATTCTTAAAATTCTTAAAGCACAGCGAATATAACGTTGTTGAGCATCTCCGAATGTTACCTGCTCGTATATCCATACTTTCGTTGCTGCTTAGTTCAGAAGCTCACAGAAATGCGCTGCTGAAGGTGCTTAACGAGACTTTTGTTCCTAATGACATATCAGTGAATAAGCTCAATAGGCTGGTGAACAATCTGAACGCAAACAACTTTATTCACTTCAATGATGATGAGCTCCCTTCAGAGGGCATGGGATCTACCAAGGCTCTACACATCACAACTCGCTGCAAAGGGTACACCATGTCAGGAGTGTTGATAGACAATGGATCCGCCTTAAACGTGATGTCATTGCGCACATTAAATAGGCTCCCGATAGATAATACCCATATAAAGGCCTGCAGCACCATTGTA
Organism: Abelmoschus esculentus; assembly: GCA_035048815.1. Taxonomy (NCBI): domain Eukaryota; kingdom Viridiplantae; phylum Streptophyta; class Magnoliopsida; order Malvales; family Malvaceae; genus Abelmoschus; species Abelmoschus esculentus. The sequence goes on from JAUCBN010000066.1 coordinate 3,155,632, forward strand.
CGCGCCTTCGACGGGACAGAGCGAAATGTAGTGGGTAGAATGGACATACCACTACAAGTGGGACCTAATACTTACAATGTCGATTTTCTAGTAATGGACATCAAACCCAGTTATAATTGCCTACTGGGAAGGCCATGGATCCACTCTGCAGGGGCCGTGCCATCATCGTTGCATCAGAAAGTAAAATTCATCTTTGATGGGAGACTAGTTACGATCAATGCCGAAGAGGACATTATAGCCTCTATTACAAGTGACGCACCTTATCTGGAATCCGATGAGAAGACACTCGAGTGTTCTTTTCGATCATTCGAGTTTGTTAGCGCCACTTTTGTTGCTGAGGGAAATAAAATCCCTACACCCAAATTATCCAGAACTACGAGAATGAGAATTAAATTGATTCTGGGGCGAGGAGCTCGAGTGGGTAGAGGGCTCAAAAGACGCCTACAAGGACGAGCTAGGGCACCAGCCGTTGTCAATAAGCAGGACCGCTTTGGCTTGGGATACAAGCCAACTGCGGATCAAATGAGAAAAGAAACTCTGAAAAAACAAGAAAGGAGAAAAGCTCGTTTGCAAGGAAAGGAGGTTAGCTGGGAACCTATGACATTTCCTCTATTGTCCCAGAGTTTCGTCTTTGGAGGAACTATGTATCCAGAAACCGCAGAGGCCGAGCTAAGGAAACTAATGGGCAAATTGGACATCAACGCTATTTCTGACGAAGGAAACGTCGGAACACATCCTAGTAGAATTATGCCATCTACACCAGGAACAACTCTGAATAACTGGACTGCAGAAGAGTTACCTGTGGTTTTTAGGAAGTTTTCAGAGTAATGTTCGAAACACTATTGCTACTTTAGCCCGAGAGTAGCAAGAAACTTTTGTAAAATGGCTCCAAACTACTATGTTTATAATAAAATAAAACTTTTTGCTGTAAAGTTTTCGGCCACTATTATTTTCTATTTTAACAATTCAATTTCAATTAAATTTCAGATTCTAAATGAGTGTGTTCAAATAAGATCTTATTTCAGGTCCCCTGATATTGAACTATCAAATGATAGTGAAGCTGACTCAGAGCTTATCTTCGAAAAAGAAGTGTGTCTAGGGGAATCTTCAGAACCGGATGAGAACCAAGATTACGAATTGCCTCCTGACTTGTTGAGACAGATAGAGCAAGACGAGAAACAAATCCAACCTCACAAGGAATCAGTAGAAATTGTGAGTCTGGGGAACGATGAAGAGAACAAGGAAGTTAAAATTGGCACGTGCATTACAGCCAAAACTAGACAAGACTTGATCACTCTACTGCAAGAGTTTAGAGATGTCTTCGCTTGGTCCTATCAAGATATGCCTGGTTTAAGCACAGACATTGTAATACATAAGCTTCCCATAAGAGAAGATTGCAAACCGGTTCAGCAAAAATTACGAAGAATGAGACCTGATGTACTGCTGAAAATAAAAGAAGAGGTGAAGAAGCAATATAATGCTGGGTTCCTTCAAGAAATAAAATACTCAGAATGGGTAGCTAACATAGTACCAGTACCCAAGAAAGATGGGAAAGTCCGCATGTGTGTTGACTACAGAGACTTGAACAAAGCCAATCCGAAGGATAATTTCCCGCTACCTCACATCGATACTCTAGTCGATAATACAGCAAAACACTCTCTGTTCTCCTTTATGGACGGATTTTCAGGGTACAATCAAATCAAAATGTGTCCTAATGATATGCATAAAACAACGTTTGTGACACAATGGGGAACCTTCTGTTATAAGGTAATGCCCTTCAGACTTAAGAATGCTGGGGCAACGTACCAACGAGCAATGGTGGCCCTATTTCATGACATGATGCACAAAGAAATTGAAGTCTACGTTGATGATATGATCGCTAAATCACGGACCGAAGATGAACATATAAGAGTCTTGAAAAAGCTTTTCTTAAGATTAAGAAAGTTCCAATTGAAACTGAATCCTGCCAAATGCACATTCGGAGTCGCATCAGGAAAACTGTTGGGCTTCATAGTCAGTGAGAAGGGCATCGAGGTTGACCCTGACAAAGTTAAAGCCATCCAAGAGTTATCGCCCCCCACACAAAAGCAAGTAAGAGGTTTCCTAGGAAGGTTGAATTACATTGCTCGGTTCATTTCACAACTGACTGAAAGATGTGATCCTATCTTCCGACTCCTGAAAAAGCATAATCCTGGCGAATGGGACGATGAGTGTCAGGAGGCTTTCGACAAGATCAAATATTATTTGACCAACCCACCAGTTTTGGTGCCACCAGTGCCGAATAGATCGCTAATTTTATATTTAACGGTCTTCGAGAAATCCATGGGATGTGTGTTGTGCCAACATGATGACTCGGGCAGAAAAGAAAAAAGCGATCTACTACCTCAGTAAGAAATTTACAGATTGCGAAGTGAGGTATTCATCAGTCGAAAAAGCCTGTTGCGCTTTAGTCTGGACAACAAAAAGACTGAGACAATACATGTTGTATCATACAACGTGGCTGATCTCAAAACTCGACCCTCTCAAGTATTTGATGGAGTCCACTGCGCTGACATGCAGAATGGCCAGATGGCAGATCCTTTTGTCTGAATTTGACATCATGTATGTCAATCAAAAGGCTATAAAAGGGAGCGCCATAGCAGACTTCCTTGCTAGTCGAGCTTTAGAGGATTACGAACCTCTAAATTTTGACTTTCCTAATGAAGACCTAATGTGTGTCGAGGAAAATGCCACAGACGACGGATACTGGAAATTGAATTTTGATGGTGCTTCCAATGCCACTGGTAAGGGAATTGGGGCAATACTAGTATCCCTAGAAAGCGACTATTACCCTTTCGCAAGTAAGCTTGACTTTGACTGCACTAACAACGTAGCAGAGTATGAAGCATGCATCATGGGAATCCGAGCAGCCATCGATCGTAGGATTAAACAGTTGAAGGTATACGGAGACTCAATGCTCGTGATCTACCAACTTCAAGGAGAGTGTGGCACCCGAGACCCCAAGTTGATGGAATATCGAAATTTGGTCCTTGACTTGATCAAGCCATTCTACGAAATAACCTTCCACTATCTGCCGCGAGAAGAGAATCAAATGGCAGACGCTTTGGCTACATTGTCATCATTAATTTAAGTGAATCAATCCTCAGATTTGAGGCCGATACAAATGAGTATCTATGACTCTCCAGTCTACTGCTACAATATTGAAGAGGACGAAAACAATGAATGTCTTTGGTATCACGATATCTTACAATACGTAAAGAATCGTGAGTATCCAAAAGAAGCTTCAGAAAATGAGAAAAGGACGTTGCGAAGACTGGCAATTAACTACGTCCTAGATGGCGAGATGTTGTATAAAAAGAGAAAAGACCAGATATTGCTACGATGTGTGAATGACACCGAAGCCAAGATGATCCTTGAAGAAGTACATGAAGGTGTCTATGGAACCCACGCTAACGGGTTCACCATGGCAAGACAAATTATGAGGTTCGGGTACTACTGGCCCACAATGGAGAGTGACAGTGTTGAGTACGCTAAAAAATGTCACAAATGTCAAGTATATGCAGACAAGATTCACGTTCCTCCATCACCGTTGCATGTGATGACATCCCCTTGGCCATTTTCCATATGGGGCATGGACGTCATTGGGCCTATCTCACCAAAGGCTTCCAATGATCATCGATTCATATTCGTCGTCATCGATTATTTCACTAAGTGGGTAGAAGCAGCCACTTATGCGAATGTCACCAAAGTAACAGTAAGCAGATTCCTCAAAAAAAAATCATTTGTCGATATGGAATGCCAGAAAGCATCATATCCGATAATGCGTTGAATTTGAATAATAAGACCATAGCTGAAGTCTGTAAGCAATATAACATACGACATCATAATTCTTCACCATACCGTCCGCAAAAGAACGGAGCAGTGGAAGCTGCCAACAAAAACATCAAGAGAATTGTGGGAAAAATGGTAGAGACTTATCGATACTGGCACGAGAAACTACCGTTTGCCTTGTTTGCATACAGAACCTCAGCTAGAACTTCTACTGGGGCAACACCTTTTTCCCTGGTATATGGGATGGAGGCAGTTTTACCCATAGAGGTCGAAATCCCTTCCTTAAAAGTTTTGTCTGAACTAAAATTGGATGAAGCAGAATGGGTTCAAGCTAGACATGACCAGCTCGCTTTAATCGAGGAAAAAAGGTTAAGGGCCATCCGACATGGGCAAATATACCAGAAACGGATGATGAGGGCCTTCAATAAAAAGGTTCGCCCACGAATTTTTCGAGAAGGGGATCTAGTTCTGAAAAAGATTTTCCCTATACAGAAAGACTTCCGAGGCAAATGGATGCCGAATTGGGAAGGACCATACATAGTGAAGAAGCCTTTTCAGGAGGAGCATTAATCCTGACAGAAATGGATGGCAAAGATCTACCCAACCTAGTGAACTCAGACTCAGTCAAGAAGTACTTTGCCTGAAAGCCCCTAGACACACGAACATACCCCGTCAAGATAGCTCTGAAATGCTGGATAGTCAAATATCGGGAGTGTCAAAATTTTGTCTTTTTGTATTTTTACTGTTATCAGTAATTACTTTTTGTTATCAACGAAACTTTTGTTAATAAAAAGTATCAAAATTTTTGGTATTCATACATTGTTTCTGAAATTTCCTAAAAGCACAGGAACTAGAAGCAACCCTACACAGGATAGTGTACCTTGTTAAGAGATGCTATGAAAACAGAAAGTACATCATCCAAACAGATTAGAATCAGATAATCTCGTCTGGTGACAGAAAAACAGTTGTCAATGTGTCAACAAACAATCAAGACAGTTGATCAAGCAAAGTCATTGTCATATGCATCTCGCATCTCATGCTAGGAACATGCATGCATACATCAAACATGATAGGTTAAGATCATAAAATGCACACTAACCTCTATATTTTCAAATCGCTTGCAAAGGAACTGCAGGTTTTACCGCTACAACAAGTAACGAAATATGAAAACGTTTTCCTACTGTTAAAGCACTACAACCAGTGGGTGCGGCCTTACCTCAAGATCACTACCCTGCCTCAAAAAGTACAGGTAAGGGTCCTTAACCGTTACGGTTACCTTTTTCTACTCAGTAGAAAGGGTAAGACCAATCGATGAGGACTATTCAAATGTCCTTTAAAATCCATTTTTACGAATGGTCAAAGGAAATCAATCCCTTTGAATAAATCCAATCTCAGGATTGGTATCAACTGATTGTACCCAGGGGAACGGTACAACTAGCCCGGGGCAAACGGCCATCGGTAAAGGCAAATCAAATCCGTTGACCCCTGTGCATTTGGGAAAAATGCATTAAGAAAGACTATTTGAATGTCCATCCAAATCCATTTTCACGAATGGTCAAAGGAAATCGATCCCTTTGAATAAATCCAATCTCAGGATTGGTACCAACTGATTGTATCCAGGAGAATGGTACAACTAGCCCGGGGCAAACGGCCACCGGTAAAGGCAAATCAAATCCGTTAATCCCTGTGCATTTGGGAAAAATGCATGAAAGCGGACAATTCAAATGTCCTTTAAAACCCATTTTCAAAAATGGTCAAAGGAAATAAATCCTTTGAAAAACTTCAATCTCACGAGTGTACTCAAAGAAATAGCAACTAGCTCAAAGGAAACGGCTACCAGTAAGGATCATGCTTCTTCGTCAGTGTAGCAGCATGCAAACTCATTTTCAAATAGTGCTTCTTCGTCAGTGTAGCAGTATTAAAACTCCGTTAGATCATGCTTCGTCAGTGTTGCAGCTAAATTGAGTGTCAGAACTCGACGTCCTTAGATCTCGCTTCTCCGGCAGTGTTGTAAGTGGATCAAAAGGTGTTTCCCATCTCAGCGGCAGTGTTGTAGATGGATCAAATAAACCATGCTTCTTCATCAGTGTTGCAGCTAAATAGAGTGACAGAACTCGTCGTCAGGTCTCGCTTCTCCGGCAGTATTGCAAGCAGATCAAATGTTGTTCCCAATCTCAGCGTCAGTGTTGCAAATGAACCAAATAGATTGTGCTTCGTCAGTGTTGCAGCTTAATCGAACATCAGATCTCCTCGCCAGATCTCGCTTCCTCAATGGTGAAGCTAGATTAGACATCAGTACTCATACCAGACCATGCTTCTCCGACAGTGGTGCAGCCAGGTCAAGTCCACGACAAAAATGATAATATTATCAGCTCAAGTTTTGTGCCGTTTTCTCCGACAGATCCTCAAGTTTTGAAGATTTTGTCGACAAGGGCGGTGGAGTAGATCAAGTTGAAGCTTTAGAAGAAAAGGCGATGGTCATTGAAAACCCAACCTTACCAAAGGAACCCTAACCTCACCAAAATGAACATCAACCTTATCAAAGAGAACCTAAACCTTATCCAAAAGACCCTTATCTTATCAAAGAAGAACCCCTAAACCGTGCCAGATAAAATGGGTTATTCTTTATCTTTGCCCTATTGTCGTTACACAACAATGAGCAAAGAGGGGCAGCTGTAATAACCCATTTTCATTAATAATAACCAATATTACAACCCAAATTAAACCCATTATATTACAATATTAAACCCAGAAATTCATTACAAATAACCCAAATACCAGCCCATAACCGGTTAGCCCAACACCAAATATTACAACCCAAGACCCAAATAAAAATAACCCTAATCTAATTACCCTAAATAAACCCTAACCCTTCCAACCAAACCGACCGCCGACCATCCAGCTTCTGCCCGCCAGCTGTCCGCGCGTGGCCACCACGCGCGGCTATTCGAATAGCGCGTGGTGGTCACGCGCTCTCTTATTCGATGAGGAGGTCGGCCACCACCCAGACCACGTGAAGGGCCAGACTTCACCGGCCAACGTCCACTCAACCTGCAAAACAAGAGGAAAATTATTAGACTTATTTTAGATCTGAAAAATAGGATAAAAATGCTATTTTTTGTGTAAAATATAGTGTAAATCACGGGTATAAATACCCGTTCGAATGCATGTAAAACCGGTTAGAGACCGGAACCAAAAATCAATAAAAAAGAATACCATTCGAAGCAAAATCAGTCCAACATCATCGTAATATTCGAGTCAGTACAAGAGAGAATAGCAACAAAAAAATCGGAAGCAAAAAAGAAGCGGAAAAGGTAAAAAAAAAAAAGAACCCGAGTACTTATCTTTCAGATCTACGTTGCTAGGAGCTTTTTCTCGAAAAACCGAGTCCATAGACGAGTTCCCCTTGGTGAGACGCTTTGGAAAGTACCATTCTTTCTCCGTTCCGGTCGCCGGTGCGGCGGTCGGCGCGGTGGCCGACGGTGGTTGGTGGCGGTCCGACGCCGGATTCACAGAGGGGCAGAGAGCTCCCTTATCATCAGTTCTTTGAACTGGTTTGGGAAGAATGAAAACCGAATGAAAAAAAGAGGAAAAATGGGTATTTAAGTCACTCACAAAACGACACCGTTTTGGTGCCGGTTCATCGGGCCCAAAACGGCGTCGTTTCATTACCGGGTACCCGTGGACCAGACCCGATACCGGACCCGTACCCGCGCATAACCCGGGAAAATAGAGAAATTATGCGCGTGGTCCTTGAAGTCCCAGCGTGTTCCTATTTTGGCCTTCCAGTTTGCATTTAGTTCTATTTTGGCCACTGTTTTTGCAATTTAGTCATTCTTTTTTTTATTTCTCTCAATTTTAGCCTTATTATTATTATTATTTTCTTTCAATTTCGTCCTTGCTATATATTATTCAACCCAAATGTTTTCTGATTTTGCAGCATAGTCCCTGGAAAATTATTTTTTTTCTATTTTCCTATTTTATTATTATTATTATTAAATGTTACTAACCATTTTTTTACAGATTCGATACCGGATTATATTTTCGATCGTATAAAATATTTTGTAACCGATAGGTACCGATTTCGGGCGTTGTAGGGTTGCTCATCCTTCCCTACGCGTAACAGACTCCCGGATCCAACTCTAGTTCGCAGACTTAATATTTGATGTTCCAATCGCACCGTAAAAAAAACGATTGGTGGCGACTCCCCGGACGAATTACGGTGATTTCAGGCAGTAGCCAGTAGCCACAATGGTATGTGGTAGTGATCCCATGCTATCTGCAACAAAATGCATATATTATGTTGGAATCGAAAGCAATGACTACATTACCAACTATTTCATGTCAGCCCCCTGTTCACACCACACCAAATCACCAATATGCCGTGTATCTCAAGCCAAATAAAAGTTGTAAAACATAATGGGATTACATAGATTGTTATACTAAAACTCTATCTAGAAAACTCAACCTTGAAGAAAAAGGAAAGTTGTTTCATGCTTGCACTATTCGGAATTGGCTCCATCGGGTGTACTCCGAATGCAATGGCTTTGTATGGAACAAATGGCTCTGCCTGTGTAGAAAAGTCAGAAATGGAGTTTGATGGTATAGATCACAAGAAAAAGTTTTTTTTTTCTATTTTTTTTTATCTCAAAACAACACAATAAATTTCAAATCCAAGAAAAACGGCAATAGTAAATGCGAAACATATATCATGATCCACTACAACATAGTTCAGGAAACAAAACTCAAAACCATATCTATAACAATGGGGGATATTGTAAGTTCCACACAGAAGGGATTTGAAAGGGTTCCTAGTGCTGATAGATAGTTGCCTATAGTTTACTCATAGTCTTCTTCATCACCATCACCACCAGCAGCCTTCTTCGCAGCTGCGCTCTGGTTCTTTCTCTTCACTCTTCCGGGTCAGCCACCTCCAAATGGACTTGTGAGAGAGAAATCAATATGCTTTTGTGAGTCAACCCTCACCATGAAGGATGGGATGTTAACAACTTGCCTCCCAACCCTATTATCAAGTACATAGCAAACATCAGCACCATATTCAGAGTATTTATAACATCTTGCTCGAGCTTCAACTATGATAGTAAAATTCAATCGTAACTCAGACCAAGATTCAATCCTCAAATTTCAACCCAACTCAAGCTTCTTAAAGCTTGAGCTTGGTTCGGTTGCAAAACTAGGCTTAACAAATACCAAACCGCTCAACAAAAATCATAAATAGGATTCGCATCTAAGGCAATAAATCATGATAACCTGCAAATCAGAAACCACATCAGCATAACAGTACTCAGATAAGAATTTTGACAGAAAACCAGAGCCATGTTTGGGACATTGAATAAAAAACTCACAAGATTAGAAAAATTAACATACACCCTTCAAAACTAACAGCTATTACCTCAGGGAACATTTCAACAGACACCAGGCAGACATGGTGGATCAACTTGACATTTAGATAATTTTAGAAATGTAAGTGCAAGTTCATAAGATTAGAAAAAGCAGGTCTCTACCTGATATGCCTTTGTCTGATCAACACACGAGCATGGTGAATCGACTTGGCCATACCAGACTTAAACACGAGTGTTTGCAAGCGTCACTCAAGGAAGTTCTCAACGGTCAAAGCCAAGACATAATCGAGCTTGTTCTGACTCTCATCCAAAAGTCCATACCTGTTCATCCTTCGAAGAAGTGCTTCACCTTCAAAAATACGACGAGGGTTCTTCTCATCAAGAGTGAGAAGATCCCTAGCAACATTACGGATACGACTCAAAGCATACTGAACCCTCCACAACTCCCTCTTACATCGGAGCCCATACTCTCCTACAAGCCTCAACTCAGCATCCAAATGTTCCTTCTCATATGGACGCCGTGGCTTCTTAAAGGTCTCACCATCTAGTCATCTTCAACCACACATTAATTTAATAATAAAAAAACGACAATCTCCATTACTTAGGAAGTCAGGAACCAACTGAAGAAATTATTACATGGATACGTTTCATCATATATTTTTTATATCATATTTACACATAAGCATCATCCAAATCATCCATATTAATACCTTTGATTTAAAAAAGAAAAAATATTACCAAAGATTTTTTATGTTGTCTACCTCTTTATTGTTCAATTTTTTTTAATTATCTTTTTTAAACCCTAACCCTTAAACCTTGACTCTAACCCTAAATCCCAAACCCTACCCTAAACCCTAAACTTTAATTCAAACCTTAAACCCTAACCCTAACCCTTAAACCTTAATTCTAACCATAAACCCTAACCTTAAACTCTAAACCTTAATTATAACCCTAAACACTAAACACTAAACACTAAACACTAAATATAAACCCTAATCCTAGACCCTAAACCTTAACCTTAAACCTTAAACTCTAACCCTAAACCTTAAATCTATAAAAAATTGAGAAAAAATTTAAATAACAAAGAGAAAGATGATACAAAATCTTTGGTAATAATTTTTTTTTTTTAAATCAAAGACATTAAATTGGATGATTTGGACAATGCTTATGTGTAAATATGATATGAAAAAAATATATAACGTGTTTTAATTTAATTGATTGAGGACCATATCTTAGATGATAAAACGAGTTCACGTAATAATTTCTCAATATACTGACAAATATTTTATAATTAGGATTCAAAGTTACCATAAAACTATTCAACCAATTATATCCTGCCGATTCCAAGATTCAAACCCGAGACAACAAAGTTGGAATCTTCAATTGCATAAATGTGTTCAAAATAAGTAAACAAACAACTAAGAAAGTGATCAAAGGGCCTAAAAATCACTAATATTAGATAAAAGTAATGGAGATTGTTTTTTAACCTTTAACATTTAAAGTAAGAGGACTAAAAATAAAATTATACCAATTTTCACTCACTACACGGCACTTCCCCGTAAATAAGGTTATTTTTAACCTTCAAAATTTTAAACTTTAAATCTTAAATAATATACATGATAAAAGTAAAATATTCTTTTACCGTTAATACAAATAATTCTTTTTAAAATATCATTGTTCTCTTTGTACATTTTACATTGATTTCTTTTACTTTTATATTATGTTTTCTAAATTTTCTTAAATAATGTTTTCAACTAAATATTAGGTTTTAAATTAGAAAATTCAAAGTAAAATAACTATATTTTTTATGTTGAAGGTTGTAAATATTCAACTAATTGTCCAAACTTAGGGAAAAGACGACAAGGTTTCCCATGAATTGAAAGACAACTTGATAAAAACAAACTGTTGATTTTATGGTCAGATTCAAACCATTAATTTGGATTAAAAAGTTTTAAACAAGTTTCATATAGTGTTGGAAATGAAAGAGAAATTCAAGAACTTGAGTTTCCATTAAAACCCAGGTCTTTAAGCTCAAGTTGTCTCCAAACTCATCTCCCTTAGAATTACCAAAGTTTCCATTAATTTCCAAGAACATGGATGTTGATAAGGTTGAAGATGTTATGCTGCCTGGTTTTCGATTTCATCCGACAGATGAAGAGCTTGTCGGATTTTACCTAAAGAAAAAGATTCAGCAGAAATCTCTTTCAATTGAACTCATCAACCAACTTGACATTTACAAATATGAACCCTGGGATCTTCCAAGTGAGTTGTCATCATATCTATACTCTGTTACTCTCTTTTCCTTTTCTTTCTTGGAAAATTCGTATCGGATACCTGATTTTGATACATATTTAGACGAAGATATGATGTTCCAGACACTTGAAATAGTAGTACCTGAAAATCTGAAATATATCAGTATAGGACACTCACTTCTGTTCAAGTAATAGCTAGTATAATATGTTCAAGCTTGTCTAATGTAAAACTTAGACTCATTCCTGATGCTTTACAATTTTCCCATTATGTTAGAGCTTGCAGCATCAGGGGAGAAAGAGTGGTATTTCTGCTGTCCAAGAGACCGTAAATACCGGAACAGTACAAGGCCTAACAGAGTCACAAGAGCCGGATTTTGGAAGGCGACCGGAACCGATAGGCCTATTCATGCTTCCGATGGCACCCAATGTATTGGGTTGAAGAAATCCCTAGTGTTCTATCGTGGAAGAGCTGGCAAAGGGACTAAAACAGATTGGATGATGCATGAGTTTCGTCTACCTTCACTCTCAGACAAAACCCTCTCTGCAAATGTACTGAGTGACATCAACTGGTTCGATTGTATAATGTTGTTTTCATTGTAGGAACTGTCTAAGACTTGCCTTGTTTTCATTACAGGATTCGTGGGCAATTTGTAGGATATTTAGAAAGAACAATTCCATGGCTCAAAGAGCATTTTCTCACACTTTGATACCATCAGTATCATCTGATATACTCCACAATGGTGGCCCCTGCAGTCACTTCAATTCGGATATCATTGGTTGCAGCAACAGTGAACTGATACATGCACAAGAATGGAGACCATTTCCGTTGCCTGTTACCAACGGAGACATTCACAACAACATGTTTTCACAGTACACGGTCGATGTTTCTTCCTTGGTATTAAGCCCACGGGCGACGATGGTTGGAGGTGAAGTTGCAAACAACTCCGGTAGTATAGATTTTGAAGGGAAGCAACATCATTTCAATGGCTTCTCAATAAGCTTGCCACAAGATCTGCAATGCACGGGGAAGACCTCGAATGAATCCCTTGAGGAGAGGCGTTGGAGGAGTATCGGACCAATGGGATTTCCCTTTAGCTTGTCGCCGAATGAGCTGGATTCATGGAACACTAATCTACCATGGGATTCACCTCTATGTCCTAGTGAGATATCCACTACTTATTCAACTGACAAATGCATTGCATAAACAATATTTTTTTTTAATATTTTAAACCTACTTTTTTAAATATATATATATATAATCAACATATAAAAAATATATGTAAAAAATGAATATACTCATTTTGATCACCTATTTATTCATATATTCAGTATCTTAAAGTTGGTCTATTCAAGAGCAGAGAAGGTATGAGAAGGGAGGAACCAAATGTCATAAATTGTAGCCAAAGCTTTTCATGTAAAAATACTATTTAACTATTTTTTAAATCTCTATTACTTTTATGTGAATATTTGATATTTTATTTATTTCTTAAATATATAATTATTTTTTATAAATTAACAAAACCCATAATTTTTATATTAACTTGTAAAGTTTGTATTGTTTTTAACTAAAATTACTTAAAATTTATTACTTTATTTAGGTACAAATAAAATAATGTCAGCTTTAAACATTAAAGGCTAAAAGGGTTATCTTGTCATTTTAATTGCCAAAATAGATGGATTTTTTTTAAGTCAGGACCATTTAGTTCTTTTCGAAATGTTCATGGACTGATTTACAATTTTGTCAGTAGAGGGACCAAAATGTAATCCGAAATATAATACATGAACTGCAATGAATGCTGCTTTGATTGAGGAATATATATTATATTCTTTAACAAGGGAAAATAAAAAAAGAAGCTCAACACTAATCTTCCTATTAACAAAATTAATCTTGTTTAATTTGCTATGACACCAAAAAAGTTGGTCTATGCTCACTTTAGACATGTTCAAAACTCTTGCCAATAATTTCAAATCCACTTGAGAGAAGAAGTAAAGGACTTGATCTGAATTCTCCCCTTCATTCTTCTTCAACCTCCTTAACATGCAGCTCCCACTTCTCACCATCTCTCTAAGCTTCTTATCCTTCTGCAATTTCATCATCAAAAATGTCAACAGAATTATATATAAGTAGTACTAAATGAGACATTTGTATTCACAACTTATTAAGTTCAACTCGTTAAAGTCTTGATTCGAGTCTAGCAGCTCAAGTGAGAATAAGAATAACCATATGAAGGTTTAGAAAGACTAACCTTTTGTAAACTTGTTTGAACTGTTGCTAAAAGTTCAAGCTTATCTGGCTCTAAAGGTTCCACTTGAGCTCCTTTCCTGATGTTACGGATCACAATATTTGCATCTTTATCGGCTCGAATGAATCGCCAAAAGATTCGTATTGATTCCTCTATCATCTCCAATAGCATATCTGCTGTAATTACAACACCATCATCACCATCTCTTCCTTTTCTTCTACCCTTCTTATCCTTCAAGCTATCCTCTGCATCAAAATCAGACCTTGCATTAGCTATTGTTTTCCCAAAACTTTGTTGCTGCTTGATTTGGAATTCATGAACATGGATTATAATATCAGATCGCCAAACTGAAAATCATGGACCGGTTAAAAACATTGAGAATCGAAAAGAATACTTTTTCGTTATGTTTAATTCGTTTCAGTATTGAATGTATACAGAGTACTACTGAGGTCATTAAACCAACAAGTGCATCAAACATGCTGCGGTGGAGATAAAATTGGATCCAAATAAAGCCTGAATCGTCCGGTTAAACCGGAAATCAAATGATCAACCTATTCGACCACAAATTCACTTTCTAATCCATGTTCATGAGTACTCATTGAATATCACTTTCTAATTTGGATGAAGTGATAATTCAAGCGGCCAACAACTAGGTATATTGTCACTATCTCAAGATATAGACATTTCTTGAGTTTATCCTTAATTTAATCAAACTTGAAAAAGATAGCAACCATGTGTAACATGCAAGAACGATAGAATGTGTACCTCAGATAACCGGAACTTGAAAAAGATAGCAACCATGTGTAACATGCAAGAACGGTAGAACACATCGGTTCTTGATGTAGTTCGGTACCCTGGGACCTTCAAAGGGTTCATTCTCTATGAACCTTTGAAGCAGAACTTGAAACTGTTGAAATTCACCAGCGACTTCATTGTATTTGTATCGACGCAGGCAATAAGGATCAGATTCCCATATCTCAATAGCTTTCGCATATTGCCAATGAAGTATTTCCCAAGAAAGGCACATTTGCCCTACATACACCATTTCCAGATCACTGTGAAGCTCGTTGATGAACTTTGACATGGGGTCAGAATCCGACGTTTTCCGCCTTCCTGGCAGAAGGTTTTCAGGGAGAAGCGATGCAATTGCTGCAGCTGAAGATGATTTGTGGGTTGAAATTGATTGAAATGGATCCTTTGAATGAAGTAACCCTGTGAAATTGTCGACAAACATGATATAGGTTAACTTTATATGAAACTTAAACAACTTTAATTTAACCCCCACAAAAAAACTAAAACAGATGTAATTTGGCCACCTATCATTAATCATAATCTGAAAAAAATTTATTAATTAGATATAGAAAAGGTTAAAGTGATAATTCATGAAAAATAGCTTTCCAAGTTGCCTTTTTTTCGTCCACCATTGTTAAAGTGCCTTGAAAAAGATTGTGGAGAATAGTTAGGTAAAGCTTTCACATAGTTGGTTCCTTGAATGAGATGTTGGAACTAGGCTAAAATCTAAGACATGCATGGTTAGGCTAAAATCTAAGACATGCATGGTTATGTTATTGGTTTAATTTTCACAAAATGAGATAATGCAGGGACTTGAACACACATTCGAAGAACTCTAAAAGGCAGTATGAACAAATTGAACTGAAAAGATAAAACTAACCTATTGCATACATCTTCTGGTAATTCAAGATATCTAATTTTCTCATCCTTTCTCTGTAACTCTTGTAGAATTTATGAAGCTCGGTCATTCTATCCGCATACTGGAACTTCTCATCAATCTTCCATGGCTTCAAATCATCCGTTATCTTTGGAGATTCTGATTCCTCTAAAATTGTTGGCAAGCCTGTTGTTTTAACCTTTTTCAGCTGTTCCATCAGTTCTTGATGTTCCCACAGAATTTCCAAACCATTTGAATCCTCAGAATCTGAAGCTAACGGATTCTCCAAATTGGAGTCCTCTGAAATATCTAAAGCATTTGAATCCTTATTCTGGTCGTCGAACTCTTCTAAGTTTCTAAGCTCTTCCGTTATATCTTGATCTTCAATGCTACTCGAAGAATCAACCTCAAAATCCTTTTCAAAAGCTTCAAAATTACTCAGTTTTTCGGGGCTTGAAGTAATGGTATCCATATCAGTATCTGAAACAGTGCAGTCCTCAGAAAGAAACTCAAGTTTCCCTGAAACATTTTCGCAAACAGTTTGTTTGCTTTGTTGGGTATCATCAATTTCATTTGGGTATCATCAATTTCATTCTCTGATAAATCTTTTAAATTTTGTTCTGACGATAACCCATTGCTGGAATCAGCATATAATTCTTTCACACAAAAGCTCAAATCCTCAGGCATTTCCATTATATAACAAAGGTCATTCTCTGACTTGAACTCATACTTGTTCTTGCTTGCGCGAGGAATTGAGTCTAGAGCCGCATTAAAATTCTCATTCTCTTCAAATTTCTTCCTTAATTCTTCAAACGTCTGGGTTTGATACTGAAACTTGAAAAAGAACTTTGGGGATTCATTCTCTTCAATTGATTCAGTTTCTTCAACCTTCGACTCCATTGCATCAGGTTTAGTTTCCTTCGTTTTCTCTTCAGTGGAATCCTCTGTTTCAACTGGAATCGAACTATTGAACTCTGAGATCCTATTACTTTGAATCCTGAAACCATGAAGAACGCAAAAACAATCATTTAACGAAAAACTATTACTTCCGGTTTTAAAAAACAATTGAATTCGAATCAAAATTGATTTACCTTGAGAAGCTTCGCTGAAGAACTCAAACAGAGAGGAAAACAGGGCAGAGATGTAGAGCAAGAAAACCCCACCAAAAGGAAGCAAATTTTGAAAGAAAAACACGTTAAAAGAATTCGTATTCTTGAAATTAGAATGGGTATTGATCATAAAATTGTTCAGGGAATCCATCAATATAAACCATCAATCCCTTTCTTTTTTTTCAAATTGAAGCAAAAAACAGAGTACCATAATTCCCTTGGATTTTAACTTTGAAAACTTGGATTCAAAAACAGACTCTTCACCTATTAAAAACCAAAAACCCCAGGCCAAACGCATGATGAATTTGAAGAAATTTCAAGAAAATTATGACCAAAATAGATTGAAATCTGACCTAATTAAGTGGGATTGATTTGAACTTGATACAAAGCAAAGAGAATCGAAATAAAATATCGGAAAATAACATGTCATCTACTATCAGGTGTTGTTTTGACCTAATCGTTGGATTGCTTAAAGTCTGGGAATTCTGCAGATCGTTAATACCAGAGATTTTGTAGAGAAGATTCTGGTTTTAGTTGAAAGGTCAGACTACGCCTTTAATTACTTTATTTTTATATTTTTAGGGTTGAATATGAACGTTTAGGTTAGAAAGATCTAACCTAAATTTGATTCTACATTTTAGTTTTGATAGTTAAATTTTTTAATAGAATTTTTTTACATATATAACCATTGAACTTATATTTTGTAAGTAAATTTTTCACTTGAATTAACCTATATCGGTATAAAATCTATTTTTTTTTATTAAAAAGGAAGACTCAACCAAGTGTCTCATTAAAAATCAAAAATCATCAAGCAACCAAATTATATATCAATCCCATGTTGATCAACAAAAGTCAAATGAACGATAAAAGTTGGAGCGCTATCAAATAAAACAATCTCAAGGAGGCGACCTTTCAGAAGACTAGACAAAATATCTGTGACCTTATTCGCTTCTTTTAGAATACGACGCACAATCACATTCCAATCTCTTTGTAAAATATCGCGAATGTCTTCCACAATTGAGTTTTCAGGTAAGGTTCTTGAAGTACCACCGATAATTCGTTCAACTTCTATGCTATCAGTTTCTAGTTCAACCCAACGAAATCCAAGATGCCAAACATGGAGAAGAATATCATGAATCGCCCTAACTCACCCATAAGGCTAGAACAAGCCCCTAGACTTCTTGCATAACTAAAGATCCAATTACCATGCTCATTTTGAATAACACCACCAGCAGCCGCAACATTTGTAGCAAGATTACATGCCCCATCCGCATTAACATTAACCCAACCCCTACTTGTTTTTTTTTTCAGTGTCGGTTACCTTCATTAACCCCTTGACTAACTCCAAAATTATTATCAGATCTATTATTTCTACTCATACTAAAATCAAATGTCATTCTCAAACGTATCAACATCAATTTATTCACATATCAACATCACAAAAACTTTCATATAAATCACTAATCGAGTGTCCCTTACCCTTTATATTTACCCTTTTCTTTAAAAAAAAAGTTACCCAAAATCGAGTGTGAAGATGCACCATCGATAATTAGTCCAAAGAAAGAACCTTTGGCCATTACCAATTTCAACTGATGGCAGCAGGAACCTACTGCATAGTTCAATCTACCGTCTCCATGCAGTAAATCAAAGGTTCAGATACTGTCTAGGAGTATGTGTTGAACACAATTTTTCAAAGTTTTAAATATACATTAATATTCCATTAGAATGGTAAAAATGTAAAGCTTTCAAGTGATTATGAAATCCATGAATTTGAGATCGGAAAACGAGAGGTTCATGACAATCTTCATGCATCTGTGTACCTGCAAATGCAGATATGTATGTGTGTTTCCAAGAAAATTTGGCGATGAGTACAAAATTATATCAAAGCACTGAGGACACTGCCTTTTAACATCAGTTTAGAGGCCACACAGTGTCAATTAGGCTTATGGATTTATATTTATAAAAGCTAATGTTTAGCTGTTTCATTCCATTTTAACCTAATCACTGTTCTGAATCAAAGAAGGGTTTACTAAATTAGCTTAATGGTAATAGTTTTTATTATATAATAATCAACTATAATGAGTTGTTATGGAAGTTGGACAAGCATTTCACAACGACTAGTCTAGGGTTTGCTGGTGTAAAAAAGAACAGATCCACAAAAAGCAATATAAAAATAATGATAATTTCTTTCAATAATACTAATAAACGGTCTATTAGTTCAAATTTAGCGGTTGTAGTTAGGGTTTAGGAGTGGTGTAAGGTTTGGGACGTGAAAATTTGGATTAAAGTTTAAAATTTAATTTTTTTAATAATTTTTAGTGTGAAACATAGAAAGAGAAATAATTAAAGGTATGATATTTTTGTTCAATAATGGGGTGATGCATGTACCTAATTAGAGGTGAGTATTCGATCAAGTCGAGTCAAATTTTTTTTGAGTTATTCGAGTTGACGAGTCATATTTTATAACTCAAACTTTATTTGAATTTTTTTCGGTTCGAGTCAAGTCAAGTAAAAAATTTCGAGTTATTCGAGTTGACGAGTCATATTTTATAACTCAAACTTTATTTGAAATTTTTTGGGTTCGAGTTGAGTTTAAGAAATTCGAATCGAATCGAGTCGAGTTTTCAAGTTCCTATAAATATTTAATTGTAATTATTTATCAAATTATAGTATGATTTGATTTCAATTTCAACAACTTTCTCTAATTATATAAGATATGTATATATAGATTTTTATACGTAGCAATATTTCTTTATATTTTTATATATTAATGTATATATATCATAAAAAATTAAGAGATTTATCTCAAACTTAAAAATTAATACTTAATTACTAAAAATTTTGAGTTATTCGAGTTATTCAAATTTTCATTTTACAACTCGATCTTTATTTGAAATTTTTTCGAGTTGAGTCTATGAAATTTCGAGTCAAGTCAAAACGAGTTGAGTCGAGTTATTTGGTTTTTTCGAATCGAGTCGAGTTTTGCTAACCCCTGTAACCTAATACAATAATACAGTAGAAGGATGTAATAAGCTAAGTTTATTGGTGATAATATTAAATATATTGATTTAAGTCGAAAAGGAAGGTTTTCATGCTATAAATACATAGCCTAGGGTTAGGGTTTTCCCATGCATTATTAGTCTAAAAAGCTCTGCCTCCTCCTCTTTATGTCTGTACTTGCAATTTTAATTTTATATTTTTAATTTGATGACAGCATGTCTTTCAGTAATTGAACTATTTTAATAATTGTAGTTCAGTTCTTAGGGGATATATACAAGGTGGTAGATATGAAGCGAGTAGTACTTAGAAGTGTGGAGCCTCCAAGGCCGGTTATGACTGTGAGATATGGGGAGTGCCAAAAGAACTATGCGGCGGCCACCGGATGCTATGTCTTCGACGGGTGCAGGGAGTTCATGCCCAGTGGAGCAGAAGGAAATGCTGCCTTGACTTGTGCTGCTTGCGGCTGCCATAGGAATTTCCATAGAAAGGTTGAAAGCTAAGGTACTTGGCGAGTACTCTTCCTCTCCATCTTCCATGGTGTTTCCTACCATTCATTTTTGTTATGGTTTTCGAAGTAATGTTTTTATCTTAGGTTTCTATTTAATCAAGAGAACAATTTCATATTATATTCGATTGCAAAAACAATATATCGAATCACAGTAATGTTGTTTCTTGTAAGTAACCTTGAATTAGACAGATTGAACTTCAAATTCTAGACTTACAGGATGTATAAACGAATTAAGTTAAACCCTAAGTTTAAATTTCACCATTGCTTGCTTGTTTGATCGTTCTGAAAGAGCAACCAGCTAAAATTAATTAGGTAGGAGAAAGATGATGATTTAGGCCAATTATAGACTAAGAGACTATATGTTTATCAGTTAACAGCCATTTTTTTGCAGTAGCAATATGTTTATGAAGTTGAGCATTATTCTTTCAGTATAATCCAGCATTATACTGTAACTTTACTCAGAAAAAAATCCATGCAAAATGATTAAATCCCATAATTTTGATAGTACTTTCACTAGCTTGAAGCTTATAATAATTGAAACCCTACTTGGCATAGTGTGATGATGATAATTCCATTTCAGTTGTGTGTATTGTTTTTTGTGTTATTCTCATCTTTTTAAAAGCTAAATTGAATGCTAAAGTGATTAATTTTCAGTTTTTTCGATTTTTTTCGATATTAATTATGTGTGATCTAGTCATCTAGATGGTACTTATTGCTTCTCAATGGCAGCAAGTTATTTTTTTACACCAAACACTTATCAACACTATGTTGTGGTGTTGAGGGTAAAAATCCATTGGAAGTCTAATCAGTATGGTAATTAAGTACCCTTTATGTTTAAGTTGCAAGTCCCACATAAATAATCACTAATGGAATGTTTCTTAATCTGGTTTAATCTGGTGATTGTTATGATGAGAAAGTTTCTTTGTGATGTACTTAAAAGGTAATTATAAAAAGCTTAAACCACTAATAATATGGCATTGAGTAAAACTGTGTCTCCACTAATATGGCAATTATACTGAAGGATTGGCTTAGTTTCCAACCACTGAGCAGCCCAAAGACCCTGCATATATTTCAAGAGACAATTGGCAGCAAACACAATGTTTAGACAATTGGCTTAGTTGAATCTATCGAGTGCTTGAGATAGGTGTAGAGACCAGCTTGGCGTCTTCCATATGAAATTGAGTTGGTATATTATGCTTCAGATAAAAAATAACACGGAAGAAATAGAAATAGCTTATACACCAAGAAAAATGATTGAGAAATCTCATATATTTCAGAGAAAACCGTAGAGAAAATACTGCAATGAAATGATGGGAAAAGGTATTGTCATTACTAGTAAGCACAATAGTGTCTATGTATACTAAGAAGTATACGGTGATTCCTTATGTATCATAGACATAAAGTGGAACATTCGTCTTGGACTTCTTAAAGCCAAACACTATATAAAACAGTGAGAGTTCAAGATACCATGCTCGTGGTGCTTACTTTAGACCAAAAAACAGTGAGAGTTCAAGATGTTGGTTTAGTAGAAGATCTACCAGACAAGGTAAAGATAAGTTAAAATGATAGTAAAAAATGTTTTAGTGAAGGTGTTGAGAGAAGAACGAGAATAGGGTATTCAAGCTCAATTCTTAGTTATGTAAGTGTTTTTAGATCTTAAATATCTTCTAATAGTATTTAATTCTGTTGTGTAACTTTTTTTTTAGTGAAAATGGTAGGAGAGCCATTAAAAACTCTTAGGATGGAGAAAGCTTGAAGCTTGAATTTGTTTTATGACTTTGGACTAGGGTTTTTGGTTTGTTATTGGGTCATGTTGTTTTTAACGTGGGTATTAGGTAAATTCCTATTTTGAAGACATTGAGGGGAGGAATTAAAGGGTAAAAATGTATGTCTCTTTCTCATACTTTCATTTGCGTCTCCTATTGAAATTTGTTAAAAAATTAAATTTTAAACCCTAAACCCTAGTTATATCTTAAACCCTAACCATACACCTTAAAAAATACATTCTACCCCTAATTCCTTAAACCCTAACCACACCCCCTAACCTTGAACCCTAAACCCTCTAATTTAAAGTGAAAGTACGAATGGAGGCATGAGAAAAAGGTAGACGATTTGCACCCGGAATTAAATGATTTTTTTTTAAAAAAAAAAAAGTTAGACAAACTCATCTTGTTCCCTTTTTTTCTCTCACACTCGTACTCTTTCCATTTCATTCTTAGGAATTTTTAGTTAAAAGTTTAATCTTTGAGTGTTTGAGTGAGAATCATGATTTTTTGATTCAAGAAAATCTACAAGTCAAAGTAAAGATGAATTAAAATGGTGGTAAAAGAGGTTTTAGTGGGGATGTTGAGAGAACGAGAATAGAATATTCAGGTTCTATTCTTAGTTTTGTAAGTGTTTTTCGATCTCATTAAATATCTCCTAGTGGTATTTAATTTCTTGTGTAACTCTTTTTTACAATGGAAGAGGTGGAAAAGCCATCCAAGCTATGTGAAAGGAGAAATCTTGAAACTTAGCGAGACCATTCATTTTAATTTTATTAGCTCGAGGTTAGTACACTATTAACTTTTATAAATTCCCGCAACTCATAAAAATAGACTTTGATATATGATTTTGATGTTTATGGGTTGAATGAGCTTTAGTTGATCTTTAATGATAACTTGTGAAATTGGTGTTGTAAAAGCTTAAAATCAGTAGTAACTCATCTAATAATTTTACCATAACTTATAGAAAGTATTTAGGGTTTAACCAAATAAATTTAATGGGGATCCTTGGTGGAATTAAAACTCAAACCTCTGAATTTCTGGGTTCATGTGTATCGGTACGCCTATATAATAAAAAGGGTCGATTTTTAAAAAGCGTACAAATACCGATAAGAAACAGTATTATTGGGTTTGGCTTAGGCTCGGCAAGCTCAAAATTTTAGGCTCGGGTTTGGCTTGAAAACAATATTAATAGGCTCGACTCGGGCTCGACTCGACTTAAAATAGACAATTTTGTTATATTTTTCTATAAAAAATAGGAACTCGTTAAAAACTTTTTTTATAACTAACACTGAAACGAAATTCAATATTAAAAAAGGGGGAAAATGCCTAATTTATTTTAGTTAATTTATTTTTAGTGGATATCTCATATTTTATTTTATTGTTTTTCTTTTGTTAAAGAGATCACTTTAGTGTATATGTAGCATATATAATATAATTATTTTGAGTATGTTCAAGAGCTTTTTGAACCGAACTTGAATAAGCTTAGCTCGACTCATTAAGATTTCAAATAATTCACAAACCGATGAATTTCGTTATCATCCCTAAACAAATGCATCCCTTTTCAAAAAAAAGAATTGAAGAAACCGTTGTGGCATTAACTAGAATTGAATGAAACGTTAGCGTTGGAAACAGAGGTCAGAGTTTCAGTCAACCCAGTGGATCTGTCTGGTCTTAAGGCGAAACAGACTCCACGGCATCAGATCATGTAAGAAAAACCCCAAAGCATTTATGTCATCATCTACCACTCTAGTCACTTTAAGGCTTACGGATGTAAAAAACTAACTATTAAACCCGATTGAAAATTGTTCGAGTTAAAACCTAATTTGATATGAAAATATAATGATTAAACTTGATTTATATTCGATTATTGTATAGAGAAATATATTATAAATATTTAATGTATTGATCATGTATAAAAATATAAATTTATTTGAAAATTTTATATATTTTTAATATAAATTTAGTAAAATAATGTAGTTGAAAAAATAGGAAAATGCGTAGGGATGACAATGGGTCACATCGGTGTAGGTTTTTGGCCGTCTCGATCTCGACCTGAAAATTAAATCATTTTTTTCAATCCGATCCAAATATATGTTTTTTATGACCCGACTTGACCCAAAATAATAAAACTTATAACCCGAACTCGATATATTAATAAAAGATCCGATTAAATCTAATCTGACCCGATCCGAAAAATAATAAAATATTATATATTATATATAATAAATATATATAAATATATCGAGTCGGAGATTTTTTACCCTAAACCTAACCCAACCTTATTTTTATAATAATCCGACTCGACCCAAACTCGAATCCGATTTTTTAAATGAAAAATCACCCTTATTAGATCGGATCAGATCTTAACCTGACGAGACGGATCAAATTGCCATTCCTATAAATGAGTTTCCTACTGTATGAGGGATGACTTTGTTAAAAAATACATTATCAAATTGCCATTCCTTGTCATTTGAATTATTTAATGAGTTCTTTAATACATTAATATCTTTTGAATAAGAAAAGTATACTTATTAAATTTATAGTAAAAAAATATAAAAAAAATTACATCACAATCATTAAAATTTTAATATAAAAAATAAATACAATAAGTTTTAAATAGCGTAAAATATATGAGAAATAAAATATAATATTTTATAGAAAAACTTACATAAACTTTTAAATAAAACTCAACAACGATATATTTTGACCAAAAAATTATACGAAGAAATGTAAAATAAACTTGTTAAATAATAATATTTTTTGATAACAAATAATTTTTTTTTTTGATAAATAATAATATTGTCAAAAAAAAAATAAACTTGTTAAAATGCATACAAAATACTCATACAAGTAGATAAAAAAATAGGAAAATAAATATAAAATAATCCTGATATAATAAAAGGGTAAATGATTCTTTATGAGAGAAAATCTTTATTTATACATAATCAACAAAAATATTAAAAATTAATTGATGATATAAAAATTGTTGCCGAAAATATTTTTACCAAAAATATATATTTTTTTAAATAAAATAAAATAAAAATATTAAAGATTGATACCTAAATTAATAGTTGTGTGCGTATAATTATAGTATCAACCATTTGAAAAATTATTACATCAATCCTTTCCGCAACTTAAATATGATCTCACTCAATTAAATTAATACACATCATATATTTTTTTATATCATATTCACACATAAACATTGTTCAAATAATCTATTTTAATACCTTTGATTTAAAAAAAAATATTACTCCCCCCGTCCACTTTATTTATCCAGTATTATTTTTTTGTCAAAATTTTTCAACTTTAACTCATTATAACTTTAAATATATTATTGATAAAAATATAAAAAAATATATTTTAGAAACCTCTAATCAAGTAGTTTAAAAATATATATTTTATAAAATTTAATAAATTAAAATATTTAAAGTAATTATGGTTAAATTTTAAAATTTTAACCTTAAAAAGTCAATATTGGACTTCTTAAATGGGACAAAAGGAGTACCAAAGATTTTTTGTGTTGTCTTTCTCTTTATTTTTCAAAATTTTTCTTAATCATTTTTTCTAAACTCTAAACTCTAACCCTAAACCTTAACTATATACCCTAAACCTTAAACCTCAAATCTATAAAGAAGAAGAAATTGATTAAAAATTGAAGAATAAAGAGAAAAATAACACAAGAAATCTTTGGTAATATTTTTTTTTTAAAATCAAATGCATTAAAATAGATGATTTGGATAATACTTATGTGTGATTATGATATAAAAATATATATAATATGTATTAATTTAATTAATTGAGACCATATTTTATGTAAGGGAAAGATTTCATATAATAATTTTTTAACCATTTATATTCTTTAATTCTTAATTCGTCAAGAAAGTCAAATAAAAAAATTAAATAATACAAGGATTAGATACACAAATCACATAATTGAGAACTAATGGAGCATTCCATTCCATTTGCGTACTTGAGATAATATTTTATATAAACATCAGTCTTATCAGTTCATCTCAAACCATTAAAATACATGCACAAACAAACCTGAACAGTTAATTAGTCTGGAAAACCATCTTAAATGAAAATTAAAGACCCTTTTTCAAACTATGAACATCTCATTCTGTATATAAATGTGACATAAAATATTAGATTATAAAATTAATGGGGTATTTTAAAACAATTATCTGGTACAAGTTTTAGAACACTTTCTGCTTCTTTTTCTCAGACAGAAGATGATGATAATGGGAGTTCTCTCACTTTAACTTTGATTAAGGAAACATCATAGATTAAAAGGATTTTTAAGATGTTTTTCACTGTTTGGAAACACAGAAAACATGGAAGTTTATGATCCAAAAAGAGAGAAAATAAATTCACTTTTGGATTCAAAGCAGCTCTTAATTCCCAGCAGGTTAAGTCAGTAGCAACTAGCAAAGTGATGATCATTAAAGGAACAAGCCCCTTACTCTACCTAACAGCTTATTTTCTCCCCATAAGGAAAAAAGAAAAAGAAGAAGAAAAGGAAGATGAAGCTGATCATCAACCACGTCAAGAGGAGGAAGAAGAGCAGCCATTAGTTCCAACATGTGCAACACTATCAGTTTCAAAGTGATGGTTCAGACTCTGACCATTTCTGTGGTTGCTGCTGTTGCTGTTGTTGTTGTTATATTGTTCTTCATCGTTGAGCCCAACACCTCCAATTCCATCTCCTGATCCTCCATTGGCTTCATCTTTCTTCCCAAAAGTGTTCTTATTGTTATGCATCCAGACTTTTAAAACCCCTCTATCAACCCCAACTTCACGGCAGAATTCTTGAATATCTTGTTCATCTTTTTTCTGGATTCTCCACCCAATTTTCTCAGCAAACTCCTGCATCTTATCCTTCTGGTACTGGCTGAACTTTGTTCTGAATCTTTTCTTCGAGTTAGACCCAAGATTTGCTGTATTGGATGCAAGGCAACCAGCTGGTAAATGAGAGTTTGTTAGACCTCCTGAAAGAGCTAAAAGCATGTGGGGAGCTGAAGGGTAGTAAGATGATGAGATCGGTGGTGGGGAGGCTGAGTTAGGACTGCGATTCAGTTGGCTTGCCGGTGGCAGCGGATGATGACGATGGTGGGGCTTGTATTCTAGAGTAGAGGTGGCTGTTGTGGGTGGTGGTGGGTCATCTGGTTCACGGCGGTGGAAGTTACGGTGGCAGCCACAAGCAGCACATTTTAGAGAAGTTGGATCAGTTGGAGTAGCTGTTGGGGAGGGCATGAATTCCCCGCAACCGTCTAGAGCATGGCCTCCTAAGGTGGCTGCATGGTTCTTCAGACATTCTTTGTAGGTTATGACGATGGGTGTCGCCTGGTGGTGGTGAGGCTTATGACGCTTCAGAACACCATTGGTGAAAGATATGAGCTTGCTTGGTTGGATCTGAGTTGGTGTTTCACTGACTGGATCAGGCTCAGGCTCAGCCTCTGTCGACTTTGGTGTGGTGGCTGCAAGAGCTATATCCATGGCTCTAACATCTATAGTTAACAGAAAATTGGGGTTTGAAAGAAGCCGAAAAATTAAAGAAAAACACCAAAAAATCAATAGCTAAAAATCTATTTTCAAAGGGTTTCTGAGAAAATTAATCATAATGAAGAAATTAATAATCTTTGAAAATATGAAAACAATTAGCTTCTCTTTTCTGTGTTACTTTAGGGAGGAGGAAAGGTAGGAGAAAGCAGGGGTGATGATTGTTGATAAGTGAGAAATCTATGTTGTGTGGTTCTCCTTCTTAACCCTTCTCTTAACCATAGTTAAGTATTTGGCACCCATACCACTTGGGGTTAGAGTTTCTGACACTAAAAAATGTGAATGTCCAAGGGAGTAAATACATATTATATAGTTATTAAAACAAATAAAATATGAATACTTTTATAAATGTTATTGAATTTTATTAAATACATAAAAAATTATAATTACATCGCAATCAAGAATTGAAATAATTAGATTTAACAATTTAAAAATTCTTACAACCCCAAACAAAAAACTTAAAAACTTTTATCAAGTTAAGCATATTAATAAAATTTAAAATTTTTCTGAATCACTTTGTCTCTGTCCAAACGAGACGCATGAAGAAAGGAGTTGTAGGCAATCTAAATTGTCATACAAAAAGTACCACTACTTGGGATTGATTAACAATTATCAACCGATTGGGGATAAATCTTTTTAAGTAACCATCGACAAAAGCATAAATCAGAAACTAACGTCGATTGAATCTTTATACGAACAACAATCGATCGTTAAGGTATGTTACAACATGTCATAAAGACAGATGAACGAAGACTTAAAATAAAAATAAAAACATATCATAAGAATAAAAAAAACATGTCACACACACAAAAAAAACAGAGATTCTTATTAAAATAAACAAAAAATAATAATAGATTCAGTTGTCGATAATCAATACTAAAATTGATTGTCGACCACCGATCAAAGAAATTAATCAAAGTAAAAAGCGACTATAGTTAAAATTTTGGTAGAAGATAGCAACTAGGGCAAAGTAATAAAATATGAATATTTATTTATTTTTGTTAATATATCCTATTATATTATATAGTTATTTTATAAAATTCCATATAAATAATTTGTATAGATAGTAGTGGCCATTATGATAAAGAAGTGAGTATTTTAGTCCCTTTGGCTCTTTATCAATTTGCAATTTTCTTGGCACCAATCGGATTAACATATTTCATATAAACAGACTTGAATCGAGAGAGTTAATGAGAATGGAATGCATATAACCGAGGTTTCTAGATGGAAATAGAGACGAGAACCTAACCATTTCAGTGAGAAGAAAAGAATCTTTGAGACAGATGTTTAAACTATGTATATTCTATACAGTGACTCAAGCATTGATCATCTCACGAATGGGAGTTCTGTCTATTTTTATTACAGGTTCATCAACAAATTCCGACAGGATGGCTCTGAACTCATCTCCTGTAAGAGTCTCTTTCTCGATCAAAACTTCTACTAGCTTGTCAATGGCGTTTCGGTTCTTCCTTATATGGTTCTTTGCAATCTCATATGCAGTTTCAGTTATTTTCTTAACCGATGAATCAATGTCTTCCGCGAGTTTCTCCGACATGGAATTCCTTGCAAGCATCCTTAACACAACGTGGCTGCTTTGTACTGAAGGATCAATTAACATCCATGGTCCGATTTCTGACATGCCAAACCTTGTTACCATCTGTTGAAATGTGAAAGAATAACTTGTTAGATGTACTGCGTTTTCAATGTTCATTGGATCCTAGGTAGATCAAAGCTTGACACAATATCTTAGGAAATCAAGTTTTCTAGATCCAAACCTGTCTAGCTATTTGTGTTGTTTGTTGTAGGTCACCTGCTGCACCAGTAGTAATCTCTGGTTCACCAAAGATAACCTCTTCGGCTGCTCGACCTCCGAGCCCTCCAACAATTCTAGCAAAGAGTTGCTTTTTTGAAATAAGATCTGAATCTTCAACTGGTATGAACCATGTTAGCCCTCGAGCTTGGCCTCTGGGGATCAGAGTCACTTTCTTAACTGGATCATGGCCTGGTGTCAAAGTCCTGCATTCATTCCCAAGGTTATCAATGTGATTCCAGAGTGTATTCTTCCAATATGCTAGGAAAATTATTGAGTTTATTGATGGGAACTTACGCGCATAAAGCATGGCCAACTTCATGGTAAGCCACAAGGATCTTGCTTTTTCCATCTGTCATCTGTGTTCCTTCCATTCCGGCCACAATTCGAACGATCGAGTCATCGATCTCTTTCATCGTGATCTTGTCCTTGCTTCTTCTACCCGCAAGAATGGCTGCTTCATTCATGAGGTTTGCCAAGTCAGCACCACTGAATCCCGGTGTTCTCATGGCGATAACATCGAGTGAAACATCCTTGTCTAGTCTCTTGTCGTTGCTATGTACCTTGAGTATTTCTTCCCTTCCTCTTATATCTGGTAATCCAACACTTACCTGCCTATCAAATCTTCCAGGCCTGAGCAAAGCAGAATCCAGAATTTCAGGCCGATTAGTAGCAGCAAGGACAATAACTCCAGTGTTAGCAGTAAAACCATCCATTTCAGTCAACAACTGATTCAATGTTTGCTCTCTTTCATCATTTCCTCCTCCAATCCCAGTCCCTCTTTGTCTTCCAACAGCATCAATCTCATCGATGAACACCAAACATGGTGAATTAGCCTTTGCCTTGTTAAACAGATCCCGAACTCTCGAAGCTCCAACGCCCACAAATATCTCAATGAACTCTGAACCAGAAAGTGAAAAGAAAGGAACCCCTGCTTCCCCTGCAATGGCCTTAGCCAGCAATGTCTTACCGGTGCCTGGTGGTCCAGTTAAAAGCACTTCTTTGGGAATTTTGGCACCCACTGCAGTAAATTTTTCTGGGGTTTTTAAGAACTCCACTATCTCTTGAAAGTCTTGCTTGGCTTCATCAACACCAGCTACATCGTTAAATGTTACTCCTGTGTTGGGTTCCATCTGAAATTTGGCTTTGCTCCTACAGGAAAAAAACGAATATACTCATGTTGTCAAGTAGAAATTACAAATTAGAACAATTATTTCGACGAAAACCAAATCGAATTCATGGCTGTATGATGAAGTAAAGAATAATACTAAGTTACCTTCCAAGTCCAGAAGGCAAGTTTGGACCGCCTGCAGGAGTGTTACCAGGTGAGCTTCTTAGCAACAAACTGCCAAGCAATATCAATGGAAAAGCCAAATTCCCCAACAAGTCAAGTAAAGCATTCGACCAGTTCATCTCCATGGGATGAGCAGCGAAATCCACGTTTTTCGCCTTCATCTTCCTCACCAATTCTGCCGGTAATCCTGGTAACTGAACTCTTACCCTCTGGTTTTTCTCCATTGCAGGGTTATATATCTCGGCAATGCCCACTGTCCCATTCTCAAACAAGTCCACCTTCTTTACCACACCTTGTTCCAAGTACTGCAGAAATCTTGAATAAGATAACCTGTTTGACATGATCTCTGCTGGGGCCTCCGGTTCAGCTTTAACTGTCTCGACATCAACCGAGAGAGCTGTTCCGATCAGACCCGAAACCATTGAACTCAACAGGTTTCTTTTGGTTAATTTGATGTCCGAGGATGTTTTAGATGATGGGTTGTCCTTGTTAGTTTCTTTGTGGAGATGGGTGTTCTTCGAAAAGCCATGATATTTGCAAACTGGAAGAAGGGAAGCATAAAGAGAGAGTGTTGCTGCCATTCTTGTTCTGGGTGTTATTAGGACAAAGCTATGGTGGAAGGTGCTTCTGTAAACAGTTGGTGCAGGTTGATGGTCGTTGTTTATGTTTTGTAGTGAACTGAGTTTCCATAAATACAAATCCTAGGATGAGAACAGGATGGTTCTAGCATTAGGATTTGGATTTTTTCCTCAAATATTCTCTCTTGAAAGATCTGGAATTTGTTCTACTCTTCATTGCTGTTATATCAACTTTACTTAGGAATGAAATCAGATGTTATGTTTTGTTCTCAACCATACATTACTTTGCTGTTCTGTTCTTTTATTGAATCTACAAACCAGACACTTGGAAATTAAAAACAAACAGAATGTTCAATATGAAATTTTATGGGAAAACTACGACTTAGAAAATATTAAAAAATAATTGTACCGTTTTTAAAAAAAAATATAATTTTGATATAAAATTTATTGATATATATATATCAAAATTTTAATAATTTTTATAAGAAAATGTTATATATCAAAAATTTTAAATTTTTTATAAGAAATTTGAGATATATTAATTTTTTTTACATGTTTTTAAAAAAATTGACATATATTATTCTTTTACAAATATTATAAAAATTTTGGTACATAGCAAAATGTGTGTATCAAAATTCAAAACTTTTATAATATTTATAAGAAAAACGATATAACTGTTTTTTAATTGTTTTTAATATTATTGTTTCTTAAAAAAACACGATATAATCATTGTTTAAAAATTTAAGGATTATTTACAGAATAAAACTTATATTAATTAATAATACCGAGATCACGTAATTTTATTAATTTAAAGAAATATTAATTAATAAATTATTATTTTATCAATTTATATATATAAATTAACTAATTAAATGATATTTATGTAAAATATAATTAATTAAATATAATCCATATCCCTAAAAAATAAAGTTCATTAAAGTACGTAATACTTGTAAACTTAATGGCCAATGCAAACTCATGTATGATAAAAAAAAAACCCGCTATCTATATAAATAATATCAAACATTTTTAATTAATCGATTTAAATCAAAATCAACCAGTTTAAAATTAATCATGCCAGATTAAAAAGTTAAAACTATTATGAGTATAAAAGAGATCATCACACATGCATTTAAAAATAATGTGCAATAATATATGGATGAACACAACACTAAAATTTTTAGATACAGTAAAAAATTATAGATAAAATATAATTAAATTTATATTAAAAAAAACAAATAATATCACATTTTACTAAATTATCTTGTACAACCTATCAGACATGTCTTTTAAGAAGAGGGTAATGGCCCCGTGACAATATGTATTGACTCAAACTATCAAACAAATAAATCGAAGTTCATGTATTAAGTTACCGAGATGATTATGTCTTTTGTGTATGGAAGATCAATCCAGCACTGAAAATTGTGTTTCCTTTTAAAACAATGTATCAAGTATGAACAATCTTGAATGGACTTTGAACTAGGGGTGTTCAGAAGTTACTTTCATATGGATGAGTCAACCAAGGTATTTTCTAGGAAAATAATGAGTCAGAACAATACAGGAAATGAGCACCAAAGTTCAATGAATATGTACTTTTCCTAGAAGATTAGAGGACTTATGAATAGGTCTGTTCGAATAGTTTCTTGAAGACATTCATGTAGTTTGTCCCGAATGTCATGTCCGGATATGCATCGGATACGAATACTTTAAAGAGAAAAGTACAAGAGTCCGAGCAATATAGGATGTAACAGTGCTATAACAAATAGTAAGAGTTTTGTAGTTTCATCACTCATGCTAACAAACTTGGATGATTGATTCCTTTGGTGGATTTGTAAAGCCAACCTACCTATTGAATTAGTAGTTATCTTACAGTTTAGCAATTTAGCACAGACTATGAACTCTTAAACATAAAAAGAAAAGATAAAAACAACACATGATCATGAGGTTGAAGTGAAGTTAAACCGAGACACAAGTCGAAATCGGCTTATCCCCTAATGCTAACAGCTTAAACTGCTAAGAACCGGCAGGACTACAAACAGAGCAATAATTGTGATGAACCATACAAAGGGAAGAAATGAAATTACCTTTGCTATATTTCCGCATGCTGTTCATCTCACCCTTTCTTCCTCTAACAGATGTGCTCGAAACAAGGAAAAGACTCTTTTAGTACTAATCGGAAAAGCTTCAACAACAAGAAAACAAAAAACATATGCAAATATAAACAATAGGAGATGTAAGTAATTTCACTAAAAAAAGATGAAAATGCTATATTCTACAATAGAACATGAAGAATCATACTCATTAGACCAAGTTACTATTATTTGCAATATACTACTATGATGCTGAGAAGATAGGTAACGTTGTCGAGTAAAACAGATGATAAAAGATTTAGAAGACCTTGCAGTTAAGCCCTGAAGTATACCCAAGTGAGTCTTCATTTTCATTTCTTCATTTACCATGAGAGAACCAACCCCAGATCTTGCTCTTCTTCCATGACCCTGTTTTTGCAAGATTGACTCACAAATCAAACTCAGACTAAGGATTTGGTAACACCTATATTTACTCACAGGAGAGAGTCCCATTCATCAAGGATTAGATCTGGCAAGCTCAACTTAGAACTCCTTATCGGACTCGTAGTATAATCTGTATTACAATCAAGTGGTTCTCATAACACATTACTATTTAAATAACTCAATGAAAGCATGACAATCTAATACCTTAAAGGTTTCAAATTTTTATGATCTATAATTACATATGATTAAATCGTAGAAATAAGAACACAATGCATAAGCTTTAGAACATAAATTTCAGTAAAATAGCAATAAAATAAGCGAAAGAAAGGGTTATCATATTCCCTGCAAATGACTGAATGTATATAATCCTTACAACTTATTGCTATAAGAAGCTTATTTAAAGACAACATAGTTTCAGATTAAACTAACTCGAGAATGTACTCCTCTCTGCATTATGACAACTCTCTATCCTGCTTTAACTCCTCTTTCTATGTGTCCTGAAATCCTATTTCTTGATCTTCCTTTTCTTCTTGGTCCCTGGAACCTCTAATCTGCCAATGGAACATCCACATTTAGCCCGAAAAACAAGCACTGCTCTTCCGTTAACAGGTGCCAACCTCTTCAACTCAGCTTCCAATTCCTTATGACGATTATGCAGCAATTCTAAAAGTCCTCTAGTAAAACCATCTTTAGGTGTAGTGCTCGAATTCTTAACACACTCCTCGGTTTCCAACCAAATATCGAATTCGGTTGCGTTACTGAGACCTTTACAATGAGGTTTCCCACATTTCCTAGTTGTACAAAGAATCAAAATCCAAGCAGCTATTGCAGAACAAGAAAAGGCAAGTCCTATAGATTCATATATCATTGGAGATAACATCATCTCATCTTTAACCAAATAAAAGGCAGCTTCAATGAACTCAATCAATTTCAAAGATATGGATTTTATAGTCAGAAACAATAAGAATCCAAAAGCAGCAATCACAGCAATTAAGATGACAACATCAATGGCAGCAGACTTTGATCTTTCGCAAGATGGGATTTTTAAACAACTTGGTGAAGTGGATACCTTTTGTTTCTTATAGAAATGGGTCCTTGATGAGGATGATTTGGGGTTCATCATGGAATCACTTGAATTCCCAGAATTTGCCATGGGAGAAGCCTGATCAACCGTAGCAAATTGAGATTGATCTATGGAAATAGACCATTTCAAATCAAACCCAGAAAATTAACTCCAGAAACAAAGAGAAACCAATGAACAATAATTGAAACTCGTATCAATTTTCCTTCAACATCTCTAAACTCCAAATTCAGACCAAACCCACCTGTAAAGAACTCAAAAAGAAAACAACTTTATTATTTCCACCTCAAGAACAGGTGCTCCTTCGATTAGTATACATATGATTAAATCCCTCAAAGAAAACAACCCACGGGAAATTGCAATTCCAATTTGAGATTTTAGAATGAATTATGAAGAGCAAAAGAGGTAATCTTCTTCTTTCTTCCTCTTTTTCCTACTAAATTCACAAAATTTCTTGAAATAACATACAAGTGGTTGTTTTTGGTGAAGGTCGGACGCGTTTTGAAGAAAAAAGAAAGAGAAAATTCCTGGGCTGTTTGATCATTTGAATGGGCTTGGATTTCAGTTATTTTGAAGAAAAAAAATATTTTTTTAATTTGGTTAAAAAATATTTTTTAAAATTTAATTTTTAATTTTTTAAAAATATTTTTAAATAAAATTATTCATTTATTTTTTTATTTTTTAAAATATATAAAAAATATATTTATTTAATTTAAAATATTTTTGATAATAATATTAAATATTATTATTTAAATCAAATAATTTAAAATTATTTTTTAAAATCATTTTAAAATATACTTTTTTAAAATTAATATCGTTCTAAAAAATTTGTTTCATATCCCACATGAAAAATATATGTAAGTGTATACCTTTCGATACACATCGAAGAAAAATTAATAATCTTTTTTTTATTCGATCGATTTTTTTCATTCGTTAAATGTTTTAAATGTGGTGCGTTCAACGTACTCTCTTGGTGTCAACTTATAAAGCTTAAACACCTTGTACTTAGGAACAAAAATCCTCTGCTTCCTTTCTGTGTCTCCCTTTATGTCTCCTTTGTATTTTTGTAAAAAATTAAATTTTAAACCACAAACCCTTATTTTCTATGTTCTAAACCCTACACCCTAAAAAATACACCCTATCCCTAAACCCCTAACCTAAAACCCTAAAAAATACACTCTATCCCTAATTCCCTACACCCTAACCTAAAACCCTAAACCCTCTAATTTAAAGTGAGGAAATAAATGGAAGCACGAGAAAATTTAAAGTGGGGAAATAAATAGAGACACGAGAAAAGGACAGATGATTTGGATTCCGTACTTCCATGCAAAGGTGACGATGGTTTGAATGTAGAAATTGGTGTGTCAAGTTTGTCAACTGTGACCATGGAGATTTAATGAAGAGTTCTTTCAGTTCATTGAGTTCCATTGTTGAAGACAAGATTGTTCGATATATTTATGAGTGCAAATCGTTTACTTCCTAATGATGCTTTCATTTTAATAATTAAATTAGGTTATAATTATAATGTATATATAAAAGATTAACCCTAGTATAATTATACTGTATCACAGGGATTCACCCTTGCAACCCCAGGCCCGTTAATCCTAGTCCGAAGACTAATCCATGGATAGATACTCTCGCTATGCTACGTTTGCTCGTTCATTCCTGCTTCGCTTTAGTATCTGTCTTTTATTAGCATATGAGTTATATTTAACGAAGAGTAATCATATTTATTCGATTGACCAAACTATTCATCTTTGTTTTCTTATTTCTTTTAGGTTATTAGTCCTAGACATACTAGGAACACATCCTCTTCCTTTCTTTAGAGTTTTCCTTCCTCTTCTCTCTAAGTATGATTAGGATTAGATAGGATTTATAAAAAATAATTAAGAATTATTAAAATTTTAAAATTTTGTTATCAAAATGTTTAAGGAATTAGGGATCCCACTGTCTCCTATTACCATTTGCCCCCGTAATCATTCCCATGTGGCAAAATGTTGACATTTAATTTTGGTTTCTTACATTTTATCTATGTTTCATATAGTCTGTCATAAAATGTTGATATTAAATTTGGCAGTGGAAAAAGACAAGTTGTGGTTGAGAGTTGAGAATCAACCAATGTGTGGACGCTGAGAAAAGGAACATTAAGTCAATCTCGCAATACTTTTGGAGCATAAAAAAACCATATACCTAGGATTTAAGATTTAAGGTTAGGAGTTATGGTAGGGGTAAGATGTATTTTTTAGGACGTAAAGTTTAGGGTTTAAAATATAAAAAATAAAAATTGAAGTTTAAAATTTAATTTTTAAAATATTTAAACGGAAAACATAAATAGAGATATAATAAAGAGACATGATTTTTACCCTAAAAATACCTTTGGTCCATTCTGACTCTCAACCAGCATGCATAAAATTAGTGTGTACACATGGTTTGTAAACTATCATTATAAGAATTTTTGGATTTATCGTATCATTTTTAATTAAGCTCGTTTTTCGAATTTAATATTTTTATTTAAATATTATCCGTGATTTCAATCAACTAAATTTATTCATCTCATATTTTTTAAGATACATCTTTTTTACATGTAATTAATGAGTAGGTAGCTATCGAGAGATTATTAGGTGAATCCTGTTCACCACTTCAATCATGGTCCAAATAATCAATATCATTCATCTTTAAATAACTACCTATTAATTGCTCACCCACTAATTATATGTAGAGGTGATGATTCACCTTGAAAAAAATTAAGATGAACGATCCTGATCAATTAGGACCACGGATGACGTGACGAACATGGTTTACCTAATATTTTTTCGTAGTTACCAGGTAGTTGTTACTTAAAAATGACAGACCTGATTACATAAATCACGGATGACGTAATGAACAATGTTGAAGATATAATCTGTCCTCAACAACAATATATACGTGACACCAGGTATCGTTTTAAGCATCAAGTGAACTGGTTCCGAAAAAAGTGAACAGCTTGGGAAAGTCATAGTGTCGTCAAAACTATGAAGAAATTACTCATCATGTTGTAATGATATGTTTCCCTGGGATTTCCCATCTCTATAAAGGCTTCAAAGGAACACTCTCTTCATTACCAAGCTTTATGATCATCAAATAACATGAACATGTTGTATAACACCAGCAAGAAACAAGGCTTTGAGATACAGGCTTTTCATTACATACATACATAGACATGTATGTATGTATATATCAAGGTTGAGTTTGTATTTCAAAGCCTTGGTTTTGTTGCTGCTGTTGTTTTAGAGTTGGAGATGAGTTCATTCACCCCAACGTTAAAAGTAGAAGCTTGCCATTCTTTCCTCTTTTTTTAACTTCTATTATTTTTATCGATAGAAGCATTATCGTTAGTGTCGAGATAAAAGATAAGATTATAGATATCGAAATTCATATCGAGTCGTTAGCGTAGTGCATGAATCAATTGAAATAACACTCTAGTTTCTAGGTAGAATAAAGTTGTTTTCATACGATAATTTACACGATATAACATTTGAATTTATATTCGATATACAAGTAGTGATTTTCCATTGAAAAAGTCCTAATACTGTTGTGGTGGACATTTAAAATTAGGAAAATTACTAAGTTTGTATCAGTTAAAGGACTCCATCCTATGATTCAGCACCCAAAACAGACCTCTTCCAAGCTTTTGGAAGTTTCAAATTAGAACCAAATAAAAACAATAATTGAGACCACTGTTTTGGTTTTGTTTCATCTCAGACAAGAATGTTGGGAATAATAAATCCTGGTTTATTTTTGATAATTTTACTAGTCATAGACGTAGGGGAGTCGATGAGATTTGAGTTAGAATCTGGGAAAACCAAATGCATTGCAGACGACATTAAGGCAAATGCAATGACTGTTGGCAAATACACCATCATCAACCCTAATGAAGGTTACCCTTTGCCTGATTCTCATAAACTTGTCGTCAGGGTATGTTCTAAACATCTCTTTTTTTGCATTTTTTTTCTGTCGATCCAAATGTATTTTGAGTTTTTCATCTGCAAAAGGATATATTTTGGAATTGAATACCCTGGTAGGTGAGTTCACCCAAGGGTAACAGTTATCACCTAGGAGAAGAGGTGGATTCAGGTACATTTGCCTTTACAGCAGCTGAGGGTGGGGATTACACCACTTGTTTTTGGGCAAAAAGGAACAACCCTCCGGCGAGAATGACCGTTGATTTCGATTGGAAAAGTGGTGTTGCCGCCAAGGATTGGTCCAACGTTGCTAAGAAAGGCCAGGTTGAAGTATGTGTTTTCTCCCCACCCACCCCCATGACCATGCTCATATAATATGATATCATGTTTTCTATGGATATACAGTAGTATATCCATTTGACATTGGCTCAATCACTTTGCTACAATTATTAGTGCTCGAACCTATGACCTCTAAAAATAACGACCGTTCCGTTAACCACTTAGACTATAAAGTTCGTTAACTTAATGTGATTTAGAAAAGAAAATAGCAATAGTAAAAAATTTAGGTTGTAAAACGAGTTAGAAAAAAGCTAAAACTCAAGAAAAATAGGGCTATAAAAGATTATATTTTGATACACAATATAAAATAATTTACACAATCCTTTTTATAAAATTTAAAACCTAAATCCTAAACCCTATCACCTTAAACCTTAAAACCTAAATTCTAAACTCTAAATTTTAATCATAAATCTTAAATTTTAAACCCTAAACATTAAAATCTAAATTTAAAGGCTTATGTAAGCTCTTTTGTATCAAAGTATTATCGTATAAAAAATATGTAATTTATTTATATCAATTAGAAGGAAATAATGAAAATTAGGGTAATTACATTAATAGTCAATAAACTTTTAGGAAACTTTTATTTTACTCACCGAACTTTTAAAACTTTTTATTCAGGTCACCCAATTTTTATTTCAGATTTACTTTTTTTTTTAAATACTGACATGACCCGTTAATTTTATTTTTTTAAGGATAAATTACATAAATGATCATAGAGCTTTTAGGGTGCTTTTGTTTTGGTCATCGAGCTTTTAGGACGTTTTACCATCTTGGAAATTAACGGTTTCTTGCATTTTAGTAGGTAAAAAGGAGTACATAGCTTAGTAATAAAGATGATGTTACGAAAGCTAAATAAAATATCTTAAAATGTGAATACATAGATATTATTTTATTAAGAAAATTTTATGTGCCATGTCAACATGAAAGCAAAATAAAATTTGAGTTTAATATTTAATAATTTATTTTATTTTTAAAATTTAATATTACAAACCCTCTGAATGTTTATTAATCTTGTCTTTCATCCATGCGTACAACTTATTATACTAGGTTTCTTGCAAATAAAGTTACTAAACTTTCTTACAGATAAGACTTTATTATTGCTAGATTTGAATATTAAAGAAACTAATAATAGTTCATAATATATCTAAGACTTAATAAATAAAAATAATTACAAAAAATAAATAAAGATTTTTTTGGCATGGGTCGAATTATTAGTTTCTTGAAGAATCTTGCATATAAGGTCATAAAATATTGCTCTCCCTTTATGCTAGACAATGGAAATTGAGTTGAAGAAACTATACGACACGGTCATAGCCATTCATGAGGAGATGTTTTACCTACGTGAGAGGTAAGAAACAACCGTTGCTAAGGTATAATTTACATATGTTTTCGAGAAAAAGGGTGTGTCAGGTCATTCGTAGACTCGTAAATCTAAGAGAAATTATTAGATGGATTCTGTTTTTCACGTCATTCGTAGTCTCAACCAATAAGATTTATCTATTTTATAATAACAGATGAACTTTATTAACTAAGACTATAGATGACGTGACGAGCCGAGTCTATCTACTAATTTTCTCGAATCAAACTAGTTCGATTAAAGAATAGGGTCGATTGAGTAAGTTGTATTCGTGTATCCTAATGTCCAACTAAGAGAGTTCAGCATTTCCCTTGTCTTGGTTTCCATGTTTTCTTATCCTACATTTTTATTTATTTCTTACAGGGAGGAAGAAATGCAACAGCTTAACAAGGAAACAAATTCTAACATGGCAACCCTGGGTTTATTTTCGCTGCTTCTTTGCTTGTCTGTGGCTGGTTTGCAGATCTGGCATCTAAAGACATTTTTTGAGAGGAAGAAGCTCCTCTAGTGGTCCTGAGCTATTGCGATACTCGCTTTAGCAGCGCTTTTTGTGACGTTTTTTTATGTGTTGAAATAGTTTTTGACGATGTAAAACGTTTTATAGAATTAAAAAAACGTCACTAAAACTTATTTTGTTATAACGAGACCTTCAATGATTTATCTTAAAGAAAGTAAGAATATATCAGTTTATTTATTTAATAATATTTAGTAAGTGTAAAATTGTTTAATCAACTTAATCTATTTTCAAGTTGATATAAAATGACTTGTATTTTATGAAAAAAATACACTATAGTTTATAGTATGATTTTTTATACTATTTTTTCACTTCAAAGCATAAACATATAAAACCGTATTATTTTATCTATCTAATATCAATATAATATTTAGTATTAAATTTGTAATATTTATTATTAAAATATTTAAAATAAATTTATTAATATTTTTAATTATAAAATATCTCTTATTTTTATATATCTAACATCACTAAGACACCACTAATTCAAGAACTAAAGTGAAGATTTATTCACTCAAAGGTCTAAAAAACGTGCATGATCAATCTAAATAATTAGCGTTAACTCAACGATCTTAAAAATGTGATTAACTCGATATATAGATATTCTAAATCATATTCCAGAATCTATAACTATTTAGATATAAGATACTAATTACTTGAAACTAGTAAAATAAGGTTTTTAAGTTTAAATTTGACAATACAAATAAGATATTTTGGACTCGTGAAAAATATAATCATTTTAATATATAAGTATCCAAATATTTAATATAAGTAAAAGTAAAAATTATTTCATACATGAGTCACAAGTTTGTCTATTTTAAAGTTAAAGAGTTTTAGATTTAAATTTTAATATTTAGAGTTTATGATTTGTTAATATTTAGATTTTATAATTTAAATAAAAGGGGTTATGAAATTTTTTAAAAAATTTATGTATCAAAATATATCTCAATTATATGATAAAACAAAATATATCTCAATTAAATTATATAAAAGAAAGTAAAACTCTAAGCAAAATGAGTAAATAATCTAATAATATTACTCGATGTAAATTTTAATTTATTTTTTTATTTTCATGTATATTCAAATTAAAACTATTTAAACAGAAAACAATTAAAATAAACTTAATTTGTTAATCAAACAAATCTCAAATAAAATAATAACCCAAAAATACTATCATGTTTTGTGTATCACATTTAAATTATGTAAAAATGCCTGAAAAATAATTGGATTCTCATACTCTACAATACAATTAACTCTATACCAACTTTTCAAAATTGCAGATGAACTAGGAAACTGTACTTTCATGAGTTAAAAATGTACAGACAATTTCTATGTGCCAATACAAAAATTTAAGCTTAGATCACATGGTGCAATAAATGGATTCTACATATTCTTTCAAGCAACACCCCATGAGGATTCAGCCTGCTTCCTCAAAGACAAGATTCGAGAACCAAACTAAGAAACTTCAATTCCTATGTATATACTTCAGTTTCTGCAGGTTCAGTTCCGGACTCCGAGCTTTGTGCATTGGTAAAAAAATGTATAGTGTGCAGGGTACAAATGGCGTTTACATCATCTTCACACACATTATACTCGGGGGGGTTTCCAACTAGAACCATGTTTTTCATGTTGTGGTCTCATTGGATTGAACAATCATTTCCGCATGGTTTACAGGAACCTCGGATGTCTTTTTATGTTTTGCTTGCATCTGCTCCAACTCTTGTTCTGGGAACACTTCGGATTGCAAGGAAGGGTGTATCTTCTTCACATGCAGCCATGTCAGCTTCCAAAAACTATTTGCACCAACATCATCACTAGGCATGAGCGTACCTGTTGTTTTCATCACCAGCAGGGTGTTCTTGAGAAGCTCAGGGACTGATTCAAGAATTTTTTCACTAAGTTTTCCCTGGAACTTAATCTTCATATATCTCTCCAAACGATCAAGAACCCCGAGCCACAGTTTGCGGAAGGATGGTTGCTGTGACAGTTCCTGAAGTGAATGTAAGAAAGCTTTCGTCATTAATTTTGAGGCTAAAACAAGTGTACCCTCCATTTTCTTGTATTCTTTAGAAGAGCTCCCCAGTGCAATTTCTAGCAAATCATCCATTAATGTAAAAACGACTTGATCAAAACACTGGAACCAAATATTGTTTGGAATGTGAATTGCATCTACCCCGGCCAAAGACTGCTGTAACTTTAAAATAGCATGGTTCCTCACCTCCTCCCTCTGGTCCAAACATACGGCCCTCAGTGCCTGCACCAACCTCAGCCACATCTCTCCAATGTCCTCACTCACTTTCATA
Organism: Abelmoschus esculentus; assembly: GCA_035048815.1. Lineage (NCBI taxonomy): Eukaryota > Viridiplantae > Streptophyta > Magnoliopsida > Malvales > Malvaceae > Abelmoschus > Abelmoschus esculentus. The sequence goes on from JAUCBN010000066.1 coordinate 3,198,665, forward strand.
GCAGCCTCCAGCTCGACAGTATTCTTGGCCTCATGGGACCATCTTAGAAGACAAGCAACCGAATCTGCCATCATCTCTATGGAAGTGATGGATCTATCAATTTCTCCAACCCGGGACTCAGCAAACTCCCTCGCTGCATCCACACAAAGAACATAATTAGATGGCAAAAGATGTGCCCCATCAAACATAATGAATGATAGTGCCACAAATCCAAACTTCGATGCTTCTGGATGTCGAGCAGAGATATATAGCAAGGAGATGATTGTGCGCCAACCAGAATAAGATCTGATGTGCATTGCATTAGCTTGTACAAGATGCATAACTTCTTGAGTGATAGGTTCACAATATGCTTTAGCAACCCGAGCATCAAGTTTCAATATTAGTTGCATTGACTTCAAAAGCTCATTGGTTAGATTTTCCTTGTAAGGAAGCAAGCGCTGGCATATCTTAAGGAGCCCAAACACAGCTTTCTCCACTAAAACACAAGGCAATGCTTTCTGATAGACAATATCAGATATGTGCTTGTAAACATTTTTCCAGATAATCAAAATCCTATCTCGATTATTTAGTGTAATAGCAATCAACAACTCCAGGCAGAACACGGCACTGTCTTCATCTTCTACGATGTCTCTTCCTTTTCTGAATTGACCTGCAGCCAAGATGAGAGCCTCGACAAGCTGCAATAAAGACTCAGATTGGAGGAACTTACTCTCCATGAAGATGTTATCAATGTGGCATGTCTGCACTATCTCTCGAAGGAACTGTTGAGCGGCAAGTTGTTCCTCAGTCGGGTGTAGCATTGGCTCCTCCACATCAAAGGATAGGAGTTGGCTGAATCGACTAATCAGGCTGAAGGACCTTCGGGGAATGGTTGCAGGTGTTCTCCATGATGTTGACAAGGAACTTGTGTCAGGCTTACTCCGTTCTTGGTCAGATGAGGAATCCGTTTCACTGGTTATATAACTAGCCAGATGAGGAGGCAGAAGTCCAAGCCTGTGCAAGCTCAAAACACAATCCAATATGCTTCTCCATCCACTGTGGATATAATCACCATAGCTATTTGCTATGTTGAAAACAGTTATGGTTGCCATCTTGGCTCTGGGATCATCTCTAAAGGAAACAAAGGCATCTTCAAAAGACAATGGAATCAAAAGGGTTGTCAATTTACAAAGTGATACAACCAAATCATCCAACATATCACCAAAGTGGTAGTGAGAAGAAATTTTGGCAATCGCCAAGAATCCATCGGTGCATGTCTGTAAAACATCTTCCTGTTCCACTTGATCAAAAACCACTGATATGGCAGCAATAGTGGGGCCAGACAAGATAGCGAACATATCGCGGTCCAGGTGTGCTTTAGAATCACAGCAAATGAAAGGAGTGCTTTCTTTGGATTTGTATGTCACATTAATCCAGCGGCTTAATACCATCAGTGGGAGATCAACACCTTTATCAGGGATTATCTGAATCTCATTCTCACAGATAGAATGGTAAAGCTTAGACAAGTACTCTCGTGGAAGATCTTCTCCCCCATTGATGAGTCGATTGTTACGGATAAAATCTTCTTCAGTCATCTTTTTCTTAACCTGGGCATTGTGTTGATCTGTGTTGAGCATTATAAGTGAATATGACAACAAGAGGGCAGCATCTTTATCACATAATATGTATGGTGATTGCTCATAATATCTTTCAGCAAATGCCTCTAGCACTCTCTGTATCTTTTGTGATTCTCCAGGCAATCGGAAAGTTCCCAAGAAAACACGTAATGCTGAGTCTAAAGTCATGTCATGAAAATTGAAGGTCCTAGCAAATTCACGAAGCACCTGAACACAAAATTCATCATGATTACCTAGAAAATCTCCAATAAGATTCTTATCTAACCCATTTGTGTACCTAAAGAGTGAGGCTACACTTTTTGGGTCAAGCTTATCCGGTAGTAGATGGATTTCTTGGAGAAATTCTAGACCTTTCCTGGGATCTTGATTAAATTGGTCAGCTCCAATGGTCAACTTTCTCTTGATGTGCTTTATTTTACGAACAAAAGGAATCCAAGAATTAGGATCACTGTAGTTAGGCATTTCAAAGTCCAGAAAGCTTCATATCCTTCGTGATCTGTCGAAGCCTCCTCTGAAACATGCAATTCATTACCAGTTCTCTCAGCCATACCTTTTATAATAGATACCAGACCATTCAGAGAAAGGATATGCATTGTAGATAATGGACCGTTCACGGGAAATGCACTCTTTGACAACATGTAGGCAATGTCTCCAAAAATATTACTGCAGGTTATGTCGCAATCAAAATTAGCATACATCTCAGTCACAAACATTGGCTGCCTACAAAGGTCAATCAAAGTTTCCATGGCAACCTCTTGTTGTTGGTATGAAGACCCGTGCTTGCCTTGTGCAAGCTTCAAAAGCACAGAAGAAATGAAAATTTCAAGCTGCACTTTTAGCTCGGTGCGCAAATGATGATATAGATTGATTACAATGCTACATACAGTTGAAAGAATAAGAGGGCTCATGGATAGGCCAAATTGTATCAGATTATAGAACAATTCATCCTTTACTACAGCCAGTAACTTGGGGTGTTTGCTGAATGACGACCCACCCATTTCTATAGCCGAATTAATCAAGCCTAGTGCAAAGAGAGGAACATCTTCATCATATGCTATGGGATTCGATTTAGGGCCGATGCCAATGTTTTCAAAGACATTTAACAAAGAACACAGAAATTGAAATATCTCCACCATGCACGGGATCCCAAAAGGTTCCATCGTCAATATCTCACCATGTTGGGCATCCTCCTTAGCATCACTTTCACCTAGCTTGATTATGTCTGTTACAGAAGCTGAGTTAACCATATGAGGGCTAGAAACATCGATTCCCACATTTCCACTTTTTAGCTGTGTACACCCATTCATGTGATTCACATTCTGCATATCCATCTGCAGAAGTAATATGAATTTATAAATTATAAATTCAAACACATGTCATCCACTGTAAAAATTACAAATTACCATTCCTGAAGCAGATAATGAGCTTCCATCAACCATTTCATGTTCTGTGCTGCAGAGTTCAGGAAGATGTGAGAAAATACACCTAACTATTTCATGAATCGTATGCCGAGCTATACGCTGCAACAGTTCACCTTTGGAGCTTGCTTGATGAACAATACGAAAGCATGTATTTGCAATCATGCAAACATGCTTATTACTCAACCTAGTTGCAGCCTTACTTTTCATGCAAGCTAGAAGAACCTGAAGTATCTTCATTAGCACCACTTCTTCAGATGATGGATCGGTTACCTCAAACCGGCAACTTGTGACGGCATCAACAATCATATGCATAGCATCTCCCACATTTACAATATCCAAATCAAGTACGTCAATGGTTAAGATTTTGTAAATGGAAGATAAGGCAACACTAGTTATTGGTGCACCGGTTTTATCAGATTGAATTACATCCAAAAATGGTCGTAGGTACACAAGTGGGTCAACTTTTTGCCATTGCTGTTGCCATGAAAATATATTTTTCCGCAATTCTTTCAAGGAACGGATGAGGGAATGCTCTAGCTGATCATCATCTGCAACATTGCGGACTCCCCATCGAACATTTCTCCTCATGACAGCCAAAACAGCCACAATTTCAGAATTAATCATACATGTGAAAGCACCACCGGAGGGCTTGATAATTTCTCCAATAAATCCATTCCTTCCAGATTGTATAATCACATCCCCCATATTCAACGAAGATTCTTAGTCTAGTGAAATTTATACTTTACCAAAGAAGTTGGTTGCTATACAAAAAAGACAATGAACTCTGGTGAAATCGTATTATCTGCTGCAATTGAAAAAAGATTGTCAATATAAATGAATTCATAGAGTCTGCCTTAAAAATAAGGTTCATAGGAAAATTTTCATGTTTGAAAAGTTTATCTTTCTCATGCAACAAAGCAAGGTTTCCAAATTCTTATCAATCAAATAATCCATTAAAAAAACATAAATTTAATACCTAAATAATTTGAGCTTTTTGTTAATCATCAATTACCAGTAACATACAGTATCACAGATATTGTAACATTATAACAATCGTGATCTATTAAAATGTCAATTATGCTAAACAATCATAGCGTGTTCTAAGCTTAAATCAAAGTAACAACATAAAAGAAAATATAGAAATGAACCAAATTGTGATTACAACTTGATAATTGAAAAGGTAACAGAAACCCAATGAAGGAAACAATGCGTAGAACTGAAAGACATTAAAAATCAAAATGAGAAAATGGACTCAAAATTGAAATCCCAGAAAACTGATCTAACCCAAATAATTAAAACCATAACAACCTCAAAATAAAACTTCAAACAGAACATGATTGAATGACCAGCTTTTTGAAGGGTAAATCATGACCCATCAAACTGGGAAAATGTGGTACCTTGTCGAGGATTCAAATGATGGGAATTGGAGAATAACATGAGAAACGAGTGAGCTCTGAAGAAATTTTGGAGCCTTTTTTCGTGTTACAAGGGAGAATGTAGGGAGTTAGAAATGAGAAAAATAGAATTCTTTTCGGAGTGGCAATCTCTTTCTCTCTCTCTCTCTCTCTCTCTCTCTCTCTCTCTGTGTGTAATGGAAAATTTGATATGATTTTGTTCGCGGTTTTAGAGGAAAGAAGAGTTCTTGTTTGGGCCATCAGAAAATTGACTGGTTTTAGAAATTTTCTTGGGAAAAAAAATATTATTAGGATAAACTACACAAATAATCATTTAACTTCAGGTTCTGTATCAATTTGGTCTCTGAACTTTAAAATGTTTCAAGTTTAATACTAAATTTTCAGTTGCACGTGGATTTAGTTACTGGACATTAATTATTAGGGTAAACTATTTTAATAGTCATTGAGGTTTTAAGAAACTTTACTTTAGTCATTAAATTTGTTAAATTTACATTATAATCATTAAATATTTTTAGTTTGCTCTTATAATTGTCCACGTTATCAACTATAGTTAAAGTCGTCTTCTTCGAGAGATTATATCATAGTCTCGACCTATCACGTCAGTCGTGATCCCTAATCATTGAAAATTACCTATTTCGCCACTAATCAGACATGTAATTAATATAATTTTTAAAAATTATATTTTAAAATGACATAGAAATTATGAGTGAAGATTCATTGGTTGAAAAAAAATGAGTTGGAGATTAATGGTAAAGTAGGTGGTTATTATTAATTAGGGGTCACGGCTGACATGGTAGGCCGAGCCTGTAATATAATTTCTCCTTCTTCTCCGTAACCTTAATTTTCATATGAACCGAGTGGTTGTTAGTCAATTTCGATAGTGAAAAGATTTCACGTAGTTAAAAGTAGGGGTGTGCATTTAGTTAATTCGATTGGTAGCCAAACCGAATTAAGTGAATTTTTTAAAATTTTAACCTTAACTGAATCAAATTATCTATATTTAAATTAACCAAACCAAAATTATTTCGGTTAATTCAGTCGGTTTTCGAATTAACTAAATTTTTTTTATAAATTTTAGGTAAATTACATAATAACTCACTAAATTATACTAAAATATTCTTTTAAATCACTAAACTTTGGTTTATGCTAATTTGATAAAAAGTTTAATGACCATTTTATAATATATAAAAATTTTAATGATTATTTTATAATTTTTAAAAATTAAATGACAATAAATAAATATATGTAATATATATAATATTTAATATATTATTTTGGTTAATTTGATTAATTCGGTTAATTAATGGATTTTGAATTGAATTAACTGATAATCAAATTTCTTAAAAAATAATCGTTAATCAAAATTATCTAAAATTAACCGACTAAATTAATCAAATAATTTCAGTTCGATCGATTAATTCAATTAAAACCGAATAATATACACCCTTAATTAGAAGACTAGCTTAGTTTGATTTCAAGTTAATCTGACAATTAAAATTATTGGATATCATTTTTATAGTTTCTGATATTTTTAATTATTTTTTTAATTTTAAAACAATTTTTATTCTAATATTTGTTTAACAATTATTTTCTGAATTATTTTTAATAATTTTATATTTTAAATATTTATACTTTTAAATAATTTTTTAACTTTTAATTCTATTGCTTAAAAATTAAATACATCTCGAATTCTCTATAAAAAAAATTAAGTCATCAAACTTTTAATTAAATTTTTATCACTTCATCGTAATAACTAATGATAATTTCAGTTGGTCAAATGATTACATTATTTTTATTGAATTCAAAATAAATTTAGAATATACTAATTTTGTTTCAAAAATTCAAAAACCTTGTATACCATTAAGCTAATTTTTTTTTTTTTATACCTAGATTTCTTTTAATTATTTTCTGGTATTTTATTTATACCCGCAATAAAAAATAAGTTTAAAACTTAAAATTAAAGTTAGGATTTAAGAATTAGGTTTAAGAAATTAAGAGTACAGTGTATTTTTAGGATTTAATATTTAAAATTTATAAATATAAATTAACATTTTTAATGTTAAAACGTAACAATAGACACAGAAAAAGACCAATGATTTTTTTAATTTTTTTAGTTTTTTTAACATAAATCTACTAATTTTATTAAACGATGATATATCTGAAAATACAATAAAAATTCATATATTATTAAACAAAAGACTTAAATTCAAATATATACTTAAAATTAACTGGACTTACCTACACACTAGGGGTGTTCAAATCCGGGTATTCGGGTACCCGAAGTACCAGGTACCCGGACTTCCGGGTAATTGAAAAAACGGCCCATATCCCAACCCAGATTTTTCGGGTACCCGGTACTTCGGGTACCCTAATATCCGGGTACCCTGTATTTCGGGTAACCACATTTTTATTATTATTTTTTTATAAATTTTAAATTTAATTCTAATATATATATATATATATATATATAAAAGTTTGAATTACATAATCTAACATTCAAATATAAAATTTTAAAACCATAGTTACATAATCTAAACATAAAAATTAAGACATAAATTACATAATTTAATTCGAAACAAAACATAAGGAGTAAGAGTTTTTTTAATATTTTAATTAGTTTAATTTATTTTAATGTACAAAAATAATAATTTAAATATTAAAGAATATTTAGTTGATTTTCATCCTGGTTAATGCATATACAAAAATAACGTATATATAAACGAGTAAAGTTTGAATTTTATCAACTCGAATAAATAAATTTATTATTTTATAGTAAATCTTAACTTTTTTACAATGATTCTCTAATAAAATAAAGTTTGAGGGATTAAAATTTAGGAATTAAGTTGTTTGATTTAAGAATATTGTGAATATAAAGATATTTTATTTAAATAATAATTATATTTAAAATATTATAAAAATAAAAAATAGGAACAAGGTACCTAAAAATAACCGGGTAACCGAAAATTTTCAATATTGTGACCCGGGAAATGACAGGTCGAGTACCCGACTCGAACCTAAAAAAATCGGAAAAATACTCGATTATTTATATTTGGGTAGTCAGGTAATCGAGTTGGATCAACCGGGTTTTGAACACCCCTACTACACAGTGACAAAACATTCAGTTTATTGTATTATTCTAAAATTAACTGTACTTACCTAAAATTCAGATATATATAAACCATGAACCGTTCAAAGGGTAAGTCAATAAGAGAGTATTCAGTTTCACCATTCAAAGAAGTGACAGCACAGAATCTTAGATTGAGAAGAGACGATTACATTCACAAAAATTTATTCAAGTTTCAGTTTTTTACAGTTCTTCTTATGCTGGCATTTATGAGAATTCATAGCCTTTCACCTTCTTGAATCTGCAGGATGATCCCATCGAAATGAAACCTTGACTGTCTGGACCCTAAGGAAGCACGGGGACGGTACTTTGAAGACATCCTGCGTCTCTTATACGTTTTCTAGATAGGGATGGTACAGGAACAATTAGGAGACGTCTTGGGAACGATCAACGCTTATCAAAAACGGTCAACACTCACTGGAGACGGTCAACGTTCACCGAAAACGTATCCGAGGACATTCCAGGAACGATCAACTCTATTGATGGCAGAAAAAGTAAAGATAAGAACAATAAAAATGAAAGCTTTCTTGATTACGGGTGAAGAGAAAATGAAAGCTTTGTTTAAGAGACAAGGATGGGTTTTAGAGAGAATTGATAGGAACGACTAATAAAAAATGACAAGTGATCGTGAGATTTTTTTATTAAATTATCATTATGGTGATTAAATAATTTTTAAATTTTTAAAATGGTGATTAAATTCTTTTTTTATTTTTATTATCGTTTGGCTATTATGACACTTATATATTATTAAAGATTAAATTAGTAACATGGATAAATTTCATTTTAATTATGTAAATTTTTAATTTTATTATTTGATTTTTAAAATCAATTTTCGTTCTATTTGATCATTTAATTTTAGTAATCTTCTAATATAAATGTTAAAAAGTAATTTAAGAATTATTAAAAGTGAATTTAAATAATTATAACTATTGTTTAATATAATTATAATTTTACTATATTATAAAATTTAATAAATTTTTATTCTATATATTAAAATTTATTTTATATTTGTTGTACCCGTACCTTATAATTTTAAAATTGTCGTTTTCTATACCCATTTCCGTATCCAAGGACGAAACTATATATATCTTGGCCTAATTTTTTTTGGTATAATTGCACTTGAGGTCCCTCTTAATTTAAATAATAGTAAAATAATATTTTTGTCTCTTCCAATTTTTAGATTTAAAAACTTAACAATTCTTTGTCCCTCTCAATACTTAATCCTAGTTCCGTCCTTATCCGTATCCGTATTTGTGCTACTTAGCTGGACCCCTCCAGTCGATTGTATCAAGGCAAACTGCAATGCCTCATGGGTTGCTAAAATCTTGAATACCTCTGATGCTGGTCTCGTTCCTAAAACAAGAGTGGCAGACTGGGTGGGTAGGTAAAAGAGGTTCAACTGTTTACCTTTTCTTGGGCAACATCGACTGGTGTAAACGATCATATTACTTGAAATCTTTTTTTTTTTCATACTAAAAGCTGCAAAATTTAACTTCTGAAGTAGGGTAAACAAATACTTTTCCAACTATGATTTTATATCAAACTTTAGAATATTAAATCTAAATATCTATTGTCGTGGCATCTATTTGCGATGGCGGTTCAAAAATTTTGGGGTCCTGTGCAATTTATTAAAATATGACCTTTAAAAAAAATTGTTTATAACTCTTACTAGTTCTAAAAATGCGACCCTTAGAAGTAATTGTCTTTCTTAGGCCCCTGTGCAGTTGTTTTTATTGTGTTTGTCCAGAAATTCACTAGTTCTATAGAAGCAATAGGAATAGAAATAACCAATAACACTCTAGAATCAATTGTCACATTTAGGATATAATTATAACGTTTCTATAATTATAACTTATCTTTCTTAAGAGTATTTTTAAATTTTTTACAATAAATTTCGAGATTAATATCACATAATGAATATAACTTATCGTTTGAGGTCTTTTTTTTAGAGATCCTATACAGTCGCTCTTATTGCATCTCTCCGGACTCATTTTCTATTTGTTTCTCGTAGACGTGCAAGTGATCCTCACCTAAGCTGCAACCCAAGTTGGTGTCTGCGGTGTACAAATTGAGGACAGCATTTAATTGTTAATGCCAAGTTGACACAGCGAAAACGTGTTTGGTGGAAACCAAAACTAAAAGTTGGCCTACAAGACTCCATGTCCGCGCCGACACTGGATTCAAAACAAACTCCATTTCTGACATCAAAGTAGGAAAAAAAATATCTTTGAAAATAATAAAAGAAAGATACCTACTAAAGTATAATTAATTTATCATTTAATCGAGATCTATTATAGACTAAACAGTTAAAAATATTTATATTATCATAATTTTCGTGAGTTTAAATTTTTATATTTAAATTTAGAATATAAATTTTTTATGTAATTAAAATAAATTATTATTTAACCATGAGTTAAAACATAAGTTTTTTTTAATCTAAATTGATTAATTTGATTTATCGCATGATTGTAGTTTTGAAATAACTTTATTAAAGGTGGGGTTATGATATTTGATTTACTTATTGTGATATCGAGGAGAAATTATTTTATAGATCAGTTTTATTACGTTATTTATGATCCTTAACCATAAAAATTAATCAATTAATTTTATATTTTTTATATTATTTTTTCAAGAATGAATATTTAATTTTTTATTACTATATAAATAAATAGTAGATGATTACGTAAAAGTTAATTAAAAAAAATTAATATAAAATCGATTCATAAAATAATTTCTCATTATTGAGAGTGGTTGATATTCGGTGGTCTTGCTGTCTCCAAGACTGTAAATGCCGGTCTACTAGGGCAACAAGGCAAGTCATTGACGTGAACCTTTCCCTCTCCCTTCTCCAGTTTGCATAAACCATACACATCTTATAAAGTAAAATATCTACGATTTTAAAGTTTTGAATTAGAATTTACGATTTAGTGCGTAAGATATAAAATTTAAAGTTTATTATAAAAAATTAAGGTTTTAAATTTAAATTTTAAATTTTAAGATTTAGATTTTAAATTTTATAAAAGGATTGTGTATATTTTTTTCCCCAACTTGTATATTAAAATATAATTTTTTTTATAAATACTTATAATATAATGTGTAAAAATTTATATATCAAATAACAAAATATTCTATAAAACACTTTTTTAAATGTATTAAAATTGTGAACTTAAATTACAGTTTTAAAAATAATTTAATGAATTATCTCGTAGAAAATGAATGATGTTCATTTTAAGAAATTCGAGTAAGTTTATAATTGGATTAAAAAATCATCTCGATAATAAATCTCTACATAATCTGAATTAATCAATTAAATAAGATAACTATAAAAAATGTCTTATATATATATATATATAACTATATGTATATGTCAATTGCTTCATGACATGGCAGCATGACCTTGGTCTGTTATGTCTTCGTTCAATGTCCTAATTACAATAGATTAAAATATGACTAATATTTGTATTTATGGGCAAAAGCATACAAAACCTTGCATACTTGTGCATAAAAAATACTTGTAGTTGTATAAAAGAATTGTGATTTGCTAATTATTTAATAAAAATTACTAACTAGTGCATAAAAAATGACAATTTCCATGCTTGTAGCTGTATTATCACTCCACGTTGAAGATAAACATGAAACTAGCAGAAGAACCAACCAATAGCAGTGGGAAAAAACAAAACTTGAAGAAACCCCAAGTAAAATAAAGACAAGATCTTGACTTTTTCCTCTGAGATATATATAAACTGAAAACCATGGGGAGAGGGGGGAGGGACAGAGAAAAACAGGGGGAAAAGATGGCAGAGAAGGGTACAAGATCAAAGCTTTCAGCTCCAACACGTCCATCAATAACTTTACCACCTAAACCAGCCATGGATGGCTTATTTTCAAGTGGTTCAGGGATGAGTCCAGGGCCTATGACAATGGTTTCAGCTTTTTTTCCCGACCTTGACTCAACTGAGCGGCCTTTTTCTCAGCTTTTAGCTTCAGCAATGGCTTCACCTGGAGCTAGATTTCCTCACAATTCAATGGATGGTTCATTTATGGATGTGGGTTTTAAAGATGGAGGTGAAAAAGGCCCTGGGTTTAAGCAAAATAGACCTTTGAATTTCGACTCTCCTTTCTTCAATATGCCTTCTGGACTGAGCCCTTCTGGTTTGCTTAATTCTCCAAGCTTCTTTTGTCTTTCTCCTCAGGTAAACTGAGTTAACTTTTTAATTTATTGGCATGCTTTGTTCTTGCTATTAAATTGAAGGGGGGAAAACACTTTTGTTAAGGTAAATGATGTGGGTGATCATAGTTTTTCCAGTATTATGATTGCTTACTTAATAGCTTTTGGCCTCAAAATGATAGGATCATTCTGTGTTCAGGCAAGGATGCTTAGATTATGTTTGTATTTTCTTCTTCTAGGATGAACCCTCACAGTCTGCAGTAAAATTTAGTTTTTGGTTTAGAGTGGATGAGATTTTGAGCAGTTGAGAATTATGTGATTTTCCCCTCTTTTCTTGTTTTGCAAAAGTGTGATTTGTAAATTACTGGTTCAAATGTTGCTGGGGATGTTAGTTTTGAATCTTAGATTGATACATAGAAGATTGTTGCTGTTGACACAGAGAGTACCAGGATTTGGACCTCACTCCTGTTTATGGTTAGATCGAAATTATTGTCTTATTCTGATGATAATCGGTTGATCGAAGTTTTGTTCCATGGTTTTTTCAGAGTCCTTTCGGAATATCCCACCAGCAAGCATTGGCACAGGTCACAGCTCAAGCTGCCCTTGCACAATCCCAAGTTCGTCCGGAAACTGAATATCAAACATTCTCAGCATCAGCTCCTCCGGATTCATTGATACGTCATCCGTCGTTCACTCCTGAAGAAACTTCTCAGTTGATGCCTCACTCCTCCTCGGAACCTCAAAGTTCTGCAGTGGAATACTCAGAAGCTTCTCAATCTGATAGGAAAAACCAACTCTCCATCGTTGTGGATAAGCCGGCCGAAGATGGCTACAACTGGCGTAAGTACGGGCAGAAGCCTATTAAAGGCTGTGAATATCCTCGAAGCTACTATAAGTGTACGCATTCGAATTGCCCCGTCAAAAAGAAGGTTGAACGATGCGCTGATGGTCATATAACTGAAATTATATACAAAGGTGCACACAACCATGATAAGCCTCAGCCAAATAAACAAGCAAAGGGTAGTGGTGATGGAAATGGAAATTCACAGGCAAATCCTGAATTCGGTTCTCAGGGTGCAGCTTTAAATTTGAACCATTTAAGTGAAACTATGTCATCTCATTCAGTACTGGGGTTCAATGGTGAATCTACTCAAGCTGCGGAATTACCTGGATCAAGTGACTGTGAGAAAGGATGCGCTGAAGAGAGTCAAGAAGAAAAAGATGATGATGAACCAAATCCGAAAAGACAGTAAGTTTCAACTAATTTTAACTGGTCACATTGGTTCAAACTTCTTCAGTCTCTGAGGCTGTTGTGTTTTTCAATGCAGGAATACTGCGGGAGAAGCCTCGGTGTTGTTGTCACACAAGACAGTCACGGAACCAAAAATTATTGTGCAAACAAGAAGTGAAGTTGACCTTTTAGATGATGGCTATAGGTGGCGCAAATATGGACAGAAAGTGGTCAAAGGGAACCCTCATCCAAGGTGCAATGGACTATATATAACCTACATAACATATATGTGCATGTATGTATGTTACAGTCTAGTTATGTCTGATACGAATGTGTTGGACACTAATGATGTTTAAGAAGCTCTGTCAAATTTTGAGTGATTTACAGTGGTAAATTGACTCCTTAATAGATATAGAATTGATCTTCAAGAGCAATATATAATCTAAATGTCTTTATTTTTGTGCCAAAGTTTAAAACGATCTCATATCGGAGAAGCAATGGTGTCCCCATCATATCTGTCTCGCTGTTTTGCTAGTTAAATACTCTGTATATCATCATGTTGCAGATTAGTAGCAAATTAGCAATGATATTATCATGTTGCAGATACATGTGTGGTTATTGCTTAGTCCTTACAGGAGCTATTATTTCTGATGCATCTAAGCTATTCTTACAGGAGCTATTATAAATGCACAAGTGCTGGATGCAATGTTAGGAAGCATGTGGAAAGAGCATCGACCGATCCCAAAGCCGTCATAACAACATATGAGGGAAAACATAATCACAACGTGCCAGCAGCTAGAAACAGCAGCCACAACAACAGTTTACCACAACCAAAGCTGCAAAAGGTGGTTGCGGAGGATGAGAACCGTTCTTTGCTTAAAGTGATGGATTTTGGAAACAATGGCCAGGGACCAGCAGTTTTAAGGCTAAAGGAGGAACAAATAAGAGTGTAATCTCCTACCTGCTAAAGCATGCTATAACAAACAGGAGGCCTGGCAGCTTGTCCGGGCCAGATAACACGGTATGATAAAATCTGCTGAACCATAATTGATTACCCAGTTTTGCAGGCTGGAATTTATAATTAGATTATATTAGAAGTTATTCAAGTTGCCAGGGATGTTTGCTGCTGCTGGCACTGATTTATGCTTTGTAAGGTTCAGTTCATAACAATAAGCATTTTGATCTTATGTTGCTCGAATTCATGTGTGTTGGATTCGAGCTTGTGTCCGACATGAATATATTTATTTTTTTTAAAAAAAACTTTGTATCAAAAGTTTTTGGAGTATCATGTATGTTTTGATATCAATATCAATGTTCTCCAACATTTTACTGTTGCTTAATCTCAGTCACCTGTCTGATTTAAACCAAAGGACCAACTAATACAAAGTATGCCACGGCAAAAGAAATTATAACGAGCAAAATCCCGACAAAAATCGACGGAGGGGAACCATTTTTGACCGGAGCTGGTGCAGGAGCAGCTTGAGCAACTGTAACATTGACAGCAACTTTCATCCCACTGTAGCAGTATCCACCGCTGCTGAGGAAGTAATACGGCCTCGCCTCCGTCAGCTCAACCACATCGCGACCACCGCGAGTGATGTTTTTTATGAAACCTTGATCATTACAGTTGTCGTAGCTTGTCTGGTTCACTTCAAGGACATTGAAGTAGTGCTTGTCGAAGTTGAAAACTTCAGTAAAAAAGGACAAAACACATTCATATAGTGGAATGGATTTGTTTTTAGAAAAAGTTGTAATAATAGAAATAAAATTTAAAATGTTTTTAATTACATTTTCCATTTAAGTTAAATCAAGCCAGCATTAAGTTTTTATTTTGAAGGTGGCAGCCATTAAATTCTTCCATTTATGCATATAATTTTATTTGAATTTGAATTCTCTACTTTTGCTTCAAATGTATTGGTTTTAGTAAACTTTTTTTGGTCTTCATTCTCTAATGCTCATTTACTTTTGCACCATTTTAAGTTTTAAGCACAGATAGCAATACACTATTCATAGTAAAATAATAATAATAATAAATTGTAAATTTAGTATTATCACTGTCATGACCGAATTGGCATGTCGTGCGGCACATGAAAAGGAACATATCCTAAACAAGTCAACCTTCAACACATCTTTTACCAAGGATTTATCTCAAAAGCCTCATCTTTCACTAGGGTCTAACGAAAGCTAGGTGCCAACCCCCGACTCTCGGCACGAGCACAATAAGGGTCCCTGCCCCAAATTGTTTCTAGGAACTCATCTTAGGGACGAACGCAAGACTTTATGTTAGGGTGAATTTATAAAAGTGTATAGTCGAATCCTATAAAACTTGACGGAAATAGATTTATTTTTAAAAAAATACATAATTTTTTTGAAATTATATATAAAATTCAAAATTTTAAGAGATATCACTTTCTTCAGCCTCTCGATCCATCCTTATTTTAAGGGTTTCAACTTCATAAACCTAAAACAATACTCAAACTATGGACATAACACAAATAAATTGAATTAATCAGTTAGTCTAAATTTCTTAAAAAGTTAAAATTTTGAGATTGAACCAATCAAATACTCAGCAAGATGAATAGAAACAAGAAATAACAGATGAGAGATAACATACGAAGCCAGTCTCCGACAAAGAATCTCTCCTGCTCGGACCATTCTGTATAATTGACGTTAGGGTTCCAACCATGCTTGTCTCCAACACGATGCAATGTCGCCATGGATGACTTGATTGAAACCATGAAAACTGCCATTACCATCAACAAAAACTTAACAAAAAATTTGTTTTCAACTCTCATGATTTTTCCAGTTTCCCTCCTCAGACAAATCTCTATGAAAAACAACCTAAAATGCTGCTACAATGTTAAGAGAAACCTTGTCAGGGCTTTGTGTTTCACAGTTCAACAATGGCTGAAATGATCATATTTATGTTGCTGTTTCTGTTGTTGGGAAAGCCAGGTGATGAGTTGGAAAACAAGAATTAATGATGATTTAGTAACGTATTACATTGATAGTGCTAACGTGACATGGATGGTGTGCAATTTGAACGTAACTTGCTCTCTACGTATGACTAAACGAGGAGAAATTATATCATGGGTCCAGCTAATTACGTTAATTATGGTTCCATCAAATTATAACCACCTACTTCACCATTAATTTTCAACTCATTTTTTTCTAACCAATGAATCTTTACTCATATTTTTCATGTCATTTTAAAAATATAATTTCTGAAAATTATATTAATTACATGGCTGATTAGTGATGAAATGGGTGGTTTTCATTGGTTAAGGACCACGGCTGACGTGGTGAGTCAGGCCTATGATAATAATCTCTCCTAAATAGGATGTGTAAGGCATGCATTGGGGAGACTATTATGTGAACTCTGTTTATCACGTCATCTATGATCTAATCAATCAAGACCGTTCATCTTTAAATAACCACCTATAACTACCCTATCCACTAATTACACATAGAAAAGAAGTGATGATTAACTTAAAAAAAATTAAGATGAACGATTCTGATTAATTGGGACCACAGATGACGTAGTGAACAAGGTTAACCTAATAATTTTTTATGCATCCGCTGTTATGGTTAATGTTTGGACAGCGAGAGGAGGGAATTTTGAATAGCAGTTACAAAAATGATTAGTGAATAGTGATGGACGGTTTAATTTTGTTGCCTAAATAGATTTTTTAAGAAAAATACTATTTTTATTTTATTATTAGGATGAGTTTATAATGGACGTCGAATATTATGAAACAATAATAAAATTAAATATCACTGAATATTATTAAATTAATTAATAAATATTAAAAATCTCATGGACTTAACACACAATTATTAATTATATACTGAGTCTATCACTCTTTTATTAATTACATATTAAGTTCTTGAGATTTTTAATCTTTATTAATTGATTTAATAGTACTCAGCAGTGTTCAACATTAATGGTGTTTAACAATGTTTGACGCCCGTGTAGAATTTTTCTTATTATGTTATCCACCATGGAATGATATTTATTAAAAAAAGAAATGCAAGAAAATTTAAAAATTTAATGTGTTTATAAAAATTTATAAAAAAATAATTTAAAAATCATTAGAAGTAAATTTTAATAACCGCTACTTATCTTTTATGAGTATGGTTGCTTAGATTGCTTTCAGGTTCTGTTGTCATTTTGTTCGGCCTAAAAGTGAAACTTTCCTTGATAAAAAAGATAAATTATATCGGTAGTCACCAAACATTTAAGATCTTTTCAATATGGTTACCTTACTTTTTAAATTTTAATTATAGTCATTCAAATTTAAAATCACTTTTAGTATGGTTAATTGTACTCACTCAACTTTAAGGGTAAACTATATAAATGATCACTGAATTCACAAGGTGAATTTGTTTTTGACCATTGTACTTTTAAAATATTCATTTAATTTTTAGTTCGCATTCGATAAAGTCATTCAATTTTTAGTCTGGAGTTGATAAGGTCCCCGGCGTTAAATTATGTTAAAATATGTTGTTAATTTTAATATATCCTTAATAAAAAAGGTAAGCTACAATAGTCATCACTCAATTTTCTTCTCACTCCGATTTTAGTCATTAAAATTTAAATTTTTTAATTCATTAATTTAACTTTTGAATTATTTATATTTTGGTCACTCTCAAATGATATGGTTATATAAATTGAAATTTTGATTAATCCTAAAAAATTAGGAAATACTTTTTTTTTATTTTTCTTATTAAATTTATCATATTTCATATTTTAATAAGCAAAGTAAAAAAATATTATTCGAATCAAATATTCTAATTATTCAATTTAACAACATGAGATCGATAATTAAATAATCTAAAATTAACAATTAACTAAAATATTTTTAAAGAATAATCGAACCCAATTTTAGTACAAATTTTTATAATATTATTTTGATTCGGTTAGGTTTATAATTTTAAGTAAAATTGATTAAACAATGTTATCTATTATATTTCTAAATTTTACGTATTACAATAATATCTTATTATCTAGTAATTTAGATACCATTCTGATTTTTTTTAAAAAAAAAGTTTTGACTTTAAGTAAGATTAATAGGAATGGACTTTTAATTTTGTATTTTCTAATTATTTTTATAATTTATCACAACCGAAAAAACTATTAGATTAATTATATTATCATATTTGACATTTTAATAAATAAGATAAAAAATCATTTTTGGAATTAAATATTTCGATTAATTGGTTAATAAACAATCTAATTTTTAAAATTTAATATTTTAATTAATTGGTTAATAGATTATTCAATTCTTGAAATATTTAATTTTAAAAATATTTTTACTATATTTATTGAAATATCAAATATGATAATATGATAAATCTAATAATTGTTCGATTGTGATAAAGTGTAAAAAAAATAGAAAGTCAAAAATTAAAAATCCACACCTAAAAAAATTAGAATGGCATAAAAATTATTAGACAATAAGATATTATAATACATAGACTTTAGAAATATTGTATATAATAGATAAGATTATATAATCAATTTAGTATTGTGAATCATAACCGAATCAAAATAATTTATTTTAAAAATTATATTAAAATTGAGTTTGATTAATCTTTAAAAATTATTTTGGTTAATTGTTAAGTTTGAATTTTTCAAATCTCAATCTCATATTGTACCAATTAAATCGGATAATTAGAATATTTAATTCGAGTAATAATTTTTTACTTATTAAAATATAAAAAATAGTAATATGATAAATTTAATAAGAAAAGTAAAAAAAATTTCTCGATTTTTAAGGATTAATCAAATATTTTAATTTATATAACCGTATCTTTTGAGAGTGGTTAAAATATCAACAATTCAAAAGTTAAGTTAATGAATGAAACAATATAAATTTTAGTGTAACAACTCAAACATTAGGTTTTTAATTGGGACTCGAACCCAATTGTTGATTTTTTCTAATTGGACCCGACCCAATTTGATTTAAAATATCAAATTAACCTAAAATGATTTATATTTGTTTGACATGATCTGATAGAATCTAACCTAAAACTCATCCGATTATTTATTTTTATATCTCTAGTTATAGTTAAAATTTAGAGTTATTAAAGTTTAAGTTTTAAGACAATAGGATTAATAAGTAAATTTGAACTTATATTTAATAAAAATAATAAATAAAAGAAGTGAGATAAAGCATCATAGAATGATTTATATATTTTCGTATCCCTAGCTTCTGGTTCTTTGCTTTGTTCATAATACCAAAAAAAATCTATTTTGAAGTTTAGGGGTGAACAAAATTCTACTGAAAAAAATATTTTTTTAATTTTAAGTTATTTGAGTTGAATTATTTGAGTTATTCGAATCGAATCGAATCGAATAACTCGAAAAAATTTGATCTTGAGTCGAGTTTAAATTTTCAAAGTTCGAGTTATTCGATTTTTCGAATAACTCGAAAATTTTCAGGGTCTAATTATACATTTAGACCCTATAGTTTTATTTTCAGTCATATCTTCTTTTTTTATTATTTTTACCTTTTAATTTTTATTTCTTTACAATATGATTACTTTTTATTTATTTTTTTTAATATAATTTTTATTTATATTATTTAGATTACGTTAATTATTTTATATTTTTTAATTTATGTATTTATATTATTGTATTTAATTTATTATTATTATTTTTATCTCGTTTTGATATTTTTAGATAAAAAAGTTTTTAACAAGACTCGTAATTTAATAAAATAAAATATTCATACCTAAGGTATTTGATAATAATAATAATAATAATAATAATAATAATAATAATTCAAAATCTTATTTATACATATAAAAAATAATATGAAAATATATATCTATATCTATATAGATATAAAGAGAGTCGTTTAAATTAAAATCAAAATGTACTATAGTGTTATAAATAGTGCAATTAAAATTTATACATAAACTCAAGAAATCGAATCGATTCAAACTCGTTAAAATCGACTCAAATAAAAAAAAATCAAAAAAAATTATAAAATTTATTAACTCAACTCAAATAATTCAAAAAAATTTTACTTCAACGCTCAGCCCTAACTACCTAAATGGACAGGAGATGAAACGAAGGCCATAGATCTATAAAAGCCAACCGCAGAAGTATGTATCCAACTGAGATTTAACAGAAACAAAGAAAAAACCTCACCCGGAAGAAAACATGGATAGCTTCAGCTCATCAAAACCACTTTGAAAAAAAAAAAGGAGTTGAAAAGGGGGGAAACCCAGTTATAGCGAAGCCCCGTATTCATGCAAAACTCCCACCATCTTCCAATCTCTAAACCCTTCCAGAACCCCATGTCCTTACCCCTTAAATCCCCTTCATGGTCCTCTACCAGAAAACTCTTTGAACAAAAACTCCAGGAACTCCATAAATGCAACAATTTAAGCCATGTCAAACAGCTCCAAGCACAAATAATCAAACAAAATCTTCACCGGGACCTTTATATTGCTCCCAAGTTAATCTCTGCTCTCTCTCTATGCCGCCAGTTGACCTTAGCTCTTAACGTTTTTAACCAAATTAAAGACCCCAATGTTCATTTGTATAACACTGTGATAAGAGCCTGTGTGCAAAACTCACAACCAACCCAAGCTTTTGCTTTCTACTTTGAAATGCCAGGGAATGGGATTTGGGCTGATAATTTCACTTACCCTTTTCTGTTGAAGGGTTGTAATAGTTTGAAATTGGTGCAAATGATACACACCCAGATTGAAAAGAATGGTGTTTTGGGTGATATTTTTGTTCCCAATGCTCTTATTGATAGTTATTCAAAGTTTGGGGAATTGGGTATTAAAGCAGCTTGGAAGTTGTTTACGGTAATGGAAGATAGAGATGTTGTTTCATGGAATTCTATGATTGCAGGGTTGTTGAAAGTTAGGAAGTTGAGGGAAGCTTTCAAAAGATGCCTCAGAGGAATGTCGTGTCTTGGTCAACTATGGTTATGGGTTATAGCAAGGCTGGGGATATGGACATGGCTAGAGTTTTGTTTGATAAGATGCCGCTCAAGACATTGGTTTCTTGGACTATTATTGTATCAGGATATGCAGAAAAGGGGTTGGCAAAAGAGGCTATTGGCTTGTATGATCAAATAGAGCGACTTGGATTGAGTTTGGATGATGGATCCATGATTAGTATATTGGCTGCTTGTGCAGAGTCTGGTTTGTTAACAGTGGGTATAAAAGTTCATGATTCAATAGAGAGGCTTAAGTTTAGATGTAGCATTGCAGTGTCTAATGCATTAGTTGATATGTACGCTAAGTGTGGCAGTCTAGACAAGGCGTGGAATGTCTTTAATGGAATGGCAAAAAGAGATTTAATTTCATGGAATGCAATGCTGCAGGGATTTGCTATGCACGGGCGTGGCAGAGAAGCACTTCATGTTTTCTCAAGAATGAAGATGGAAGGATTTCAGCCAGATAGAATTACTTTCGTAGGTGTCTTGTGTGCTTGTACCCATGCAGGCTTTATTGATGAGGGTGTAGAATACTTCTACGCAATGGAGAAAGATTATGGGATTGTTCCTCAAATCGAGCATTATGGGTGCATGATTGACCTTTTAGGACGAGGAGGGCGCTTGAAGGAAGCATTTAGGCTTATACATACCATGCCTTTTGAGCCAAATGCAGTTATTTGGGGTACTCTTTTGGGGGCATGCCGATTGCATGATGCTAAGGAACTCGCAGAGAATGTGCTTGATCACCTTCTTGAGTTGGATCCCTTTGATCCAGGAAATTATTCCATGGTAGCAAATATTTTTGCTGCAGCAGGAGATTGGGACAGTGCTGCAAGTTTAAGGCTTCAGATGAGGAGCATAGGGATTCAAAAACCTTCAGGAGCAAGTTCTATTGAAATAGACAATGAGGTCCACGAGTTCACTGTATTTGATAGGTCACACCCTAAATTTGATAGAATATATCAAATGCTTGACAGATTGGGTCAGGACCTTAAGCGAGCTGTACACCCTGAAGACACCACCTTACTAGTAGAAGTCAATATGTGGTGGTGATTTAGAGAGAGAGGCAGTATTACAAGATTGTTTAATTACAATTTTCGAGCAGCTTAACAGTCAAAATGGTAAGAACCTTTCTGTAAAAGCATGTATTTCGAAAAAGTGTTGATTTCTTCTCTACTACCGTTGTTGCAAATTTAACTAGGAAAGAGGAGGTTGACACTGGCCAAATATGAAACCAGGGGTAGATGGGTAGAGTATGGGGCATAATTTATTTTTCATCCTATTATATTTGTAAATTTGTTCAAATTAGATGAAACTTTTTCGTTGATAATTCATGTTCTTGATGCAACTTATCCTGTTACTGTTCCCATGTTATTAAACAGTTTCTGATGCGTCTATATTTTTTGTGCAGTTCTTAAAGTAGCAGAAATTTTACAAGATTGTAATACAGTTCACTCCATGTGTCGGGCCAATGTGTATCTTGGGGAGTGTTTGTTATTATGGTAAGATGATTGATCAAAAGAAACTATCAGCTTCTTCATCACTTCTCTCCACCAGTAAATTTGATGCAATCATTTCTCATGCTACTGCTGGTGCAGCGCAGTGTTTATGTGCTGCAGACCTGCATTTATTTTCTTGTTAAATTCATTTCTCAAAATGTTCAACTATTATCATCGAGCAGCAGCTATTAACACAACAGCTAGGTGATGTGCAACATGGGGGGAGGGGGGGTCATGGTGATTGCATGGTGGGAAATAATGAGGTTGGTCGGCGATCCTCATCGATTGGACAGAGGGCTACCGGTCGAACAAAATAAGTTCTATCAGGTTTTCTCTCTTCTTGATCCTGTATTCCTCGAGAGAATCCCCTTTGAATCCCTTTGGGCTTCGTAATATAACCAGATATCTTAGAGCCACATGACCGCACATAATCTCAGATTAGCATGGTCCTAGCCTGGTAGTATGTTGAGCTTACCGGACTTTCTCAATTGTTAAATGTCAGAACAACTTGTCATAGGTGGTCTTTGGACAGAACTGCTCCGGATCGACGGAGGGTACAACACTAGGTTCTTCACAGAAAATGAGATTCCCTACCTCCACTATTGACACATTTATGTTACTTTTCACTCTTTGATTTTCCTGAAATACTAAAGTTCGACTGTTATCGAATATAGGTGGTAATGAGATATGATCCTCTAAGACCCTCCAAATACATAAAGGAACTTGAAAAAATTGAGCATGTCCGTGTTGCATCCATAGGACCGAGTCTGAGTAATATAGCAATGTACTCTTGACAGAATATGCAGGTTCATGTCTGCTGTAGCGGGTAAGCTGAATGAGGCCATTCCAGTTAACTGATTGTCTTTCTTTTGGGATCATGATTCAGATGATATTTTTTTTAATAATTTGTTCATTATGTTCATGTTCGTGACCTCATGAAGCAAAGGACTAATGCCTTGCCTTGCCTATCTTGCTTCCCTTGCTTTGATCTTAGAGAAGAGACTGAATACAATGCTTGATCATTTCCTGAAATAAACTTAAAATAGTGCTATTGTTGGTAATAGCCTAATATCTCCTTAGGGAAATCTATCCAATCCAAACATAGGAATTAACTTTGGGAAAACTTTTTTTTCTTGGTTATTTTTTATCTATGATCCAAATACCCCCTAAAGATAATATATTATTTTTATACAAAAATATAATCTATAGTAACCTGAGTCTAATTAACTAGAGAAAAATCTCCATAAATTTCATAAAAACAATTAGAAAATATTCTATGCATCGTTGTAAACGTGATTCAGTCTAATTTTATTTAAAATATATGGTGAACAATTTCGATATGATTTTTAATATATGTGTATATATTTGAATGTTGAAAGATCATAAAAATTGACAAGAAATTTATTAGAAACAGTTTTTACAATAGCTTTAAAAAATCATTAAAAGTTCTACAAGATAAATCAAAAAATGTGTGTTATATTTTCATAACAGTATGAAAATCTAGATTCATTTAAAACATATTATTCTAAATTTCAAGTTATATATTATAAAAGTTATTAATTTTTGAGTGAGTCAGAAAAAAATTATAGATTACTTCTAAAAAAATCATCATAAATCATACAAGTAAAATTAAAAGAGATAATTTATATAGTCAAAAAGGTTATTGAATATAACTAAAAGTGTTGGGTACAATAACAAGGCACATTGCTCTTTTACGAAGAAGATCCGGGTTTGAACCTTGGAAAAGATACTATCAAAAAAGAAAATCACGAATCTTGAACATAAACCACTCTAAAATGGATATATAATTTATCAAAAATAATTATTGAATATAATTTTTTTACAAAATAAATTGATCATAATTTGAAATTATAAATAATTAGTTATATGTTTTCTTTTAAAATAATACAAACTATCATGTTTTATTAATGGGATTTGTGGGATGTTGAGGGTATTAGGTAAACACTAAATACAAGTGTTGAGCAAATACTTGAAAAAAAAAAATGTGCAAGCACCATGCTCAGAGAGATTTTCACATCTATCATTTAGATTTGAAAATATAAGAATTTAACGTTTCTTTTGAAAAGTGTGACGAAAAAGTATTTATAAAAAATATATTTTTTAAAATATTTTTAAATTTTTAAAATTTAAATATTTAATAATATTGTTAAAAAATATTTTTAAGAAGATAGATAATTATTTTCATACGATATTATATGTTGAAGTAACACCACATCAAACTTTCTTACTTCTCAG
Source organism: Abelmoschus esculentus (assembly GCA_035048815.1). Taxonomy (NCBI): domain Eukaryota; kingdom Viridiplantae; phylum Streptophyta; class Magnoliopsida; order Malvales; family Malvaceae; genus Abelmoschus; species Abelmoschus esculentus. Next base: position 3,223,359 of record JAUCBN010000066.1, read on the forward strand.
CTCCAAAGGCATGAAGAACAAGAAAGTCTATCCATTCTTTGAGAGGAAGATAAGACGACCCAAGCCCTTTTTTCAGATCTATTTTTTCCTCCATCCCAACACAAAAACATGTTGAAACATCATCAAAAAGTGCCTCATCCTGTGTGAATAACTGGTTGAGAACATCACACATCATCTCAAAAAGATAAAATAAATGTTCAACAATCTACCATCCTCATATTGATGGTCCAAGTTATAGTCACCAAGTGTTCCCTAATGCTGCCATGTGTGAAGTCCTATCCACTGAGAATTGATTGGGATGGGAATGAAACCAGATGAGCTGGTGGTTCTAATTCAGTATCATTCCAAGTATAAATTGCCTGGTGTTGGCTCTCTTATCCTAACCAGACACCATTCAGAAAAAGAAAACATGGAAGCTTGCTTTCTATACTCAAATTCATTCACTAAAACCCTTGAGATCAAGGCTAGAGCTCTCATCTTTCATAAGAAAAACTCTAGGAAACTTACTTTCCCATCTTCTATAACATGTAAGTTCTTGAATCCCCTCGTTTTGATAGAATTTATTAATGCTATTTATGACTTCTTTTTGCCTAGAGATCTAATAACTTAGCAATGATAGGCTGCCATTTGGATTCTTCTTCAAATTTGGATGATGACAACAAACCAACCCTGGTGTCTGATTGGAGGACATTTAGAGCAAAACTAGTAGCTGTAGAGAAAGCATCAAAGTCTGAGGATTCTTCATCATGGACGGATCCTGATACAATTGTGGATCATCCTCCATCCATTCCAATCACTGAAAAATGGCTCCATACCCTCCATGAGCCCGAAAAGGGTTGTTTACTCATCGCCAGCGAGAAGCTCGACGGCGTCCATATGTTTGAACGGACGGTGATCCTACTCTTATCAATGGGACCTATAGGCCCATCTGGGATCATCCTCAATCGACCGTCTCTCATGTCGATCAAAGAAATGAGATCGCCAATCCTAGATATGGCGGGAATATTCTCGGACAGACCGCTGTTTTTTGGTGGGCCATTGGAAGAAGGGTTGTTTCTGGTGAGTACAAAAAGGGATGACAACATCGCGGGGAAGAGCGGAGTGTTCGAAGAAGTGATGGAAGGGTTGTATTATGGGACAAAAGAGAGTGTGGGCTGTGCAGCTGAGATGGTGAAGAGGAATGTGATTGGGGCAGGGGATTTGAGGTTCTTTGATGGGTATTGTGGGTGGGAGAAAGAGCAATTGAATGAAGAAATTAGGGATGGTTACTGGACAATTGCAGCTTCCAGTGCTAATATAATTGGTCTTGCTAATGTAGGAAATGTTGAGCTTTGGGATGAAATTCTTGGGCTTTTGGGCCCAAGAAAGGTTTGGTAAAAGGCCGAAATACATTCGGATTCGTCGGGGTTGGAGTTAGGAGAACCAAACCAATCTCTGGTTATTAGATTATCAAGTTTAATGTTAGACCGGTCGACTCAAAGTGGATATCACAGCATAAAATTTCAAAACGGATCAATCCTCCTGTACAAGACTTCATATGCATGTCTACATATTATTTTCATGCATGTAAAACGAATCCAAACATAAAATTCTATCAGAAAACACTTCAAGAAAAAGGAAACAACTTTCAGTGTAACCAACCAAAGAAAAAGTATAGTATTGTACGTAATTTGTTCATCCAAGAGAAACTGATCGAAAACCAAGTTATTATTTCAAACAGAAAAAACTAACAGACGGAAGGCTTACCAGTTTTAAGCAGCAGTATGGCCACGGAGAGAGGTCTTTGAAACGAGATCGAATGAAACTCCGTTCTCTTGCAGACGTTCTTGGAGATCTGGACCAAAGACAATGCCAGGGGTATAGATTCCGCCCTTTGGAAGATTCTCTCGTTGGCTCAAAACTATGAGAGCACATTGAATTAGACTTATCGGAGTTGTCACATAGCCAATCTCAGGTCCCATTATTCTCGTTATGATTTGCATGTCAGGTTTCGAGTTTCTTTCTGAAGCCAGGCTGCTGTCACTGAAACCATATCCAACAAACCACATCTTAAATGATGCACTTCTCACCTCTTCCTCCGAGGGACCCGTCTTTCTGAACCATCCGAAGCTGAAAAATGAAGGAAATTTCAAGAGAAGCCACCTCCCGAATGAAATTCTACTTAAGAGTCCAAGGAAAATCCCAACTCCGATGATTCGATAAATGCCTAAAAGGGATTTAGTTGCTATTTTCACTCCAAAATGAGCTGGCTTGACAGATGACCAGTAGGCCTCCCTCTTTTCAGTATGTTCAGGACTCTCATTAATCCCAGGGAGACCACGGGGGTTCTCCATCAGAGTAACAAGAGTCCTTCTAACAACAACAGCATCTGCCGAGGGTAGCTTTACAGCCCTAAGACCAAGTTTCTCCTGGTATTCTATAATTGGTCCTTTAGGGGGAGGTGGACCAGGAATCTGAAACCATACAAGCAAACAATTGTTACAAGACATTGTAAGAATCATCGTGATTCAAAATTTTCGACATTGAATAAGCAAGATTTAACTGGGGAATAACATGATTCAAAATATTAGAATCGTGTCCAGAAAAGTAATATATTTCCGTTTTCTTTGTGTCAGTACAGTCTCATATATTACTGCAGCCACCTAGCTCTAGGTCACCTAGTCCTAATTTTATTACCACTAATCATGACTACTGTAAAGGATAATGGTGAAAGAAGAAATGGGTGGTATAACTACTACCACTACTCTATCACCAATTTGTTCCATTAGCTTCATTTCTCCAACAATGCTCCCACCACAACGTTTTAGTCATCAGTAACACATCTGTCCCATTATAGTCTATAATGTGTACAGATACATGTGACAGTAGCATCTTTCCTTGATCTAAACTAAAAGCAAACCAGGTATTAATGAGAATTATAATGTAGTTGGTTGCTAGCACATCATAAACTGGTGCAAATATAACATTTTTTGAATCCACCCTCCTACTTATTGATGACCCACTAGACAAATATATCTGGGACTGATGTATAATCTAGAAAACATATATACCGTAAATCCGCCCCACTTTACTACAGATGTAAACCCAAAAGTAGAAGAACAATAGTACCATTAAGACAAGACTAATGGAGCTCGATTTCCTTAAATCTGAAACTTAGTATGACTAGATTGCGATCCGCCAATCCATAAGAGTTAATTGTTCTTCTCAAATTTCAAACCAGCCAAATAGAGCGTTATATTGAATAATATTACAGGGAAACAGAAAATTGTTTAAGAGAGATGAGGTCATAAATTAAATCAAGCAAGGGCAACCTAATGTCTTAGACAAACCACGAATAACTAGGATATCAACAATAAACAGAAATGTAGAATAGTCACTTACCACTGGCCTAGGTTTCCTGGGTCTGGAACGCCTCAACTCCTGCAACTTATCCATGTTCCCCACACCCAAAACTGCTGATTCATATGTTGCAAAGTTCCCAACAATTTTTTTATCAGACTCCAAACTAACATATGCGGTAACATGGTTTGGCACAGCAGGAGCCACCCACTGCCTCGTATTGAACATAACCCCCATTTCAGCAGGAATTGAATCGAATCCACATGCTGAAACAATCAAGGAACCTGTCTCCACAGCCTTCTCATGGTATTTGGCCTCCATTTTTTCCATAAACTCGGGCTCCCCAGTTATATCCAAATAATCACACCTAACAGTGTAAACAACTTGAATTACATAGAGATTCGCTACTACAACAAAGTAAGAAACTAGCAAGATTAAGTGTCAGATGGGTTAATGATGTGATCAAATGCCTTAGTTGTAAATGAAGAGAAAGCTTGCACTAAATAAAACTCATTATTTTAAAATTAAATCCCATAAAAAGCACCAAAATTCAAAACTTTATGCATAATCAGCATTCAAGAACAAGGCACACACATTCAAACACATAAACAAGATTACATCTAACTTTCAATAGACTCGTCCACAGTGGTGGATCTTGGCAATTGATTGCCCCGTTATAAGACTAATGGTTTCAGTGAAAGATTTGAAAACAAGAAGAGGGGACAATCAGACATCACCCAATTTACTATATTCCCACAAATGTTAAGATCCTGTTCAAGTTTTTACCATTGAGATTCATTCATTTCCACCGCAACCTTAATAGTATCAACAATAAATCCCCACAAACAAATAGCAATTCCATGCTTGTATTGAATGTTCTCACTCAAATAACCCTAAAGAAACCCCGATTCCCACCATTTAACAAGGCATACAAAAATATCCAAATACAGAAACAAAAATATTCAAAACATTGAAAAAGGCGAAAAGGGTACCCGGAAGAGGCGCAAGCAGCAACAACAGGGTCTCCATGGATCCTATAAGGTCCAACACAGTTAAGCAAGAGCTTTGTTTGATTACAAAGACTCAAAAGCGAAGGTGGGTCAGTAGTATCAGCAATGATAATACTGACATCAGGTGGAGGAGAGCTGGGATGAGCTGCCCATTGAAGAGTCTTAGTAAGCTTTTCATGGCTACGACCAGCAAGTGCCAAAGTTTTGAGAGGAGAAGATGGGGTATTGAGAAACTTTAAAGCCTCTTTTACTAATATTTGCCAGTAAATCCTGAGGCCCCTAAGATGATTATGTCATAGGGAGGATTGGGATTTTGGAATTGGCTTGTTTGCATGATTGGGGGTTCCTTTTTTTTCTTGGTTTTCCGGAAAATGAGAGTAGAAGAAGAAAGACTAGGAAATAGACTTCATCGGTTTAGCGGGACTATATTAAATTATAAATTAATATTATCTTTTTATTATTTTATTATGTATTTCTCTTCATTTTATTTAAAAAATTATACTTCTGTCAAATTTGTTTAAAAGAAGTCACATTTTATAAAATGCGATTTTAAAAATTATTTTTTTTTATAAAACGTGATTTCAGTATGATAAGATAAAAGAATATTTTTGTACGTCTTTTAATACAGAAATCGTTTTCTACGGGATGCGACTTTAAAAATTATTTTTTATAAAAAGCGACTTTTACTTATATGGTCAGATAGAGGTATAGAATTCTAAATAAAGTAAAGAGGAGTATATATATAATAAAATATTAAATGAAAAATATTAATTTAATATTATCGTTTAATTGCATGTTTTTTTTTATGAATAAAAGAAGTAGACAGATATCTGTTAAAAATATATTAACTCTAAATGAAAATTTTTAACTAAAAATAAATAAAAATTATTTATTTCATATTATTATCAATATTCGTATATAATGTGTCACCAATAAATATTGGCGATTGTAAAAAATTATATCCTTTCTTTTAATTGAAAATAATATTTTGCTAAAACGTCTCTAATCATATTAGTCTTTCGACGAATTTGAATAAAACAAACATCTCAATGTCGTGTCACCACTAACATAATCTAATGAGTAAGAACATTGTATCTTTCATTATTTTATTGCTTACGTATCAACCGTAGTGCATCCCATTATTAAACTCAATTTAGATATGGTCAAGACCTCTTTCCTAAATATGTTACATTCTAATTAAAATACTCAATTCCGCGTCAACAAACGAACAAATATCAATGAATTTAGAGAAACCTAACACTCAATCCCTTTATAGCCATCTCGAATCACCCCAACATAAGATGTACGGGTCATCCAGCATACAACGTGTCTAGAGATGAGCATGGGTCGGGTCGTATTTTCGTTCCACCAAAACATACTCGAACACAGATACCCTAAACTGACTCTGACCCGACCTAATTTTTTTTAAAAAATCTGACCCTAACTAAAAATAAATACGTTAAACCCAACTCCGACCCAACCCGACCTATAGAAAAAAATAAATTTAGGGATTACATTGTAAAAGAATAATTTTCGGAGACTTAATTATAAAAAATATAATTTTAAGGACTAAATTATAAATAAAAAATTAATTTTAAGAATCTAATTATAAAAAATATATAGATAGAGGACTATTATTATAAATATTCCTTAAAAAATTATGAAAAAATTACATATTTAGTCCTGCGTCGGGTCAGGTCGAATATTTTACCCCTTAAACCCGACCCTATACCACTTTAAAAAATTACCCGACCCAAATCCGATTTTTTCATTAAAAAAAATCCGACCCGATCAAGTCGAAACCCAATCATACCAAATATAATACCCATTCATCTAAATTTAATGTACACCAATCCTCAGTCGATTTATGTCAAACATCATCACTATTATCACTTTAACTCCTCGATCGTATTAATCGTACATGATTCCCTCGACCGTAATATTAACCCGAACAAATCGTGGTATAACTTTAAGAATACATATACTCCTAAGTCTTATCTATCGTTTGTCGGATTAAAAAACATCAATTACGATTTTTTTTTTTAAATCATCTAAAACGTAGTATTAAAAATAATAATAAATAATACCAATATATAAATAATTGACACCCCTTAAATATAACTCAAAAAAATGATACCCATAAATAATTTTCTGACTCTGCCCTTACGTTCAGTTAAGCATTTGAATATTTTTGATCGTTTTTTTATTTGGTAATTAAAATAAAAATTTATCGCTAATAAATCTTATCATTTTAATTAAAATATGATAAATATTTTTTATTTTAATTTTAAAAAAATAATTTTTCTTAATTAAAATCTCAAATTCAATTTCTTTCACAATCCGATATCCTTACATATTGATAGTTCATCGTTATCGATAAATGTTACATAACTTACTGTTTGATAATTTTACATTCTAGAAGTGGATAGAAAACCCATTTAGTTTTCTTTTTTATTATTATTGTTGGATGTTTGTTGAGAGTGCAATCGATAATTCAACCATTAATTTTGACGACGGGATAATAGAGATTTTAATTGTGGAATTCAACACATACAATGATAACCTGTGATGGTTGGATCGATGGTCAGAAAGAAAAATATAAGGATCTAGTTATTTAAGATTATTTTTTATATTCTATAAAATTAAATATTTTATCTTATTTAATAAAAATAACATAAATATCATGTGTCACGTTCATTATATGACAAAGATTTTTTTAAAGATTTTTATCAGATAAGAAAGATATTTTAATGATCATGATGGAAAAAAAATCTTATTTGAGTTAAAAAAGAAAAAGAAAAGTCTATTTTAAGTATTTATTTAACGATTAAACTTTAAATGTAATGATCTAAATAAAAATAATTAGATGTATAAAATAATTTTAATCCCTACATTTTAAATCTAATTTTGTACCCTTAAACTCTTATAATTTTACATTCCTACATTTTTAATATAATCTTTTGTTAGTTTTTACTAGGGGTGCTTAACGAGTTGAGCAGCTCGTTAGCTACTCAAACTCGACTCGATCAAAACTTGATAAATATTTCATTCGGATTAGCTCGACTCGAACTCGAATTTGACTTGATACCTTAACGAGTTGAATTGAGCAAAGTCTAACTCAACTCGATAAATTCGCGAGCAACTCGTTAATTTGTAAAATATATTTTAATAATTACTTTAAAATTATTTTATTCAAAAAATAAATCTAAATGATAATTATTAATTTGTGAATTGTTACTTTAATTTTAATATGCTAGTTTGGTATATTTATAGATCGTTACTTTCAAGTTTAGACTTTAAAAAGTATTTTATACATTTTTTGACTTTTTTTTTTAAATTTGTTAATTTATGTTAATATTAAGTCTTATATAGTATTATTAAATTTTACTTTTAGTTAAAAATAAAGTAAGTTTTTTAGTGTGCTTAACGAGCAATATGTCAAACTTAACGAACAACGAATCGAGCTGAGCAATAAATATTTTAATAAGCACGAGTCGAGTCGAACAATAATTTTTTTTAACGAATACGAGTCGAACAATACCCAACTCGTAATCGATTTGCTCGATAAGCAGCCCTTTTTACTCTTTTACATGAAATTTAGGGTCTATCCCCGGTGATAATGAATGCACACTGCTAAACTGCACCCCCAAGTGCCTGCTTTTCAGATGTGTATGCAATACCAGTAGGCAGTAGTAGGTGCCTCATTTTTCCATGGGAAGAACCAGAGTGGAAGGTTTTGAAGTGGAACAGGAAACAAAGTTGTAAAACAAGAGACTGATGAGAGGACTACTTACCTTGAAGATAATGTCCAAACCCAACATCTTTTTGTTAAATAATCTCTCCTGTTGGAAGACCAATGCATGGGACAATGGTGCTGCTGCCTGCTGGTGGGACTGGGAGGGTTAAGATGCCAGCCTCAGTGGACCCAACAGAACCATTGATGTCTAAGAAAACAAGTCCTCAGGATCTGAATCCAAATCTGATCTCAGACACCTGAGATCTCTGAGTCCATCAAGCTCAGCTGTCCAGTCACCATCTTCTAAGACAGGAAGAGTCTTCAAAACAAGTTTCATTGAAAGCTAAAGGGGAGACAGGAAAAAGGACCAATACTTCCAAAGTTCCTGTAAGGAAAGAATTGTCTCCTAGAGCTACGAACCTAACTGCTACAAACAATCGGAACCTAAAAGTGGTGCCTCTACAGAAGAATCAGAACAAGGTTCAAAGGGCTGAAACGAAGCAACCTCTCCATGAACATGATGCACTTGAACAGAAAAACTTGTATGTTATCAAGATGGAGACAGAAAATATATTACTGGAATAGGATAAAAATGAACACGAACAAATACGGACAAAAAATTTATTATTCGTTTATGATCGTATTCGTTCAGTTTATTTGCAGACCTAAATTGATTTATGTATCATTAAATATTTTACGAAAATATAAGAATTATATTATATATATTAAGTATTTTAAAGGTGTAAATATCCTTGGGACATTCTACAATATTTTTAAGAATAGTATATTACTATTTATTTTTAAAGCTTTTTTACCATATCATTTATTAGAGGTAATGAACAGTTTCACAATAGTACGTTTGGATGATGAGATGTAATTATATTCTATTTGATTTTGTTTTAACTCTTTAAAATACACACAATTTTACTATCATGTAATTATAATTTGATTTTATTTGAATTTTAATAAAATTTTACACTAAAGAATAATTTTGGATGATTTAGATAAAATTCAATCAAACATGTAATTGAGTCATTCAAATATTTTTATTTTATTATTTTTTTATGAATTTATTTATGAAAATATATTGAAACTTGAAAATTACCGTATAGTTTTTATACTATAAAAAAGGTATTTTAAAAAATAGCAAAAAAATATATTGTTAGGATTAATAATAAATTTGATTTTGGTGAAGAGGAGTGAACTATTTAAAAATTTATGAGAAGCAATAGAAGAATAAAAAAATGAACACAATAATTTATAATGGTTTAATTTTAGAACAAGGTTTAAGTTCATTATCTTATCTTTCTATTTCAACTAATTTCATTACAGAAATTCTTCTCCTTTTCTAGGTTAAGGAGACAACTGTTACAAATGATAAAAGTATTCTACCCAAAGCTCGATCAAATTCATTATTTTTAGAAAAAAAATTACAAACCGAAAAAAATATCTCATAAATGTGTATATTTGCCCAATTTACAAATAATATAAAATTCCAACTTGAATAAAAAGAATACAGTGAAAGAACTATTAAATGGGTTACAAGATATGATTTAAACTCTCAAAAACTAGATTGTGCTTGAAGGATGATCAAATCAAGTTCAATAGTTGTTGTAGCTTTGAAAGCTTATACTCTCTCATTGATTTTTAACGGTTTGGGTTGTTAAGATCGTATAATATAAACTAAGAGAATATTTTCTAAATTGAGTTACTATTTAAATTTAAACTAAACATTTCATTCTTATGCACTTCATGAATGAGGAAACAACGGATTTGGAAGAGAATGTAGATCATTAACTTGTAAAAAGAAGACAGACTTAGGTGATGGTCATGAAGGCCAGGATGAAAGGAACAATCCTTCACTACGTTGTTCCAACTCTTAATTTTTCATGTTCAACACCTATGCGAATATGGATGTGAATATGGGCATCCAAATATACTCTAAATCAATGTTAAAAATGGCGTAAGGCGCACTAAAGCGATAAAGGTCCCATAACCGAGGCGCTAGGCGAGCGCCTTATCGAAGTAAGGCGTCCCTTTACAAAATTAAAAATATATCAATTACAAGACTTATACAGATGTAAATTTTGTAATTTGTTATTGATTATTAGGCTGAATATATAAGAAGTTTGGATGAAAAGAAATTATAAAAACTTTGTAATTCTTATGAAAACTATAAAATATGAAAATTATACGTTTTTTTTTATGCAAAACAGTCTCTAATGACACATAAAACTGAAATAGGTACATGATCTCATCATACAACGACATGTCTATCTAATGAAAATTTAGAACTTTAAAAAAGATTATCAACAAAAGCTTATGATTTCATTAATTACTTTTTTTAATCTTCGAATAAAAAAGAGTAATGTTATAACATTTTGTAATGCACTATCAATTTTTATATGTAAATAGGCAAAGCTAGATAGATAGTTATATAATAATCTCAAAAGAATGTAAGAAAATATGATATTATATATAATCATCTTCTACCAAAATTTCCTCATATCATCTCCATCAAAAGAGTAATAGTCTTCGTCATGTTTTTTATGTTCATCGCCATCTTGTCTAAAAGATTGACATTAATTACCATTTTTTTCTCCCTACGTGTTTTTTCTTTATCTCAAATTAAATCGTTTTTCATAAACTCCGACAACAATTGTAATGTGTCCCCAAATAAGACCTTCATCTTCTTTGAATACAAACTCATTTTGAGCATTTTCCTCTACCCTTCCAATCAACTATTAATGTTTGTATATATGATATGATATGCTTTAAACTTAAATTATATATTAACTCAATTAGATTAATTTAAATTTCATTGATTAATGTTATTTTTGTTATTTTTGTGTAGTCTCTACTTTTAGCTCAAGTTAGTATATAAAACATAATAAAAAAATTAAATAAAGAAGACAAAAGATCAAAAAATAAATACATTAAGCTTAAATTTCATATTAACTCAATTAAATTAATTTAAATTTCATTAATTAATGTTATTTTTGTGTGGTCTCTACTTTTAGTTTAAGTTAGTATATAAAACATAATAAAAAATTAAAAAGACAAAAGATAAAAAAAAAAACGAAAAAGGCGACGCCTTTTGGAGCCTTGGCGCCTCGAGCGCCTTAGGCACGCCTTGCTTCGCATCATTGAAGTCGCCTTGCCTAGACCAAATTAGGCGTTTCACCCTCGCCTCGCCTTAGCGCCTAAGCAGGCGCCTTTTTAAACACTGCTCTAAATACACATATTTGACACTAACTCTGAAGTCTGAGTACTAGCAAAGATTCCAAGTTACTCATTTCAGGCTCTAGCATTTATACTATGACCAACAACATGAACTCTGAGGTCCAATTGCTACACAGCGAAGTCGAATTAATGAGAAACAAAGTAAACAAAATAGATAGACAATCATTGGCTATGCGAATTTGGCATAGAAAAGCAGAAAACAGTACATTATAAATATTAAATGTGCATAATATGCATAATACCAAGTGGATTCATTGATCAAAAAGGCCACAACTTCTTTTTCTATACCGGTTCCGCCATTCTTTCATCTGCAGAAAATTTTATGAAAGCATAGCTTAGTTTAAAGAAATGATTAGGTTAGCAGTGAAATGAATGGTCGATTAACAAAAACCACCTGAAAATAATGTCAGCCCCAATTCAGCTGCTGATTATAATATGACACAAACACATTTGTTCTGCTTCGGTTCTTTTATTATTTTCTTTTCTGCACATAACAGAAAAAAAATGTTACTTCACGGGAACACATGGATTGTAGTTTTGGAATCGAGGAGTGTATTGTTATTTATTACTATGAAAACTTCAGATTATTGTTTCTTGGAATTGCATGAATAATAATTGTACCTTTCTCCAAAGGAGGAGGTTGAACAACAACGTGCATAGTCGTTACTCCACCAGGAACATCACAAAGAGGGCTATGGCACTCCCCCAAGGTTCTGTTGTTCTCCAATATTCTCCCAGCACTAATTAACTTAACATCCTTCACTGTCTTTGGACCATTCTCCTTCTCTGCTCGAAGTTAAAAAAACAAGTATAATTGATCAGACAAATACCAGAGAGGTCATGTCGTATGCAGGAATAAGTAATAACAAAAGACTATTCAGAGACAAAACTCAAGACTTCCCCACAACTGCAGTAAAAAACTAACACAAGCAATCCATTCCTTATTATCTTGTATGACATAATGTATGTACACAATAGAATTGCAGAACTTTTCTCAAACTGTGGTTTAAGTTGAACCAAGCATAAATAATTCATATCTCATAGTTAAAACTAACCGCAAAACTTCCATATGAGGACCAAGTACATAAAAATGCAAGGAACTTAAGAGAAAGAATCGAGAGTGAGCTGGAGGGAAAGATGAAAGCAGATAAAACTGATAAAAACAATACACTAGCATAAATCTTAAAAATTCCATCTAGATCATCTCAGTTCGGAACTTTGATGAAATGCCTCAGCTGTGCCTCACTCCACATAGTTTGAAAACCAGCATTCGTTATAAACACAGATTTCAATCAGAAAAAAAAGGCCTGTGATGCTACAAAGAAAATCAAAACCTTTACAGTATGTTGGTTTAAACATACTAGTTTACCAACTTCGGATGAATATCAATACCAGTAATCCATAAAAGAAGATATCAAAGAGCAGTAGTACACCACAATCTTCCCCCAATACAAATTCGACAGGTAATCATCTTACAACCGAAAAGGCCTGAACCGGTTTCCGTAATCAGCATTTCTAATGCATTAACTGATCAAAGCATTCCAGTTACTGTGCTATGGAGGATTGAATTTTTGGTCCTAATAATGATTCTATTTTCTTTCATAGTTTATAACATCTGAAAATTAAACCAGTAATATGAATAAACAGCGAAAGCATCAAAAAGCACCGTCATGAATATGATTCAGAATTCCAACCCTTCAAGTTCAAATCAAAAGGTATAATAAAAGCACAAGCAAAAACAAATTATCAAGTGAAAATACTGTGAAATAAAGCTGAAAGATTAACAGCAAAAATGCAATTTTGTTTCATCAAACACTTAACTAACCTTTAGGCCATTGAGCAATAACACTTTCCTTCAAAGTTGCAACACTTGTAGCAGCCGGAAAGGTCTTCGGACCGATATCGGATCCATCAATCAATCGAAACTTGATCTCTAACTGATCTTGAACACTAGCCATCTCCAGAAACCTTACAGATTTCAAATCTAAACCCTCCCAAAGATCTTTACTTGGGACTTATCCTCAAATCTATACAAAAATCTCAATCTAGAAGGTTGCAACGATGCCAAGATTCCTATGAAATAACTGGTTTCCTATATTTACAATAATCGCACTGTTCGCACACCCTTCAAGAATTTTCTGCAGAACTGAAATTATAAAAAGAAAAAACAAACCCTGAATTACATATGCAGTCAATCTATTTAAGGAAAAGAGGACAGAAGAAGTTCCCAAGTAACGCAATATAAATAGATCCGCCAATATAAAAATAGAACACAAAATCTCCAAGTTATAGTCTCTAAGATGACAGAATCTGCCACCACCCACCCACCCAGATACAAACACAAAAAGCTCACGCCAAACCCAAATAAATAGAGAAAAGTAAGTGCAAAAGCTTGATGGGTAATCTTACTTGAGTCGAAAACCGATGTGGGTTGATTTCTTTTGGGTGAAAACTCCAGGCTTTGAACAAGGAAAAAGAAACTAACGGGGTTAGCTTTGATGAAATCAACAATAAGAAAGAAAGCGAGGAGAAGAATAAATCAAAAGAGAAACCAATGTGTACAGAAGAGCAGAGAAGAGGCGATTCCAGAGTTTTCAAAGTTCTCTAAATCTAAATCTAGGGTCAATGCTTCCATCCCTCACTTCTTCCTCTTCCAATCCCCTATGCTATTGAAATTTAGGCTCTTTTTTTTTGCTTTATTGAAAGTATATAAACTATTTTTGGTAGGCGTCTAAAATTTATTACAAATAAATTTTTATCTTTTATTTTTTTAATTCGATTTGAAAAAAATATATATTTTTACATGATTTTTTTTATATTTTTAAATATAATATTAATTTTTTTCAATTAAATATTCAAATAATATTTTTTTTCAACATTCTCACCTCGGTGGATCATTGCTCACCTCATCTCTAATATCGTGTACCTTCAACCATCGGTTAAAAACTAAAATAATCATTTTTTTTATTATTTAGGGTTCATCAACGGAATAATTAACGATTTATTCACTATTTTTTAACGATTAGATAATAGAATTTTTATTCGGGGGTTTAACGAAAGAAGAAAATAATCAATGATCATTGAAGTGGAAAATTTTAGGAATTTAAGTTTTTAAGGTTAAGGTTTGAGTGATTTTAAAAAAATTAAAGATTTTTAATTATATAAAATAAAATTATTATTTTTTAAATAAAATTAAAAAATAATAATATAATATCGTATTTTTATTAAATAAAAAATTAACATATTTATATGTAAATCTTATTTAAATTATAAAATAAAATATTAAATACTAATTTGGTCCCAAAATAAAGTTTAGGCACATAGTTGAAAAAAGTTATAATTTGAACATACTCTGCCGTTTATGCCTTCTTGTTTCTTTTATATGTAATGTATAAGTATATATTATAAATAAATATAATAAAGTATATTTTTTCATTAAGGCTTGAAATGACTAGAGCTAACAAAAAAAAATATTATTTTTTAACTAATGTGGGTATTATTTTAAGTTAATACTTAAAATGAGACGTTAAAGATTAAATTATTTTAAAAAATAGGAGTTAAAGTAATTATTTAATCAAACTTTATAGATATTTTTTTTGTTTTATACGTATTTTTTATTGGTAAAAGTAAAGATTCAAATAATAAAACCATAAGTTTATATTTTACTAATAAAACCTTTACAATAGTATTTCATATGTTTAAAATAGTTGAATAATGAATAAAAAATTAATGTTTAAAGTAGAATACTTAAGCTTTTTGTATGAAAAATTAGAAACTCGTGTATCATATTAGTAGGATATCAAATATGAGAAATATTTAAATACACTAACACACTTGTTAGTTATTGAATAATTTGGATTAAGATTATATCTCACGCGTCGGTGCGATGTATACAAATTGAATATCCAAGTCAAAAAAAAAATTTAAATTCAAAAGAGTTCAAGAGGAACCATTGGCTCAAGATAGTGAGAATTTCGCGTGAGTCATGAAGTAATACTTTCGGACCATGGGCTTCAATGATGATGAAAAATTGTCACGACCATGTCTTCCAGACCCAAATCGACATATCGTACGACACTTGAAAAAGAATGTCATATACAAGTTAACCTTTATCACATCCTTTATCTAAAGATTTGTCTTGAAAATATTCTCTCATTATCTATTAAAGAATATACTCATCAAAAATATCAGATACCATAGAATCAAACTAGTTGTCAACTTCTGACTCTCGACATGAATGTAAAATGGGACCTTTAACCCCAAACTGTCCTTAAGAACTTATCCTACAGAGATATTGTACCATTCGTTTGGCCTCAATGCTTGCACACCTGAATCCTACTAGGTCACTTACACCATTGTAGCTCAACTGTTTGACAATGATGAGGGGATGATAAAGATAGATAAGACTGAGGAGGCCTTTGTTTATAGTTGATTTCTTATACATATGACGATTCCTATTGATTTATATCGATAAGATAATTCTAAAAACAAATCTTATACTTATAAAGAAATTTTTACATAAATCAAAGTAACTATCTTTAAAATTTCTCCATCAATCAGGCTTGGTCTAATAGTCTCTTTAGTTCCAAATTCTCCTTTAAAATTTAATGTCATGCTTGAGAAGAAACAAAAACATTAATCCCATGTTGAAAAGAAAAAGAAAGACTTTAAAATATATAAACAATGGCACTATATATCTCTAACTTCATTCATATCATCTCATACTCGAGTAATTAAGTTATTCATTCTAAAATCCTTTGGGTTCTTATTGACATTCTTTTCATTCTTGAGTTATCATTCTTATAGTTAACTTCCGGTTAAAACAATTCGACATTCATAATACTTTAAAAGTTTGATTTTTTGAACGAATTTTTAAAATATTTAATTATTTATCTGAGAACATTGATTAAAACTGCACGTTTGACAAGGTCAAAAATCTAACCCGTGACATATTAACCATATTAGTTTTGAGTTCATATTTATATCAAATCGATTAAAAGTCAAATTTGATTATCATATTATCATCGGGTAGTTCTCTAATTCTGAGATAAAACGATGAAAGCTAATACTTATATACGTATATATACATAAAACTAGTGATCTGGTCCATAATATGTTCAAGACAAATCTACAAAAATTCTGTTTTTAACACATTATGTTCAAGAGTAAGATTACTATGTGATTCCATAAATTCAAATTGTTATGTAAAATCACCTTAATAAGCTCGATTTCTAGTATAATAATATATACTTAATTTAAAATTTTACCTTAAAATAATATTACACTTCGACTCGAATGAGTATTCCAATAATAATAAAACAGATAATAAAAATAAAAACTCAGATTAACATGATAAATTCATATTTAAATTATTAAAAAGTTAAAGATTTTATTCAATGCCATCTCTGATTCTATAAAGATGAAAGAGGAGCAAACTCAAATATATGATGAAAAAGAATTTTTCTGCAATTTTGTAAAATGATCCTCATGAAGTGTACATAACAATATATATATATATATATATATATATATATATATATATATGTGTGTGAATATGAATATATAACCTAAGAACAGTTCTCTAATTCATGAGAGCTGTAACAAAGCAATCTCCATAATCTAAGTTCTAAAATTCAACAAAATATTTAAAATTAAAAGTAAAAAATGGGGAACTAGCAAAAATGAAACCAGCATATTTTTTTTAATGAAAATAGAATGTTTAAAAAAGATCAGTCTGGGGTTGATGTGGGAGTCTTACCAAATGAACTGCCCCAGCCATTGTCTTCCTACACCAGTGACACCGATGAGGAACACTTTGAGTTTCGTGTATTTTTGCACCTTATTCCGAACACAATCAATAAGCCAAGAACCCTTGCAGGAAGAGCAATATGAGTATCCTATTCCCACACGAAAGAAGACATTGATCGATTGCTATGTTACAAACTGAAAAAGAAAGAATTTTCATGGCCGTGCTAGAAATGCAGGTCCTTTCTTGGCTAAACTCTTTTCAGTGACGAATCGAATCCTCAAGATTGCTGCACTCTTTAGCCCAGTTTTTCACCCCCTTACCTTTCTGAAATAGATCTCGATATAATTTTCAGGCTGCAATAAAACACTAGACTTGCTAGTGTCTCTCTTCCATTCCATGTCTATATCATCCATTCCAACTCCTCTAAATCGATTAACTACGATTCCAAAATGTGACAGTTCCTAACAAAATCATTGGAGTAGTTTACATACTTGGTCCAAAATGGCCGAAGATGCTCAAAGCCAATCTGCAGCCATGGTTTTGATTGGCCATTGTAATGAATAACAGCAGCTCTTTTAGCATTCTCCACATTGGTCTTACTCTGATAGCCCAAACCGAGCATATGCCATGACTGGTCAATTGGATGAATGTGGCCTTTAAATGCAATCAAAGCAGGTGGCAGAGTTCCAAGTTTCCACATAGTTAGGTTCAACTTCAGATTCTGCCACAAAGAAACCAATAATCAAAGTAAATGAATGAAATAAACTAGAATTTGCCCACAATTTAGACAAAAACCTAAATAAAGAATAGATGAAAAGAGAATGACATTCCACCCAAGTAAAAACTGGAAACCTGCGTCTATTTCCGACTTGAAAATAATGTAAAACAAAATATAAAAGATTCTCGATATATAATGTAAAGGATGACAATGATGCGATTCAAATTCGAACAAGAACAAGGTAAAATTAGACAAACGATCAGCAAAATTAGTAGCCGTTATGTTACCTCTTTCAGCCAGTAATGATATGTTTCTCTTATATTTGTTTTTCTCCATGCACGGAGATCAAATACATTCATCCCATAAGCCCATGCACATTCATTGGGATCCAAATGCTTAGATATAAGTGGATGGGAAAAATTGAAGTAGTTTCTGAAACGTTTGGACATCACCCACTCATCCTCGCCTTTACAAGTTTCAACAGCACCATTGACCTTTCCCCGTAAATCAATCTCCCAAAGAGGTGACAAATCACGCTGAATTACAACATCATCATCTAGAAACACCACTTTGTCAAGGTTCGGAAAAAGCTGTACAAATCGCACAATCAAAACATATTTTGAGAGGAAAGATGATGCATGTAAGAAGAGAAATTGTTATGTCCGTCTCCAATTACCTCCGGTAAATATATCCGAAGATGGTTGAGTAAAGATATGTACTTTGGACTTCTAGCTTGCAATTTCGAAGCGAATGTTCGAGGAGTAGTATCAAAGAGATTTGTTCCTGCAATATGATTGCCGTGATAGTAATTTCTGATGCCATGATGGTTCTCCACAGCTTCAAGCACAGGAACATTCTCTCTAGTTAACCAATCAAACTGGTGAACACCTTTCACTTCGACTATTGCTGGGAACACAGGGTTGAGCGCAAACCAGGCATGCATACCCGCATAAGTCTTCTTGTCTGTGATGATATGAAAGACAATCTTTTCAGGTTTCAGAGACGACTGGACGGCAGAAGCGACAACAACCGATGCAGCTAATATGTTGTCCGTTGACAGGACAAAGTGGTGGTATGAGTTGTTGGAAAGTACAGGGAGTAGCTCAGGAGAAGGCAGTTGTCTGCGTGCATGAGCATTCGAAGAATATTCGTCAGTTAAACGCAGAGAGAGACAGTATAAGCCTTTTGGAATGGAACTTGCAGCAAAGTGTTTGTTCATCAGCTCAGAAAATTTAGATTCCCTAATTTCTCTTTCGAGTTTCTCCATCTGTGCAGAAGAAAACAAACACTAAGTTCTTCAAACTCACTGAAATTAGAATTCATACCAAGTGTATATTTGTGCATGCATAATGTTAACCCTAAGTGCACTTATACATCCATCGAGGAACAAGAATGAGTAGTGTATCAGTGGGAAAAAGAAGCATTCTACAGGCATGAAACTGTTAATAGCCCTAGCATTCACCGTTTTTGATCAAAGCAGCTAGACTCTTTAGGTTTCTCCTTCCCCATAATTTATTATCACCACAAATAGTTGCTTAAAGATGCTATGGAACTATGCCACGCTCATGAATTATAAACTTTGAGAAAATAATATTGAACCGAAGTAAAGTTCAAAGATCATGTTTGAAACAACGCCCTCGTTAGACTCCAATAATAGACTCGATTCTTTTCCACAGAAAGAAAAAAAGGTTGGTTTTAAGGCTTAATTCAAGTCTAAGGACTTTGAAAATTGCTATGGGGCCAAAAACACTTTTGGAGCCATAAGCAAGCAATGGTAAACATATAATTTTTTTGAGGGAAAAGTGGGCTTGGAAAGCACTTTTCAACCCAAACATAAAAGGCTAAGGGTGTATTTTGGTTGCTAAACTAAAAGCACTAAAAAAGGCGTTTTTACTAAATTTTAGTTGTTGTTTTTTTTCTTTTCAATTCAGCTTTTCCACCCAAACCCAAAGGCGAAAATTTATGACTTCTGGGTTGGAAAATCTAGTTTAAAAATAAAATTATTTTTTACCCTTATAATATATTGTTAAAATAATGTTCATGCATACATAATTATAAAATAATATAGATTTTATAATAATAAAATTATTTTATTTGTAATTTATTATTAATTTGTAATTGTTATGTTCGTATATACTCTAAAATATAGTTTATATTTTTAAATTAAATTTTACAAAAAATTTAATATTTTTATTATAATTTAAGTTGATTTATTTAATAAATCATAACATTAACAAATTTGAATATCATCTAAGTTCATTTATACCTTAAAACATCATGTCTAAAATAGACATTTATCTTCTCAAAATTACTTTTTGACATCAACGACAAACACTACCTAGCTTTCTAAAGTCTACAACACTTTTAAAATCACTTTTTTCAACCGTATTTTTTAAAAGCAATGTCAAACTAAACCTAAAATTTATAGATTTTGCTTGAAAAGTGCTTTTGGAGTGAAAATTACATTTTTAACCTTCATTTGTTATTCTCTGTCTAGTTTATTTTATAGTTTATGAATTTCTAACTTTTTTTATCAAGATATACTTATATGCTTAATAAATTATTTGTAGTTTGAAAATTTTATATCTATCGTGTCAATGTCTTTATTTTTATATATGAAAGTTATTTAAAACTATGTATTTTATTTATCATAATTTGAGTTGATATATTTCATATTTGTAATATTAAATAATTTAAATGCATATTTTTCACCTTGCAACATCATGTCTAAAATATCTTCCCAAAATCATCTTTCGACAACAATGCTAAACACTCTCAAACCAAACTTTTCAAAATGGAACTTTCTAAAAGTACCTTCTCATAACACTTTTTCACTACACTTCTCAAAAGCAATGCAAAACTAACCCTAACTCAGTTGAACAACAGAGATAATTGTTAAAGTATTAAGCTGAAGATTTGTAGATTTATATTTGAAAAAAGAGAAAATGGATAAAAGTGCAAGAGAATGAGGGAGGGTGAGAAAATATATCTAAACAAAACATCTTATAGACAAACAAATTAACAACTCAAAACTTTCACAAATAACAACAAAACTTGTCAAATACAAGCATAATCTCTTAGAGAAACTCAAGAGCTTGTTCGTAACTCTATCCAAAAAATTAAAACCTAATAACCATGAATGAATGTCGTATAAAAGAGGAAGTCATCTTTAGTTCATTTTTCTGACTGTGTCATCTATGATCCCATTTGTTCTTGAAGACCAATATACCAAATATTACAAATATGATGGTCTTCCATCCAGATTATGCCAGTTTCCATTATATGCAACCAAAGGTTCAAGAAACCGCAAAAGTAAAACAACCATTTAAGATAGGAACTTCTAGGTCCAATATAGTGACAAGAAATGTTTGCAACTTTATTCAATAACCCACACCCAATGGGCTTAATATATTAATTGATGCAACAAAAACAATTAAATAACAACCTTAATTCTAACAATCCTCAACCATATTACCCAAAATAGAAAATAGCAATAGAGAAAATTAAAAGTAACATAACATGACCATACCGTTGCTCTTAACATGAGTGCGAAGGTCTTTGCATCATACTGGCTGTTCTTCATTTCAGAAACAAGTTGATTAAATGAATCTGGAATCTTTATACCATCTGGAATTTCCTCAGTGTTTACTTGATTGAGGATCTTATAAAAGTCCTTAACTAGTCTCTGTTGCACCATCAGTCCATCACCACAAAAGACCAACTCAATTTAAAATCATAAATAAATTGTTGACCACAAAAGAGAAAAAAAAATGGCAGCACGGAGAGAATGGATTACTTACCCCTGAATCATCTCTACCAAGAAGCCTTGGTCCTAATCGCCTACCTAAACAATCTGGGAATAGTGGAACAAGTAGAAGAAGAGTCATGAACCCAATAACAGCTTAATACAAAGATAAATGGATATACCAATCTAGTAAGTTAACTTGGAATACACCATGAAAAACAAACGCAATTCATAACCGAACATGATAAAATTAATTGATATAAACACTGAAATCAACCAAAAGAACAAAGAATAAAATCAAGAATAAATAAGCACGTAATTATATAAGTTCTTTTTTTAACAGAATAATTATATAAGTTCGAAATAACCATTTCTAATCGGTTTTCATGGTATTTCCATCAGGAAAGTTGAGTGCTCAAAATAAATATAGTGTTTGTTAAACCTAAAATTTCAGGAAGGCTAAGATACGTACCTCGTTAAATAAACTGGAGAAAGAAGTCACATGATGATAAATAAAAGAACAAATAAAAATATAAAAAGAACATGGCAATAAATCCATAAACAATGAATACAACAACTGAAATAGACATCAGAAAGCAGAAAATTTTGCACAAACAGAACTGAGGAGCAGCAAAAGGATTTTGACTTTCAATTTTCGAACATCTGTGTAATCTAGCTAGTTCAACTGAGCTGATAACTAAAGCTTTTATTGATTAAAAGCTGAATTGCAGTAACTTGAGATTCAGATTCAACCAGCAAAATTAAGTAAAAAAAGCCATTGACAAATTCATTTTTGTTATACTAGGATAAAACGGCAAGTAACTTGCAACAATACAGCATGAAGAACACATTTACAATCAACACAAGCTACAAATGAGAGATTTATGGACCAAAACAGTTATGCCACATAACAACCACATATCCCAGTTCATCTTCAATGCAAAACAAGACAACTTATTGAACTAATGAGCTCAATCAGTAAACCAAATCAGATAGACAAAAATCTAAAAAATGGAGCATCATCACATCAACCAAATGAAGTAGAATCAAAAGAGCCCTGAGAAATCAAAAGCATGACCAAATTAGAATCAAGGAAAACTAAGATTCCCAGAAAAGTGAAGGAAAAAAGGGTCCATAATATTAATTAAAATCAGACTGATAAGAGAACCAAATTAGCTCCATGAGCACCCCAAATCAGATTGAGATGAATCGAGATACTATCATATGCATCATAATATTAATTAAAGTCAAATGCATAAGCAAATAAACCTGAACAAAGTATAATTAAGATTTCAAGAAAAGACTACGAGATGAACAGAATTAAGTCACTAACATCAAATGGCAATAACTAAAGATAGCCGACATCAAATCAGGAGCCATCCGAATAGAAAAAAGAAGCCACATCAAATTCAATAAAGATATATTAGAGAACAATAAAAAAACCATGGAAATTCAAAGGGCATACCAAATGAGGAACACTTGTCAACACCTTCAAGGGTAACAAGAGCAGTAAGAATGAAGACAAAAGGCAACAAGAAAGCGAGAATAAGAATGGTATGGAAAAGGGTCCTATATGAAATATGTCTAGCTGCCACCTTGATCTTCATCGATTCAATAAACCCATTGTTGCTTGATATCGTTAAACTTCTCATACTAGGCGAGACGTGAAGCTGCATCCTTGTCTATGCAGCCCCACCACACCTAATCAAATCCACTGCCTCCAAAAATACGCCACCCTTGTTCTTGTTATTAAATCCCGCTCCTCCACAATATCTCTCGCAACTCGGATCTGCACCCAATCCCACCACCATCAGATCCAACCCTTTCCTCTTCTTTTCCTGATCCAATCTTTAATTTCTCGATCCGGGTTCCCTTCAAAACTTTCCCTTTTAAGTTGGTCTTTCTTAACAAAGACCTTCACTGCATTGAACCACCAAAAAATTGGGTTTTCTCCCCTCTTTATCTCCCCCCTTTTTCTTGATTTGTTTTTTTGGATCAAGGAATTAAACCAAGGGTTTTTTTGAGATCTGGGTAATGGTTATTGAAGCTTTCCCATAGATCAAGAAAGAATAGGAAGGAAAACAAAGAGGACCTGGGTCCCTTCTTTTCGAGTTGAAAAAAATGGGTTTATTTTCTCTTTCCCTTTGGGTTCTAATCAAAGCTCTCTCATTGGTGACGGTGGATCAACTCATCTAATTTACTTAATTTAATTATATATTTTTATAAATATATGTATCTTAAAAAAAGAGAATAATTAATTAAACCCATAAATAAAAAAGATAACTTTGATTTGATAAGTCAATAACGTGTGGGCTTAGAGAGAGACAAAGGTGGAAGATTTTGACCTAGATCGATAGAGAAGGGGGAAGCGAAGCGAAGGAATTATCTTTAAAAGCTAAATTTAGATGTTTTTCCCGAAGTTTATGGGTAAACATTGACTCTGTGTGGTGGTTATTTTCTTAATTTTACTCTAATATTTTTTAGTTTTATATCATAATAATTAAAAATTAGTAATTTCTTTTTATTATATTTTTATCTTAAAATTGTTAGATAATGAAATTAATAATTGTAGAAATAGAGATAAACACGAATCGGGTCGGGTCGAACTTTTGATCTATCGAACTCGATCCGAACATAAATATATTAAATCCGACTTCAATCCGACCCGAATATTTTTTTTCAAAAAATTTGACTTGACCCGACCCGACCCGAAAATAAATATTCTAAACCCGACTTTGACCCGACCCGACCTTACCTATAGGAGAAAAATAAATTTAGGAACTAAATTGTAAAATAATAATTTTTGGGAACTTAATTATAAAAAATATAATTTTAAGGATTAAATTATAAATAAAAAATTAATTTTAAGGACCTAATTATAAAAATATATATATAAATAAAAGATCTATAAATATCCTTAAAATTTTATGAAAAATTACATATTTAATCCTGGATTGGGTCGGGTGGGATATTTTATACCCTAAACCCGAACTTGACCCAACCGGATGTCACCTTAAAAAATCATTAAATCCGATCTGAACCCAATTTTTTAATCAAAAAATCTAACCCGATCAGATCGGATAAAATACTCATCCTTATCAAAAAAAAAATAAATAATAAAATTTTTATTAAATTAAATAGAATAAAATAACTATAAATAAATCTGAAACTAGAAAAAATAGAATAATCAATTAAAATTATACTTTTGAGAATCATCTCTTCTTTGGCTGTCATGCTTGAATTTATTCACAATATTTTTTTCTCCAATAATTCATGTTTTCTTGCCGCCAAGTATAAGAAAAAATGAAAAATAAAATAATTACGAAACAAATAAGTATATTTGAAAGTAAATTGTAATTTAATTGAGGATGAGATTATCACGTGGATCGAATATTATTAATATTAAATATCATTAAATTAATTAGTAAAGATTAAAAAGTTTAAAGATTTAATATATAATTAATAATTATTTAAAATAAATTTTAATTAAATTATATTATGTTATATTTTAATTTTAAATAATTTGATCAAATATACATTATAGTTAATCTCTAAATTAAAAACCCTAAATCTTTTATTTTTTTCTAATTATTTGATTGTTTACTCGACGTCTAATAATAAAAGTTGATATAAAAATATTTTTTTTTAACTCTAATACAATCATCTCGACCGTAATAATTTTTATATTTGTTGAGATAATTAATATAAGAAGAATATTATATTTAACAAACCTAATGAGAATTTAATTAATCCGAACATTCATATTATTCAAATCATATTTTTTAATAGGATGAATCTATTATGTGCGTTAAACATTATTAAATAATACTAATTAAATTGATTAATAAATATTAAAAATCTTAAAAACTTAATATATAATTAATTTAATTAAATTTTATTTTAAATAATTTTATAATTTTATGCTGGGTCATTGACATTTTTTAACCTTTATTAATATAGAATTCATTAATATGAGATAAAAATAGGTTACCTTCCCCCCAGCCTCACAGTCACAGGTCATCTCAAAACACTGGAAAGAGCCATCAGCCATGGCGTGTCACCGCCACCACACCACCACTAGACCTCCTGCTTTTGCAGCCGGCCACCGGCATCATTATACCGACATCCCCCACAAACTGACCCTCTCCTGCAAGCCCTTTCCTCTCTCCTCCAATCCCAATCCCAACTCCAACAAAATCATTATCTAACCCTAATCCATTGTCTCGAATCATTCCAAGATCATAACTTTGCCACTAAAAAACTACACTTTCATCAGGGACAACAACGAGAAGAACCCGACTTTCTACCTTTTTCACTTGTCAGACGCATCAATGCTCTCGAATCATCACTGCCGAACTTCTCCAGAGCTTCAAATTCTTCTTCTTACCCTTCACTCTCTCTTAAGGATGTAGCTGCACGTGTCATACAAACCCATTTCAGAGCTTTCCTTGTTCATAGATCAAGAACACTGAGACAGCTCAAAGATCTTGCCTTTATAAAATCAACTCTCGATTCTCTTAAGCTTTCAGTTTCCATTAAAACTCGTTTTGATAATGTAGCTGTTTCTCGGAAAGTCGTGAATTTACTTCTCAAACTTGACTCTTGTCAGGCATGTCTTCATAGGGGTACTTTTTAAAATCTTGTTGGCTGTTGCCCTCTTCTTTTCTTGGATTTTAAGTGTGTTTTTTTTGTAGGGTGCTGATCCAATGATTAGAGAAGGAGAAAGGTCTGTTAGTAGAGATTTGCATCAATTTTTAGAATATATTCATGGTTTTGCTTTAGAAAGGAATAAGCACTTGTTTAAGAATGCAAAGAATGTGAGGGTTTGGGGCAATGTTAATAAAACTAGGATTTTGAGCTCAAATTCTAGAGGAACAATGGAGAAATTGAGAGACAGAATTGAAAATCTTGAGAGTCTTTCTATAAACGAAGAGGGAGACGATGAAGGTGGAGATGTGGAGCTTGAAGGGTTTCATCAAGTCATAGGTAAAATACAGAATCCTAGGTTCTCCATTGCTGGAAAAGCTGTAGCTTCTGCCTCTCAAAATATACATGGTGGGATTTTGGTGGAAAGGCAAGGGATTGAACCAAGAGTGAAGAAAACTGTGAGCTTTCCTGAGAATGGGAATGTTTATAGGGTAATCCGTAGTGGAGATCGAAACTTAACAGATGAGAGTGTTTCAAGTGATGATCATGGAGGGATAATGGAGAATCTTGTTATTGAAGGAAATGGAAAGGAGATGAACTTGAATGATGAAGAAGCTTCTTATGATTATGAGATTTAAGATGGACATATTGTGTTTTCTGCTCCATTGCCTCTGCCTATCATGATGGAATCCAAAGCTGATCTGATGAAGAAGAGAAAGGGTGCCTTCCAAATTGTCTCATAGGCAAAAACATTAACAAGTGATTTGTAATGACCGGGTTCCATGTAGTTTCCCCGAGTTCGAACCAAGGACCTACCTTGTCTGGTGACCTATTTCGCAGCACAAGCATCGGTTGAACTCTGCAGTGCATAGGGTGACTCGAGAGAGAGGTCCTGAATTTCCGGTCATCATGGGATTACATTTTCATTGGTTCTTACTGTTACCACACTAGTTTTTAGTTCAGATTGATGAAAGATTGCACTGATTTGTTTGTTTGTAATCCCATTAGAAGGTTTTGGTTCGACTGATTTTGTAAGTTGTCAAGGATTGCTTGTTTAATGGTTAGATGAACTGATTAGTCATTCTTTCATTGTCTCATTTCTTCACAAGCATTATTCCATGTCAATTATATATATAATTCAACTAAATAATTGAACAAAGTCATAGCTTCTGTTTTTTAGCTTAAATACTTCTTAAATCCTTGTCAGTTTCAAAACTAAGCAATTTGCCTTCATAGAATCATCTTCATCTTCATAACATTTGGCACAAATCTCAAACCTGAAATTGGGTTTAAATTAATAATTGAAGGTTTTCCTTGAACCCCAAGTAAGAGTGGCCATTATGTCTGTGGAAGTTGCAATCAGTGCATATCCACTCCACTTGATGAGAGTTGTGATGCATATTTGACGTACTTTATTTTCATGGAAAGGAATGAGTTGTTCCCTTCTGAGAACTGCCATGCATTTCCACTGAAATGCTTTAAAATATGATGCGGTGGAAACATCAAGATTTTATCACATAATCTGGCAATGGATCCCTTCAAACACAATAAATAAAGCCACAAAGAACACCATGTTTTGTTTTTAACTACAAAATTCTGCAGGGCACATGCACATGGACAGAACCAAGTGATTCAGATCTAGCATTCATCATGATCAAGAGAACCATTTTGTCCCTTTAAATACATAAGAATATTAGGGAAAAAATCGAACATACCCGTATCCAACACTCACCAAATTCAAGTAAATATCCTATGTACAGAAGTATTTGTGCCAATCAGTATCTTCCTGCTTCTATTTGAAAGAAACAGCACCCCTAAGACCTAGACAGGTCTATTTTGGCTCAAAGTTTGATGTTTCATTTCATCTCACTTTTAAAACCTTGGTCATCGTTATATCAAATGACTAACAAGTGAAATTGCTTTCATTTCGTATTTTGTACATTCATCAGGCTACTGAGATTTTCAACACTTTTGAAAATTCAACAATACAAAAAGAATATATCTCACAACAATCTCATTTTCTTCTATTCTTCAAATGTATGATGCAAAAGAATGAAGATACAGAGAGCAATGTTAAATGCTATGAAAACTATCAAGAAATAGAGTCGATGTATCTTTGTCATGCCAAGTATCAGTTGAATAAAGTGAGTTACCATCGGAAACCAGTAGAAAAGTCAACGGTAACAGTTTCGGCGTCACCTTTCATTAGTTAGCAACTAGGCTTAGAAGAGCCTCACTCTTGCAGTCGGTTCCGAGCCGACATGAATTGAATCCAGTGTCGCCTTTAGCCTCTTCACTGTGCATAACCGGGAGATTAAGATCAATAACATCAGAAGAGAAGTCAGAGGGGTCTAGCTTCTCTGCAGGCTGTTTGTCACTGGTTCCGGGATCTTTCGACATGTGAGACCTCTTGTGACCACCTAAAGCTTGCCCAGATCCGAAAACCCTTGAGCAGATTAGGCATTTGTGCACCTTATACGCCCCTGCTTCAGAAGCAGTCACCTCATTCATTTCCAGGTCCACTGAACTCTCTACATACTCAACCTTCACAAGCTTGCAAGTATCATCAATTTCAGGAAAACTGGGAATGTAGGTAGTTTTCTCATGATCCTCAACCGGCTCCACGGCACATGTATTACTCTTTCTGTGGGTTGTTTGATGACCCCCAAGTGCCTGGTGAGATTTGAAAGTCTTGCAGCAGATCCTGCACTTGTATTTGTTCTTGTTCTGGGAATCATCAGACATCTCAGAATTCAGAGTACCAATTAACTTGTTGGAAGCATCCCCTCCGGGTTCCGAATCGCAAGCATCTAACGTGGCATCTTTGCAAGAAGTAGACTTTGTGGATCGTAAACCATTTAGTTCCAATCCTTCCATCAAATCCTGCTTTGGTTCTACTTCAACAGACCCCAAGTTCATTATTTCACCGGAAAATCTTCCCTTGATCTCAGTTCCATACAATTCGAATCCAGATTCATCATTCTTTCCCTTTTCAGACAAAATCCCAGAATCCAATTCTTTACACTCACTCATGTTCTTCTCACAGAAACCATTCATAGAAGCAGAAGGGTATGAATCGAAGTCATCCCCATAACCAAAAGAACTCGGCAAAATTCCTTTATTTTGATGAAAAGATTTCACCTCGGAATCAATATTATCACAAGACTCCCAAAAACAATTGAATTGGGTCCAATTCTTTACACCCCTAGACAACATTATCAAACACAAAGCAGCATCTTCAACATCCTGATCAATTTCATCTAAACCGGAAGACTCATTTTGACCATTAATATCGTACCTCAATCTTTTCGATCTCTTTCTCTTCACTGTTATGCTCTTCAAAGGGTGCAATCTCATATGAGTAGTGAGAGCCCTCAAAGACTTGAACTTTCTGCCACATTCTTGACAGTTAACTTCTTTCCTTTCTTTTGCAGAGTGATGCCTCATATGACCAAACAAAGCTTTCATCGACTCAAACTGTTTGCCGCAAGTTTTGCACTGGAACTCAAGGGCCGAGCTGGTGGAAGCATTATCATCACCATTAGAGCCCAAAGATTTCCAAGATTTCTTAGGGTTATCCCTCAAACCATAACCTTGAAAACCCATATCCTCCTTTGCCTTTCTTTTACCAGACTTGTTTTCCATTGAAATGAGACTCGCTTCAGATGACTTGTTCTTCAATGCACGGTGAAACCCAGAGAATAACCAGCAGATCAAAGAGAGGGTTCTTTTGGAGAAAAAAGATGGAAAATGTTAGAGCTTACACCAACAAAAGAAGAACCCATAGCTTGTTTGGCTAAGCTGATGAAAAATGAGATCTCGATGAGAGAAAGTGGGGGTAATGACTCTTTATAGTTTGAATTGAAGTATAAGCAAGCAAGTAGGAGGTCAAAATAAAGTGAAAGAGAGTTGTGATTCAGCAGATGTTTGGCCTTTTAACAGTGGTAAGCAAGAGAATTTGCATCTTTGAAATCCTTGCATGTCAAGCAAAGTTTAGAAAGCTTATAATGCTTTCTTTTAATAGGTTATAGGTATTGGACCCTAGACCTAAGAAAAAAAAATATTAACGAAATTTATATATATATTTTATTTAGCTAATAATGATCGTAGTAATATCTGTTCTAAAAGATAATTTTAATTATTTAATATTGATCGTTCAATTATTTTACTGTAATTACTAGTGTTCGAACCTGTGATCTCTAAGAATAACAATTGTTTTGTTAAAAAATATCTTTTAATTAATTATATTAAAATTAATATTTCAATAAACACCAAAACGAGAAATTATTAAATGTAATCTGTTGACCAAGTAAAATAGGATTATATTAAATATTCACCTTTATGGTTTTAAAATAGGATTATAGAATTTGTATTTTACTTAAAAAAAATATAATTGTGTAAATACTTTTTACACTTAAAAATATATTAAATATTCACCTATAAATTAATTATTAAATGTAATGGAAAAGGGAAGAAGACAGGCGGCGTGGTATAGTTTGGGAGTGTAGTTGAGGTTAGTTAAAACCATCACATTTCATGAATCCTCTTCTTCTTCGTTATTATCGAACCCCAAATCAATTAAATAAAAACCCTCGAGAGTTTTTCTCTTATTTCTCATCATTTTTGTAATTTACACAGACTAAAAAGTCTTCCTTGCTCTTTGCTTCTTTGGGTTTACCTCAGATTTCTCTCCCATTTCTTAAATCTCACCGCCTTCTTTCATATATAGAGCTGAAACCAGTTCTGGGTTTGCTTTAAAAATCAACAGAAATGGCTTCCTCGCTCTCTGTTCCATGCCCAAAGGTATCTTCTCTTTTAAAAACAAACCAACAAAACCAAAATCAAATATTTTCTTTGGCTCTTCCTCAAGCTTCAATTACCTCCAAATCTTGCTTGTCATTTGGATCTTCAATCCGGGCACCTGCATTTTCAGCATCTCAGGTTAGTACTTCCATTTTCATACTACTTTTGTTGTTGTTATTGACATTTTTTCCTTTATTTCTTTAAAGTTTAATTTTTGCCAAAGTTTTCAACATATCTGTTTGAATTAATCTATATAATGATAATTTATATTCTGGGTTTGCCCCATCTTGAATTGTTATGACCATT
This sequence comes from Abelmoschus esculentus, assembly GCA_035048815.1. Classification (NCBI taxonomy): domain Eukaryota; kingdom Viridiplantae; phylum Streptophyta; class Magnoliopsida; order Malvales; family Malvaceae; genus Abelmoschus; species Abelmoschus esculentus. The sequence continues at coordinate 3,254,655 of JAUCBN010000066.1, forward strand.
TTCTAGGCTTATTTTTGTGTTTTTGACTGAAATCTTGACTTATGATTCACATGTTGACTTCTTTGCAATTAAAGTGTCTCGAATGGAAAACCATATATGCATAACTGGCATGTGTGATCTTTAATGGCGATTTGCACTGACAATTGTTCATTTTAGTCTAATGTTGAATTCATTGGTTTTATTGATATCTGGCTCTCATTTGCAGTGGCCTAATCGAAAGCAAACTACGGTTTTCACGAGCCATGCGCAGCTTAATGAGGTGTGTTTTTCACTATGAAGTTGAAATTTTTAATACTTAGGTGAGATCTTATCGACTCCTTTAAACCAACTTTGTAAAAATGAAGGTTGCAGAGATGTCGGCGAATTCTGTAGCAGCAGTCGACTTGAAACCCAAAGTTACATTGCCTAAGGAAGATGATAAAAAGTCGGCAGAGAAGGGTATTCCGGATGCTGCAACAATCTCGGCATTCATGGCGCAAGTGTCAGACCTTGTTAAGTAAGTTGATTGAAACATTATCGTATTTTTCAGTGGACTTGTGTAAATGTGTGTTTGATGAGAAGAATCTGATTCATAGACTTGTGTAAATGTGTGTTCAATGATTTTACTTTTGATGAATAGACTTGTTGATTCACGAGATATTACGGAGTTGCAACTGAAGCAATTGGATTGTGAGCTCGTAATAAGAAAGAAGGAAGCCCTGCAGCCACCGCAATCAGCATCTCCAATGGTCATGCAACAATACATGCCTCAAGCGATGCTTCAAACTACGCCTCCAGCAGCCCCAGTAGCAGCTCCTGCTCCTGCTAATCCAGCCCCTCCAGCACCAGCACCATCCCCTTCCTCACCTCCCCCTGCTAAAACAAGCAATTCTTCTCACCCGCCCCTCAAATGCCCCATGGCTGGAACCTTCTATAGGAGTCCTGCACCGGGTGAACCGCCATTTGTCAAGGTAAGTGCCAGCAGATTTCCGTTAATGCCCATCTGTATTTTTTTTTTGCTAATGTACAAAGGTTGTAATACTCTATCGATGGTATTTCAGGTGGGAGATAAAGTACAGAAAGGTCAAGTTGTCTGCATCATCGAGGCAATGAAGTTGATGAATGAAATTGAAGTAAGTTCATGTCCTCGTATTTCCTTAGCTTTTCTCTTCTCTCAACTGTTCAAACAAATTTGATTGGCCACTAATATATATAAATTAAAATGAATCATTCTAGAACCGATTAGTTGTGTGGTAATCTCTTAATTTTTCTCCTCACGTTCTTAATTTGTGGGTTCTCAGGCTGATCAATCCGGAACCGTAGTGGAGATATTGGTAGAGGATGGAAAAGCAGTTAGTGTAGACATGGTAACCTCTCATCTCTAACTCTGTCTAAACATATAATATCATCTATGTTAATATAAAATAAAATGATTGGCTAATTCTGTCTATTCAGTTATTAGTTGTAAATACTTAAGTCCTGATTGAACAAACTTTTGGAAACGATTAAATCGTATCAGATTAACCAAATTTGATCAGTTTAGTAGGATGTCATGATTGAATCGAATAATGTTCATCCCTATCAGTTGCTACATTTTAGAAGAAATGTATTTTGTGTTGGAAATCATTTTAATTTGTGATTTTGCAGCCTCTGTTTGTGATTGCGCCTTGAACAAGTTGGACAGAAGAACTAGAATGGTTCCAATTCCATGGGATGTTGTGAGAAGCAATGTTTTGATTCAGTGTGTAATGTTTTAAATTGATATAGGAAGAAATAAAATTAATGGGGTTGTGTTGTTTGTTTAAAGTACCAACAACAGGATACATGATTGGTGTTTCAGTGTAAGACTACTGTTCAGACATAGTTTTTGGAAGTTTACCTATTTCTTACATTTTTACTTTAGAAACAAAGATGTTAACCCAATCATGAATCTAATATTTCAACATTGGTAATAATTCCAACCTACAAAGGTTGGCATGTTTTGTTGCCATGGCAGTAAGCAGACAGATGAAATTGGTTAACTTTCAACCAAGAAGAAATGGATGTGCATATAGCAGAATCAAAATCTACAAAATGGAAACAGCTAACATATCAGGGCTTGCAGCATATATTCATTTCCTACGGCTCTGCATCAGTTTTGAATCTTCCTAGTTACCACCTTGTTAATAGTACATAATGTCAACTGCATCATCACTGTTTTTTACATTCCCATCTGAATTTTCGCATCAACCAAATATTCCAACAAATTTTGTAATGTTTAGATCTTGTCACGAATGGGAAGAGAAGGATACAGTGTTCCCACGTAAGAACGACAAAGGTCTTTGGATGTAATACTAATGACAATGTATATCTTATCAGACATGTGTTATAGAAAGAGGATAATGGCCTTGGGATATAGAAGCACATCGTATCAAAATTTCACCTTACGAACAACATTACAACTCTAATTAATATCTATCCAATGTCCTTTTCCAACATATATCCAAGCTTTACAGAATGTTTGGAGTTGATTTGTGAATGAAAAACAATAAAAATTGACTGATTTTTTTTTATTAGAATAAGGAATAAATTGTTCTTCATAAACATCATTACAGAATGTTTGCAAAAATCTGAAATGGTAAATCAAATTCATAGACAGTCTCGCAAAAGCAGGGATTAACGTAGTATAAAGCACCGCTGAATCAGGCAATGAACAGAAAGTGAATCTGCGTACACGTGACGTAGCTCGTGAGACCAGGACACTAAACGAAATGGTAACAAGAATAAGAGTCCCATGCAACATTTTATGCTGTTATGATAGGTACCATGGCTTCCCTAAAGCCTTTCTTGTCACTTGCCATCTTCATAGTTCATTTTTGTTTCATCCATGGCGGCCAACAGGCAATTGCTTATGGATGCTGAAACCAACCATTCAGGCTGGAACAAGGGCCGTGCAACATTTTATGGGGACATGACGTGTGCGGAAACCATGCGTATGTACATCTACTATTCATTGCAGATGTCCGGGTTTGAATTCTGAACCTCATTCATTTGTTTAAAACCGAGTCATGCGACCATGTTTGGTTTTTGCAGAGGGAGCTTGCGGATATGGTGATCTGTTCAAGCAAGGGTACGGAGCTGAGACAGCAGCCATGAGCACAGCATTATTCAAAAATGGCCTCAACTGTGGAGCTTGTTTCAAGATCAACTGTTACGATGACCCCGAATGGTGCTATCCAGATGCTTCTATCAAGGTGACCGGACAAATTTTTGCCCTCCCAATCACTTGAAAAAGGAAGAAAATTGGTGCAATCCGCCATTAAAGCACTTTGATCTATAGATGGTGTAGTTCACGAAATTGGCGCCTTATAGAGCCGGGATCATCCCCGTCAAGTATGTCGTGTCCCGTGCACCAAGGAAGGTGGGTTTAAATTCCATATTAAGGGGAACCCTTGGTGGACAATGGTGGTGTTGTACAATGTTGGTGGTGCTGGTAATATTATGTTAAAATATCAACACCAATATTAATTAAAACTTAATTAAACTTATGTTAATTAATGACTAATTAATTTTTTTTTAAGTTTACATAAGTTTAATTTATGTTTCTGTTTAGTTTATTAAATAGGCATACTAATGACATGCCTATATAAAGCATTGTATGCTCGTAGTTTCACACACCGAAGAAAATTAATAAAGTCTTCCTTCCTCCATTTGAGCATTCTCTTTCGTTCCTTAAATATTTTGATTGTGGGGTGTTCAACAATTGGTATCAGAGCCTCGTTGAAGGTTATTTTGGTTGCTCGGTTAATGCAAAATAGTGTGGTATAGTGACGGTGCATGTCTAGGAAAGTTCTGACTAGGAAAGACTTGGTATTTGAGTGATCTGAGTGGTCCACCTCTCTTTCCTGGGAGCTTACCTGGTGTACGTTACATATACTTTCACTGGTGCATTTAATTTTGGTGAAAATTATTTGTCGGCACAATGACGGACCTACATGCTGTCGGCGGAATGAGGAAGCTTAACAACGACAATTATAATACATGGTCAACTTGCATGATGTCATATATGCAAGGACATGACTTATGGGAGATTGTCAATGGTAGTGAAAAGGAGCAACAAGAAGTAGAGGATGCAAATGGTGTACTAAGAAAATGGAAGATAAAAGCAGGCAAGGCAATGTATGCCTTGAAGACAACGGTGGAAGAAGATATGCTGGAGCATATTCGAGATGTCAAAAGCCCAAATGAAGCTTGGGAAACATTCGCCAAATTGTTTTCTAAGAAGAACGATACGAAGCTCCAACTTCTAGAGAGCGAGTTGTTGTCTATAAAGCAAGACAATATGACGATTAAACAATACTTTCACAAAGTGAAGTTGTTATGTCGGGAGATTTCTGAGTTAGACCCAGCAGCTCCTATTGGTGATACCAGGATGAAACGAATTATTGTCCATGGTCTAAAGCCAGAGTTTAGGAGTTTTGTTGCTGCTGTACAAGGATGGCAAACTCAGCCGTCACTTGTAGAATTCGAAAATTTGTTAGCTAGTTAAGAAGCATTAGCTAAACAAATGGGAGATGTCTCATTGAAAAATGAAAAAGAGGCACTCTATGTCAGTAAAGGCAAGCGAAACTTCAAGCAGCGTGACAATGGTGGGTTCAATAAAAAATAAGGAGAAGAAATTTCTCGTGAAAGAAGAGGTTTCAAGAATTACGACAACAACAAAAGATTTGAAGGAAAGTGTTATAATTGTGGAGAGAAAGGTCATATGGCCAAAACTTGTTGGTCAAAGAAGAAATCTGTGGAGAGTAATGTTGTTACTTCCAATAATGAAGAAGAATGGGACGCAGAAGCATTCTTTGCAGCAGAAGAGGAAGAGCTAGCTTTTACGGCGACTATGTCAGACAAAATTGATTATGAGAATGACTGGTGATAAAGAAAAATTGCAGGACTTATCTAAATACGAAGGAAGTCGTGTGGTGGTTACAACAAATAACTCTAAGTTATCAATAGCTCATGTTGGTAACACAATGGTTTCTCCTCAAAATAATAACACTAAAATGACACTTCAGAATGTCTATCATGTGCCAGGGATGAAGAAAAATCTTCTTTCAGTAGCACAATTAACATCTTCGGGCCATGTTGTTCTATTTGGGTCCACAAGATGTGAAGGTATACCATAATCTCAATATCAAAGAGGAGCCTATAATGAAAGGGCGAAGATTAGAGTCTATCTATGTAATGTCTGCGGAAACTGCATATGTTGACAAAACAAAAAGAAATGAGACAGCGGACTTGTGGCACATGCGGTTAAGTCATGTCAGTTATTCCAAGCTAGACGTGATGATGAAAAAGACGATGTTAAATGGACTTCCAAAACTAAAGGTGAGAACAGACACTATATGTGCGGGTTGTCAATATGGAAAAGCACATCAACTACCATATGAGGAGTCAAAGTATAAAGCAAATGAACCATTAGAGTTAATAAACTCTGATGTGTTTGGACCTGTTAAACAAACTTCTATTGGTGGGATGAGGTATATGGTGACTTTCATTGATGATTTTTCCAGATATGTGTGGATCTATTTTATGAAGGAAAAATCAGAGACCCTTTTAAAGTTTAAAGAATTTAAAGGGATTGTGGAAGCAGAAGTTGGCAAAAAGATTTATTGGCTACGTACAGATAATGGGGGAGAATACACTTCGGATGAGTTTGCGAAATTTCTCCAAGAGTATCGAATACGTCGCTAATTCACATGTGCTAACACTCCGCAACAGAATGGTATTGCTGAAAGGAAGAATAGAAATTTGGCATAAATATGCCGAAGCATGCTTCATGCAAGAAATGTTCCAGGTCATTTTTGGGCTGAGGCAATGAAAACTGCAGCTTACGTGATCAACAGACTTCCTCAACAAAGGTTACATTTTCTTTCTCTTTTTGAAAAATTATGGAAAATGAAACCAACAGTTAGTTATTTTCGAGTTTTTGGAAGTGTTTGTTATGTATTTGTGCCTAATCATTTACGTAGCAAAATGAACAAGAAAGTTGTTAGGTGTATTTTTGTAGGGTACGACAATCAGAGAAAAGGGTGGAAATGTTGTGATCCTACAACTGGAAAGTGCTACGTGTCTCGTAATGTGGTGTTTGATGAAACATCTTCATGGTGGTCCTCCGATAAAGAGTTAGTGCCAGACTCAGATACTCTCAGGAGAGAATTATAATCTTCCGAAGATCAGTTGAGTTTAGATGAAACTGAACTTGTCGATGATGTTGATGAAGAAGATACAACTCAGAATCCATGGCAATCTGGTGTTCATCAACAACTGGTTGAAGATGTCGAGTCTAATGAAAGAGAAGAACCAACACCACTTAGAAGATCAACAAGGATCAGAAGGCCAAATCCTAAATATGCTAATTCTGCTGTAGTAGAAAAAGACGATGCAAAAGAGCCAAAAATCTTTGAAGAAGCTTCTCAAAAAGCAGAATGGATTGAAGCAATGAGAAATGAGATCGATGTACTTGACCAGAATCAGACTTGGGAGCTTGTACCAAGGCCAAGAGATGTAAAACCTATTTCTTGTAAATGGATCTACAAGATAAAACATCGCACAGATGGATCGATTGAGAGGTACAAGGCTCGGTTGGTAGCTCGAGGATTCTCTCAGCAATATGGGCTAGATTATGATGAAACATTTAGTCCAGTGGCGAAGCTTACAACTGTTCGTGTCCTATTAGCACTGACAGCCAACAAGGATTGGAACTTATGGCAAATGGATGTGAAGAATGCATTTTTCCACGGGGAACTAGATCGAGAGATTTATATGGATCAGCCGACTGGTTTTCAAAGTCAAGATCATCCTAAGTATGTATGTAAGCTTCGAAAGGCATTGTATGGGTTGAAGCAAGCACCTAGAGCTTGGTATGGCAAGATTGCGGAGTTTCTCACTCAAAGTGGCTATTTTGTGGCTCCTTCAGATTCTAGTCTGTTCATAAAAGCAATTGAAGGAAAACTAACTATTGTGCTAGTATACGTGGATGATTTAATCATCACTGGTGATTTTAAAGATGAAATTCTTCGAACCAAGAAGAATTTGTAAGTTCGCTTCCAAATGAAAGAACTGGGTCAACTCAAACACTTTCTTGGTCTGGAGATTGATCACACCAAGGAAGGAATTTTTCTCCATCAAAGAAAGTATTCTTATGATCTATTGAAAAAGTTTGGAATGCTCAATTGCAAGCCAATTTCTACACCGATGGAACCAAATGCAAGAATCTGTGTTAATGAAGGAAAAAATTTAGAAGATGATACGATGTACCGACAACTAGTTGGTAGTCTTATCTACTTAACTTTAACAAGATCAGATATTTCTTTTGCAGTTGGCGTTGTGAGTCGATACATGCAAAATCCAAAAAAGCCTCATTTGGAAGCAGTTCGACGAATTTTGAGATATGTGAAAAGTACCATCGATCATGGTATTATGTACAAGAAAGGTGGAGATTGCAAGCTAGTTGGCTATTGTGATGCTGACTATGCAGGTGATCATGATACCCGACGTTCAACTACAGGGTATGTGTTTTTACTTGGATCTGGAGCAATTTCATGGTGTAGCAAAAGACAACCCACAATGTCTTTATCAACCACCGAAGCAGAGTATCGTGCAGCGGCAATGGCAGCACAAGAGAGTACTTGGCTTTTGCAATTGTTGAAGGACTTGCATCAACAAGTGAAATTTCCAGTCACCTTAATTGTGACAACTTGTCAGCCATACGTTTAGCTGAAAATCCGGTCTTTCATGCAAGAACTAAACATGTGGAGGTACATTACCATTTTCTTAGAGAAAAAGTCTTGCAAGAAGAAATCGAGCTTGAATATGTGAAGACAGAAGATCAAGTGGCAGACATGTTCACAAAAAGCCTGAGTGGTAACAAACTCGAAAGCTTCTATCGTCATCTCAGCATGGCAAACAAAATGGAAGTTGGTGTTGAGGGGGAGTGTTAAAATATCAACACCAATATTAATTAAAACTTAATTAAACTTATGTTAATTAATGACTAATTATTTTTTTTTTGAAGTTTACATAAGTTTAATTTATGTTTCTGTTTAGTTTATTAAATAGGCATACTAATGACATGCCTATATAAAGCATTGTATGCTCGTAGTTTCACACACCGAAGAAAATTAATAAAATCTTCCTTCATCCATTTGAGCATTCTCTTTCGTTCCTTAAATATTTTGACTGTGGGTGTTCAACATATTATTGGTGTTAAAATCAAGGGTTCAAACACCGAATCCTGGTTCAGTATGGAGCACAGTTGGGGTATGAACTGGCAGACCGGAGTGGTCTTATTAGGGCAAAGCTTGTCGTTTCAGGTGACTACCAGTGACTAATACCGGCTGATTGGAAGTTTTCTCCAAACATTGGAGGGGGATTGAACTTTTAGGACAAAAAATGAGTTGAACTGATCTCTTTACAGTTGATTGCTGCATTCAGTGCATGCTTCTCGATTATGTTTTTCCAACAGACCGGGTGAGCAACGCATAGTTTTGCACAAAACTATCCTGTTTAAAGGTAAATAGTAAATTTTCGGATACTGTGAAAATGAAAAGCCGATAGAAATAGATGACAAGGCAGCCATAGAAAATGCAGAGGATAAATACAAGAACAGATCATGTTTATTGATTATAACGAATAAAACAGTAGTGAACAAGCTTAAGAACATAGACAAAAATGATTTACGAAAGAGTAGGAGTTGGAATTGTAAGCATTCGAGGCATGTTCGAGCCAAGCTACCAAGCTACCGCCATTCATTTCCAATCCAGCATGTCTAATAGCCACAAATAAGTTTTTTTTTTTATTATTATATAAATCAAGAGCTATGTTGAATGCATTTCGTGGAGAGATGATTGTTTTTTTATACAAAAACGGATGGAAGAATGATACGATCACATTATTTACACGTGATACACATGGACCATCCCAAATAAACCTGTAAACCCAAGTGTAACCATGTGATCATTTAAACTCAAGTCTAATACTAAAAAAAAATTCAAAGTTGATATTTGCAAACAATAAACAAGAAAATATTGGGAAAGTTGTAGGTATTGGAAATGATTTCGATACATTTGCGTATTAGTATTGTTTTTTTTACGTATCATATTCAATCCTGTGTTTTTTTAATCAATTACAGTGATAATAGTAGTATTTGTTCTAAAGTATACTCTTAACCATTAAACATTGATCGCTTAATCACTGTACTGATATTATTGATACTCGAACTCGTGACTTCTAAAAACGACAATTATCTCTTTAACCATTGAGATAAGATAGTTAGTACGTACTACCGTATATGATATTATGTGCAGGGACTGTTGTGAACATGTCTGGTTCACTGTCTCAGCTTTGTGTCCGCATGCAATTTCCTGTTTCAAGGCTACACTCCAAAGCCTCTTCACTCGCATGTGCCTTCCCCTACCCCTCCATGTGCTTCTCTTTCTCCCTATCCAACATTTGCTGGACCATATCACCTTCACATGCACCCTCTAGGGAAGCCAACTATGCCATAATGCACTAATAATACAAACGACTGCTTCAACTTCACTAAGTTTCTCACTAGTTTTTGAATTATTGGTATTCGATTCATCGATCGACTAATTCGAATCAGGTTTTACAGAGGTCTAATATGAAACGACCCTTCTAAACCCAAGATTTGAACCTCCAACTTTCTAATAACAATATTAGGTCCATAATAACAAATATTAAAATAAATAAACCTCAAATAATAAATATTAAAAAAATTAGATCATTATAAAAAAATATTAAAATAAATAATCGTTTATATTCTGAAGTTTGGCTACGTTCCGCATTCTATAATTTTAATAGACCAAACTAAACAACAAAATTAAACCATTATAAAAAATATTAAATAAATTATTTTTTAAAAATCAAATAAAAATAAACTTATGCATAAAATAATTATCCATTAAATAAATAATCTAATTCAGAAAGCAATAATGGCATATCCGTGAAAAATCATAAAACGGGTGGCAAAGTTTTAATTTACCCTTACAAAACCCCGTTACCACTCAACCTCCCTCTCTATATTCGGAAGAAAAATTCTAACTCCGTTTTCTTCTTCTTTCTCTCGAACCAAACAGTTTGTCAGTTTCCCCCACCACCCAGAAAAAGAAAAGAAAAGGAAAATGAGAATTGAAAAAAGTTCCAGAAACCCATCGAAATGTTCTGATGGAAAATAAACAACGGGAAGAAGTAGAGCAAGAAAAATGGCTAGACAACGAGTTTTCTGCAGCAGAAGGATGTTCAAGTACTGTTTTAAGCATCGGGAGGAAATCTCAGGCAAGCTTGAAGCTTTGAACAGTTTGATTCCTAGTAATGTCCGAAATGGAAGTAATGAGGCAATTAAACTAGAACATCTGTTCCAAGAAACTGCAGATTACATCATTATCTTGAAGACCCAAGCTTTTGTTCTGCAAAAGCTTATAGAGTTTTATGATCATGGTGACGGGTCTAAACACGAAAAGCAGCTGCAAATTCTTCAAGAAGATCAACCATAGTTATTATTATTTTTTTCATTTTCATGCAAGCAAGAAGAAAGACAAGAGATCGATCCTTTGTTACTTGTTTGGCGAGGGAGAAAATGAAAAGAAAAAGGAAATGGTTATGGAAATATCTTATACACACCTATATGCATAGGAAAATTTCCTCTTATTTTCTCCTGATTTCCTTGGCAATTCAGGGGTGTGAAAAAAAAATCGATCCGATTAATCCGATTTGATTATCTGTTGATCCGATTCAAAATTTTATATATTCGATTTGAATTTTATTTTTCGGATAATTCGGATCGGATATTTGAAAATTTCAGATCGGATACGGATCAATATTTTACATTCGGAACGAATATCCGATATCAGAAAAATTTAAATTTTTTATACATATAAATATTGTTATATTCAATATTTTTACTATGAAAAAAAATAAAATTTTCATAAATAAAAATATTGTTATATTCAATAATTTATTGATTATTATATTCGAAAACTAAAATTTTCATGAATAAGACCGTTAAATTAAAAAAATACTTAAATTAAATCATAAACTCGGATATTCGGATGTCTAAAAATCCTATTCAAAATTTCGGATATCCGAAAAATCGGATATCTAATTTTTTCGGATCGGATACGAATTGTTAAAATATTGATTCGAAAATTTTAGATATCCGAAATTTCGGATTGGTAATCCGAAATGCACAACTGCTTGGCATGTCTAGAAGTGGCTTAAAATTCTTTTCCAGTAGGTTTAATTAATCTACAAATATTATCTAAATTTGAAGGTTTTTTAGTTATTAATTCTGTACTGATTCGCATATTAATTATTTTTTATATTGATACGCAGCTAATATTGAGGTATTTCATCGTATTATTGTTAAAACATTACGTATTTATTAGTTATTTTCAAGTTTTTTATATTTTGTATAAATACAAATTTAGGACCAATATGAGAGTTTTCAAAAGTTTAGGGACTAAATGATAATTTTAAAAATATTTACAAGATTTTTTCCCAACATTTTAGTACCTTAGTCATATAAAATTATCATAACGAGACGTATATAATATTTAAATCATTTAATAATACTATTATAATTTACTTAAATTAAAAATCGCGACCTCATATATTCAATATGTTAGGTTTTAGTTTTTATTTATTTTAGTCTCTAAAAATATTTATTTATCTTAAAATTAACCCTATTTTTTATAATTTAATTTAATATTTTTAATATTATAATATTTTTATTAATTTAAATTTAAAAATTTAACCCAAAACGTATCCTTATTTCGTTCAAAAAATCATAGTATATATCTGCGTCTCTTTGTATGTAAATTCAACCTTCATCTATCAGCACGGAGTCAGAATCGAATATTAAAAGAGATAAAAATTTATTAAACTTTTAAATCTAAAATTTGAGAAAGACAAAAATCTTATTTTATTATTATTTAAAAAGTTAATTTCTTCATCCTAAAACATATACTATTAATTAAATCATTCAAATCAAACCCATTTGTTTTAGCACAAATAGATATCTAATCTTGAAGAAAATACAATACAAATCAATTCAAATACCTGCTTAACAAATAAATTAAAAAATCAAGAAATATAATTAGGGAAAAAATAATTTTATAGAATCTATACATTAACTACCAATAAATCATAGGTAAAAGTGAAAGATTTCTTCAAAATAACGAAACATAAACAACAAAGAAGGGGGTTAACTTTAAGAACTTAGAGATTGATTTTGGGTTAAATAATGCTTTTTTGGGATTAATACGAATAAAAAAATAAATTTTGGTATATTGAATGTGCATTTTAATTTTTTTAGGTCACAAATTTTTACATTAACAAAATAATATACGATATATTCTGATTAGTTTATGAGAGTTTTTTGACACATTAATGAAAGAGGCATATAAAGTCTTAATTTTTAGTATGCAAGATAAAATATTCCGAAAATTATTATAAAGATCGACTCTGAAAAAGTATATAGTTTAAAAGACCACAAGATTATTCTACCTTCAATCATTGATAAAAAAAAATGAGCAATTTGTAGTTTCATGTAATTGAAGACTACTATTTTCAACACTTGCACCAAGTGTTTGTGAAAAAACCTAAATCATTTTTTTGCCACTATACCCAACCAATTGTTTTTGAGTTTCTAAGAACACTTCATGTTCCATATATGCAAAATCTTACAAATTTGAAATTATGGATTTTCTCCGATTCCAAGGTCCAATTTTTTCCACTCTGGTTCGAGTGTTTTACTCTAATGCTGTTGTATTCTCTGTAAAATCCACAAATGACAGGATCTATTGAACCATTAAGTCTTGTTGTTATGGATCAACATGGTTCTATCACCGTTGATTTTAGAGCCTTATCTTTTGATCTTTTTCTCAACGATGATACAAGTGAGAACATGGTATTTTACCTAAAATGCATAGTTTTAAAAATCAAGCCACTCATTTTAAGCTACATGATCAACTTTTGCAGTCGTACGACTCTGGTGGTTCATATATGCTTGAGCCCATATATGCTAATACCATTGGTCGTGCTCGATGAAGAAATTTGGCTACAAGTAGATAACTGTATTCTCTATGAATTGGGTGAAACATGGAAGAGAAGTTCCGGAGGTGGAACACCATGACGAGAGCGGTGAGGAGCATGATGATGAGCCTATAGACGAGGCTCAAGGAGCTGAACCCGCTGCTGTCCACGACGAGGTACCTCGAGATATGATCATTTGTGAGATTCGCGATTATATTATGAGTTATATTGTTTTTTTTTACTCATATGGATTATTCTATTGGCAGTGGGTTCTGGACAGACGTAATAGTAATGACTGTTCAGGCCCTTTAAAATAGGATACTCAAAATTTCGATAAATTATATTAATTAGACGATGTTAATCTTGAAATTTATTGTAAAATTTTTTAAAAATCTCTTAAAAAAATAAGTTATAATCGTTAGAACGTTATAATTATATCCTAAATGCGAGAATTGATTATAAAATTTTATTGATTATTCCTATTACTATTGTTGTTTCCGTAGAACTAGTGAGGTTCTGAACAGACGTAATAAAAATAACTGCACAGGGACCCTAAAAAGGACAATTATTTTTAAGGGCCACATTTTTAAAACTAATAGGATCATGAACAATTACTTCTAAAGGTAACATTTTAATAAATTGTACATGACCTCAAACTCCTTGAACCGCCGATACTATTTCTTATCACGTGTATGAAAAATATACAACAGAGCTCTTACTATTGTATGGTATTCGTGAGCATTAACTAGCTGTGTGCAATCATCTTTACACAACTTGGGTCACACTGTTATTGGTATTGTTGCTGCATTGATGTCCCTTCGATCAGTCTTGACAAGAAGCTCAAATATATATATTTTTTCTAAGTTAAGAATAGCACATGCCTAGCTAACTCCACTTCCCAAGAAGTATCGAAGATCACCAAGATCTATCAACAAAAATTTATGATCAAAAAGCTTAATAACAGTTTCCAAATGTTGCTGAGATGACACAGTAATCAATATGTCATCCTTATACCATACAATTTTAACTAAATATCATTAACCAAAAATTAAAAAAAAAATTCATCCTCGAGAAATTAGGGATTTCAATTGATTAATTCAGTTAATCGATCAATTTGAATTAGTTAAATATCATTTCAGTTAATCGAATTAAACTTTAAAAAATTTAAATGAATTGAACTTTGTTTGGTTAATTAGGTTAATTTTCGAAATAACTGAAATAAATATAGAACACTTAATTTTTTATTTAATATATATATATTCATTTATTTTTTTGGCTTAATTATGTTAATTTGGTTAATCAAAATTTTTGGTTAATATATATTATATTTAATTTGGTTAATTAATCTATTTTAAACCGAATTAAATAATAATTAAATTAAAAAAAACTATTAGCCAGTCTTGCATCTAATTAATTAAATATTAATTCAATTTGAACCAAACAATAAACACCCTTACAAAAAAACTCTTTTAGCTTTATGAACTAGTTTCTTCGTGCTTGGCGAAGGCTATACAAAATTTTTGTAAGTTTGCACCCCAGAGGTTTGCCATAATTGACATGCCGAAAACCATCATATTGTTACATGTACACATCCTCGATAATATCTATAGATAGACATTTTATCCGGCCTGATCGGGTTTTGATTCGATCCGGCTTGATCGGGTCAAATTTTTTATGAAAAAATCGGGTTTAGGTCAGGTCGGGAGTGATTTTTTTAAAGTGGTATTAAGTCGGGTCAAGTTCGGGTTTAGGCTGTAAAATATCCGACCCGACCCGACCCGAGACTAAATATGTAATTTTTCATAATTTTTAGGAATATTTATAATAATGGTCCTCTATCCATATATTTTTTATAATTAGGTCCTTAAAATTAATTTTTTATTTATAATTTAGTCATTAAAATTATATTTTTTACAACTTAATCCCTAAATTTATTTTTTTTCTATAGGTCGAAGTCGGGTTTAGGTTATTTATTTTCGGGCCAGGTCGGATTTTTTAAAAAAAATATTCAAGTCGGATCGAAGTCAGATTTAAGGTATTTGTGTTCGGATCGAGTTCAAAAAAACCAAAAATCCAACTTGACCCGATACATGCTCATCTCTAATAATATCTTTCTTCAAGAATGCATTTTTGGCTTCCACTTGCTTAAATGACACTTGTGAGAAACAATACCACAAAATAAAACATTAATGTCAAATGAATTGGGTGTCCACAAAATCATACATAGCCATTTGAGTGGACCTTGGTCACTTGATAAGCTTTTTTTATCTTTCAACACTCCCGTCAACATGCTTCTTCACGTTGAATAGTCATTTACACCCAAAAAATTTAATGACAATCAGCGATTTTAAAAACGTTTTTAGTCGCGTCGTATTTATCGCAGTTACAGACATAATGTTTGTTATCGTAGTTGTAAATTTTTTTTTAAAATTCACACAATTTATTATTAGACTTTTTTAAAATAATAGTATAATAATGATAAATAATGATATAATAACGAAAATAACATATCGTTATTGTCATTATTTGCCGTTATCTATTAAATAACGGTAGTTATTGACCGTTATCGATATGAATTTAAATTTTAACATTATCTTTTACGAATAACAATTTCGAATAACGATGTTACCATTAAATAACAATCGTTATAGCGGTAGCGAACTGTTTTTTTAATCCCTGATGACAACAACAAAGAGATTAAGAAAATAAGCAAAGGGCAACCGATCAACCATCAAAGAAATGCACGAACTACCCCACTAAGTTGACGACACCTTTGAAGTCAACATGTTAAGAAATCCTTTCGCCAATAAACCATCCCCGAGATCACCATAAAATCTTAAGATACCATCCGAATTAAAATCAAACAAATCCCTCGCTATAGTCAATTGCTCAAAGAATTGTCCACCACGATTCTCTTCGAATAAATATCGGATCGATCAACAAGTTGTATGATAACACTTATTTCTTTTTCATCTTTGAGAATCTTTAAAGGAAAAAGGAGGTTGAACCACATTAGATTGCTTAATCAGCAGCTCTTCTTCCGATGCCGACCTGCATGCATTCTTAGTATTGTCACTCTCAAACACTGGACAGATTGCTTAATCAACAGCCCCCTTTACCACGTCTCAAGCATGTAGGTTGAGTTGTCATTGTTTCATCTAACCAAGCAAACAGTTAGAAGGACAAAGCACTACACACGCGGAGACACTCGTTGAAAATTGTTGGAAGTTGGCTTCACACCTTTCAAAAGGAATTAGCTACTTCGGTTTAGAAATTAAGTTTATAAAATTCATACTTGAAATCAAATACAACCTCCAAAGCCTATTTGTCTCCATTGATGAGAAAAGGAATAGTGCATAAATCAAAGTGAACTTGTCTAGGATTTCATCTCCTTAATGAAGTTGTTGAAATTCCTGTTCGAACTACCATTTTCGTTAACACTATTCAGAACCAATCCCTTGAGTTTAAGAGCTTCTTCCTTAAAACATTCATCATTCAGTAATTGATCAACCTTACTGTTAATCTCTTCTCTGGTAATAATCTCTCTTTCATCTCTTTTAAAGCTTAACCCAATCTTCCAAAACTCACAAATATAGGTTTCATTAATGAACTGATCAGCAAAGTATGGCCAACAAAGGAAAGGGACACCATGGCTTACACCTTCAACAGTTGAATTCCAGCCACAGTGGCTGATGAAGCAAGCAATGGAGGGATGAGACAGAACGGATCGTTGGGGTGCCCAACCAACCATTTTCCCTCGACTGCCGACTCTGGTTTTGAAACCTTCAGGGTAAAGTTCCTCAGATTGACTCCCTTCGGTCATATCTTCTCTAACAACCCATAGAAATGGCCTGTTTGAGAGTTCTAGGCCGAGAGCCAATTCTTGGAACTGGACCGGATCAAAAATTGTGAAGCTACCAAACGCCACATATATGACTGAGCCTGGTTGTTGTTGGTCGAGCCATTCCAAACTAGTTTCATCTTCATGCCAGAAACTTCCCGTCAAGGGTTCAAGCTGATTGGTTGCTGAAAGTGGACCGATGGGTAGGATTTGAGGGACAAAGCTAAGTGCTCCAGGCTCAAGGTCAAAAGCTGTATTGCAGATTAGCCACTCCACATTTTCAATGGCTTTGATGTTTCTCTTAGAATACTCGAATGTACTCATTTGTGTGTTGAAGTCACCAAGAGAGACCCACAAAAGTTTCTTTGGGTGCATTGCAGGTGTGTTTAGGCACAGCTCAATCATCTTTTCTCCATTGATTGGAGTTCCTGCAAATCAGAATTTCGAAAAATATTGGTTAATAAATCAACATATTCTCTTATAATTGAATAACTTGATTCTTATTCACCATATTTATCGATAACTTGATCATCAATCAACTTGTCAGTGCAAAAATGCAAGGCTAAAAGCAAGGCAGACGCAGGCCAGAAAGCAGCTCCAGGTATTTCAAACTCTGCAGCAATATCCAGTGCCCATCCCATGCTCACATCAGCTATAACATAACTGATCTTATCATCTTCAAATTCGTTAATCTTCTTCAAGAGCTTCCGAAGCTCCAATGACATCACGTTATTGATTCCATCGGTTAGCTTCTCCAAGTGTTTCCTATCCTCCCCAGGTTCCATTCCGTCGGGGATCGAAACCAGATGAATGGATCCATCTCCTTCAACCTTGTTTCCAAATGCATCCCATACTCTCTTATGATTGAAATCTGTGTTGACAAAGGTGATTTTGAAACCATGGTGGACCAACCTGTGAGAGAGCTCCATTAGAGGAATTAGATGGTCTTGTGCTGGAAATGGTATTGCTAGAATATGAGGATTTCCCATTCTCTATTGTATTTAATTCTCTCTATAGTGGACTATAGACATGAGGTTATGTTTGGTTTTATAGACAGATTTTTGTTATCCTCAAGAACCAATTTGGTAATAGAAATCTTTGGGTTTTTCCCCCTCTATTTGTACCCCATATTAGAAATTTTGGTTTAAATTTCAAGATTAAAGTTTAAGAACATATTTTAAGGAATTGAGTTTAAGGTTGACTTAAGATTTAAGATTTAAAATTTAGAGTGAAGACTTAGAGTTAAACTTTTAGAATTGGACATAAAAAATCACGAAAAAAAGATATTTTTTTATTAAATAGTAAAATTTTATAATCTAATACCGAGATTTCAACCAATAAAACATAACATAAAATAAATATCTTTAGTTACTAAATCAATCTGTGTATCTCAAAATAATAATAATAAAATAATACAAGATATTTTTTGTCCTTTCATTTTCATGATATAAAATACATGTGAATCACAATGGGACTCGTCTACACTTTCATTCATGGAAGCAATTGTGTCTGGGGATATTGTCCTTTCTTTGGGACATCAATACGCGCATACAGCGGATTGGTCAGGTACCACTATGTCATACTGTAATAAAATGGCAGATTCAGTGGGAAGAAATGGTGGAGTGAGGCAGCACATGGAAAAACAAAGAAATATTGTGAAGTACAAACATTGTAAACTGTAAAGCAGTTGGAACTGGCATGGGTTCCTTCATACTTACATTTATTCAATGAATAAGACTAAAAAAGAAAGAACATAGTGCAGAATGAAACTGAAAACTTGTCTATGAGTTCATCCATTCAATGAAGTTGTTGAAATTCCTGTTCGAAATACCAGTTTCGTTAACACTGTTCAGAACCAATCCCTTGAGTTTAAGAGCTGCTTCTTTAAAACTTTCATCAGTCAGTAATTGATCAACCTTACTGGTAATCTCTTCTCCGGATCAAAAATTGTGTAGCTACCAAACGCCACATATATGACTGAGCCTGGTGGTTGTTGGTCGAGCCATTCCAAACTAGTTTCATCTTCGTGCCAGAAACTTCCCGTCAAGGGTTCAAGCTGGTTGGTTGCTGAAAGTGGACCGATGGGTAGGATTTGAGGGACAAAGCTAAGTGCACCAGGCTCAAGGTCTAAAGCTGTATTGCAGATTAGCCACTCCACATTTTCAATGGCTTTGATGTTTCTCTTAGAATACTCGAATATACTCTTTTGTGTGTCGAAGTCACGAAAAGAGACCCACAAAAAGTTCTTTGGGTGCATTGCAGGTGTGTTTAGGCACAGCTCAATCATCTTTTCTCCATTAATTGGAGTTCCTGCAAATCAGTATTTCGAAAAATATTAGTTAATAAATCAATATCTTCTCTCATAATTGAATCCCAAACTTGTAACTTGATTCTTATTCACCATCTTTATCGATAACTTGATCATCAATCAACTTGTTGGTGCAGAAAAACAAGGCCAAAAGCAAGGCAGACGCAGACCAGAAAGCAGCTCCAGGTATTTCAAACTCTGCAGCAATATCAAGTGCCCATCCCATGTTCACATCAGCTATAACATAACTGATCTTATCATCTTCAAATCCGTTAATCTTCTTCAGGAGCTTCCGAAGCTCCGATGACATCACATTACTGATTCCCTCGGTTAGCTTCACCTGGTCGTTCCTATCCTCCCCGGGTTCCATTCCGTCGGGTATCGAAACCAGATGAATGGATCCATCTCCTTCAACCTTGTTTCCAAATGCATCCCATACTCTCTTGTGATTGAAATCTGTGTTGACAAAGGTGATTTTGAAACCATGGTGGACCAACCTGTGAGAGAGCTCCATTAAAGGAATCACATGGCCTTGTGCAGAAAATGGTATTACTAGAATATGAGGATTTCCCATTTTCTACCGTTTATTTAGTTCTCTCTCTAGTGAATTTAGACATAAGGTGATGTTTAGTTTTATAGACAGATCAATATTTGATGAAATTTTAAAATATTTTTATAAATGTTTCTTAAATATTACTATTTCAAGTAAATATAAAATAATTAATATTTCATATATATATATATATAAGTTATTTCCCTATTTTTATGTATAACATACCTTTTACCATATTAATAAAAATTTAAAATTGTTTTGAATTTTGTTTTTAAATTAGTGAAACCTAAAATATTTGGTTCTAGAATGGTTTTATATTTTTCGTTTTATCATGCTCAATCCTAATTTTTAGAATATTAGAGTCGGTTTAGTTTTAGAAAATATTTTTATTTAAGCATTCTATTTTTATTTTCAAAAAAAATATTTTTTATTTTCAATTTTCTAAAAATTAGAAAACATATTTGGTTAAAAGGAATAAAAACTTGTTTTCAAAAATAAAAATAATAAAAATATATTTGGTTTCTAGCATTTCAAAATAGAAATAAAAAATACTTAATTAAAATAGAAATATAGTTAAAAATAATATTAGTATAATAACAAATACAATATTTGTAACACCTTTAAAACGAAATACAAAAAAAAAAAAAAGAAAATAGTAAATGTAGATGTAGGGTTCCAAACTCACAACCACTAATATGTATGGTCAATTACTAAACCACTTGAGCTGGTCAACTCTTGAGACATAATATCTCTATTCTTCCCTTTAACTTATCAATGTTTCGGATATTAATAATAAAAATAATAATATTCGAAATATAAAACCTTATCCCACCAGACCTGAAACCTTCCCTTATATTCGAACCAATTAAACCTTTCGTCTCCATCACCTATTCTATCTTAGATCCACCACCGATCTCTTTCTCCGGCCGGCCGTGATCGTCACCGACACCACCGTTAAAACGACTGTCGTCCCCCTAACCAAAACCCCCTTATTCACTCACCGAACCGCCGCCCAGGTCGTCGGTAATCGAGGCCGGAAGCTTCGAAAACCTAAATGTAAGAACCCGTTTGAACCTTGCTTGAATCTGGCCACTGTAGACATCCGTTCACCGAACCAGAGCCACCCTTGGCTTCCCCGTGCTTCAACGAACCTACAGCCACCGTTCGAACCTCCGATCTATCCGTTCGAAACCTTATCGGAAACCTCTCTGTTTTGGGTTTGGTTGGTTAGTTGGATGAGTTTTAACCCTACTTAAATATGATTTCTGGATTTTTAGGGATGTCATAACTTGTTGTTGGTTGAATCTGGAAGAATTTTTGAGTTTAGTGCCTTTTCTGGCCGATTTAGGGCCACACGTGGCCTCAACGAGCCGCCGGGGAGATTTACGGCCACCGTGGAAGATGGACGGGAGCTGATCGGTCCAACCCTAGTCAAACCGGTCAACCGAACCGAGTCAGACCAAACCGGTCAACCCGAGTTACTCGTTGATCGATCTGACCCGTTGACCCAACCCATTGACCAACTCGACCCATTGACCGTTGACCAGTGACGTCAGCGTTGACTACTGACGTGGCTACTGACGTCAGCGTTGACTTTGACCAAAAAGTCAAAATTTTCAAAAACCCTATTTTATATTTTTCGATGTCTTGAGTCTATCCGTGAAGTCTGTTTCTTGAAATTCAAACCCGAAAGTCTCCAAGTTGGACTTTAATTTCTCGAGTCAAGTTTTTCTTCTAAGTTAAGTTAAGTCCAGTGTTTGAAATTAAGGTCTAATACCGATACATGTTTAATTGTAGGAACCCATAGTCCTCCCGATCGTGTACCGGCCCATCCCAACTCCTCCCGTTTCGACCGATCCCGAATCTAATCATGAATCGTATGTATTTTAAAACCTAGTGAATAAACAATCCAGTATTTAAACTTTGATATTAATATAAACTTACCTTGTATTTTTAGGATCCAATACTAAAGTAGAGCGAGGCTCGAACGCCCAGTAGACCACCTGTTTGACTCTACCCTTTTGAGGTGTGTTCCTTGTGTGCTATATGACTGTATACTATTATTTTCCCGTTTTATACGAACCTAGCATGTGCGCATGACTGTTTTCCTGGATTTACATAGATATTATGTTTTGAACCTTAAGTATGATCATATTGTGTTTTAACTGTATGTCTGATATATTTCTGTATGATATTTTCTGATTTGATATATACATAATGATTGATCATTTTCTTATATTGCTATCATTATTCTTGCTATTACTGCATGCTTGTTACTTAGGATTGGAATGTTGTGAAGTTTTTGAGGTTCAGCCTTGATCCAGCTGGTAATTTCGCCTATTTATGGTTCCTAGCTTCGGTTAGGATAATCTCGCCTGTTATCGGTTCTCGTGCTATAGTTGGGGTAATTTCGCCTTTTCTCTAAGGAAATTCCTTAGGCTGGTATCTTCGCCCTATCGGGCTTAGGTTAATGTCTGCATCAGATACTGTTATGAGGAACTATATCTAGGAGTTAGGTTGGAGGGTAGCATATCATGCATATACATGATCTGTTTTCTGATATTACTGTTTATTTAATTTTAACTGTAATTTGTATGCACTGTTGGAACACACTGGGCTCTATAGCTCATACTCGTTTTCTTTCCCCTTTCAGATATTCGTAGATAGGCATCCCGGATTTTGACACTTAGAGGATCTATACATTTTCTAGTTATATTTTGATGTAATGTTTTAAATCTTCCAGTTTGCATTTAGGGTGACATGTGCCTAAATCTCGTTACTGATGGTTTAAACGTATTATATTTTATTATCGGATTTGTGAATTATTTTGTGAACAATGATGTTTTCAAGACACCTTATTTTGGTAACACTTTTATATGTTTTAAATGATATCCAGATTCATCTTTTATCCGTACATGTTATATTGATTATATTTTAAATCTGATTTATGTTTGAAGATTAACCTATTATTTTTACAGGTCATTCTAATTTTTTACTAGAACTTGTTTTATATTTGTTCGAAGAAAAAAAATGTAACCACTCTAGGTCGGGCTTTCCGTATAGGTCGGTCTAGGGGTTACAATATTAGTAAATGTTTTCGTATTTTTTATTTTTAAAACATTTTTTTTATGTTTTCAAAATTTTACTTTTTTTATTTTATTTTTTAAAATTCATTTTCAAATTTTACGAAAAAAGTTTTTCCTCAGTTTTTATTTTTAAGAATCATAAAAATAAAAATAGACGTTATTCTCTAAAAATATCGAACCCTTAATTTTTTTAAATAATGTCTTAATCATTGACTAAATCTGATTAGTGTATTAAATAATAAAATATTAAAAATAATACACACTAATTCATAAATAAATATAATTAAATCTCGTACTTCCTTAAACAAGATTCGTTCTCTATATTAAATTATGATTTTAATTTATGTAAGCATTTATTGTCCTCTCAATTTCATATCTTTTAATTATTTGGGTGCTTCTCCTTTTTAATAATAATATATAATTTGACTTAGCAAAGTCTGAAAAGAATATATTAATTTATAAGCATTACGATTAATATATATTTAATAAATATTTATACTTGTTGATATTTTTATTACGTAACTATTTATTTAATTCCTTTATATTTTAATTGAAGTGAGAAAAATTATAGTTTGATTTTATATTTTAATAATAATTCACGTTTAAGGGTGTGCTTGTTTTATATAATTGGTAGGAAATTTTTTATTATTTTTTAGTGTTTGGTTGGGGTCAAATGAATTTAGTCAACTTAAATGACATTAAGGTAACGTAAAAAATGATTTGTTGAATAAATATTTTCAGTGATTTTGATATAAAAAAATTGATTACGTTATTTTTTTTTTAAATTAATTTTTTAATAATTCCATAATTTCAACTTGACTAAGTCTTAATAAAATTAACTTAAACAAAATTATGAAAATATTCCAAGTCATTCATATATATTTTAAATTGATTTTAATACTCACAATTTCCCTTTGGGATATAGAATATTGGTATGAATGTTATAATTAAAATATATTTAATACGAATATAAATTCAAAATTTAACAGGTATGAAAATTAATTCATGATCAATCATCTTAAATCATCAATAATAATAAACTAAATAAACTGAATACGGAAATGTACCTAAATTAATCGATAAACCGAAAATCTTGAATCTTGATATTAAAATCTCAAATCTTTGATATTAATCTTTCAAGAAAGTATGTTTTCTCTTGATGTAAAACTCTTTGATGGGGAAGGAGAGAAAAACAAGTTAATCTAATTCTTGGGGACCATAACTCCTTTATATAAACTGAATTAAAAAAATAATTTATTAATATTTATAACTCTGCCTCTCATTAACTTACAATAACTATTCTTTTAATTTTATGAAAATTTAATACTTATAACATGGTAATATAATTGGTCACTTAATTATGTGTTAAACTTTATAATAGTAACATACACTATACATCTGTGCTCTTTATTATTGGATTTTAATCAAACAATATTTCAATTAGGTAATATATATTTCCTGACAAATGTATAACCTTATAAGCTCAAAATTTTGCTATCATATAATAGATATTCTATAATAATACCGTCCATCAATTATATTCATATCAGGGATGACAATAGATCGGATTTGGATCGGATATTATAAAGTCTAAGTCCAATCCAATTAATAACTGGATTTTCAAAAAAAAAATCCAAGTCTGAATCCAAGTCTATTTACATAAATTCAAATTCAATCCAATAAAATATCTAAAATTCATATCCAAAATTCTAAATTCAATTAATTTTTAAAGTAACAACTCAAACAAATATCTTTAAATGAAAACATAATAATTTTTATCAAACAAATATTTTTAAATTTATAGCATAAACAAATCTCCACAAATATTATAATATAATATATAAAAAAAATAAAGTAACAACTCAAACTTTTTAAATCTAAAATTTTTAAATATTTTTATTCAGGTTTATATATGGATTAGATTCATATCGGATATGGATTTAGATTGAATTCGGATCTGATCATGGAAATACCCATATATGATCCATCTCCTATTAGGACTCAAACTTTTTTTTTGATTCAGATTCAGGCTTTTTTTAATCAAATTTGGATCGAATTTTTTTCTTCGGATCAAATCGGATTCAGATTATATTGCCATCCCTAATTCATATAGTATCAAAGTGGTTTTCGTTATATCAATCATGATTGGACTTATCAATGGTAATGTATACAAACATAATCAAATGATATATAGATCAATCATAGATACGTAACATGAAAATTCTATGTAAATGTGAATCGAACATGCATATTTCCAACTGATACTCCTAAACTTTAGTGAGATCAAACTTTATTGAATTCAGAGTGTTCATAAACAAAAAAAAAAAATTTAAAAAAATAATCTTAAAATAACTTTAAACTGAAGTAACCAAAATTATGTTAAAACAAATGAATATTTATCAAAATTATAAACTCTCACTAAAATTAAATATCCTTAAATAACATTATACCCATATGGGCAATGTCCTCGTGAAAGACCCAAGTGATAGTTTCTTAATAAGCACACAATTATAGAGTTTGTACCAACATGCTCTATAGACATACAATCACTTTGAATTTTCTTTAACAACTATAAACTAAACATTTATGCGTTTCAATTTTAAAGTGTTCTTGTTGTTTATAGAATAAATGAATACATAATTATTGTCACAAAATAACTGAAGTAGTCTTTTTATTCAATCTATAATTATTAGTTTTTGTGATAAATTCTTTTGCATCAATATTCAAATAGAATTGAAGCATATACATTTGATGATTTCTAATTTACCAGAATTTCGATATGTGAGTATATAAATTTTATTCTCTAAAGATATTTCATAACGCTATTGGTTGCTATCCTATAATCTATATTAAATTTGCCTAAATATTTGTCTAATATCCTAACAATGTATGTAATATCTGAACACATACATAGTTGAGTATAAATTAGATTCTTAGTAGCTTATGTATATAGAATATTTTGTATTTTTAAATTTTAAGATTAATTTTAGGGTATTATATAAGATTTAATTTATCTTCTTTTAAAATATATCGTTTAGATACAAGACATACGCAGTTGGAACATACATTAGGTCCTTCGTTTATTGATTAAATAAGGTTAAAAAGAAAATTGGAATTGTGCATAAATCAAAGTAAACTCATCTATGATTTCATCCAATCAATAAAGTTGTTGAAAATCTTGTTCGAAATACCATTTTCGTTAACACTATTCAGAACCAATCCCTTTAGTTTAAGAGCTTCTTCTTTGAAAGTTTCATCATTCAGCAATTGATCAACCTTACTGTTAATCTCTTCTCTGGTAATAATCTCTCTTTCATCTCTTTTAAAGCTTAACAAAGGAACTGATCAGCAAAGTATGGCCAACAAAGGAAAGGGACACCATTGCTTACACCTTTCTAACAATCCGAAAAATATTTAAAGGTATAAAAGCATGTAGGAGGTCGTTAAAAAAAACTTTGTTTATTTATGAAAAATTAGAAAATTGGGGATCTAAAAATTGGGATAAAAATAGAGAATTGGGAATTTGGTTAAAAAAAATTAAGAATTTAGGTTAAAATTAGTAAATCTAGAGATTTATTGAAAAATTAGGGTTTGAATAGTGAAAATTGAAATTTAAAAAGAATTAAGTTTAAATTAGAAAATTGGGGATTTAAAAATTGGGTCAATTTAGAAAATTAGGGTTTGATTTAAAAATAGGTTTTGGAAATTATTTTAGAATAAAAAGGGGAATTATTTTGGAAAAGATTGGAGTCGCTACCGGTCACTTTGGTAGACCGGACACCGTTGAAACTAGAGATTCTAAAAAAATGGGTTCGTGAGCCAGTTACGGATGGGATGTAAAAACACCCCACCCCGCCCAAAAATTGATACCTAATCGAATATAATTGCCCGAAGTGAAAATTTGCAAGTTTGAATTTTCATTAATTTATTATCCGTTTAAGAACGCGAATATATTTTAAAGACCTCGATATTCGAAGATAAACGCATACACAGCCACCACTACACCTAGTGTTGGGACCTTTACGACCGAATATCGACATGTCGCATTTTTTATTAGTTAATTTACAAGTATAAATATTTACAGGTATAAAAAATCGAATATACAAGCAAAATAATAAAATAAATACGAATAATTAAAAGTGCTCAAAGTAAATTATAACAAGTTATATACAAGGGAATTCAATGCGGGAAATTAAATTGCATAAATTAAATGACAGAAATTAAATTCGATAAATTAAAAATTAGATGTTAGTTATTTACACTAAACGGACTATAAATAATACAGATTATTTCCTATTGCGGGTCATCGTAAAGCCGATCAAAAGAATAAAGAATAAATAAAAATAAATAATAAAGCAATAAAAAAGTAAGATACATAAATATACGTTAAATGCGATACGGTATATCTAATATAAAATGTACATGTGAATGGTAAAAAAAAACTGATATGTGTTGTACAATAATATACATATATATATAATATAATATATAACATGTGATACTACACGGTAACAATATGTTACAATAAAAATAATATAAAATAACATGTGTTATAACTAATAATTATATTATATGATACATAATCAAGTAATATAAAAAGGAAAGACAGTTGGCATCCAATAAATAAATAACATTAAAAAAAGAGAATTGATGACATTTATTGTAAATTAAGAAGTTAAATAAACGGATAAAAAGCTGGCATCAAATAAATAGAAATTTTTATATAAAAAAGGGCATTTTAGGCCGGTTAACAAAATAAGAAAGAAAATGCTTTCCAAAGCAGATAAAAATCACGATTTTTAAAGAGTTTTAAATTAATTTAAAAAAAAAGAAAATAATTAATGTAAAATAAAACGAAAAGTCACAGAAATTGAAACAAACAAAAAGAAAGATTTGAAGGATCAAAATAAAAAAAAATTCAAGAACTTACTTGAGATAAAAATAAACTGAAATGGATCAAATTAAAAGATTAAAATATATGTAAGAGACCAAAACTAATATTTTTTCATGGCTGGAGCCAAACGTCCAAAAAAATTGAAGGATCGACTTTGTAATAAGTCCATTGAACCATTTTGCACGGATCCTCTCCCGGATATGAGTCACCACGTGGGTCTAAGATTGTCAAAACGGTGGCGTTTTGTAAGTAATATATATAGGAACAAATGAGAGCTACTACGATGATCCGAAACTAAAGCCGCCAAGATCTTCTAAGCACTCAAAAACTCATTAGATGAAATATGTGATTCTGTATTTGATGCTTAGGGACCTTAGGTTAGGTTGGTATTTATATGAGTGATTTACCATCAAAATCACTAACCAAATGGACAATAATACCCCTCAACCTCCCGATATTATTACCTTAACCGACCATTCACCCACAGGTTCTCCTCCTCAACCATACAAATGGATTGTGGATTGTGGCGACATTATCACCTTAACCGACCATTCACCCACAGGTTCTCCTCCTCAACCATATAAATGGATTGTGGATTGTGGAAATGTGGGACAATAATTCATAATGGAACCGAATCAGTTCTTACATGGAATTCAACTGTTGAAGGTTGTAATAACCATTTTTTTCGGGTTAACCCATAACCCTAAATTGAAACCCCTAAATCAAAATCCATAACCCTAAACTGAAACCATATCCCAAAATTATTATATTAGATATAGATATAATAAATAAATAAACCATAAATTAAAATTCAAAAAAAATATTATTATTCCAAAAAATCCAAAAATATAATAATCCAATTTAATTAAACAATCCATTAACATTATTAACCCGTACATACAAATCTGTCAGCCCACTCCCTTGCAAACCGAGCCCAACATATACCTAGCCCATTACATACTAACCCAACAATTAAATCTCCATTACTATTACAAACTTAAACCAATGGCTCACTACACATCAGAACCTAACAAACCAATTCAGACCCAAACCGGTTACCCGAGCACCTAACCCATGACCCGGTTCTAACCCGAATATCAACCCGGTTACAAGACCAAACCCGGATCATCAAAACCGACCCTTGAACTTTTTCATATGACTCTTCAATTACCCAGAAATCTCCAGAAGGATCAAGAACAATGACCCTTCAATTCCCATGACTGTCCATCTTCCCAACGACCGATGAACTTCACCAGCAAAGCATCATCATCGGAGAGCCACGTCGAAGCCACCTCATCAGCATCCAACCAAAGAAAGACCAAAGAATGGTCCCCCTATTACGAATCGAGCCAAGAAAAACAGAAACGACAATGGTTCCCTCTTGTACTAATCCTCCAGCAAGCACATACAAACAAAAAATAGAGGATTATCAGAATATCAACCAATCCAGAGATTTTCTTTATTTTATTTTCTTTTTCAATCAAATGTAATTGTCTATATAGCCCGAATCAGATCAATGTAATAGCCATATGGGATTTTGAAAGAAATCAATACAAGGTATTTCAAAAAAAATCAGAGCATTTTCAGTGTTATTCGAATAGAAAATATTAGGGTTAGCTTTTTACCTTTGAATCGGAGTTGGTTTCTCGTCGACCGACCACCGTTTTCCTCTCTATTTTTGCTTTCTTTATTTGTTACGTTTTCCGTTTCCAGCGAAGAGAAGTTCGTTTTCGAAGTGATTTTGATCTAAAAAAATGTTTCGATTTGTTTTGGGGATTTTAAATAGAAAAGAGGTTTGTTCTTCTATACCTAAGTTTAGATCTGGGTTTACAAACAAAAAAAGGAAGTTTTTTTAAAGTATTTTCTCCATCGCCGACCGCCGTCGGTGGTGGTCCGGCCACCGGTTTCTGGGTTGAGTTCTATATTTTACGGTGGTTCGAGGAGTTACTACGGTGGTCCGACGAGTTAGAAGGTGGTGCAACCATATATCAAATTGGCATACGGTTTAGACAATGGCCGGAGGTATTTATTTTGATCATTTTCCGTTGCGTTTTTGCTCGTTTAATGCTTACATTTGGTATGCGAGCCATGTTAAATCTCTACCTTGTCATGTTAAATTTTTTTCAAAATTAAAATGCCTTTTTAATCTTTAAATTCTG
The DNA here is from genome assembly GCA_035048815.1 of Abelmoschus esculentus. NCBI lineage: Eukaryota > Viridiplantae > Streptophyta > Magnoliopsida > Malvales > Malvaceae > Abelmoschus > Abelmoschus esculentus. The sequence continues at coordinate 3,284,564 of JAUCBN010000066.1, forward strand.
AAATTTTGAGAAAATTTATGTTGCAAAACTCTTGCTTTAAAATCAGAACTTTAATTTTTAAATTTTATTAAAAATTTTATTTTCTACTTAAATAAATTTTAAAAATTAATGTTTAGCATGTGCCTAAATTAGGATATGTTATAACTTATTCAGTAATTAATTATATACATAAAATTGAGTACATAAGCCTTAAGACTTATTGCATAAAGCTTTAGCAATAAAATTATAGAATATGTCTAGGGATCCAAATAATTTATTTAATTAGAGAATTAGCCACAACAACTTTAATTAAATAAAATTATAATAAGGATTTCATAAGGACTAGACATAAAACGGTTGCATAATGAACAAACAACACTTTAAATAAAGTTTAAGGTTAATATCTAGCTAAGTGATTTTTATAATTTTATTTAGTTAAAGATTAGCCACAACATCTTTAGTTAAATAAAATTACTAAGGTTAAAAATCACATACAGAAAGCTTAGATATTAAATCCCTTAACATCAAGGTAAAAATTATTAGATGAATTTTTAAAATTACCCACAAGAGTTATAAAAATGAATTTAATAATTTTTACATAAAAGATAGAAAATATTCTCTCAAAATGAATCTAATCAAATTAAAAATTTAGCCCACAGACAATTTTTATGTCACTAGATTCATTATTTCTATAATTTGCATTGGTAAATTATAACTTATGTTTGCCTCAAATTTATATTAAGCATGTATGTCAATTCATTTTACAGCATTATTACCTGTGAATATGTCTGATAATAGAGTAGATATCCCTGAATTAACTAGTGAGAACTTTAAGTTCTGAAAGGAAGGTATTCTTCTTCCATTAGGGTGTATGGATATTGACTATGCTATAAGAAAATCTGAGCCACATATTAGTGATACCAGCAATTAGGCTGATCTTGCTCTATATGAAAAGTGGGAGCGATTTAATCGCTTAAGTATTATGTTCATTAAAAGCAAGCTTCCTGATGATGTTCGTGGATTAATTGAGCATTATGAGAATGTCCAAGAGCTATTAAAGGCTATAGAGAAACAATTTCAGACTTCTCAAAAGTCATTAGTCATCACCTTAATTATGAAGTTCACATCTCTGAGGCTCACTACGGTGAAAGGTGTGCGTGATCACATCAATAAGATGCGAGATTTGGCAGCTCGACTTAAAACACTTAAGGTTAAAATGTCTGAATCTTTCTTGGTGCACTATATATTGAACACTCTTCCTCCTCAATACGGGCCATTTAAGATCTCTTATAACACACATAAAGATAAATGGTCTATTGATAATATTTTGACCATGTGTGATCAAGAAGAGGGTAGGCTCGTACTAGAGATGGGAGAGAGTGCACTAACGGTTAGTCAAGGAAAGAAATCAGTCCAAGCCAAGCAAAAAGGGAAGGCTAAAATGCAACCCCAAGCTGACATCAAGAAAGAGTCTATGTGTTTCTTCTGTAAAAAGAAGGGACACATGAAGAAGGACCGTGTCAAGCATAAGGGCTGGCTTGAAAAAAAGGGTAAATCAATCTCACTTGTTTGCTTTGAGTCAAATATGGTTGATGTTAATTATAACACATGGTGGATTGATTCTGGTTCTACAATCCATGTCTCAAATTCCTTACAGGGATTAAAAAACCTGAGGGAACTAGTGGGAGTTAAGCGATACATCTATTCAGGAAACAAGATGCAATCGCATGTGGAAGCTATTGGGACCTGTGAATTAGTGCTTAGTAGTGGCTTTGTTTTAATTTTATAAAAGACTTTTTATATTCCCAATTTTTCTAGAAATTTGATTTCTGTTTCAAGACTTGTACCCTTGGGGAATTGTTTTAATTTCTCGAATGTTGGTTTCAATTGATTTACAAAATAATGTCACTCATAATGTTATGCACATTCAAAATGGTACTAAACGTTGTGTTATAAATGAAGAATCCTATACTTTATGGCATCATAGATTGGGACATATCTCCATTGAGAGGATTAAAAGATTAGTAAATGATGGGGGTACTAAATACCTTAGATTTTACTGATTTTGATACTTGTGTAGACTATATTAAGGGTAAGCAGACTAACAAGTCAAAGAAAGGTGCCAAGAGGAGTTCGACCATATTGGAAATCATCTATTCTGATATCTGTTGCCCAAATATGGATGTGCAAGGTTAGAAATAATTCATCACTTTCATAGACGATTACTCACGATACATGTATCTCTACATGCTTCATCATAAAAGCGAAGCGTTAGAAGCCTTTAAGGTTTTCAATGCTGAAGTAGAGAAATAATGTGGTAAACAAATAAAGATTGTGAGAACAGATAAAGATGGTGAGTATTATGGTAAATACACTGAATATGGACAAGCACATGGTCTATTTGCGAAGTTTCTTCAAGACAACGATATAGTTGCCAAATACACCATGCCAGGATCGCTTGATCAGAATGGTGTTATGGAGAGAAAAAATCGAACTTTAATGGACATGGTGCGAAGTATGCGAAGTAGCTCTAAGCTACCTAAGTCTTTATGGGTTGAAGCTCTCAAGACGACTGTGTATATATTAACTCAGGTCCCAACCAAGGCTATCTCAAAGACACCTTTTGAGTTATTCAAAGTTTGGAAACCGAGTTTGTGACATATATGTGTATGAGGATGCCTTTCTGAAGTGAGAATTTATAACCCACAAGAAAAGAAACTGGACCCAAGAACTATTAGTGGGTATTTCATTGGATATGTCAAAAACTCCAAAGGTTACAGATTTTATTATCCATCTAATAGCATTAGAATTGTGGAATCAAGAAATGCAAAATTTCTTGAGAATGACTTAATCAGTGGGAGTGATTTATCTCGGGATTCAATACCTGTAGATCGACCATCCACTTCAAGTGAGAGATTGGTTATCATATATAACACCCTTCAAGCTCAATCAAGTGTTGAACAACCAATCAATGAAGTTTCACAAGCTGCTGAAAACACTCTAGTAGATCAAGTTGTTCAAGAAAATCTAGAAATTATTGAACAACCAGTTAAACAACATGATCCACAAGAGAATGTTGTTCAACATTAAGAAGATCTATTAGAGAAATAAAGTCAGTAATTTCTAGTGATTATTTTATGTATTTCAAGAATCTGACTATAATTTTGGAGCTGAAAATGACCTTGAGTCATTTTCAATGTCATGAGCTGCAATGAATCAAAATTATGGTATGATACTATGAAGGATGAGATGAATTCCATGAAAAGAAACGAAGTTTGGGATCTTGTACCATTGCTTGATGGTGTAAAAGCCATTGGATGTAAATGGGTCTTCAAAACAAAAAGAGACTCAAAATGCAACATAAAAAGATATAAAGCAAGACTCGTTGCTAAAGGATTCACTCAGCGAGAATGAATCGATTATACTGAGACTTCTAGTCCAGTATATAAGAAAGATTCCTTACGCATTGTGTTAGCATTAGTAGCTCAATTTGATCTTGAGTTACAACAGATGGATGTGAAAATTGCCTTTTTTAATGGTGATCTAAAGGAAGAGTTATACATGAAACAACCTGAAGGATTTTCCTCTAGTGATGGTGAACAGTTAGTTTGCAAGTTAAAGAAATCTATATATGGATTGAAACAAGCCTCCCGCCAGTGGTATTTAAAATTCCATGAAGTCATCTCTTCATTTAATTTTGTTGAGAATATCATGAATCAATGTATATACCAGAAGGTCAATGAGAGTAAAATTTGTTTCCTTATCCTATATGTGGATGACATTTTACTTGCAACGAATAACAGACGTATGCTACATGAGGTGAAACAATTTCTTTCTAAAACTTTGATATGAAAGATATGGGTGATGCTTCTTATGTCATTGGCATCAAGATTCATCGTGATAGACATAAAGGTATCTTAGGTCTATCTCAAGAAACCTATATCAGCAAAGTTTTAGAAAAATTTCGGATGAAAGATTGTTCACCTAGTGTTGCTCCTATCGCAAAAGGTGATAATTTTAATCTGAACCAATGCCCGAAGAACGAATTTGAGAAGGAGCAAATGAAAACCTTTTATATGCTTCTGTTATTGGAAGTCTGATGTATGCTCAAGTCAGTAAAAGACTTGACATTGCATTTTCCATTGGGATGTTGAGAAGATATTAAAGTAATCCAGGTATAGACCACTAGAAAGCTGCAAAAAAGGTTTTGAGATACCTCAAAGGGACAAAAGAATACATGCTTACATATAGACGATCCGATCATTTGGATGTGATTGGCTACTCTGATTCAGACTTTGCTAGTTGTGTTGATTCATGTAAATCAACATCAAGATACATATTTATGTTTTCCGGCGGAGCTATATCTTGGAGGAGCATTAAACAAACCTTAACTGCTACTTCCACTAGGGATGCCGAGTTCGTTTCATGTTTTGAGGCTACCTTACATGGAATATGATTAAAGAGTTTCATTTATGGGCTTAGACTTGTGGATTCAATCTCAAAGCCATTAAGGATATATTGTGACAATTTAGCTGTTGTCTTTATGGCTAAGAACAACCAAAGTGGAAGTCGAAGTAAACACATCGACATTAAGTATCTAGCCATAAGAGAACATGTTAAAGAAAAGAAAGTGGTCATTGAGCACATTAACATTGAGCAAATGTTAGTTGATCTTTTGACTAAGGGCATGCTACCACATAAATATAAGGATCATGTTATCACTATGGGACTTGTTCCTACTTTGTATTTTTCATTGTATGAACAATTCTTTTAAAACTCTAATAAAGTTTGATATTTCTCATTTATGTTGTGTACACATTAAGTTAATTATTTTGAGAAATATCACTAAAGTTTGGACCTAGAATAAACATTGAGTTTATTCATTAAGCATATGGGCTAAAACATTAAAACTTGATGTACTGTGATACATGGAAGATATAACTCAATCATAAGAGAAAATGTCACCATGATTCATACATTGTGTTTTAACTTTAAGTTCTTATGGACAATATGAACCGAGTGGGAGAATGTAGGAACTGATTGGGTTTCATAATGGATTATTTTCCCACATTTCCACAATCCATGTTTCTTCAATCCATAATCCATTTGCATGGTTGAGGAGAAGAACATGTGGGTGAATGATCGATTAAGGTGATAATGTCGGGAGGTTGAGGGGAATTATTGTCCATTTGGTTAGTGATTTTGATGGTAAATCATCCCTATAAATACAAACTTAGCTTAAGGTCCCTAAAAATCAAATACAAAATCATATATTCCATTTAGTGAGTTTTGAGTGCTTAGAAGATCTTGGCGGCTTTAGTTTCTTTTTTAGCTGAGTTCTATATTTTACGGTGGTTCGATGAGTTAGACGATGGTACAACCACACCTCAAATTGGCATACGATTTAGACAATGATGAAGGTATTTATTTTGATCCTTTTTCTCTGCGTTTTTGCTCATTTAATGCTTACATTTCACCTACAATGGCTGATGAAGAAAGCAATTGAGGGATGAGACAGAACGGCTCGTTGGGGTGCCCAACCAACCATTTTCCCTCGACGGCCAACTCTAGTTTTGAAACCTTCACGGTAAAGTTCCTTACATTAACTCCCTTCAGTCATATCTTCTCTAATAACCTGTAAAAATGGTCTGTTTGAGTGTTCCAAGCCGAGAGCCAGTTCTTGGAACTGAATCGGATCAAAAATTGTGAAGCTACCAAACGCCACATATATGACTGAGTCTGGTTGCTGTTGGTCGAGCCATTCTAAACTAGTTTCATCTTCATGCCAGAAACTTCCCGTCAAGGGTTCAAGCTGATTAGTTGTTGAAAGTGGACCGATGGGTAGGATTTGAGGGATAAAGCTAAGTGCTTCAGGCTCAAGATCGAAAGTTGTATTGCAGATTAGCCACTCTCGGCAGCTTGAATGAGTTGCAAATTTTTAAAAAGGATTTAAGATGCTACCGAGCATCTTCGTTAGTTGTTCCTCCAAATTGTCCTAAGGTATTGATCATGTTGAACATTACCGGTTTTAACTCAAAATGTTCAGCACCGATATCTAACATAATCACTGAAGGTGTCAGCCCATCTAAATCCTCCTATAAGTGATTTTGAACAATACATACATGTTCCTGTTGATGGAGATTATCGGGGTCGACTACTGCAAAGGCAACAGGATTTGTTGCCCCGACGACATTCATGCCAGCGTTGTTCCCCTGCTGGTCAGGTGCTTGATTCATCCTCTCACGTATCCTTTGTCGAAGTCTTCTTGCGATTCTCTCGATTTAAGGATCAAAAGGATATTCGTCTACTAACGAATTAACCTTGGTCATACAACAGAACAACCGGAATTATATCAATTTAAAAAGAAAAAGAAAAAGGGTGCAGAGATTGTATGTAGCAAGTTGGGACACCAGTCCCCGGTAACAGCGCCAAACTTGGTGACTGGCTTAAAGTCCTTGAATTTCTTCACCTTTTTCCAAGTTGTAGTATTTAAGATGTTGAACCCACAGGGACTGGGCAACTTACACTGCACAATAAATCTGCACTTAAAAGTAAAGACACAAGTAATTTGGAGTGATGATGAATTAACTAAAAATAAAAGATAACTAAATAATTAAAGGAAATAACGATGATAGAGGTAAGGCTAGGCAATTTACTTTGTAGAGGGGAATCCAGTTACACTTATTATTTAGTTATTAATGCATGTGATTGAATTGTCATCGCGGCGGGTCGCTCGAAGAGTCGCCTCAACTGCCTCGACGAGTTTATGCATTGTCGACAACTCAACTTTCCATAGTTCGGCAGAACATCCGAAATTGTTCCTCCTTATCCCTAAGCGAGGAAACTATTGAAAGTCACGTCTTAATGATACCTCTCGGCGTGAATCAAGGATGGATAGCAACCGATTGTATGCTTCCTTTTAGTCACTAAAACTCTTGCAGATTAGTCGATGCCCATGAACAAAGATCGTACTCTCTCATTTTGTGAGCCTAACTCTCCCGATATTAGACAAATAGATTTTTCTTCACAAACTTATCTTTTGAGCTCGTAAGTAAAAAAGAGTAAAAAACAAGAGAGAATAAACTATGAAAAATAAGATTGCATTAATAACTCTCAAATAAGATACAACTTTCTTCTCTAACTACTCCACAAAATACCTAAGCCTCGATGGAGTTTAGAACATGATGGGTTTTGTCGGCGGCTAGGATTTTGTCTATGAGAACCAACATGTCTTCCTAGCCTTAGAGCTTTGCTTTATATAGGTCAAGCCTAGGTTAAAGACTTTCATAAAAATAAGAGTTCTAAAAGGAAAAGAATACATGTCCTTATGGAATTACAACTCTTTTATTATATTTCTAGTTTAACTCCTTAATTTACACGTCAACTTTGACCATGGCTTGACTCTATTTCTTCTCTTTCATTTTGTCTCGCATAGCGTCCACTAGATTCAACATATTTTCCTCTATTTATCAAGCACCAGTTGTCGTCTTTCCTCTGCTGCCGCGGCGGGCGATCTACTGCCGTGGCGGGTGCATCCTTGCATTTCAGCTCCTATTCCAGCATCCATTCATTTATTTGGTCGTATTTGCATGGTTATTTCCTGTCTAAAAAAGAAAACCATTAACCACACCTGTTTTATACCAAATAATAGATAAAATGATAATTTGGGTGCATGGATATTGGAATATAGAAAATATACAGAATTATCCTTAATTCTCATTAAATATGTCCTTTACAAGCAACCTTACTGGTAATCTCTTCTCTGGTAATAATTTCTCTTTCATCTCTTTTAAAACTTAACCCAATCTTCCAAAACTCACAGATATAGGTTTCATTAACGAACTGATCAGCAAAGTATGGCCAACAAAGGAAAGGGACACCATGGCTTACACCTTCAACAGTTGAATTCCAGCCACAGTGGCTGATGAAGCAAGCAATGGAGGGATGAGACAGAACGGATCGTTGGGGTGCCCAATCAACCATTTTTCCTCTACTGCCGACTCTGGTTTTGAAACCTTCAGGGTAAAGTTCCTTAGATTGAGTCCCTTCAGTCATATCATCTCTAACAACCCATAGAAATGGTCTGTTTGAGAGTTCCAGGCCGAGAGCCAGTTCTTGGAACTGGACCGGATCAAAAATTGTGAAGCTACCAAACGCCACATATATGACTGAGCCTGGTTGTTGTTGGTCGAGCCATTCCAAACTAGTTTCATCTTCATGCCAGAAACTTCCCGTCAAGGGTTCAAGCTGATTGGTTGCTGAAAGTGGACCGATGGGTAGGATTTGAGGGACAAAGCTAAGTGCTCCAGGCTCAAGGTCAAAAGCTGTATTGCAGATTAGCCACTCCACATTTTCAATGGCTTTGATGTTTCTCTTAGAATACTCGAATGTACTCATTTGTGTGTTGAAGTCACCAAGAGAGACCCACAAAAGTTTCTTTGGGTGCATTGCAGGTGTGTTTAGGCACAGCTCAATCATCTTTTCTCCATTGATTGGAGTTCCTGCAAATCAGAATTTCGAAAAATATTGGTTAATAAATCAACATATTCTCTTATAATTGAATAACTTGATTCTTATTCACCATATTTATCGATAACTTGATCATCAATCAACTTGTCAGTGCAAAAATGCAAGGCTAAAAGCAAGGCAGACGCAGGCCAGAAAGCAGCTCCAGGTATTTCAAACTCTGCAGCAATATCCAGTGCCCATCCCATGCTCACATCAGCTATAACATAACTGATCTTATCATCTTCAAATTCGTTAATCTTCTTCAAGAGCTTCCGAAGCTCCAATGACATCACGTTATTGATTCCATCGGTTAGCTTCTCCAAGTGTTTCCTATCCTCCCCAGGTTCCATTCCGTCGGGGATCGAAACCAGATGAATGGATCCATCTCCTTCAACCTTGTTTCCAAATGCATCCCATACTCTCTTATGATTGAAATCTGTGTTGACAAAGGTGATTTTGAAACCATGGTGGACCAACCTGTGAGAGAGCTCCATTAGAGGAATTAGATGGTCTTGTGCTGGAAATGGTATTGCTAGAATATGAGGATTTCCCATTCTCTATTGTATTTAATTCTCTCTATAGTGGACTATAGACATGAGGTTATGTTTGGTTTTATAGACAGATTTTTGTTATCCTCAAGAACCAATTTGGTAATAGAAATCTTTGGGTTTTTTCCCCTCTATTTGTACCCCATATTAGAAATTTTGGTTTAAATTTCAAGATTAAAGTTTAAGAACATATTTTAAGGAATTGAGTTTAGGGTTGACTATAGACATGAGGATTTCCCATTCTCTATTGTATTTAATTCTCTCTATAGTGGACTATAGACATGAGGTGATGTTTAGTTTTATAGACAGATTTTTCGCATTAAACTTAAATTTTGAGTTATCTTATTTTCGCTCAATCACTATGTTGTAATACATGTTCGAACTCGTAATCTTTAAGATATAAAAATCATTCCCTTAACTACTAAAGTAAAATGGTTCGTGCATGTTAATCTCTCAACCATTGGCTTAAACAAATTAGTGTATTTAATATAAATAATATATTAAAATATAATACACACTATTTCATAAATAAATACAACTAAATCACATGCATCCTTAAACAAGATTCGTTTTCTACATTAAATTATCATTTTAATTCATGTAAGGATTCGTTGTCCTTTCATTTTCTTAATTAAATATATTAATTTATAAACATTGCGTTTGGGATGTTATATTGTTAATTTCGGAATCTGACGAAGATTTGAAGGAATTTTTTAATATATATTAAATAAATATTTATATTTTTATTACACAACTATTTATTTAATTTGTTTATTAATTTTTTTAATTGAAGTGAGAACAATTATAGATTGATTTTTTATTGTAATACTAATACACGTTAAGTGTGTGCTTGTTTTATATAATTGGGTTCAGGGAAAAAATTTTATTATTTTTTAGTGTTTGGTTGGGCAAAGAAATTTTTAGTCAACTTAAATTATTTTATGGTAACCGAAAGATGCTTTGTTGAATAAATATTTTAAGTGATTTCGATATAAAAAAATATTACGAATATATGGAGTACTCATACGATATTTTATTTATTTATTTTTGTAACATTGAAAGCTAAATTAATATTAGTACGATATTTAATCTTAATATCTTTGAATCATTTAATCTTCTTCAACCTCGTTTCCAAGTGCATCCCTTAGTCCCTTAATCTTAATATTAGTACGATTAGTTTTATAAAATATTTATTATTTTTATTTTCTATTTTTATTTTTATAAAATATTTTTAATTTTTAATTTTTTTAAAATTAAAAAATATTTGATTAATAGGGATGAAAAACTTATTTTCAAAATGAAAATAGTGAAAATATATTTAGTATCTAGAATTTCAAAATAGAAATGAAAAATAATTATTAAATAATTAAAATAAAAATATAGTTAGCAAAATATTATTATTATAATAATAAATAAAATACGATTAAATGTTTGAAAAATTCTACAACGGACGTCGAACACTGCTGAATATCATTAATGTAAACATTGTTGAACACCATTAAATTAATTAATAAAAATTTAAAATTTCAAAGACTCAATATGTAATTAATAAAAAAGTGATAAATATTTAATTGTAATTATTTATCATGTTATAATATGATTGAATTTCAATTTAAACAACTTTCTCTAATCATATAAGATGTGTATATATATTTTTTTCATATGTAGCGATATTTCTTTATATTTTTATATATCAATGTATATATATCATAAAAAATTGATAGACTCATCTCAAACTTAAAAATCAATCCTTTAATTACTAAAAATTTCGAGTTATTCGAATTTCCATTTTACAACTCAAACTTTATTTAATTTTTTTAGTCGAGTTAAAACGAGTCGAGTTATTCGGTTTTTTCGAATCGAGTCGAGTTTTGCTCACCCTACAACCAATCTTGGTATGGTCCTTCCAGGTACTCGGGAATTTTTTTTTAATGTTCTAAAACATCGAAAGTTATTTCAGTACAAATACGATCGCTAGTACTAATATTCAAGGTATCATATTGATATTCGTTGTTCGATTACTAATACTTGTTTATTTAACAATGACTAATTCTGCATTTAATGTAAGTATTGATACCTATCTTATCATCTTCAACTCCGTTAATCTTCTTCAATACCTAAGTGGTTCCTATATTCCTCGATTTCATGTCATCTGTGATTGAAATCAAATGAATCGAGCCCTCTTGTTCAACCATGTTACCAAATGCATTCTTTAATCTCTTGTAATTTAAATTTATGTAGACAAAGATGATGCTGATTTCGATTGAAAAATGTGATAAATTAAAAATTTTGAGTCATAGTTATTATGAGTAAAGGTAGAGATTGGAAAATTGAATTTATTGATTCATACTGTAGTCCATGAGATGCTTTCTAAAAATAGTTGAGTGATGAATGTTTAATATTCAAAGTAGGGTACCTATGAATTGTGTAAGAAAAATAAAAATCATATCCTAAATTGGTAGAATAACAACTATCGGTACATCGGTCGTTTAAGTTAGTTATTTGTCTTTTAAAGTTTATATTTTATTCTTTTTGGACGCTGTTTAATCTGATGTTAAATTGAATTTGTTTTTGAATTCTATTTTTGACGAAATTTTGTATGTTGGCATGAAATAAACCTAATATTGATAACATTAATTTTTTAATTGACATTTAAATTGAAATTCATTTTATAAACATGAAATTAAATCCATTAATTTTAAACCTATAAAATTTCATCACTAATAGAGGTTATTTACTTATCTAATTTTATCTTTAATTACTCCATGATTAATTTGTAAAGATTCAAAAGTTCGATTTATATCATTTAACTAACTTAAAAGAAATACGTATTAATAATACTTTTAGTGTTTTTATTAGTAAGGTTGGGATGATAAGTAAGTAGGTTGGTTGGGACAAAGAAACCGTATTAGTCTGCGATCATATCGTATTAGTACGTAGAGTATAAGATAAAATTTAAAGTCTTTTAGATGGCATAACAATATAGGTACGATCTAAACTATACGATAGGCCTATCAAGACCATTAATATCATTTTTCTGTACTGATACAAGTATTAGTACATGAAGATTGATCATATAATCAAATGCAACCGAAATGATACCTAACCATTCCTGAGATACAACTATGTTCATCTAGAGCTTGGAGACTTTAAGGTTCTTGAATAACGATTTTTTTATCTTTAAAAGAGCTTGATTTATAGGATGGAGATAATAACTCATTTTCCACAACTTACACTAGCCAAAAATTAAGAAAACTCGTTAGTATCAAAACTAATGATTCGAAAAATATTATCAAAGCTTGTAGACAACATTAACTTCAAGAAGTTGAGTTTCTATAACACATGGGTTTAGTTTAAACTTTCAAGACTTTAATCTTGAAATTAAGACTTAAAGATTCATAGAAGTCCCGAATTGATTGAGGGCTTATACTTACCCATTCAAGTGCTTTCAATTGATGTTTAAAAATTAATAAATTTTAATATTTGAGAGGTGCTTGTTAAGCTTGAGTTTGACGATACGTGTTTATTTTTATTTTTTTTAAGAAAAGATAAAGAAAATAATAAAAAAAAATCATTTTTCTTTCTTTCATTTCTTGTCCCAAAACCCTGTAGTTATCCCTCATAATTGTTGTTTCCCAAGCAACCAATGAAAATTACTTGAAAACATTTTTAAATTATTTTCATCAATTGTTAAAAGCTTGAGCAGTTACAATTTTCCAAAACTATCAATTAGGTCCGACTGAACTTCATTACAATAAAATTGAGTTAAAAGTTTGAGCAGTTATAATAATTGGATTACTCTAATACAAAACTTTTGATCATGAGAACCTAATTTTGATTAAATATTTTTTGGGGTGTGACAAGCCTAACTAAAAACCCATAAATTAATCCCCTAATATAATGACCAAAACATGGTTTCAAGACAAGATTTGCTAACCCAAAATTCGACTTGTTACGGATAGGAGTGTGTATTATTTAATTTTAACCAAATTAATTGATATAATTGAAATAAATTTTATTTAATTTGATCGTTTAATTTTAAGTAAGTTTAGTTCACGGTTAATTTTTTTAAGAAATTAATTATCGGTTAATTCGGTTTAAAATTGATTAATTAACTAAGTTAATCAAAATTATTATATATTAAATATTATATATATTACATATATTTTTTTCATTTAACTTTTAAAAATTATAAAGTAATTATTAATTTTTTATATATTATAAAATGATCATTAAACTTTTATCAAATTAACATAAAATGAAAGTTTAGCAACTAAAAAATCGTTTTAGAACAATTTAGAAACCAATTATGTAATTTGACCAAATTTATAATAAATTTTGGTTAATTTGAAATTCGACAAAATTAACCAAAATAATTCTGGTTCGTTTATGGATAATTTGATTCGGTTAACGGTTAAAATTTCAAAAAAAATTTATTAATTCGGTTATGGCTTATTCAGTTCGGCTACCGACCAAATTAACCGAATACACAACCCTAAATAAAAAAGAGCAATTGAAGATTGTGAGGCTTAAAATCGTACTTTGATTCAAGTGGTAAAAAATATTTTCGTGTTACTGCATGATCATGCTCGTATTGTAATTTGTGATGATCTAGCATGTTTTGATTGTCTTTATGATGTCTTACATGCATTTGGATAAGGGAATAGTGCATAAATCAAAGTGAACTTGTCTAGGATTTCATTACTTCAATGAAGTTGTTGAAAATCCTGTTCGAAATACCATTTTCGTTTACACTATTCAGAACCAATCCCTGTAGTTTAAGAGCTGCTTCTTTGAAACTTTCATCATTCAGCAATTGATCAACCTTACTGGTAATCTCTTCTCTAGTAATAATCTCTCTTTCATCTCTTTTAAAGCTTAACCCAATCTTCCAAAACTCACAGATATAGGTTTCATTAATGAACTGATCAGCAAAGTATGGCCAACAAAGGAAAGGGACACCATTGCTTACACCTTCAACAGTTGAATTCCAGCCACAGTGGCTGATGAAGCAAGCAATGGAGGGATGAGACAGAACGGATCGTTGGGGTGCCCAACCAACCATTTTTCCTCGACTGCCAACTCTGGTTTTGAAACCTTCAGGGTAAAGTTCCTTAGATTGAGTCCCTTCAGTCATCTCTTCTCTAACAACCCATAGAAATGGTCTGTTTGAGAGTTCCAGGCCGAGAGCCAGTTCTTGGAACTGGATCGGATCAAAAATTGTGAAGCTACCAAACGCCACATATATGACTGAGCCAGCTGGCTGTTGGTCGAGCCATTCCAAACTTGTTTCATCTTCATGCCAGAAACTTCCCGTCAAGGGTTCAAGCTGGTTGGTTGCTGAAAGTGGACCGATGGGTCGGATTTGAGGGACAAAGCTAAGTGCTCCAGGCTCAAGATCGAAAGCTGTATTGCAGATTAGCCATTCCACATTTTCAATGGCTTTGATGTTTCTCTTAGCAAGCTCGAAATGACTCTTTTGTGTGTCGAAGTCACCAAGAGAAACCCACAAAAAGTTCTTTGGGTGCATTGCAGGTGTGTTTAAGCACAACTCAATCATCTTTTCTCCATTGATTGGAGTTCCTGCAAATCAGAATTTCAAAATATATCGGTTAATAAATGAATATCTTCAGTTATAATTTCCCAAACTTGTAACTTGATTGTTATTCACCATCTTTATCAATAACTTGATCATCAATCAACTTGTTGGTGCAAAAAAGCAAGGCCAAAAGCAAGGCAGACGCAGTCCAGAAAGCAGCTCCAGGTATTTCAAACTCTGCTGCAACATCTAGTGCCCATCCCACGTTCACGTCAGCTATAACATAACTGATCTTATCATCTTCAAATTTATTAATCTTCTTCAGGAGCTTCCGAAGTTCCGATGGCATCACGTTATTGATTCTATCTGTTAGCTTCCCCAAGTGTTTCCTATCCTCCCCAGGTTCCATTCCGTCGGGGATCGAAACCAGATGAATGGATCCATCTCCTTCAACCTTGTTTCCAAATGCATCCCATACTCTCTTATGATTGAAATCTGTGTTGACAAAGGTGACTTTGAAACCATGGTGGACCAACCTGTGAGAGAGCTCCATTAGAGGAATTACATGGCCTTGTGCTGGAAATGGTATTGCTAGAATATGAGGATTTCCCATTCTCTATTGTATTTAATTCTCTCTAGTGGACTTTAGACATAAGATTATGTTTAGTTTTATAGACAGATTTTGGTTATCCTCTCTTATACGGTTTGATAAAAATAATAATAATAAATCAACTACGATTCAGTTAAATTCGATTATAGATTTTTATATTAACTTTAAATTTTGAGTTATATTATTTTATAAGGATAAAAATAAAATTATTTGGTGATTTTTAAACATTATTTGATAAAATTTTAAAATATTTTTTTATAAATATTTAATAAATAAAATATTAAAAATAATATAAAATAATATCTCAATCATTGACCAAATCTGACGAAGATATTTAATATAAATAATATATTAAAAAAATAGTGCACACTAATTCATAAATAAATACAACTAAATATTATATTTCCTTAAACAAGATTCGTTGTTTACATTAAATTATGATTTTAATTTATGTAAGCAATTTTGTCCTCTCAATTTTATATACTTGGGTGCTTCTCCTTTGTAATAATAGTATATAATTTGGCTCAGCAAAGTCTGAAAAGAAATATATTAATTTATAAGCATTACGTTTGGGATGTTATATTGTAAATTTCGTGATTTAAGGGAAGTTGTCATCTAAAATAAAGCAGTCAGTAGCCTAGTACACGCTATTAGAGCTAGGGATATTAAAAAAAATATTCGATCTGATTCATTTGATTCAAAAATCTATTTATTCGTTTCGAAAATTCGAATATCTTATGCGATTTTTATTTTAGGACCAGATATCTGATTTAATATTAAATTTTTTGGATGGAATACAGATTGCGATATTTTAAATTTTGGATTATCCGAAAATCTAAAATTTTAATTTTTTTAATATTTTTTTTATTTTTAATAATGAGATGTTGTTTTATCCAAAAATTAAAACAAATAATTTTTTATAGATATGAATCTTGTTATATTTAATAATTTATTGTTTTTTATATTTGAAACTTTAAAAAATATATAAATATAACCTTTAAATTAAAAAATAATTAAATTAAAATATATTTTTGAATAATCAGATATTCGAAAATCTAATTTAATTTTCCGATTATCTGAAAAGTGTATATCAGAAAAAAAAATAGATCAAATACGAAATATTATATTATCTATCCGAAAACCTGAATATCCAAAAACTCAAATCTGATTTGATTTGATATATAACAATAAACACCCCTAATTAAAGAGAATATTGTATAAAAAGTGCTTCACTAAACCTCTACTATGATGTTTCATCAAAAAGAAAATAGAAAGTTTTTTTTGTAAGTTTGTAATCTGTAGATTTGGTATTCCTCAGTTAATAATCACGGCCAGTGGTACACAAGTCCAAAGAAGTTGAAAAAATTATGAGAATATTTGTATATCACGTTGATCTAAAGACTCGATTTAATTGAATGTTCACTTCTAAAAAGATAAGATTACTGCGATTAAATGTGCTGACACATAAATGTTATACAAAGCAAATCTAAGACGTCATGTAATCAGTGGCAGATTCAGAAATTTATTTGAGGGTAAGTACATATGAAATTTCGAAATCTCAGGATGGGCACAAAGCTTAAATATTACAAAAATTTAAGGATTAATCCATAAAAATTAAAAAAATTAATGGTAAATATATAAACTTTAAAAAGTTCGTGCCCACCCTGTTTAAAGGGTGGATCCCCCACCGCAAGTAATAGCCATTCCAATCACAACACCACAATAACCCAGTTGTGATACATGTTCGGATAATATAAAAAGACATCACCAGGACCACAAAACTAACATCTTCGGATATTATCTAATTTTTATTTTAATCATTAAATTAAAAATAATTTGTATAACTACGTATCTAAAACTCTATATTTATATATACAATCAATTCAATCATGATTTTAACTGCGTTGCTGGAATTGTTTTTATATAAATATTGTGTTAGGCCAAAGCCTGACTTAATCATAAATCCAGGTGTAAACAATGTCAATATGAACAATATTATAGGTGTCTATGTAAGTGATTAAAAAAACCAACTAACAATAAAAAATCATGGAAAATTTTATAATGGATATCGAACATTGTTAAACACTATTAATGTTGAATACGGTTGAACATCATTAAATTAATTAATCAAAATTAAAAATCTCAAGGACTCGATATGTAATTAATAAAAGAGTGATATACTCAGCATATAATTAATAATTGTGTATTGAGTCCTTAAGATTTTTAATCTGTATTTATTAATTATTAATAATATTAAGCGATGTTCAGCATTAGTAACGTTCAACAATATTCAACGTCCTTGGTAGACTCGTCCAAAAATCACTCACCAAAACATTCCCAAACTCACTATTTTAGTACAAGTTAGTATGTCGTTTCATTAGTTTGGACAAAATGGTTATCAAGACAACAAAATAACTAAAACAAAACAGTTTAAACCAATGAGAAAGTACAATTAGGGAACCGAAATCTGGTCTTTGCCTACCCTTCTTAGCAAATATCTTCTGTTTATATTCCCATTCTTTTCCTCTCAGTTTTTCAATACACAGCTCCCCATCCTTGGATTTTTGAAGATAATATTATTGATTTTCCTTTTTCAGAATATGGGAAGTGTTCATAGAGTGGATGAAGAAGGGGAAGGAAGCAGCAAGCAATATTTGACAGATGACGAAGTTAATATTAATGAAACTAAACCATTGTCAAGCCATGGATGTTCAAATTCGTATGCCTCATCTAACGAACTTTTTGATCTCAATGTCACCAATAGTGACAACGAAAACCCCAAACCATCTCAGCTTAAATCATCAAGTAACCTTCGTGTTTCAATCGCGAGTTCATCGGAAATGCAAGTGTACTTATCGAATCGGATACCGTCGTCGGTTTTCCGAGTCAAGTCGGGAACACAAACGGATTGGAGCGCTGTTTCAAATGAATCATTGTTCAGCATTCATATCAACAATTACAGCTACTCAAAGGATCAGTTCCTTATGTTATACAAATCTGGAGAAATGACTAAGTTAGATGAGCAGATCATGGCTCAAAAGAACGTGTTGCCTTCTTTGAAAGAGTTGGACGACATGGCTGCCGCGGCAATGAATGAAGATAGAGACAAAGGTTCGGGAAAAGCAGCAGCGGTGGCTGAAACCGGTGAAGTTGCAGAAGATGATAGGGAGCCAAAGGTGGCTGAGGTTGAGGAGGTTCAAGGTTCAGTTAGCAATGGTCCAATGGTGCATGATGGTGCAGTCGGATCAGGCAGTGTTAGCATGGAAAAGAAACCCACCGCGGAGGCTAATAAACCTATCAATAGCCTCACTGACCTCTATGAAGAGAGAAGTATCAGCATTTCATTTACCTTCCCTGTGTAAGTTTTGATCTTACATGTTCATTTATTCAGAAAATATCATGTATCTAAAGCATTGTAATAACTTGTTTTCATGTTGATTTCAGGTTGACAGCCGCCGATGGTGGAAGACCTAGCTCCACTTGTGCAGACCAAAACAAGGGCTTACCGCCACAACTGAATCCGCCACAACAACCGCCACAGGAGGAGAAACAGCAGGAGAAAAAGGAAGCAGAAAGCACGTTACCACCCCAAGAAGCTTCAAGTAAAAGTTGGTTGTCCTTGTTTTCTTGCTGCGGAGGTTCATGATTTTTAAACAATATTTTTGTCTGTCAATTCAATTTGTCCACCTGTTGTTGCAGAATGCTAAATGTTTCCCCGAAGAACAAGATTCTCTGTTTAAACAAAGTTGGTCTAATTTTATGAGATTTCAACAATAAAATCCGCTTCATTTACAAAGATTGCAAACCTTTACTTTTTACGAATGCTTTATGAAAAATGATTTTCTTTTTTTATTGTATACTTTTTATGAATTACTATAGTATAATTTTAGGAATGATTAGTGTTTTTTATTGCATTATTTAAAAAAATACTAACAAATAGAGGCGTAAATCATCTACCTCTTTCTCATGCTTTCTTTTATGTTTCCATTTTAAATTAGAGAGTTAAAGTATAGGGTTTAAGGTGAGGGATTGTGGTTAGGGTTTAAGGAATTAGAGGTAGGGTATATTTTTAGGGGTGTAGAGTTTAAGGTTTAAGATATAAAAAATTAGGATTAAAGTTTAAAATTCAATTTTTTAGAAAATTTTCAAAGGGGCATAAAAGTAGGTACAGAAAATAGGTAGAAGATTTTTACCCAACAAATGGGTATGGCGTTAAAAATTAGATACTCGTAATTTCAGGTATTTAAATTTTTGGATATTAAAAAATTAATCTATGATCTGACCTATAAATATGAGTAGAAATCTTATGTCTTTTAATTGTCTCTTTTCATGTCTTTTGTTCAAAAATTTTAAAAAATTAAATTCTAAACTCTAACCATAATTTTCTACTTCTTACCCTAAACTCTACCCCTTAAAAAATATATCTTACCCCTAATTCTTTAAATCCTAATAACCTCTAACCTTAAACTATAAACCCTAAATACACTAATTTAAAGTGAAGGCACCAATGGAGACACGAATAAAGGGTGCAAATCATTTACCTCTTAATCGCGCCTCTATTGATACCTCTATTTTAAATAGTGCGTTTAGGGTTTAAGGTTAAGGATTGTGATTAGAGTTTAGAGAATTAGGGATGTAGTGTATTTTTCAAGGTGTAGAGTTTATGATTTAAAAGATAAGAGTTAGAGTTTAGAATTCAATTTTCTAGAATTTTTTAATAAAAGATCTGAAAGAAAACATAATAAAAAAAACATATAATTTTTATTTACGATTAAAAAGTAGACGATTTGTACTCCTAAATATTAAGTATTCATAAGTCGAGTATCGATAATAACATAACCATGTCAAATTTGTGTATTTTTTTAAACCGTATAATTTTAATAAATTATTAACTGTAAATATAAATTACATATTTACTAGAAAACATTTTAATAAAATATTAAATTACTACTACAAATCTAAACAGCTAGGGTTTCACTACTTTCCTCTTTCTCAGCTAAGCTCGGCTGCTTCAACCCAATCGAAGCTAGAGTTTTTGCAGGGATTTTAAACGACAATGACGACTGTCGTTCCCACCTCCGAAGAAGACCCCGTGCTCCCCGTCGTCCGATTCACTGCCGAACTCTCTTGGGCCGATGCCGGTCCAGAGGTGAGCTCAGTTTTATCTTCTCAAAACCCTAATTTGAAGTCGAACTCAGTTTTTTTATTAAATCTTTGTGTGTAAATTATGGCGAGAAAGGTTGCGGAGCCGCAAGTGACGAGGCTTTGTATGGAAGCGCAAGAGTGTATGGTTAGGGGAAGATGGTTGGATTTGGCTTCTTTAATGCTTGCTTCTGCTGAAATAGTCTTTTCCAAGGTCTCCGATAAAGGTATTATTTGAATGGTGTGAGGGGTTTTGAATGTGATAAATATACTTTTCTTAGTTCATTCCTTGCTTTGATTGAGTTTTTGAAATCCCAATTTAAGTTAAATTAGTTAATTGGAAAAGGAATTGGGTACTGCTCTGTTGTTGCGTCTGCTAAAAATGTGTTTGGATACAAAAGCAAATAATGTTATGAAGAATTTACAAATTAATTGTTGATTTTTTTCTGAGAATGGAATGGTTGATTTTAGTTATCCAAATGGTAATATACGTTGGAATTGGATTTTCGGTTCACGTCATGTTTACTCTTCTAATCAATATATGATTTTGCTTTTCTTTTGTTTTTAGTATTTTTTTTTTGCTTTAGAATCTGAAAAGAGAGTAACAAAAGCAACAGTGGAAAAGGAATCTTCGAACATTGTAACGCATAGTTCCAAAATTATCAATCCTTTTGAAATTATAATCTTGTAATAGTTGGTATTTCTGCAACTTTTTCATTGACAAAATAATTGAGATTTCATTCTTCAAGACATCATTTATTCCTTGTGGATAAATGATGTGTAATTATTGTAGACAAGACAAATTGAAGTTTGTCTAGAAATCCCATGTTTTATTTTTTAGAATTTTTACACTTGGCTTGTTGGCTTGCAATGGCTAATCGGAAATGAGTTGAGCTGATACCATTACTATTCTGTGAGGATACCCCCGGACTTGTATGATCTCTACCATGCCGTGATTGATAATTCATAAATCTGCATTGAAGTTCTAGTTTTGCTAGTAATTGATTTCTTTTATTATATTTCTTCAGATCTTGAGTGTATCTTCACTGTCATCTGCAATCTAGTCTCAAAGCTCGAAACTCCAAATGAAGAACTTGAGGCGGCAAAACTCATATCAACAAAAATTACTCAACAACCAACTGATAAGCCTGCCATGCGTTTAAAGATGTAACATCCAATGATAGTCCATAATTCTAGCTTATAGGATTTTAAATACCCAGCTCTCATTTATCTTTTTTTTCTTTTTCTTTCCAGCTTGTTTAATCTTTATAATTTGTTGGAGGGCCCAGATAGCCAGTTCTTTGTGTACATGCAAGCCTTAAACTTGGCATTGAATGGGAAAGTCACTGATCATATTGTACCATCTTTCAAAAAGATTGATAGTTTTTTGGAGGAGTGGAATGTTGGGGTCTAGGATCAAAGGAACCTCTTTCTTACTGTTGCAAATGTACTGAAAGAAAACAAAAGGTATATAATAACCCTAAATCATATATTTAGATGCCCTTTAACTATATGTGATTACAAGTTTTATTATTTTGGTTGCACTCTTACATATATGTCAAACCCAGCTCAGGAAAGGATTCTTTCAAATTCTTGACCAAGTATTTGGCAACTTTCTCTGGTGAGGACTCATATGTAATGAGTGAAGCCAAGGAGGAAGCTGTGCGTGCTATCATAGAATTTGTGAAGGCCCCGGACATGTTTCAGGTATCTTAATCTTACTAATGTAACAGATCCTAGCTTATCTATCATATATGCGTGTGTGCATGTATTTTCAAATTATGCTTATTTAGTTCTATTCATTTCTTTGCTTCTTCAAGCACCCCCACTCCCCCACATCCCATTCTGGATTTTACACTTGTTTTGCCATCTTGCTAGAGCTTTGCTTGTCTTGTACCTACTTTGCAGCTGAGTATGTGTACAAGTGTTTGTTGCCCATTGATGAATCTTTGTTCGTTTTTCTTTTTTCAGTGTGATCTTTTAGATATGCCTGCTGTTGGCCAATTGGTAAAGGATGCTAAATATGCATTGGTCTATCAGCTTTTGAATATATTTTTGACTCAGCGGTTGGATGCATACCTGGAATTTCAGGCTGCAAATTCTACCTTGTTGAAAAGTTATGGTAATGCATTGTCTTTTGTTTAATCTGTTTTACAGGATATTACATGGGCTAAAGTTCCTCCATGATTTGTTTAATTTCAATATTTTCACTCTCCATGGTCCAGGTGTTGTTCATGAAGATTGTATAACAAAGATGAGGCTGATGTCATTGCTCGATCTTTGCTGTAATGAATCTGGACAAATTCCATATACCCTCATCAAGGATACTCTTAGGGTGAAGTTGCTTTCCTTCCTGTTTACTACATTTGCTGCAAAATATAGGTGCTTTTTCCATTGATGTATTTCTGTTTGCAGATCAATGATGATGAGGTGGAATTGTGGGTTGTTAAGGCAATAACCGCCAAGTTAATTGACTGTAAAATGGATCAGATGAATCAGGTTGTGATTGTGAGGTAATCTGTTAGCCCTCTCTGTCTCTCTCTTGATGTATGTGCAATTCGAGTTTATATGATTTCATTGCTTTGTCCATTAGATAGATTAATATGGAGAATTCCTTTCTTAATTGAAAAAAAATCTAACTATTTGTTTACATCCAGCCGCTGTACCGAGCGCCTTTTTGGACATCAACAATGGCATTCTCTTCGATCAAAACTAGCATCATGGAGGGTAAAGAATTTCATGCAATTGATACTTTAGTTACTCGCTCGAGTGTCTTTTCTTGACATCATGTGTGTCGGATGGGTAGCAGTTGTGAAGGAGAAGGTTTCTTTCGTTAGTTATCAAGGCATCATCTGTTTGAATGTTCATGTTTTGTTTGTCTTTGTTTTGCTTTGCTTGAGCAGGGTAATGTTTCAAGTCTCATCAACACCATTCAAGCAAACAAGGTTGTTGAAGAAGGCGGCTCACAGGCAATGCAAGGGATAGCAATTCGGTAGGCGATTTTTTTGTCTATTCAAGCCAACAATATTAACTTTCTACGGTTTTGGTTGGATAATGAACTGGGAAATTTTAACTTTCTACGGTTTACGGTGCATTTCTTGATTTTAACGTAGGGTAAACTATTCCAGTGACCACCCAATTAATTAAGAATACTTATTTTGGCCATCCAACTAACCAACTCGTCAATCAAGTCACGTAACTTTTAAACTCTACTCATTTGTGTTACCGTTGTTAAATAAAATCTATAAAATTATACATTTAATCCATATACCTTATTTATTATTTTAATTTAATCTTAATTTTAAATTAATAAATAAAATTAATCATTCAATCCGATGATAAGGAGTATGTACGTGCTCCTGATAACGTTTGGCATATTGTTGATAAGTTTATAGGTTCTCAAAAGATTCGAATATTTCTCTGGCTCGCATGCAGTAATAGGTTGATGACTAATGAGGAGAGGGTACGTCTTTATTTTGCATATGATGATCGGTACTGTTCGACATGTCAAGAGGAGTTTGAAACGGTCTCCAGTCTCCACGTTCTACAATTATGCCCCTCTGTGGTTTCGACATGGTCCAACTTGGTTAAGCCCGAACGTTGGAATGAGTTTCTCTCAATGTAGGTCAAGGAGTGGGTTGGTGTAAACTTGACTTATCCTGAGTATTTTGCAAGGGAACCATGACATTGAGAGCTTTTGTTTGTACGGTAGTTTGGCACTTGTGTCTCTAGGAATTCGGTGGTGTTTGCTACGCTGATAAATGGGTAGGGTTCGATTCTTGAACTTAGCCTCCAGCTCTAAGGGTCGGTTGTGGGTGTTTTGGAGCCGGTTAGTGGTACTGTTGCTAGCGCCAATGTTGGGACTGGTGCAGTTGCGTCTTGGTCATCCCCGAAGATTGATTGGCTCAAGCTTAACACGGATGGGGCTGGAAGGGCAGTTGATGGGTCTTGGCAAGCAAGGTGGTTTCTGCCCCGAAAGGTTGGAGTTAAGGCGATGAACATGTTCTCGGGTTGAGAAGAGTGTTGATTACTTTATAAAATACGTATAATTTTTCTATCCAAATCAAGTGATGCTATGATTTATTTCTTGGAATTCTAGGATTGCTATATGAAGCTACTCTTTGTTTAACATGTATCTGCAGAATTAGACATTCCTGCACTTGGATGTTGTTTGCCATTCTGGAACTACATTGCTGTGGCTGTACCTTGTAGTTGCCTCCTAACAAGTGCCGTGTAGATACCGTTCTCACGGAGAAGATCTTCATGGGTTCCACTTTCAGCTATCTCTCCCTCAGATATGACGGCTACAGTGTCTGCACTTTGGACTGTAGATAGCCTGTGTGCTATGACCAGAACAGTCCTACCCTTCATCAATGAATCCATGGCATCCTATTCATTGCAAACAAATTAGTTACGATTTTATTCGGATGGAGAGCAGGACTCACTACACACATAAATCCAACAACTTCAGTCTCACCTGGACAAGGTATTCACTTTCGGCATCCAGAGCACTTGTGGCTTCGTCCAGCAGTAAAACTTTCGGATTCATCAATAGTGCTCTTGCAATTGCCAGTCTTTGTTTCTGGCCTCCTGAGAGCCTCAAACCTCGTTCTCCGACGATTGTTTTATACTTTTCAGGAAAATTGTCTATAAAGTCGTGAGCATTAGCCATTTTCTGCACCATCGAAAATTTTCAGTTTACATGCATAGAAAAACTGAAATCCGTGAAGGCAGTTACAGATATAAATCAAAAAGGAAAAAGTTAGAACATGATCAGAACTCACAGCCACAGATTCAACTTCCGAACTGCTCGACTTTCCACAGAACCCATAGGCAATGTTCTCCTCTATAGAACAATTGAAAAGAACAGGTTCCTGGCTGACTATACTTACCTGCATCCCAGAAGGGCAAGAAGAGTAAGGGTGTTCATGAAATCTCGGGACATCGAAATAATCAAGCTTTTGTAAAACAATAGATAATGCGAAGAAATAATGCAATTATTGTATCTACATCTTGAATCCAAAAGGGTGAAATGATGCAATTTAAACAATTATCTCAATATTGTATCTAGTTTGAGACACAATAGTTTTGGCGCTGCTGAGACACTGTGAACAGAGCTGATAGATAAGATATGACAACATGGTAGGCTGTTTCATGTTGTGAACTTCACTAGAGTTTTTACGAAACCGATGCAAATATCGAAAGATGTCTGAAACACATAGTATCACCTTTTTGTGAAGATATTCATGTGATATTTCCACTAAAGGAACCCCATTTAACAAAATCTCTCCCTTCAAAGGATCGTAAAATCTCTCTATTAAGTTCGCGATTGTGGTCTGCAACATATAAGAAATTTAGGACATCAGCTGTTGAAATATTCCAACAGAGAAAAAAAATGGAAAAACAGTAATAGGGAAAGGGATGATAATTTTACTTTTCCACCTCCGCTTGGTCCAACAAGGGCAACTTTGGAACCGGGTTTTAGTTTCAATGATATTCCCTGCAACTCAAACAGTTTCATCCGATTGAAATCATGAAGTGCGAAAAATTGAAAAATCATACTTGGATAAGTTGACACAGAAATTAAACTCTCAAATTACAAATGTTCCTTCGATTACAAGTTGTTGGTTTGAGCAATTCCAATCTATGTACTTACATTTGGCCCTTGTTTTACTGTGATCTTTGATTTTATCATGCTGCAAATCATTCAAGGATGTGCCAACTAAACCAAACACAGTACCATGGTATAACAAGGAAAATCATTACCTTTAGTATCATATGACTTGGTCGAGAAGGATACGCAAACCAGACATCTTTCAACTCTACATCCCCATCAGGGTTTCTGCCATTGACAATATAACATCATGAGCTATAATCAATGAACGCCTTGACAAAAATAGTAATATGAGGTAAGTTATTCTCAGTTTTCATTGTTATGAGAATTGTTATGTTACTTTCATAAATCTTCGGACTTTTTCAAGTGTACTGTAATATGACCTACCCTTCTGGGCACTTGTCTCCTGATTTCGGCATGCTTGACACACGATCTAAGAGCTGGAAAACTCTCCTACTTGCCCCAGCAGCTTTCATGGCAGTTGAATATAATCCGGATAAAGAGGAAATCGCGGATCCAACTGCAGGCAGAGAGAGATACTATATGAAAATTTTAATGGCAAAATCCCGCCAATGAAGGCAATCCATTTATAAACTACAGGATCAGTTAAGCTTGGAATGTTGTTTACCACATCAGCAATCATGAGATGAAAATAAATGAGCAGGAATTGGAAAAAAACTTGAACATGAGGAAGTACCTGTGAGGCTATAAAGGATGAAGGATGTGAGAGAACCGACAGTCATAGATCCCTTTATTGTCAAGTAAGCACCATACGTCACTACGACCATGATGGAACATGTGAATGCAGCGTTTACTCCTCCAAAGAATAGACCGACTACTTTCTGTTGAATAAAACAGTAGAAAGTATAATAGGATGTTTAGTTTCCAAACATGAGTGTGTGACAAGAAGATAGATGGATGGAGAGAGAGAGAGAATTAGCATCCTGAAACTCACAGCTTGTTTTAGTCCAAGTTTCAATGTCTCTTCAACTTTTTCAGAGTAGTTTGATATTGCGAAACTTTCTTGAGCAAATGACCTAACTGTTCGAATGGCTCCAAAAGATTCCTAAATATTGAAGTAACTCATGATGGATAGACTATCGATGACCCTAACCAATATAGAGGAAATCAGATGATACAAACCTCGGCAATTGATGCTGCTACTGCAGCAGCAGCTTGTGTTGAGTGTGAAAGTTCCTTCAGATAGCGTCCAATTTTTCGTATTGCAACAGAAATAACTGGTACTACAGCCAAGGATAGCACTAAGAGGAACAAAAAGCTACTATGAGTGTGCTATGCACATTTGATAGAGGGCATTGAACAAAAAAAAAAGAACACTTACATGTTAATTTCCAAGATGATGAAAACATGAAGACAACTCCAATACAGGCTGTGGTTAGGTTCCTGAGTGCCTCTGAAAGATTGGTTGTTGCTGCATTTTTTATAACCTGGGTGTCTTCAGATAGCCTGCTGAGGAGTTCCCCGGTTCGAGTAACATCAAAGAAGGCAATTTCCTGTTGAACAATTAGAATCAATATTTCTGAAAGTTAAGTTTCGAGAGAAGGCTAATATGAGCTAAGAGCAGAATAACTATCAAATCATTGGTTACATAAATCATTAATTTTAAAACCCACTGCAGTTATCATTAACTTGCTATAGAGTATAACTAGTATCTGATCTAATTGGACTGACCTGATGAATAAGATGACTGAACAAGTCTCTCCTAAGGCGAGCTACAACCCTTTCGCTGGCAGAATTAAAGAGCCATGACCGAACTGCTGTGCACAAAGACCTAAAAAGATGAGAGAAAAAGAACTGTAGCATCAAACTTTTGAAGCTAAAAGATCAAGTAATATAGTTTTTAACTTTGATGCACGAATAAGGATACACGAGATTAAGGAAATAGAGAGATGAAAACTTCTAAAAATGAACTAATCTTCAACTAAATTACATCAACATAAAAGTTTATTATAGAAACTCATTCTTAACTGAAAACAATGTTTTGGGGTTGAGTATATGTTTGGCATACACCAAAAAGTATTTTGAAACCTTATATAGATATATGAAAATAAGTTTCAAATTCTGAATTGGTGAAGCATCTGACGGAACGGAGTGTCATCAGACATGATATAGATAATGACATTCCTCTATAAATATTTGGTATCTAAATTGAGATTTTAGTAGGAAATTTGCTATAAGATCAACATCTACAATATCATAAGCGAAAAACATGACGACGAGGTAAGATAACTTGATATTGTTTTTACATAATCTATGACCATACCCTGACTTGTTCTTCCTAGAAGCATTTCAACAGACAAGTTGCTCTTGTGGAAACACCAGCAATCTCAAAACAATGCGAGGACAAGGGAACACTCTACATCTATCTCTATGGGTAAAGGAAGGAGCATATGAAATGCTAAAAGGTAAAGAATTTTTCTTCCCAAATCACATAAAACACATCTGGATTACTACCAGGTCTAAATATCTCACAGATCAATGATTCTCCAGCTATTCAAAATGATACAACTAGAAATAAATTGAAAATCAGTAAACACTAGAACCTGAAAATCAAAAAAGGAAAATGAATACCCTACTACAACGATCAACACGATGTAAAATACAGTGTTCTTGACAGCTTCAATGGCATTTGATTGCTGTTCAGGTGTCCTTATATCTTTTGAAACAATGTCTATGATCATTCCACCATATTTAGGCTGCAATATAAGCATTTTCACGTTATGCAGAAATGAGGAAACGAACGAGTAATGGCAGGATTGAAACTTATTTCAAAGTTAAATTCTGCTCTAGATTTCTGAAATGGTCTCATATGAACATTTCAAGTTGGTCTCGCTGGAAAATAGTGTTTGAAGTGCAAGAATTCCTTCGTCAATGCAATTTATGCTTGCATAATATTTGGCAGAATGGAGGGGGGGGGGGGGGGGGGGGGAAAGAGAATGCCTTATGGAACAAGTCATAATCTTGTAAAACATTACTTCTCTTTCACTTTTCAGAAGGCAACAAAATTTGTATAATATACTATTCGATGTAAAAAAGCACAGTGAACATCTAAGCTACAAGATGTGACCTTCTCTGTAAAAATGTGTTACCATTAAACAAATTTCTTTTTTCCTATTGGATTTCATGGGTGAAAAGCTATAAGAAATAAGCGCAGCTAGTGATTTTAAGGGGGAGACAGTTAAGTTTACATACACCAAGATGAATTTTGCATTTTGTAGTTTTAATTCAAATTTGGGTTAATTTGTACAGCAGAAGTAGAGATATTCTAGATGATGGAAATACAAATTCAGGGCTATGGAAACACAACGCTTAACTCAAAACAAAATGAACCAGAAAATGCATGTTTTTTTAGCATAAACTGTCAATGTGGAACCAATCCTACTCCTAAAATGCGAGGTCTGGTTAACAGCAATGATTTTTTTACTCATTTTTCATCTCAAATAATCATGGATTATGATCAAAGTAGAAGATAAAGAGAGGAGTTTTAAGAACAAAAAAGAAGATTTGAGGCATAAAAAGAAACTAAGGTTTGATATAAGAAACAACATACAATCAAGAGACTTGTGACAGATCCTATCAATAATGCGATGGTGGCAACAGTTATCGTCCCAGCTTCTGGCTTTGCCTGAAATATAAAGGGATAAAACATCATTGCTCGTTGGTGTTATACCTCCATGCTCAGAAATGATGAGAAACAAATTCATCATCATCACTAACCAGTGCAAATACTCTGAAAAATCCAACATTGGCTGCCTGAAAATGTCCAAATAAAACCCAAATCTTCAATTTCCAACAAATATTGCTAATTGGGAAATAATAAAGTAGGCAAAATAGTGTCAACTATCACCTCCACTGCATTGCCTTGCTCAAGGTCTGACAGAGGATTGTCATCTAACTGTTGGCCATTCGTTTGCTTACTATCCTGCACAAAATAAAGAGAATTTTTTCCATTGAATCAATGTTTCTTTTCTACCAAAACAAAAGGCTTTCTCAATAATGTGAATTGCTTGTATTAAATTTCAAAATGAACAGATATTTAGATAGTCTTCTTCTAATGTTATTTCAGTAAATTTTGTTCTTTCAAGAACAGATTATAACATATTTTAGGTATCTTTTAGCTTCTGTGAAATAATCTCAATTTTGTAACTAAAATGAAATATTAAGATAACAAAAACCAGTCTTCTAAATTCTGTCAGAATTTATTTTAAAAATATTCATATCTAAAATCTAAAGGGTTTTCAGTCTGAAAGAAAAAGGAAACCAAATAATCACTTGAGCAATATATTTCCATATCTATGTGTATAAATAAAGGGTTTTCCATATATTTGAAGCAATATATTTCCATATTCATGTCCGAATACATCACATACGAATACTTAACAAAAAGATGAAAAAAATTCCGGTAACATTAACATAGGCTCAAACTAAACCTACTTCATAGAGAAAACAGAGAGACACAAAAAAGTCTAGAACTGCAACACACAAAATTCAAGTGTTTTAACAGATTCCCAAGAAAAGGAAAGAAAAATCTTTCAGAAACCCAACTAATTAAAAGGATGCATGATTATGATCAATAAAGGAGAGGAACCCCAGAAAATTAAATCAAATAAAAGAAAGAACCTCCTTGTCCAAAAGAGGCACTCTCTCGCTTCCAGAATTAGAACTGGGCTTTGAAGTCTCATCCGAATTCTGTTCCTTCCCCATGTAAACAAATCACCCCAACCCCAGAACTGAAATTGGAAATTTGGAGGGTTTCTGAACTGGATGCTTAAAGCTTATTTATGGGATGGCAAATCTTTTTTTAAAATTGTAAAACAGTTGTTTTGATTAGTACTGGGTATTGGAGGTCCAGGTTTTCTTCCACAGCAACAACTGTATTTTATTGTTATTTCAAGACTCAACTGTTAGTTGTCAACTTTCCAGTCATTTTTATAAACAAAATAATATCTTGATTTTTAAAATTTGTAATAATTCACAAAAATAAATAAAAATATTAATTATGTTAATTAATTTCTTGGAGGGGACTCCTTTACCATACAATACATTAAAACTTGCAATCTTTATTGTTTTATCTGTACCATAAATACGTGTCTACAAGACAGAGCCATAATTTAGGGTTGATGGACAAAAATCAAAATATGAATGTTTAGAATTAGGAGGATAAATTCATTAAAAATAAATAAATTTTAAAAAATTTAAATAAGGAGACAAAAGTAGAAAAAAAAATCTTCAGGGATGGGGGCGATTACCACTCCCCACCCCCATACAGCTCCGTCTCTGTGTGTCTATCTTATTTTTTTATATTGTTCTTTCGGTCTTTAAGACTTTGTCCTGATTAATACAGATCGATTTATGTCGTACATTTAATTTTGTAGATGAATCTCTCAATAATTTTTTACATACATAATACCTTGAATTTGAGATTTATTTAAACGGAATCAAATTGCTTACCACTTATATCATCTTTGTTGATTTTGACACTTTTTTATTTTTATTTTTTAAATAAGAATACATAATTAGTACAATCATCAAATGTATTTTAACGACCAATAGAGATTGATCTAAGTAGTAAGCAGCTTGGTTTCACTTAAGTAAATCTTATGTTCGAGATGTTGTGTACGCAGAAAATCTTTGTTGAGAGATTCACCCACCAAAATTAGGTATACAACACAGGTCAATCCGGATTAATTAAGATTAAATCTTGAAAATTGAAAGAATAATAAAAAAATAATAAAATAATTAAAAGAAATTCCTCTTGTTTTTTCAGTCAAATAAGACAGGTTAAATTACATACCATTAGTTGCCTTGAAAGTTAAAAAATAGATATCGAATAAAAAATAATATCAAAATTTGTCATTTTTAGAACAGAATAAATTTAGATTATTTTTTTTTAAATCACAATAAATTAATATTTTAAAACCGTTTATAATTTTATATTTTTCTTCCAAAATAAAACATATAATTAATATATTCATAGATTAAACTTAGTACTCGAAGGAATCTGTAATAGTATATTCTGGGATGTGGTTAATAACTATGAATATATCGAAATTGGGTTGACTCAGCTCAGGCTTCATCGTTGGCCACATATTGTTGTGTGTTTAGAGGGGTGGGTTAGGGTTTACTTTTGTTTTTTGGTTTTTATAAAATAATTTAAATTTAAATTGTAAAAATAATATAATTGAGAAAATAATTAAAAAATAGATATAAACTTAAAAATAAATGTATATTGTAAAAAAATGTTTATGCGGCGATAAAATCTATTTTATATAAATTAAGTTTCTTAATTGTAGTCATAACTATATAAAACTCGTTTAAATATATAATTATATTTATCTTAATTTTTTAAAATAAATTAATAATTAAACCATTTACAAATAAATAAAACAATAAGTTTTAAATTAAAATAATAAGTTTTGAATTTGAAGTAAGAAAAGATTTAAAAACTTTAAATTTAAAATTAAGAAGTACGAAAATAAGAAGAGTAAAGTTTAGGGTTGAAAAATAAATTTTTAAAAAAATTAAAGATGAAATTAAAAATAAATCTTTTCGGTAGTGAACGTAATGTTTAATGTTTAAAATTATAGATAAAAATATATATTTGATAAACGTAATCGATAATTATAGTAGTTTATTTTTTTATTGTTAAATCAACAAATCATTAATATTTAATCAGACTAAAAATCAATCGAATTCACTCGATATCCAAACCAAAATCAACATAGACCCAAACTAAAATCAAAAAATTTCTCAGACCTGAATCAATCAAAACCAAATTTAAACCAATTGTAATCAGAACCGAAATGAACCAAACTGAACCCGAACCGATCGAACCATTTATCACTTCTAAGTGTAAGGAGATTCTATCCTTATATATAGGGGTGAGTAAAACTTGACTCGATTCAAAAAATACTCGAAATTTTATAAACTTGACTCAAAAAATTCAAATAAAGATTGAGTTGTAAAACTCGAAATCTTTAGTGATTAGAGGACTTATTTTTTTTAAGTTCAAGACAAATCACTAATTTTTTATGATATATATACATATATAAAAATATGAAAAAAAATATTACACATATACATGATTAGATAAAACCGTTTAAAATAGAATCAAATCGTACTATAACACGATAATAAGAACTCAAAAACTTGACTCGACTTAAATCAAAAATTTCAAATAAAATTTAAATCAAAAAATAAAACTTTTCAACTCAAATAACTCGACTCGATCAAACTATCGAGTTGTGGGTTGGATTTTGCTTGGACTTTTTTGTAATATAAAGTATGCATAGTTGACATCATATCAGTTCATATATTTCTTTGAATTTTCCTCTTATTTCACGGTACATTAGAATATTTTCACTACTTTCCTTAACGCGGTTGGCGTGATGTATGCATAAATATACTAGGATTATTTTATCTACTTTGTAAGTAAAAAAATATTGATATCATTTAAATATTATTTATAAAAATATTTTTTAAATTTATAATATATCAAATAATAATACTTGTATTCTTTCATTCTCACTAAAATTATTTTTTTTATCAAAACTTTAAGATTTTATTATAATTATTTTAAATAATTAAATTTAAAAATATTAAGCGGAAAATCTTGATGTCATGATTAAAGATCTTGGATTCAAAACCTTAAATGAGTTTCTTAATGGTTAAGATTTTATTATAATTATTATAAATATTATTTATAATTATTTACACAAAGTTATATAAAATAATATATAATATTAAATTTTGATAAATTAATGTAAAATATAACTAAAATATAAGATTTTTTAATAAATGATTTTTTATTTATTCAAAAAAATTTAAAGAGTCATCATTAAAAATTAAATCTGTACAAATTGTGATAATATGTAGAAATCACTTTTTGTTGAACTTTTAAATGATACTAAAGTGATAATAAAACGATCCGTAATATATCTAAAAAGACTTTTAAAAATGTCTTAGTAAAGGTAAATAATCTTATTTTTTCTACAGATTTTTATGTCATTAACATAAAAAACGGTCGATCAAACAATTCTTCAGAAATTCTTCTAGATCGTCCTTTCCTTATCACTACGAATATAAAAATCGGTGTAAGAAGCGGAACTCTTACAATGGAGTTCGACGGTGAAGTTGTTAAGTTTAACGTTTATAAAGCTATGAAACATTTTGATTTTATGGCAAATGATAGCTTCGTTGGTATTCATGAACCTTTAGTTGATGAATCTATGAAAATTAACGTATCTAATGATTTATGCAAGAAATTAAAAGGTTACGACAAAGAAAATAAGGAGTTGAAAAATATTTTTTTGTTCATTTTGATTTGTGTCTAACTTCTCCAAAATATTACTTTTCATCATGCAGGCATTAAATTTTGAGTTAAAATTATTCTCGAATAAATTGAAGAGCAAAAGATATAGTTTACCGGAAAAAAATGAAAGAACCTTATGATCGTAAAATTTCTCATAGGAAAATTTTTAGTTGGATAAAGTGCAAAAATTGGAGGAAGCATTTGTTACAACAATTGTAGTCTAAATCAGATCTCGAGTTAACGACTTTAAATAAAGTGCTAAATGGGAGGTAATCTATTTTATTTATTTATTTATTTTCATTTTATTATTATTTTTTAGTTTTATTTATTTATTTATTTATTTTTGAATTTTTAAGTACCCAAGTTGATTTTGAATAATTGGCATGATAAGTTAGACCCAAATAATATCATACCGTAATTAGCATGGAAGTATTTTATTCCCTCTTTTTTTTCTTTATTTTCCATATTGAGACAATATGAGGGATGGATTTAATATTAAATTTTTTTTTTATCTTATTCGATTGATTGAACTTAACTTTCTTGAATTTTTGCATTTAAAATCGATTGTTTCTTATATCATATTTTACATTAATCCCTTGACTTTGTGAATTTTTCATCCTGATTTTATTTTCATTTTTACTCTAATTGTTTCAACTAGATTTTTAATAAAAATTCTTTTTTGTGTGTGTTATTTTTTTATAATGTTAAGTATGATTTTCATCAAAATCATATTTAATTAAATTTTTCGCAGTCAAGGGCTAAAGTAATAACTTAATTCTATTTGTGAGAATAGAAAAATATTTTATACTCATTCGGGTTAAATTTTAATTTTTATCCGAATCAAAGATCGGTAATCGACCGACCTTTTACAATCAAAGCGATTTTAATTTTAAAAAGTGTACGTTGAAATAAATTTCGGTTTCAATTAATAGTTAAGAGGAAGAATCAACGTGTAGTAAATTCGACTTTCTGCGAACACACTTAGCAATGGATTCACTAAGGAAACTAAAATCAGGTTAAATTCTCATTTGAGACGGTACAATCCGAATCGAGTTTTTTCAGTTTTTAAAAAGCGTTGGATTAATAATACGATTGACGTGATTAATTCAAAAAAGAATCAAGATCTAAAAATTTATTTTAAATGCTTGATTTACTTGAGAGAAAAATAAATTATAGAAATTGGGCTAGACTGTAATCGACGTGATCCCAATGATAAAATCTTATTCAAGAATCGAATTGATTTGAGAAAAAAGTTCTAGCTCTAGGCTAATTTTTATAAATTGAATTTTAATTTTTTTTATTTAAATTGCTTTATTTAGTTCATTAAATTGTATTTTAATTTTATCATTATCCTAAACACCCACAATTTACCATCCGAATTCATTACGGTTAGAATCAAACACATATATTATTTTTATTTTTAAGAAATAAAAATATTTTATTTGATAATTATAACGTTTTTCAACCATCAAGCTTGCTCAACTTAAAAGATACGACCATGACGTGTCAACAAGCTTTGTAGAACTCATGTTAAATTTTTCTAACAACTCATTAATATACTTCCATTGTGTTAGCTTGAGACCTTGTTGAATCATACTTTTTAATTACCCAGATAACAAGATGTCATCCACATATATAACTGCATCCAGTTAATAGGATGTCATCCGTAGGTAATCGATTGATGATAAAAACTATGGATAAAACAACATGGGACCAATAGCTCAAAGGCATGGATGCTTGAGCCAATAAAGCTAAAGAAGTATGCACTACATGGGTGTGTGTTCTCTCAATAACCCCATTTTATTGAGAAATTCTAGGACATATGATACGATGTTGTACTCTTAGGCGAGTGAGTTATCCTTTCAGTGCATGGAACTTGCTATCACCATCATTTTGTAGAGCAATAAGATTAGTAACAAACTAATTTTTAATCGAGTGAAACATTATAAAAGCAGTAATAACCTCTCCTTTAATTTTTAACAGATATAGCCAATAATTTCTAAAAATTGTCTATAAAGGACATATAATATTGATAATCAACAGATTTGACAAGTATTGTACCTCATATATCAGCCTCAAGCCCTCAACCAATTCGAAGGGCTTATTATACGCTAAAGTGGAAGTAAAAAAGGTAAGCAGTGACACTTTTTCTAATTGACATGCTGAACATACATCAGTTTTGTGATGATGTGAGGATTATTTAAAGCAATGCTAAGGGTGCTAGTAGAGGCATGTCCAAGTCTGGTGCCACAACTAGTAATTGAGATCAGAATCATCAAGGAAAGTATTAACATTGGAGGTAGGTAGGTCAAAACTATACAAACCATTTTCTTGTCGACCTTGAAGAATTATTGTCCTTGTGCTTTCATCCTTTATCAAGCATTTATCAGAATGAAATTCAAAGTAAGCAAAATTATCATGAGTAAACCTTGAAACTAAAATTAAGTTTTATTTTAATATGAGGGATAAGAAGCAAGGACCCTAGCATATTAAATATTGTTTGACATTTTTTAATGAATAAGGGGATTAACAATGTAGGCCAAAACTTGATTTTGCCGTCCCTCTCATAGGTTTTTATATATTCACTATTGGGACATAACAAACTAACACATCTAGTTTAGTTTGTTAAGCTTTAGTGGGTCAGGCTTAAGTAACTAAAAAACTGACTAACAATATTTTTAATACCGTCATCGATTATGTCACGGACCATGAGTTAAAGTCCGAGTTATTGGCGCAACAAGTTATCCAAGAAGTTCAAAGAAGAGCTTTGAGCTTGAAAAGACCACCAAACTAGTCCGATTCATGAGATTATTTCTAGAAGACTTATCCATCTATCCTATGTAAACAATAGTAGATTCTTGTCATAGTTAGTTGAGAATATTCTTGGAATTATGTTGTGTAATAGGATAAGGTTGTATCTAGGCCTTTAATATAAATCAATAGTGACCATCGGATATAAGAGGACTCAACTATAAATAGAGGCCTCCTCCATCTCACTTTGTATCATCCATATCATTTCTATTAATTGAGTAATAGAAAACAATCACTCTAGATCTCTAGTGTTATTAAGTGTTTTTCGCATTCTTTTAGAATTTTTCGTAGCTATTCTCATAGTTAGCTTTCACTTAAAACAATTTTTCATTATTGAATGCCTTAAAAGTTTAATCTTTTAGAGTGGTTATAAGCTTACTTAGTTGTTTGTCTTTAAGACATAACAATCATATTAAATAGGGATTCATAATTCACAACAAAGTTTTTAAATAATATACATAATACTTTAGACACCACATTGTATTTTAGTACATATTTAGATCAATATTAAGTCGAAATGAATTATTTAAATTTTGAAAGATATTTTATATTATTTATTTTTGATTTTATGAAAATTTAAAAAAAAAACTAACGTTTATCGAATTTAACTACAATAATAATTAATAATCGAGCATTAAAATAACTAAAATCTTAAATTTTGTTTCTTTTAAATTACTCAATTCTTAATTTATAAAACCTCGTAAAATTTTGTTTCTAAAAGTTTCAAATTTAAATTTTTAAACTCATTTAGTTCACTGGAATAAAAGTACAAAAAAGAATTAAGAACAAATAATATTTATAAGTCGAGCTCACATAAGATTTTTAAAACTTGATGTCTTTAATATTTAATTTATAAACTATATATTAAAATAAATTTAACTCCTTAAAAATATTTTTATTTGAAAAAGGTGAAATCGTGACACTATTTTTCTCAACTCCAGTGAATAAAGAGAGTTTAAAAATGAAAGTTTAAGATTATAAATCAAATAACTTAAATAACAAAATTTAAGATATTAAATTGAAAATTCTAATAATAAATAAATGAAAGAGAAAATAAAATCACATTCATTTGGTAGAGACTAAAATATATGATCAATTATGCTAAAAAATGTCTCACGTACAACACCAAATCGAATGATATAGGTTAGTACATGTAACCTATATGTACTTGTAATTCAGAAAATAACGAGAGAAAGGTCACCACATGCCTTTTAAGATGAATTTATAGGTGATTGTTGCTTGCAACTTAAGGAATCAATTGCACAGACTTTAACCGTTTTCTTGAAACATGTACAGTCGGGACTTTAGTTCACAAGTGATAAAATGAACTAACTTGGATTTAGACTATCAAATATTTATTGATATCAGTCGAACGCACTCTCAAAATGAAAGAATCTATTAATTCTACTTGTTCTGAAATACTTGATTAATTATAAGATAGACTATAACCTATTGCATATACAAAAACCCTAAGAACAAGAGGAAGAACTTCTCCAGAATGCATTATCTTAAAAGAAGTCAAGAATGTTGAGTTGATCGATTTTAATAGTTGGTCAAGAGGGGGGTGAATTAGCAATTAAAAATTTTGTCGGTAAAATTTCGGTAAAATCGAAAAATGAAGAACAAAGAGATTTATAGTGGTTCAAGCTTCGGAACAAGTTCTACATCCACTACCTTAGCTCCCACTAAGGATTTTGAAACCAATTCACTAAGAATTCAACCTTTTTCTAGGTTCAAGGGATAACCTTTACAAACAAGCCAATTTTCTACCCAAAATTGACTTGGACCTCACAAAAAAAATATAAGAGATAAGAATGGGCTAAATGAATTCTCTCAATAGAAATATATCCCACAAATACAAACAAATTCTTCCCAAACTCAATTATAAAGAATCAAATTTAAGTACAAGAGATGGTAGTCAAGATTTTCAATGAAAGTGCTTGGGGGTTAGATTTAATTGCTTGGATGTTGCTTGAGGTTCAATAGTTGTTAATGCTGCTTGAACATCTTCATTTTATATGTCCCCATTGATTTCTAACCATTGTGATTGTTGGAAAATGAAATAAAGACGTTAGGACCATATCTTCCCACCATAAATGCTCTTCTGCAGGCACAGGTATCGATACACGAAGAACCTATTTCGGAACAGCCTATAAAAAAAAGAGACGTTGTGCATTTAATAGGGAGGGTATCGAAACAGGTATCGATGTCATTACTACACTGTAATAGTGGGTATCGAACCATGTTTAGAAACATCTCAACCATCTTTTAAAGTTTTAACTGCCACCAACAGTCAACTCATTAAATGCTAAATTAGCCGTTGGGAATTAAAGGGTGTATCGATACAAGTATCGATACCTTGAGTCATATTTTAAATAATTTTTAAAACAATTAAAAATACTCGATGTGGTTCGATACGTGGTTCGAAACATGCATTTCCAGTAACGTAATGTATCGAACCATGTTTTGATACTTGTTCTTAGTTTCAAGAACAAGGCTTTAAAAATGCAGTAGGGTATCGATACCGGTTCAAATGGTATCGATACTCTCGTATCAAAACACTTAGAAATTTTATTTCAAAGTTCTTGGTTTGACTTGAAATCAACAAATTAACTTAATGACTTAAAAATTTATTACAAAATAGTCCTTATACATAATTGTTATATCAAAATCAATTTTGGTTTTACAAAGAATTATTAAAACAAGCAAAATGAACAAGTTCAAACGCTGAACAAACTAAAAAAATGTTCTAGTAGTGGTTAAAAGAAAGAAAAAAAACAAGGGGAAAGTGTATTTTAATTCAGCCACTCATATTAAATATAACATAAAAACTATATAAAAAAAATACTTGTGTCG
This sequence comes from Abelmoschus esculentus, assembly GCA_035048815.1. Classification (NCBI taxonomy): domain Eukaryota; kingdom Viridiplantae; phylum Streptophyta; class Magnoliopsida; order Malvales; family Malvaceae; genus Abelmoschus; species Abelmoschus esculentus. Next base: position 3,324,503 of record JAUCBN010000066.1, read on the forward strand.
TCTTGCCATGTCCAATCTCACCAAAAATGAGGATAACCTATATTGAAATTTGGAAGATACAGTAAACATAAATATGAAACATCCCAACCATCCAACTATAACTCGAGAGAATAGGAAAATATAGACTTCTCATTGGTAAATAATGACCCAATTGCATGAGATAAGGGCAGAAATAACTTTGTACTACTACCACATTCTGGAATCTGTGCACCGAACATATACACATCTTAAAAGCAAATAAATATAATTCAAAAAGGTGACCTGGTAAGATTCTATTGTCGATGTAATGGCATCCTCAAACCCCAGAATTGGAAGCTTTGACCTCTCTTCATTAATCTGCATGCATTATGCACAAAAACTTCTCAAATTAATTTAGAGAAACTACAAACCTCCCCCCTTATAAACAACATAGAGCGAAAAATAATCAACATCAAACCAAACTTTCTAAACCGGATTGTATAGAACCTGTCTCAAGTTTGGATTCTTCTCTATCTTAGATGCAAGCCTTTTAACCTTCTGCAATCTCTGCAGCACTCATCAATGGCTTCAAGAAAATATCATCTTTCTTTCTTCGTACTTTAGCAGTTTTCCACTATATTTTTCAATCACCTCCTCGTCAAGCTCCTTTTTATCTGGTGGATAATTTGTAAATAAATCCTGCAAAACCACTTTTGTTCCCTTCGAAAACGCCACATTAGTTAGATTCTACTCTGACATGTCGAAACCTTTCTCTTTGATTTTGTAGATAGAGACACGTCTCTGGCTCCTATGGCTGAAAACAGAATTCAGGCTCTTAAGAAATCACAATGGAACCATTCCACACAGAGGAGGAATACAACAAAAACATTTTATAACTATAATATTATTAATATCGGTGATGCATGAAGCTAGCAACTAACACTTACCCTTTACTTTTGGATTTGAAACCCATTTTCCGGGATTCTTGGTGCACAAATGCTCGTTCTTTGCTTCAAAGGTTGGATCCAAAGGCATAGGCTACATAGAGCATCAAAAACTGGATAAGTTAATACAAAAAAAATAACCGCAAGAAAGATGCTACTAATCACTACAATCAAACTAATTCACTCAAGTATCATTTGATAAAATAAAGAAAGAGAGAGAGAAACGAAGGGTTCAATAAAAAGATCAGAGAAGCAAAGAAAAGCAAACGAGGCTGATCTTTCTTCAATTATTGGTATTGAAACTAAAATTTGTTTGCTAACATAAGTTTTTACCACTTCCAAAACCCTAAAGAATCGTAAATCAATTTCGGTAGCAACAAAGCACGCCGTGCAATCTAGAAGAGTACATGTCAAAGTGGGGAGCTACCAATCGTATATACCTTGAAAACAACAAGAAAACACACTCAATAACTATAGTATTAAGAAACCCAGGAAAAATCTATAACAAAAAACATTTTGCAATGCAGTTTGTATTTCAAAAATGGAAATTTGAAGGAGATTAAAAGAAAACATTCATCTTCGCAATTAAAAGAAAACCTAGTCCTAACCCTAAAGTTTGTCACATTCACAATTGATTCCAAGCACTTCAAGGATTGTAGATGGTGATCCCTTTGCCCTTCTTCCTTGCTAGTTCGCCTTCCTTCTTTTTTAATGTCCTCTTCTCTTGGATTCTCTAACAACCCATAAACACATAACATTCATTAGGACATATGCAAATCGCTTAATTCAAGTGATCACATGCTTAACAAATGTAAACATTCACATTTGTTCATTAGGGACAACTTTACTAACCTATAAAGAATTAACCTCATTTTAGCTCATTTTACCTCTTTAGAAAGCTAAGAAGATCCTCTACAAGGACAAATTAACCTCACATTTTAATTCTCAACCAATCAATACCAGATTTCGTTCGAATCAGACTTGTCCAGATTTGGGACTGCTCGGACAGCCCTTACGGAAAGACTTATAACTTTCTCTACAAAATTCTGATATAGTTTCCGTAAATTTTCGTATAAACTAGATACATGAGAGTATTCTATTGGAAAATTTCAGCACTTAACTCCTCAAATACGTCCTAAGGAATTTTTCAAAGATGACTACTCAGAATTGCATTTCCTAGACAATTAAGCGCTATCTTTCCTTCCATGGTTTCGAATCTAATCCAAGCTCACTCTTATGAATTTTCCAGCACCTTAAACATAAAATCAACATCTTTTAATCCATTTTACAACAACATAATCCCAATTTCAATCCTCTAACTTATTGTTCATGCTTCAAAGAAACTCATAACCAAATAAATCTTAACTTTAGATTAGACTTTCTAACAACCTAATCTAATATGAAAACCTCATAGAATAATCAAAATCCAAAAGTTCAAACCCCCAAAGAAATTCAGTTATGGAGAGATGAACTTACCAAGCTAATTGGATGTGATTCCTTAGTCAATTTTCCTTTCCATGCAAGGCTTTTAAGTCTCCTTCAATAGCTTCTCTAAATTTTCTCTCAAGACTCCCTCTCTTCCTTTTTCTTTTGTTTCTAACTGTGAATTGAGGGGAAAGGGGAAAGGAAGATCAATCACCTCTTCATTAAATGTGTGAATTGTCCATCTTGCCCCTTTAGTTATAATTAAGCTTGGTTTATTAGGAAGGGTAATCTAGGGAATCTTTATATTTATCATGCAACTCTTGGATTTTTACGTTGTCTCACTCTAGTCACTCTCATTTAGTTTTTATTATTTTTATTTTATTTAGTTTTTATTATTTTTATTTTATTTCAATTAAGTCCTTCTATTACACAATTTAATTTTCAATTAGTCAACTTATGTATCAATTGACCATACTACCTCCTAAGCCTTTTTGAGAGTGTTACACATAATTATTAATTAGATCATTAATTTTTAATATTTAATAATTTGTTCCTTATTATGTTAGAACTTTAGTGACCTAAGGTTTTATTTCACGTCTTTTTATATCATGCATTTAAATTGTAATTCATTTGACTTAAAATATTTTACTTACACATTGTTAATGAATCTTAAATCTTAGAAGATAAATATTTATTAATTGTGTCGTAATGATCTTTATTTAATGGATATGATTAAATATTCGAACTGATTCTTATTGTCCAAAGGTAAACATTAATATAAATTAAAATTTGATAAGTCATAACATCATTTATTAAATGTTCGTATCATGCATAAAGGTGATATGTGAAAATTGAATCATAAATTAACCCGACAATCAGACTTATTCGATATCGGTTTAATCTATGGTTCGATATATCGTCACCCTAAATAATTAAACGTTCAATTAATTCAAACTCACCAATTGATCAAACTCGTTTAATTAAAATATATATTCAATCAAGAACTCTTAATTAAATTTAATTTAAATTTTAATAATTTTTATAAATTAAAAGCAACATAACATATATTTTGGTATCAATTTTCAAGGCGAAAGATGCTAGTTCTTTTCCACCTATAATCAACTTTTTAAAATTTTTAGAATAAATATTTAATTTTATGGTGTTCTACTTATATAAGTGATTGATGACAACTCTAACCCTTTTCAACATTTTTTTAGGTCCTCGTTTTATTTTATTTTATTTGTATTGTCATTTAATATAAACAAAAATACATAACTAATTTTTTAGTTTAAAGTTCATGGTTCTTAATTATGTGCGAAGGAAGTGAATATTCAACATCCCATCAAAATACAAAAATAAAGAGAGGAGACAATCATCAGACAAATTAATTACACTTTCAACTAAATAAAGATTTACATAAAAAACACTCTCCAGTAAGCTTAGTTTTAAGCAACACTGAAGGAAGTCGCAGCGCTCTCCACAAACTTTCTAGCTCCCTTAAACCACCTCTTGTCTCCGGCTTGTGCCTTGCAAATGTAAAGCTTACCGTCGCTGATGGTAGCCGTTATCAGTTGGTGCTTCCCACCTTCGTCTCCATCGGCGGTTCTTGTCAACACCGACAAGAAGTAATATGGCTTCCCACCGATTGTAGAGGATGAGCTCTCCAATACGTTTGCAGTCGCGACTGCACCGGAGTCAAAACCACCCTACATGCATCACACAATATATTCAAACCATATTTGTAAGCATTTGCTTATAATTGAAATAAATAAGAGAATGAGAGATTAAAAAAAACATGAAGTTAGTGAATTACCTCAGCATCGGTTTTACCGAAGTAAGCTTGTTTTCCAAGCAGATAGTCCACCTGCAGAGGTCAAAGGAGAAGAAAATGAATGAAGTTTGGTATTTTTAAAGAAATATGCTTTGTTTGGGACTATGGAGTATGGACTAATCTATTACCTTGCCGAGGAAATCCTCAGGGGAACCATAGTCGGTGATGGACTTCTTGTCGGTGGGAGTGACCATGACGGACAAATTGCTGGTTGTGTCGAAGTTGTCCTCGTATCTCAGCACTTGCCCCGGGAACTCCACCTCTTTGCTTGGGTTCCATTTCGATGGGATCGACAGCTTGAATCCATCCCCAGTGTACGGCGTGAAATCTGTGTTTGTTTTTGGCTTCCCAAATACATTTGCTGCAAATCATATTCCAGCATGTAAATGAAGAAGAATTCGAATGGCATTGAATATCAGTAACCGCGAGAAAGAGAAAGGAAGTCACCAGCTTCACCATAGGCAGCATCAGCAGGAGAGACCTTAGAGCCAACAGCCGCGGCGCCGATGAGGACGGTGAGAGCCAACCTACGGGAGATAAGGCTTCTATCATCCTCTTGCTTCTGAGCCTTGCACACTACCTGCTGCTGGTTAGGCTTTGAAACTTGGCGGAGCGATGGAGGTAATGAGGATGATCTTCCGGCGGCGGTGGTGAGTGCATGGTGGTGCAAGAAGCTTACGATGGAGGCCATGGTAATGCTAGTGATGCTAATGGTCTTCCTTTTCTTGCTATAGAGTTGAAAAAGAATCAATGAGCTGGAGGATTTTGATGTTGTTGATATGTGAAGGAAATTGAGTTTGTGTTTGGATATTGGATGAGGAAGGAGGATTAGATCGGGGGTGTTGAGGTTTTCATTCGTGCCACGTGGCTTTTTTACCTTTGCTATGTCCACGTCGGATTTCGTTTTGAAATGGCATTGAGTAGGGTGGGAAAACACCGAAAAATTATATCATGGGTAATTATCACCGCGTATCCATGGACCAACTACTAAAATGATCCATGCTATTTTTTTTCATGTCATATATTTTTCAAAGTGAATCTTCACTTGAAAAACTGTTTTTAAAATGAATTAACAATAAATATGAGTGAAGATTCACTTTAAAAAATATATGACATAGAAAAAAAATGACAGATGATTTTTAGTGGTTGGTCTCATAGATAACATGGTAGAACTTACCCATAATATAATTTCTCGAAAAAACCAGTTATTTGGTCCGAATCCTAGATTTTTACCATAAATTAATTTTCGATCAAAATTGAATCTAAAATTTAAGTCTAAGTTATAATCGAGATTGAGAATAAATCATGATTTTTTAGACTCAGTACTTGTTGGATATTCAATGAGACCAAGATCAATATTATTAATTACCAAGTACTCATATTGATTTATTGGGACCACTTTAGTCCGAAATTAAAGCTCAAAACCTTTAATTTTCAAGCTTATAATATTTTAATTTTATTATTTAATATTATTAGTGGTGTTATGTATATCTTTATTTATGATGAATATTCATATATTAAACAAAACTTTAATGTACTTTATTATTAGAGTTTAATATCCACTGAAATTTGAGTTTTTCATTTTATGCTTATAAATATAGACTTTAAAAAAAAACATTGTACACAACCCTACTTTGAGAATATAATATAAGTCTTTCTCTTTCTGTCTCTCATTTTTATTCATCTATTTTATTCTTATTTTTTACTTTATTCACAATAAATGATTAGTTTTTTTATTGTTTAAGATTTTCTTAATAATAAATCAATTAGCAAAATTTAATAATTGTTAAAACGATTAACGGATCGTTTATGTTAAACAATATGATTAACCTACTATAAATACCCCTATATAATTAGTAGTATATAACATTACATGATGTTATATAACATCAGCCACTTTGTTGCCATCCAAATCATTATCAAATTCTAACGTATCAAAAGGACGTCCGTTAAATTCTGATTTTTTTCACTCAAAACACACAAAAAGACAGCCGGAGATATAGGCTGAATGAATTTTCCATTTTTATTGGGTAGAAAGAGAAAAGGAAAAATAGTTTGAATATGTTAAAAGTCTTTTTGTAGTATTTTGAAAATTTAAATTTAATTTTAAAGTGTTTATTTGACGATTCAAAAACAATTAGGTAGGTGATGAAAAATATTATACTATTAAATTAATAATAAATTCTATTTATTTATCATTAAGGGTGAAGTTTATATAAACGATAAACATAAATAATTAAAAATATATTTTTACATAATTATCAAGTCAATAATTAATCTAAAAATAAAAAAAATATTAAAAAAATTCAAAAATAAAAAATAATACAAATAAAATTATAGGATACTAAATTTTATAAATAAAATTAAGATAAATTTAAATATTAAAAATAACATTATTAAAAAATTATAAATCTCGAATATATATAAATTAAATATGTATTTAAGAGAATTATAAAGAGTGCGTAGGATGATCCAAGCATCGCACATTTTAGCGTTTGGCGCAATGGCCGTCCGAAAAAGATCCCCTAGGCTATGTCTTTTTATTTATTATAATACGGCACGAGAGAGAAATATCTGAAACAGAAATTTATTATAAGGGGTGGGACCAAAACAAGTAAGAATTGACCTATTTGATTAAAAAAGGTAAATTATAATCGTAATTAATCAATTATAGATAAAATTATATTTGCTTACTTAATTATGAGTAGGATTAAATCTAGAATCTTTAATTATACGTAATGTTATATTCGGGTCATTTAATTAATAAATATTACATTTGAATCATTCAATTATAAGTAATATTATATTTGGGTTACTTTTTATATTAAAAAAAGTTTACCAATTTGTATATTATATTAAATAATAATTTCAAATGAAGTATTTTAATGTTAACGAGTATATACAGGTGATTTGAAAGGAAAGAAAAAGTCAAATTAATGTATATTTTAAATATGAAAAATAATATAATCATAAATTTATTCATAATTGAGTGACTCAAATATAACCTTTAATAATTGGATGACCCAAATCTAACTTTACCCATAACTGAATGACCTGTATTATAATTTACCCATTCAAAAATACAAATCCAACAAACCCAATTTTGCCTTTTTGTTTATTTATTTTAAATTAAATAATTTATTCCCTTATAAAAACGAGATTTATTTTTGATAATAATAAAAAGATTGATGTGCTGTCTTAAACCAAAATTAAATTAAATTAATTTTGTTTTATTTTTGGCTCTCTCTCTCACTGTATTTCCTGATTTTTTTGCTGTTCAGACTTTGAAGAATCATCAGATTGAGAAATGAAGAGATACAGGAATGGTGAAATCTGGGACTTCGAGCACGAGGTGGCGGTGGCCACCAACCGCCCCGTCATTTTAGGATTGGACGGTGGAACCACTTCCACGGTCTGCATTTGCATGCCTATCATGCCTTTCTCCGAATCCCTTCCCGACCCTCTTCCCGTTCTCGCTCGTGCCGTCGCAGGCTGCTCCAATCATAACAGCGTTGGCGGTAATTCCTTAATCTCTCCCCCTCCTCTCCCTCTTTGCAATAGTTCTTGTTGAAGCTCTGGGGGTTAATGTATAATTAGCATTTTTTAGGGCTCCAATTCATTAGTTTTACGAGACATGTGAGTGTTATCAGCCGAGAATTTGGTCTCCACCTTTGAAATCCATAGACAAGAAAGTTTCCATGGGTTTAAAAGCAAACAATAGCATTTTGGATAATTAAGGCTTTAAAGATTAACCTTTTGTGAACAAACAATGCAGGGTTTTGCTTTTCTACAACACTTATGTTTGATTATTTGAAACAGTGAAGCTGTCAATTCATTCTCAATGAAATGTGTTAGGAACTTCTAAAGAACTGATGAATCAAAAAGCAAATAGCCAAAGAGAGGATTAGATAGAGCATGAATTGGATTATGATGTTTTATTGTAGTTGCACAAATTATCTATGATATGTTGATGAGATCAAAGCTGCACTTCACTATCTTTGGCCACAAAACAGACATACATTAGTTGATACCAATGCTTTGGTTATCAATTCTTCTTTTTTTACAGAAACTGCTGCCCGGGAAACATTAGAGGAGGTTATGGCTGATGCTCTTTCAAAATCTGATTCTAATCGATCTGCTGTTCGAGCTGTTTGTTTAGCAGTATCTGGTGTTAACCACCCTACAGACCAGCGGAGAATCTTAACCTGGCTTAGGTTTGTTCTCTATTTCCACATCATGCAGTTTGAATATAGCAGATTTTTTTGAAGCCCAACATACGTAAAAAGATGCCAGTTTTAATGTGAAAACTGTCATAGCTATGAATTCTTATCAAATTAATAATAATTTCAGGAAAATATTCGTTTTTTATGTGCAATGGCTTAGATGTTTGTTGAAAGGAAGATTCACGATTAATCAGTTATGAAAACTACTTTATGTATGAAAGTTTTGCAAATGCTTCATATGCATGATGTTCACCCAAAATATTCAAATATTGATATGATAATCATATAACCTTTTTTCTTCTCTTTTTATCTGAAGTTTGTTCTACATATGAACATGTAAATAACCTTTTTATGAATTTTGCGGTTTTATGACTTGTTTAGAGACATATTCCCAAGCCATGTAAAGCTCTATGTTCGAAATGATGCTGTGGCAGCTTTGGCTAGCGGGACAATGGGTAAGCTCCATGGTTGTGTACTAATTGCTGGTACTGGAACCATTGCCTATGGATTCACAGAAGATGGCAGAGAAGCTAGAGCGGCTGGTGCGGGACCTGTCCTAGGTGATTGGGGAAGGTACATTATTGTGACTTCCTTTAAGAAAAATTAGCCTCCTCTTTTATTGTTTAGTTTTCTCTACTATTCCATTTAATACATTTCGGTACCATATTAGACTTAGATTTTTCTTCTTTTTATTTACTTTTTTAAAAGTTTTTTTAAGGATGTTTGGTTGATACAGAACTTAAAGGGTTATGATCTTTTTGGGGAACTTAAATTTGGAGATTAAAGTCTTGAGTCTAAAATTATTTTGTTTTGGCTGTATTCAGGAGTTGAATACAAAATTTCAATCAAGTTCAACTGTTCAAGTGCATTGTTTATATCATTAGATGGTTTATAATTTGGATTTGAATTGGAAGCGACACATTAACTTAACTGAAATCGATTTTATGATTCTAAATGTTTTAGCAAAGGGAAACTCTATCCTATCAAAATATTCTGCTCTTTCATTTTCTATAATAACAAACTTGGCTTTACCAAAAACATTTCAATAATTGTTATTTCAAAAAATTGTTTCTTTTATCAACATTAAACTAAAGGAAAACAGTTGGTTCTGTTTCACTTTATTTATTTGTGAAACAATGTTAGTGCAAAAAAATTCAACACTTCTTTTAACTAAATGAACGATGATAAAGACCAATTAGATGTTTTCTTGAGTTTTGCTTTATTAGAGGGGATCATTGAGTTCAAGACAAAACTCTTTATTACAAGAAACTTCAGCCTTTAAAGAAATTTAATTGAAAATTTGTTCAATCTTTTGATGACTCAGGTAATAAGAATGTGACATATTATTGGTTATTTGTTTTTATTCACGTAGTTTGTACTTTGTAGTGTTGTGCAATCATTTTGTCATTGTTTAGAAGTAGAGTATTGTCACTGATGAATGCATTTGGGCCAACCATATAAAATATATCCTAAATGAACATAGAGGATTGTTTCCTTAAGGTCTCAAATCAGTGCAATACTGCAATATCAGTAGCTTTAAGGATTATTTGCTTCATTGTTAATAACATGAGCTTTTACTGTTCCTACTGATAATCCATTGATGGACAATATGTTGCTAATTATTTTTCTTCTTTTCTTTATTTGCCTTGTAGTATGACCTGTTACAACTTACAAGTGTACCTTTCTTTATGTGCTCGTTCCTTTATATGCAGTGGATATGGAATAGCCGCCCAGGCCCTAACTGCTATAATTAGAGCCCATGATGGTCGTGGTCCATATACGATGCTTACATCTACTATTTTGCAGACACTTGGCCTTTCTTCTGCAGATGAACTAATTGGGTATTTATCTAATTGTTGTAAATGATTATTTATTTTTTGAAATTATGGTCTTTCATTGTTTATGGCTTGATGCTTGATTATACTGCTAACAACTCCCTCATAGCATCCCTTTGCAATTTGTGATGAAAATTAAAGGATTTTAATAAATCTGGAAACTGGTTCACAAGGAACTTGGGAAATTGCAGTATTCAGTTGTCCTTCAACTTTTGCATTATATTTCATGGCCCTTCATTTGTGTGTCAATGTGATCCTTTCATTAGTTTAAAAATAAGAAGTAAAATAGAACCTATTAAGCTAGACGCCTCATGCTGTATAGCATATTCTTGGCTGATTTTTTTTTAAAATTGCACCTTGTCAATCTATAATCTTTCTGAAGAATTTCATTTTCATTTTTTTTTTTTCATCATATTCATTTTCGCATTTCTTTCTCTATTCTCAAACACTATTACTTAAATCTCTAATTTTCCTTACAAACAGAACACGTATTTTTTTCATGATAAGCTAGTTATCAACTTTATGGAAATTGTGTTAATAATATGGGTTTGTCTTTTTTGTTTGTACCATTGTTTTTTAGAAAGCTTGTCACAAGTGTTATCTTAAGTGTTTTCCTATGGAAACTTCCTTTTTAATGCATTCTGTTGGGTGAGTTACATTGAACCTTGCCTACTCGCAATTAGAAACTGATAAATGAAATGAAACTGCAAAAGTGTCATTAATTACTAGTGTAATATACGTTAATATTTTTCTTTAGTTGGAAACTGATGGATGAAAGACAACTGTAAAAATAGTAATGATTGAAGTTGTGCCTGACTCGATGGTCAAGTGTTTACTTGCTATCCACTTGGTCACAGGTCAAACCTTGAAAACATCCTCTCTGTGCAACAGGGTAAAGGCTGCAAACACTAGGACCTTCCCCGTACCCTTCTTATAGTGGGGGACTTGTGCATTTGATACAGCTTTTTTTCTTTCCCCCAGTTCTTATGGGACCATTTTTGTCAACTTTCTAATGGTTAAGGATAGAAAGATGACATCATTACTATTGAAGGTTATTTGGGTGCTGCATTTTAGATGGTCATGGATGAAATGGAATTAATTTTAAAAGGTCATGGATGGATTCAGTGATCCTATTTAATTCTTGTATAAGGACCTCTTTACTCTCTCACCACTAAATTATCTCGAGGGAAACTTACTTTCTCCTCCCTCACAAGTAAAGTATTCAGGTAGATTGATATAATTAAGTTTCATGGTATTGCTATAAATAAATGCCGAATTTCATTTGATATTCTTCTACCGTTTTAGGTGGACCTATGCAGATCCATCCTGGGCTCGCATTGCTGCACTTGTTCCAGTTGTTGTCTCCTGTGCAGAGGCTGGAGACGAAGTTGCAAACAAGATTTTGAAAGAGGCAGTTCAAGAGTTGGCTTTAAGTGTGAAGGCTGTTGTTCAGAGACTTGGACTGTGTGGTGCAGGTATGTGTATCTAGCTAAATCTACAATAAAGGAGAGGACTTTTTTGGTTGAATTGAATTATTCTTATATTTAGAAGCAACTAACGTTTGACTAAACTGAAAATTTAGCACAAAGATATTTCACTCTAGCAGAAAATCTGAATATCTGGAGAACATATGATTATTTGCTATACCTTTCAGATTTAATAAAAGGCATAATATCAAAAAATGTCCCTAAAGTTTGACTGGATGGTCACTTTGCCCCGTATCCTTTTTTTAAAGCATTTTAACCTTTAAGTGTTTCATTTTGGGTCAAAATGACCCTATGTGGATGAAAATTGCTAATCAACTAACAATAAATAGTTTGAAATGACTTGAGAGAATAAGACATTAGCTGAATAATTTTTGTTGTCTTGTCTTTCTGCCAAGTCAACACCTTTGTCTATATATCATGACACTTTGTTTATGTTACAAGGGTCATTGTCTAGTGCTCATCTTGTGCTTACAAATGTTCAACTGCAACTTGAAGTTATAACCTTGTAATGACCATGCTTTCTTTAGGTCACAATCTTTTACAATATTTTCTTGACACACTAAGCATCTTAAATTTCATGGGTCTTCTACAGAGTTGTTGAATCTTAATATATTTGGCTCACTTCATGTGATTCCACGTATAACAATAGAAAATAGTTTTCTGTTTCTTTTTTTTTTTAATCCCCTTTTTTCTATGGCATGAATTGTTTTGCTTGTTTGAAAAAGAATTTACACAAATATGTGGTTCATTCTTATGGTCCCTACATGTCAGTACTGCGACCATCAGAACTAATTTGTTCTTGCAAACCGCTGATAATGGATTTTTCAAGAAATAATGCATAACTTGAAATCTGTTGCTTGAGTTTCCTTATTTTTATGCATCAATCTTTGCAGATGGAAAAAACTACTTTCCTCTTGTTATGGTTGGTGGCGTTCTTGAAGCAAACCAGAGGTGGGACATAGGAAAAGAAGTCATGAACTTTATCTCCAAAGACTACCCCGGAGCCCTTCCTATTAGACCTAAGGTAAGAATAATCTAATATAGTTCAAGTGTTCAATACAAATGCCTTCAATCTTTTTCATAGATGACAGACCGGCAGATGGTCCTGGCAAATTCTAAATACAGTGTTTTACATATAATACCACAGCCTGATTTTTAGCTCTTCTTGTATGCATTTCAGGTGGAGCCTGCAGTTGGTGCAGCATTGCTAGCGTTGAACGAATTCATGAAAGAATGTGTTCAGGAAGCATACAGAAGATGATCGTTCTGAATTCAATTGTACAGCAACAAGTATAAACTAAAAGGGAAACATGTATCCCGATTGGATAAACTACAAGTGGTGAATGCATGAAGCATATATCTTCATTGGTATATATAGTATTTAGGGTAAACTACATAAATGGTCTTTGACTATACTTTAATTATCTTTTACATTTCCTGACTATAAAATGTTATAAATTGGTCCATTGACTAACTTTTTTGATACAAAGTGGTCCTGTATTGTTAAAAGTTTGACGGGAAACTGATGTGGACGTTAACATATTGACTTAGATAACCATGTGGCATCCCTAATCTCTATAATTCAAGTCAGCATGTTAACGTTCTCGTCAAATTTTTAACGTCATAGGATCACTTTGTATTAAAAACAGTTAGTTAATGAATTAATTTATAACATTTGATAGTTAGGGGATGTAAAAGATAATTGAAGTATAGTCAATGTACCATTTATATAGTTTACCCTTTATTATTAGGCATTTGTTCGAGTCCCCTGGCATACGGTAGTTTTCGTTGTTTTAAGAATACAGCTGCAATTCCATGTCAAAGGTGTATAACTATATGCATAGAGAATTATAACAGAGCAGTGGATCCATGCACTGCAATGGCTAAAGATGAAGCTAATGATTTGTTTTCATGGGAATTTGAACGGTGTACAATGCAATGGCTATCTGTGAGTCTCATATAAAATCACTCTGAATCTTCATTCCCAATCCCGTTGATCATATAGCAGAAGCTGCAGAGAAAAGATTGATTGTTATTATTATGCAATTATGTTGTCTGGGAAATATCAAGGTGCCAATGCCGTTGATGGACTCCTTGGCCGGCAAAGGCAGCGCTGGTCGACATCCGGTGGCAAAAGCAGTGCATTCTTCAATGCTTTAATATTTGGGTTAACTATCGCAATAGTCACTTTTATTTTTCTCCAATACAGTTTTGATAATCGATTTTAAAAAACGAATAGTAAGATCATTGAAGTTTTCGGGGTGTAAACTTTTTATCACTTTAACGTTAAATGTTGTTAGCTATTAACGAAAAGATAAATAATACAATGAAGAATGATAAATTACTTAGATAGTTTTTAAATTATTATTTTATTTTTATTTTATCTTTAATTTAACTCTAAAATTTTTAAAGTTTTATCTTATCATCTTTATTTTCATCGTCTCCTCAGGACGTGTATGCTTTTATCTGTTCTGCAGCATGTCTCAAGTCTTCCAGCTTCATGTTCTTCATTCTTTCTGAGGCCATTCTCATCAAATCAGGATTAGACATCAATCATCATCTGCAAGCCATCGAATCCACAATAAAAGTAACCGTTAATGTTATATAGTAAAAAGAAAATTACTTATACTCAAGTACAAACTGATGACTTATACTCAAGTTTATTGATTGCACTGGTTCAGCTAAAATTTATTATTAATTACTGCATCTAATAAATTATGAAATAAATTAATTTTATTTTGAAATCACATTTCTTGAACAAATTCATGAAATACTAATATATTAGCGGAATAGTTCATTTTCAAGACAATTAATTCAATTAAAAACGTATCATTTGAGATATAACATCATATTACTCTTTTCTTGTTTTGCTTTTGTTTATCCTTATAATATGAAAATATGAATACTCTTTTCTTTTATTTAGGTTCATATTATTTTCCTCTTCATTCAAAAAACAAAGTTTTAGTGAGGTTCATAATACTCTCATGTTCATTAAAAAAATGTTTGAGGTAAGAAAACTTAAACTTTTGAGAAATATAAATTAATCAAGCTTCTAAAAAATTAAATCAAATATATCTTTCATTAATTTTGACTATTAAAATCTTATTATTTTTATTTATTATTGTAATATATTTGTCATATTATTTTTACTTGATATTTTCATTTTTTTTATTTAACAATTCTCTAAAAGTTCCCAAATAACTTGTAAAATTTATTTAAAAATAATAAAAAATATAAATGTCAGTAATTTTATGCTTTATACCGGAATGATACTACTAAAAAAACATTTTTAATTTTTTTTCATATAACAGTAATATCAAAAGATTAAGTATCTTTAGATATTACTGACATATGTAAAATTTATTTTAAAAAAAAAAAAAAAACTAAAAAAATTCAGGACACGGCCAACAAAT
Organism: Abelmoschus esculentus; assembly: GCA_035048815.1. Taxonomy (NCBI): domain Eukaryota; kingdom Viridiplantae; phylum Streptophyta; class Magnoliopsida; order Malvales; family Malvaceae; genus Abelmoschus; species Abelmoschus esculentus. The sequence continues at coordinate 3,339,619 of JAUCBN010000066.1, forward strand.
AGACTACTAATAGATAAAAACTTGTAAACTATCTCATACTACTAAACTAAATCAGGGACACTCCCCCACAAAGCAAGGGTAAGGCAAAGAATTTTATGCTGCTACCGGCTTTCCCATGCTGAAGTATATTATGAAAACTTGATTCACTATACATGATCGGACAGGATTTTTTTTCCCTTTCACATATAATCAATTTCAATACCAATACTCAACATCTTTAAGCATTTTCATGCCAGAAACTAGTATACATATTAGAAGACTTAAATCCTAACGGGGGAGATGAAAGGGGACTGGAAGGCGGAAGCTGTCACCAGAATTGTTGCCTTCTTCCCTGACATTCCAAAATAAACAAAAACGAAAACAAACGTGTTATACACCAATAACAACCTAGAAAATGGGCAAAGGGGGTGGACTAAGCACTTGTTAGAAGAATCAGGTTTACACAGTAAGTATACATTTTTGTTATCAAATTAATGTGATAGGCAAACACATCATCCAAGAACTTAAACACTCCATTTATGAAAAATTACTCTTAGGGAAGTCAATTGGTTCATAGTCCAAACCGCTCCTAGTGGTGTTAGATATATCATGCTTACCACAGGAATTTAGAAGGATGTTCTTCCAGTGCTTTGATCGTTGTCAACATTGGAGCCCTCAAAGCTGCTAAAACGACTAGATCGAGAATCGCTACAGCTCCCGCTACTTCGGACTGAATAATCGTCACCAAATCCACCAGAACGGCCAGAACCAAAGCTGCCAAAGCCACCGGCAGTTCGACCAGAGCGATTGTCATTAAATCCACCTGGATTGCCCGAACCAAAGTCCCCAAATGCACTTGGACGACCGAATGCAGAACCACCAAAGTTTCCAGACCGGTTATTAGAACCAAAGCGACCTCCATAACCACCTGTCTCATCAGAAAATCGACCACCACTACGACCAAATCCAGGACTCCTATTGCCTCCAGAACGGCCAAATCCATAATCCCCTTGTTGACCAGAACGACCAAAACCCCTATCACCATATCCACGATCTCGTGTACCTCCAAATGACCCAAATCGACCACCAGCACCGATATCATCAAACATGCCAGTGCTCCCACCATCAACCTCTATCCTAGGAAGCTACAAAATTAAGAGTAAATCAGTCAATAAGTCATCAATGAAAACAGAGTATCCTAGCAATCAATGTCAAATTCATGTATAACTTTCAGGCACAATTACTTACCAAGAGGTCATTTATTTATAAGAATTACTATATCTATGTTCCCAATTTAGTATAATGTTAATTAACTGTAATTGGCACAAGAGACTTTTTCCTTGTTGTAACCCATGTTTTATGCATAACTTGCTTTAACTATTTAAGGAGTAAGGATTGAATAAAAAAACTTTTCATGTTTGAGGTTTCTCATGAATTAGTACTTATCTAGAATAAGATGTTCTGTGTTCTAATGATAGCTAGTCTTTTCCCCCTCATTATGTACATCAGATATGTTATAATGCTTTATATGCAAGCTTGAAATTATGCCATGCTTACTTGGACTGCATGATGCTATTCTCCAATCATTTAAAAGACATATAATGTATTAAACCAGTTAGGAAGGTCCCAGTTGGAAGGGTAGTTCAAGATTTTTCTTCTTTTCTATGGTATATTTTTTTCTACATTTGATGGGGACTGGTGGGTCACATTAGTGGGAAGAAACTAGGGTCTGGTTAATGGTGATCTTATGGACACTTGTTAAATTTCTACTTAAGGAATTTTTTAATTAATGTGCTATTATCACCAAGTTCAATAAGAGACTATATCACCAGAACCAATGCTGTAGGAAGTCATTAACATTTACTAAGAAACAAAGACTGAGAATCTCACGCCACCAATCATTCATTATATTGATATTTGAGACTTAAACAGAAAAATGACATGTAAAAAAAAACATTTGTAGCTTGCCTACTTGAGAGAGTTAGTACTACGAATTTAGCCTGAAATTGAAAACAAGCTTTTCACAAATAAAAATCAGACAGTTTAAACAACTGGTTATGTCTTTTGTTCAAAGGATAATTATTAATGTCGAATCAGTAGAGACTGACAACAAAACCAGATAAAACAGGCTACAAACTGGTTTCGATGACACGATAAAAGGTAGAAATAGCTTATAATGTTTTAGCCAGCTCCAGTTCCAAGACGCTAAAAGAGTATCAATGTTGAAACCTTTGACCTTTTCTAGCCCCACTTCAAAAACTTTCACTTTAGCTTTTTAAAATTCTTTAACTTCCCTATTCCTATTGTTCAAAACCCTCAATATAGCATCAACGTTGTTAAAGATATTAAATCCCCCTCCCCCAGGAAGAAAAGGGAAAAGAAAATGGAAAATAAACATGCACATCAAATGGGATACAAAATATTACCTCAGAAAATCGGCATCCTACTTCTCGTTCAATAACCCTAACAGCCCTACTCTGCTCTCGAGTGTAGATAAGAATCGCACTTCCTTTCCTTCCAGCACGACCAGTTCGACCAGTTCGATGGACGAAAGTTTCAGACGTGTTTGGAAGCTCGTAATGTATTACCTATGCAAGAATACAAGACTAATCACATAACGTTTAGAAGTAGAGTGAGGGGAACAAGTTTCTGGCTTTGGAAAGAGCTCAGACCAATCACTAAATGAAGGGTGCTAGCATTTACAAACACTTGCACATAAAATAATGACAGATTCCATAATGTGATAATACTGAGAAAATTCATCATTAGTAAATAGTAATTACCAGTTCCACAAAAAATTACAGTGCAGTTTTATTTCTTTCATAAATTCCTCTACTTCAACTAACATAATTTTCTAAAAGATACCAGCACCATTTGTAATGTTTTAACAATTAACAACCATGGCCCACTACTCCAAAATGACCCGAGTAGGTGACCAAGTAATTGCAAACAGAAAAGGCAGAATATTGAAGCCTAACATTAAACCATAAGATAAATTTTGCATCAGGGGATAGGAAATTCACATCACAGATCATACAGATTCTTCTAGGATGTAACATACAACAAACTCATACGAAGTAGATTTTCCTTGGAGCGGTACCATGAGTAAGAAAACATCAAACAAGACATGTATGGCATCAGAAGATGAAAATATTAAATTAACATTAATGATCAACTAAGCAAACAATACTTTCTAACAAAAGCAGATAAAAATGCCTAGAAGCAGCGGAGAGTAATATGCAAAGCTAACCAGATCAACACTAGGTATATCAAGGCCACGAGCAGCAACATCAGTAGCAATTAAAATATTAAAATTCCCATTACGGAATCCTGACAGAGTTGCTTCCCTCTGACTTTGAGAGATATCACCATGCAAAGCCTCGCATCTAAAGTTTCTTGACATGGCATATGCCAGCCGATCAGCATCACGCTTAGTTTGAGTGAAAACAATACACTTTCCTCCTTTCGCATGTTCCTAAAAAAGAATTTGATGATGAAACCATAATGTGTTTGAAATGGGTACAAAACTGAAATTAGAATGAAAAGAAGAAAAAAAAGTAATAAAGCCAAGCAGGAAAACAAAGAAACAAATCCCAAGGGCATGATCCTTACAGTAATTAGAGGGCCAAGAATTGATGCTTTCTCACGCACATCAGCTACAATCGAATATAAGGAAATTCCTTCTGCCAACTTTTGATCATTTTCTCCAACCTACGGGTGAACATAAGCCACAAGAAATTAAGTGGTGCTACGTGTATGTGGCTTGCCACTTTCAGAGCTTATCTTCATTATTCTCAGAAGGGCGTCTTTTTAAAATAATCAGACATTAAGCACTGGAATATGGATTATGATGGCAAAACTTCATGCTAGCATTCATTTCTAGATTTTTAAATTTCCATATGTATACAGAACATGGTAGAGGCAGTACGAACTCAATAGGAAAAGATATACTGAAAACAAATATAGGGTGAAATAAGATATGCAAGCTAACCAGATCAATAGTTAATGGGTTTTTCAAGTGTTTTTGGGTAAGGCTTCTAATCCAATTAGGCATTGTTGCTGAAAACATCATGCTTTGTCGATTTGCAGGCAGCCTCTCCAGTATGGTTTCAACATCTTCAGCAAACCCAACTTGAAGCATCTGATCAGCTTCATCAAGAACAAGAAATTGAACCTCTGTTAAGTTGAGAGCACCTCTCTTAAGCAGATCAATAATGCGGCCAGGTGTACCAACAGCTATATCAACACCATAGTCAAGTTGCCTCATCTGTTTGGAAATGGGTGTACCCCCATAAACACAAATTGTATCCAAGTTGGGGGCAGACTCATGAAATTCCTTCTCAACTTGTTTAGCAAGTTCCCTCGTTGGTGCCAAAACCAAGCACAAGGGATTTCTACCACGTCTGCAAATTTAACACAAACAACACACCCAATTAAAAATGATAATAAAAACTGTCCATAATCAACCAACATTTTAGTTTTTCACAGAACAAAAAGACCCAAAATATAAACCAATAAGGTCTCTTTGGTTGTTGACTTGCTATGTTTACCTTTCTCTTCCTCAATAGTTGCTAAAAGCTAAAAGTTAAAAGTAAACTTTAAAAAGCTACATTGTTGTAGTATCACTGTCATACTACAACCATTTGATAAAAAAAGGGCAAATAGCTAAAGCAAAAATTATGCATTTCCATATGCTACTTTTACCTACTCATTTCGGAATTAAAAACAAACATTTTCATTTCGGAATTTAGAAGAAAAAAAAAACAAATAGCAGAAGTATAACATTAAAAATAAGATGGGGGGAGGTCACAAACCCATGCTGAGCATTGTATCGAATGATTTTGTCCATGATAGGAATCCCGAAGGCAAGCGTTTTGCCTGTCCCTGTCTTAGCCCTTCCAATCATATCCTTTCCTTGCATTACTGGTTCCAACACCGCTCTCTACAATGAAAATGAAGGGACAAATCATTTTTCTTAACAAATCATTAAAAGGTAAGAGCCTAAAGCAAGTTCTGTATATAACATATATAATTATATATTTTTACCTGGATTGGAAATAATTTGGTGATACCCTTTTTCTTGAGAGAAGAAACAATTTCCGGAGCAATCCCTAGACTAGAAATCTCAAGCCCATCACTTCCTTTCTCTTCAACATAATCCTCGACGGCATACTCCGCCTGAAAGCTCGTCGATGCCCTGAAATTCAACGGCCCTGATTCAGCGTGGAACCCCATCGCTGCAGTCCCAAAAAAACCGGAGAAGGGTTTAAATTTGTTAACAAAACGAGTCTCAGCATCTATAAAGGGTGCTGCTGTTGAATTGAAGTGTTGGAGGAGAGTTTGGACAGAGGCGGCGAGGATCCGCCTGGAGGCTGAGGAAGTTGTGCGTTTTAAGACGGTGATCATCATATTTTCGTTTACAAAAATGGGGTTGTTACTAACAGTAAAGAAGAGAAGGCTTTGGCGAAAAGGGAAAAGCTGTTAACAGCTAGGGTTTTAGACTTGCACAGAGACGGAGAAGGGTTTTATGCTGGTGTGTTTAATTGGCAACCTTCTTCGGTGAAAATGACATCGTTTTACATTTTTCATTATTTATTACATCGAAAATTATTAATATAAACCATAAATTTCTGTCTCTTTTCTCCAAAATGAACACAAATGATAAAAATACTCCGACTATTCTGAAAAAAGAATATTATTTTTGTTATTAATAAATTATTAATAAAACCTAATAATTTTCGTTATTAATTGTTATTGTTGTAAAAAAAATATTTGATTTTGAAAAATTTAATCGTTAAATAATTATTTAAATTATATATTTTATCATAATTAAGTGTTTAAATTATTTTTCGGATCAAATAAGTATCTAACGTTTTATTCCATAATTTATTTAAGGTTTTAGCCGTGACGGACGTTATAGTTTTTATTTTTTAATTAAAAGTTTAATACGTGACATTTATTTTTTATCTAAAACTAAATTTAAAATTAAAGAAATCCAATCTTTTTATGAGGGTTAAATCCCTTTAACCAAAAGGTTTCTTTCTTCCTCTTCGTCAAACCTTTTTTGAGGGATATATCAACCGAAAGTTTAAAGTTTTATAACGATTTAAGGATCGTGAATTGCGATTGTGGAATAAGAACGTACTAATATATTAACACTATCGTGTTAGAACTTATCATAGAAAGAAAAAGATATTATATAGAGAGGTATATGGGTACCTGACTAGGCATATTAGTACGGTAAGTATATTTTACAAAGGGATTTCAATACCGTACTCATTTTGTTCACTTGAATCTTAAGTCTTTGCAAACCAAAAAAGTTTTGATAATATAACGACCGTATCGGTACGATTAACTAATTTTTAAAACTTATAATTCTAATAACTAACAACGTAAATATCAAAATATTTAAGGCAAAAGATTATCAAATCTAAACAACTCGTATTGGTACGATAGGTAGCGTACCAAAAACATTTATCATATTTTTGGTTTTTAGTTTAAACGGTGTATCAATACAGTAAGACGTGTATCAATTTTTTTTTGAATAAACTTGTTTTCTGTAACTAAAATCTATATCTATACGAGCTGTATCTGTAACATCCTAAAACCGGGTTAGTAAAAACGATTCGAATAATGTAAATTAAAAATCGAATCATGTGTTAAATATATGAGGATTAAGGGACATAATTGAATTAAATGGAGAACTTGGTGATTGCATGATAAAACTTGGATTCCATGAACTAACCTTAGTAATAAAACAAGTTTAGGCAATTCATTAAGAGTAATATGGTTATTTCTCCACCCATTATCAATCAAACAAAAAGAACCAAAAATCTCTTCTTCCTCCTTCATTTCCACGGCAACAAGAGAAAAATAGGGGAGAGAGAAGCTTGAGAGAAAGCTTGAAAGAAGTCATTGAAGGAGGATTCCAAAGCCTTGCATGGGTAGAGATTTGGGTTAGAAAACCAAGTCTAACTATATCGGTAAGGTTTTCCTTCCATAATCGAAATTCATGGGTGTTTAAGCTTTTGAGTTTTTGACAATCTTATGATATTCTTGTGTTAGAATGGGTTGATGGAATGCCTAATCTCAAGATAGAATTTAATTGGTATAAGTTTTGAGGAATGAACAATTTGAGTTAAGAAACTTAGAAATCGAAAATATGTAAGTGAAATATTAGTGATATTTGGTTCAATAAGTTGTTGTAATTGATGAAAGAAGAAAATTGTTGATGTTGATTCCATGTTTGAGATGCTGGAAATTCATGGAAATAGTTTGAAGATTAGGAATTAGGGGTATGAATTGGGAATTAGCCGAAAATGCTTAGAATTGTTATTCCAAGTAGCCATCTTTGAAAAATTCCCTAGGTCGGGATTTAAGGAGTTAGGTGCTGAAATTTTAAAGCATGATACTACTATATACCTAGCTTAAGTGAAAATTTACGGAACCTCGATCCGAGTTCGGAAGAGAGAGATATAAGCTTTTTCGTAGGGCTGTCCGAGCAGTCCCGAAAATCCGGTCGGGTCTGTTTCGAATGGAATCTGGTGTTGATTGGGTAAGAATTAAAATATAAGGTTAATTGTTCCTTGTAGAAGATTCTTCTAGCTTTCCAACGAGGTAAAATGGACTAAAATCGGACATGTGAGCTAGGAGATATGATCGATTCGCCAAAGGGTAGCAAAACTGTCCGTAATGCACAAATGCACATGTTTATAATTGTTAGGCCTAAGATCACTTGAATTAGGTGGCCTTGATAGATCCTAATGTAAGGCTATTGTGTATGGATTGATAGATAACCCGAGAGAAGAAATCGAAGAACAAGAAAGGCTCGACGTAGCAAGGAAACGAGGCAAAGGGATCACGATCTACAGTCCCTAAATAGCTTGGAGACCTAGTGAGTGTGGCAAACCATAGGGTTAGGACCTAGGGTCCTAACCATCCTTTGTTTATTTAAATAGATTTGTCAGGTAAATGGACTAATCTATATTCGGTAAAGGGGAAGGAGGATTAATGTTAAATGACTTGTTTGATTATATGACTTGCCTGCTAGATTATTAGAACTAGCTTAGCACATATGCATTTCTTGGAAATGCCAAGGTAAGTAGCAGCACGCGGCTACGAATGTCAGGTACGCAAACCATGCATGAAGCACGAATGTAATGATATGAACATTGGTTTGATAGCATGATATGTGTGTTATTGCTATTATGATGTACATGTATTGGTAACATGTTATGAATACTTGTCATTGATAATATGAATTGGATTGCTATAAATGAAGTGATACAAACATGATAATTGTCTTTGTATTAGCATGTATTGAATACTTGCTCTTGGTAATATGAACTTGATTACATGAATTGAATAATGATCAAATGGATATTGAAATGTTATTGAGCCTTGGTCTATAGTGGTCATAGGTAGTACGGCATGCCTAGGGTCTTGAGCTCATTGTTTAGTGCTTCGACACTCTTGTTTAGTACTTCGGTACTCTTGTTGGTACTATGGGTACCGTGATTGGTGGTTAGTCACCATTGTTAGATACCATGGGTATCTCTTGTTAGTACCTTTGTGGTACTCTTGTTAGTGCCTTTGTGGCACTCTTGTTAGTGTCTTCGTGACACTTTTGTGGACTCGCTTACCTTGTCCTACTATACCAAGGCATCATATGAATCTAATTGAAAAATTGAATGATTGAACATGAACTATATGTACATGTATTGGCCTGAGAAGCATTGATATTTGATCATGTATTGTTAATGAGTAATGAAATGCAATTGATGCTATGTGTAGCACTTAATGTGAAATGGCTATTGGTATTGGAAATGATCATATGGCTATAAGTAACCCTTGAAATGAATTGTTTAATGAAACCTTGAGAAATAGAAAATGAAAGATGAGTTATATGCATTGATTAGATGCTAGTTTGAGCATATAGACCTTGACATTGAATTGTAAGATAGAAATGATATACATGAGAAGCATGTTGATTGTTAAATTGGGCTATTGATGAACTTGTATATTGATCGTACCAATGTCATGTATTGTATTGTTTGCTTATTCGAAGCATGATATAATTGTTATTTTGTTATGTCTAATTTGGTTAGAATAGGGCTGCCTCACTAAGTACTTCATAGTACTTACCACTCGTTTCTTCCTTCCCACTAACAGGTTATCGAGTTAAGGAGCTAGATCGTGAGTGAATCGAGCAAGGATACCAAGCGAGCAACGTATGGTATTTTGTATTTTTGTCTAACTCCTAGATCATGGTGGCATAGTATTCGTATGTGAATTAGCTTATGCATTTTGGTTAATTGTTTAAGGTTTATGTATATATATATATGGTCATATGAGCCTTGGTGTGTAAGCCATAAGGCATGGCATTCATAGTTGGTTAGCCTTGCATTGTTTGAGTTAGGCTATGGTTTACGTATTTTGGATTTGGTTTCATGATTTGCTTGGAGGGTTATTCATGATGGCATGCAATGATATGTTTATGGATATGATTACTAGCTTGAATAATGAATTGGCTAAAATGTAAAGACTTAACAAATGTTACATGACACAAAAGTATGTATTTTGGTCCCTTGAGGTTTAGATGTGTATTAGGATCATATAGGTGGTTTTTGGATAGGGTCTAAGTGTTTAAAAGCTTGAAATCTACCAATTTCGGGCAGGGGTATCGATACCACTTACATGGGTATCGATACCACCCTTGGCAGATTCAAAATGGCATCGAAGCTTGGTTCGATGCCAAGCTTCATTAAGATCTCCCTGGTTCGATGCTAGTATCGAGCCAGGCCATTATTGTCTTAAATCATTGAGTCCTTGGAATAGACCAGCATCGGTACCTGGTTCGATACTGGGAGTTCCAGTAACAAAATGGCATCGATACCAATATCGAACCAGGCTACTCATCCTTAGTCAACAAGTCAACGAGGAAGACCAGCATCGATACATGGTTCGATGCTGGGGCTTCCAGAATTGAAATTGCATCGATACCTGTTTCGAATTAGGCTCCCCAGCCATGGTCAACGGGTCAACATAGTTGACCTGTATCGAACTAGGGTTTGATACCCTGTTCCGATACCCCTCTATAGGGTGTATCGATACCCTTAGTCAATTTTGGTTCAACTTGAAAATGAAAGTTTACTTGATCAATGAGATATTGTTAATGATGATTAAATAAAATAAAATTGATTAGAAGTTAAGATCAATATTAATTAGAATTAAAATTGATAAACGAATGGATTATACGAATCGAATTGGTAAATTGTATATGTACGAAAAAGTTTTAAATTGGCCTCAAAATTAATAGGCTTTACACATAATTGTCTTGAGTTAACTCACAAAATAATCAAAACATTCAGGAATTAGATACAACATTGGTCTAAGTTACAAGTTTGAATGTCCGGTTGACACCTCCGTCTCTTAACCCGGGGCGAGGGTGTCACAGTATCGATATCTAAATCAAATTTAATAATTTTAAGTTTAAAAACACTTAGAAAAAAATTGGGTTTAAAAGTTTTGACTTGGAGAAAATTTTAAGTTTAAATCCTTATCATTTTGTGAGTCTTTTTGAGTAATTAAAAATTTATTCAATTTTATAATTTAGTCCTTAAAAATATTGTTATATCAAAATCAATTTGAGTTTTACAAAATTAAATAAAAAATTCTTCGAATATGGTGACATAATACCTAATTGAACAATTAATTTATTTATTAAATTAAAATTAAAATCAAATTGATAGATTTTATAAATAGCGAGGATCATATATATATATATTGATATCAATTTATTTATAGTCACATTAACCTATCCACTATTTTTAATGGTTTGATGATATAATTGAAACTATTTAAATAATTACATAATATATTTATTAAAATAAAAAATATGGTGTCAAATTAATAACAAATTCATAATTAAATGGTCCTCTATATAGTTTATTTAAAAGTAAAAACACATTGACTCTTCAACAAAGATACACCATAGTTGGGCATGAAAGAAGTTATTGGGTTTGAAGGATGATTTTGCTATGGTGAGAGCGTTTGAAATATAAAGCAAAGATGGTTTGAGAAATTTTACGGCATAAACAACCTCAGGTGGCTTGGCACAAAGTTATTTGGATGTTCCATTTATGTCTCGTTGTTCTTTTATATCATGGTTAATAAGAAATAGGATGATGAGATAAGATATCATAGAGACTTTTGATACTGTTTTATGGTTTTGATGTGAGTCACGAAATTATTTATTTGGAAAGTGTGTTTTTTCAAAGAATTTGTGGACAATAGTTATACTAGTTTACGATATGCATCTACTTTATGTATGTTTGAGAGATCTCTTTATATGGATTCAAGTAAATGACAAAGGTAAGTCCATTTGTAATTGTGAGATTGACTTAGAATAGTTTCAACTATTTTTGTAACAGGAGCGAAATAAAAAGATTACATGAAAAAAGTATGAGACTCTAGTCTGACATTTTTACTATTATAAAAAATGAAAAATTTTAGGGAGCAATATGATTGATTATCATTTTTTGGATAAAAAAAATCTTATTTATCCAAAAAATACCTTGACTCATCCGATTTAAATCTAATTTTCTAAAAATTTATTATTTAATTATGACTCATTATATCATTTATTATCATATATAATAAAATTCTTTTATTTAATAACATGTATGAAAAATATAATAATTTATCTTAAAAAATATAGAAAATCAATTAAATAATAAAATAAAAAACTATTATTAAATAAGTAATAAATTTTCTGTTACCCATAAAGCAAAAGCGCTGCAAATCTAATCTCAATTACTTTATTTTTCTTCCTAAATGCCACATTGGCGTCGCCATTCTTTTCTTCTCCATGGAGCAACTTCTTTGCCCTTGCCCCACCTTGCACTCAAAGCATCTCTTTTTCTCCCCCATAGATAAAACCAAAAAGATATCTAAGAAAATGTTATACCAAATTTGCTTTGCTTCGTTACTGCTACTTACTGCCATTACCCAAAATCCCAAGGAGAAAAACAGTACCTTCGGTAGTGAACAAGACGAAGAAGTTATCGGTTGGGGTTCATGGCCAGCTCCAGCGGGACGGGTCTGTCTCCGACGCTGTCAAAGAGGATGAATCGGTCTCAAACCATGTTGGTGGATAATCCCAATAATGATGACAGTGAACTGGTCCCTTCTAGATTGGCTTCCATTGTCCCTATTCTCCGTGTCGCCAATGCAATTGAAAAGGATAACCCCAGAGTCGCTTATCTCTGTAATTCCTTCTCTTTCCCCATTTCTCCTTTTTATTTACATTTTAAAATTTTTCCTTTTTATGTATTTGTAATTGATGCTCTGTCTGTCACTTTGAACAGTGACTTGTTATGTAATTGACCCTTGTTTAATTTTTTTCGTTGGATTAGGCCGTTTCCATGCCTGGGAGAAGGCTCACGAATTGGATCCAACATCAAGCGGACGCGGTGTTCCACAGTTTAAGACTTATCTGCTGCATAGACTTGAGAGGGTATACTTCTAATTCTTACTATTGCTTTTATAATTTACTCATTTTCTTGGATACTGTTAATACAATTAAATTCTGTAAACCCCTGCCCTTTTCACAATAGCCTTACTGACGGTTTAACTAGGTGAAAAGAAGATATGATCATGATAGAACACATATGTATCTAAATGTTGTAGCAATTAAAGAACAAAATTGATTGACTCCTGTGACTCTAAGTTGAGACCATCTCCCTGGTAATATGTATTGCTTCATGTCAAAGAAAGAAAATGATATGGGGTTGTCTTCCATTTTTAATATATATATATATATATATATAAGAGTGATTTTCATAATCAAAATATAAACAGTCAACCCACTAATTCAATGGAAATAATCCAAAAAGTATATTGGTAAAAAGAGTTGCGCATATTAGATGGGTCAAATTCAGCTGGTAATGTTCCTTTAGTTGTTGTGATGCACATCCTCGCTACTTGTCCGAGGGTGTCACTTAGCCAACGACCTTCCCTCAACCTGAAACTGAAAAGCTTTGGAAAAGAAACATTTTGCCACTGAACTATGATCCATCACACTACGTCTTTAACAAACTGAATAAAACTTGGATCTAAAATTATTCCTGCAAGAGATAAGCAGACAGCTAGGGTTCCCAAGCATAAGGACCCTTCATGTGCCATAATAAAAACTAATGAAACCATGCTTGTCGAAAATCCCAGTGGTGGAACAATTCATGGAGAGGTCGAAACCCTGAGAAATAAGTTGATCCAATGATGAAAAACGACAAACAAGGAGAGTTTATTTTCAAACAAAAAATATTATATCTAGCTGTTATTGGAGAGATTTTTTTAAAAAAATTAGTTCTGACTTTGGAAGGAAGAAAAGAGTTGGAAAGTCAAAATTTTTATTCATTGGAGCTTCGAAGCAGTGAAAGACAGTGACCCCATTGTCAGAACCCCATGCAATTATGGAGAGAGGGACTGTTTAGAGAGAAAAAAAAACTTGAGAGTTTGTTATTTGATTCGCTATTTTCATTTATATTATTTGCATCAGTTTATTGGGTAACTTTTACATGAATGTTTTACGAGTCTATATCAATTTTCAGCTCTGAAATCCTAATGTTACTCCAAATAACTCGAAATATAAATCCAGGGATAATTTTTACATCATAGATTTCAAATGATAAGTTTATTATGACATTATTATTATTACTAGTTATTGGTCTTGCTTTCTGAGTGAAGTTCATGAGTTCATTCACTAGATTTTCTGATATATTCTTTAGATTTTTTTGGTGTCCCCTTTCAATCCACAAATCTCAAGATGGTGCTGTAAGCTCTAACCACCGGGGTGTCCCCTGACCCCTTAGGGACATACCCTTTAGAAATTTCAAAGTTGAGAGCAAGTGGAATTTTCTTTCTTTCAGGAGGAAGAAGAGACAGAACCTATGCTTGCGAGAAGTGATCTAAGAGAAATTCAAAAGTATTATCAGCAGTTTTATGTGAAAAACATTGCAAATGGCCAATATACAAAGAAACTGTGAGATCTTTAGTTTCACATCAAGATTCTGTTTCTTCTAGGCATTTTATGCATTTTATCTAAGCCTTTGCGTTTTTGCTTGCTCTTGAAGGGAGGAGATGGCCAAAATTTGTCAGATTGCTTCAGTATTGTATGATGTGATTAGAGCAATTGTGCCTGTTGGAAGAGTTGATGATGAGGTTTGATCTGTATAACTGAGGTGTTCTAGTACAAAATTATGAAATATACTCAGAAGGTTTACTTTTAAGTTGTTTTGTTATTCTAGACTCAAAGAATTGCTAAAGAGGTTGAGAAGAAGAAAGAGCAATTTGAACCCTATAATATTCTTCCATTCTATGCTGCTGGAGTTACACCAGCTATTATGGAACTTCCTGAGGTTGTATTTGTGCATAAAAATAATATTAATCAACTTGCATATATGAATGTTTTTAGTAAAATTTCACCTTGGTAATGTTCTCCGACAAACACTGCAGATTAAAGCAGCACTTCGTGCTATACAAAATGTTGAAGGTCTCCCTGTGCCTAGAGTTCATACCACATTCAACATTCCGGATGATATCCCTCAAGAGAGGGAAAAACCAATAAATGATATACTTGATTGGCTTTCTTGCCATTTTGGATTTCAGGTAATACCTTAAATTACTAGTATATTGCATTTATTTTACTCAACAATATGTAGTATGTACAACGGTTCTGGCCACTTGTCAAGTTGGCATACCTACAAACCTTTCATGTTTAAAAAGAACCAGACTTCGATTTCTATCTCCGAGGGGTTTTTGCTATTTCCACATCCCTCAAGTTGATTTTTAATTTATTTAGAAAATTTCCAGGATAGGATGGAATTATGGAGCTTTATGAAGATTATTGGAAGTAGTTATAATCATGACGTTGGGGAAATGGAAACTAGGAATTCTAACAATCAATGGTCCAAACATCTTGAACAATTTGCATATGGGTTCTGTAGAATAAAATTTTTCTTAATTTTATTTATAGGGAGAATAGGTATTATATACAAGAATTAATTTATTATTCTAGGTAACCCTAGGTATGATATTCTACTAATGTTGACTTTCCATAAATAAAAGATACACAATATATTACATACTTATCACTCCCTCTCAAGTTGGGTCATAGATATTAATCATTCTCAACTTGTTGCACAGATAATTGATTCGAACTCCATTGAGTGATTTGGTGAAGATGTCGCCTAGGATGTTTTCATGGACAAAAAGGGATGTTCTAATCTAAAATGCCAAAGCTTAACTTCATTAAAAAATAAATCAATCTTGGATGTTCTAATCTTAGGATGTTCCAATCACCATCTTCGAGTCCTGTGTCTGAAAAACACAACCATTAACACCAAAATTAACATTATAGGAAGCATTTTTGACTAGCTCACAGATAACAAATTGCAAATTAATTTTGGAACATATAACACATTGGATAAGACTAGTTTATTATTAATGCAAATTGTTCCACTCTCTTTAACCATCGAGAAAGAACCATCTGCTATCTTGAGGGTGGAATGAGCATTGTAGTTGTGGTATGTGTGAAAGAGATCAGGATTCTTTGTCATGTGGTCAGAAACTCTAGAATCTACTATCCATTGCAAGGAATTGGCAGTAACTAAACAAGAAATTTTACCTTCTATAACTGTTATGCCAGTAAGGGTAGATTTAGATGATAAGTTGCTAAAAATATGTTGGAGTTCCTTAATTTGTTGTCAGTTAAAACTGTTGGTGGAACTTGAGAGGCCAAGTGAGCTTCCTTCTAGAATCTGGTTCTTAGAGGCTTCCAATCTGCTGTTTTTTCATGAAGTTTCCAACCCTCTTACAATGTTCACACCAAGGTCTCCTCCTCTGTTTATTCATAACACTTGTACTGGTAACAAGTGTAGAAACTTCTGCTGGTTGGACTGCTGGCATCATAATATTACGCCTGCTTTCCTCCTTATCTTAGCAAAAGCTTCCCTAACCATTGGGAAACAAGGAAAAACTGAGAGGGAGGAGAAAAAGATAAAGATCGGCTCCTAAACTGATATCATGTAAAAACATAAGAAAAAGTACTATGTGATTCTAGATGTTTTATTGATAAAATAACACCTATTTATAGGTTATAAAAAGAGTCTAATCTAGGAAAAAACTACAAAAAATTAGTAGTTACAAATACTTAAATATCAACAACTAGATATTAGGGAATATAATTCCTTAATTTTCTACAACAGTTATAAGATAAGGATAATCCTAAGATTAATCCTAATTTACCCATAAAAATTCTATAGTATGCAATTGTTATTTTTCTAGTATTAGAGTAGAGTGTATAGGTATTAAATTTGTGAAAGGAGTTTGTCATGTGATTTGTAGCCCCCGAGTTTATTACGCATGAACTTTGGTTGAATATACCCTTTAGAGTTTTGAGTAGAGGATATACCTGAAAATGCTAGAGTACAAGTACCTATTGAAGAAGGCTTTTCATTTAATCTGTAGGATGTTTGGATGTCCTATTGATTACTTATTGTGTTTGAGTGGTTCCCCTCATCCACTAAGACTTATGAAGTAGCCTCCCAATATTGTTGGTTTTAATGTCTTCAGTAACATCTTTGTTGGATTATGTAAAATAAAATTTTTCTTTATTTTATTCGTATGTTAGTTTTAATAGCTCTAATACCATGTTAAAAATGATTGAATTTTATTGCTTAATTCATAAAAAAAATACATCGGTATATATACAAGCAATAGTCTTAACTTAGTGAACTTCTAAATTAGGAAACTAACTCATTCTAGGAAGGTTGATCCCAACCTAAAGCTTTAAAGATGAGGATTACAAACACTAAGAAATTTACACAATCTTCCTAATTTAAGAAGTTGATCTCTGCCGGATTTTTGACAAAACTCTATGTTAATATCTTCAAATCTCAAAATGATTCTTCCAAGAACTGGTAAATACAATGAAGTTCTTAGGCTATGTTGCCTTGCATTTCAGAATCCGCCTCAAGGTGGAGATGTTAGAATATGGGACACAAATTCTGTCTTATTCCAGTTCGAAAAGTTTGCCTTGCGACTGTTAAGTATGGGAATATAGTATGTATCTTGTATTTATGAAAAGTGAACTTTATTAGAATATTAGGTCTAGGGTTTTACCCGTTTATTAATTAGTTACATAAAATATTAGGTTAAATCTTATATATAATAACTAGCCACTCTATGAATAAAATGAAGAAAAATTCTATTTTACATGGTATCAGTTCTCTAAGTTTCTCTAAAATATTATTTTTGGTTGATCTATCCCAGCCGCCGGTCCTTGCATCCGGACTGTTTTTGGGTTGGGTATTTGATTTTTTTGGTACCGTTAGGGTTTTTGCTTCATCAATCTCAGCCGTCGGTCCTTGTTTCCAGGATTGTTTTTGGGTTAGGTATTTGATTTTCTTTTGGTTCCATTAGGGTTTTTGGTTCATCAATCCCAACCGCCGATCCTTGCATCCAGACTGTTTTTGGGCTGGGTATTTAATTTTTTGGTACCGTTTGTAGGGGTGAGTAAAACTCGACTCGAATAAAAAAATCGATTTTTTTTTCAATTTCGAGTTATTCGAGTCGAATCGAATAACTCAAAAAAATTTCGATTTCGAGTCGAGTTCAAATTTTCAAAGTTCGAGTTACTCGAAAAATCGAAAATTTCCAGTGTCTAATTACACATTTAGTCCTTATAGTTTTATTTTCAGTTTTATTTCAGTTCTATATTCTCTTTTTTATTATTTTTACCTTTTAATTTTTATTTCTTTACAATATGATCATTTTCCATATTTATTTTTTATTTTATTTAATATAATTTTTATTTATATTATTTAAATTATTTTATATTTTTTAATTTATTTATTTATTTATATTATTTTATTTTATTTATTATTATTTTTATCTTGCTTTGGCCTTTTATAGATAAGAATTTTTTTTTAACGAGATTTGTAATTTAATGAAACGATATATTCATACTTAAGGTATATGAGAATAATAATAATAATTTAAAATTTTATTTATACATGTAAAATATAATATGAAAAAATATGTATGTAGATATAAAGATAAAGTCATTTAAATTAGAATCAAAATGTACAATAATATTATAAATAGTTCAATTAAAATTTATACATAAACTCGAAAAATCGAATCGACTCAAACTCGCAAAAACCGACTCGAATCGAGAAAATTTCAAAAAGAGTTCAAATTTTAAAATATGTTGACTCAACTCGAATAACTCAAAATTTTTCGACTAAACTTGAATCGACTCGTCCGAATGCTCCCCCAACTGTTTGGGTTTTATTTTTTGTTTTTTTTTCTTCTCTTTTCAGACTTTGTCCCTCTAATAGTTTGACTGACAGGAAGATGCAAATTATGTCTAATATTGCTTCTAGTGTAAACACTTTTTTATCGACTGTTACGATATCTGCAGATGAGTATGCCAAGCTTCGTCGTCTTCAAGAGGAAGTATATATGGAGCAACCACCTGGGTTGGTTGCTCAGGGGGATTTTGGGAAAGTACGTGAGATTATATGGGTATATCAACTCCTTGATGAGGTTGGAATAAAAGTCCTAATACCGGCAAAACTTTGGTGTGACAATCAGGCTGCAATACACATTGTTTCAAATCCGGTGTTTCATGAAAGGACAAAACACATTGAGATTGATTATCACTTTGTTCACGAAAAAATACAACAAAGCTTGATATCTACAGGTTATGTGAAAACCGGAGAATAACTAGGCGACATCTTCATTAAATCTCTCAATGGAGTTCGAATCAATTATCTACGTAACAAGTTGGGCATGATTAATATCTATGACTCAATTTGAGGGGGAGTGTTAAGTATGAGAATATAGTATGTATCTTGTATTTATGAAAATTGAACTTTATTAGAATATTAGGTCTAGAGTTTTACCTTTCTATTAATTAGTTACCTAGAATATTAGGTTAAATCTTGTATATAATAACTAGCCACTCTATGAATAAAAAAAAAGAAATATTTCTCACACAAGAATACTTTGTAAACAAGTTACTTACCTTAAATATGTAATACAGTTTGAGGTTAAGTAAATCATCTCAAGATCTTTAGATGGACAAATTCCTCTTGTAACCGTTTTTGCCATTATAGTGATTTCCCTCCCCTTCCCGTGACTTTTTCTGAAAGGGTTTTTCACCTAAATCTAGGTGTCTATTTTCTTTGGGCAATCATATTATTTTTCATTATCGTCATGTATAGTATATCACTAGTATTTCTACAACTATAATATTTCTAAAGCTTGCTCTGGACTCTGGTCAATCACAAAATCTCAAACAAACTTCTAATGATCATAGTTAGCAATATTCAATAATGCTATAGTTCAATGTGTTTTATGCGTCCACTCTAGGTATTTGGTTGGCTCCATAAGTTGAAAGAAATATTAGAGGAGAATCTTTATTTCAAGTTGTTTATATATTTTATGTATTTCTTTATGAAAAAAATTATTTCTCTAACTGAAATCATTTATAAATATTTATTGAATTTGAAGAAAGGAAATGTAGCAAATCAAAGAGAGCACTTGATATTGTTGCTAGCCAACATTGATGTTAGGAAAAAAGAGATTTCTGAAGATTACATAGTGGTAAATCTTTAATCCCTTGAGCTGCTTTATAATACTTGTTTGATTTTTCAACTTTCGTAGCTTATTTAAGTTTCACCAGTATCATATTTGTTCAAGCTTGACTTGAAGTTTACTACAGTTAAGTGCTGAAACTATACAGACGTTGACGTATAAAATTTTCAAAAATTATCTTTCATGGTGCAACTATTTGCGTTGCAGAACAAATTTGAGGTTAGTCTACTAGTTATTGAAAACAAAATTATGTAATTGTAAAAAACCAAAGTCATACCCTCTTTGTATTTTATGGCAAAAGTTGAACACCCAGATTTTACATAGGGTGCTTGGATTATTTTTTACTTTGCAGGTATCCAATAGGTTATAATAGACAACAGTTGGAGCTTATCTATATTTCACTTTATCTTCTTATCTGGGGTGAAGCTTCAAATATCCGATTCATGCCTGAATGCCTTTGCTACATATTCCATAATGTACGTTGTTTTCTTTACATTTTGAGGAAGCATTTTCCATTATTGGAATTTACTATTTGTTGATTGTGCTAGTTTTTCATTTATTCCTTCAACTTCTTTTTTCTCTTATATTCAATGACCTCAAAATTGATGTCATGTTCCTCTTTTTGATTTTTTCAACTTATCATCATTCAAAATCATTGCATTCTTGTTGTTTCTCATCTTGAAGTTTTTGTGTCCATGGTTGGTATTATTTTATGTTATTTATCTGTCATGTTCCTTACTGGGTATTCGATTAATGAGATAGGTTGTAGTTAACAAAGCCTCACCTCACAAATACATAGGAGTATTACTGGTGAACATCAAAGACCTAGTAATCGCTAATAAATGCTATTTTTTCTTTTTGCAACCACATTTTGTTGTGGTGTATCCATACAAGTACTTAGGTGAACAATCTCTTTCTTGTTAAAAAATTCTCCCAATGACTTGATAAAGTATTCACTCCCATTATCAAATTTGAATATCTGGATTTTACATCTTAATTGAGTTTTAGTCATATTGTAAAATTTCCCAAAGACGGAGACTATTTTAGATTTATTTTAGGGTTAATTACTGTGGAGGTCACGTTTGTTTGCTCTCAGTACAAATTTAGTCACCGATTTTGAAAATCAACCAATATAGTCACGTACGTTTTCGAGCTGTAAACTTATGGTCACTCTGACGTTAAAAGGCGTTAAATGTTAACGAAAAAATGATTTGGCATAATAAAAAAAAGAAAAATTACTTAAATAATCCTTTAACTATTATTTTACTTTTGTTTCAACTTTAATTTAACCCTAAAAAATTAAAATTTTACATTTTAACCATCTTTCTAAAATCATATTCATTTCTCTAAAAATAAGGTTTGCCTTAAAATTTTATTAAAAAAGAACAGTAGGGGAAAAAGTTCATGCTACTCAGCCTTCAATTTTATCCTAAATTTCTTTTACTCTCAACATGAGATACAATTACTAATGAGATCAATAGATTCAAATGTGGGTTTAGGAATTCAAGAAAAACTTAACTAATCCATGAATAAGCTATTTCAATCAAACCAGCAATCCTTTTTGTATCTCTTGAAAAGCTTAGCAGCCCCACAAAAGCAACATAAATTTCAAAAAAACGTAATATTAACCAAATTTTTAGTTAAATTTTAAAGATAAAAGGTTCTGGAATTAGGGAAGTGAATTAGAAACCCAAACACTTTTTTAGAATCTAGACAACGTTTCGGCAGACGCTATCGGTGCCATTTGCCACCGTTAAAGACCTAAATAGCATTTTGAACAAATTTCACACTAGTAGAAGCAGATCCCGATTCCCGACTAGCAGTGCAACAAACTTTAAAAAATTTTCCTTCTCAACAAAGTAAAAGAGAGAAGCAGTAGGACGAAAAACAGAAAATAAAATATAGCAGAGTGATGCAGAGTCAAGAAGTAGAAATCAATATTCAAGCTAAGTTTAGAGATTCAAAAATTACCTTATTTTTACCGGAAACATGAAGGCAAACGACGGCTTTGATTAGAAGAGGAAGATACACTTAGAAATATGGTAACAAAAATGGATGTGCTTTTTAGAAAGATGATAAATATGTAAAATTTTAATTTTTTTAGAGTTAAATTAAAACTGAAACAAAAGTAAAATAATAGTTTAGGGACTATTTAAGTAATTTATCCTTTTTTTATTGTGCCAAATCATCTTCCCGTTAACCTTTAATGACTTTTAACGTTGGAATGATCATAAGTTTACAGCTCGAAAACGTACGTGACTATATTAGTTGATTTTCAAAATCGGTGACTAAATTTGTACTGAGAGTAAACAAACATGACTTCCGCAGTAATTAACCCTTTATTTTATCCTTTAACAAATATACTCAAGTTATTCTACTATGATTATCAATAAAAGTGATATATCACCTACTACTAGTTATATTTTTCACTCAAGAAAGACCCCAAACATCACTATGAAATAATGAAAAAGATTGGAAAGGTTTATAGAAAGATGATAAATAAGATGTTTTAATCTTTTTAGTAAGAGAACATATATGACATTTAAAAGAACTTGTTTTTATTTTTTTAGCATTGCTAAGCATTTTTTTCAAATTCATTGCCTGCAAAAAACAACCAGATTCAGTTAACTGTAATAGAGACTTCAAATTTTTGTAGTTTACTAATAGAGAGGAGATTGCAGACAAGATTAGGCACAAACAAAACATTTTTAAGCAACAAGTTATCGTTAATGAGAAACGAGCCACCTCCTTTGATAAGAGATAAAGAGCCATCGATTGTTTTAATAGAGCGCGTAGAAGATGAATCTGAAAAATTAAGTAATAATTTTCTATTGTCAGTCATGTGATCAGATGTTCTAGAGTCAATGATCTATGTTGATGCACCTTTAGTAGAAAAGAATGCAGTAGGAGAACAAGTATTTTATATGCCTTTATCCTCCACGGAAGATAAATTTGCTTCAGAGGTTACTGTCAAACCTAAAATTACTAGAAAAAACTCTGATCTAATTCTCTACTTTGCTTTGAGTAACATTTCAAAATTTGTCGAAAGGGATTCTATTTAGAATTCAAACTAGGATCGATGTTAGACTGATACTATGTATAAAATCAACTTTCTAGCTTTAGAAAAAATAAAGTAATGCATAAAAAAACAAAATTTAAGTTTCTGCAAAAAAGAAGAAAAAACATAATTTTTTTATTGAATGAGTTGATAAACTACATATTCAACGAATTTATAGACTTAAGTATAAGACTTTAATTACAATTAGAAGTTCTAAGTACAAAAGACATTTAATTCTATCTTTTAAGAAATAGAATTTAATTTAAACTACTATTTATATAAGAACTCTAACTCTATCTTTTAAGAAATAGATTTTAATTTAAACATAAGAAATCTAACTCTATCATATAATATTACAAAAAACATAAATAAAATTGTAGAGGATATTAATCATCTAAAAATATTAATTTTATATAAATTTAATTAGATTTTTAATATCTATATTAATATACATAATCCCAATTCAATTTAGTTAAGATTATATATATATCTATTTTTTTAAATCTAAGAGTTTTAAATATTTTTATTCGGATTTATATACGGATAATACTCAGATCGGATATGGATTTAGATCGAATTCAGATCGGATCATGGCAACATCCATATCCAATTAACCTTCGATTAGGACTTAAACCTTTTTTCGGATTCAAATTAATACTTTTTTTATCGGATTCGTGTTATATTGTTATCCCTAATTGAGGTAGTATTTGTAGATTATTTCCTAAGTGTTTGACTATTGATATCTATGAAATTATTTCCTAACATCAAAGTCAATGTAGGCCGTAAAATAGGAATAAGATTTCTTTTGTTAATGCATAAATCAATACTGATTTTTTATAATTAAACTTTCCTAGATTGGAATTTTTTATAAGCTATAAATAACTATATCAATAAGTGGTATAAGAAAAATAGAGAAATATATTTTCTTCTTTATCAACACCTATGGTATCTACATTATTAACTTAGTAAACTTCTAGAAAACTATAATGGTTAATCAACTATTTTGGTTGCTAAATAATTGATACTAAACACTTAAAAAGAAAATGTCTTTGAATACTGACGCACACATTCTAGTGAAAAATTTGAGCTTACAATCATGCTACTCAGCTGAGTAGATTTATTATGGAAGACAAAAATTGATTCATATAGTGCATCATAATGTAGACCATGGAGTTTCTCTGATCAAAAGAATGGCATTTCCAGAAACCCCACTTGTCATTCAAGTTAGGTCTGTACTCTTTTTTGCTAAATGGTTCTAGGCTAAATGTATTTTGATTTGTTGTTTGTTGCTTTTTCGTTTGGGCCTATTTGAGGGGAAGCGTTTTGATGATTTCACGTCCTTGTTGTTTAAGCTTAGGGTTGTGGTTATATTTAGGTGAGGACTTGGACATCACCACCTATTGCCCCTTACTGTGAGGTTGGATATGATTAAAGACCTAAGCAATTATTTAATATTTTTTTAAATTGTATAACTAATAAGCAAAAGATCTTCCCATCCCTTTGTTTTCCTATTATTTCTAATTGTTTAAACAATCCTGGATCTAGTTTAGTTAGTGAGGCAACAATTAAATCAGACAATCGAAATAAAACATGAGAATATTAACAAAAAAACACTGTATCATACTGATAAGATTGATGAATTGTTCTCATACTTGATATGTCGTTAACTTCTGCATATTTTAATCTATCTTCTTATTGCATTCTATCAGATGGCAAATGAGGTTCATGGAATTATATTCGGCAATGTAGTTTCTTTGAGTGGAGATACATACCCGACTGCTGCAGAAGATAATGAATCATTTTTAAGGAATGTTATAACCCCTATTTATAATGTTCTCATACAAGTAATTATCTGCTTGCACCTCCATACTTTTAATGTTCATGTAATATTTATTTACGACTTTCTAGCTAAAATTGATTTATATAACTACAAGGAAGTCAAGAGAAACAAAGGAGGCAAGGCAAGCCACTCTGAATGGAGAAACTATGATGACCTAAATGAGTACTTTTGGTGAGTTTCTTAGATGGTAAAGGATGTTTTCTAAATGAAGTTGGACTAAAGATAAAACCTTATTTTTCTAGGTCTCAGGATTGTTTTAAGTTGGGTTGGCCTATGGACTGGAGAGCAGATTTTTTTTTGCACTCAGATAAGCAGTTGTCTGCAAATGAGGTATGTTTTTATTGCCCTTTTTTTGGAAATCTTCGTTAAATGATTTTTCATGTAATATTTTTTGTTTACTTTCCCCTTGATAAAACAAAGGCTAGTGGGTTAAATAATTATCTTATAATTGAAATGGACATATGTAGTTCACTCAGATTAGAAATAATGAACAAGAAAAGACTTGAAGGAAGACAAACAAATGAAAATGGTATATGGTAAAGAAAAAGAGGAGAAAAAGAGTAACATTGAATACTCAACATTTAGGGCCTTTTACTTATGAAATTTCCTTTTTATTTTAGCTTCAACAAGTGTGCTAATGATTTTTTACAACTATAGTGGCGAGCTATTTAAGATTTTTTTTCAAATTAAATTCTTGAGATTCAATGAAAATAGTTTCTTAAAATAAATTGTTCTTGAGATTCAAGGCTAAACTATAACCTTTTACTATCTTTTACAATGGATTGCTAAGATAGAAACATATAGTTTTTTTAAGGCTAAACTCTAACCTTTATGATAGAACCCAATAATTTTTAAGGTTAAATTGTAACTTTTCATCTATCTTTTTTGATTGGTTATTATAGAACCATTAAATAGAGAATAAAAAATTAAACGAGAAGAAAATTCACTAGAGATGTAAGATTCCAACGAGGAAGAAGCCAAGGAACGAGTATGGTCTAATGACAATAGCGAAAAATAAAAACAATAATCTATAAATTAGATCGTCGATTTGTTTTTATTAGAGATAGCAACAATGGTGACAACGTAAAGATCGTTGTTGGCTCTGATACCATGTGAGAAAGGGGCCATGGTGACTAGAGATACAATGAATGATGGTGATTTGTGTGTGATCGGTGGTTAGGGATTTGATGTTTGAAAAGAATGAAGCGGATGTTTTTCAGAGAACAATTATAGTATTCTAGGTAATTCTTTCTTTTTAATTTTATTCATAGGAAGAGTATACAAAGACTAACTTAGTACAAAGATTACTAAAGTTGACTTTTCATAAGTGAAGGAATGTGAATTAGAAAACTTCTAAAAAAACTTGATTTGAATGAATAATTTGAGTTTGAAATTTACAATAACAGTCAATCAACCATGAGCATTGCCAAGAACCCAGTGCAACATGATAGAACCAAACACAATTAAATAAATAGACATTTTATCTATTAGAAGGTCAATAATAGGATTGTGAAGCTTCACTATATTCCTACCAGAAATCAACTTGCTGATATTTTTATTAAGACACTTCCAATAGTTAATTTTGATGAATTCACATCCAAACTGGGTATATACAACATATACACTAGTTAGTGTAAGTTAGTACGGCTAATTGTTAGGTAATATAACTAGAGAAGAATTAGTATTCTTATCCTAACAAATAGTTTAATTTTAAGTTAACTTTATCTTTATAAAGGATAAAAGTTTTATCTTAATAGGTTAACAACTAGATGTAAAACACCTTTGTAAAAGTCAATAAATATACCCCTTTTCTGTACATTAAAACAACAACAACAAAGTATTTTTCAACTTTATTTTTCACAGTTCTACATTTTTCTCTAAGAAACAAAATAAAAGCTTACTTTGTATACATTTGATAATTAAGAATAATAAGAAAATATAGGAAAACATTGTTCTCTCTGAAAAATATCTTATTATTCTTCAAACAACAAATCACTAGCCATTGATCACACATAAATCGCCATCATTCATTGCATCTTCGGCCACCATAGCCCCTTTCGCACATTATGCAACCTTCCCCCAAAGGTGTTTGATATCGGGTTAAAGGAGGCGAAGGAATGCCTGTGTTCAATTCTCATACTTATTTAGTGGAGGCGAACACAAACTAAATTCCATTTTCGTTCTAACAAATGTCCTGTTTTCTCTTTAGTCTTTACCTACCATCTCTTTGATATCGAGAATGCTTTGGATCATGTCCATTTAGTCTCCTATTATGCCTTGCCTTTAGGAAATGAATCAGTATATTTACAAGAATTTTATAAACAGAATATGTAATTCTTCGCATTGAGTTGTTTTTCTCTTTCCCTTCCACTCTCCACTCTTCACTCTCCATCTCATCTGTCTTGTATAAGGTACATCTGCCAATCTTTTTTGATATAGGAAAATGTAACTTTTATGTGCTTCTTACTGGAGACTCTTGCTGCTACTCTCGTGTAGAAGTATAGTGGATTAGGTTTGACAACTCCTTGCATCACTTTCTAAGGGTTAGAATTTTTTTGTTTATATATTAATTTTTCATGTAGAGGAAAAACATTATTGTATTAGACTTTTGGATATGTATGACTAATCCGCCTATAAAGCTTGAAGTTGGCCTAGATTTTACAAAAGGGATTTAGGGTTAACATTGATGAGTTTTGAAGACAAATAGTGGCTGATTAATTACTGATATTCTGAGACAGAAATAAAAAAGAGAAGGCAGTGGGTTCGTGTTGGATTTATTTAAATCTTCGACTTTGAAGATGCTGGATAATGCCCCAAAATTTGAGTGAGAGAGAGAGCATTCAGGTTACGATACTATCAATTAAAAGATTACCAAAGCATGAACTGTAAATGTAAACAACTAGAAAACTAAAGTTGGTCAGGTAAACAAAACACTATGGATAATTTACTTCAAAACTAAAACCAGTACTTTTGATAAAGGTCAGAAAGACCTCCATTTCATGACCGTGTCACCCTTACATTTTTTGGTTAAATCTCATCACAATCTTTTATTGTCTAGTTCAGGTTTTCAGATTCAACACTTGCTAGATACTATTGAATTTGGTTCTTTTATCTTTATAAAGATCTAAGTTGATGTTCTTTCTTTGCTTCAGAGAAATAATCAAGTCACTGATAGAAAGAGAAAGCACAAAGCAAATTTTGTTGAGGCTCGGACATTTTGGCACCTTTACAGAAGTTTTGATCGACTGTGGGTATTCTTTATAATGGCTTTTCAGGTGACTAATGTCTGAACATGCAGTTTTTGTTTCTGACCATTTGTAAGAAGATAGGAATTTTCCAGAGAAAAAAAAAGAATTATCTGGTATTTCATAAAAAAATCACAAAAAAGTACAAGTTGCTATACTTTACACAAGACTTGGTTACAAAGAGTCTCAACACATTTAACTACTCTACCCTCTATTTTTATCTACATAGAAGATAAGAGTTAGTCTTAAATTAAAACAGTAGTATATACAAGATAAATTTATCTTATAACTTACAGTGTGAAAGAATTATTCCACATGATCTTGTGATTTTTAGGCTATGCTAATTGTTGCATGGAACTCTGGATCTCTTCTTGGCTTTTTTGACGAAGATATATTCAGAAAGGTGTTGAC
The DNA here is from genome assembly GCA_035048815.1 of Abelmoschus esculentus. Taxonomy (NCBI): domain Eukaryota; kingdom Viridiplantae; phylum Streptophyta; class Magnoliopsida; order Malvales; family Malvaceae; genus Abelmoschus; species Abelmoschus esculentus. The sequence continues at coordinate 3,367,814 of JAUCBN010000066.1, forward strand.
TATTTTTATGACTGCTGCTTTTCTCAATTTTCTACAAGGTAATAGGTTGTTCTTGGTTAGTTGAATATCTTTATTTATTGAATATTTGGTTACAATTACATACAAGCAATACAGTTTTCATCATTCACAAATGAACGTACCAAGTGGTTGCTTTGATTCTGAATTTTTTTTAATTAATAAGTCATTTCTACCGTAGTTTAAAGTTACAGGTATTTCATATTTTAGTGGCAGATTAAAGATGTTGTGATTCAATGTCACTTTTCATGCAGCTACTTTGGACATCTTTCTTAGTTTCAGTGCCTGGAGAAGCTTGAACTTTTCCCAAATACTCCGGTACCTTTTGAAATTTGCTGTTGCAGCTTTCTGGGTAGTGGTTTTGCCAATTGGTTATTCTAGTTCTATAAAAAATCCAACGGGTCTTGTAAGATTCTTCAACAAATGGATTCATGATTGGAAGAATGAGTCATTGTATAATTATTGTCTTGTTATATATTTGATACCCAATACACTGAATGCCATCGTATTTCTACTTCCACCTTTACGGAAGACCATGGAGCGGTCCAACATGCGAATAATCACTCTTATTATGTGGTGGGCTCAGGCAAGCATAACTTATATCCTTAGTTGTTGACTGCATATATTTTTTTCTATGTTGACATTTGTATTCCCCATTTCCTTTACTTATTTACATTGATTTTGAAAGATTTGTCTCCTTATTTAATTTGTACCACAATGCAGCCAAAATCGTATGTTGGTAGAGGCATGCACGAGGACTTCTTTTCACTCATGAAGTAAGTGAATGAGTTTCCTTTCCCCTCTTATTTTTCTCTGCGAAAGTATTTTTCTAACCTCTGATTGGGGAGGGGAGGTTTTGATATAATTTCTTTCCATTTGCTAGTCATTGTAATAATGTCTGCATTTGTCATCAAATTTGAAGATTTATTTTTTCTTTGGCATGCGCATGCCTTTATCCAATGAATGGATTGCATATTTCATATTTGCAGGTATACAATGTTTTGGATTCTTCTATTAACCAGCAAGCTAGCATTCAGCTACTATGTGGAGGTGATTTCTCCTGTTTTACTTATTGCAAAATTTGCCTTAAATTAGACACATATTTATGTATGTATATGGGCTCCTAGGCTAGGTACTGTAGTGTTTCAGTGACAACCCTTTTTGGGTTCAGCAATTCATTTATATTTCTTGTCAGTTATATCATCATCAATAGTAGCTGTCCAATTTCATTAAAGATCACAAGCTTGTCATAACATCCCTTTATGATTCAGTTCCTGTTGCATTTTAGCTAAATACTTCAAATTTTCTTAATTGTTTTTCCTTCATTTGTAAATTTGAGAAACATATAGGCAACAGGAAAAAAAGCTAAAATTTTCTTAATTTTGCAGAAAAATTCAAATCCTAAAGAGTCTCAATGGGAGTGAATTCTTCCCAAATACTTAGTGTCAGATTCCAGTTTTCTAGCTATGTCAAAGTCCAGATTTGTAGCTAAGAAATTATATAAATATGTTGTGATTGTAATCCCTAACTTTAAGCTTGTATTTTAGGTCAAATATCCCTAGAATTATTCTTTTTCCTAGTTTAGAGTTTCCTAACTTAGGTCAAATAAACACCTCTTAGAGGATAGATCACTGCTATTTTCTTTCAATGTTCCTAAAATATTTTTGGGCTACCTACCTTATAAATAGATTATGTACTCGTGTTTTGGGGTTTAAAACACCTAAGCAAGTCTTTCTTCAAACCCATGTCTTGTACACTGCTAGTTAATATATTTGGTTCTTGTGCCTTCGTTCATATCCACAAGCAAATTAGATTCTAGGGTCATCAAATGTGTTTTCCTAGGATATTCTTCTCTTAAGAAGGGCTTTAAATGTTATTCCCTGCCACTCAAAAGTTCTATATATCTATGGATGTTACATGTCATGACTCATGAATTAAACCTTTTTTTCTCAGATTTTGAAATCTAGGGGAGAGTTGGGATGAATTTCAGGCTAGACCTCAACAAATTCATCCACTTCTTGATGTCCCTAATGTTATACCAGATTCTATTTTTACTCACATATCAGCTTCAGCTCCTCCTTTACTTCAAATTGTACCTATGTCTCCTATACCTTGAATCATACTTAAAAAGCCACAGAATATTTGTCCTTCAAATATGTAGGGTTCACCTGACAACCTAGCGTTGTCAAACACTTTCCCTGAATCTTATGCTTGAATTTTGCAACCACGTATAACAAATTTAATATTGCATCTCAAATCAAAAGCAATTTTGCTAACAGAAAGTAGATTACAAGTGAGTTGAGGCACATAAAGCACATTAGAAAGAGTGATATTTGGAGTGAGTCAAATAGAACCACTCCCTTTAACAAATGAGAGAGAATCACCTGTTGTCATTATAGATGTAGTAGTAACGCGTTGAAAGCTTTGAAATAAAGCAATATTCCCTGACATAAGATCTTTTGCCCCAGAGTCAACAATCCATGCTGTAATTCTGCTTTGGAACCATCCCCAAACTGATCTCAAATGTTTTTTTTTTTGGCTCCATTTAACAAGAATTTTGTGTTATGGATTGTCTAACCTAAACTGATATCATGTAGATAATGGAGATTTGATAGTCGAGAATAAATGTTTTCTCTGTTCAGTTGATGATTTATAGAAAAGAAGCGAGTCCCTTTTTTTATAAGACTAAATTATAACAATCCTAAATAAGTTAAGACTCTATCTATAATTTAAATGATAAGAAGTTTAAATTTAAATAAGATTTGACTTATCACTAGGTTAGATAAGACTTAGCTACTTAGTTATTTACCAGGACTGAAATACAGATAAATCTATTTACAACCTACATTATTCACAAATATCATATTGAACTTCTGTGAACACGTTTATAGAAGTTGTTTTTTACTTCATTTCTTTCCCTAAATCATATGTGAAACTTTTGAGGGTGTTTTTTTTTTATCTGATTTGTTGATAGATACTACCACTAGTTGAACCAACGAAGATAATCATGGATTTGCATGTGGATAATTATCAATGGCATGAATTATTTTCGGAGGGTATGTATGACCTTTGCAAGGGGATAATTATCCACAACGCTTCAAACCACCCGGACCATTTATTATTCTTTACTTTGTCTTTTTTTTTTAATATTTTTTTGTGGCTATGGCTTGTACTAAGTCATGTTTAATTTTCTGTAGTAAAAACTCACAACATTGGAGTTGTTATTGCAATTTGGTCTCCAATTGTCCTAGTAAGTTAGTGTTTAGAATTTTTTGGGAGTTGAAAAAAAATATTGTTGTGGGATACTTAAAATTCTTAAATAGTTTGTGTAAATTAAGTAATCAATTTTGTTTTATTTCTCTATAGGTATATTTTATGGATGCTCAAATATGGTATGCTATATTTTCTACTCTTTTTGGTGGGATTCGTGGTGTTTTCAGCCATTTGGGTGAGGTTAGTGGCCAACTTATTTTTATACCTTTAAGGCACATGCCACAAGGAAAAATATTTGTTTCCTTATGAAATCTATGCATGATTTTTGTGAAAAGAAATTAATTATTTTGTATTTTTGGTGGTTAAACAATAGTTTTCATCTTTGGTTATAATCTGAGTGAAATAAACCGAAGGAAAGAAGAATAAATAAAAAGAAATTTAATATAAACTTGTTTGGTTAAACAATAGTTGTCATCTTTTTTAAGTCAGATGGCAATTTCATATAGACTTCTTCATCTATCTTGCCATTGAGAAATGCGTTTTTTACATCAAGTTGGTGTAATTGCCAATCGCAATTTACAGCCAAACTTAGAAGTACTCGAACAGTGTTGAGCTTTGTCACATATGAAATTTTTTTTGTGTAATCTATCCCATATGTTTGCATAAAACCTATGACCACTGGTCTAGCTTTGTATCGCTGGATGCTGCCATTGGAATTATACTTTACGGTAAAAATCCACCTTGAGGAAGGTCTATATAACGATCCAAGTACCATTTTTCTCTAGTGCACAAACTTTCTCTTCAACAACCCTTCTCAATTTTGGCTCATTTAATGCCAGCTATGTTTGTAGGAACCTATTCTTTATCTAAGATTGTTGTAAATGCTTGAAAGGAAGACCTCAATGAATTATAATTAGCAAATTTTTTAATAGGATGTTTGATGCACTGTCTAACCCCTTTTCTAATAGCAATAAAGAAATCATCTAGAGCAGTGGACTTACTGATTTCTTCTTACGCTTCGGCAGCTGAACCCAAATCCAATTCTTTGCAAGAATCAGATTGCAAAACTACCTCAGGGATATGTTTATTTTTTCTTGTGTAGACATGGAGTTGTTTAGGTATTGTTGTTTTTGGAAGACTTTAATTGATAGTAGGTGTATTTTCAGGAAAAATGTTTGAAGTAAGTGTGGGTAAATTAATGATAGGTATTACAGGAAAATCAATGGGAGTAGTTGCGAGTGACAAATTTGAATATAATGACGACAATGACCTCAATTCTAAAGTTTGAGAATGAAGAATAGGAGGAGATATCTGATGAGGCTTAAAATCACTCCATGTCTCCCCCTGAATTTCAGCCTGAGTGAAATAAGGATCCTGCTCATAAAAGGTTATACCCATAGTAGTAAAAAACGTTTAGAAGGAGGGTGATAGCATTTATAACCCTTCTTAAGTGAAGAATACCCAATCGATACACATTTTAAAGACCTGGGATCTAACTTGGACTTATTAACAACAATATTTTGGATAAAAATAATGCATCCAAAGTTTAGGTGGCAAAATGGATGAGATAGGCTTAAAATGAGTAAAGTGTTGCAAAAATATAGATCAAGATGTTTGAAATTGTAAAACCTTACTAGACATTCGGTTGATTACATATGTGGCAGTTAATAAGGTTCATGTTGATTATATTTATTAGGATTAGATCTCCTATTTTATAAGATCTTATCATCTAGAGATAAATATCTATTTCTTAGGAGCTTTATTAGTTAGTTTGTTTATCTTTAAATTATTTTAGAGACCTATCTCAGATAGGTTGTTTATCCTACTGTAAACTCTTCTCTTAGAGTCTATTTATTAGACTTTAAGTCTTTGAATAAAAGTTAAGTCGACAGAGTATTCTAATTCTCTGTTCAACATGGTATCAGTTAGGTCGATCCTTAATCTGTCTTTCTTCCTTTGAGTATCGATCTGTTGTTCTTCTTTTGTCTCTCATCCCATCATGACTAACCCAGATCATTCGACTTCTGAGGTTAGTAGTCAAAATAATCCTCCACAATCAGAATCTCAAATCTCTGATTCGTCTCTCACGCTTATTACCACTTACAAATTGAATGGCCACAATTGCCTTCCATGGTCACAATCTGTTCGCTTGTATATCACTGGCAGAAGAAAGGAAGCATATCTTGATGAATCCTCACCTATTTCAGCCCCTACAGACCTTAAGTACAACACTTGGTTGAGTGAGAACACCATGATAATGTCATGGCTCATTAACTCAATGCTTTTAGAAGTAGGAGAGGATCTTATGCTGTATAGGACTGCTGCAGAAATCTGGGCTGCAGCCAGAGACACATACTCCAGTGCTGATAACACTTCAGAGTTGTTTGGGGTGGAAAATCTTATCAAAAATCTTCGCCAAGGAGAGCTCTCTGTTATTAAATACTATGGATTATTGAACAAGTATTGGCAGCAGATAGAGTTGTACGAGAATCTTGAGTGGAGGTGTCAAGAAGATCAAATGCTTTTTAACAAACAAAAGAATCAGAGACATGTTTTTCAGTTTCTGTCTGGACTAAATGATGAGTTTGATGGGGCAAGAGGGAGAATTCTGGCTTCAAAACCTCTTTCTTTGGTTCGAGAGGTTTTCTCTGAGGTAAGAAGAGAGGAGAGTAGGCGAGAAGTGATGCCACTAGCAAGCCTGCAATCTGATGCTTCTGCTTTGGTAACTAGTTCCAATTCTAGAGTCCAACAAAAGAGGAATCGTCCTTGGTGTGAACACTGTAAAAAGGTAAGGCATATGGTGGATAAGTGCTGGAAATTGCATGGAAAACCCAATGATTTGAAGTCACCCAGACCTCCAGTTCACAGAGAGGCTCATATAGTTACTCAAAGGGCCTCGGATAGCAACTTTAGTCCAAAGCAAATTGAGGAACTACAAAGACTTCTCAGCTCTATGTCAGCAAAATCATCCACAGAGGCTTTCGTTGCTAATGCAGGTACTGGTTCTTCTAATACATCAGTCCCTTGGATAGTGGACTTAGGGGCGACAAATCACATGACAGGCAATAAATCTTTACTGGAAAATTATGGTGAGAATAGGTTGCCAGCATCTATTCGTATTACTGATGGTTCTCTAAATTGTGTGAAAGGGACTGGTTCAGTTACATTGACTAATGGTCTAGTGCTCCATAATGTGCTCTATGTTCCAAAACTTACAATCTTTTATCCATAAGTAAGTTAATTCGTGGTTCCAAGTGTAATGTGGTGTTTGATTCTGGTGGTTGTGTTTTTCAGGAACAGGAATTGAAGAAGGTGATTGGCAATGCTAGGCTTGACAAAGGACTTTACATTCTTCAAAACCTTGCATCCCAAACTATGGCCTTGTCCACTCAACTTAGGAATCCAACTTTAGGAATTAATGATGTTTTACTATGGCACTATCGATTAGGCCATCCTAGCTTTTCCTATTTGTCGAAAATGTTTCCAGATTTATTTCTTAATAAAATTCAATTTTCTTGTGAATTTTGTCAACTGGCTAAGCATACTAGACAATCTTATTCTCCTGCATCATTCGAACACACTAAACCTTTTTCTATTATTCATAATGATGTCTGGGGTCCTTGTTCTGTTAAAAGTCTATCTGGATATAGGTGGTTCATCTCCTTCATAGATGACTCCACTCGAACCACTTGGGTATTCCTTATGAGGGAAAAATCTGAGGTTGAATTGATCTTTCGCCAATTTTATCAAACAATTTTCACTCAATTTGACACAAAGATTAAAATTCTTCACAGTGATAATGGAAGTGAATATTTGAGTACATCTCTTCAGTCTTTCCTTGTAGACAAAGAGATTGTACATCTTACTTCTTGTGTCAATACTCCTCAGCAAAATGGAATTGCAGAGAGGAAAAACATGCACATTCTTGAGGTTACCAGGTCTCTCATGTTTACTGCCTCTGTGCCTAAATATCTTTGGGGGGATGCTGTACTTACATCTACATATCTTATCAACCGTATGCCAAGTAAGACCCTGAATTTTCGAATTCCTACAGAGGCTCTTTTTCAGTCTTTTCCTCATTTTAAACCCTTATATTCCAAACTTCTTCCTAGGGTATTTGGATGTACTGTTTTTGTTCATGTACATCACAATGCTAGAAGCAAGTTGGATCCTAAGTCTATCAAATGTGTGTTTATAGGATACTCTCCTACTCAAAAAGGATATAAATGTTATTCCCCTCTACAAGGAAAACATTTGTGTCATTTGATGTCACCTTTTTTAAAAATACACCATATTTCTCTAAAACTGAAATTCAGGGGGAGAATCACAAGGAATTTCAGGAATTTCAGCTTGATATAACCTTTCAACCGAGTATCAATCCTACTGGTTCCAGCAGCAGATCAATTCCTACTGGTTCCAGCAGCAGATCAATTCCTACTGGTTCCAGCAACCCTACTGGTTCCAGCAAGCCTCCCACTGGTTCCAATAACAGTACTGGTCCTAGCAATAGTGATCCCACTGGTCCTAGCAATCCTAATGTGCCCACAGTTCCTATTGATCCACAAATACCTGATCAAATACCAAGTGTCTCAGTTAAAGAGTTAAACCCTTCCTTATCTCAGGAATCTAGCCCAAGCCCTTGTAAAACTCCACCTACTTCAAAAACTTCATCTAACAGAGATCTTGACATCTTACCATCTGAACTTAGAGTATATTCCAGGAGGAAAAAACCTACAGTAGAAGGAATTTGTCAACCTAGTAATGTCCAGCAACCAGATTTGATTCTTGTTGCTGAAAAAGGGGCCAATGATGCTGGAGTAGAGAGCAGTGAAGTGTTTCCAAAGACTATTGATACAAATCTTGATGACTTTCCCATTGCCATCAGGAAAGGGGTAAGGAAGTGCACGATACATCCTATAAATAAATATTTAGCATATGGAAAACTAAAGTCTGAATTCAGGGCTTTTATTGCTAATGTTAATCATGAGGTGATACCAAAGAATGTGACAGAAGCTCTTCAATCACCAAAGTGGAGGAAAGCTGTAGAAGAGGAGATAAAGGCTTTACAAAAGAATGACACTTGGAAATTGACAGACCTACCTGTTGGAAAGAATGCAGTGGGGTGTAGATGGATATTTACTATAAAGTACCAGTCAGATGGAAGCATAGGCAGGTACAAAGCACGGCTGGTTGCTAAAAGGTTTTCACAAACCTATGGCATTGATTATCAGGAGACATTTGCTCCAGTAGCCAAATTAAATACTATAAGAGTTCTTCTGTCAATTGCGGTAAACATGGAATGGAAATTACATCAATTAGATGTAAAAAATGCCTTCTTGAATGGTAGTCTTAAGGAGGATGTGTACATGGAGGTGCCACCAGGATTAGAAGGACAAATGAACAGGAATACTGTCTGCAAACTCAAGAAGTCTCTATATGGTCTAAAGCAATCTCCTAGAGCTTGGTTTGATCGATTTGCTAAAGTTGTGGTTCAAAGTGGATTTGTACAAAGTCAAGTTGATCATACTCTTTTCAAGAAAAAGGTCCTAAGTGGTAAAATTACATTTCTAATTGTTTATGTTGATATAATTGTTACTGGCAATGATGATGAAGGAATAGAGAAACTAAAAGAGAACCTTGTAAGAGAATTCGAGATCAAAGATCTAGGAACCATGAGGTATTTCCTAGGCATGGAAGTTGCGAGATCCAAGGAAGGACTAGTTATAAACCAACAAAAATATGTGCTAGATCTTCTTACTAAGACAGGAATGCTTGGTTGTAAACCAAGTGATACTCCAATGGAACTAGGGCTAAGATTTAGCAAAGGAGGAGCAGGAAATCCTATAAATAAAGAAATGTACCAGAGACTTGTTGGAAAATTGATCTATCTCTCATTCACTCGACCTGACATTGCTTACTCAGTTAGCATTGTTAGTCAATATATGAGTGATCCTCGAGAAGAACATCTGGAAGCCATGAATAGAATTTTGAGGTTCTTAAAGTCCACACCAGGAGCAGGACTTATTTTCAGAAAATGCCAAGATAGAAGTGTGAAGGTCTACACAGATGCTAGTTGGGCGAGTGAATTAACTGATAGAAGGTCTATTAGTGGCTACTGTACTTATGTTTGGGGCAATCTTGTCACATGGAGAAGCAAGAAACAGTCTGTTACTTCTAGAAGTAGTGCAGAATCTGAGTTTCGAGCAATGACTCTTGGAATTTGTGAAGGAATATGGATCAAGAAGGTACTCTCAGAACTTGAATTGGATAATGAAGAAAGTTTTGAGATTCTTAGCGATAGTCAATCAACCATGAGCATAGCCAAGAATCCGGTTCAACATGATCGTACGAAGCATATCGAGATAGATAGACACTTCATTTATGAGAAGGTCAACAATGGAGTAGCAAACTTGAAGTATGTTCCCACAACAAAGCAGCTTGAAGACATCTTCACCAAAGCTCTTCCAAGATCAACTTTTGATGAAATTTCGTCAAAACTGGGTATATACAATGCATATACACCAGTTTGAGGGGGAGTGTTGATTATAGACCCAAATTTCGTCAAGCTCTTCTCCTGAGGTCTATCTTTTCTTTTGGCAATGTGGTTTTTTTGTGGGGTTCCAACACAAGAACTAAGTTGAACTATTCCTTTTTTCCGAAAAAAATCACCCAAAGACCTAGCAAAAAATTCACTACCATTATCAAATTTAAAGAGTTGGATTTTAGACCCAAATTGACTGAGAACCATGTTATAGAATTGTGCAAAAACACCAACAGTTTCAGATTTGTCGTTCAGCAAATAAGTCCAAGTTATCCTACTGTGATCAAAAGTAAAAGTAATAAACCACTTACAATTATCAACATTCTTCACCCGAGAAGAACCCCAAATATCACTATGGATCAAAGCAAAAGGGTGAGAAGGCTTGTATTTAGAAGGAGAATAAGATGATTTAGTATGTTTGGCAAGAGAGCAAACTTTGCAGGAAAAATAAATCAACCTTTAATTATAGAATAAAACAGGAAACAACTTTGCAAGGTATTGGAAATTAGGATGACCTAAACGAAAGTGTCATAACATAACAAGATCGACTTCTCCTAAAGTAGTAAAAGTTTTGGAGATCTCGGTTTTAGAAGAGGAAGGAAGGATGTAAAGGTCATTCTGCAAACTGGCCTTACTAATCATCTTCTTCGAGTTCAGTGCCTGCAAAGTACAATCAAGTTCATTAAAAATTGTAAAACAGTGCAAGTGTTTGAAAAGTTTACTAACAGAAATGAGATTGCAAGCCATATTTGGTACAAAGAGAATATTTTGAAGTTCAATATGTCCATTGAGAACAACAGTGTCATGTCCTTCTATATTGCACAAGGAACCATTAGCCATTTTGATAGTTTGACCAAAGGTTTAGAAAAAATTGTGAAACAAAGGTTTGTTACCAGTCATATGATCCATAGCACCAGAATCGAGGATCCAATGAGTCAACTGGAAAGAGAAAAAAACTGTAGAAGAAGGGTTACCTTCTAGTTCTTTCACGACCAGATTACCCTTACAAGGCCCTTCCCCCGTTTGGAGGAGAGAGATGATTGATGGGTGAGTAAGGCAGATCCTTCAAGAGGGTAATATAGTTCATTAGACAGCATCACACACTTTCAGCTTTCTTCCTTCTTCTTTCTTGATAATAGAGAAAGCCTCTCAAAGGGAAGGAGAAGGAGAAATAGCAGGACCCTGCCGCGAACCTCGTCCAAATCCTTGTTTAAACCTAGGAGAAATTGAAAATGTCTCTGTTGAGTGACAATTTGTTTTTAAAGGACAACTCTTGGATCTGCCCAATCATACTGTGCATACAAATTTAACTGTTGCCAAAGAGCGGTAAGAATATTGTAGTAGAGAATGATGGGCATGGTTCTCTACTTAAAGGTCGTTGCCTGTTTTTTAACATGATACAATTAGACAATGTTATCAGTGCTAGAGTAGGTTTTATGGACTGCACTCTAGATTTCAGCGGCGGTGGTGTAAAGAAGAAATTTTTTGCTTATACTCGGGGTCATAGAATTAAGGAGCCAAGTCATAACTTGACCATTGTCACGCATCCACTTAGCAAAACCATTAGCAGTCACAACATTCTTCTTGATTTCACTAGTAACATAGCCCAATCTTTCTTTGCCCAAGAGAAAAATCTTAAATGATTGGGACCATTCAATAAAATTGTTGCCATTCAATCGATGAAAGGTGATGACCAGGCCAGACGAATCTGACTGAGCATCAAAATCAGAAAAAAAAAATTGTATTTGAAGTGATCTCTGGAGTAGGGGAAGAGATCTTGGACATGGTCTTGGTTGGAAAGAAACTGTAACCTAATCTGATGCCATATAGAATTTATAGAAATTAGAGTAATTCTTTGTATTTTCTCTATGAATTTCAATAAAATATAGTATATATGTATATACAAAAATATCTCTATCTTAGGAAACTATTTTTAGAAAATATAATCCCTTAGAATAAGGATTGTAATAATAATAAAAGATATTTACAAAATTCTTTAATTGAAGGGATGAAAACAATCTATATCTTTTGTGATCTTTCCATAATTCCTACAATTATCTTTACCCAAGGTAACTCATTCTCCTGTAGAAACATGTGAGAATAAATTGTTTTGTTCTGTTTTACTTAAGATGCTTTACAAACTCTTTTAACTCTTTTAAAGACTGGGTTACAAGAATCCTATCAAAATCAGGAGTTAAACTCTTATACGACTTTATCTCTTATCACTCTAGCTTAAGATAAGATTTTATCCACCTTTATCGACAAATACAAACTAAAATCTGACATTTAGTTCGACTACAACTCACCCCTCAAGTTGGTGCATATACATTGTATAGTCCCATCTATAATAAAAAAAACTTATTGAAGACTTGCTTATGTAGGGTTTAGTAAGTACATCTACTAGTTCTTTTATAGGAATATAAGTATCTATCATTCACCTTTTCCTCAATAAAGCATCTATCAACCTCCACATGATTTTTGCGACATTGGGGATTTTCGGATACAGACAAATTCTGACATCTTTTAATGTTGTTTTGCTTAAATTGGCATTTTCAGATACAGACATTGGGGATGTTGCGATCCAGATTTGAATCTGTTCCTAGAGCCTTTTGTCTTCGTCTTGTTCCATATCATCAGAACAGAAAAAGGCCTTCGGTATCGCTCAAGTGATATAGTTCTGTTTATGTGATTGCTTTTAATTGTCTTAATCATCAGTGTATCAAATTTGTATTGTGGTTTCTTTTAGAAGGCTATATCTATAGAGTGGTGGAGCTTGTACTTCCTTCTGTTGTTTCTTTGCTAAAAGTGATCATTTCAACATGATAGGATGAAGCAACAGAAAGAAAGAATATTGCAATTTTTTATCTTGTTTGGAATAAGTTCATACTTTCTATGCGGATGCAAGATCTAGTCAACAATAGGTTGAACAATTCCTCTCGAAATTTTGTCAATGAAATTTATTAAATCGTAAATGCAATAAATACAGAATTCTGATATTTTCTTTTGACATAATTTTCTAGGGATAGAGATTTGCTACTTGTACCATCTTCATTAAGTGATGTCTCTGTTGTCCAGTGGCCCCTTTTCTTGCTTGCTGGCAAGGTTGGTAGCTGTAGCAGTTTTTATATTAATTTTAAGCTCATTTCAAAATCATGCATCTTAGTGTTTGGTTTGTAACACGTGACAGGTTCCTATTGCATTGGACATTGCAAAAGATTTTAAAAAGAAGGATGATGCAGACTTGTTTAAGAATATAGCGGCTGATGAATATATGCGTTCAGCAGTCATAGAATGTTATGAGACTCTGAAGGATATAATATATAACCTTCTGGAAGATGAAGCAAACAGGATGTAAGGCTGAGGCAGTCATAAACTTGAACTACTTCTAAACATGATCTTAAGTTGTATCATGGCTTGTTTAGTATTGACAATATCCCCTTTCTCTATTAAATTGTCTAAGAATTTATTTTCTCTTCTCTTTACTTCTAGTATTGTTAGAAAGATTTGTTATGAAGTGGAAATTAGCATACAACAACAGAGATTTTCAACAGACTTTCGGATGAGTCAGCTGCCTGTACTATGTAATAGGCTGGACAAGTTTCTAGGGATCTTGGTGAGATTCTTTTTTTACATTTTCTTAACTTCTCTAGCTATATAAAGCTCATTCATGATATGGTATCTTTTGCATTGCTGAACTCTCTCTCTATGTTGGCAGCTTTCTGATAATGATATAGAAGATGTTACATTCAGATCTCAGATAATCAATGTCCTGCAGGATATCATGCAGATTATTACACAAGATGTTATGGTCAATGGTAGTGAGTAAGTGCTGGAATATAATAACCTTTTTGTTGATTGGAGCCCTTTATCGTCATTAATTAAATGTTTTAATTACTGTGTATAGGTGTTGGTGTTTAACTTATATTCTAAGTATTTTGTAATAGAACACCTTTGCAATTAGCCTATTAGTAGGTTTGTAACCCCTAAATTTAACCTAATCTCTTAGATTAAAACTTAGGGATCACGTTAAAGAAACTTATGACTCAAGTTAGATTTTCACTAATGAAATTGATAAAATCTGATAAAGTAATTAAATCGAAGATAATCGAAATATTGAATAATACATAAGAACATAATTTAAAAGTTCAACCCAAATTGTAAATAACAGTTCCAAAATCCGATTAAATGTTCAAAGTCCAATACAGAAATTATCAACTGAAAATTTAAAATAAATCTGGAACATTAAAACATACGGATCAGAAGTTCAAAATCAATAATCCTCCAAGTACCATATCCTAAGACCAAGTATCTGAAATAGAAACTGTGAGGGTGTAAGCTGGGGAGCTTAGTGTGTCTCTAGTGTACAGATAAACATGATCACAGTACAGAGCAGAACATATGATGTAATGTATGCGTGATACGCACCCAACACCGAACGCCATCAGAAGCGTAGGTTCCCCTGAACCACTCTAACTCCATCACACCATCAGAAGTGAAAACTTGACCCAAAGGTGGAGCCACTAAACAGAAGTGGAAACTCGACCCGAAGGTGAAGCCACTGAACAGAAGTGATACTCACCCGAAGATGATTCCAAGGCATTAGAATTCTGAGAAGAGAAAGAAGATATACCTAAGAAAACCATATTGCATGTACCTGTAGAGGATGGTTTTTCTAAAGATTCTAGTAGATTCTTTATTTTTTCTACTTCTCAATTGAATTCAACAGATTGGTCATCTGACTCCTTATCCACCTGTCTTGTTGCATAAGCTCTACTTTGTCCCCTTGTTGATTCTCCTTGAGTAGTTTCAGCACTGTTGTTATCGCCCACATCGACCATATTTTCTCAAGAAATAAAAGAGATCTAGAAAAAAAAACTATTCAACAAAAACATTAAGCCTCCAAAACGAGAGATTCTACAATAAAAACATTGATTTTCTCCGTAATTCTTGTGAACTTCACGAGTAAGAAACTTACAAATAAATATATAAGCCTATGTCCTATCTTAGGTAACTTCTAATCTTAGAAAAGAAACTGAATTTAGTAATAAAACACAATCCCTTAGAGATAGGGATCTTAACTAATAAAATATTTACAAATCTCCTTAATTTAGGAATCTAATCTCTAATAGATATTACGTAGTTAATGTAGGAGATTACATATTATAGGACCTTTATACTTGTATAAATACTCATAATTTTGATGAATAAATACTCACCAACTTGAGGGGAAGTGTAGATCGAAGTCGTGTACAATTAATAATCAAGTGTTTTAATTATAGTTAGTGTTTAACTTATATTCTAAGTCTTATCCAAGTAAAGTGTAGATAGGAGACTAACTAGATAAATTTTAGTTCTATTAGAAAACTTTTGTTATCAGCCTTTTAGTGTGATTTTACTTGTATATTTTTCGAATAAGAAAATCTAGAAAACAAATTATCTTCTTTGTTCCAAATTCCTAGTGTATACACCTTTTGTGGCTAATGTTGTTAGTTTTATTGGTGGAGAAGTAACCTACATGTTTTTCTCTGTAGAATCATTGGAAGAGCACACCTTCATGGTGGAAGTGCTCAATATGACAAGAAAGAGAAGAGACTTGAAAAGATAAATTTTAGCCTTATACAACAGAAGACATGGAGGGAGAAGGTATATTTGATATGGACTCGTATCAGTCATTTATCATGTAACTATGTTCATACCAATGTTTTGTTCCTAATATAATTATATGTACGTTTTTTTGTAGATCAATAGGCTATATTTTCTTTTGACCGTTAAAGAATCAGCTATAAATGTGCCTCAAAATCTGGAGGTTCGGCGCCGCATCACATTTTTTGCGAACTCCTTGTTTATGAATATGCCGAGTGCTCCGAAAGTCCGTGACATGCTTTCCTTTAGGTCAGTTTGCAGGATAACAAATTAGTATAATACCATTTTGCATATTTGAAATAAGGACTGACAAAGGGGCATGTTTTCTTTTACTGATTTTGTTTTTGTTAATGTGCTAAAAGCCATTTCTATAACAGACAGTGGGGGTGTTGCTTTAATTAGATCATAACCGAGTCTTTTAACTTGTTTAAAGTACATTAAAATTTTTTCCTTCAAGTAATTATTATGAACAATATAAGATGAACATGTGGCACTATGGTTATCTCTATTAGATTAAGTATTATTTAGATGGATGCCCCTCTACTCACTTATATTGCTTCTCTGATTCAGTGTTTTGACTCCATATTACAAAGAAGATGTTCTTTACTCAGATGAAGAACTCCATATGGAAAATGAGGATGGAATATCAATTTTGTTTTACTTGCAGAGAATATATCCAGGTAATTTGCACTTTCTATTCTATGCATTTTGCTGTATCGAAAACATGACTAATTGGATATCATCAACTGTAAACTAGATGAGTGGGACAACTTTCTAGAGCGAGTGCCATCCGTTGCAACAAAAAATGAGAATGGCGAGCCTCAGAACAATGAAGAAATCCGAAAGTGGGTATCTTATAGAGGGCAGACACTCGCCCGAACAGGTATGGAAACATATGACATATCGTTTTATTTTCACTAATTATATTGATTCTTATGTGAGCTATGTCATTCTGTCTTTCTGCCAGTGAGAGGGATAATGTACTATAGGCAGGCTCTGGAACTCCAATACTATTCAGAATTTTCGGAAGACTCGGGTTTGTTTTTCCCTTGGGATGATAGCAATTCTAAATAAATGCCTTCTATGTGTCCAATTTCTTTAAACATATGGTGTGATGTGTAAGATTTGTGAGAAACAACATGTAGAATTATGAGAAACAGAGTTGCAAAATACTCTGTTGTTATATTTCGATGTACAGAAAGGAATCTATTTATAGACTTTTACAGAGTTGTTTTACACCTAGTAGTTAACCTATTAGGATAAGACTCTTATCCTTTACATAGATAGAGTTAATTTAAATATAAATTACTTGTTAGGATAAGAATACTAATTCTACTCTAGTTGTACTACCTAACAATTAGTTGTATTTACAGTTCCACTCAAACTGATGTATATGTTGTATATACCTAGTTTGATATGAATTCATCAAAATCAACCTTTAAAAATGCTTTAGTAAAAATAACAGCAAGATGATTCCTAGTAAGAATACAGTGAAGCTTCACATTCCCATTATTAACCTTTTCATAGATAAAATATCTATCTATTTCAATGTGTTTGGTTTTGTCATGTTGTAGTAGGTTCATGTTGTAGTAGGTTCTTGGAAATACTCGTGGCTGATTGACTGACACTATAAATTTTGAACTCAGATTGTTCATCCAAATCAAGTTCTTTTAGAAGTTTTCTAATCCACATCCCTTCACATATCTCAAGGGTTATTGCCCTAAATTCTGCCTTTACACTGCTTCTTGACACCACAACTTGTTTTTTACTTCTCAAAGTAACAAAATTACCCCATATAAAAGTACAATAACCACTTACAAATCTTCTATCTATTAGCTCACCTGCCCAACTTAAATTTGTATAAGCCATCATTGTTCTGTCATGGTTCTTCTTGAAAATAAGCCCAGAACTTGGTGTAAACTTTAAGTACCTTACGATCCTATTAACCGCATCCATGCGTTTCTCTTGAGGATCACTCATTTGTTGTCTTACAATGCTCACTGAGTATGTAATGTATGGCCTAGTGAGTGAGAGATCGATTAGTTTTTCAACTAACCGTTGATAGTATTCCTTGTGTATTGGATTCCCAAACTCATTCTTACCAAATTTTAAACCTGGATTCACTGGGGTATTTGTTGGCTTGCATCCAAGCATCCATGTTTCTACAAGAGGATCTAAGATGTATTTCCTTTTGTTGATTACTAGTCCTTCACTATATCTTGCAACTTCTATTCCTAGGAAGTACCTTAGACTTCCTAAGTCTTTAGTTTCAAATTCTTCGGCTAAAACAATTTTCAAATTTTCAATCTCTTCGCTATAATCTTTTATGATTGTCATATCATCAACATAGACAATTAGGAGAGTTATCTTACCATTTGGTGTAAAATTTTTGAACAAAATGTGGTCAGCTTGAAACCATTATTTACCATAGCCCTAGCAAATATGTCAAACCATGCCCTAAGGGATTGCTTCTACCATATGGTGATTTATTTAGTTTGCACATTGTATTTTTTGTCGTTTTACCCTTTAAACCAGGTGGAATATGCATGTAGACCTCTTCCTCAAGTCTCCCATTTAAAAATGCATTTTTTTGTCCTATTGTTGCAACTTCCAATCCTTGTTGACAAACACTAAAAGCAATACTCTGATAGTATTCAACTTAGCTACTAGTGCAAAGGTTTATTGGTAATCTATCCCATATGACTAGTGAAACCTTTAGCCACTAGCCTTACCTTATATCTTTCAATACTCTTATATAAGTGATATTTAACTGTAAAGACCCACTTGCATCCAACAACTCTTTTTTCATTTTGTAGACTAGTTAAACTCCAAGTATTATTCTTTTCCAGTGCTTTGACTTCCTCTTCAATAGCCTTCATCTACTTAGGAAAAGAGGTAGATTTTTTATCAAAGAATAACTCGGGAAACAACTTTGCAAGGTATGTAAAATTTGGATGTCCAATTTATAATCCACAACATAATATCATTGGAAAAGTTAGTAGAAAAACTTGAAACCTTAAAGAAATTGGGAATATAAGAAGTATGAGACGGTAGTTCATTAAGGATGTACAGACCATTAAATAACTTAGCACTATCAATCATCATCTTCGAGCCATGTGCCTGAAAAATACAATCATCAATTTCAAAATTAGCATCACACTTAACATCTTGAACCAATCTACTCACAGATAACAAAAATTACATGCTAGGTTAGGAACATAAAGAACATAAAAAAACTAGTTTGTCACTCAATTGAATAGAACCACTTCCTTTTACTTTGGAGAGAGACTCATAGGACTTAGAATTGCAGTTGTTATATGTGTCAAATAGACAAGGGTTTCTTGTCATATGGTCAGAAGCATCAGAGTCTAAATCCATCTGAATGAGTCTATTGTGGCCAGGCAAGAAATAATACCTTCATTAGCAGTAGAATTAGGCTTAGACTAGAGGTGACTAAAAATATGTTGAAGTTCTTCAATCTATTGCTTGCTAAAGCTATTGAAAGAATGCTCAAGAGATGCAAGATAAGCTTCTTTATGAAATATGGATGTAGAGGTTTTCCAATCTACTAGTTTTTCATGCAATTTCCAACATCGATCCATCACATGTCCAACCTTTTTACAGTGGTCACACCAAGATCTCCTCCTCCTTTGTTTGCAGCCAGAATTGGAGTTTGGAAGTAAGGCAGAATCTGTCTACTGGACTGTTGGCACCATGAGGGAAGCCATTGGAAGAAGAGAAAAATAGAATAGAGTGAGAGACCAAGAAGGATTTAAGGATGGGAGATTGGATCGACCTAATCTGATATCATGTAGATTTGTGAGAAACAGTATGTAGAATTGTGAGAAACAAAGTGGAAAAATAGTTAACCTATTAGGATAAGACTCTTATCCTTTACAATGGTAGAGTTAATTTAAATTTAAACTATTTGTAGGATAAAAATACTAATTCTAATCTAGTTATACTACCTAACAATTAGTTGTACTAACTTACATGATGATACTGTATTGAATTATTCATTTGTTCCCTTGTAGCAATTTTGGGAGGTTTCCAGGTCTTTGAGGATGATACCAGAAACATAGAACAAGCACAAGCGCTGGCAAATATGAAGCTCACCTATGTTGTTTCCTGTCACATTTATGGGGATCAAAAAAAATCTTCTGATGCGCGAGACCGCAATTGTTACCTTAACATTCTAAATCTCATGTTAACGTAAGTTAGTGCCCACTATTTTGATCTCATGGTCCAACAAGTAGAATAGAAATTTAATTTCAGCTTTATATATTTGGACATTGCAAAGGTATCCTTCTCTGCGTGTTGCTTATATTGATGGAAGAGAGGAGGTGGTAAATGGAAGACCTCAGAAGGTTTATTATTCTGTTCTTGTCAAGGGAGGTGAAATGTTGGACGAGGTATGAGATAACACTTGTCTAATATCAATTTTACTTACAATAAAGATTGTGTTTAATGACATCCTATGATACAAGTAACTTTTTCAAATTTTTTAGAGGTGGAAATTCATTTTATCGTTGCCTAATGACATCTTAGAGAGTGTACCGTCTGTTAATTTGCAATATGCATGTTAGAGTTTGTACAACATCACATGTTTACTAAAAATGTCACAAGACACCGTAGACAATAACTTGTTCAACTGGGTGAAATGTATTAACATTTAGGTAGAAAATGAAATTATAATATATTGAAGTACAACTAATTGTTAAATACATGGATTTTAAATGCTAATAATTTTTTTGAAAGGTTGTAAAAGTGTTAGATTAGTTGGATTTGTTTTAAAAAGTTAGCCTAGTGACACAATCAATAGGAGTCAATATCTGTCACTTTTTCCTCAGTTGACCAAGTTACATTAAACATGAGCATATATAGAAAAATACAAAAACAATAGGGGAAAGGGTCAATATTAGTACTCGTGATTCTTGTATTTCATTGTGGTGATTAGAATACAAATCAATGTAGTCTTTATATAGTACTAGGTACAAGGAGTTACAAACAATTAGAACTACTCTAGGTTAGCTTTATCTACAATTCAAATAAAGATTAAAATTAATTAAAATACTAGATAAATAAGTATATTTAAATTTTAAAATAAATCTATAAAGATATAGTTAGTCTTTAGATCTAACTTCTACAATCACTCTCTCTCAAGCCTAGTGAGTATACATTTTTAGAATCTCATATTGGATGTGAATTTGTCAGAGGTAACTTTTGGTAGTGCCTTAGTGAGAAACAAATTGATAGAATTTTGAGAGGAGGAATTTTTAAATTAAAAAAATAATTCTTTGTTACCAGTCATGTGGTCAGAAGCACCAAAGTCTACAATCCATGCTGATGTATTCATAGTAGAAAGAAGTGCAGTGGAACAAGAGTTGGTCAGTGTACCATAATTGTCTGCGAAAGCTTGATTCCTGCACTGCTCCTAGTAAATCTACCGAGCAGTTGTTGTAGTTGTACCATCTGTTGTTTGGTGAAGCCTCTAGATGAAGTCGGATTATCCATTGAAGAGGAAAAGAGAATTTTTTTCTCTCAATATGATCAAATTTAGACTGATACCATGAAGAAATACATAATTCAAGAAAAACAGAATGAGTTTCTGTTTCTTTTCATTGAAAAATTATATTCTAACTTACCAAGGTTTACAGACTTTTATAGACTGACTTTTAGTAATATTGGAGTCCTACTAATTTTTAACTTTTAACTCTAATCTTAGGAGTTTGACATTAACTAAACTTATACAACATAGTTCGATTACAATAACTATTCTAGTTCGACTAGACTTACAAATTTTATATAATTCTTCCTATATTAGGTATTTTTATATATTATCAATATGGTTTATTCTTATCGATAAAAATCAAGAAATAAAGAACAATTTTCTCCACCTCAAGATATCTATTTTTCTACATCTAACACTTTTACAATATATAACATCTTGTGTCATTATCAACGTGTTACAAGTATGACATGAATACAAAGATGTGAATTCAAGCACATGGAATTATCGGGAGTGTGCCAATATTGTTATAAAATTATCGAATAAATTTTTAGGCCGACCTTTATCTTTGGTTTGATTTTTTATTTATCACACTAAGTTAGCATATTGGTGAAGGTTTAAGTTAGATGATTGATTTTTCCCATTTATGTATGTCCATATTGCATTATGCCTGCCTCATTCTTCTTCTCCTTCTCTATGTTATTAAATCCATAGTTTATGGTGCATAGTACATGCTAAAGTGAATCAAGACTTCCTTTTTAAACCTTATATTGCCAATCCTTTTAATACTAGAAATAGTATTTAAAGCCTAACATAATATGGGTACTAGGGATTTTGAAGATTGGCCATTTCAATATTGCTAATCATGTAAAAGGAAAGAGCACTAGAAATGGTTAAGGTGTCTTGATCTATTTGTTCTAAATGTGCATATCACTCCTGAATTCTTCTTTATGAAATCTTATTTGATGCTTTTAAATTTTTATGAAATCAGTTTCATTTGTTCCATATTAAAAAATAAATGGGGGGATGAAACTCTTCCTAGGAAATATATCGAATCAAACTGCCAGGTCCCCCGACAGTAATTGGTGAACCGAAGTCTGAAAATAAAAATCATGCAATTATTTTTACTCGTGGAGAAGCCCTTCAGACCGTAGACATGAATCAGGTAGCCTGTTTTACCCATTTTAAAGATGCACTAGATGCTCTTTTTTTTTTCAATGTTTGCTGAGGATAATTACATTGAAGAGACTTGCGAAAATGGAAATAAATTTTAGAAACCTAAACTTGTTTACCGGTGTAAAAAATGTCTTATCAAGATCGCACATTGTTTTTCCATGCTTTGTTCTCAGGACAATTATTTTGAAGAGGCTTATAAAATGAGAAATGTTTTGGAGGAATTTCTAAAATCTCACCGCAATGAGAGAAAACCATCAATATTGGGTTTAAGGGAGAACATATTTACTGGAAGGTGAGTTTACCAATATCTTGTTTGGTATGGTTGGGCATAAACTGTGATTAAGCTGGTGAAAATGTGACAGGATGTGACACAGAACAGTTTGATAGTATTAATACATGTATTTTCTTTTATTTATTTGACAGTGTTTCTTCTCTAGCTTGGTTCATGACCAATCAAGAGACTAGTTTTGTTACAATTGGGCAACGCATTCTAGCAAATCCTCTGAGGTAGGCCTGGAATTTCTTTCTTAAATCCTTGCCATTATGTGATATTACATGGAATAGTTGACATTCAGATTTGACTCATATTGTTGGTTTTGTGTATTTAGTACTTATTTATTGATGTTTGTTTTTTACATGTGATATCAGTTAAGCCATTAAAAACGGTATGGTTGTACAAACTCCAAAACTTATGGCCTTGCAAGGTTTTGGTTGAGTTTAGCAGCCTTATTGTTGTTGCTTTATCATACGTGTTTCTCTTAACTGTTTTTATCTTATCATTCCAGGGTGAGATTCCATTATGGTCATCCTGATATATTTGACAGAATCTTCCATGTAACTAGAGGTGGCATAAGCAAAGCTTCAAAAATTATTAACTCGAGTGAGGATATATTTACTGGTAATCTTCAGTCTGCTCAATTCTCTAACTTAAAAGCTATAATCTGCTTGTTAATCACGTCATATTGTTCAGGATTCAATTCTACTTTGCGTGGGGGTTATGTAACACACCATGAATATATCCAAGTTGGTAAAGGGCGTGATGCTGGATTGAATAATATATCTGCTTTTGATGCTAAGGTTGCCAATGGAAATGGAGAGCAGACACTCAGTCGGGATGTTTATCGTCTTGGGCATCGGTTTGATTTCTATAGAATGTTATCATTCTATTTTACAACCGTGGGATTCTATTTCAGTAGCATGGTATGTTAACTAGAGTACATGGGATTCCTCCTAGTTGTACGGCTTTGTATTGAGAAATTTTAATTAAAGTAGTAGTATTCCATCCTAACAAGTAGTTTAATTTTAAATTAACTCTATTTTCATAAAGGATAAAAGTCTTATTCTATAGGTTAACTACTTGGTGTGGACTATTCTGGTACATTCTCTCATATTGCCAAAGTCTTATTCTATAGGTTAACTCTATCTTCCTTGCATCCCGCACAATCTGAGTTAGAAAAACATTCAATTCTAGTATGATCATGATTGTCATATAGAATTCCATGTCCAGGAGCACTTTTAGATAACATATAACTTGTTCTACTGCTTTCCAATGATTAACAGTTGGTGATGACATATATTGACTCAGAACACTTATCGGAAAAGATATATCAGAACGTGTCACCGTGAGATAATTTAGTTTACCGATAAGTCTTATGTACCTCTAAGGGTCATCAAATAATTCACATTCTTTGGTTAATTGTAGATTAGGGACCATTGGACTAGTAAAATAATGCCTTCATCAGACTTTCTAAAGAAAACAGAGTGATCTGATTCGTTTTTCTGTATCCCGAACTTTTCAATAGCTTGACTAAGCTTACCAAACCAAGCCCGAGGACTCTGTTTAAGGCCATATAAAGATTTCTTCAAAAAACATACTTTTTCAAACTTCACTTTAGCAACAAACCCAAGTGGTTGCTCCATATATACTTCCTCTTGAAGATCACCATGAAAGGAAGCATTTTTGATATCTAACTGATGCAAAGGTAAGTCAAAAGTGACTGCAAGGGAGATAAATAACATGACAGAAGCAAGCTTAGCAAAAGGAGAGAATGTATCAGAATAGTTCACACCATAGGTCTGAGCATATCCCTTGGCAACTAGGCGAGCTTTCAAACGATGAAATGAGCCATCATGATTAAATTTAACAGTAAACACCCACTTACGTCCAATAGCTCATTTACCAGCGGACAAAGGAACCAAATTCCATATTCCATTAACATCTAGAGCAATCATTTCCTCAGCACAGCCGCTTGCCATCTAGGATCAGATAGTGCCTCGCTAACAATTTTAGGGATAAACAATTATAGGAAACAATAGAAGAAATGGGGTAAGTACAAGTACGTTTACCTTTCCGAAATGCAATAGGAAGGTCAAGATCATCTAGAGGAGGTGGATCTGATAACGATGAAATTGACTCATCAGGACGTGAATCTGAAACATCCAGAACATGTTGAATTGGATCAGAAGGAGGTGGTAGTGGCCGACAAGTGTAGATGTTCTTAATGGGGGGCTTGGCAAAAGAGGGTGAGGACAACTCCAAAGGAGAGGAGACTTTATAAAACAAGAAATCATCGTCGTTCTGTTCGATAGATCCTGAAGAAAACGGAAAAGGTTTGTATTCCAAAAAAGAAACATCAACAGACACAAGATACCTACCCAAACTTGGACAAAAACAACGATCCTTTTTTGTCCACGGGAATACCCAAAAAACACATTTCAAAGATTTAGGTTCAAGTTTAGTGACTTGAGGACAAACATCCTGAACGAAACAAATACAACCAAACACATTCAGTGCAACATGACAGAAGCAAACACATTCAAAATAGATAACATTTTATCTATGAGAAAGTGAATGGTGGCATTGCAAGGCTACTGTAGGTTAGTACGTGTAATCATGGGAAGATATTATTTTAGGTTAAGTATGAGAATTTATTATGTATCTTTTACTTATGGAAAGTCAACTTTAGTAGAATATCTTTAGAAATCATATCTAGGATTGTATCTTTAGTTGCCTAGAATACTAAATCAGTCTTTGTATATAAATATGTACTCTTCCTATGAATAAAATCAAGAGAGAATTTCCTTCAATTCTACATGATATCTGAGTTAGGAAAGTCTGAAAAATTCTAGCAAGATGCTTGGTAGTGTTCTTTTTAATAGTTCTATCTTAGCCAGTAAAAGATAGGGAAAGGTTATAGTTTAGCCTTGAAAAAAAACTATATTGTTCTGTCTTGGCCATCCACTGTAAAAGATAGCGAAAGGTTATAGTTTAGCCTTGAAAAAAAAACTATATGGTTCTATTTTAGCCATCCATTGTAAAAGATAGTGAAAGATTATAGTTTAGCCTTGAAAAAAAACTATTTGGTTCTATACTAACCATGCATCCTAAAAGATAGGAGAATAAGTTCTAATTTAGCTCTAAAGAAAACTAGATAATATTTTTGAAGGGATTCTACATCAAATATCCAAACTGGGATTTTGGTATGGGTACCTTACTAGTTTAAGGTGTAGTGTAGATTCTTGTGACCACTGTCCAATGGTGACAAATTTCAGATAGGTAATTATGAGAAAACCTAGCTATGCCTACATCTTTCGCATCAGAAATTTTATTCAGGAACTACTTCAATTTTCAGTCCTGATATTCCAATTGATGCATCAACTATTTAAAACATACCTTAAGTTGAATGACAACAACTATTCCTAGACCGTGAATAAGAGAAGAAAGTTGAAAGACATCTCAAGAGGGATGTAAAGAGATGCAGAAACCAACAACAAAAGTTGCATTTTATCAATAATGGTTGCGCAAGAACAAGTTTTTGTCCTAATTGTTCAAATCAATGACTCCCGAAAAAGGAGAGCATTTTTCTCTAAGTAACAACACATGAAATTTGAGTTGCTGTCAAAGAGACTATTTCCAACAAAGATGTTGATCTATTTGCATTTGAATGCAAAATCTCAGACCTCTATCTCAGAGGTCATCAATGGAGTAAATTTTCTTCCACAAAAAAGACATCTCAATTACCACTCGCCTCTCTTCTTCAATTACTCTGAGTTGTGCTCTTTTTCCAAAGGTCAACAATGGGACTGTGAAGCTTAACTACATTCCTACCACGAATCAAGTTGCGGATGTTTTTACCAAGACACTTCCTAAAGTAATCTTTGATGGTTTTTTTATCCAAACTGGGTGTATATTATGTATGGGTAGTGTAGGTTAGTACGTGTAATCATGGGAAAATATTATTCTAGGTTAAGTATGGGAATATATTATGTATTTTTTACTTATGGAAAGTAAACTTTAGTAGAATATCTTTAGAAATCATATCTAGGATTGTATCTTTAGTGACCTAGAATACTGTATATAAATATGTACTCTTCCTATGAATAAAATCAAGAGAGAATTCCCTTCAATTCTACAGCTACTATATATTCCTACTAGAAATTAGATTCCTAATATCTTTACTAAGGCACTTCCCAGAATCATTTTTGATGAATTCACATTTAAACTGGGTATATACAACATATACGGAGTGTTAGTATGTACGAATTTGTATTCAGAAAGTTTAATTAGAGTAGGAGTAGTATTCTATCCTAACAAACAATTTAATTTTATATTATCTTTGTAAAGGATAAGTCTTATCCTATAGGTTAACTACTTGGTGTAAAACACTTTTGTAAAAGCCTATAAAATAGACTTATCGATAGTAAAATACAACACACAAAGTACGTTAAAACTCTATTTCTCACAGTTGCTTAGCTAAGAATTTTATATAGTCATATCAGTTTTCTAGATGAAGCTTTATTCTTAAATGATGTGGGTAAGATTCTTTTGTAGTATTTAAAGTCCGACCACGTCATTGCTGGGTAGTTGAATGGATTTTCATATCACCATAACTCGGCTGCATTTTCATAAAAAATGAAGGGAAAAAGGAGCCGAAGTAAATAGCTATGTATCTATGTCCAATAAAGACTTACAGCGTTTGGGAATTACTGTGTTTCAGGTTACAGTCCTTACAGTATATGTATTCTTATATGGACGTTTATACATGGTTATGAGTGGATTGGAAGCAAAGATTCTTGAGAATGCAGCCATACATCAGAGCAAGGCCCTTGAAGAAGCTTTGGCAATACAGTCTGTCTTCCAGCTGGGCTTGTTGCTGGTGCTGCCCATGGTTATGGAAATTGGCCTGGAAAGAGGGTTTCGTACTGGTCTGGGTGACTTCATCATCATGCAGCTGCAACTTGCCTCCGTATTCTTTACTTTCCAGCTTTGTACAAAAGCACATTATTTTGGAAGAACTATCCTGCATGGAGGTTCTAAATATCGAGCTACTGGTCAAGGCCTTGTTGTTTTTCATGTAAAGTTTGGAGATAACTACAGGCTGTACTCTAGAAGTCATTTTCTAAAAGGGTTGGAGCTTCTCATTCTCTTGGTCGTCTATGAAGTTTATGGGGAATCCTATCGCAGTTCAAGCCTTTATATGTTCATAACAGTCTCCATGTGGTTCCTTGTTGGATCCTGGTTGTTTGCCCCTTTTGTGTTCAATCCATCTGGTTTTGACTGGCAAAAAACAGTGGATGACTGGACAGATTGGAAGTTGTGGTTGGGAAATTGCGGGGGTATTAGTATCCATCCTAATAAAAGTTGGGAATCATGGTGGGAAGAAGAACAAGAACACCTCAAATTCACAAATATTAGGGGAAGGCTGCTTGAGATTATCCTTGCATTTCGCTTCTTTGTTTACCAATATGGGATTGTCTACCACCTAGATATAGCTCGTCACAGCAAAAACATTTTGGTATTATTTACAACATTTCTTTCCCTACAAACCCTTGTTTAGTTTTAGGGAATTTTATTTGTTTTGCTAGTTCATACCTCCATCTCCTTATCTTCTAACTTATTATCCTTGTAGGTTTACGGACTTTCTTGGATTGTTATGCTAACGGCATTTCTGGTGTTAAAGGTATTCAATGAAGCTTTAAGCAAATTTTTTCAAAGTGACAGACATGGTTAGAGCAGCTTCATGTTTAAAGAATCCGAAATATGCTCTTCTAATCATGGGCTACTCTTTCCAGTACCTTTATGTTTAAATAACTGTGGCTACATGCTCCACTGGGCTCAGGCTACTATTACCCCCCTCATATTTTTATAAACTTAAAATATCATAAATGTTAATGTTTAACATTTCCTCTTCCTGTTCATGTATCCCCCATGATGACAGATAAAATTAATGGGTAGGCGAAGATTTGGTACCGACTTTCAGCTCATGTTCAGGATTCTTAAGGCATTTCTAGTCCTCGGGTTTGTGTCAGTCATGACTGTGCTATTTGTAGCATATGGCCTCACAATTTCGGATTTGTTTGCTGCCGTCCTTGCCTTCTTGCCCACCGGATGGGCAATTCTCCTGGTAAGTTTAAAACTTTAGATATTACATTACCATATATTCCATGACCTATAGTAGCAGCTGCTCGGTTTAATCGTTTCATGCTTATTATTGTCTCACTTACATGCTCAATATATCACACCCATACTAGAAAGCTTTTAGAATCTCTCATGAAGAACAAGTATGAGTCATGCTTTAATTACAACCTATTTTCACCTTTTCTTACTTGGATTCAGGTATGCTTATTTTATTTTTTTCAAAAAAAATTAACATATTTAGACGATCATACCTTTATAAATTATACCCATTTTTTAATAGGTCTCAGTCATAGGTATCAAACATACATATTTTATGGAAAACAAGGAGTCCAGGTAAAACTAGCAGTGATTCCTAAAGGCTGTAAATATTTTGCACTAAATATGGCTGTATACCTTATACCAGAGAGAAAACTTTCTTTCTGAAGATAGTGTTAATAACTACAAAGATTGTCAAATATGCCAGATAAATCCTTGTTTCTTATACTAATTGAAATGTATGATAATTATCCTTTAAATGCGACCTATGTTACTTTACTTGGATGTGAATGTCATATAAAGATATGTATCTGGAACGGGTATGCTCCATCTTTTTGAAATTTCCCCATGCACTTGAAGTGTTATATTCCCTTTCCTGTGTCCGAATACGCATTGGACATACATATTGGACACAAATAGTTGAAGATAAATGAAGAGTCCGAGCAACATAGTATGCTACTGGTTAATTGCAGCATTCTCATGAAATTCTAAAGTTTCTCTTGTTTGTTTTCGTTGTGGCATTCCATAGATTGGACAAGCACTGAAGCCATTGATGAAAATCTTAAAATTTTGGGACTCAATAAAGGAGCTTGCAAGGGCATATGAGTATATCATGGGTCTGGTATTGTTCATGCCTGTAGCTATCTTATCATGGTTCCCATTCGTATCCGGCTTTCAAACCCGATTGCTGTTTAGCCAAGCATTTAGCAGAGGCATCCAGATTTCCATGATCCTTGCTGGAAGAAAACAGAAACACAACATTCCCTCAAGTAAGTACGCCTGAAAATTCTTTTGCTGCTAACAGCCTGAATCAGAACCCATTTTTATCACAAGTTGTCCCATTCTGTTACGACAGGCTTTGTATTTTTTAGATGTTTAGAATACAAATTTAATATTTTATGATATTCGAGTTGAGTCATGATTCAAGTATCGTTATGAAACTTGAATCAATATCAATACCAAGATCAAGTGTGTATTTTCCAGTATGAAAAACTTCTGTATCCTTATCACAACTAGTGTTTATCTTAACAATTAATCTATTTTGAGATGGCATGCTTAGCTTTAACCTTTTTCTCATGTTTCTACACAATAATCACATTATGTGAAAATAATGTATGTACTGCACGATACAATTTTCATTGAATATCACTTGTTTTCTCACAGTACGTGATCTATTATCCTAATAATGGAAGACCGTATTTAACAACTGAGACTGTCATGAAATCTCGATAGTTCCGTTTTCAATTTATTATATAATTAGTAATCTTAACTTAGAAGAAAAAAAAAATCAATTTATTATTATATAATTTAGTGTGTTATTTTGGTTGTTTGTTGATTATTGGTTCTTATAGAGGTGTATTTTTTTATTTAAGTTTAAGAGGATTTTATTTAAGCATTTGGTTGAATTTTTTTTCCTTTTATTAAAAAGATTAAATTACTTGAGACAAACTTTATTGAAAAAGTTCTGCTTCAAATCAAAGGCTCTATTAACTTCCTCCAGTAGGGGCTTTATTTCTCCCTAAACCCA
Source organism: Abelmoschus esculentus (assembly GCA_035048815.1). NCBI lineage: Eukaryota > Viridiplantae > Streptophyta > Magnoliopsida > Malvales > Malvaceae > Abelmoschus > Abelmoschus esculentus. The sequence goes on from JAUCBN010000066.1 coordinate 3,398,112, forward strand.
TGATTATACCCCAAATAAAAGGCACTTTTGTTTACTTAGGAAATTAATCAAATATCATGACAAGATTACTTGTTTGTCCAAAATTAATTAGCATTATTACCCTTATGAATCATTGAAAAATAAAACTTTCAAATTTTTTTATATTATATGGTCAAAAGTTGTACTTTATAATTTAATTTGGTTTTAGTTCACATAAAATTAAAGTTGATCAATAATAATTTTATTTTATTAAAATATTAAATAAAAAGTCTTAAAATGAGATAAGAGCAGTCCATATCGTTATACATCATTAATATAATACATCAGTATATGTTATTAATTTTTTAATAATTATTAAAACGAAATTAAAACTTTAAAAGATTTTATAAACAATTAATAATTATTCAAAATATAATTAGAATTTAATAGGTTATATGATTTAAAAGTGCTTTCCGGTGATATTTGTGATTGCAGTCATGTATTTTCGTTCATCATCTGAACATTCTCTTTGATTTTAAGGTTTATTTAGAGTTTAGGGTAGAAAATTGATCTTATTATTTTAAAATGAACATTGAAAAATAGTATAAAACAAAAATATGAAAGATTATTTAATTTAAAATTTAATTCAATTTTAAATAATTATTATTTGGATATCGATTTTTTTAAATTTTGACCTTTTATGTAAGAGTCATTAAAAAAATAGTGGTGTTTAGTTGTGTATTGTATTAGTGGTGTTTAACGATATGCATCATTTGTTTTAAATTTTTTTCCTTAATTTGTTAAACACTAAGCTGTATAAAAAAATCGAACTCGAACCCTGAAAAACCAAATCAAAATCATAATTAATCGAATCAAAAAATTCGATTTCTGTTTCAGATTATTTTTAAATTACAGAATACCGATTCCGTTATAATTTTTAATTTAAAAAAATCGGGTAACTGAATTAACTAACTATATAAAATTTAAAATTTAAATTTATTATTTTATTTTTCTCAAAAGTAAAAGTAAAAACTATAATAGCATATATCAGTGATCTAGTACACGACTCTTTTTCTTCTTCTTAATTTCTTCCTATTTCTGATTCTCTCTAATTCAATTTTTTCACACAAATTAAGTATTTTTAATTTTCACTTCATTTTAATATTTATTTTTTTAATTGATATTTTTTTCCGATTAAATATTTGAGTTATATTCAATTCAATTATTTTATTTATAATTATTTTGTTATTTTTAATTCGATATTATTTCTGTTGATTTGATATTTAAGTCTATAAACTTAAAATAAACCCTCATTATATTTGTTACTACTAAATAAACGACACATATCGATTTATTGTCTAAAGATTGAATAATTATTTTTAATTTCTCAAACAATTAATTTTTAATTTTAGATTTAGGAATGCGTAAAGAACGCCTCTTGCATGTATAATTTCTGTTTTCATGTTTTTTATTTTTATTTTTTTACAATATCTACTAAATTATTTAAAATTTTCAATTTCGATATTGGATGTTACCTAAGGAATGCCTTTTAGGTTTTTATATGTATAACTCTTATTTTTATGCTATTATTTATTTATTTATTTATTTATTTATTTATTTGCAATATCAATCTATCCCAAATTTGGGATTTAAAAAAAAAATCAATTTTAGATTTATAATAGAATAAATTCTCTTTTCAAACTGATTGTATGCATCTTGACAGTACAATACAACTCCCTAAACTTAAAAATTAAAAATTTAATTAAGATGCTTGTAACAAAACATTAACAAAAATGATAATTATTTATGAAATAGCTTTTAAATTTATCGAATGTGAGTTTTTTTTTTTTAAATTTTGTCAAATAATGCAACCAAAATTTATTGTTCTTTCGTATTAGATTATAACTAGAGATTATTTTGACATATAAAAAGAAGGCGAGAATAAATTAAAACACTTTTTTAACTATATCAAGTTTAGAGTTTGCTTGACAACTGATATATAAATATCTTATCAAACCCTTAGTAATTTGCGGGGGAAAAAATAAATTTTTGTCCAATTTTTAATCATTCTAGAGAAATAATTAAAAAGCTGTAGAAGGATATTTGCTTGATTAGAGATTTAAAAATATATTTACAATAATAATAGGCAATGTTAATTCTAATTATGTGAAAATTGTTTGATTTAATAACTGAGATAAATGTATTTTAAATGATGAATTTTTATAATTAAGATATACTTCTTATATCTTAAATTTAATTATTAAAGATTATTTAAAAGAATGTGATCATTCTATTTTAAAGATGTGTATTATTGTTAGATATGTGCGCTCTTCTTCAATTATATTACAAAGATTTAAGACTTGTGTGCAATAAGAGAATATTAATATTTTAATGATACAGATTTTGTAATTTAAAGATCGTACTAAATTGAGTTTTGAGTCTCGTGTTTGAGCTAAGTCTTTGAGCGTTATTTATTTTAGTCTATCAAAAGAAAGAGGGTAGCCTCATTTTTGTCTCTTCGTTTTCCTTCATTTTTATACTCCTTAGTAGAGAAAACTTGAGCAAAGGAGGGATTTTGGTTGTTTTGGAGTTGGAATCTCGAAATTGTAATCAAGGATAAATGGTAGATTTATATTTTAAAATAAATATCATCTATCTTGATAAAGGTTGGGTTTTGATTAATATTTAATATTAATCAAATAAATGAATTAATAAAATTTTAAATTATAAAAAATTAAAAAAAAAAGAATTTAATTATTTTTTTAAAGTTCAAAAACTTATAAATTATAATACCCTTAAATTAATATTATATCTATAATTAAATAAATTAAATTAAATTTGAATATAAATCAAAATAAATCTGGATCACACACATATTTAGTTAATTATTCAGGTTCGAATGGGATATGAGACGTGGTTCCATGTGTTTTATACCAATAGTCAAGGTCTTACCCTCTTTCGAGTTTTAAAATTATATTTCTCTATCTTTATGATACATTTTTTTTACTTTTGCGGTATAATTCTAACATATCTTAATGATCATTTGTTGTTCGCACATAAATTTTAACAATTCTAATTTATAATTATGATTTTATCTGTGATTATAGAAAATTGAATCTTCACTCGATTGATAATTGTTTATTGATATATTTAATCTAGATAGTGAGACATTCTGCTTAATATTTTACTTTATTTTGGGGTTATAATAGATTTCGATATATTAATTTCATTTATCTCAATACATTGTAATTATAATATTTTTATGGTTTTAATAAAAAATAGTGATTATTATAAAAATTTCAATGTTTTATTATTTATTTACCTTTTTTTCATTCAAAATATTATATGTTTATTTACCAAATCTTAGTAAGATGTCTTAGTTAAATGATTGAAGATAGTGACATCTCCTTTAATCTAAACAATATTTTGTCAGTTGTATGTGCAATGCATTCAGTTGATTAAAGTATTTTTTTAAAACATTAAACTAACAAGAATTAAATATTGGATTGAAATATCCTAATTTATTATAAAAATAAAATTATTCAAACGGAGCTGAAATTAAATTTAAATTTTAGATATTCAAAACTTTATAACCATATTTATCAGTAGTGAATTTAATATATGGATTTAAAAATATCCCAATTTATGATATTCCTATTTATATATAAAATAAAGTATGAAATATGTTACTATCCATGATTAATTTAAACTTTTTATATGATTAATTTAAATTATATTATAAGTTATTTTATCAATTAAATGTATTTATTTTTTTATTTTTTTATTTTTTTATTTTATTTTTTATTAATATCTTTATTAATATTTATCGTAAATTAAATTTAAAAATAATTTCTATTAAATAAAAAATCATTTAATAAAATAAAATAAAAAATTAATAATATAAATATATTTAATTAATTAATTTTATAAATAATGTGAAGAAAATAATTGATAATATATATTTTTTTCAAATGAAAGGGTTGATTCATAGATTAAGATATTCTAACTTCTTGAAAATGATTTAAGAATTAATTCATTGAAAACAAAAAGGGCAATTAAGTAATTAAATATCAAAGCAAACTTAGATTTTATCACCGTTGGATTGAGTTTGATTTTTTTTATTAGTTTCTTTACCAACCTCTCAATTCCATACTTTTTTTCAATCTTATTTGTTTATTTATTTTTTAATAAATTTTAATTTTAGAGGAAAACTATTTTTAATGTTTTTAAAATTATGATAAAAAATAAAAATAATATTATAATCAATTAATCAAATATATTTACTTATATTTAATTGAATTATTAAATTCTAATAAATTAGAAAACAATAATTATACTATTTTTTATAATCATCTATATTTCTTTATTAATTATTTAATTTAAATAAAAATTTATAAATATTTATTATAAAATAATTTTTATTGAATTTTCTCTATTTATACTTTTAAAATTTAAAATGTTGTGACTCATATCGCTAGACTAATATATTATTTTTATTAAGTAAATATAATTAGTTTTTTTTAATTCCAAAAATATGATAATCTAAAAAATATTTCTTAAAATATTGTATTTTGAATGGTAACTTTAAAGATGATTATAGAAGAATTCGACTTTAAATAGTGAAATAGATTAAATCAAATAAAAAAATTAAAATCGGTACCAAGAGATTCCGACTTTAAACAATAATTTTACAGAAAATACTTTAAAAATTATAAAAATATTGTTCAAAGTCGACACCTCTTTATACCAACTTTAATTTTTTATTCAATTTAATTTATTTTACTATTAAAAATTGAATTCTTCTCTATTATCCACAAAGTTATTATTAAAAGTACAATATCTTTGTAAATAAAATGACTAGTATAATATTTTTAAAAAATAAAAAATAAGTGAGATATTTATGTAAATTTCCTTTTTTTTAAAAAGATAAAAAAACCAATAAAAGTTAAAAAATGAAACTATCCCTAAATATATAAGAACTGCCCACTTCCATGAATTCTCCTCAATTTTGCTTTTCCTTCACTATTTTTCTTTCTCTTTTTTCTCTCTGGTTTCCTCCATTGCAAACTAAGCTTCCTCTCCAGCTTTCTTTGAGGCCCCTCTCTTCTCCTCAAACACCCACCAACCACTTTACCCACCCCTTCCATTTTCTTTTCCTTGTATATTTAGGCTTTTCTTCCCCTCTATATCAATATGTGTAACATATATGCATTTTGGGTTGAAAGATTATATTTTTGTCTGGCCTTTTCTTACCCATTTTCTTTTATCAGTAGCTGAATTCTTTTTTTCTTTTTTGCCCACTTGGAAGGCAACAACAGCAACAAAAGAGAGAGACCCTCTACTTGTGAACTACTCTTCCCCCTTTGCAGCTGCAGCTTTACTCTTTTTTTCCCCAGGAATTTGAGGGGTTTGCTTCTTTATTGCCTTGCACTTATCTTTTGCTCATTTGGATGCTAAAGTATATGGGTTTTGTTTTCTCTTTGCTTCTTTGAATGCTCAAGGAAGGAGATCAAGGTAAATGCTTTCTCTTTTTTTTGTATTTCTTTATCTTTATCTTACTTGGATAATAAGTGATTCTTTTGTTTTTACAAGTTTTTTTTTTTCATTTTCAATAGAAATGTTCTCTTTTTTGGTGTATTGACTTATGGAATATTGTTGTATTTTTTAGTGGCTTGACTTGTTTAAGAATGATTTTTCTTGATTGCTAAATGCATAAAAAAAGTTGATTTTTTTAATTCATGAACTTAATTAAACGTGGTATCAGATTCTCCTGCTATTTTCTTTCTCCTTTTCTTTTTCACCTTCTATGTGTTTTTTTCTTGTGGAATTTATTGACCTTTGGGTCTTCAGATTTGAATATAAGAATGGGTTTTATTAGAATGGATGAAACATCTATTACATCTAGCCTCTTCTCCATAATTTTCCCAAAAAATGCGCCTATGGACCTTGGAAATGATTAAACATATTATCATTTAGGTATTTCTGGTGTTATATGACATGTTTCTGGTATGCAAGTAGTAATGTCTTGAGATTTTGATCTTGTATACAAGAGGCTAAATATATTTTTTGACTCTTCACATCCAGAAGATCAGAGATGTCGTCTCAGGGTGCCTTAAATGCTGAATTATCGAAGAAGACACCATTTTTGGGTCTAAAACTTTGGGTTTTGATTGGTTTATCTGTTGGAGCATTTATAGTGTTGATTCTTGGTATCTTGTCTGTATGGGTTACATTTCGGAGAAGATCCAGACGATCGGTAGACAAATTCTCGCTTTCTCAGATACCAAACGTCTCAAAGGAAATCAAGGTTGACAAGGTTGGAGTTCATAGCTTAAACGATCATCCGGAGAGTTTATTCCTTTCAGTTAATGATAACTCGAATGATAAGAATTCAGAGAAAATGCTAGCTCATTTGAGGATGAGCAAATCAAGTGATCCTGATAATACAAGTCAATGTAGCTCGCTTTACCATCACGAGAGAGGTTTCAGTTCTCATTCAGGAGATGAAGGGAGTTCCGGAACAGTTCGAAAGCAGGCTGTATTTTCATATGGAGGACTAGTGACGGCCTCTCCCTTAGTTGGTCTGCCTGAGGTTTCACATCTTGGTTGGGGTCACTGGTTTACCCTTAGGGATCTTGATCTTGCCACGAATCATTTCGCAGCTGAGAATGTGATTGGAGAGGGTGGATATGGGGTGGTTTACAAGGGTAGACTCATCAATGGAACTGAAGTAGCAGTTAAGAAGATTCTTAATAATATGTAAGTATATCTTTGAGACTTTTTCTTGTTTCTTTTAATACTTTGTTTTTTAAAGATATCAAGCATTTGGATGTCCAGGGGGCAGGCTGAAAAAGAATTTAGGGTTGAAGTGGAGGCCATTGGTCATGTTCGTCACAAGAACCTTGTGCGGCTTTTGGGTTATTGCATGGAAGGGGTTCACAGGTGAATCTCAAATATGTGTGATTGGTTTATTTTTCAATTTCTTGCAGCTTCACTTTTAACTTTAATTGTGAATGAATGTGTTAATACAGGCTACACTTTTGTGATCCTATATGCCTTCATAGTTATTTGAGTATGACTGGCTACAAAAGAGATTATAACTGTAGTTATTGGTTGATTGTCATAGGATGCTGGTATATGAATATGTGAATAATGGTAACTTGGAACAATGGTTACATGGGGAAATGCACCAGCATGGTACCCTTACTTGGGAAGCTCGTATGAAGGTTATTCTCGGCACTGCCAAGGCGTAAGTCACCATTCAAACTTGAAGCTTCTTTTTCTTCTTTTGTAGGTTAAAAATTGAAGTGCTATAAAAATATGGTATATTTGGTTGCAGGCTTGCTTATTTGCATGAAGGAATAGAACCAAAAGTGATTCACCGGGATATAAAATCAAGTAACATCTTGATTGATGACGATTTCAATGCCAAGGTTTCTGATTTTGGACTGGCCAAGCTCCTGGATTCAGGAGAGAGTCATATCACAACTAGAGTCATGGGGACATTCGGGTAACTCTTTGAGTTTTTGTTCTCTCAGGCATTCATCTAGTATTGTATCTCAATTCTAAGTATCTCCAGATTGAAAATTCCATATGTAAATTGCAGTTATGTGGCACCAGAATATGCTAACACTGGCCTGTTAAATGAGAAGAGTGACATTTACAGCTTTGGTGTCCTCCTGCTTGAAGCTGTCACCGGAAGAGACCCTGTCGACTACGGAAGGCCGGCTAACGAGGTACTGATTAATAAAGATGACTAGTAATTTGTCCATCGAATTTTCCTCTCTTGGCCGCTCACTGTGTTGTCCTTTTCTCTCTTATCATATAACTTAAGTTAATTTCTCCACAAATTTCTCATGAGCAAACCGTATTGCCTACTGCAGGTTAACCTTGTTGAGTGGCTTAAGATGATGGTTGGAACAAGAAGAGCAGAGGATGTTGTGGATCCAACTCTTGAAACTAGACCAGACACACGAGCTCTTAAACGTGCTCTTTTGGTTGCACTTAGGTGTGTTGACCCTGATGCAAACAAGCGACCCAAAATGAGTCAGGTTGTACGAATGCTTGAAGCTGATGAATACCCATTTCGTGAGGTAAAGGTCTCTGTTTGCCTGATTGTTAATGTTAACTTTTCGTATATGTTGTATGGTTTCTTTTTCACGAATTATTTACGTTCCTAGGTGTAGTACATTTCTTTAGCATTAAGTTCGCAAAATTTAGCATTTCTTGTAGTAAGCCATATGCTCCGTATCTTTGGCACAGTATTTTCTCTTTGCGTCTCCCATGCTCCCTCACCTATAAATCGTTTCAGTGAGAAAAGAAAAGAACAGCAGAGAACCCTATTAGGCAGAAAACATATCTATCTTGAGTACATGTTCGAGTGAATGTCTCGATGTGGATTGTTTTGTTTTAATTACGATGATATAATGCCTTAGCATAAATCATGAAGTCTTTGAAGTATTATTGATGTTATTATATGCTTATTTTTCTATTACAAGCACCATTGATAAAATCGACTCGCGTGATCTTATTCAGGACCGGAGGAACAGAAAGAGCCGAACAGCCAGCATGGAAATCGAATCTTTGAAGGAACCAACCGAGGCGGAGAGCAAGGTCAGGGAATCAACTGAGATGACTCATGAATAATAGGGACTGACAAAAGGCAATGACATGGTGAAATAATTTGTGTAGTATTTAAAGCTTTCAGTAACCCATTGATACATACACAGCTGGAAAGCTTGTTTTTGGTGCGTCCAAAGAAAGGAATCAGCCTGAGGATAGAAAGAAAGCACATTAGGGTTTTGAATTAGAGGGCATCATAAGCAGCAGCTGTTGCTTAGGCAGAGATGAAAAGCTAACATGTGTGTGTGAGAAAGAGAGAGAATCAATGTTCCTTTTCGTACAGGTGTGTCTCTGTGATTGGTGCTGTCTTTTATCATCATACTACTATATGTATTAATATTTTATTTATATTTTTCTTTTGTTTTCCCCCACTGGGGATTCAATCAAGGATCATTTTCATCTGCAGTCTTGTTTGATCTTGTAATGATTGCATGAACCACCCATTGTTTGTTTCTGTTTTTATCTGAGATTTGGATGGTGATGGTAATTGTTATGGACAGATATCAATCTTCTTCAGTTCATGATGTATTGTCTCCTCAGACATCACAAGAATCAGTGTCTTGTTTCAGATTTCATCATGTTTTTGCCTTCACTGTGTCCTAATAAGGTTGGAGTTGTGGGCATACTTGTCTCCCCTAACATCAAAAGACACCGACAGACATCCTTTGGCCATCAACTTAACAATGACTCCAACTCAATTGTTGAATGTCTGGTTTTGCAGACAATGTCTCCCCTTGAAGCAATCTGTTGAAGAAGAGCATGATCCCTCAACCACTAGAAGCAAGCAAACCTTTCCAAAGCCTATGGCTTACCATCTTCAACGAATCCAATGATTTCACAAACATGGACATGGTGACACAAATAAACAATTATGGGTCCAAGAACATAAAATAGTTGAAAATCAAACTTAAATATTATTAACAAAAATCTCAACATCATAAATATTAACAGGAGCGATAAAATAAATTGATCCAACTTTTACTCATAGCGTTTGATTGATGTAGAATCTATATGACCTGAGAATTTCTAATAAATCACAACCATTGTAGTGATAGAATTGGTTGACCTGAGAACTTTTACTCACATGTTATCTTTGCTTTCGATTAATAAGATTTATTTATCTCATTTTTTGATATGAATCTTATATGTAAATAAAAAATGAGTAGTTATTTAGAACTAAAATTGAGATGGATGGACACTATTGACTGCAACTGCAGATAATGTGGTGAGTCAGGTTTATCGAATAATTTTTCCTATTAAGACTCTAAAAACCTCACTAAGTATAGGTGAGCGTTCGATCAAATCGAGTAAAAAACTGACACAATAATTTATAGTATTTCAACTTTTAAACTAAGGCCCTGTTTGTGAGTGCTTATAGAAGTGTTTTTGGGTGAAAATTCTGTTTTAAACGCACAAACAATCAAAAACACTTGAAAATTATAAAAACTTTTCCACTACAAATTATTTATTTACCCTTAATTTTAGCTTTTGAAACCTTGGTCTGTAAAAGCTAGATTTTCTAGTTTTTGCAAAACCTTGGTTTGTAAAAGCTTCACCCCAAACTAAACTTTTCAAACACAACCCAAAACTAAGTCTAAGTCTATCTCCAATATCTTAACTTTTGGATTTTTCAAAAAATTATATTTTTTTTCTTGATCAAAATTAATCTTTACAAACCCCAAAGCTTTGAGGAAGTTATAATCACCCATTCTCGTCAAAGTCTCCATCAAATAAACCAAATTAAACATAAAAATCCCCCCAAAAAATATATACCCAAATTAAAAATCCAAAAATTAGAAATTCAAAATCCAAAAATAAGTGTCCAATATTATAAACTAATAGCCTACATTCAACCCATACCCATTTAAATTAAACACATATGCCTAAACAGCCCATATGCTAAACCACCTACCCTAAATTACCACAACCCATTACGCCATTTACCCCAAGCTCATTACAACCATTAAACCTTTAAACCAATATTATATTTTACTTAAAATTAATTTAAAATAATAATAATAAAAATATTTCATATATTATATTTTAAGTGGTTAAAGGTTTTTTAATAATCAAATACCTAAAATATAAAAATAAAATTTTGAACACCTATTAAAATTAAAAAATAATTTATACATAAAAACAAGCCATTTATATAATTTGAGCACAAAAAATAAGCCGTTTATACAATTTGGTCACCTATTGTACTATTATTAAGCCGAAACAAAAAAATACAAACAACTTTCCGTGACCATATAAACAAAAAAAACTTTGTTTCTTTATTTTGTTTATTTGATTAATCTGATAAGCTGTGATAGAGTGGGACATCAATGGGGAGTGATAACATGACCAATATCGATCAACATTTAATTTAATTAAACTCGAATTCGACTTGAATTCTTAACAAACTGAATCAAGTTAAATTTAGATTTGGAATATAAAATCGAAAATCTATATACCGTTATCTTCGTTCATCAATTAGTTTTGTTTGTTGTTGAAATATAAAATTTAGATTTGGAGACAGTTAAATTTTTTATTGCTTTAAAACGACAGTTGGATTTAGAAAATTAATTGAGGAATGAATGTTTAGAATGAGATGCAAATTATTTAGGTTTATTGTTGTCTATAAATTTCTATTATTTAATCGAATTTAATTTAAATCTTTTGTTGATTTCTTAATCTATCTCTGAATTTAATTTTAGGAATGGAGTCTTATTTGCCTTAATTTATTTATTTTATAATTATTATTGTTCCCGTAATTGTATTTTATTGTACCCTTATTCAATTTGATTATATATTTAAGTCAATCATCATGTTTGTAAGTAAGGTGACTTATTTGTAACAATATATTTGCTCTCCGTAGCCCAGCTTCCATTCAACCTTTCGAGTTTCCATTCCTCGATTAACTATCACCGCCACCGCCACCGCTGCCAAAGAAGATGCTGAAAATGGGGTTTCCTCATCCACTACTGCCGGTATCATATGCCGTTTTCGCTTGCTAGTCCTCATTGCAACAATCTCCGTATGGGCAAACCACGAAGCATCGAAAGGATTCAAACTAACCATAATCAACAACGCCGCCGTCAAAGACTCCCCTACGGGGAGACGCTTCCACCTCTTTTACGTATCCAACGATGAAGCCACTCGAATCATCTTGAACACAAGCGCCCTGGTCGAAAACATTTTTTACCCCAATCACCTCGACCAATCAAAGAAACCGGTTCACCATGTCGTCCTTCAGTTGGCCGCCGCCGACCAAAGTCAGTGTCGCCACAACAAACAAAGGTAAGAAATCCGTTTACGTCATCAGCTTAAGTCCATCCATCATGGAGGAAATTAATGTCAAGTACCGTGTCATATCAGCCATACAGCGTGCCATGGTTCGTATAATATGTCTGTGGGATGGTGCCGAGTCCAATGCTGCCTCACCTTGGCTCATCGATGGCATGGATGGCGGAGTAACGAAGAGACAACAGTTCATTCGGGATCGAATCTGCCACCACCAGACCCTTTTTTTTTTTGTTTCCTTGTTATGTTCCAAATCGAAGATGAACCAGAGTGGCACATGCACTGATCATATGAAATGGACAAAATCAGGCTGTGTTTCCGATTGCGGGGATGATCCAAAGATTGTGGCAGGAGCATTGGGTTATCTGGAGCAGATGAACACAGGGTATGTGGAGGGAATGAATCGGAGTCTTAGATATGTGTGGGATTGGTGTCGGAACATCATTGTTTATCTGTCGTTTTTGGAACATTTTGGTCTCACATAGGTTGAGTTCATGTTCAACACTGGCACTCCCGTGGCGTTTTCCCGAAATGACGGTCAGTCCTTGCCGTCCTCATCCCATGTCTCCAATTCAACTTGTGCGTGTGTTGATTGGTATGTTGCAGGAGGTTCAGAGACTGGATTTGCCTACTTTTGGATAACAGATTCTTGCACCCACACGGTGAAAACTGAGCTCCATTTGAAGGTCTAAGTCTTGCGGAATCAATTGCAGAGGCTCCACAAAAATAAGCCAATTTCCAAGTTCAACTCTCTTTGGAACAATCGTATCGTTTTGAAGTTAATCAAAAGTGTTGAGATATTTATATCAGTCTAATGATAGAAAGTTTAAGGCGCAAATTGTATCTCCCGATTACGGGTGAATGTTCGATCGATTCAAATAAAAAAATTTTAAGTTATTTAAGTTGATAAGTCTAATTTTATTATTTGAACTTTCATTAAAAAAAATTCATATAAAGTCGAGTTGAAAAAATTCGAGTCAATTTCAAGTTCTTTTAAAGATTTAATTATAATTATTTTAATGTTATAGTATTATTTGATTGTAATTTAAATAACTTTCACTAATCATATAAACTATATATATATATATTTCTTCATAATTTTATATATCAATATATATTATAAAAATTTGAGAAACTCATCTCGAACTTAAAAATAAATCTTCTAATTATTAAATTTTTTTGAGTTATTCGAGTTATTCGAATTTCTGTTTTACAACTCAAACTTTATTTGAATTTTTTTTCGAGTTATTCGAGTTTATGAAATTTCGAGTCGAGTCGAAACAAGTCGAATATTTTCGCCTCGATTCGATTCGAGTTATTCAGGTTTATTTCGAGTTGAGTCGAGTTTTACTCATCCTTACTCCTAATCATGTTTTTATTGGTGTTTCTACTCTAAATTAGTAGGTTTAAAGTTTAAAGTTAAAGTTTAGGAAATCAAGGGTAGGGTGCATTTTAAGGTCTAGGGTTTAGAACGTAAAAAAATTAGGATTTAAAAATTATTGTAAAAATTTAAAATTTACTTTTTAAAAAAATTAACAAGAGGCATGAAAGACGGTACAATTAGGTGGCAAAAAATTGTACTCAAAAGTTTATGCATCATCTGGTATGAGTGTGCAAATTCGGATATAGGTTTGATTCGATCAAAAATTCCAAATATCCAAAACATTTGGATCATCTAAATAGTGATTTATATCCTCTCCGGAAAAATTGGATATTTGAAAATTCGGATCAGATATTCGAATATCCAAATTTATGAATTATTTTATTTATTTTTTAATTTGGTGGTTCTATTCATTAAAAATTTAGGGTTTTAAATATAAGAATCAACAATTATTGAATATAACAAGATTTTTATTGATAAAAATTTTAATTTTCATATATAACAAGTAAAAATATCAAATATAACAATATTTATATCTATAAAAATTAAATTTTTCGGATATCAGATAATCAGATATTCAATCCGAATGTAAAATACATATCCATAGCTAATCTAAAATTTTCAGATATCTGATCGAAATTTTCTAAAAAAATAAAATTTAAATTAGATCAACAGATAATTAGATCATATTGATTAGATTAAATATTTTTACACACCACTATCATCCGGTAGAATGAAATAACAATTTCATTTAATATGTTATATTTATTTGAAATTGACCTTTGTGTTATTTTTAGGGTGAATTACAATAAATAATCCCTTGATTGTACGGTATGTTATTAGGACATTTTTTTAAAACATATATCTGTAGATGATACAACAGTTATTAAATTGATACGTTATATTTTATATATAAATTATATAAAAAATATGATATTTCGTATTTAGATTATAAAATTTAATATATAAATTTTTAATTTTAAATTCTAAATTTTGACAATAAATTTTAAATTTTATGTATTATAATCTGAACCTTATTTATTAAACTCTAATTTAAATATTGAATTTTAAAATTGAAAGGTTTGTGTAAACTAAGATTTACGCATCAAAATATTTTCTAATTAACATTACAATAAATTTATGTTATAATTTAAAATATACCCATTTTTAACTTAAAATACTATAAATTTATATAATATTTTCTATTACAATTTATCTATCGTTTTTTAGCTTTAAATTATATATTTTTCAGAATCCCTGTATAAAGAGGATATTGTTTTTAACCTTTAGTATGTTCTGTCTTTGAAAAGAGATCTCAAGGGTCCATAGCTCAGTGGTAGAGCATTTGACTGCAGATCAAGAGGTCATCGGTTCGAACCCGGTTGGGCCTTTATCAAATTAAGTAATTAATTTTTCATCATCATTATATTTAATTTTTTTCTTCAATTTAATATGCATGAAGCATTGTTTTCCCCATTATGGCATGAGATCAAAACAAAAGACAGATATCAGCCAGTAACAGCAACTAGGAATTCCCCAACAAAGATTTACATACAAACAAGTAACTGTACTTTGATGTCGACGTGAATGGCCGGAGTCGATCGAAGCCACAGGTTGGCGAGTAAGACTTCAATCCTCAGCAACATGTCTTTGCCTTATTCTTCGACCCATGGTCAGATAACAGCCAGTAACAGCAACTAGGATCGATACATAATCTATTGTTGGGCATCTTATATTCCCATGCAACAACAAGGCAATGATCTGAAACTCTAGGGGACTGAAATTCAACAGAAGAAGAAGAAAAATCCAGGTCCCAGACTAGATTAACCAGAATTCTGTCCAGTTTTTTTGTCAGAAAATTTTCTCATGTTTGTTAGATCTGTCGCGACCATTTTAAAACCGAAAAGTGTGAAAAATAGCCTGACGATTAAATTTGAAAAAAAAATTGGGTTTTTTACCACTTTTAATTATTTTTTATGAAAATTAGGGTTTTATTTGAAAATCTATTATTTTAATTTTAAAATGGTTTGGAGTCGCCACCGGCCACTTTGGTAGGCCAGACACCATAAAACAAACCAGAGATTTATTTTGAAAATATTTGGGTTCGGGAGTCGGTTACGCGTAAGGACGACCCTTACGAGCGCCCGAAATCGGTACCTTATTAATTACACGTGGCATTTTGATATTTCGAATAATTTAATTTAATTCATTATTATCGAATAAACATCGCTCGAATAAGAATATCCTTTTGAGTAAAAAGGTATATTTCTTTTAAATACGAGCTTTGAAAAAAACGTCCTAGAATAGGAAATCTTAACTCGTATTTAAAGAAATATAAATTCTAGCCCAAAAGGTTTTAAATGCATGATCGATTTATTATCTGGTTCATTTTAAGTTCTAACCTAAAAAGGCTCCATTGATTAAATATTTAAACCCTATTAAATTATTAATTTCACCGGATGTATTATGATAACATCCGAATGCACGGACACTACCATTTTGACACCAAACAAAATTAATAATACTATTAGTACCTCTAATTTGCCTATTTAATTTTATTTAATTCTAACCCTAAATTATTTGTCATTTTCTACGTTTCGATGACGCGCCGAATACGATACCAAAGTACACTATTGGCCAACATAATGTTGTTTCAAAACACTGACCATTTAGTGTATCCGAGATATATGATTAGAACATCATCGTTACTAAATTATCTCCCCTATTTAATTAATTAATTAACTAAAGTAACTAATCCTAAAAAGGCTCTAATTTTAATTAATCTAAGTGTAAATTAAATGATATCCTAAACAAAATATACTATATGATTTAAAAACATGCAAGCAAAAATAAACAAATTAAATAAAGCAATTAAAACAATAAAGATGACAAAAGAGCTAAGTTACTTTTATTTAAAAGATATAGGAGCTCAAAAATAAACATCGGGAATTAACATAAAGGGAGTTACATCGGGAATTGACAAACATTCAATTTTAGGGGTTAATTTAGACTTAAATTTTGATCAATTTAAATTAATCTTAAGCTTAGAAAATTTAATTAAATCCAATTAAGTATCTAATTAAATTAAATCTAAGTTTAAAAATTAAATTTAATCCTAATTAAAGTCTAAATTGATGAAATTTTGGATTAATGATTCGAAGTGGGTTCAATTAGGGGTTAAATTGAGTGTAATTTTAAAGTTTTAGACCTTAATTAAAGGATTTGGGACTAAAATGAATTACACCTCAAAGTTCTAGGGACCACGGGAGTAAATTCCCCATTTACCTCTAAAACGCGCGGATCCGGGTCAACCCGGGTCAAAACGCGCGGATCCTAGGGTGCCAAAACGACAGCGTTTTGCTGTCAAACAAAACCACCCAGAACCGAGTCAACTCGGTCATTTGATCTCTCCACCTAACTCGGCCGACTCACCTTATCCCAAATTCTCTCAACACTAACACTTTGAAACCCATAAATTACCCATGAAACGGATCAAACACCAACATTTTGGATGATGTTCATCAGTGTTCTTCATGAACACGAAGAACACGATGAACACAGTCACCCAAACACCGCACCAGACACCGTTTGATCCAAAGCACCACCGCCGACCACCGCATCGGCAAGTTTTCCGGCCACCGTCCCGGAGCTCCGACCGCCGTCAAAATGGCCATTTCCAACGCCGGCGACCATTTTCGGTACCGGAAAACTCACCGGAATCCTTAAAAACACCTAAAAACCACCCGAAAATCCATATTTTTTCGATCTAAACCCCTAAAACAAATCTAAACTCTTCCCTAGACATTAAAATCGCTTAAATATCACCCAAAATTTACCTTAATTCGAATTGGCATCCTAATTTGAATTTGTTTTGAATTTGTTGACTCAACATCAATTTTTGCATCGAAATAAAAAATAAACTGAACACTTACCTTAGAATCGAATCTGGATGCTTCAATCAATCCGATGAACTCCCTCCTCTTTCCAATTGCCGATCCCCAATTTTCTTTTCTTTTTTTTCTTTTCCCTCTGCTGCCGTTCTCTCTCTGTCCCCCCCCCTTTTTTATTTTTTCTTTTTTAAATTCAAAAACACTCTCCCATAACTGCAGGTAACTCCCAAATAACCAATTCCCATTCATTTTTTTTATTTTTATTTCTTTATTTTATTTATTTATTTTTTATTATTTATTTTATTTACCTAGGACGAAATTCAAGTCCTACAAGATCAAATAAAAATAGGACCTATATATGAATGATCATCCCGACCACAATCCTGCAAAGCAAAAACCGAAGGCCCCACAAATTCAGAGCTGAAACTCTCAGAAGCAGCAGCACTGCAGCACTGACATGTTAAAGTCTCCTCCAACAATCCAAGTAGAAGAGACAGAGTTATGGAGTTGCCTTACTGTTCCCATAAATCTTTCCTGTGGGTGTTGTCATTACTTCCATATACAGGATACAGCAGAGATATAGATTGATTAGCAATCAGTACAGGGGAGAAGTTAGAGAGGACCAACTTTCTCTATCCAAGGTTTCTTTTAGTGACTTTTTTGTTTCTTTTGTCATTGTTTTAAACTTTCCCAAGTTTTAGTGATCGATCTGCTTCTACTTGTAATTTATTTTCTAATGTATAGTTTTTTATGCAGTGCGGTTGATCAATTCAGAAAGCAGTTTGCACATCTTGAAGAAAACGGTGATAAAAGTGCACCAGTTATTCCCTTGGAAAGAAAGCATGCCTCCCTTCCAAGGTAGATATTATATACTTTACCTTTTACCTTCAATATTGCTACTGTCAATTCCCGAACTAGGGCTTGTGGGCATCCATAAAAACACTACTCATCCACTTATAGTGTATGGTATACTTAATACAGCGTAGTGGAAAACTATGAGATCCAAATACCTTGCTTCTACCTTTGTAGTGGTAAAGCTCTTCGAGGGGAGGATGAAGAATCAAACTCTTAATGCTATTAACAACAAATACCATCTTATCATTTATAGAAAACAAAATAATTCTCCGTATTACTTTTTATTTCAATAGGACATAATACATCTTCATATATACTAACTATATCTCTAATCCCTTAAAATAAAGGATTATAATAAAACAAAATATTTACAAAATCTCTTAAATCAAGGGACAAAAACAAGTCATATAATCCTATACTTCCCGCAAACTGAAGTGTATACATTGTATAGTCCCAACTTGGATAAAAATGCATCATGGGTAAAGCTTTTGTAAATACATTTGCGGGTGTATGATAAAGAAGCTACCTTATTGTTGATTTTTTTTTTCAAAATAAAATGTTTGTCTATTTCAAAATGTTTAGTTGTATCATGTTGAACAAGATTTCTAGCAATTTGAATAGCAGACTGATTATTACACAAGATCTCACTTGTATTCTTGGTCTGCATTTAATTCTTAAGCAACTTCAGTAATCAAATTCCTTCACATATTCCTAGTGCTAAGGCTCGAAATTCTGCTTTTGCATTACTTCTAGATACAATTGTTTGCTTCTTGCTGCTACCAAGTGTTCTTTGTTAGGGTTGGTTATATGTTGACTTATTACATTCACTGGAAAAGCTATATCCTATCTGGTTAGTGATAAATATATTAATTTTCTCACTAACTTTTGTAATCAGTCTTTGTTAATTGAGGAGTCTGTTTCCTTACTCCTTAGAGAACTTTAAACCAGCTTTCATCGGTGTATCTTCTATTCTAGCTTTATTTAGCAAATCAAGGACATATTTTCTTTGATTAACCACCAACCCCTCGTCTCCATGCCAAGGAAGTATCTCAACTTCCTTAAGTCCTTTGTTTCGAATTCTCTATTAAGAAGATTCTTCAAACAACAAATCATTTTATCATCATCCACTCTCAAGATTTTATCGTGTACATAAACAATCGAGATAACCTTTTCATTCCTTGAAGTTATACTTATTAAAAAATGTGTGATAGACTAGTAATTGGATATAACCATTCTTTAGAATAACTTTAGTAAACCTGTCAAACCAAGCTTTAAGGGACTGTTTTAGACGATAAAGCGATTTGTTGAGTTTATATACTTTTTGGTTTCTTTCAATTGATTTCACACCAGGTGGAGTTTTCATATAAATTTTTTTAACTTTTTATTGAGAAAAACATTTTTGACATCCAGTTGATGCAAGTTCCAATTATTATTGACAGTAAAACTCAAAAGGATTCGAACAATATTGTGTTTTGTCACTGGAGTAAAAGTTTTAGTGTAATCAATCTCATAGATATGTATATATCCTTTAGTTATTAGCCTTGCTTTAAATCTTTGCACATTGCTATCAAAGTTATATGTCACAAAAAGAACTCATTTACAACCAACAATTGATAGTGACTTTCGAATATAAGGGGCTCGACTATAAATAGAGGTATTCTCATCTTGTATTCATTGAGTAATAGAAGACATTCACTCTAAATTTTTTCGAGTGTTCTTGTTTTATTCTTCGCATTCTTTAAAAATTCTTCGTAATTATTTTCATAGTTAACTTCTGTTTAGAATGATCTTTTGTTCTTTTAAGTGTTGGAAGTTTGATTTTTCGGAGTGAGACTGTAAACTTAATTATTTGTTTTGAGAACTCAACTAAAGCCGTACGGGTTAGTTGGTTTAAAAGTCTAACCCGTAACATAGGGTAGCTTTCTCAGGTAAAAATAGGCTTGTAATGAAGTTTGGAAGTGGGAAAGCTATATGACACGTTTGATTTTATTACAGTATGAAAATAACACGTATTTGCCAATATTACTGATATGGTTTCATCACATTTGAAGGATAATTATATCATGAATCTTTTCTACCATGTTATCTGTGGTTTCAATCAATTACGTTCGTTCATCTCTCATATTTTTTTAAGGTAAATCATCATCTCTTTTCTACTTATAATAGGTGAGTAGATAATTATCAGATAATTACTTAAGTGAGTAGATAATTATCAGATAATTACTTAAAGATAAACAGACTTAATTGGTTGAGACCATAAATAATGTGGTGTTAAGGGTCTATAATAAAATTCGATTTTAGAGTTTTTTTTCATCCATAAATTTTAATATTATGTTGGTGTTTGATTTAACGATATTTTATAAGGCGCTTTTACTAGCACAGAACTGGGTTTTGATGCTTTAAAAAGTTATTATAAAACTAAAAATGTTACTAAAATCTTATTTTGTTGTAATGGGTTAAAAGTGGGATTTAAAATATGTTATTTCATTGAAAAAAAAAATAAAGAAAACTAACAGAATACATCAATATTTTCCGACAAAAGATAATAAAAGAGACTAAAATAAAATCAAAATACAAGTTCGATGACCACAATGAAAGTTTTAAAGATTTGATAATCAAAATAAAATGCTTTTAAAATTTTGAAGATCATTTTTGTAGTTTATTTTATACTAAATTAAAATTAAAATCAAATTCACATACTGTATAATTAATAGAGGCTAAATATATATTTATACATTTTTTATCACACGATATTCTCTTTGTTAGGTATTAACAATAAGTGATTTATAGATATCACTTAAATAATTACGTGAACAAACTAACACAATTAAAAATACGACGGTAATAGCGAAGGTTAATTTTCGTTTCTCTTATATTTTAAATAGGTTAACTACTTTTCTACTTATAATATATATATATATATATATATATATACTTTTCTACATTTTATATATTTTTTCTGTTTACTTTTTTACCTTTTATATTTTTTTCATATTTCAGTCTTCATTACAAATTACCTAATAAATTTCAAGAATGTATAAAATTATATTATATATCATACGAGATCAATTAAAATATAATCATTTTATTATTTTATTTTATTTTTTATCAAATATATTTAATTTAATTTATAATAAATATTAATAAAGATTTATTTAATAAATATATTTATTAATTAATTTTATAAATAGTATGACAAAAATGATATAATTTTTTTATACTCTTTTGGTTCATCACCGTTCATTCTGAAAAGACCGTTATTTTCCCGCATTCTTCGAATCTACAATTTTCTTTTCATATTTTCCCCATTTCTAAACATCAAAATCATAAATTTCCAAAAAGAAAAGTCCAGAAAAAGTAATTTTCAATCAATTAATCATACAAAGGTGCAAATTGTTTATGGAAATTTAGTCTTAAACAGGAGAGAAAAAAGGTTTTATTACTTGGTTCTTACTCTTCTTTTGTTCCTGTGATTTTGTAGGTATTCAAAGGAAATGGAGGATTCCGATGAGAAGGAAGCAAAACTAATCGAACTGACTAAAGAAATCGAGTTGCTTCAGAAAGAAAAACTTGAATTGAGCAACGAGAACAGAGAAGTGAAGGAAAATATCAAGAGACTAACACTAGAATTCAATGATTTACAAAATCAGGAAGAGGAAGTGAAACAAGAATTGGATCAATGGGAAGATGATAACGCCATGCTCGAATCGCTCGCCACTAGATCTTCCGATCTCGAAACTGAGGTCTCGAGGTTGCAACATGATCTCATAACTTCCATGGCTGAAATAGACGAAGTGAACAAAGAGGCGGCCGGTTTAAAGAGAGGACTGGACGAGAAAGCGACGGTGATCGAATCATTGGAGAAGGAAATGGACAATTTGAAGAAAGAGAAAATGGAGATCGAGAAGAAAGAGAGGGATCTGGAGAGGAAATTAGGGGTTTTACAAGTGAGGGAGACAGAAGAGTGGAGTAAAAATATACGGATCGAAGACAAAATGAAGGAGAAAATCGATGAATTGCAGAAGAAAGTGGAGGCGCTTGAAGCGGCTGCGGCGGCGACGAGGCTTGAATTGGAGAAAACCACCGCGGAGAAACTAGAATTGGAGGAAAGGGCGTTGTTGTTGGAGTCCAACATGTTGGAATCGAAGGGCGTGATGGAAAGGAAGACGAGGGAAGCCGTTAAAGGAAGGTCGAGGGATAAAGGGTTCAAGGGATGGTTGTTTAGGGTTCCAGTGATGGCGGCAGGATCAGCGGCGGTTCTTTTTGCGGCTGCCGTGGCCTATCTATGTCGTAGAAAGCGAAGCAGCGATAGTGGTTGATGGTATTGGTTGCTGGTGGCGAGGATCAATGAGGTTAGGGTTTTGTTGTTTTATATTTACTATTTCTCTTCGAACTCATATTATTCTTATCATCATCCTTTAGTATTAGGAGTATTTAATAAATTAAATTTTTTATTTTTTATAATAGTGTTTTAATATTTTGTAGTTATACATTTCAGTCCAAAAACTAGCACATTTTTAGAAAAAAATGACCAATGTGAACATGTAATAAAAATACATTTGACTTTAATTAAAATAATAATCTATATTTTTAAAAACTATTATGTATCATTTAATTTTATTATATTTTTATACAATCAATTAATGTAATTGGTTAATCAAATTAACTAATATGATTCATTAATTATCAAATAGAGTCTTAATATTTTTTTAATACGAGAGGTTTTACCATAATCTTTTATTATAATTTTTATTTATCAAATATTTAAATTAAAATATTTGACTGATCAATTAATTAAAAGTGATCACTGATCTCTACTTAAACTAATAAGTTTCTTTACTTTGTTTATTTATAAATTTTAATTATTTAATTTACATTTAAAGTCCAATTCAAAATTAATGTAAAATACAAGTCAATATTGATGAGAATTTATTGTTTTTTAGGGTTTATAATATAATAAAAATGTTTTGTTATGATTATGTAAGAAATAATTTAAATAATAAATTATTTTTTATTTGTGAATTTGTAATTCAAAATAATATAAAATGTAACTGGATATTTATCGGATTTTATTTATCGGACATTTAAAGTCCAATTCAAAATGTTTTGTTATGATTT
This sequence comes from Abelmoschus esculentus, assembly GCA_035048815.1. Taxonomy (NCBI): domain Eukaryota; kingdom Viridiplantae; phylum Streptophyta; class Magnoliopsida; order Malvales; family Malvaceae; genus Abelmoschus; species Abelmoschus esculentus. The sequence goes on from JAUCBN010000066.1 coordinate 3,421,221, forward strand.
TATCTATTCAAAATTTATATTTAGTTTTAATATAATAATAAATTTATTCTGAAGCCACGGTAAAAGAATTTAAAAAATTTAAAAATAATATTAAATATCAAATGATAATAAAAGCAAAAATATTAAAGAATAAATTTCAAATATATTAAATAATAACATAAATTTAACACTTTTGTGATGGAAGTAACATCGGTCAAATAATATTAAAATTTAAATTTTTTAATTAATTATAGTGAATATAAATAATATTTATTTTAAAATATATTATTAGTTATTAGGTATTAATTTTTTAATCACTCTACTGTAAATATGGATGTTCGACTTTTAAAAATAATAATTATTTTTTTAACTATTATCGTAAAATGGTTCGTGTAAAATTCTATTTTTTTAATGAAGAGGAAGTATTAAAATTCTTAGATTCTATTTGAACGGAAATGTTCAACTGTTCGATGTTAATGCATTTATCTATTATGATATTTATTGTCGGATATCAAATTTGATTTATCTTTCTGAATTTTTGATTTTTTTAGATTGGCGATATAATGATTTATATTTGATTCGAAAAAAATAGATATATGGGTATTTAGATATTAGATATTTATATTGGTTATTTAGATATTCGATTATCCAAAAATATAACTTGATTAATTTATTTATTTTAAATTTGAAAGTCGTATTATAATTCGTATATGATTCATAAAATTTTAAATCGTATCAAATATCCAAATTTTCAGATACAATCAATAAATAATTAAATCGGATCAATAGAATTGAATTTTTAAACACCCTATGATACCTATAGTGTTAAATTATTATCATTATTTGGTGTAGAATTAAAATATTAATTAATTGATAATCAAACTAAAATAATAAATGTAATTTAATATGTAATATTGCTATGATAATTATCTCAAAATTGTATTATAATGTAATAGGGAAGATGAATCTTTGGTACATGCTTTGAGAGATTGTCATTTACTTGTTGATATTTTTGATATGAGTGATTTAGGCTCTATTCTTCCTCAAGGACCAGTTAATGACTGTAAAGATTAGATTGAATTGGCTTTAAGTTCTCTTAATTCTGATCAATTTACCTTTTTTATTGTTTTGATATGGAATAGGAAGAACCATTGGTTGCATAATGGTACTTTATTCACTACTAGAATGATAGTTGATAATTCACAGCTATTGTCCTCAGATTTTTTGCAGGCAAATGAGAGGACTTCCTCTTCGGTCCCTTGTGGTAGACTTCCTACTTAGTCTAAGGCTCAAGGTGATTATTTTAAGATAAATGTGGATGCTTTTTTTTGTGGAGGCTACTGGACAAGCAACTGTTGGAATTATAGCTAGAGACAGGTTTGGGCTTATGATCGATGGTCTGGCTTTCAGATTGCTTGGTGCTCATTCTGCTAAATCTGCAGAGGCATGTGCTTTTGCAGAAGGTTAAAAATTAGCTGCGGATAATGATTGGGAGAAAGTGCAAATAGAAGGGGACTTTATGTCTATTGTGAACAAACTAAATGCTACAGTGCTGGATAGATCTTTGGCTGCGTCTTATCTTAAGGAAGCTCATAGTTTATTGCATTCTAATACTGGATTTCAAGTTTCTCATGTGTGTAAGAATGCCCCATTTATAGTTGATTAATAGATTGGCTTTTTTTAAAAAAATAATAATAAAAATATTTATTTATCAATTTAATAATATAATTAAACACAAAAGGATACTTCCATTGATTTAAAAGTTTCTCCAAACTCATCTTTATATATATTATACACTAATACTAGCGATTTTAAAAAAATAGAGGACCATATTCTATAAAATCTATATATAAAGGTTAAATCTTAAATTTAAGTATAGTAGAGGATTGAATCAAGAATTTGACCTATTTCTCACTGTTGGCAAAATCAAGGAAACCAATCAGCGTTATCTGGGAATCCAATCCACATCCTCAAACGCACCGAACGAATTGCAAACCTGATGTCAAAATTTATGGTAAATTCACTGGAAATGGAAAAAAATTAAAGAAAATGCATTTCTTTATCGAGTAAAATAGGAAACAAATACATTGGAGATGCAGATGGTTGTACTTGCTGCATTTCCCAACTGCTGTTATCGCCTTCCCATCCGCTTAATTCATTTCAATTCTGGGGAAAAACCCATCGTTAATGTCTCCTTTCACAGGAATCAATCGAGCCTCAAAACACTCTGTTCTTTAACTCTTCCTACAACAACCAATGATTTCAGCCAACCCCAGCACGAGAATCAGAATAGAACCAACAGTTACACGTACCCAGATCAGAAATCCAGTTTTCTCAGACAGTTTTACCCTTCCATCAGTCAGGAGAACGTGAATGATCAAGACCCAGATCCGCAGGACCAAGAAAAGGAAGAGGAAAAACGTCCTGAAAAGTCCAAATTTTGGGGTTTTCTAAGAATAATTTTCTCGAACATGTGGTGGACAGATTTGAGGGGTGCTGTGGGACAGAGAATCAATGTTGAGGGCATCGTGTTTTCGTTTCGAGTGTTCGTTAAAGACCGTCACTTGGCGTTGCCGCATGTTGCAGTTCGTGATATAAGGTCCATTGATTGGACTGAGCTCCATGGAAGAGGGTTTAAAGGCGTGGTTTTCGATAAGGACAATACCATTACTGTTCCCTATTCTTTGAAGCTTTGGCCTCCTCTCCGCCCTTCTATTGAGAAATGCAAGGATATTTTTGGCCCTGATATCGCCGTGTTTAGCAACTCTGCCGGTAATTTTTGGCCTAATCTTTTGAAATCGAGTCCTTTTTATTCTTTACTTATCCTGCTTTTGTGCGATGCGTTGATGTTTTGTTCTCCTCCCTCGTTTTGATGAATTAAGGTCTGTTAGAGTACGATTATGATGGTTCAAAGGCGAAGAAACTAGAAGGGACTGTTGGGATTAAAGTAATAAGGCACAGTAAGTTTTTTCCCCTTTCATTTCAAGCTTTTGTTTTATTCTGTTAACAAATTTGTTTCTATAGCATTTATGAAGAAAGAAATCGATTCTTTTACAGTATGTTATAGTTTTGATCCTGTGTTAAACATTGAACACGTAAAAACTTTGGGATGGGTTACAATTTCTGCTAAAGATTGTAGGTTTTGAATTTGAGTTACTGTTAATTTATGACCAAAAGTGTTTGGTTTATCTAGAATTGATTAGGGTCTCCATATGATGTCTTTGCAGAGGTGAAGAAACCAGCTGGAACAGCAGAAGAAATTGAGAAACACTTCGGATATAAATCATCGCAACTTATCATGGTATGTAAAGTATGTAAAGGGAGATAGCTAACTCGGAGTGTTTGATTTTATCTTGATTTTGGATTATGTCAGTGACATAATTTATGCTTATGGCAGGTGGGTGATAGGCCCTTCACAGATGTTGTTTATGGAAACCGAAATGGATTTTTCACTATACTAACCGAGCCTTTAAGTGTTGCTGAGGAGCCATTCATTGTTAGGCAGGTCGGTTTGCCTATCTTTTCCTTTTTGGTTTGTTTTGTTTTTTCTTTTTGCTCTAAAGTATCTTATTGAACAATCTGAAAAGATAGGATTGAGAACCCAAACCCTGGGGAAGTATCTTTGCTCTTATATTCTTTGAGTAACTTGCGGCTGAAGGTTAATCTCGGAAATTTAACCTAGTTGTTAGTTTTACATCTTAACAAACCATAGCTATTGGGCCTTTTTTCCGTTCTTCTACAACATTTTAAGAACTTTAAGTTTATTTGCTTGCTATTTTCTAGTTCTGTTTCTCCATTCGATGAGTAGGGCTGTATATTGTCCTAATCAACTTTTGGGTTGATGGACTTCAAGTCTTCAACTCTCACAGCTATTTTACATATGTCTATATATATTATGGTGAGAATCATGTGGTGAATTTTTGTTACTCAGGGTGTCAGTTAACTTTATTCCTTAATATAGTGTTTTGTGGATTTTATTCTGTTATACTTGTCCAACAAGCTGCCTTTATTGATCAACGATCATTCTCTGGTAGATACGCCCACAGACCCACTTGTTCTACGGTGGTTATTTCGATTGACAAATATACTGAAAAAGCTGGACAATTTTTGAGTCATCCTCTTTCCTGTTTTCATTAATTACAATCATGAAATGCATGTTCGACGAAGGCTTTTCATGTCAGGGGTTGGATTTTGGAAGTTAATTGCAAGAACCCCTGTAGAAAGAATGGATGTGAAAACACTACTCTGAGCTATTTGTTTCTTTTGGACTCTCTTGATTGCATTCCATCTTTTTATTGTCAAACATAATTTTTTTGGGTACCATATATGGCATAATATGCTAAAGTTTTCTTGTGTGAGACAAATGGGTTTGTGCTGTTTTAATCTTTTAACATAGAAGAAATCAATTCTCTGTTATTATTTTCTTTCTCCTGAGTTTGCTAGTGTTTTAAATGGAAAACACATGTACATTGCATTGAAAGATGAAATAGTATACAGTGGAAATAAGATTTTGCTGAAAGAAGATTTGCAATTTTCTGGTTTTGCTTGTTTGTTGTTGGCATCGTTTCTTATTATGTATAATATCTGATATTTCTTTCAAATGCTTGATGAACCGTTATGTAAGAAACTAAATGTTTGCAGGTTAGGAAACTAGAACTGACTCTAGTAAATTGGTGGTTTAGAAGAGGTTTGAAGCCAGTTAGTCACAATTTAATACCAGATGCCAAACTGTGTCTGAAAGATTCACATCCTCTGTAAGAATGTTATGGATACATGTGGAAAGTAATTGTTTATGTAGCTGATGACACATTTTTTAGTCATGATGATTTTGCTTTTGCCATCCATGTGAGTTCATTAATCCTTTCATAAGTTGATTACGGCTGACCAATTTGGCATGTTAACAACCCTCTTGAGAAATGATTTACCATGTTCTTGCTATTACCCATCAAGTGAGTTTAGTCATGGAATTTTAATCAGAAGTAAGTTGATAAGCTTAGGCAGCATCAAATAGGCAACTCATTTTACAGTTTCCTTTGTTGTATTCATTCTCCATCCTTTACTGTTAAGGCTTTTGATGGTAGAGACTGTTCTTCATTAGTTTTAAAAAAATGAGATCAAACAACTCACTGTTCTACCTAGGGAAAAAAAACCCGGTGGATCTTTACTGGAAATTAGTTTCGATGGGACTGGGATTATATCCAAAATTTAAGTCCTGGTTGTGACCGAGATAAGGATTGGATTTTGATTTTTTGGTCTCGATACTCAGTGGGTACCCTGTATTGATGTATTGGGACCACTTGAGCCCAAAATTAAAGCTCAAAACCCTTTTACTAATTCTTTGTTTACATTTAGGCCCCGTACCGAAACCTTAAATAAATTTTCTCTTCTTTCTTTTTTTGCTGATTTTATGCTAATTTTTGTTTTTCTTTTCATGACTAGTTTATTAGGACCAATTGACTTAGTACCTGGTATTTGTATAGATTTCCGCTAGTACCAGGATCAATTCTTGGAATTTAGGACCTATTTGATATTTCAGTTTTTAAGAACTAGTAACTATTGGGATCGAGATCAATTTTGAATAAATGAATCTTAATATTAATAGAAAAGGTAATGGCTTGGCTAGGTGGAATAGTCGAGCGAGAAATAAAATGAGTTGAAACGAAAGAAAAATATAATACTTTTAAATATCACGTACCCGGTCTTACCACCTGTTCTACCTTTATTCAATGATTGAAATACTCATTGGGGTCGTAGGTTTGGAGTTTATTCAATGATTGAATTACTCATTGGAGTCGTAGGTTTGGAGTTTAAGGTTAGATGAAATCAATTTAGTCATAACCATAGGATTAAAAAAAGAATTGGGTTAATCTAGCAGACTACCTCTATCAAAGGTTGGTGAGAAAATTGATATTTTAAAATAAACATATAACATTTATGATTTGATTATTTTTTGAAAGACTGGCCATATTATAAAATTATAACGTTTGGAACCCATTGCTCCTATTTCTTTTAAATAAAATTTTTAATTTAAAATGGATTACTTTTCATGAATATATATATTTTATATCTAACCTACCTTAACAACCATTCCCAAATCACCATGAAGCTTCAATTGCAAGATTTGACTCAATTGATTCACTCAAGCAGGGTTATTTACCAAATTCTTGTTTTTGGTAAATTTGGATGCCTACTTTGCTAAATTCATGTTTTTGGTCCCTGCAGTATTTTAAAATTTAGTATTTGGTATATATACTTTAATTTGACACAATTTAATAATCTACTTATATGATGTCATTCATTAGTGGACATAGGTATGACTACTAAATACAAACAAGATTTCTCTAAGAACACCTATTCCAACTCATATATCATTGATACATGTTAGAGATGAGTGCAATAGAAATGAGATCATGTCAGAAGATGTAATTAATTGGTAATTGATGATTATTCTTTTCAAAGAAAAAATTTAAAAAAAAAACTAATATAAAAATAACACAAATACAAACTTTCTTGACTCGATCTAGGATTGGACTTGTTGGAGCTCCAAAACTCTTTCTTGAACATGTGGGGACAATAATTCAGCTAAAAACTATACTTTCACCTTGGGGGAGTTATCAGAGGGTATGGAAAATGGGGAAACGAGTATGGTATTGAGTCTTCAAGGAACATATAAAAATGTGTATCGACAATAAATATGATCTTTTCACCATGTCATTCGTAGTCTATGAAATCAGATTCGTTCATTTTAAAAATATATGAGATGAATGAATCTAACTGGTTGGGACCACGGATAACGTGATAAAAAAGACTATAAATTTTTTCAAGTAAACGTTATATTGATGTAGAAAAACATTTTTTTAATTAAATATGAGTGGACATAGAGAAAATTAATCTTGTAAAGTTGGAGGGTTGCTCTAGCCCCAGTTTTTTCCCCAAAATTTTTTCTGAGCTTTTTTCTTCAAGAATGTAGTCGGATGTTTTTATTTTTTTATTTTCCTTTGATTTTAATTTCAAATAAAAATCTTCCTTTTTTATTTTTTTGTATAATTTGTTGAGTTTGTTCGTCTAGCTCTGTTGTATGATTTGTCAACCTTGTTGTGGCGATGTCATGCCTGCTTATTCTACTTGGTGTAACTGCAGGTTCACATGGAACACCATCATCCCATGGTTCTGGTAGCACACCTCCCTCTCATGGAGGTGGTTACCACCACACATACTTTAGGTGTAAGCCCATCAACACCGGTAACTGTAAGCCCACCAATCCCATTATCAATCGGTGAACTCCAAGCATTCCCACACCTTCATTCTTTCCTGCATCCAACTCCACCAATCGGTGGTACATGGTGAATCCAACAAAGGTAAACACCCAACTATTATTTAGGGTATTTTATTTAGGGTAAACTACCCAGTGACCACCCTACTATTTGGGGATACCTATTTTGGTCACCCAACTAACGAACTCGTCAATCAGGTCACTCAATTTTGAAACCCTACCTATTTGAGTCACCGTCGTTAAAATTTTAACAGAAAAATTAACGGTGATGACATGGACGTTAATAAAAATCGGTAAAATTACACATTTAATCCCTCTAATTTATTTATTATTTTAATTTAATCATAATTTTTCTCTCCAATCAGATGGTGACACGTATCACCACCTGATTAGTGAGAAAGTAAGGAAGAAATAAAAGAATAGTTTTGAGCTTAGGGGAATTTAAACCCAAGTCTATAGCATGAGAGGCAAGCATGCTAACCATTAGGCCAAGCTCCAATTTACGATATAAAATTTTAGCATTATATATTTAAGGGTTCGAATACAATAGAGTAAATATGGTTTAAAAAGTTGGAATACAATTTTAATAAAAAAAAAAACCATACTTGATATTAAATATATGAATAAAAATATTCGAATATAAAATATATAAATAAAAATATTTGTATAGTAAATATTCAAATAAAAAATATACGAATAAAAATATTCGTATAATAAATATTTGAATACAAATATTCGAATATTTATGAATACTTATTATACAAATATTTTTATTCGTATATTTTTTATTTGAATATTTTTATTTAAATATTTATGATTTTTTTAAATATTTTTATTCGTATATTTAATATCAAATATGCTTTTATTTTTTATTAAAATTATATTCCCATCTATGTGTACAACTCTGTGTCCATGATTTCGTCCAAAAATATTCGTCTATTATATTCGAACCCAATTAATTGGGTGGTCATTGGATAGTTTACCTTAAATATATTATGCTAAAATACTATTGCATAAGTGAGAGCTTGGCCCAGTGGTTAGCAAGCTTGCTTTTTGTCCTATAAATTCGAGTTCAAGTCCCCCTAAGCTCAAAACCATGCTTTTATTTCTTCCTTACTTTCTCATCACGATTGAATGACTAATTTTATTTATTAATTTAGAATTAGGATTAAATTAAAATAATAAATAAATTAGAGGGATTGAATGTATAATTTTACCGATTTTTATTAACAGCCACATCACCACCATTAACTGCCACGTCATCACCGTTAACTTTTCTGTTAAAATTTTGGTAGTTTACCCTTTTATTTATTATATAGCTGCTGGAAATCCATGAACCATATTTAAGGGAGAATTGAACAGAAGAAATAAGAATCATTTAAGCATAATTAATATTAGTTGCTTGCATAACTAAATTAGTACTAAGGTCATAAATGTAGAGAGGCATTATCATAATACAAAATATGGGCCTTCTTATTATAAAAGGTAAATTGAGGCTAAAATTCTCATCAATATAAAGAAAGACCTAAATCTTTATTTTGACAAAGTTCTGGTGATAATCCTGGTTATGGCCACCTAGAAAACGACTGTGCAGGAAGCTTGAAATCTATTAAGAAGCAGACCCAAAGGAATACATGCATACCTTTTGCTTGCTATAATCAGCGGACGAAAAATGGAAAACTAATCACCAGTAAGAAATCATTAACACAGTTCTAACAAGGAAAGTGACCAATTATTAGGGATAACCAGCTGATTATAATTGGCCACTTTCTATTTTGTAGTCTAAGCTATTACAGCTCCTTATAGTATTTATCACTCAACTTTCCTTCCTAAAGGCTCAAAACTTAGGTACGAGGAAGAAATATATACAGAGAAACCCAAATCCATCACTAAGAGGATTGCAATTTGAACATATCCATGCTCCTTTGAACATTTTCCAAAAAAAAAATATTTACTTTAGTTACAAATAGATCAAGAGTTACCAGCTTACAAGACCATAGAAGAGTTGAAATTAATGCCAAAATAAAGGCATAACAACCCAAAGTGCTTTATAAATAGAATGTGGGGTATGATCTCTGCATGGCAATAAAAATGACCCCATTGACCCACTCAAGGCCATTTTGAAATGGCTTTTCAGTAACTTGAAACTATGTAACTTATGACTCTTTATCTTTATCTTTATTTCTCTTGAAGTATCTGTGTCCAACAACCATATCCAATGTATATCTACAATAGGGTATAGGGATATGGTGTTCCAATAACTCTTCAAATGCACAGGAATATGAAAAAAATGAATATATATATATATATATATATATATATGTTTGACACTCGTGCCTAAGTTTGAGTAACAGAGACTAGAAACTGTGTATATTAAGAAACAAGCAAATGCTTGCTGATGCATGGACACATGAGTTTATATAATTTGATTTTAAATATTTTATATTTTAAAATCTGATAAAATGATGTCCAATAATCAGGTTCGGTATCTCATAAATTGAAGAGGAGCACAAGCATATAGCATGGGGATGCCAATTTGAACCACTTTACATGGTTTTGATGCAGACGCCAAACCACACGGAGCTGTGTATATGAAATGCTAGAATAAATGAAGGCAACCACAATTCACCTTGAAAGAAAATTGGAAGAAACAAAAAGGAGAGACCACTGGAAGAGAAAGGTAGTAAAAAAACATACCCTACCAGGTTAAAATTGGATGCCATCGTCTCACCTTTTTCTGCACTTACTACCTGAAATACATGTCTAAAGACTTTTAAGTTTTCTTCTCCTCAACACAAAATTAATGCCTGCCTATGTGCTTGAGTGTTGGCCACTGTATTTTCTTCTTCTAACTGGTAGCAAGATTAAGTTCCAACCCAAAGTCCTTCAATCCAGATTCCAGAATATTTTCATTCATTTGTAACCTGATAAGTTGATTCCTTCCTGCAACTTGGGCATGAATATATTAGTAGATCATTTCCCCTTTTATGTCTAGGGTTCTTTTTTCTTTATTTATTTTGACCCTTACAGAATAAATCATTCAAATGAAAATTATATAGTTAACACAAAGATAATGTATTCATTCATTCATTCATTCATTCATTCATTCAAAGGATACTTTGCAATTTGAAATAATCATAATATATATAATACTATTCACCAATCACACATATAGCTAAATTTACCTAAAACATAGTGGATGCTGCAGTTTGGTTTCAGTCAAGGTAGTATAGCTTTACATCCTAGTCCCTGGTCATTTGAAAAAAAAACTTCAAACATTAAACAATCCAATCCAGCTCAAGTTGAGGGATTGTTACTACGAGCTGTATGTACAGAACACTTTTCACAGTCAGTACTTTTTGGCCGTACAAAGAGGAGAATGTAGCACAATTGTGTACAGTTCAGGCCATATGAGATTCAAACCACTTAAAAATTTCATCAGACTGCAAACTAGTCATTTCATGATATGCAAATGCAAGGTTTAGCTCCTCCTCAACAGGATGAACCAAATGTTTTTCCAGCAAATTAGTCTTAATATCCTGGAGATCATCTTTCCAACGTGTTGCACGCCCATCCTGTTTCATATACCCATCCTTGTCTACAAAGCCTTTCTCCCTGAATAAATTGAATAATCTAGCAGAGATAGTCTGATCAAGGCCTGGGATTCTGTCAGATAAGAAAGTCGGTGACAGAGGCAACTCCATGCATTCAATCTGAGCAACATCAACTCCTTTATTTCTCAAAACCTCCAGAAATTCAGTTATTTTTTGTTGCCTACGTATATCTTTCGGCATGTGCACAAAAAGGGTTGGTGGATAGTCCTCTTTGATGTCCATTTGATCAAATAACCCTTCAGCAATCATAAGGGTAATACTACTAAACTTTAAATCATTGGCAATTGCAGACACAAAATACCCACCAGAAGAGGCCCCCAAAGCCACAAGAGGAAGCTTTCCCAGCTTCTGTCTCTTAACCCACCATGTTATAATATCTTTGACAATCAACCTTTCCTCCCCAAATGTCCAGCACCTCCTCGCACTTGATATAGTCAAGACAGCAAATTTCCGAGCAAGAGCTTGAAGCACAATCAATCTTTCCTCCGGCAAACCAACACATTTAGGGCATTTAGGAGACCTATCCCAAAAATTAACAGCTCTACCACTACATCCATGAGCTAGAAACAGAACAGCCTTAGGTGAATCGGGTATTTGCCATATCAAATCCGTCCCATTCCTGAATTCCCTTTTCGGATTAAATTGCACCAAAGAGTCAAACCTATTCCATTTCTTCTCCGGTGGTAGTCCAGCCACCGGAATCGTGTTTTCATCATTTTTCTGGAAAAGCAATACCAATGCTAATGAGACTGATACCAGAAACAGAACAGGGCCAACAATTGGGTATTTTTGAGGTCCATGCGATGCCTTTAACTTTGTTCCACGATTCAACATTACTGTCAACATTAAACAGTAACAACCTTGAAAACTTGCAAAACTTCTCAGAATTATAAAAAGAAAGAAACCCATAAATTATATTGATTAAAACGATTTGCTAATGAATTGAGTATAGGATTAGTGCAAGTCTGAAGGGTTTGCTGCAATAGATCTTAAGCTAGACATTTCAATTTTCAATATCTTATTTATAGAAGGTAGATACAAATAATTGATATGACAAAGGACAGAATGAGATTCGAAGAGAGGATGGAGGTAAATACCTGAGAAATATTCAAGGATTGTTGGAGATGTAGCCTTCTGTTTTCCGATTTTCCAGAGAGCTCAGCCAGTATTTGGAGCTTTGGAATGGGTTGCGTCTAAATTTATAAGCCTACATGGGTGTTAATTCTAATTTTAACTGTAATTTATTTAAATATTTTAATTAATTATAATTTATTATATATTTAAAAACGGTTTGATTAAATGTTTTTAAAATATGTAATTTTTTATATTTTGTCAACAATTAGTTTTTTAATAGTTTAAAAGATTTAGATCTTTTAAATGAATATATTTATTTTTTTTATTAGGTTCGTTTGTCAGGTTTTTATCGATAATAATTTTTAAATTATAAGTTCAAATTGAAAAACAAGACTAACCAAAAAATATCATCAACTTTGATACACTTCCCGTATAAACTAAAGTTTTGTTTGTCAAATTTATGGTTTATAAGGTTAATTAATTTAGAGTTTGGACTTTAGAGATTTAGGCTACAGAGTTTAGAGTTTAAGACTTAGAGCTTATAGTTTAGAACTTAAATGTTTGATTAGGATTTTTTATATATAAAAAATTATATTGATTGTGTATCAAAATATAATTAGGGGTGTGTAAAAAAATCGATAAACCAAAATCGATTCCGAAACCAAAAAAATTGTTAATCGAATCAAAATATTCGATTTAAGATTGAGTTTTTATTCTTTTTATAAAAAAACGGTTCGGTTACAGTTTACGATTTAAAAAAATTGTTAACCGAACCGAAAAATTTGATTTAGGGTCGAGTTTTTATTCTTTTTATAAAAAACGGTTCGGTTACGGTTTACGATTTAAAAAAAATGATTAACCGAATCGACCGATTATATAATATACATTATTATATTATAAATTATTTTAATATTTTATATTAAAAATATATTTTAATTTATTTTCTCAAGAAAAGTAAAATTGTAATTTTATTTCATAAAATTTAAATGTTTAACTTGCTAATATTAAAAAAATATTAATATCATGTGTTATTTTTTAAAATTATAATTTTTTCTAATATGTTATTAAAATTTATATTATTAATAAATAAAATAAAAAAAAACTATTACTCGAACCGATCTGAACTGAAGTTTTCGGTTAACCGGTTGAGTAGTTACGGTTTAGAGTCGAAAATTGGGTGACTCAAATTTACTGATTAACCGAAATAATTTGCTAATGGTTAACCAAACCTGATTTTAAACACACACTAAATATAATTCATTTTAAAGATCTACTAATTAGTTTATTGATTAAGAATACTAATATTATTAATTATTGTATAAGTTTGCAATTTATCTCTTTTTAATTAAAAAAATATAACTCATTGAATATGCATATAGGGAGAGGTTCCACATTTAAGAATTACTAGTATCTTTTTCCACGTCAGTTGTAAGTGCATTGATGCATTGAATTAGTTTTATTTAGGATAAACTAGTACCTAGACTATAAATAACTTCTATTTTAGTCACTAAATAAAAAATTCTAATCAAGTCACTAACATTTTAACTTATGATCAATAAAGTCATCGGTCTGTTAACAATTAATAGAATTTTGATGTGACACTTTTATTTTTTATGATAATACATTTAGTTTTCATTATTTGTATATTTTTTTAGGTGGTTAGTCACATGTGTCTTAGGGGTGAGTGTTTGATCGAATTAAGTAAAAAAATCAACTTATTTAAATTGACACGTAATATTTTATAACTCAAACTTTATTTAAATTTTTTTAGATTGAGTTTATTCGAGTTTTCGAGTTCCTATACAAATAAGATGAACTTTAAACAATAAAAGGGTAAATTACAGAAAGGAGTGTTCAAGTTTTAGTAAAGTTTTTAAGAGGCGAAAAAGTTTTAGCATGCTTACAATTTAGTCTTCCAATGAAGATTTTTAGTTTAATTAAAATGTTCTATTTTTAGTTTAATTAAAACTTTCAATTTAGCCTTTTAAGTCTTATTTCCTTTCAATTAAAATCTTTTATAATTATTAAAAACACTCTAAAAAAATATTAAATTTATTATTTTATAATTAAATTCTCTAATTGTTGATATTTATCTTGATATTTTTTTAATTGATCGATAAAATAAATAAATATTTTATTTTTGAGTTTAGTGATGAAAATAAATTCTTTGATAAAATTGTAAGAAATTATCTTAATCTCATATCTCATAATTATAATAGTTTTTAATCTATTTTAATTTATATATATTATTTGTTAGAAAATACTCTAAATATCATTAAAATGATTTTTTTTCTTAATTATAATTATTTTTTTTTACAATAAGCTGTGCAAAATTTAAAAAAAAAAATCATGACAGTCATACCTGCAATGACCGTAATAATCTCCTTTATGAACACAGTTGTGATAACCAGGACGGAATCGAAAACGCGACTGCAAATGCTATTTAAATCCAAGGTGTGAATGAATTAGAGTTTGATCCAAGAACGGAGCCAAAATTTAGGGTTGAGGGAGACAAAACATAATTATTTAGAAGTAGGGGAGACAAATTCATAAAAAAACAAATTTTAAAAAAAATAAATAGAAGGATAAAAATTTAAAAAAAAATCTTCGAGGGGAGGCGATTGCCCCTTCTCATCCCACACAGCTCCGTCCCTGGTTTGACCATTACTTTGCCTGTTAATATAGAAGAATGGCTTAATGAAAGGAAACGGCAGGTTGAGATAGTAGTTTTGTTTTGTTTTGTCTCAGTCGGTGTGCCTGATCAAATGTTGTAGACAAGTACCATTAAGAAGAGTTTGTAGGGCACGGAGATAGGAAAGATACTAGAGTATATAAGTGGAAGGAGTCATCATCCTGTTTCTCATTCATCCATCCATCCTTTTTCCCAATCCCAGAAAACTCTTATTCTAAGAATGGATTCCAAACACCAGCTGCAATTCACATATTTGGCCTTGATTGTAGTACTATTAGTGGGTGCTGATTTAGTATGTGAAGCTGAAGCCACCTCACGCACTGGTCTTGAAGAGGCATCAATGTACGAGAGACATCGACAATGGATGTTCCAATTTGGAAGAGATTACACCGACACCAATGAGAGGCACAAGCGTTTCAACATTTTCAAACAAAACGTGGAACTCATTGATTCCTTCAACAAAGACAAAAACAAGACTTACAAACTTGATGTCAATCAGTTCGCAGATCTAACGAACCAAGAGTTCACTGCTGCGAGGAATGGGTTCAAGGGTCACATGTGTTCAAACAAGGCGACTAATTTCATATATGAAAACGTAACCGCATTGCCTTCAGCTGTGGATTGGAGAAAGAAAGGAGCTGTTACACCGATCAAGGACCAAGGACAATGCGGTCTGATATAATCTCTTAGACTCTTCAAATACGATTCAGATTTTTAAACTTTTGTTTGTAAATTGGAATGAAATATCTAACGCTGAAACTATGACAGGATGCTGTTGGGCGTTTTCAGCTGTGGCAGCCATGGAAGGGGTTAACAAGCTAAAAACAGGTACCTTGATTTCCTTGTCTGAGCAAGAACTGGTCGACTGTGACACCAAAGGTGAGGATCAAGGCTGCCAAGGTGGTTTAATGGACGATGCCTTCCAATTCATCCAGAAGAACAAAGGACTAACAACCGAATCCAACTACCCCTACATGGGAGTGGATGGAACATGCAATGCCAAAGAGGAAGCCAACCATGCAGCTACCATAAATGGCTTCCAAGATGTGCCCGCCAATAGTGAAGATGCACTGCAGAAGGCAGTTGCGAACCAACCTGTTTCGGTTGCCATCGATGCCAGTGGGTTTGAGTTCCAGTTCTACTCTAGTGGTGTATTTAAGGGACCCTGTGGCACGGAGCTGGATCATGGAGTGACGGCTGTTGGATACGGTGAGGATGATGATGGAACTAAGTATTGGTTGGTGAAGAACTCTTGGGGTAGTAGTTGGGGTGAAGAAGGCTACATCAGGATGCAAAGAGATGTTGATGCAAAGGAAGGTCTTTGTGGCATAGCAATGCAAGCATCCTATCCCACTGCATGAACAAAACTCATGCTCTAATAGGCTCAGTTCCTAAATATATCAATGTACCATATGTGAATCTACTATGAACTATGAAAACATACACTATGATGCTCTAGTATATGGAACACTAATGTCTATTTTCAATATCTTAAAGTTTCTTCTTCAATTTTCAACTTTAAAAAGATTTCATTCTACTATATGGAAGTTTCGAATATAAAAAATCAATATTTTATTTTCTAATGGAACTTTACAGTCTTAAAGTAACCTTCTTTTAATATAATCAGTTGGAATAACTTTTCTGGATGTTTTCAGTCAAATTCTTGAAAAGAAAGAAGAAAGATGAAGAAGCTCATCAAAAGACACAATTTATACCATAGAATGATGATGCAGTAAAACAGCAAAATCCATTTCTTTCCTCTTTGTGTACACACAAACACATAAAGAAATTAAGTAGTATATTATGGAAAATCTTGTAAAACCCTGTAATCAGGCCAACTAACCAACCGGTGAACGAGGAGTTGAATGATTGGGGTGGCCGGAACAGACATCTTATTAGTAGATAATATTGAATCATATTATAGGATAATACCATATATGAATATCAATGGTGTGTTCGATTGGATTGTGAAGGAGCCTTCTGTTTTGGAGCCGGTATCGGGGGAACTGTAGGTGGCTGAGCGAGTGGGGGAGCAGCTATCGGTGGTGGAGTAGCCATAATCGGTGGAGGTGGGCTAGGAGACTCCTGGTAGTAAGGATAAATGGTGTACACAGTTTGTACTATGGTGAGGGCAAAAAGAAAGATGGCACCAATTAAAGAAAGAATAGCCCAAGGGTTTCTGAAGTAGGTGTGGATGAGGTTGGCTCTCCATTCATTCCAAGCTTTCTTGCAGTACTTGTTCACCCTCTTATGTACCTCGTCTAGGCTGCTATCCGGGTCCAACGTTATATCTTTGGACAGCGAGTTGAATAGTTTAGCCACTGCTTTGTCACTTCCAAGTGCATTCTGAATGATCCCCCTTGAGTGCAGAAGTGCTACATCCCTCTCGTTGTCAATAATGTTGTCCATGAAAAAGATGTAGGATGTTACCTCGTTTCCCGCCCCGACGTGGTAACGTTCAAATGCCATTAGGTTTAGAAACATGGACTCCGTCGCGTCGTCCACGATGATAACCGGGAGCTTAAGGACCCCTCCGCGGAATTGAATGTCTTTGAGGCTCACGGACTTGCTCTTCTTGAACCGGATCCCGGCTTCGTCGGGCTCCATCGCGGATCGAATGATGTCGTCACCGTCTTCATGGAGCGAAGAGCTTCGAGGTTTATGACGCCGTTGTCTTCCTCGGCGTCTCGGTATGTCCGGAAGCAGACTCTTCCTAAAGACGTCCAATAGGTGCAAGCAAGTCCCCATGTCTGAGATGGGTGTGTTGGGGGAGCAAAACTTGAGTATAAGCTTGTTAACGTACTCTCCATCCTGCATGAATGAACCAATGTGGGAACCTGCTTTAAGAACAGATGAACAAAATACATACAGTTATGTTCAGCCAAGTGTAAACCAAACCAAACCTTAGTTCCATTGCTACCAACATTAACTAATGTCCGAAGAACATGCATGGGTAATTGATTCTCGAGCATCAACATATCCCGTTTGATAAACGGCATAACATGTATCTTCCCATGATGGCTGAACACCGGGTCATTGGGAGCATAATCTTCCATGTTATCAATAGCAGAGCGTAGGATTTCCAGCATGAAACTCCCATCCAGAATCATCATCTGCAGAAACTTGTGGTCTTCCCATATCGGATCGAGCAGATCATAACATTCCTTCAATTTCTCCACATCTTTAACCAGAGAGTTGACAAAGGCATCTACAGGCTTGTTGGATCTCTTGAGGAAATGAAGGAGTGCTCGTTTCTTGTGGTCCTCCATGGGCTTTAGACGATCCTCACCATGGTGGTAAGGACCAAAGGAGACCACCTGAGGCATGTAAGCTTTCTTGTTTAGGTCCGCAATGGCAGCCGGAACTTTGTAGATGGATCGCTTCATCCAATGCTCCTTCTCGGCCTCGATATCGACCATGCTCTCGAGTTTCCGATTTACATCAATAACCCAGGTAGGTTGCTCCATTTCTCTTCAAAAATGTACTGTGTCCCCTCCCCTGTTGACGGCAATGGCATAGCATGCGCAGTGAAGGGACAACATAAAACAAGAGATAATTAACCTCTGAGATTCCTTTCTTGGATATGGTTGGCAATGGCATAATTGAGGATGAGAAGAGAAAGGCACTGAAAAGGGAAAGAAGCTGGCATACCTAATTCTCCTGTAGGGGAGCTGCAAAGAAAAGTATCACGCCATGTCAAGAAACAATAACTTATAATAAGGCTTAAATATGCTTAAATGTGTCAAGAAAAGTCTCTATCTAAAGAAATTTTATTCATAAATTAGATATCTTCTCAGATATCTTCTCGATGCTTAATTTATACTCTCAAATTGATATACGAAAAATTTTATTTTTAAATTGGTACATGAATTATATATCTTTTCACAAATTTGTATTTTATTTTGTTTGTTAGTGTTTAAACTAGACACATTCTTCCCGGTTGATATTAATATTTATATATTTTATCAATTTGATCATAATTTAAAATAATTCAGTAAATTTAATTTTTTTTATATTTAAAAATCCTATCATTTTATTTTTTTTAAATAGGAGAAATTATATTATGAGTCTGACTTACTACATCATCCATGATCTCATCCAATCATAATCATCCACTTCATCATTATCTTCCAAGTCATTTTTTCCAACCAACGAATCTCTACTCATTTTTATGTCATTTAAAAAATATATTTTTCTGAAAATTAGATTAATAGCATGGATGATTAGTGGTGAAATGAATGATTTTCATTGGTTAAGGACCACAAATGACGTGACGAACATGTCCTATGATATAATCTTTCCTTAAATTATTTGTTATTCTCATAAAAATATTATATCACTTTCCCAATATAAAAAAATTTCAACAATAACTTATATTATTTGACAGTATCAAACAAATGACTAAGTTGATAGATTTTTAAATATAAATTATTATTATTTTTTTAAAATTAAGATCAAATTAATATAATGTATAAGTTTTGGGTAAATATGTTGATACTTTTGGGTAGGGGAATTAAATGTCAACTTGGACGAAAATATCGAATTCGTGTGCAGCTTGGGTGCAAAAATTTTTAAATACCAACTTAACAAAATGTGTCAAATTTAATATCAAATATACACTTAAGACTATTATTAACTTTTTTTGAATTATATTTTTAACATTTTTAGTAATATATTTAAATTACTAATAAAATATAAAATTTTAGGGTAATTATTTAATACATTATCACTGAAAACTAAAAGTTTTCATAAGTATTTTAATTTTAGAATTTAAAGTTTTTATAAGTGTTTTAATTTTAAAATTTAAGGACTTAGTTTAGGGTGTATGGTTTAAAGATTTAAGAATATAAGATAAAAATTTATTGATAATAGTAAAAATTTATAATTTTAGATTATAATTTATGGTTTATATATTAAAACCTAAATATTTTTTATGTTATCCTAAAACTAAACCCTAACTTCCCTAAATTCTTAACCTAAACCTAAATTATAACCATTATTCTTAAATTTTAAATCCCTACACCTAAACCACTAAATCATAAATCCTAAAATAAATCCCTAAACCTTAAAATTAAAGAACTTACGAAAACTTTTAGTTTTTGCCGCCAATGTATATGGTAATAATCAGCGGAGCCACGTGTGTATTTAGGTGGGCACTAAACTTTTTAAAGTTTGACTTTAATTTTCTTAATTTTATAATTTAATCCTTAAATTTTATAATTTATGATGACCTTAAAATTTAGAGTCCACCCTCAAAAATATTTTAACATTTACTCATCCTCAAAAAAGCATTATAGATCCGACATGGATAATAATTTAAAACTGAAATACTAAATTTAATTCAAAAAGGGATAAAAATCCTTCGTCCCTTCTTGATATACTTTTCTATGCCCTAATATTAAAAAATATAAATTAAATTTTAAATTTTAACCTTAGATTTGAAAATCATAAACCTTAAATCTTAAAACATACATTCTATCTTAAATTTTTTAACCCTAACTATAAATATTAATATTAAATTTTAAATTTTAAACTGTAAATACAATTTTAATATAAGAATATAAATAAATACATTACACAAATTCTAAATTTTATTCTCAAAATACTTGCGTTGGACGTGATTCCTCAGTAAGTTTATGTTTAGACCTGTAAGAAAAGTATATGTTATTGGCACAACCATTTCACGTGGTAACGTCAGTTTTTACCCCCTCAAAATAAATAAATAACATAAAATACGAAATGATATTATTTTTATTAATTATTTATAAAATTAATTAATTAAATATATTTATTTAGTTAATTTTTTATTTTATTTTTTATTAAATAAATATTTAACAATATTTACAATAAATTAAGTTTAAAAATAATTTTTACCAAATGAAAGTAAAAAATAATTAAATAAATATTTTTAATCGATTTATCACGTAAATAACATGGCGAAAATAAAACATAATATAATTTTTCATAAAGTACACAAATAATAATTAAATTATTTTAATAATATAAAATAATAATTCAGTTTTCATAATTATATAATATATATTATTTTTATATTTATTATAAATGATCATTTAACTATTATTGTTAACTGTCGTTCAGTTATTAAAATAACAATTATAAAAAATATGATAATAAATATATTTTTTTATTTATATATTTAATTAATTTAATCATAATTTTAAAAAATAAATAAATAATTTTTACAATTTTTATTACCATTCTTCAAAGTGAACTAAACCTAAATCCAACACTAAAACCCCATTACTTTTTTCTTGTCCCTGTCAGAGAACTCATTACAGTTTAACCAACATAACGAGAGAAACGAGGTTGGATTTATACCCCACTTAGTTCCTTTCTCTTCTCCTTCTTTATTCTCTATTCTCTATTGTCTTATGTCTCTCTCTCTCTTTTTTTTTTTACTTTTTTATTTAAAATAAAATTAAATTAATTGAATGTATAAATATAAAAAATTATATATATTATTATACATATTTTGTAACTACCAAATCACCAATTTAATGATAATTACAACTCAATAACTATTTTATAACAAAAACTAAAATATAATGCGTATTATGTGATTTTTAAAAGTTTGATGATCGTTTTATATTTTTAGAATACTTTAGTGACCATTTATATAATTTATTCAATAAATAATTACTAAATACTTTAGTGATTCAGCTACGATGGTTACAGTAATATATGTTCTAGAGTATACTCTTAACTGTTAGATATTGATCGCCTAATCATTGTGTTGATATTACTAGTGTTCGAACCCGTAACCTCCAATAACAACAACAATTCTTTTAACCATCATATGATATGAGTATTGTTAAATTGGATGTCCTCAATTACACACTTCAATTCTTAGAGGAAGTGGAAAATATGGTGTAATTACGTGAAGATGGTAATCGAGTAATTCAAATCGGGTCATTTTCGGATAATTGTTTTTCAGTTTGGGTTGTTTTGGATTTAGGTTCTATTCGAATTTGGTTCAGATTAGTTTAGGTCTATGTTATTCCAAATTGAATATCGGGTTGGATCAATATCAGATCGATTATTATTTTAGTTGGGTCAAAATTAGATCAATTGTTTTTTCAATCAGATCAATATCATATTATTTAATTTTTATTTGAGTCAATATATGAAAATAATCTTTTAAAAGAGAAAAAATGATATCAAACCATTAATAATTTTTAAGATTGAATTACGAAGAATCAAAAATCTTACATAATGTTCTCATAAGGGTAGTAATATGTTCTATACTTTTTTTTTTCTTAACCAAGATTTTATTCTATTGAATTTTTCTAATATAATTTTTAACGAGGCAACATATTTCTTTTGTATTAAAGATATACGTAATTTTTTTCACGAATTTTATCTTAATAAGGTTTTAACGAAGCATATTATTTTCATAGGCATTAGAGAGGGAGTGTTCTAAATAGTTATTTATGTAGATGTTCATTATAATTAAAATTTTATTTATTAAATAAGATTTTATTATACTTTATTATTAGAATTTTATATAATATTTACTTCTCATACATATAAATATATAGTTTTGAGAAGGTATAATATAGATTACATATTAAGATTATAATATAAATTTTCCTTTTTTTCTCATATGCCTAATTATCCTAGTACTTTATTTAAAATATAATTCTAATAATAGTTTTTTTTATATACTACTGATAATACTTATTAACATGGTATTTTATTTAAATATATATATTTTTTGTTTAATTATCAATATTTAATTTATTGGGTATTGACAGATTAATCGAGATTGTGTATTGAAGAGGCCTATTATGATGTGACCCACCCAATTGCTGCAATTACAATGTTAGAATTCGAACATCTTACATATTAAATTGTGTATTTAACTTATACTTTAACAATAATATACAATAAAACCTCTATAAATTAATAATTTTAGGATCATGTAATTTTATTAATTTAAAGAGGTGTTAATTAATCAATAAATTATAATTTATTATTTTAAAAAGATTATTTTACTCAATGAACCTACATTATTGGTCTTGGATACCACAATAAAATAGATGTCAATCACCTATTAGATTACCCACGGAAAAATGATATATAATATGTAAAAATTTAACTCGGTCTAAAAACCAAACTCCCATACATATACAGGGGATTCATTAGGAATATTATGATAAAAATAATTCATTTATTGTCATTTATACGATCAAAATATTATGATCATGATCATGATCATTAAGAATTGAATAGATCCCTTCCTTACGAATCAGACAACAAAAGAGAGGAGAAATCATCGAGGTTTTACACTTTCATGGCTATAACTTAATTTATCCTATTATTACATTTTATATTATATATTAGAGAAATAATTTTAATTCAAAATATGAATCATAAAAATATCTATTAAACCGATCATAAAATATCAATTCTATAGTTATCCATAAAGGTTAATAAATTTTTTAATTAAATAAAATATTAAAAGATTAATTAAATTAATATACTTTTTTTAATTCAGTTAAAAATTTTCAAAAATTTTAAGTTTAATTAAAAGGTTAATAAAAAATTAATTAATAAAATTTCAAGAATTCAATTTCATGAATTAAAAGAAAAACGCCATAGTTATCAAACTATCGATATAATTCTATTTCTATCAGACAAATAAGAGAATATTTTTGGAGAGATTATTAGGTGAACTCTGTTTATCATGTTATTTATGGTCCCAATTAATTAGGACCATTGATCTTTAAATAACCACTTAATAACTACCCACCCACTAAGTACATGTAAGAAAAAGATGATGATTCATTTGAAAAAAAATTAAGATCAACGATCCTGATTAATTAGAACCATGACGTGGTGTTCACCTAATAATTTTTCTTCTGAACAAGTCTTGACAACTCAGAACTCGGCTTTATTGTGTCCAGACGTCTCTCCCGTGAAGTCCTAATTTCAGACCATACTTTCCAAAACAAATCAATAACCTTGACCAATGTTTGAAATTAATGAAATCGATGGGACTGGTCTAAATATTCAAACCCCACATTTTGTCTGCAAATTTCAAAACCATTCAAAAATTACAGTCCTAAGTTATGATTAACTAAATATTAACACAAAAGTGGATTAAAATAGTATCTAGATCCATTGATTAAAAAAGGAGAAATTATATCATGGATTTTTTTATCATTTCGTTTACGATTTTAATCAATCAAATTCATTTATTTCATATTTTTAAAATGAATTATCACCTCTTTCTTACATGTAATTAGTGAGTGAATAATTATCAGATAATTAAGATGGATGGACTTAATTATATAGATCACAGATGACGTGAAGAACAAGATTCCTAATATAATCTCTCTATTTTAATAAAAAAAACATATAAATTGTTTTAAGTCAAATTAATACAAGAAAAACACAATTACAGTGGCATTTAGTGTTTCCCTAAACAGTATTCTGGCACTTGAACATAAAACCAAGGAGCCAAGTCCAACCCTATTTTCCTAGGTATGTATACCAATCATCACTGTAAAGTTGACTGCAACATGTAGCAAAAGGCTGAATCACCGGTGATGGTATTGAATATGGATCAAAGTAACCTCCAGGAACCACCCCACTGCATAGGCAACACTAAGTTTCTACTGTAATAACTCCCCAACGCCGGTGTTTGCCATGGAAACACTGGAGGAATAGTGTACGCAGCATCTTCCGATGAAGGATGACGGATAACATCCCGTTGCCATGACTGATGATTATAGTCTAGTTCCACCTTGGGGTAAACAACTTTATGTGAAGAACCATGAGAGTTTTCTGGAGAAGACGATTGATCAGTAGCTTGAGGTTTGATCTTCCAGTAAACAACTTTCTCTGAGGAACAATGGGATTTTCCAGGCGACGATGATTTGATTTTCCCTTTCAATTTGTACGAAAACTTAAGCACTCCATTCGGCTTCCCATCGCTGTTGCGAACCTGGTAAGTGAGGAATCTCACAACCCCACTAAATTCACCGATCAAACTCTTCAAGGGAACGCGTACTTCACCGATTGTTCGATCAACGAAACCATCTGCCCGCAGATCGAACTTGAGAAAAAGCTGATCGGTTTCTTCCTGGGACAAGTTTTGGAGGTCGAACTGGAAGATGTGATTCCACTCTAGGTTTTTGCCTCCTCTTTGGATGGATGTCTTCTGACGCTGGAGATGCTTCTTTTGGGGTTCTTGTCTCTTCTTTGAGTGTTCATTGATGACCACCATGGAGACGACGGAGTAGGCAGAGAGTTTCTGGAAGAAGTTGAAGGCTTTGAGATCTGTGCAGGAGATGAGTTTGAGTTCCAGACAGGTCCAATCCATGGCTGCTTGCGGTTGTCTCACTTCAAATGCAGAGAGAGGAACATGGAGAGATCAAATAGAAGAGGTAAACGGGCGTAGACCAGGTCAGGTCAGCTAAAGTATGTATATTGAAATTCCACGGGGTAGGTAAGATAAAGTATGGATTTGAATTTCGATATTTATCTTATTATCAGTTATCACAATCACCTTCATTCAAGTAACATAAAAATCAAGTTTAAGACTTTGATCTTACAAGTAAAAACTGCCAGGGAAAAAGAGTATACGTGTATGTATATACAGTCAAGTATATACCCTTTTTCTACGTCCCCATCCAAGTTGACGAGCCCGTCTCTCCCACAGGGCTGTTAGCTTGAGCTCCTCTCTGAGTTGTGCTTCAGCCCTTTCCCTGGCTTCCTCGCAAGTTTCTACTCCTGCATTGCATTTTTCTGCTTCTTTCTGGTACTGCCAGAAGGCTCTTTTGGCATCCATTGTTAGCGCCAACGTCCGCTCCTTCATATCATCGTTTACAATCTTCTGCAATGCAAGTTCTTCATTTAAATCCGGATCGTTTTCGCCGCAACCTGTCCGACAAAGAATGTAGCTTAAACAACAAGTAAATGGGATATATCAATTTACAGATCGGATAATCCTGACCTGGGTATGAAACCTCAGGGTCTAAATATTGCAGACAATACCTATAGAAGCAACACATCCATATACAAACATAGACAATACCTATACAAACATAGACAATGGAAGTGTGACTTAAAATGTTGTGTTTCCTACATCACTGATTTCAACTAGTCCTGTTTCCATTCCCTAAATCTTATTTAAAAGATCTAAGACAATTCTGATCATAAACCAGTGAACTTAAACATGATGTCTCCTGGGTGATGCCGGTCCAAGAGCAGCAGCAATCGGTGTGGAGAAATTCTGATAAACTAACCTGGTGGTATAAGAAAGTCAGCCTGTGAAAAGCAATCACAAAGGCAAGAAGGACATGGCACCTCAGCTCTTGATTTCTCCTGCAAACGCCATAACAGTACTGTCCGACCAAAAATGTAAACACCCAAAACCAAAACAAAACCGAGCCTTAAACCACGTTGACACCAAAATCTTTGCTCTAAGCTA
The DNA here is from genome assembly GCA_035048815.1 of Abelmoschus esculentus. NCBI lineage: Eukaryota > Viridiplantae > Streptophyta > Magnoliopsida > Malvales > Malvaceae > Abelmoschus > Abelmoschus esculentus. The sequence continues at coordinate 3,447,311 of JAUCBN010000066.1, forward strand.
TAAGCCATTCTACTAGCTCTACCCCTTTTATAAACGAAACAGGTTCACTCAGACCATTGCAAGATCTGGGGGTAAAACCTACTATCTAGTGCTTACTGCTTAATACATACTTAAAAGTGCGTCAATGGACATAGATTTTGTAAAAAGAAAAAGTGCCCAGATTTTTAGGATTTGCTTCACAGCTATAGAGATGAACTAAGAGTTCGTTTATCTATGTAAGGCTTCAGCTTTAATGATGTCAAGGTGTCATCTTTCAGAAGGTGTCTACCGAGAAGTTTTAACAAAGTCTTTAAAAACAATTATATCATTTTAGTACATTTTTAGTATATATAGAAATTTATATATATACATATTAAGATATTCGATATATACTAAAATTTTTATGCTTTTTATAAAAATATTATATATTTCTAAAATTTTTATTATAAAAAATTTGATATATATCAAAATTTTTAATTTTTTATAAAAAAAATTATATATACTAAAGAATATGTACTAAAATTCTTATATTTTTTATAAAAAATATATAATTTTTTTAATCGTATTTTTAAAATTGTTATTTTTTTAGAATTTCTCGATCTCTATTTGATATTTGTTTTTGTTATTCTTTGGGGAATTAAAGAAGACCCAAATCCCCATAAAGTGTGAGGAAGAGAACTTTATCTATATCATATATCTTTAATTCCACATGGAACTGAAATATATTTTAAATATACCCAATTCTAAATTTCTAATTTTAATAATTTTAACTATTACAAGAAGGAATCAGTATATGATCAAGAGAAGTAACATTACTTCTAGAAGTGACTGAATAATTAAGGTATTATTACTATTAAAAAAACAATTAAGGTAATATTAGATTTGATCAACATAACAAAATATCATTAATGCTGCAATTTTCTTTAAATAAAATATTTTTTAATTAATTACGGTGGTGGTGGTTATAAAAGTATCAATTTTAAAATATACTTTCAACCATTAGATATTAGATATTGACCATTCAATCATTGTACTGTAATATTGGTATTCAAATCCGAAACATTTATAAATAACAATCATTCTTTTAATCACTAAGGTAAGATGGTTCGTAAAATTATTGGTAGAGGTTTTATTAGAGAGGTGGTCAGAGTTATTGGTGTGGGTTTTGGAAAAGGAAGAAGATATAAAAAAATGATTTTTTAATTAAATTTAAGTAATATTAAAATCTTAAAGTTAAATTTTTAAAATTAGGATTAAATCATACTAATATATAAAAACTAATGACAAAATTTGTTATCAGGTGAAGAGGAAAAAAGAATTTAGTATAATGAGAAAAAAAATTAATGGATTTAAAATCATAATTAAGAAATATGAGGCGATAAAAGTTAACAGTTTGATCAATCGATTAATTATATTTATTTTTTAATATTATTAATATATGTTATCTTTCGTTAATTTTTTATAAAAAATTATTTTTTTAATTAATTAAGTAATCAATTTATAATTTTTCATAAAGCGAAATTGTGAGAGATGCAACTAAAAACTTTACTATAATTAAATAATTATCTAAATAATTTGACCTAGTTTATGCTAATCACTTAAATAATGAATATGAAAAAATAATTGAAAGTATAATTAGTGGTTGTTTAAAGATAAAAAAAATGTATCAACAAACTATTAGTTTAGAAAAATAAAGTGTTACTCTGTTAGGTCTTTTAAATAATGTTAAAGGTTTGAATTTTAGCGTTAGAGATGATAAACGAGTGAGAAATATGAATATGATACAGATAAGGTCTTAAACTCGTTACCTATCTATTACATGGGTATGACATTTTATACCCACACTCGCTTACTACCTACCAAACACATACTCATCTCCATCCCAACTGATAAGGGTATTCAAAATCGACTTAATAGATACCCAACGACTCAATAAACTTATAATGTAGGTTAAAAAAATAAAAAGGATGTTAGAACATAATAATAATAATAATATATTGATATTAAATTTATCGGTCGTTGAGTACCGATTAAACTAATTTTAAACACTCTTATTAATTAAGACGGGTACAGTACAAAATTTATAAAATTATAATCGTCTATTATCTTTAGTGTTATGAATCTTAATATTATGAATGGAAAAAACTGAAATAAAAGGGTTAGATCGTGATCCATAATCTCATCCTCAGCAAAATGATTAAGGGTTGTTCTAGCACAAGAAATTTTTGAATAGACCCATGACCTAGCACAAGAATTACCGCGATCAAAGTTCGGGAAGTTATAGAGTACGGTGCGTTAAATAAGCTTAAAATGCGACGAAATCAAAATTATTATAAAAAATTTAATTATTTAAGTATTAATTTTTTTAGTATATATTTACTTTTTATAAAAATTTTAAAATTTTTGAAACTATCAAAATTTCGGTACATATCGAATTTCATAAAATATATATAAAAATTACATATAAAAGAAATAATACTGAAATTTTTATAACAATCTTTATTCTATTTTATTTTAGCATATTTTAATTCGTCTCACATTAAAAAAATAAAAATATAAAAATTATGTGTAAGTAAATTAATATTCCCTCCGTCCCATTTTATTTGTCCAGTATTAATTTTTTGGTATTTTTTAATTTTGACTTATTATAATTTTATTTAAAAACCTCTAATCAACTAGTTTAAAAATATATATTTTATAAATTTAATAAATTAAAATATTTAAAATAACTATCAAATTATAAAATTTTAATTTTAAAAATCAATATTGAACCTTATAATAAGACAGAAGTAATATTTTTTTATTTTTCAACTACTTAACACTAGCGTAGAAAAGTAATATATTTTATATGTTAGAGAAAGTTAATTATAATTAAATATTTATAAAAACTCAAAAATTCGACTCGATTCGATTAAAATCGAATTTTTTAAACACGAATCGAGTAAAAAATTTAAATAAAGTTTGAGTTATAAAATATAACTCGTCAATTGGAATAACTCAAATTTTTTTACTCGACTCAATCGAATACTCACTCCTATCTTTAATTACAGTAAAAACTTAAAAATATTCATTTAATTTTATTTATTTTAAATTTTGCTCAAAACTAGAGTAGAAAAACTAAAATATAGTCATTTTCGTATCTTATTATATTTTTTAAATTTAAAACATATATTCAATAATTTTTTTATTCTATTTTATTTGTCTTCATTAGTATTCTTACTGGTTACATTAAATACATTAATGTCTTTCTTAAATGTGATGTGGACATCTTTGTCATCAACCACAAGCTTAACCCAATAACGTGGGTGTGGTTATAGCCAAACAAAAAACAGAAGGAGAAAAAAAATGTTGGAAATTATCCACTCAAAATATAAATAAAATGGGTTAAAACATGGGACAAAAAACAATTTATTTTAAATTATTAATAATTTCGAATTAATAAAATAATAATTTATATTCATAATTGGACTTAAAATTTCAATCTTAAACGTAGGACTAAAATCCTAAAAATTATTTTCTACCAATAATTCAACTTTATTTAATTATTCGTGTGTGTGTGTGGAAGTTTTTATATTTATCGTATAGTTATCATTTTTTTATCTTATAATGATGTTAAATTTTATTAAAAGAAAAATACAATATTAATAATGTAACTAATCAAAGAGATTATTTTGGAGATTATGTTCAGTAAAAATTTTTAATCGTAAGATAAAATAATATAAAAATTTAATCCAGACCGATTCAATGTAATACATTTAATTTTGATAGATGAGTCTCTCAGTAGATATTTTCTGTATACACAACATCTCGAATTTGAAATTTATTTAAGCTGGACTAACCCCTATTGGTTATATAATATAGTAATTAAATCTTACTTCATCTCTTGTCGGTCCGAATTTACGATCTTTTGTAAGATATATTTCTAATAAAATATTGTTACTCCAATTCAGCAATAATTCTCCATCAAATATGTTTGAATTGGTTTATACTATTTTTTTATCTTTACGTTTTTAAATTTAAATATTTTTCTTAAATTTTTAATTTATATTTTATAAGTTTTATTATTTTTTTGAATTTTTAATACTTATTTATTAATTTTCAAATAAGATTTTTTTCTTACATGGAGAAGATTAAAATAAAAAGAAAATGGGGGAGAAATGGTAGGCAGTGAATAAAAGTGAAGGATGAGGATGACAACGAAAGAAGATTTTATAGAGTGGTTGGCTTTCAGGTCTCAACCGTCTCTCTCCCATCTCCTTCCCTTCCATTAAAAATGGTGGAGAAAGCTTAATTATTACTATTACTATTTCTCAAAGAAAGAAAATAAAAAAAGTGGGTGCCTTGGTTTGCAGCTTTCATCTCGGCCTGCTCGATTGATTTCTCTTTTTGGGTTTGTGATTTGGGGTTTCATTGCTTTTAATTAAACACTTACAAAGCCATGAGAAGTGGGAGAATCCAAAGCTCTGCTTCCTGTTCTGCATCGTCTTCTTCCACATTCACTCATCCTCCATGCCTAACCTCTGCTTCTCGCCAGTGCAAGCTCCCTCGTCTGTATGTTCTTATACACACGTTTGCTTTTATTTATTTGATTTTACCCTTACCCTTGTTTTTCTTCGATGTTTTGGATGTTCTCAGACTGTCGCCTCGAGCTCTGTCTCTGTCTCAAAGGGTGTCCAGACATTGCTTAGTGCCTGAGACGACTCAGTTCTCATCTTCTAAACAGTCCAATACCATCACCAGTAAGAAACATTTGTTTCAAGCGGGCGTGGGAGCTTTGGTGGCTTCAAACACTGAAGCTATCTCCACTGGGCCTCTTATTGGGGAGGAAAAGATTGGAGTGTTATTGTTGAACCTTGGAGGTCCCGAGACACTTGACGATGTGCAGCCCTTCTTGTTTAATCTTTTTGCCGACCCGGTTTGTTTCATTCTAGACTTCAGTTTCTTCTTCTTTAGTAATTATTATGACCTTTCTTTAACATGATAACTAATATATCACTCCCTTTTACATGGAGGTCTAGTACTAACACTCGACACAAATACAATTGAGCTTATCATGTTGAAAGAAAAGAGCACAATTGTATAAGAAAACCCCAAAACAATAGGCAACTATGGTTAACATAAGGCCACAACAAAGCTTAAATGGCTGCATAACACTGAACAATTTGGGTATCATTGCTAAAAATGTAGATCCTTTGTTTCAAGTTTTACTTCGGTTGCTTTGCTGTGCTACTAAGTTCATCATGATCCAAGAGATGTTAGTTATATTGTCTCATTATGGCAGTGGTTTCTTGGTGCGGTGAATCTAGTATAGCATTACTTCTTAAAAGAACTTGAAGAGCCCTAGATTCTTATTCTTATTATATAAGTGAAACAAGAGATTAATACAGTTACCCCATAACCTCTGTTTACAAGAAGATAAACCCCTCCTTATCTATATCCATTTCTAGTTACGTGTGTCAGGTTTACTTGGACGAGATAAATTTTTTTTCTCATTCTGTTTTCTCATGCTAATTATCTAATTGGACAGGATATTATACGGCTACCAAGGTTGTTTCGATTTTTGCAAAGGCCCTTGGCAAAGTTTATATCTGTTCTTAGAGCACCTAAGAGCAAGGAAGGCTATGCTTCAATTGGTGGTGGTTCTCCTCTTCGACGAATTACTGACGCTCAGGCATGATTGTTTTTTATCATTAGAACTTCTTATGGACACATTTATATGTTATAAAACCTATCATTTTCAGTTTACTATGATGCTCATTAAGTAATGTGGACGAGAAGAAATAAATTGACCCGAACTATTCTGAAGTAATTTTCAGGTGACTGAGTATGTTGCCCTGCACAAACATGTGATGTACACATTCACTTTCTCTGATTCTTTTATGCTGTTATCTGATTTTACTTTTAATAGTAATGTTTTATCCCCTCAATAAGTTTTATACGAGACAAGTATCCTTTATCCTTCAACATTGACTCAAAGAGTGTTAGAAATATAATGAGATCGTTAAAATTTTGGAACTGGTAATGGAAGTTATCAACCAAGAGATTAATTCTTCTAGTTTCAACTTCTATATTTCATTTCATTGTGCCAACCAATTATTATTATTATTGTTTTTAAAAATATTGTTTTATGTGTAAATGAAAATATTGACGAGTCCAGATTCTGTAAATTGATTTTATTTGTTTATAGTTGGCCTTTTAATCCTATGCCTTCATAGAGCAGATATATAATTGACATTGTTTTGGCTGATGGTTTGGATGGTTCCTTGTCCAGCAAAACCGAAAAATATACCTTAAGCAATCTTGATCTCTTACATGTTAGTATCTCTTTAGTGAGTCCTTGATTTGTTTTGCCCTATCGTTATCCATTTCAGGCCGAAGAGTTGAGAAAATCACTTTGGGAAAAGAATGTCCCTGCAAAAGTGTATGTTGGTATGCGTTACTGGCATCCATTCACTGAAGAAGCAATTGAGCAGGTACTTATTAGTTTTAGCCTTTTATTTATATTTTATCCTTTGGTGACTGTTTGAAATTTGATGTGGCTGCCTCTTCTTATTCACTTGTATCTATTTTCATGAATGCTTGAAATTGCTCATGTCAATGATATAGGGAACTTTGTTCTCGGCAGAACTCTATTATGATTCTGTGCCCCAAGTTAAATGTTAGACAGTTCATACTGGGTAACACATTTCAGAAAACTAGCTTTGGATGTTCTTCTGTCTATTTCCACTTGCTAATATTCAGAGAGAAGACATCCTGGAAATAAGTGTATTTATCTAGATCGAGCCACTACCATGAGAGACAAGAAGTAAAATGGAACAATGAAAAGTAATCATTGGATATATTTGTGATAAGTAATGAGTATGAAGTTTTGAACTGTTATTTAAGGATGGAGGGACTTATCTGCTTGTGTCCTTGAGTTGTTTTCCTGTTTGTCTGATTTGGACTGAGGAAGCATAAGCATGGTGTATATACAGTTACCATATGTCTCTAGAAGCATTTAACTTCAGCTTCCAATTCTAAATCATTTTAACTTATTGTATGAGGATATCACTTTACATTTTCGAAATTTCCTTAATTTTTTTCCATCTTGATTTGATATTTCATGATACAAAGTATTGTTTGTATTGTAATGCTTCAATTGTGACTTGTGAGTTATCATTTCTATGTGTGCATTTTAAGTTTTGTTGCCTGCTTTTTAAATTTATGGGTTGCTACTATATGCCTGCTTTTGTATAATTAGATTAAACTGATTTGAAGTTAGTGTTCGCTTATTTTCTTCTATTCCTAAAATGAGTCCACTTTTTCACAGATGATATTTGCTTTTTTAGAGTTTCATTTAGGTATTACTTATAATAATCTGCTAATTTCTTTTGGTAGTCCTGTTGTCTATATGGTGGCCTGTGAATGCATAATTGATTTTGATTAAAGATAATATTTTTCCTCTTTCTTTTATTATATAAACATCGATTTTGGTGATATATAATTATTTTACTTTCCTCTTAACAATATTGTAGATAAAAAAGGATGGAATAACAAAGCTCGTTGTACTTCCACTTTATCCTCAATTTTCAATATCAACTAGTGGTTCCAGCCTTCGACTCTTGGAAAGTATATTTCGGTGAGGATTGAATAAGGGAACTTTTCTTACATTCCTTGATGTGAACTTGAAGTATAATCTTAAATCAATTTGCCTCCTCTGACAATGTAATCAATTGGTTCCTCAGTGATGATGAGTATCTAGTGAACATGCAGCATACAGTCATACCTTCTTGGTATCAACGTGAAGGATATATAAAATCTATGGCAAATTTAATTGAAAAAGAGCTGCAAAAGTTTGACCGTCCTGAAAAGGTATATCTTTAAAACCTTTGTTGTATTCTTGTTGATTGATTTTTGACAAATTGTTCTTTCATGGTTGGTCCTGGTCTGAACTAATAGGCGGTGTTGTTATTTTATGTATTTATTTTTTATTTTCAAGTGAGAAGAAAGAATGTTGCGCCTATATTTTGTATGGAACTGAAGTAGTGTTCCTAAGTGGTTTATAATTCTCGTCATGTTTTTCTTCACCATATTGTAAACTTGAAGGCTATCTTGTGACAATCCTGAATGGCTTTGGTTGACTTCCTTTGTTACAACCCTTGTTAGTAATTGAGTCACCGGGTGTCAGGTGATTAATGGGAATGCTAGAAGTAATTGCTGTGAGAAACAGTAGTTTGGAAGAGAATGAATTCTTTTCTTCTCTTATTTTCACATAATTAACTTACAGTAGATACTACCTATTAATAATAGGTTCGTTACATTTGTGTTTTAGTTCTATCACTACTCTAGGTTAGCTTTTATCTTTTCTGTAGAGATAACAGTTTAAAATGAATATCTTATATAAAGATGTTATTTAGGAGCTTTTGCCTATCCTGATATTAGAAATTTGTGTCTTAAAATAAATCAGCATATTAAATGAGAGTACATGTTACAGGTGGTAATATTTTTTAGTGCACATGGGGTGCCGCTTGCATATGTAGAAGAGGCAGGTGATCCTTACAAGGCGGAGATGGAAGAGTGTGTGGACTTGATAATGGAGGAATTAGAGAACAGGAAGATCACAAATGCATACACTCTTGCTTATCAGGTACTTCTTGTTGGCATATTACTCCTGACTCATCTATTTCACTTCTTAATTTTCAAGTTACATGCTTTCAATATGTGCAAAGTCTGGATTCTGGAATTTTGTGGATGGGTAGTTATATCTTCAACTAAGTAGAGGAAAGACTTGATGTAAATGCTTATATGGATATTCTAAATTTCTCTTCCGAAGATGCCAATGCTGTTGGGATAATGCTGTGCGTGTGTGAATATAGTTTTCCCACATAGTAAACTATGTTTAACTTTGAAGTAAATTAAAGTTTCCTTCGGGTTCTTTATCAACTTCGGGCTGTTTGTGTTACATTTCTACTTTATGAGGACAGGTTTTATAAATTTTGAGACAGACTTGGTCCAGGCGTCCAGCAGTTGTTCCTGTTCCTCTTTAGAAGGGGTTAGATCTTAGATTCAAACCTTTACTCCCTTTAGACTCTTCCTCTCTATGTTTCAAAAAAAATATCGAAATTTGATTGTGGAATTATGGTCTATTTTTAGTGTGTGTTTTTAAATAAGTCATTTCGTGTATTGGTAGTATAGTTACCTTTTCTGGCGGCCATGTTGTGTCTGGCTGAATTTATAGTGAAGCAAGTCAGGTGGGAGTCTCAGGTTGCAATTTAAACTATTTATATTCCATATATATGAACAAGGACAGGTTGAAGTTTTGACGGTCAAGGGTTTTTCCACCTCTGCTTGATGTATGTTTTATATATCTTGACCATCATTTTTTCCACATAATTTCACACATATCTTGCACATATTCTCTATGATGGTACCTTCTTTTGTTAATGGTTGGCTAATGTTCTTGCAGAGCAGAGTTGGGCCTGTGGAATGGTTGAAGCCATACACTGATGAGACTATAATTGACCTGGGGCGAAAAGGAGTTAAAAGTCTTCTGGCTGTACCAATTAGGTATAATTTTTGTCATGATGGTGATGAGTGATGTTATCAAATACTTCTAGTTAAATTTTTTCTAGGTGTCTCTTGCATTTTACTTTGGTCATAACTTCTTTGTCTATTGAAACTGTAGTATTGATTATCCAAGCAAAAGATGAAACTTTAGTTTCTTTTTAAAATTTTGAGGTTTGACTCATTACTTCTTAGGTCAGTAATTGAAACTCTTGAAGAGGTTAACGTTGAGAATAAAATTTTTGGCTTTGCGAGGAAACTAGGATCATCTGATTGTTTAATGACATCAAATAGCTTCCCCTTTGGGCCTGCTAAAACTTTGGTTTTCGATTCACAGCTTTGTCAGTGAGCATATTGAAACTCTCGAAGAGATTGATGTTGAGTATAAAGAATTGGCTTTAGAATCTGGTATACAAAATTGGGGTCGTGTTCCTGCATTAGGATGCGAACCGATGTTCATTTCAGACTTGGCAGATGCTGTAATTGAGAGTCTTCCATATGTTGGAGCTATGGCAGTTTCAAATCTTGAAGCTAGACAGGTACTTTAAAGCTTTCCTCTAAATTCTTATAATTTAAGAGAAGTGTCTTTTCTAGAACATTGAAATATGGCTTGGATTTACCTAATATATAAAAATCCAATCATGTAAATATGTGTTGTATACATGCATGCATATTGCAAATACGCTTGGTTTTTTGAAAGATGCATGGTGATTGTTAACTTGTTTGCTTGTGCATGGTGGAGATGATTGTCTTCAGGTTGGTTAATTGTCAAGGAGGAAGAAAAGCTTCCTAAAACTATAACCGGACAGCAGTATAAGCTGACCAAATCCCACAGCTAGTTGATTACATCGTATATAACAAAGAACAAAGGACTTTTGATACCTCAAAGAAGGGTTTAGGTCTATGAATAACATTTGTTATTGTGGTCATACAGAAATGTCATCAGTGTTGTTTCACTTGCATAATTCTGCCACCATAGTTGTTTTCTTTTGTGTTAAACTGGAGATGTGCATGTTGTGCAGTCATTAGTTCCCCTGGGCAGTGTGGAGGAGTTATTGGCAACTTATGATTCACAACGAAGGGAGCTCCCACCTCCTGTGACTGTTTGGGAATGGGGTTGGACAAAAAGTGCTGAAACTTGGAATGGCAGAGCAGCCATGCTGGCAGTGCTTGTGCTGCTGCTACTAGAGGTCACAACTGGAGAGGGATTTCTGCATCAGTGGGGGATATTGCCCTTGTTCCGCTAAATCCGATTCTCTCTGTCTTAATGAAGATAAGTGTAAATTTTGATAAGCCGCAACTTACATACAATGTGTTAGAGAACATTATCATAGGTAAATTACATCAGAATTGGATGTTGAGATATAAGCATGTAGGCTGGGATTTGTTTGTTGGTGCCATATCCTTTGATGATTACAAGGTTCAACTTTGTAGTTTACTCAACAAATGACTTTATCATGTTTGTATTGGATGAATTTGTTTAAGAATTAATACATCCCTTTTGTTGATTGGAATACTCGGAAGCAATGAGCTTAGAGTTTTGAAAATCTAAGTTTGGGTGTTAAAACTCTCAGAGAGTTGATGCTAATCTTTGGAGATGATCCGTCTATAGTAGCAATTACACTAGTAGTTGAGGCGAATCTGTTTTTAAGTGATTCTAACTACGACACGATTAAAAATTATTTTCGGTTATTTATATATTGTTTCCAATCAGTGTTAACACTCTAGTTTTGCAAAAATTCTACCAACAATGAGATTAATCATTATCGAGAAATAAAGTATTATTTTTTATTTTTAGAATTTTTATATTGTAAAATAAAGTCATCATTTTAAAGTTGAAACTACATGAAAAAACTTAATACATTGAAAATAGACATTAGCGTTCCATATACTAGAGCATCATAGTGTATGTTTTCATAGTTCATAGTAGATTCACATATGGCACATTGATATATTTAGGAACTGAGCCTATTAGAGCATAAGTTTTGTTCATGCAGTGGGATAGGATGCTTGCATTGCTATGCCACAAAGACCTTCCTTTGCATCAACATCTCTTTGCATCCTGATGTAGCCTTCTTCACCCCAGCTACTGCCCCAAGAGTTCTTCACCAACCAATACTTAGTCCCATCATCATCCTCACCGTATCCAACAGCCGTCACTCCATGATCCAGCTCTGTGCCACAGGGTCCCTTAAATACACCACTAGAGTAGAACTGGAACTCAAACCCACTGGCATCGATGGCAACCGAAACAGGTTGGTTCGCAACTGCCTTCTGCAGTGCATCTTCACTATTGGCGGGCACATCTTGGAAGCCATTTATGGTAGCTGCATGGTTGGCTTCCTCTTTGGCATTGCATGTTCCATCCACTCCCATGTAGGGGTAGTTGGATTCGGTTGTTAGTCCTTTGTTCTTCTGGATGAATTGGAAGGCATCGTCCATTAAACCACCTTGGCAGCCTTGATCCTCACCTTTGGTGTCACAGTCGACCAGTTCTTGCTCAGACAAGGAAATCAAGGTACCTGTTTTTAGCTTGTTAACCCCTTCCATGGCTGCCACAGCTGAAAACGCCCAACAGCATCCTGTCATAGTTTCAGCGTTAGATATTTCATTCCAATTTACAAACAAAAGTTTAAGAATCTGAATCGTATTTGAAGAGTCTAAGAGATTATATCAGACCACATTGTCCTTGGTCCTTGATCGGTGTAACAGCTCCTTTCTTTCTCCAATCCACAGCTGAAGGCAATGCGGTTACGTTTTCATATATGAAATTAGTCGCCTTGTTTGAACACATGTGACCCTTGAACCCATTCCTCGCAGCAGTGAACTCTTGGTTTGTTAGATCTGCGAACTGATTGACATCAAGTTTGTAAGTCTTGATTTTGTCTTTGTTGAAGTTGTCAATGAGTTCCACGTTTTGTTTGAAAATGTTGAAACGCTTGTGCCTCTCATTGTTGTCGGTGTAAACTCTTCCAAATCTGTACATCCATTGTCGATGTCTCTCGTACATTGCTGCATCTTCAAGACCAGTGCGTGAGGTGGCTTCAGCTTCACATACTAAATAAGCACGCACTAATAGTACTACAATCAAGGCCAAATATGTGAATTGCAGCTGGTGTTTGGAACCCATTCTGAACATAAGAGCTTGCTGGGATTGAGAAAATGGATGGATGGATGGATGAGAACAAGGATGATGACTCCTTCCACTTATATACCCTCTTATCCTTCCTATCTCCGTGCCCTACAAACTCTTCTCGATGGTAATTTTCTACCATATTTGATCAGGCACACCGACTGTGAGTCCAAAACAAAACAAAACTTCTATTTCACCCTGCCGTTTCCTTTCATTAAGCCCTTTTCTATATAAACAGGCAAAGTAATGGTCAAACTATAAGCCATTCACGCTCAAAAAAGTATTAATTTATATAACATTCATATAAATTTTGATGCGGTAATTATATATGTTACATAAATTTTGAAATAATGACAAAGATTATATATATAAATATAATTAGGTAAATTATCATGAGATTTTATTCTTAAACAATTTTAAGACATTTAATTTACTTAATGATGTTTAGACATTGAACGTTTTTTGTCACTAAAAAATTAGACATTCAATGTTTTTTTATCACTTTTAAATTCTAAATGATCGTAAATGGTGATCATTCGATCCCAACTTTAAGAACTTCTTACTCTTCATCACTTGAATATTCTTCGTCACTTTACGTTACAACATGGGTTTTATGCATATTTTTCTTTTTGAAACTTTCTTTTTGAATCGAGGATGATTAATATTTATATGTCCCAACTTTTTTTTTTTATTTCTAGCAAACTATGAGATTATTCTCTTCTTCTTAGGCCATGTTTTTAAAGTCCTTCAGTAAAAAATCTTCTTCCATGATTGAACTTCGTGAAATTTATAAGGCATGTGACAAGCATGGCAATTTCTTCATCTTCTTCATTAGGATTGTATTTTGTCGGATGTCCTCGAGGTTAAGAGAATGATTATTATTTTTAGAGGTTACGGATTCGAGTTCTAGTAATGACCATGAGCGGAGCTACCTTTTGTAAAGGGTGGTCAAATGACACCCTAAAATTTTTTGGTCCACTTTTTTTCATATGATATATATATATATATATTTTTAAAAATAAATAAATAACACTAATTTATAAATAATTGACACCCCTTAAATATAAATCTAAAAAATGACACCACTTAGATAATTTTCTAGCTCCGCTCCTGGTAATGACAACACATTGATTGAACGATCAATATCCAATTATTGAGAGTATACCCTAAAATATATACTACTGTAACACTGATTAAAAAAATAACTTTGATAACAATTCTTATTTCTTCATTTTTCACCAAACTATGACATAATTGCACCAGGTTGAGAACCTTGAGCAGTAAACAAGAAGCCAAAATAATGTTGCGCAATGAGTTGAATATCGTGAAGGTCCTGTTTACGGACACCGGACCTAGAATCCAAAACTGAAATCGTGTTCCTTTGCTTGCGTTGTGTACCAAAACGGTGAAAGAAGGCAGAATTTTGGTCACCATGTTTGAACCGATTTGCTCTAACCCATAGTTCTTAGTAAAGTTCAGATTTATCTGTCTCTAAATTTATGGCAATTTTGGTATCAATAATCTCCCCAAGCACATCATCCTTGGGAGAAAGAGCAGATAGAGTCTCCAATGGACACATTAAATCCCGAGTAATTACCATTCTATTTTTCACGGATATTTTTTACTATAATTCTTAATTTACATATCGAGTAAAAATCGTTTTGTCCTTAATTGCGTCCCTTTCTATGTCCCTTACTAAAAATTTTTAAAAAATAATTTCTAAACGTTAACCCTAATTTTTTATATCTTAAACCTTAAAAAATACATTATACATCTAATTCCTTACATCTTAACTACAACCCTTAACTTTGAACCTTAGACCATAAGTTCTAAACTCACTAATTTAAAGCGGGACACCAATGAGGTCTATAAAAGTCACTAAAATTATGTCATTAAACGTTTTTATAAAACGTCACTAGAAATAATGTCTTTTTTAGGAAAATGAAAAACGACGCTAAAAATATAGTTTTTAGTGACATTTTTAAGAAACACCGGCAAAAACTCATATATAGCATCATTTTTAGGTAAACGTTACGAAAGATACAAATTTTGTGGCATTTAATAAAAAAACGCCGTTAAATGTCAGTTTTACTGCAATAAGATACTATTAAGAGACAAACGATTTGTACCTTCACATTTTTATTATTACGATGATGATGACATAACAAATAACATTAATTTTAGACTTAATTACATAAGTTGTCTTAAACTATAAATTTTATTTGTTAGAATTATAATCTATTTTTTTAAAAATTTAATTTAAAGTTAAAACTTTACTTTTTTTATAGATCTTATTTATTTTATATTAATTAAAAGTACCGAGTAGAATGATTTGATGAATCTATCGTTATCATCTCTATTCTACTTCAAATAAAATGATTTGGATTCTACTTTTGTAACCATTTAACGCCGGTATTAGTTGTTATTTTTCTTTTTCGCTTAATGCTTTCAAATGGACACTTGGAATTACATATTTAACGTATTAAACATGTATTAAAAATTACTTTAAAGTCACGTTCGAAGTTAAATAACCATGCAAATATTAGGGTTCTTAATTTTAACTATTTCCCAAATTTATGGATATGTTGAGAAATATCCATAAAAAAAGAAAGAAAGAAAGAAATATGTATATATCATCTGCTAATCTACTGCTTCAAGTTGATGGTAGAAACTTGAGTCTGGTATGGAAATGGAAGCCCAATGGAGAGTTCAAGGTTGAGACGTTGCGGGAAAACTTGGTCATCACTACTTACTCCACCACCACTGCTGTTTGAATCTTTATCATTCATCAATGGCGTCGCCGACTGTTTCAATTCGAATCGGAGTTTGTTATTATTGTTATGGATGCTGCTGTTGACATTGTTGCTTGATAATGTTTTGCTCTTGGTGCAGGCAGTAACTGAGGAAGAAAGTGATGAATTGAGTGGACGATGCGTTTGAGGATCGATCCCACGGCTATAAAGCTTCCTTTTGATATGAGTATTCCAGTAGTTCTTGATCTCATTATCGGTTCTTCCCGGCAACCTTGCAGCGATTAAAGACCACCTGAAACAATGAAAAGGAAAAATAAGTATCATCAACATTTATACATATGTATGTATGTATGTATTCATGCATGCATGTATGTATGTATTCAAGTTTGAATGTAATATATACTTGTTTCCAAGTAAACTGTGAAGATTGATAATGAGTTCATCTTCTTCGTCTGTGAAGTTTCCTCTCTTGAGATCAGGCCTCAGGTAATTTATCCATCGAAGTCTGCAACTCTTCCCACATCGAAGCAAACCTGCAAATATACATATATATGTATACATGTATGAACATATTATAAAAAGGGAAGAACGATTATTGATAATGAAAGAAAATCGGGGATTAAGACAACGGTCTGCTACGGTATCGTAATAGCAATAGCTATACAATGGTAGCGATACCATCCAAAATCATTATCGTAAAAAATAACAGCTTACGATAATACATTATGACCAAAAATGTGACTATAACTTAAATTCAAGACAATGAGAGAGAGAGACCTGCAGCTTTTGGGAGAGATCTCCAACATCCTTCACCATGTAGTTTGATGTAGTTAATGAGTTGCTCATCTTCTTCTTTTGTCCATGCACCTTTGTTGGTATGTTCTTTCTCACAACAAGGAGATCTACCCATACGGCTCACCCACTTCCCACTTTCCTGGACAACTGTTTCCCCCAATAACCCTAACCCTTTTTTTCTGAAAGCTTGTTTTTGTGTTTTTTTCAGACCCAGAGGATTGAAATGGTTATGTTACATAAATGAAGGAAGAGGATGGAGAAAGGGATTAAAAAGGCAAAGGATTGTAAGGATAGGAGAGGTAGCACTTGACTCGGAGGGGTAGGGTCTTTGTTGTTGTTATAGTTTTAATTATATTGCTCCGTGTTGACCGAGTTGGTGAGAAGACACGAGTGGTTGTTATTCAATTTAGTTGTTGTTGGTTCATTTGGAACTCTACTTTTCCATGTCTTTTTTCTCTTTTCTCCAACATATGTGGAAGGTACTAGGTTAGGTAGGGATAGGTTAATAACGTGGCAAAATTATGGGGAAATTATGAAAATTAAATAAAAATTAAGGGAATGATGCTCATGACAAAGGATTTAGATGATAGTGATTAAAATAAAATTTTGTAAATTTCATTGTATTATCTTGGTACATCCTTCAACTATTTAATATATTTTATGTTATTTATTTATTAGTCTAATAATTAAGAGATATAATAGTTCGGTAATCACAATTGATTGTATATTGAAATAGACTTGTCTTAACCTCACCTGCTAAGAGAAACAATGAGGGTATGCAGGTGCTAAATGCTTGTGTTCCTGCCTTATCTCATGGTGACTTTTTTTTTTATTTATCCTTTAGCGATTGGCTCGAGAAGGGCCTTCGATCCAAGACTCTGCTAAGGGGGATTGATGTCCCTTGGAACATTTTGTTTGCAACGTTAATTTGGCATGCCAGGAAATGCCGCTCATCTTCCAGGGTGATCAAATCGACCATGTCTCGTTCTTGATTAATCTATGTTCCACATGGGCTGAACACTACTATATGTCTTCAACCTCTCCGGCAGTGAATCATAGTTCGATGGAGGAACTTATTCAATGGCAACCCCCACTTCAGTGATGGATATGCCTTAACTCTGATGGGGAATGCAATCTATCGATGAATATTGGTTCGGCTGGGGCCTGGGGGTTGTTCCGAGACCATCAAGGCAACTTTGTCTTGGGGAAGCTCGGACCGGTTTGTGTTTCGTTTTGCAGGCAAAACGTGGGATGTTGACATGCATCTGATTCGACGAGAAGCAAACAATGCAGCTGACTACTTGGCCAAGTTCTTATCCTCCAATGATTCTCAAACTCCCTACCGATAGCTAAACTCGCACATTGAGCAGAGACATTTATGGTCCTCTACACATTCGCCTAAAGGCTTGATCTTCTAGCTTCGGCCTCCTTTTTCGAAAAAAGAAGCAAAGGGTGTCCGATTTATTCTATTACTATTGCACCGCACGCATCAGCCTATGGCAGTGCTCGCTGGTTGTTTGGTTATTGTAGAGATATTGTCCCAGGCTTCTTGCATGCGAGGGGAAAGGTCTTGAATAAAAAACGGAAACAACGTGGGAACCGGCAACAGTAGCAATGATGCATGAACAACCGAAAGTGAAAGTAAAAGTAAATAAATAAATGTTGTTTCTAGACAC
Source organism: Abelmoschus esculentus (assembly GCA_035048815.1). NCBI lineage: Eukaryota > Viridiplantae > Streptophyta > Magnoliopsida > Malvales > Malvaceae > Abelmoschus > Abelmoschus esculentus. The sequence goes on from JAUCBN010000066.1 coordinate 3,465,190, forward strand.
ACAGTCGATGAAGCGAACATCGACTGAGAACAGCGTTGCAGGTTCAGCTGACAACTGTGCTATTTCTCCTGACACGTAACGAGGCTGGTTGCACCGAATCCATCCACTTGTCAAGCTAAAGCTAGCCTGCTGCCCCTTCCCTTCACCAACTATATATATATATATATTATCTAACAATCGAACCAGAAAGCATCTCAACTGGTTGCTGACATGGGGAAGATGAAGTTGTTCGGGACGTTTTTCTTACTGCTGCTGCTCTGTGTTCTCGCTTCTCGTAGATCTCTTCTTTTCCTTGGATTACTATTGTTTTAATGGTTTAAAAACTTTAACGTGTTGTATATTATGTGCTTGCATTTGCAGAGGAGATGGCTGAGGCAAGGATTTGCGAGTCAAAGAGCCATAAATTCAAGGGAGCATGCTTGAGTGACCACAACTGTGGCTTGGTGTGCAGGAATGAAGGTTTCTCCGATGGGTGGTGTCGAGGCTTCCGCCGCCGCTGCTTCTGCACCAGGGGCTGTTAGAATGCCCACCGCTACTTGCTTCTGCACCCATACTACCATACCCCCACGTCCCATACTCACCTGAATGCAAAGTAGTATTTTATGAGTTTAATGAACGTATGATTTTAAAACTATCCAATTCTGAGAACCAGTAATGAAATTGTTAAGACCAAAAAGTACCCCTGGAACATCTTGTTCATGTCATGTTCCATGGAAGGATTAAGGAATCCTGGTGATGGTGTGTTCAGAAATCTGCAGGACATTTTTATCAGTAAAAGTCATAAAATTTTGTATGTCAAAACATTGGAAACTCAGCAATTATAGTGGGTCATGTAAGAAGGAAACTACTAATGCTCAAAACCCATAATTCTGCTCAGGAATACCATTTATTTGTATCAAATGAAAGGAATAATAAGCAGGGTCTACGAGAGAGAGGAAGACTACAGAAAGGGAGATATGACCATTCATAAAGGTTGTAGAGAGAAAAGGTCATGATCCGATAAATTGATAACCAGCAGAACAAAATACTTGCTAGACTCGAATTTGTGACCAGAATTCAAACCGTTTATAAATTTAAAAGTGATTATTTTGCATTTATTAAGAAGAAAATTTTACTATTTTAACCCTATTTTTTTAAATTAATTATAATGATTACAGTAGTATCTGTTCTAGAATATAATCTTTATCATTTAATATTGATGTTCTAGAATATAATCTCTATCATTTGACATTGATCACTCACTCTATCATCATTTGACATCACTAGTGACCGAACTCGTAACCTCTAGGAATAACTGTTTCTTTAACTACTTAAACTAGAGAACTCGTGTATTTTAACCCTATTTTTTTACTATAAATAAGAACTTCATCTCACTTTTATAATTCAAAAGCATCAAATACGTCATCTCTAAAAATTGCTTCTGTTTATTAAAGTGTTTTATTTTTTTTCAAATCCTTTTTTCAATAGAGAATAGTAATACCGCTGATCTTCATTCTGGAGTTTACGTGTACAAATTTTTAAAGCGTCCACGAAAACTTAGAGAGTACAAATTTTTAAAGCGTCCACGAAAACTTAGAGATGAATTTGTCTGTAACAGTAATTACACCGATTAGGTCAAATTTATTTTTAAGAATAAGGTTCTAACCTCGACATAATTATAATTTATTTAGTTTCATTTTATTATTCACAATCAATGCCAACGTTATAGTTTTATAATATTTTCATCAATAATAATTTTAAACATCCAAATCAATCGGTCATCTAAAGATCTCATATTAACTTAGTCACAAGGATAATATTTTTTAAAAATTTGGCAGATTAGAAACAAGCCAACATTTCTCCAAGATCAAATATCGAAGTGTTAATCAAGTAAAATATACAAGGTTCATATACAATCAATATACCTCATAAGTAGCACCAAAAATAATATGAATGAAAATCGCTCTAAAATGATTGTGAGGGTATTAGGTATCTTAAATATCTCACGAATATGGATTGCATTACTTTAGAGATTTTATTGTTTTAGAAAGATACTTTGATGCAAGTTGAATATCTGGCTTTCAAGATACTAAAAACTTAAATAGATATATTTTTTAAGAGATGTGTCATGAAAATTTTAAAGAAAAATGGTTATAACCAGATCTATAATGGAAACTGAATTTATAGCTTTAAATAAGTATCTAGAAGAAAATTAAATGACTTTAAAATTTCTTGAATGATATTATTGAATGACCAAAGCATATGCTTTCAATAAATATGTATTGTGATAATTAAAATAACAATATATATTGTGATAATATTTTTGGTATAATAGTATTTAGGGTCTTTATTAACTTAAATAGTAATCAAATAAGGTTTTTACTCCTCTTAATATTTTAGATTTTATAGTTTAATAGACCTTTACTCCTCTCAACGTTTGATTCTAGTTTCGTTCCTGGATAGGGCACAAAGTTTTATGTATAATGATAAGTTGAGATACATGCGTTGTTGATATAATACCATCAGACAATTGATCTTTAATAAGAATATCTCTATTGATTTTGTGAGATTAGATGTCAATGTTGTAGATTGACTAACCAAAGGGTTAAATCAATATTATATTGAAAAATACCGAAATGAAAGTGTCTTAAACTCTTAATAATTAAAAGTTATATAAAGAAAAATCTTATTTAGTTGATTAAAAATCTCAAGATCCAGGTTTAAAGAGGTAATTTATACTCCAAATCTATTCTCATGATATAAATAATAATAAAGTAAAACAGGCTAATCAGTATTTTCAAAGAAAAATTATAAAATTTTTTATATGATTTATATATCAAAATATAACCGTTATAGAAAAATATATCTCTAAGATTCATAATTCAGAAAATCAGAATAATCGATAATCGATCAAATACAAACTTATAAAAAAATAATTAAATTTATTATTGGTTTTAAAAAACATCTCTTCAAATTATGTTACTGACCAATTAATCAGTAACATTAATTTTATTGCTGTAAATTTAACAAATAAAGAAAATAAGTTGTTCAGGGCAGCACATAGGAATTCAATAGCAAACAAAAAGGCAAAAATGGAATGACAAAAGGGACGTGGAATCTAACACAGCACACAGTTCTTGTCTTGAAAAACAAAATAAGGGTAAGAACACATCAGCAGCTGACACAAAATGAGTAAAACCTTACATTATTACACTGCTGATGCCATGTATGGTAATTTCTCAAGACTTTTAGTTTTTTACTGCTTCTTATCATTCAGTTTATTTAATAATAATTGCCCCTGCACCCTCCCTTGGGTTAAGCTTTTGTTCTTCCATCATCGTCAAGGTCTTGAGCCTACTCTTTGATCTGTTCTACTCTCTTTTTGGAGTATTGGTTTATTGCAGTACCCCCATCCAATCTATTCATTACAGGGAATAGCAAAAAGAAAAGCTTGATTGAATCTGAATAGGATGTGATATTGGGTGTTAAAAGGGAAACAATCTCTTCTTTCTCGCCAAAAACTTGAAATTTACAGTAGAAAATAACCAGGAATATGAGTAAACCAAGCTCAGGGACGAAACCCACAATGGTTCTTCCCTACCAGACCCCAAGCTTAGGGGAACATTACAGCTTGGGGAAGAAACTGGGGCAAGGCCAGTTTGGGACTACATACCTCTGCACCCACAAGTCAACAGGGCAACAGTTCGCCTGCAAGTCAATCCCAAAGCGGAAGCTGATTTGCCAAGAGGACTACGATGACGTTTGGAGGGAAATCCAGATAATGCACCACCTGTCCGAGCACCCTCACGTGGTGAGGATCAGAGGAACCTACGAGGATCAGGTGTCCGTGCACCTGGTAATGGAGCTCTGTGAGGGCGGTGAGCTTTTTGACAGGATAGTCAAGAAAGGTCATTACAGTGAGAGGGAGGCTGCTAAGTTGATCAAAACCATTGTTGGGGTTGTTGAAGCTTGCCATTCTCTTGGGGTTATGCACAGAGATCTTAAGCCTGAGAACTTCTTGTTTGATACTGTTGAGGAAGATGCTGCCCTCAAGGCCACTGACTTTGGGTTGTCTGTTTTCTACAAGCCAGGTTTATTCTTTTCAATCCTTTCCAGTTTGATTGGTTTTCTTTCATATATGCCATGTTGTGTTTTTCTCTTTGTTGGGAAACTAGGGTTTGCATCCGATTTGACATGAAATCCTGGTCTTGAAATAGTCAAACACACCAATTTTATGTTCAGAGATATGAGCACTTCGATTTTCAAACTCTACCATTAGCTGGAGTAGCAATCAATACTCGATTGCCGATAGGAGGAAACGGACTGATATGCATTATGCAGGTGGTGGGAGTAGACTGGGGAAGAAAGCCTTATATGCTTTTGTTGTGTATAATATAGGAAAAAGAAAGGCCAATTAACTGGAATTCAACAAACTTCGTTACCGCTTAAAGTTATCGCTTAAAGTTATTTATATAGCTGAGCCTAAATAGCGTGAACTTGGTGAATTGATTACTTGGCTTTGCGAGGTGAAAGGAAGGAGGAATGGCTTGCACATATGTATGAATATACACATAACAGAGCATAACCTGTTTCTGATATGATGTTATTAATAATTTTGTGCCTGTAACTGCAGTGATAAGCAGCACAAAATGTTGTTGGATGTCTTATTTCTTCGCCTTGTTTAATTTTGCCGAGTGTCATAATATTTAAGGGTGTCTTATTGTATCACTCTTTTACAAAAACTAACAGTCCCCCCAATCTTTCTAGGTGAATCTTTCTCTGATGTTGTTGGGAGTCCATACTATGTTGCACCAGAGGTTTTACGGAAGCATTATGGACCTGAAGCAGATGTGTGGAGTGCTGGTGTTATTCTGTATATACTATTGAGTGGGGTGCCTCCATTTTGGGCAGGTAGAACTTTTTGAGTGTATATATTGCTGGTAGAAAATGGTTTTGGAGTTTTGGGGAGAAATTCTTTCGTACGCTTTCAAATCTGATCGTTGTTGATGTTGTTGCATTCCTTCCAGAAACTGAAATGGGGATATTCCGACAGATATTACAAGGGAAAATAGATTTTGATTCGCAACCTTGGCCTGCTATTTCTGATAGTGCAAAGGATCTCATACGAAAAATGCTTGACCGCAATCCGAAGAGAAGGTTAACTGCTCATCAAGTCTTATGTAAGTTACTTTTTCTGCATAAAAGTGATAATGGATTTGTCAGATAAGACTACTATTGTGTTTGGGAATTTGAATTCGGAAGACGGGATTTCGATTTCAGTTTAATATAAAATGCATGATAGAACTCGTGTAAACATCACATTCGTGATTAATCTAATTCCATACATTTGCTAGATCTCTACCTAATGGTGTATTGGGGTTTCCTGAATGAAATATGGAATTTATATCCTTCTTATGCCTTCTCGAATACATAAGTGTATTGGATCTTAACTCGTACTTACATAACATAATGTATGCCTTCAACCTCATCATTAATCTGATTACACTTTCTCAAATTTAGTCCCAAACATAGCAAAAGAGTTATCAGAAATTTACTGCTGATGTTCCTCAAACCCTTATGTTCATAACTGTTTATACCAGGCCACCCATGGATTGTAGATGACACAATTGCGCCCGATAAACCTCTTGATTCTGCAGTATTGTCACGCCTGAAACAGTTCTCTGCAATGAACAAACTTAAGAAGATGGCTTTGCGAGTAAGTAAATGCATAACATGCATTTTACCTTTGAATTAGATAACTTATAAGTTCGTGGACTGCTAAAGCTTCTTAATTTATCTCTTTAACGTTTCCTTTTTCAAATTCTTTTGAAAAATATTCATTGCAAAGTTCAACATGATACATGTGGATTTCTTATGTTCGAAGCATTTTTCTGGTATTTGGTTCTCTATTTTTTTTCCTTTTGTTCTGATGTGCTGATATTTGATATCCTTCCGCAGTTTTTATGAGTGCCCTTTATGGTTTTACTTTGGAGATATTGTGACATTTTGATAATGGCTCGAGTAAACCTAGTGAGTAGTGAATATCATCTTAAATGTATATATTTAAGCGAATATTATCAAATATATATCTAAAGTGAACTCTCAAATCATGTAAAATCCTGTATGATATGTTTTATCATTCCTAAATATAATTGGAAATTTATTTTTAACTCGAATATATTTATTCGACTTGTCAGAACTCATTTCAATAGATTTGTTAGCATCACAATATTTATTCTCTGAAATTTTATCGGATTTGTTGACCTGAAGATCATCATGTTATGGTTTACATCCTCATGTCCAAGTCTAGTGAATTATATTGCATCAAGCTCAGTAGAATGATCCTAAACAAGTTTTAGTAGTAGCATGTATAAAGTACAGTTTCTGTACTTCTGAGTGTGGGAAACTGGGAGTAGTTGAATGGTTGAGAACATGCTATTATTTTTTACACAGTGAATCTCTATCGTGTTCTACGTGTTTTTACCATGTCTTAACCGTGTTTAAGGTATTTTATATTTTCTAAAATTTTATATTTTAATGAAAAAGATTTTGAGATATTAGTATATACATATTAGTGTATTTTGACCGATTGCTTCCTGTGATGGTTTTCTTGAATATCTAAAATATTTTTAAAAAGCATTGGATATATTCCTCTTTGATGCTCTTCTCTAGATACACGACCTTAGCTTTTAATGTAGGATTGAACTATTATACATGAATCCTTGATTGATGTATTAAAAGTAATGCCGTTTTTCGAGTATAGCAAGTTTTATTGATGTTTTGCTGCTTTTCTTTGTGAAATATTGCTTGATATGGTGGTACTATCAAGTATCAAAGTTACGGAACTGCGTTTCATCTTATGTGACCTTTTTCTAAGCTCTTATGACAGTTCAGAGGAACAATAAAAGAGCGGAGGCTTCCCCTTTTCTCCCTTTTTATTTATTGATGGCCTTAGATTGGTCGGTTTCAGCCGAGCAGAGTAAAATATCGGTTGAATCTCGTGTTTTCCATGATATATAATCCATAACCTCTGTGTGTTCTTGATCAAGTGATGCTTCATAGAGACATTCATGTTATCCTGTTACTTTTGAGGTTCATGTTTGTATCATCTGGACTTTCATGTCAGGATTTTTTTTTGTAAATATTGTAAGAATAATGTTTTCGGGCTTTCTCGTATTATGAGTTTTGTGCAAAATTTCTACTAACATTCATACTCAATGTTAGGTTATAGCAGAAAGGCTTTCGGAAGAAGAAATCGGTGGTCTGAAAGAGTTATTTAAAATGATAGATACCGACAACAGTGGAACAATAACGTTCGACGAGTTAAAAGATGGCCTGAAGCGAGTTGGTTCTGAACTTATGGAATCTGAGATCAAAGATCTTATGGATGCGGTAAGAAATCCCATGGATGACAGATATCTGGCTGTCTTTTGTGTACACCTCTTGCAGTTACCTTGATGTTTCTCTAAATGGACAAACATTCATGCTGTTTTGGTAGGCGGATATTGACAGCAACGGGTCCATTGATTACGGCGAATTCCTCGCTGCTACTGTGCACTTGAATAAACTGGAGAGGGAGGAGAATCTGGTGGGTGCCTTCTCCTTTTTTGACAAAGATGGGAGTGGATACATAACCATTGACGAGATTCAACAAGCCTGCAAAGAGTTTGGATTAAGCGACGTCCATCTCGATGAGATGATCAAAGAAATCGATCAAGACAATGTGAGTTTGTTTTTCTTCCTCGACTTCACTTCATGTGCATGAGAACAACTAATGAATCTATTTTTCCAATCAACAGGATGGACAAATAGACTATGGGGAATTTGCTGCAATGATGAGGAAGGGCAATGGAGGTATTGGGAGGAGAACTATGAGAAGGACAATGAATTTGGGAGACGCCTTCGGACTGATGGCAGCTGCTAATGGATCGAAGGAACTGAATCGTTCGAGTTGAAGTAAGTTTTGTTTCTTCTCCTTGAAAAGGAAAGAAGTGTTAAGAAACTCGGCGCGTTCGACAATTTTAACAATCCGATGTTCTAACTTAGCTTATCAAACTAACTGCAGGCTGTTCCCAACAACATTAACATTGAATGCTGATGAAGAACAGAGATATTCCCCACAGAAGATGGCTTCTACATGAATTCCTGTGTAGAATTATCGAAGAAATGTAATATTTTTCACCCTAAACCCGACCCCTCACTCCTACGATGTGGAACCAATAGTACAAATACTAACAGCAGTCATGGTCCTTTTAATATTTCTATAAATGCAAGGCTTAGCACTCCAGAAAGTGTGTTACTTGGCACTCAAGAAACCAACTTGCTAGAAAAGGAGAGGTATAAATGGGGAACCAATTCAATTAGGTTTTTCGGCTTCATTGGGTTTTGATTTTGAGATTTAAAGTCGTTTAATTAAAGAAATCAAATTTGATTTACTATAATATATTATTAAATTTTTGAAAAATAAAGACGAAATATTTGAAGCAGAGACAGAACTCATAAATTCTAATTTAAACTTAGATAAAATTCATAAAGGGTCATTAAATTATTTATATATTATAAAATAATTATCAAATTTTTAAAAATTACATAATGTATATTAAACTTGATTTTTGTAATTATTTTATGTCAAAAATCAAAATTTAAGGTTTGTTATATAACTTTAGAAAGTTTGATAATTATTTTATAATATTTAATATAATTTAACGATCATTCGTAAACTTTACCTTAGGAGTTCAACCAACATTTTAGATATGGACAATATTTGAACTTTACCCTTCCGTTTTCAACTTTTTTCACTTTAAATCTTACAAAGCGCGACAAGTTAAATTAAACTCTATCTCGTCCACCATGCATCCTTGTTTGGGGGGTTTAAAAGTATTTGATTCGGTTGATCCGATCTGATTATTTATTTATTCGGTTTAAAATTTTGGGTATCTGATCTGATTTTTATTTTTGGATCGGATATTCGATCCGATTTTAAGTTTTTTTAGGTCGGATACGGATCATAATATTCTAAGTTTTGGATTATCCGAAAATTTAAAATTTCATTAATATTAGTCTTGCTATATTTAACAAGTTAGTGCTTGTTATATTCAAAATTTTAAAAAAATTAAAACTTTTATAAATGTGAATCTTATTGTATTTAATAATTTGTTGTTTATTATATTTGAAATTTCAAAAATTTTATAAATACAACATTTAAATTCGAAAAATTAGTTTAATCAAATTATATTTTTGAATAATCGAATATCTGTATCCGATCAGAATATCCGATATCCATTTTTTTCCGAATCGGATACAAATCACTATATCATCGATTCAAAAATCTAAAAATTCAAAAAATCTAATCTAATCTAATCTGATATCCGACAATAAATACCTCTAATCCCCACTTAATCTAATTACTTGTTCATCTTACTATCTTAACCTCGGGTCAACGCTCAATAGTTGACTCAAATTCAGGGTATTGTAAAAGCATTCATGAATAACACGATAAGAAAATTAAAAGTTTTAAGGGATTTCTCGAAAATAATAAAAATTCAAAGTGAGAATTTCATTATAGTTCAGGGGCCATTTTTGGTATTAAGCCTTTTGGTTTTCATAAAATAAAGGAAAATATCTCTTTGTATCATTTTGCTTTAGTTTCACCATCAAAGCCCAAAGATCCTCTCTTTTTTCCGTTTTCCATCTCGAAGCAATCGAAACTCGAAACCCCACATCCGAGAGAGAGGAAAAAAGATGTCACCGCCAGCAGCAGTAGCAGCAGCGGACGGAGGTGGCGGAGGAGGAGGGCAGCAACCGCGACAGCAGCAACAAGGTGGATTTGGACAGTCCATTACAGGAATCATTAGGATCGCCGTGTTCTGGTACTTTGCTTCCAAATTCTTCTCTCCAAAAAAGCCTGCCGACCCTTCTCACCTCATCTCCAATCTCTTCCAGAAGGGCGAACCCCTGGTATGAAAATTCATTCAACAAACTATCCCAAACTCTGCTTAAATTTCATCTTTCATTGTTGTATGATGTTTTTGGTGTTTTTCAGGATATGTGGTTATATCTCTCTGAGCACCAAAGGTTCAATGACTTTGGGAATGAATCTTCTCTTGTTTGGCATGAAACTAATATTCCTTATGCCACTTGGGGTCCTGAAAGCACCCGTACTCTTTCTTTAAACTACCATCCTTCCGATGTAAGGTGTTTGAGAATGTTTTTCTTTTTACTTGCTTACAATTCGGTTATTTATCTGTTAAGAGTTAGAGCGCTCGATGAATTTGATGTTTTAATCTCTCAGGCCTTGAAAAACAATGGTAGTCTCTATGCACACGTTTTCTTTGCTCGGTCGGGTTACCCTCCAGATCCAAATGACCCTGAATACCAGCCTCAAGCTGCCTTTGGAAGGACTCACTGTGAGTCTACCCTCTCTGTCATTACATTCTTCTTTGGAGATGAATGGTGAACAATTAATCCGCTTTTAATTGATTTCAGCTGTGGTGGCATATTTGCCCAAGTCAAGATCGGATAAGAGGAAAAGTCTGCTTGGGAACTCCAAGGATGCTGAAGGGTCTGAACCTGTGGCTATGGTTTGTTCTTTACTACTTTAGTTTATTCAGTTGAAGACTCTTATTACTTTAAAGATAAAAATTTTGGGTTCTAGTAGGGTAGATCTAATATTTCTTGGTGTTTAATTGGTTGTATTTCGTTAAATGTTCCTCATGATAACATCTCTTTTCAAATCTTTTATGCCTTTCCGGTTCCACTGAATTTTGTTACAATATAAGGATCTAAGTGTGGGATCATGTTGATTCAGGTGGCTGATGATGCTGAAGCTGAATCTAAAGATGATGGTCCTGTGGAATGGATTGCTTATTGGAAACCAAATATTACAATTAACTTGGTTGAAGATTTTACACGGTAAGCTTCTGCTTAAGGTCATGTTTCTGCAATGTGCTATAAAAAATTAGATTGCTGTTCCTCTTTATTTGCAAGATTTCTGCCTGTTCTTTTATTAGAAAAATAAACTGACAATTGGGCTTTTGTTTTCCTTCACAGATATGGGCATAATGCTGTGCCACCAAATATAGCACCGTGTATCCTTACATTCTTTACCTTGTCATCTTGCATCTCAATTATGATTTTTTAAGACCTATATAAATTTTCACTTTCTTGGTTTACTCTTTAGTCTTATTAGAGCTTTTTTTTCCATTAAAAGAAATTATTTAGATTTTACATGGTATGATTTGGATTCTAGGACACTTTGATTTAACTGACTCCAGTTTTTGCAGTAGAAATTTGGTCTCAACATAGTCCTATGTCATGAAAGTACAGTTATAAATTAATCTACCGGAAGTTTATAGTTTAGCTCAACCACTTTTCTTATAGGTTAGCTAGACGGTAATTTGGTGAAAAACAACTTTGCCATTTTCATCATGAATTGGATAAGAAGTATCGAGGACTACCCTAGCCATTCTCATCACTCATTCGTATAAATAAGAATTGTATTGGAGTTAATCTAGAAAGGAAGATCAAAGGATTAAGAAGGACCAAACTTCGAAGCTATTTTCATGTATAATTTTTCATTCACAATTAGTGATCAGAATATAACTCTTTTTTTTCATTTCTCATCTATAATATCATCTCCATGATTGAATATTAATTGAATTTTCTCAACTCAACCAAATCATTTTGCTAACTTCCCTTTTAGTCGGGTTTGACTATATGATTTATCCCTCCATTCAGACCGAGATTCTATGTTAAAAATTTAAATTTGTAGATAAAAGAAATTGTTGTGCCAAAATGCTGATTTGTGAGCTTATTAATTGGATTAAATTGTTACCATATTTTATTGGAAACCACTGTTGATATAACCATATGTTGCATTCTTGCTTACTGATAAAGATAGGGATGTGCATTTTACCCGGCCCGATCGGGTCGGATTTTTTATGAAAAACCGGGTTTGGGGTGAAAAATATCCGACCCGACCTGGGACTAAATATGTAATTTTTCCATAAAATTTTAGGAATATTTATAATAATAGTCCTCTATCTATATATTTTTATAATTAGGTCTTTAAAATTAATTTTTTATTTATAATTTAGTCCTTAAAAATATAATTTTTTTATAATTAAGTACCCTAAAATTATTTTTTTTACAATTTAGTCCTTAAAATTATTATTTTTCTATTAGTCGGGTTAGGGTCTGGTTTAGGGATGTTTGTATTCGGGTTGGGGTCGGGTGGACCACAAATTTGACCCGACCTGTACCCATCTCTAGATAAAGATCTACTATTCTAATGTGTTAGAGAGCTTCAGATATACCAGCTTTAAGTTTCTTGACTTAAGATTTGCAGACTTGAATATCGATCCTAGTAATGGAAACTATTATCCTACCATCTTCTTCAACGAGTTTTGGTTACTTAGAGATAAGTTGATTGCAATTAACGAGACAGTGACAGAATTACTTCTTAATTTGGAGGTTGGACCCATAAGCATGATGAAGTGGCAACTATTCCTGCAGATTGACCAATCATTCCAAATTCATCGTAGTTATGGGAGCATGCTTGAAGGCGAGGCTGATGAACTGAAGGTATTTTCTAGCTTCCATTGCCTTGGAACATTAGTCATTTTGCAAATCATTATAGAGTATGACTAGGTAAAAGATTTAAGATTTGGTCATATGATATATGCTGGGGGTGAGTTCACATATAGAAGGTGGACACAGTTATTTGGCCAGCTTTCTGAGTTGTGTTCCTGGCCTATGATAAATATATGTTGTTAAGTTCTATCTTACGAATTACAGTCATTATGAAATTGAAGTGTTAGGATTCTGTTTATAGGATTCCTTTTAAAGAGCCTGTGGATATTTTACATCATTAGTTTTTTAATATTTGTGTACTTTTTTCTGTATTTGGTTTGCTTTCCAGTAACTTTATAGCCTATTTAATGAAAGAAAAGGTATATAAATGGAAGGGGAAAAAATGCTGCCACGAATACAATCCATATATAATCCATATGGTTTGGGTTTTATTTCAAACTTGGGGTTGATAACTTGTGCTAGTTGGGCTTTGATATTTAATTTTACTCTGGGTCAGGTCTTGAACAGTTTTAGTTTTATTTGAGTCCCATTCTGTAACCGAACTAGTCCACTAGCGAAGGTGACCTATTGAATTCTCTATTGTTAGCACTTAGCAAGCCTCACTATTCTAGTGTGAGGCTCTTAGTTGCATACAAGATTAGAAAATGACATACCTGCTCTTGTCGTTTTTTCAAAGGAATTCCTCAAGTTGGAAGAGATATGATCGTAAAACAAGTGGAGTAGAAAATTAAAATGATATCCTTGAAGCAAGAATGATTTCTTCTTCTATTAGTTATCAATTATTTTCTGAACAGAACTGCAATGAGGGTATTATCAAGCATTTTGTGGCATATATATTTAATTTAATTTTGTTTCATTAGGTTCAGGCTGCTTGTAACTCTCCTGAACTGAAAACATTTTATATTTTTCCTCTGATGAGGGGAAAAAGTTATGAATAGTGAACCACATATGAACTAATTATTTATTTTTAGTTCGGTTGGATGCTGCTACCATGAAGTTAAGGATCCTTTTACTCTCGTTTATCTTTTAAATGCTGACTATTTATGTAATAAATTCTGTAGAGGGTCTTCCTGGAAGGAAATCCATACTTGCTAGTGATCACAATGGTTGTTTCTTTGCTTCATTCTGTGTTCGACTTCTTGGCTTTCAAGAATGGTAAATGTTCTGTTATCATGAAAACATTTTGTTCCTCTAATGGTTGCCCCCCCCCCCCCCCCCCCTGTAAAATAGGATTAACATGCTGTTTTTCTTCTTTGCAGATATCCAGTTTTGGAACAAAAATAAATCTATGGAAGGACTGTCTGCAAAGTCTGTTGTGGTTAGCTTTTTGTGTCAGCTCATTGTTTTCCTCTATCTACTTGATAATGAGACCTCATGGATGATATTGGCAAGTTCTGGAATTGGTTGCTGCATTGAGTTTTGGAAGATAGGTAAAGCAATGCACATAGAGGTATGAGTTCATACAAACACTTGTTTTGCTGGATATCTCATTTAAATCTTGGCCAATCATATAAGAATGAAAAAGGAAAAAAATTATCAGTTTTTAGATACATCGACATTGAAAGTTTGATACTGAGATCCATGTCTGTGTGTTGAAGTTTTCTGATTCTATGAGGATATAGGCTATTTTGTCTTGTATAAGAGCATACTTCCTTCTTGGTTAACTGTTTTTCTTTCCTAATAAGTGTTCTAAATTCATTTTGGTATGCATTTTGTTTTAAGGATTGCTAATAAATTTTTGTTATACATTTTGTTTTCTGTGGAAGTGAATGCAGAAAACCATCATTTTCAATCTGCTTTTAAGTATTTTAGGGGAATATTATCACACGAATGCCCTTTTCCATGCATGATTCCTGTTTAGATGTTTCGTTCTTCTGTTTCGTTGTTTCTGGAAAGATACAAGAGAACCACAATTCTTCTTACTTTTCTTCTTGGCTTGCCATTCTGATTATTTATTAGAATTTCCTCTGAAAGACTATATTCTGATCATGCTTCGATAGATGGTTTGTACGCGTTCATGAAATTTTGCATGGATCCCATATTATCGTCACCTTTCATTTGAAATTTATTCTTTAGTACTTGATGGTGTAGCAGCTAGGCCCTATCTGGTTACAACGTCTCCCATCTTTCAGTTAATTTATTGCAAGAGGTTCAAATTTTGCAATAATTGTTTTTCATCTTCAGGTTGATAGATCCGGAAAGATACCTATGTTGAGGTTCCGAGATCGTGATTCATATGCAAGCAATAAAACTAAGGAATATGATGATATAGCAATGAAGTATTTGTCCTATGTGCTCTTCCTCCTTGTTGCATGCTTTTCTATTTACTCCCTTATGTATGAGCGTCATAAGAGCTGGTATTCTTGGATACTCTCATCACTCACAAGCTGTGTCTACATGTTTGGTAAGCCATGTTATCCTTTACTCTTTTTGTTTATCTGATACCATTGTTGGTGGCCTACTGACAACTACAACTTAATGATATATTGAAAGTTCTTCCCCTACCCCTCTGAAGGCTGATATGGTGGAAGTTTAATTTCATTAAAGTCGGAGAAGAAAATAACAATAAAATCTAAAATGTTTCTTCCTTGGGGTCTTGTAGTGTTTTCATCTACTCCCATTTGTAACCTTTATGCATTAGGTTAGGTACAGCTGTTGAGCCTTGGTCCCTATGTCATTTTCCCGTACGTTTGTCTGACTGGTATAAGAACTCTGGATGATTTCACACAATCAATATTTTTAATAGTTCTGACATGCCTAGGCTGCTTTTTCTTTTTTTGAAAAATAACTATGATAAATCATGTCTTGCCTAGCTTAGGAAAAAGCTCCTCATAGGCCAAGAGCCGGTCCTCTACCCAAGTTTCTAAGACAGAAGAACAAGGACTCCTGATAGGCAACCATGTACTCCTATTAGGTAGAGGACAAAAAAATATACCTCATAACTTGGAACGCAAGGACACTTGAAGCTAACATAACAACTTGAATTGATGCTTTTACTTCGTGAAATTGGGTTGTCTGTTTCATGATGTTTAATCATTATATGAAATTAATTTATGATCAAGCTAATTCGTTACACATCAGGAAGAGAAATGGGTCACCTGAATAATGATGAATTTGATCGTCTTTACGTGTACTTAAATTGGTTTGGTCAATGAGCCACAACCTTTGATGGTTAGGTGAATGATCACTTTACTTTTCATCTTTAACTTTTATTGTAATTTTCATGTTTACTTCTTCACGTGCTGTAAAAGAAATTCATTTGTGCATATTTAACCTGCAACAATGTTGCTTTCCTGCTATGTTTTTGGCAGGTTTTATTATGATGTGCCCACAACTTTTCATAAACTATAAGCTTAAATCTGTGGCTCATTTACCCTGGAGGCAGATGACTTACAAGTTCCTCAACACCATCATTGATGATCTATTTGCATTTGTCATAAAAATGCCGACACTTCATCGACTTTCCGTCTTCCGAGATGGTAATATATACGTACTTTCTTTATAAAAGAAGAGATAAAAACCCTTATGCAATGCTTGGTCTGGAAGATGTAAAAGAGAAGAGGAAAAGGTTTTAACCAATGATAAAGTTGCGGAATAGGAAGGTGGTTATGAAAACTAGCACACACATCCACAAAAGAAATAAAAACAGAAACTTGCAACTCATAAACTGAGATATATATTTGAGATGAGTGCTGGCATAACCTTTCTCTAATCAGCCATTATTTTTTTACATACACAAAGCGTAAGAGCTTGCCTAGCTATTAGAGTAGTACTTGACCTTCCTTTTACATTTTGAAGTTATTATTGGCTTTGAATGTTATATGGTTGTATCATAGAGAGATTCGATATTTATTATCGCAAATATTTATCCTGAGTAAATATATACATAAACTTAGTTCAAAGATCACTCTGTATTTCACGTGTTCTGTCGGTACATTGTGTATTTCATGGATATCCAGGGTAATTCTCATTTTCATGCTTGTTTTTGCAGATCTTATATTTTTAATCTATCTGTACCAGAGGTGGGTATATCCTGTTGATAAGAAGCGAATAAACGAATTTGGTTTTGGTGGCGAGGATGATCAGGCCCCTGGCAGTACAGATATTACTACTGCCAATGAAGATGACAAGAAAACCAACTGAGCTTGGTTTGGGTGCTTCCTTTTCCCATAAGTTTTATCTTTTAACAACTCTTTAGTGCAGGGAAACGTACAATTTCATGACAGATACTTTTCAAGTGGTTTCTTTAGAAATTTGGGTTGGAAAATCATTGACGAAAGAGTCAGAGAATGCTTGGTAAATCTTCAGGATTTCAATAGAAAGAGCAGACGATATAAGAACCTTTGTCTCAGGTTTTCAGTACCATGTGAAGCTTGCTAACATGGTTGTATCAAGATCTCTCATCCTTCCTGTGTTTTTTTTCATATTTGATCAATATGAAACTTGCTAATTTTGTTGTTTCCATCTATAGAATGAGTTGGTATTCGTCCTAAGATTTAAAGAACCTTTTTTTTTATTTTTTATCTTCCATGAGTCTGCATTTGCTGTGACATTAGGTAATGCTGAATCTGAATTTGACTCCCAACAAGTTTTAATTATATTTTATGTTAATAAATCATAATAAAAATTACTAATTATCATGAAATATTAACGTGTATTATATAATAATATGATATGATATAAATGGTAATTTAAAGTTAAAATTAGAATATTCAAAATGTTTTGAGATCGATTTAGAAGGAGCGATATAAATTGAAATAAAAATAAAACATTCAAAAGTTTGAGAACTATTTTAAAATAAAAACTATAATTTAAGGATAAATTTAAAATATTTAAAAATTTAAAGACTAATTAAAAATAATAATGATAATTTAAGGATAAATAATGCAATTAACTCGAAACTGAACATATCATACTTGGCATAAGCTGAAAAATTATATCATGGGTCAGTCCTATCATGTGTCCAAGGGATCAACCAATAAAAAAACTATCCACATCATCAATTTTTCCATGTCATATTTTTTCTCAAGTGAATCTTCATTTGAAAAATTAAAAAATAATGAGGTGGGTAGTTTTTATTGATTGGTCTCATGAATGACGAGGTGGGACTGACCCATAATATAATTTCTCGCATAAGCTCCGGTCTAAGCTTCAGATCATACCCATGCTTCCAAGGATCATTTAATTTATATTATTATTAATATCTATATGTAAAGCATCAACAACAAATATCGTCCGTTGTAAAAAAAATTACATCCCCTTATTTCAACTAAACAAAATTAAAATTATAAGTGAATTAATAATAATCGAAAATGTGTAATTAAAACAACTTTAGTACCCAATAATAAAAAAATGTTAAGTAACTAACAGCACTGAAATGAAAAGGTTAGATACCACTATTATGTAATAATAATGTTGTTGAATTTTTTATTTTAAGATTTAATATAATAACAATTCAGTTCTTAAAATTTATGTATTTTATTAATTTAATCTTAATTTAAAATAATTTAATAAATTTAACTCATTATATTTAAACTTTTTAATAATGAAGTGATTAGCAGTCGATTTTAAGATCATAATGAGTTTATTCTATTAGTTTATTAGCTGTTCAATAATGATGTATCATTTTCGAGTTATCACATATGTTGATTATCAGACTTATGAATAATAGTAAGTGGTTAGAGGGTATGTTAGGATGATATAATATTAAAATATTTAAATATGGAAGGTTAAATTTATTAAATTATTTCGAATTAGGACCATATTAATAAAATGCATAAACTTTGAGTATTAAAATGTCGTTTTACCGAGATATTTTAATTTTAATGATATAATGATTTGTTTGTCATAAAATTATAATTTAACTTATTTATTTTAAACCTATGCAGAATTAACCCTTAAAAAATAATATAATTATTCTAAATTTATAATTAAGTGATTAAATTATTATTTTTCTTTTAAAAAAAATAATTTATTTATTTTTAAATCTATAAACCTCAAAATTTTAATATTTAAAATATTTTATTATTTAATGATAAAAAATCAAGTCGTTTGAAAGAGATCGTGCAAAAATAGGAGAAGGGCGCCCTACGAGGCCGAGCTCGTTTATTCAAGCCCCTGGACTGCACAACTTCAGTTCTCGCCGTCGAAGCTGCTTTTACTCTCATTTCATGGCTTCCAGGTAAGTAACAATATCTTACATCTATCAACCTGCTATGTCTCTGTACCAAAAATGCTAAAGGCTTTCAGCTGTTGCTATTCTCTCTTTACACAAGCAGACGATTAAGGGCATTCAAACGGTGGATGAAATCTCAAGGTGTCGAATACAGCGATACGCTCGAATTTATAGACTGCCCTGAACAAGGGATTTCAGTTAGAACATTGTCTGATTTACATGAAGGCGATGTAGTCGCCCAGATACCAAAGACCGCTTGTCTCACTATCAAGACCAGTGGAGCCCGGGAATTGATCGAATCCGCTGGTTTGGATGGTCTTTTGGGTCTCTCCGTGGCTTTGATGTACGAAAAGAGCTTGGCTCAGGACTCTCCTTGGGCTGGTTACATTCAGCTTTTGCCACCACAAGAATGCTTGCCTTTGGTTTGGACTCTGGGGGAGGTTGATTCTTTACTCTCTGGGACTGAGCTGCATAAGGTATGATGTATCTGCTAACTATGCCTCTTCCTATTTTCGGTGTTGGGATCTTGCTCTACTTTGTTGATTGATAATGTAGAAAAAAATCCCATTTCGGTAAAGAATAATAATTAGAGAGGTTGGAATTTTTTATATGAACTGTCTGTTGAATACTTGAAATTATTGTTATGGAAATTTTTGAAATTTAAAGTGAATGATACTTGGAATCATGGTGCAATATATGATTTTAGAACATAATTGTGAGAAACCATTACGTTTTGCTTCTTCATTTACTATTCTGCAAGTTTTTGTACTAGCATACTGACATGATTTAGGAGCAAAATATTATTTTTTCCTTAGGTATCATTTTTTAAAATGATTTGTTCTATAATAGGCAGGCAATTAAAGAAGACAAGATTCTTATGTATGAGGATTGGAAAGAAAATATTCTGCCTCTTGTATATTCAGCTCCCGAGTCCCTTGATCCAAGTTCGTTTAGTGTCGAAGAATACTTCGCTGCAAGAAGTCTTATTTCTTCTCGTTCTTTCATGATAGATGAATACCATGGATCTGGGATGGTTCCTTTGGCAGATCTGTAAGTATACCCTCTTAATTTTTAGGATTACTCCATAGTCTATTATGAATTTTAATATATATCAATTAACTAATATTATGTACTATCTAATACTTGCCATCCTATTGAAGGGTGTAGCTCAGAGGTTTAATAGGTATAGCGCATAGCACTATTTCTAGCCTTTGCAAGTTGCAACCATGGTATATAGTCAAAATGCCAAACATTGTCTAAGTTTGTGATTAAGGTTTTGACATTGCCTTACATTATATACCAAGTCTTGTTCTTTTTTCTTTTAATATTTTCTACAAATTCCAGCTTTAATCATAAGACTGGAGCAGAGGATGTGCACTTCACCTCTGTATCCCCTAATCAAGAGTATGAAGATGATGTTGACAGTGAAGATAGTGATAATAAGGATGAACCAAGTAAAATTTCTGACAATGATAAGAGCTCTTCCACTAGTGAGAATTCAGACATTCATAGTGATTCAGATCATTCGTCAATGTCTGGAGAGGATCCTATGATGCTGCAAATGATTATGGTGAGAGAAGTCAAATCAGGCAATGAGGTTAGCATCTACTTGTGCCTTGTATTGATTTCTTTTGGGATTAAATTCTGCAACTTATATTGTTAGCTTCTTCATTTTGTCCTATAATTATTTGCTGTGACCTATATTAATATAGGTCACTTTTTGAGCTAGGGTTGAAGGGTTTTCTTTTATGCTACCCTGTATGAAGATACTTGAGCTAGCAGTTATATAGGAGTGCCTTTTTTGTAAGGTGGTAGACACAAGAAAAGACTGTCTGATTGAAGTTTCCTTTAATTTCTTTAATACTTTATTTCATTTCATTAAATATAGGCTTAAGTATAAAATAAGTTCCTAAAGTATCTTATTTTTTCCATTTAGGTCCCCAAACTATTTTTTGGATAAAATAGGTGCCTAAAGTTTTTATTTTTGTCAAAATTGGTGCCTAACTATAAAAACCAACGCCAAATCATTAATTGAACTTTCTTACATCCAGCTTTTTTTTTTTTTGTTGGCTTCCTTTTCACAGTGAATCTGAACTTTCTTAACTCAGGTTTTTAACACATATGGGTCGCTTGGCAATGCTGCTTTGCTTCACAGATACGGTTTTACAGAGCATAATAATCCTTTTGATATAGTGAACATTGATTTGGAATTGGTTCTCAAGTGGGGCTGTTCGTTGTTCTCTAGTCGGTACTGCAGATCAAGGTTGTCCCTTTGGAGAAGATTAGATTTGTCTGGATGTGCAAGTGATGACTCCGAGTATTTTGAGATCTCATCTGATGGAGAACCCGAAATGGAACTATTGACTTTATTATACATAATGTTATTGCCAGATGATACATGCCATCAGTTAGATATGACCATTTGCACTGAGGATAAGTTTAGTAGAAATATTGGCATGATCTTATCAGAAAAGCATGATATTACATGGGACACGAGCTCGGAAATCAAGAAGGAATTGTTGTTGACAGAAAAAGTTTGCGGTGCCCTCTTGGCACTTGCCGACATTCGTGATAGTTGTTATGGTTCGAAGTCGATAGATGAAGACATTGAAGCTCTAAAGAGCTGTAGCATGCAAGAAAGGAAATTGTATCATTCTTTGGTGTTACGAATAAGTGAGAGGAGGATCCTTGAGAAGCTTAGGACATATGCAACTGCAAGAGCTCCTCGAAATCGAACCTTTCAGACTGCAAATAAAACCTGTACAAGAAGGAAGAGATTGAAAAGGCATTAAGGTGAAATAATTCCTCTACCTTGCTTGTTTTTATTACAATAAACATCAGCCATTTCCCCTGGGTTATCATTTCTGCATTTATTTTATTTTTGATCTTGATAAGTTGCTGGAAGTGGTAGGTCATTTTTTTGAATCCATGTTCTGGTAATACATGAACAAGTTTTATACTGCCTTTTCTTTTTCATATACAATACCTTTCTTTTTCACGTTAACTGTGGAAAAATCTCTCACATGGGAACTTGGTTGCATATTCAACATCTACTGAATTCAAATTTAGAAAACGAGTTAGAACAAACTCAAAACTAAGCGGTGCATATTGATTCTTTGAACTGGTTTGTATTGCATTTTGATAGAACTGGATGTGTGATCGAGTCAAGTAAAAAAATTGAGTTATTCGAGTTTATAAGTCTTATTTTACGGTTTAAACTTTATTTGAAATTTTTTCAAATTGAATTGAGTTTATAAAATTTGAGTCGAGTCAAGTCGATTTTTTGAGTTTTTATATAAATTTAATTATAAATATACATATACATACATATATATTTCTTTCATATTTTTACATGTGAATATCCATAGAGGTAGAATTGATAAAAGTCTTTGAAATTAAAAAATATTAATTAATTACTAAAAATTTGAATTATTCAAATTTTTATTTTATAATTTAAATTTTATTTAAAACTTTTTAAAATTGAGTTGAATTTATAGAATTGTTAATATATGTTTAGACGATTAATGATATCACTACATGCTTATTTATCTCTTTTTATTACTCTTACGAGTTTGTGTGCTTATTTTATCTCTCTGTATCGGTCCTGTGAATTTATTGTTACATGTATTAATTATGAACTAATGCTTTCGGATTCAAAGTAATAAATGAAAGAAAAACAGGAAGCGAAATTTGGAAAAGAGAATTGGTCTGAAATCGACTGGTTTTAACTTAACCCAATCTAACATAGATGAGTCTTTTATTGAAAAAAATGAGTTTGGGTTATTGATAAAATAATCTAGTGAGATTAAGTATAAGGTAAAAGAATTTAGATTCGACCCGATTTGATATATTTATATATTTTTATTATATTTTTATATACAATAATTAATATTTTTATTAATTTTCCCGGGTTGAATCGTGTTTAATCTATTTTTTATTAAAATAACATGATCGAGTTAGGGTCGATTTATAAGTTTTATTATATTAGACCTGGTTGGGATAAAATATATTAAGATCAGGTCGGATCAAAATTAGTATGGATAATAGGGTTAGAGTCGCGACGAGTTTTTGGCCTCTCCAATCTAAACCTATTGCCATCCTTAGCCGTTGAGACTTGAGCTCGAACTCTAATACTTATATACCTCTATTTTTTAAGAAAGTATGATCAGTGATCGTTTTGATGTCATTGATGTCGTAGAATATTTTTTTGAAACTTTATATTTTTTTAAATCAGTTACGATAGTTACAATAGTATCTGTTTTAGAGTATAATTCTCAACTGTTAGACTTTGATCGTTCAATCATTATATTGATATTACTGGTGCTTGAACCCCTGACTTTTAATAACAAACAATCATTTCTTTAACCACTGAGACAAGATGATTCATATCTGAAACTTCATATTTACTTTGTGATGTTACTTCCATTATCTTGTTGTCTATGGTACCTAATCCCTCCCTGATGAAGGACTTTATGCCAATATCCTGTTGTTCTATCCTATACAAAGATATTTTTAAAATCTTGGTGGATCGGTTGGGATCATATCTTCTTGGCATAATCAAACTGTGTTTGTAAAGGACAGAGAAGTTCATTTCTTGGATCATGGCCTTTTTGACTAATGTCATGGAAGTTCTAGCGAATGACGGTTTTAAAAATTAATAAAAAATAATTATATCGTTTTTTTATAAAATTTATAAATTTTTTTGATATATATCGAATTTCTTACAAAAATATAAAGATTTTAATATATATTGAAAAATATGTATCAAAATTCTTATAAAGATTTTTATATATATCGAATTTCCTCTAATATCAGATACTTTGTCAACTTCAATAATTAACTTAGTGAGATTATTTAAAAGCATAAGGGGATTCGATCAGGGAATACTTTGTCCCTTTATCATGACCTTTTTAAAATTTTTAACTTCTTATAAACTAGTTTAAAAGTTAGTTATAACCTGAAAAGATATTTTTTTTGTCTGCTAATTTAAAACTCAACCAAAATCTGATCCAAACTCGGGATAAAGAGAGAAAAAAATGGCTTCCCATAAACCGGAGAAATTATATCATGGATCAATCGCACCACGTCATTCATGAGACCAACCAATAAAAACTTGTCACCTTATTATTTTTTAATTTTTTAAGTGAAGATTCACTTAAAAAAATATGACATGAAAAAATTGATGAGGTGATAAATTTTTATTAGTTGATCCCATGGACATGTGATGAGACTGACCCATAATATAATTTTTCCATAAACTGGTATAATTTGCCAAACATATTTTTATAGCAGTTTTACTCTCTCTCTCTTTTTTTCAGATAAAACAAAATTTATCCAAAAAATAAATTTAAATTTAAATAAAATTTAAAACCATAAGTGACACACATCTGTCTCTTTATCATATTTTCTCTTAAAATTTTCTAAGAAAGATGAATTTTAAACTATAATTCTTATTTAGTTGAGTTTTGTTCACCCCTCCAATTTTTTTCAACTTGAAAATTTTAGGCTTATAGGTATTTTATTTTTTTACATTTGCATTAAATAATCAATTTAGTCTTTATTAAAAAAAACACTCAATTAAGTCTCTGAATTCATAAATTGAATCGATTGGATCATTTGACAACTGAAACTATCGTCGACTGTTATGGTATTGATGTGACAATTTTCGTATGACAATTTGATGTTTATGATATGATAGTCCATGACGATGATGTTGTAACTAACATATGATAGTGATTTGATAAAAGGATTTAATTGATTTTTTTTAAATGAAGACTTATAAAAGGTCGAAATCTTATTTAATCTTCTAAAAAAATACAAATTACACTTATCATCCTACTAAACCTATTACATTTTGATATTCTTTTGCTTTTTTTTTAGTTTTGATTTCTTATAATTTAAAATTTATTATTAATAAAATATAAAAAAAATAAAAATATTCAATTTAAGTATTTTCTTAGCAAACGAGCACATAATAGTTGCAAAAGACATTGCTAGAATTACAAGAATTCTAGAGAAATATACCAGATAATATATATATATATATATATATATATATATTATGTTATATAGCTACATATATTGCTTAAATACTTTGTACTATTTAAGCAGAAGCTGCACTGTGTTTCTTTGCTAGCCTTTGCTTATTATTGTGCATCCACACCTTAAGGACTCGCCTCTTGATTCCAATCTCTTCACAAAACTGCTGCACCACACTCTCATCCAGCTTCTGAATTCTCCACTCAGCTGTCTCCGCAAACCTCAACAGCTTCTCCTTTTGATCTTGGCTGAACTTGGTACGAAACCTTTTCCTAGCACTTCTCGACACTCGTCCTTCGTCTTTCTCATCCGTCTCCGAAGGGATCGATCCGCCTTTGAACGACATTATCATCGCCCGAGGTGGTTCTTCCCTTGATGAGATATTCAAGGTTGTATCAGCACCAGCTGCAGTAGGGTAGTTCTCAATGCCATGGGGTGACCTCAAGGTGTAACCATGAGGGGCCAAAATAACTTTCCTGTGGCAACAATTGGAAGGGCAATCACAATCTATCTCTTTCCTATGGAAGTTCCTATGACAGCTACAAGCCGAGCACACTAGAGCCTCAAGGGAACCTTCTTCCCCACTCGGCATGAACTCTCCGCACCCGTCCGTGGCGTTCCCTCCGATGCCCGCCGCATGATTCTTCAAACATTCCTTGTACCTCACCACCACTTTCTTGTACTCATCTCCTCCATTACCACTTCTTGAGATTGCCATATCCTTTAAAGGGCTTGCATTACATATCCCTCCCTCCATTATACATTCCAATGGCCAAGAAAACACCAGGCAGACTCCAATAACCTAAGAGATGGTAATGGTAATGCCAAGTATATATATGGTTTCTGCCTTTCATCAGAGATTAGAGCGGTACAAGATAACATTAGATGAAGTAGTGGATGTTTTTAAAGTAAAGTTTAGTTTTAGAAGTGAAGCAACAAATAAATAGGATTAGCAAATATATATACAAGTGGTGGACAGCAAATTTAAGGATAGTTATAATATGGGTTCAGGTTGCTTGGCTTGCACAATCAAACACACACTTCTGGCCATGGGTAGGGAGGAGAGAGAGGACATGCACTTTTTAGAATAAAATTAGTAAGTGTCCAAATCATATATATATATATATATTTTGTTAGGGGTTTAAACTATTTTCGGGTTAATTAAGTGTATAATGTTTTATTCTTGTAATCCATTTAAGGTTTTTCATTAATTTTTACCGTTAAAGGACATGTGATAGCTCCTAAAAATTCCAAAATTAAATCCAAAATTAATAAAACTAATTAAATAAAAATATATCTTAAATTTTTAAATATTCTCAAAATAGTCACCAAAATCTATAAACCCACAAATTCGTTCACTCCGGCGACGAAATGAAACGCCCTTCCCGCATTGATCAACCCACATGTCCTTTGTCGTTTATCCTTTCGTTATTCTACATGTATCATTCGAAAGAACCGTTTGATAATTTTGAGGTTTTGTACGGTGTTGTTCGATTTTCAACAATGGAATAGTGGGGGAATGGTCATGAAAGATTTAAACATTTATCTGAAATTTAAACCTAAAATTAACTCCTGAATGAGCTTTAGCTTTTCTGTCGTCTACATATGACGTATATATACCGCTTAAGGGTTATTTGTGTACATGTGGTAGTTTTAATATATCGACTTTATTCTTATAATAATTTTATATTATTTTAATTCACAAAATAATTAAATTGTATCATAATTTATTTTTAATCGATGAAAATCAGTGTTAATTGTTACGGTAATGATGTGACGGTGGTATAAGTCTAAAATTAATTTTTAGATCGAATTTAGGGTAAAAATATATTTTGTTGTTGAGCACAATTATAAATTAAATTTTTTAGGAAAAATCAAAACCAAAATTATAAAAATATTTTTTTACTAATATATAAATAAAAATAAAATAATATATATTAAAGACAAATAAAAATTATAAATTATTCAAATATCATGATCTTTAAAATGATAAGTTATTAATTATTTAAAAATTAAATTTCAAAATAAATATGAAAACCTTCTATAGTATTTTAGAATTCTTTTCGTGTTTTATTCTTTTAAGAGAGAGAAACCAATGTGTATATATAATGCATTTTCACCGATATAAATTTAATTATAACTAACGGTAATTGACTTGATTAAAACATATTTATACTTTTACTGATATAAATTTTACTCAATTATAACTAATTAATTATTTATAATTTACTTAACAAAAATATATTTATATTTTTATAAATTTTATTTACATATATATATATTACAAATACAACCCGATTAATTTAGCCTCAATCATAAACTATAATTTTTTAAATTGAATTAATTGAGTTCAAAGTCTACAAACTTAAAGATTAATGTAAATTTTAAAATAAATTAATATATTAATACATGAAACATAGTATAAAAATCATATGACGGACGAATATAAAGTAAGTAATGTCTTAAATCCATCACGTATCCATTGCCCACTACGAGTATAACTTTATATTTCATTACCCACTAAACTCATACTCATACTTACCTTAATTAGAGAGGGTACGATATAAAATATGCTAAATTGTACTCGTCTTTCATCCTTAGAGATATATAATATCTCTTTATTTAATAAAAATAGATAAATTACTTATTTAATATCTCATTTATTTAATAAAAATAGATAAACTAACTACTTATTTTTTTAAATAAACAAAATTATTATTTATCAAATTATGTCTTTATTTTTGTTTATTTTAAGAATTAAAATATATAACGTTAGATATTATTTTATCACAAAAATTATTGGGTACTAAAACAGAAATATAAACATAGATCAAATTCTAAATATATAGTTTACTCTAAATAAATTAATTGTTTGAACTGATTAATATAACCAATCGAATAATAAAAATAATATACTTTTATTTTATCTAGATTCAAATATTAATATTTATGTTTGTAATATAAAAATTATCTACTTAATAAAACTAGCATCACAAAAATAAATACTTTTTTCAGCTCATAAATGTGAGCCTGATCGATGCCCAAACTCATTTGGTCTTTATCCAACGAAACGCTGCGTTTAGTATTTTTGTGTTTACCATTTCTATTCCTTCTTTTAGGGTTTGAGGATAGCGCAGCCGTCGTCTCTGAGTCTATAAATGTTCCTTCCTGTTGCTGAGATTTTATCACCCCCTCTCTTTTTCTTTTTTCTTTTCAGTTTTTTAAAGAAAGCATTTGTTTGATTTTTTGATCTAAGATTTGATCAAATGATGAGCCTGGAAGACCAACAACATGATGGATTCCTTCCTCGTTTTAAGTCTCTGATGATCTATTCTTCATTTTTCTTTGGATTTTTTCCCTTTTCCTTCGTCAGACGATTCCTTATTTTCTTTCTTGGTTTCTTCTTCTTTTGTTTCAATGGTATAGTAATTATTGATGAATGTTTTAGAAGCAAGATTTGTATATGAGCAAAGAAGCAAGAATAGATCTGATCTGATCGGACGGGAACCTGCAAGACGGACATTCATCAACAAAGGAGGAACAGGCAGGGAGTGATATATTGTAAAAACAATAATATCTAAAATTATAGGGTACCGGTACACTAAATATAAAATAAAATAATATATAATAATTTATTTAAAATAATAATAATATCTAAAATATTAATAAAAATTAAAATAAAAATAATCCTATTTTTATTAAAAAATTAACGTGTTCTTCTTCTTATAATAATAATAAAAAATAATAAAAAATAATAATAAAAATTATATAAAAATAAAATAGTAAAAACAAATTAATTAAATAAAATATTTACATATTCAATTCAAAACAATATTTCTTTACAATTTTCATATGTGATAGATACATATGTTAAAAAGAATTAATAGATTTGACTTAAACATCCCGTAATTATTAAAACTTAAAATTATTCAAAATTTTATTTTTCAATTTAAATTTTATTCGATTTTTTAGTTAAATTTATAAATCTATAAACCAAATATTTTTTATCAAATCAAAATTTTAATTTTTTTAATTAAATTTTACCTGCCTTATGCATTATTATATTGTCATAATTACAGAACTATAATCCGAAAACAAGTAGGTACTGCAATCTTTCAGAAGAGCATACTAAAGAGGACTTTCTAGTGTTGTGGTTGTTTCAGAGTATAAGACTGAATGTTTTTATAGGATTTTATCGATGTCGAGTCTATAATTTTTTTAAATTATTAATATTATATTATATTTTAAAATTTAAAATTAATGTTTTGTAAATTTGAATTAAATATTATTTAATCACGAAAATTTATAAAATATAGATGTGTGGAAAAGGTCAAATTACAATTTTAAAAATAAAATTTTTTGACCGATCAGTTTTAATTAGATCGAAATCGAAATTAAGACGTTATAAATATATTATCGACTCAAAATTATCACGAATTAATATATAAAAACGTAAATTTAAAATTAAATTTATATAACAAGTAACTACTATAATCACCCAACCTATATTTTAATTCATTTTAATTTTAAATATTAAAAAATAATATATTAAATATTTTAATAGTTTACAAAATTTTCGAATCAAATATAAAATAAATTAACTTTTAAAACTCGAATAGAATTTAAACTGGTGATCTTTATAATCTCGTTTGCATCTACCTAAATTTGCACCCACTCTCATCAACTCTTTCACCTATTAGAAATCAAAATTATGAAATTTCCTCAAAATCCAAACACAAATCGAACATTACCATTTCCTTCAGAATCAGCGATGATGGTAGGAGCAGAGGAATTTGTGGAAGCTGATAACGCTGATGCCATAATTACAAGAATCGAGCACAAATCGAGAAAGATCGAGAGCTTACTTAAACAGTAAGAATTTCTAATCGAATCAAATCTCCTTTAAAAAAAAACTGATTAAGCGGGATTCGTTCTTCCTGTTTCAGGAATAAGCCCGTTGAAGCTCTTAAAACTGCGCTTGAGGGATCTCCGCCTGTGACTCGTGACGAGCGATGCAAGGTTTTAGATCCAAAATATTTTCTTTTTTATTTAATTATTTAAATAATTAATCTCTTTTCTCACGGATTTGGGCATTTGCAGTCGGCGAATTGGATAGTTGTGCATAGAGCACTAATGGCCATAAAAAATGTCGAAGGAATGTTCTCTTCTTTGGATCCGGAGTATTACGATATTCTTATGAAGTGAGTTTTTTTTGTTTTTTATTCCTAATTTTGATTGTATTGAATCTCAAAATTAGTAATTGGAAATTAGGGCATGCTAGTTTTATTCCCAATTATGTTTGTTAGTGTAACGATCTCTTCGTGATAGATTATTTTCTATTCCCTGTTTGGAGCTTTATGTCTTCATTCTTATTGCTGGTAAGGCGTCCGATTTCCTACCCTTTACAGCTCCTCTATTTTCTAGCTGAATTTCCAGAATTTTAGCCCTGGTGTTAAGGTTTTATGTTTTTACTATTATTGTACTGATAAGAAGTTTGATAGGAAACCATGTTACTTGGCTTATTAAAGGTAATGAAAGTGTTTAAGGCCTTCTTTTTGTTTGAATTTGTTCTTTGCTGCAAACTTGAGTCGAGTGTCAGTGACAAGACATATCAATTTGGCTAGAATGTTAGGAACTATTGAAGTTGTAAAACAATCTGATTTGAATTCTACATGAGTCGAGTGCCAGTGACAAGACATTTTGAGTTTCTGATTCATAGTTACTCTGATCAATATCGATGTCAAAAGGAAGGTCTGAAAGTTCCTTAAGCTGATGACATTTGCAAAACGTTATCTGAAACTTTTTTTCCCTGGAATTTCCAGATAGAATACGTTTAGAATGTGAAACTTTCACTAGGTTGTTAAGTCCCACTACTGAACATTGCATGATGAAATGTTATGGTTCTGGGAGAACAATTGCTTCCTTGAGATGCATATACTCAGAATTTTTGTGTTTGATATTGCAAATTAATATCAAGTGAAGACTTTTATGTTTTTCCAGGTATTTGTATAGAGGATTGTCAACTGGAGATCGCCCTACATGCGATCAGTGCCTTAGGGTCCATGAGAAGCTGACAGAGAGAGCTGGTTTGGGCTGCATACTCCGTTCCCTTGCCGACACTGTGAATACGGTTTGACTTCAATAGGCCCTTCCCTTTGAAATATGTTGTTGAGTGTTGTTCTTAAATCATTGAAGTGCTTTATCCCATATTCGTATTCCCATATTAGAGTCACGATCACATGGGTTATCGTTTCACCTGACATGTCTGGATTTTTTACTTAGTTATGTTTGCTGGTTTTTCTGCCTGTTCTTAACTATGGAGATCTGCCTTGAATGCTAGATGTTTAAAAGTAGCTGACAATAAACCAAAATCGTATAGAGAACATAACAAATCTTAATTTGAGGGGGTCCTGAGGGAGTAGAGTGGAAATTGTTGTTTGCGTATGTTGAAACTGAGTTCATTATTGAGGACTTCGTGGCTAATGCAGCTATTAGTGCATTGAATACCTAAAAATATAGTAGGAATGACATTCCTACCATTTGAGGAAAAGAAGCTAGCTATTATTGAAAATATAGTATTATTCCATGCAGGAAATTCTCTTAAACCAAATGTTTGAGAAATTATATCATGCGTAAATCTTTCCACGTCATCCATGAGATCAAGCACTAAAAATCATTAATTTCTTCAAACAGTTTTTTTAAGTGAAGATTCACTTGAGAAAAATATGACATGGAAAAATTGATAAGATGGGTGATTTTTAGTGGTTGGTCCCATAGACACGTAGGGAGACTTACCCATAATATCATTTTTCCAAATGTTGGTATATGATTTCAAAAAAGATTATTCTTTTTGGTAATGATTTTTTCAGATAAATGATCTTTTTTGCAAACCAAACGCCCCCTTATGGTAATATTTGTTTTTTTTAACGATTATTAATGTATTTTTAGAATTTGTATATTAGGGGTTAGTTTGGATTATTAAATAATGTATTTGAAATATTAAATTATTCTAATAAATCTATATTTAGGAAAATATATAGTAATGGTGTTAACAATTGGACTTAAATTTTTAATTCCAAAACGTCGAAGACAAAATTTGAAAAATAAAAATAAAGGGACTGATTTAAATGTAGAAAGAGTACAAGGACTATGATCATATTTTAACTTTTTATATATAAATTGCTATTTTATACTTCAAAAGCTAGTTTGCACACTCATGCAATGCAAGAGTTAAAACTTTTTAAGGAAAAGGTAATTTTCCATTAATTAAAAATAGCATCTTCTACAAGATCAGAAATGCAAGAGTTTATACGATGAGAAATTATATTATGGGTAAGTTTCATCACGTGTCTATGGGATCAACCACTAAAGATCATTTATCTCATCAATTTTTTCATGTCATATATTTTTTTTTCAAGTGACTCTTCACTTGAAAAAATTGTTTTTAAAATGAATTAACAGTAAATATGGGTGAAGATTCACTTAGAAAAATATGACATGAAAAAAATGATGAGATAGATGGTTTTTAGTGGTTGGTCTCATGTATGAGGTGGTTAAACTTACCCATAATATAATTTCTCGTATACGAGTGATAATTATTTAGTCAAATATTAGAGATAATTTATTACGACTTCTCCTATCATCATTCTCTAGATTTATATATAAATGTCTTTTAATTATGTATTTAGCATTTTTTTAATAGTGTACGAAATAATTGAATTCAAATGAAAATACATAAAATAATATTCTCTAGTTCAAAAGAAATTATTTAGAATTAGTATCTTAGTGCTTAATAGCATTGTGTCATGTGATTAGTTTTATGATCGATCTTAGTTGATGTTTTCAAGATAAATAACTAAATCGAAAAAATGCTCAAGAACACAATAAAGAATTAGAGTAAATGTATTTTTACTCAGAGAATTAGATGATTACAAATGATGTGGCAAAATCTCTATTTAGATGAGTTTTCTTGCATTTATCAATCCCTACTAATATATATGGATGTTTTAGATCAAGATCTACCAACCATAATCAATATAAAATTGACATATTCTTTATATTTTTATCTCTATTTAGAAGAAAAAAAAGCATCTCTTATTCACATAGACGAGTATAAATATATTTTTTAAATTTTTTACGTATCAGATAAATCTAATTGTCTCTTCCAACCAAAAGTTTTTTCTCAAAACCTCTTGAACAACATGTTACTCTGACCTCAGCTCATGGTCCATGGCAGTCACGACATGGTTTCTTATATATATTTTTATGCGTATGGACTAATTTGTTTTTATCATTTAATACACACTATGAGTTAAATTTTTATTCCACGAATACAGAAATTATTTGATACATTTATTAATAATTAATTTTTTTAAAATTTACTGATTAACTTGGTGATAAAAGATGTTCATATTATTTTATTTTATGTAGATTTAAATTTGATATTTACTTTAAGAATGTAATATATTGATAAAAAATAATTAAAAAAAACAGGGCTAGGGTTAACGTGGAACTGGGAAAACATAAAACGTCACAATTAGAAAAGTTGCCTCTTGGCTTCGGCAAAAACCCTAAATCCAAATGGTAACCAACTAAACCAGGCGCTTCATTTTCCTTTCCATGATTGAAGATGCCTCAAAAAACAAGAAATCCGCCTGAATCATCCTCCAGTACTGTCACCAAACATCACCGGAAAAACAAGGCCTATTATCGTAGCGATGACGATGATAATAACAACGTCGCCACTTATCTCCCTCAGTCTCCAAACGAAGAGGAATCAGAAGCAGAGACAGACTTTTCCATCAGCAATGCCCACAGAAGCTGTGGTTCAAGTCAAGCAGCAGTCTCTTTGAATTCAGTCTCAGATTCATCCACGTCATATATCAACATCGCCCCATTACCAACGTTTCATGGCAGTCCCGAGGAGTGCCCGGTGACACATTTAAGCAGGTTTGCCAAAGTTTGCCGTGCAAACAATGCATCTTCTGTTGAAATGATGATGAGGATCTTCCCGGTCACACTCGACGACGAGGCTGGACTTTGGTATGATCTTAACATAGAGCCATACCCTTCACTCGGTTGGGAAGAAATAAAGGCATCTTTTGTGCAGGCGTACAGTAAAACCAAAGTGAAAGAGCAGATGAGGAATGAACTGTCGATGATGAATCAAGGTGACGAGGAGTGTGTGCGGTCGTATTTTCTGAGACTGCAGTGGGTTTTACAGAGATGGCCGGAGCATGGGATCTCTGAAGATTTTGTTAAAGACATCTTCGTTGATGGACTGAGGGAGGATTTCCAGGATTGGGTTATTCCTCGGAAACCTGAATCGATGGGGGAGGCGTTGAAGCTTGCTTTTGCTTTCGAGCAACTGAAAAGCATCAAAGGTTCTCCAAGGAAGATGATGAGTCAGTGTCGGTGTTCGAAGCACCATTGTTGGAAGAAGCAGCTTCAAAGAACCATCAGCCTTATTTCCAGATATTCTAATGCACAGTAATTTCCTTTTTATACTTAGTATTTATGGTGTAATCCTCAACCATATAGTATTTGAAGAGTTCATATATATTCTTTCAGTCATATTGTTTGAAGTTCTTCTATGGATAATGTTTCATATTTATATAGAGAGATTTCAATGTACTTATTTATAATATTTTGTGATTTCTACATTGATCTACCTTTTGCACATGTCTTAATCTTAATGACATGTTTAAAATTTAGTATCGAAGTTTAATGATTTATATTTAAAAGTTTAGAATTTCGTGTTTAAAGCCGAATTTAAGGTTTAAAAACTACAATTTTAGTTATAATGAGGCTTTATTTAACTGCTCAGTGGGTTCCACTGAAAACAAACCCTGCTGAAATTGCCCTCACAACACTGAACCATACTCCCTAGTCCCTACCTACAAGTGCAAGGCTTGTTTCTTTCCTTCTTTATGCAACATCAAATCAAACACGCAGCCCACACAGCAGAAAAACAAGTCCCCCTGAAACTAGGATGAGATGAGTTAAATTAGCAATGTACACCTGCTTACAATCTAACCTAATCCTACTATTAATTCTACCAACATCTTAGTTATAAGGATACAGATTAGTCAACAAAATGCTAATTGTGAAGAGCTGCTGAAGCATCACTCTTCCATTCTGCAGTGGAGGGAGCCTTTCACCTTCAATTCTCCAACATACCAACGAATTGTAGGTCACACTCATGAAACACAACCTGCAAAACTTCAGCATCACAATTGATCAGCGCCAACTTTATATTACTGAAACTCCAACTCTTTTTTTTTTTATTACTGTCAACCATAAGATCAAGAATGGATGTAGAAATTTGTCAAAACAAAGGGTTATAACAGTTGAGAGTTGAGAAAAATCTATCTCATTCAGCAATGCGGTTGTTCTCCAACTATCAGAAACAGTATCACATCACAGGAAAAAAAAAAAGAAAAAACGCCATGAGATCTAACAAAGCATCCTAAATCACTTAAGTAATGCATAAAATCAAACCAGAAAAAGTGAGATACGAAGCATCACATATTTATGAGTTTTGACCACCATCTTCATCATAATGGATGCAGTAACACAACTAAATCATGCAATGACCATACATGTTTAGTTATATGGACAATGTGTTTATGGCATCTTTTCATCTTCAAACACCTTTCCAACTCAATTTACAATGATAATTATAGAAAACATTTTTATTCTAGTGTATTCTCCGATTTGACAACAGACATTGACCCAATTCCAAACATTAGTTTATCAACTAGGAAAGAATTCAGCGCCATTATACCGATGCAAAACATAAAATGAACACAAAAAATATGTTTCTAAAAATGGGGTCAAAAAGATAGAAATCTAGCTTCATTAACTAATACTATCTTGAAAAATTCTTGCTCCCACAAAGCTAAAATAATAAATAAAGCTCCTAAATTTTACCACTTCGTCAAAATAAACCACTAAATTTACACATCCAGAATTGTTTAAAAAGCCAAATTTTAACAGAAGTTATCATGTGCTCACCTTACATAGCGAGACTACCAGACAAGAACATTCACCACCATCTACATCATCACTAAACACCAATCACACATTCACACTATGCGAAAGAAACACACACACACACAAGGTGTAAATGATTCTACAGCAAAACAGGTAATTTGAAAATAAGCATATATATATCTAAGCAACTTTGAAGACATCAAAAGATGAATGCCTGTAACACACAGGAACATTTCAACATACCTGAATGGGCTCAAGATCTAGGTGAATGTCCAGCATCAGATCCAGATGCTGAGGAACTTTCACTATCAGAGTCTACAACAAACATTTATATATGTTAAAATAATAAAACATAATTACTCCCACTAAATATCTAGTAAGAAATAAATTATCATACCACTTGAAGAAGACCCAGAATCACTGCTAGAACTACTTGAACTACTCGACCTAGTAGCAGTATCACCATGTTTTTCTTCAGCAAGTGATATGGATACATTCTGCTCATCTGCAGGTAGATATATAATCATTTAGATACCAGTCCAACCAAGCATGTAACAAACAATGGCTCACTCTTAACATAGAAACTTACTAATTGTAGTTTCCTTGGGCTTTTTCATCGAAACAGGAGCTATGGTCTGCAACTAAATACAATAAATACATGAAATTAGAAACTCAAAGGAAAAGATTCTTTCCTAAGAAACTATGACAAAAAACTTACTTTTCCAGGTACAATCTGCTCAGGATCTGCTCTGGCTTGAATGGAAAGTTCAGCCTTTCTCTTGCGTTTGCTCAAATTTTTCTTGTAGTTGGTAACAAATCTATCTAGCTCCCAAAGAGTCTCAGTATCCACACTGTCAATGTCTACTTCGATTTCATCATCATGTTGATGGACAGCTGAATTCCTTTTCTTAATAATCTGTACAATGTTGTCCAACTTCTCTAAAGGCAAACTCTGAAGGTTAGTGCTAAGCTTCTGCTTCTCCTCATAAGTCATATCCCTCTTATAAGGATCCTTTGCCTTGGGCTTTTTTGGAGCAGGAGTCCTACCCAAAGGAGTAGTAGCTATTAGTTTTGGTGATGGATCAACAGGGAATGTCATTGATCTATCCAAGATCCTTCTTGTATCAATTGGAGGTGGTAGCAATGAATGTGCCTTTCTTGGTACTGCCATACGAAGACTCACTTCATATTCTATGGCAAGTTTCATATCTCGAATATAATCTGCCTCTATAGAAGCCCATTTGCCCTCAAATATTTTTGATAACTGTTCTGCCATTACATGAACATCTTGTCCCTTAGGATTATATGTCATAGCATTATGAAACGTCAGTCTCACATCCTCTGCAAATTCTCTATGTGACTTGTACCAGTTCTTGCTAAGCCTCGATTTCACAGTGCCCAAATCCATGGGATGATTAATGACAATATAATAATCATGCAAACCCAAACCTTTGACATCAACAGGGGCATTAAAGACCCAACCATGCTTGTGCTTCATTAGTCTTTCAAGCAAAGAACTACATTTTTTAAAGAACTTGTTATTCATGACAAATCCATGAGTGAATTTACCCCCTCCTTTCTTCTTCCCATTTAACTTCAGCTTCTTGTTACTCTCAGCTGGCGGAAACTTATCTTTAGCAAGCAAAAAATCAGAATTTCGATAAAACTGATTTGCCTTGGGTGTTCTCTTCTCCTTCTCCATATTTTCAATTGTTCCCTGACTATTCTCCAAGGACGAAATATTTAACTGATTCAAAGGCCTCGATTTCTTAACATGCTCCTGTGAAATGCCCACTGAAGCCACCTCTGATTGAACCATATCAAAACCATAATCAACAGCTTTATTCAAAGGAACAAGGGAGTTACCAAACCCACTTATTTCATGTTCCTTAGCTTCAATCCTCGTCACCAAATCCCTCACCAAATCAAGCTCCTTCACCAACTTCTTCCTCAGTTCCCCCACCTTCTTCTTTGACCTTGAAATCAAATTGATCTTCACCTGGTTCTCTGAACTGGGTTTCACCGCTCCGGCCACAGCCGGCTGCTTTTTAAGACTTGAA
Source organism: Abelmoschus esculentus (assembly GCA_035048815.1). Lineage (NCBI taxonomy): Eukaryota > Viridiplantae > Streptophyta > Magnoliopsida > Malvales > Malvaceae > Abelmoschus > Abelmoschus esculentus. Next base: position 3,503,029 of record JAUCBN010000066.1, read on the forward strand.
CAGTCATCAGACACAACAGTATCTATGCAAGAACCAGGCTGTTGCTGAGATGAATCCCCAAACTCCAGAGGAAGAGGTTGAGCAGGTATTTGAACAGAGTGGTTGCTATTATTGTCCCCGATGTTGTCGTTGCCGTTGTCATTGCCATTAGGTTCAGCAGCTGTTGCAGTGACATCAGTGTCCTTCACAACATCGATGTCGATGTTATTGTCTTCGTGGCTGAGGTTGCTATTGTGAACGGTGGAGTTGAGAGGATTGTTTTTCTTGGAACCCTTAAACACTTTCCTGGTATAAACCTTGTTCTCACTGTACCTCTGTTTCTCTCCCACACCATCTTTTCCTTCTCCATCTACTGCCCCCGAAGCCATACACATATTAGGGTTTTAAAACCCTAATTCCTTATATCAACTCCAACCAAACAATTCTCCTCCTGTAACCAATCCAAACTAGGGTTTAACTACCTCTGCACCAAAAACCTTAATTTCACCTCCCAAACTTGAGAGAGTCATTGTTCAACCACCAGATCCAAAAAAACACAACAAATCTAGAGAATACGAACACACCTCGATCTACAAAACTAAAACGACAACCGCCTATATAAACCCTACACTAAAAATTCAAATATTACAAAGAAAAAAGGAAAATAATCTCACCTCCTCAGTCCTCACCATGGATTGTTCGATTTCAACGACTCTTTCTAAGAACTGATTTTTTTTCCTCCCGGCATTTTTTCCGATGTATCTTAACTTACAGGTGTACGGTGGAGATGCCGGCGTGGTTATAAACGACCGGTGAGAAGCGTGTGGGTGCATCAAAAGAATTGTGCTCCCGAAGCATCATTAGAAGATGTAGAGTGTTTTTACCCACGCTCTACTGCTTGGAGTGTCAAGCACGCACCTCTTGATAATGGGATTTTTGGGATCGTGAAAGCAACGTCAAGTTGAGGTTGCAGGATTGGATTATGACAGGGAGTTTTATTAAGTATTCGAAAAAATTAAATTAATAAATTAATATTTTTTATTTTATAATTTAAATTAAATTTAAAAAAATTAAATCTATTTAAGTTTATAAAATTTGACGTTGAAGAATTGTTTGATTTTATATTCAAATTTAATTATATATATTTTATAATTTTATGATATTTATTAATTAATTTTAATTTAAATGATTTTTTATAATTATATACTATATATATTCGAATGTAATATACTTGTAAAGTTAAAGGATTCAATTGAAAGTTAAAAATGGATTCATTAATTACAAAATAATTTTAAGTTATTCAAAGTGTTATTTTTTAAATCAAATTTTATTTTAAATTTACTCAAATTGATTTTATAAAATTATGATTTGAGTCGAATATTTTGTATCAAATCAAGTCGAGAAATATAATTTTTTAAGTGAAGTCAAATTTTGCTCGTACATATATTATATGATTCACAGGTAAATAGATACTCAACGGGTCGATGATAAAAAATATTTATGGGTTCTAATCTAATAGGTAAGGATGAGTATTTGATTGAGTTGAATTTACGAGTTTTATTTCATAACTTAAATTTTATTTAAAATTTTTTGAGTGAATTGTTCAAGTTTTATTTAAAATTAATATTTCTAATATTATGATACTAATTGATTTTAATTTGAATGACTTTTTATAACCGTACACGATATACACTGTATCTGAAAGATTTGAGGACTCAACTCGAACTTGAATATCAATCCACTAATTAATAAAAATGAGTTATTCGAGACTCATTTCATAACTTAAACTTTATTTGATTTAGTCGAATTTATAAAATTACGATTCAAGTCTATGTAAAAAATTATACTTTTTCAAAATAAAATATTTTATATAAAAATTATATATTTTTAAATTTAATCAACAAATTAACATTAATGAAATAATTTTCAAAAAGTTTGTATATAAATTTAGAACTATTATAATATACACACGAAGTAGAAACTTTGTATTTTCTCAATGCCTTAATTTTAGAGTTTAAGATTTAAATTTAAAATTCAAAGTTTATAGCGTTTAGTTTAAGGTTCTATAGTTCAGGGTTTATAGTTAAAATTTAGGGTTTAGAATTAAAGTTTTAACTAATAAATCCTAAATTTAACGCTAAGCACAAAATTCTATCAATAATTCCTAAATTCAAAACTACTACACATAAACCCTAAACCTTAAATAGAATCATTAATCCTTAAAACTAAGACGCTTGAAGTCTTTGAACTTAAAAAATTTAATTAAGCTCTTAAGCTTTTTTACGCCGAATCATGTCATCCTTAAAAATCTTAGCAAGATTTTGTTAGAAATTGTTGAGAAATAAAATGATGTATCCTCCATCAAAAAAATAATAAGAAATTTTGGAAATTGTGATGGAAATGAGAGAAAATAAGATGAGAAAATCTTAAAAAGTTTGATAAAATAAAGAAAAATTAAGAAACCAATTAACCTTTAAAGTCTAGTTAATTGAGGTGGTAAACTTAATTAAAATATTTGAAAAATATAGTTATCTAATTTTTTTTAGTATTGATCTTTTATAAATTAATTGCTTAAAAATATATTTATATTTATTATATTTTGGTCACTAAAGTTATGATGTCATTAAAATTGATTGAATTATTTTCTGATTCTAACATTAAAATATTTAATAAAATAATTAAATATTTTAAAATTTTAATCTAAATCTACCTATTTTAAAATTCTCATTTCAAAATATTTATTTTCTTGAAATATACTTAATTGTTTAACATGGTTCAAATTGATTGAGTTAGATACTAGGGTATCAATACGATTCATTGTATATCGATACAACTAATCCAATACTAATACGAAATATACTCATTGTGAATTTTTATCTTTTTAATACACGTTCAATCGTACCGATACAAACTGCTACATATCAATATATAGAGTATATACTTGTACTCACAACCTGTTTTTAACACTTAAACTATTTTGAAAGAATATGTTTAAATTCAAAAATATTTTTTTAAAATTATATCAAAATCAAATATTTTAACACTAATTCATATGGTTCGTGATCGATTAAGTGGATGGAAAACTCAATCCATTTCTATGGAGTGCTTTGTGGCTCCTGGGTTTAAATCCTAACACATAATTGATTTTTTTTGAAAATTTTCCATTCAAAATATTTTCCCGTATTTGATTGAAACACATTTCATGGACAGTAACTAACATAGATAATAAGACTGATCAATTCGCAAGTTACTCCGCTTTAGCTCGATCAAAACTCAGTTTAAGTGAACTTAACTCAGGCTCAAATTCGTCTCGAGACCTTAACGAGCCAAATCTACCCAAGCTCGGTTAGAAAAGCTCGTGAACATACTCAAAATAATTATATTATATATATGCTACATATACATTAAAAGTAATCTCTTTAGTAAAAGAAAAACAATAAAATAATATAAATCCACTAAAAATAAAATAATTAAAATAAATTGAATATTTTTTCCCTTTCTCAATATTGAATTTCGTTTCATTGTTAATTATGAAAAGAGTTTTTAACGAAATCCTATCTTTTATAGAAAAATATTCGAGCCGAGTCTAACGAGCCCAAGCCTAAAATTCCAAGCTTCGAGCCCAATAACATTGTTTCCGAACCGAGCCGAACCCTATATGGCATAACAAGTTTGGTACTGGCTTATAGCCGAGCCTAAAATTCGGAGGACCTCCACCGCACTAATTCTGAATACTTGAACCAACTTAAAAAGGAGCAAGAAACAAAACCCAAGCAGAGTGAATTTCATTACAGAAATCACAGATTTGCACCAAGCTACCTGCCCTATGATGACCAACACATATCACAAAAATGACCAACCATGCCTCTAAATACAATGACCTCTAAGGGGATCAAAAGTAAGACAAACAGAATCCCTGTCAATGTCTTGTGATTAAGCGACATAAGACAGCAACGACGACGGGAATTACCGATACAAAATGTAATTACAAATCAACATTGCTGCCTGTAAAGAATATTAGAACACTAAAGCTAACTACACAACAAGTTAACGAGTTAAGCAAGAGGAGCACTGCTCAAATATATATTCTACACAATCTCAAGAGCAAGGTTTCTGACTCGTGTATATCTTACTTGTTAAAGAATAAACCTCTCTTCTTCACTTTTCTTCTCTCACCAGCCTGCAAAAGCTAATAAGACAAATCTCATGTTAACACAAGGGTTTAAAATAGTGCAAGGATTAAAATATGATTCTTTCTGATGATATGAAATAGACATTAGAAGCTATTGTTTTAAAAAACTATCAAACTATAAGCCGGTAACTAAAAGAAAAGGATTTTCACACTTGAAGGTCTAAAGGTAGATTCACAGATCCAGTATGTAGGTATCTATGTAGTTGTGTGCATATGGCATAAGAAAGTCGCACTTCTCAGCATATAAACATACAAGTATAAAAAGTGGAGACTAATACCCGTATGATAAATAATCTCAAGGTGAGCACAATCGTATCTCTTGAGCTGCACAAATGAAATGCAAATATGAATAAGCTTATACCTCGACACAGCCACCATGAACGAAAAATAAACAGTATATTTAGTCTAAAATCTAAAATATAGACGAAAACTATCTTGAAAATTAAAATAAGATGGACACCAAATTGGCATTATATATTAGAACAGAAGCTCAGTCACAGACAAAACAATGTCCAAAATCACATAAAACACTGTTGTAGATTTTTATTCTTGACAGCAACAAACAATATACACACACCACTTTTGACTAGAATAGAGTCAAGTAATATTAAAACCTATGAAAGTTTTTACCCCAAAACCCAGTGCATAGTCTTTCAGGATTAAACATCAAGTAACATTAAGGTGTCCCCTATGAAAGTTTTTACCTGCTTTTACTAGGATAGTGTTAATTTTATCAACTCTTCAGACATTATTCTCAATGTACTATGCTTATGGATGCATAATCAACAATTTTTATTTATCCACAAGAGAAACTTTGAACTTACCAGCTAATATCTTGAGAGCTGCTGTCTGCTCGTAACACACGCTGGACACCATTCGATCCAATAATCATAAACTCTGTAGGCTCTTCGAATGTAATTTTAATCTAGAGGAAACAATAAATAAATACACATACATAAACATACAACAGAAATATGACAGTGCTTGCCATTTAATGCCTCAGGAGAGAAAATAATATCAAAAGCAGCCAAAATCAGTCTCTATTAATTTTCCATCAGAAATCTATACAAGGGGAATAGGACATGGGCACAAATATATTGAGTCATTTTTTACTGCACGAAAGGGCTACTGTACTTAAAGGAAAAAGACATACAGAATAAGATGTAACACCTCATAAATTGAATATTAATGATTACTAGGATCAGAAGTTTATCTCTATGTATATATGTTTTAGCTTAGAATAACCCTGGGTCCCCATCATTATAAAAATCAGGTTAGTTTTGCTCTGAAAAAGTAATTAAGAAGAGGAACCAGGAAAGCCAACACTTTTCTTTGGTTAATAGATGAACAAAGGAAAACTTTGTAAAATGAGGTATTTTACTCTATGCTAATTTGCAATACAACCTTAATGAAATGTTCTTGTACATGGTGTTTAGAGCAACTCCTCATCAAAGGGAAAAGTCTTTGAGAGTTCCCTGATAATGATCTTTGCTTGTCCAAATCGATTGGAGTTATCATAGGAATAAAAGGACTATAGAGCATAAGCCTAGTGCAGAAATGGAGAATCTAGGTGTAAAGCTTAATGTTATAAAGGGATTTTTTGTCTTCTCTTTTCATCAATCAATATCCCTATTTTTCTCAAGAACCATAATCAACTTAGATCTGAAATTTCTAGAGCAACTCCTCACCAAAGAGGAAAGTCTTTGAAAGTTCCCTGATCAAGAACTTTTCTTGTCCAAATCGATTTGAATGGTCATAGGAATAAAAGGACTATAGAGCGCAAGTTTTGTGCAGAAACAGAGCATCTAGATGTAAAGCTTAATGTTATGAAGGCTAGATATTAAATCAAGAAACAGGTGTGAAGCTTGGGGGGGTCTTCTCTTTTCATTAATCAATATCCCTATTTTTCTCAAGGACCACAATCAATTTAGATCTGAAATTTGTTATAAATCTTAACCACCTAGCTGTCTTATATCAGTCTTACAAGACTTCAAAAGAATAATCAAGTTATTAGACATACCTGAGTGGTTGGGTAAAATTTTTCAGTGACCACAGAACCATTGGGTCCACTACATTTGATACTGTAACCGTCTCTTTTAATGGTCAGCGTAGCCGGTTCCCATATATCAAGATATCCCGTCTATAATATAAAAAGACTTCAGAGTAATTATATTGTAATTAAATAAAATTAATAAGCACTAGAAAACTAAATGGAAGCATTATCACACAATGGGACAATATAAACTATACTAGTGCAGAAGTCATACTGTAAATGAAACTTTATATGAAGCTTGACCACTATGAAGAGTCTTCTCAATGTGGGCTTGCATCTCTGGATCTGTTAAAAGTAAAGGGAAAATAGGGTGTGAAAAATTAGTTAACAAGGGATTAGACAGACAGATTCTATCTCAAATGATAAAAGGCACAGAAATCGTCCAAGCAAAAATAAACAAAAACTAATCTGGCAAGTATAATGGGGATACAGGCAGGGATCCCTCTGTCATTAACACTCATTATCACCATTTTTCTATGAGAATCAGTTATTCATACGGATAGTAATTACGGGTGCACTGGAAAGATTGAACAAAAAGAGTAATGGAAGGATAGTGAACCATGGATATTATTGACCCACTGTCCGTCTGACAAAAGGGTCGACAAATCTGTCTTTGTTTATTTAGCACTCTTCACAGTCAAAGTACATAATGCAAAAACAATAATAGCTGTTACAATCAGCTAGAGGTTACTAAGTTTATTCTCTGATTTCAGAAAACTTCATTTACATTCATTACAAATAAAAAGGAACACTATAGGAACATAAAGTATCAATACACTTACCACATGTGATCTTCTTGTGCTCATTGGCAAAGACCTTCACCAGCTCTCCCTGAATTGAAACATAAAACGAGTTACTCAAATTGGCAACAAACAATAAGCAGATAATTTCCCTAGTGCAAAGCAAGTGGTGCTTCGAGACTATTCGAAAACTGCTGGGTACAGCATCACAGAAAAAGTAATTGCAAAGTTTACAACAAATAATCATCATATTCATCTTTAAGACACCAATTACTCTTCAACAGTTGACAACCCCTGATATTGCATGAGAATGGAGAACTTTAAGCATTTAGACCAAGACAAACAGTGAGGGTAAGAAGTCTTACGAGACAAGGAATAAAATAAAGCACATGTTATAGTTGCCCTTGTCGGAAAGACAAGAAGCCAAAGGCACCAAAAATAGAAAGAAAACAAATAATTATATTTTAGTAATATTCTTGATTAGAAAAATTATTTCAGCAAGTATTGTGTTGAATTGAAACTTGAAAGTCCTTAATTTCAGTTTCTTCGATTATAGTTTCTTATTCTACAAGTTATTTTTAGTTACTTGTTCTAAAAGAATAAAACCCCATTTAACCTCTATTAAGGGGACAATTCTTAGTAATAAAATAAGACATTATTCCGACTTATTGAGGTTTAAGACTCTCTATCTGCGTAATGAGTCTAACGTTAGGAGCTCCCTTCAATGACATCCATATATTATTAATCATATGTTTTTCACAAGGCAGGAAACTGAAACAAGATTAAAGCTTTACGAATGGAAGCAAGTTTTCCCCTGAATCGCTGGGTGACTCAATCCATAACCTGAGACTTTAACAACATACAAGTGTGCAAAGACTTCTTGCAAGATAGAAATGAGGTGATGATACGACCAAGTCTCAATTAGCAAAATACATGGCCTTCAATTGCCAATGTATATGCTCACTCTTTCCATTTGAAGATTCATGTTTGAAATGCAAACATGTTTGCCTACTGTTAAGTAGTTCTTCCCTGGTAAATAGTTCAACATGAATCTTTTTTTCTTCCCATTTATACACTCTCCTTGATTTTGATGTCTTATGAGGTTCAGACTTCAGAGTTCAGATTTGCCTCATACCAGATTCATAGGCAAAGAAAAAAAGCCAAGGATAATAAACTATACGTGAATGCACAAGCTTCCAAGTACCGGAAATTGCATGATTAAGACAATACCTTGCGTTTCCTGTTATCTAAAGGCTGAACTTCAATAGCAAGGTATGTATCAACATCATCAGCAGTAACAAGATAGTTTGGTTGCTTTGCTCCTGTTATTCAGAACCCTTTTAGAAACATATTCAATAAAGTAAGGGATTACATGTTGAAGAGAAGTTAGAGAACCTTAAGAAGATGAAAGACAGGAAACTACCTTCAATGTAATTGACAGATCCATCTTCCATATGTCGCGCCCACTGTCATTGCAAGCACATTACAGAATTATATACCCATATTTTGGAATTAAGAGAAATGCTAACTAATACATGGTATCTTCATAAACACCCAAGAAATAACAATACCCAAAATCCTACATGTTCAAAATATATATAGAGAGAGAGAGAGAAATCCTGACAAAAACCTCAAAATTACAGCTGGTTGTTCCATTAATAGAATATCCACACGCCTGAAGTTCCCTCCCTGGATAAGCTTCCCCTGAAATTTGGAGTCCTTCTATAGCTGGAAGCAGATCATCTTCTGCAGCTGCACAAAGCAATACATGATAAATGACAGTAGATCTTAATGCTTAGAGTCAAGAATGCACAGTTAACAGATTACCCTCAGAAAAAGAAGACGAAGGCTCTTCAAGAACTGGTGGCAGATAAGGAGGATAAGAGGAACTGGGGTCATCATGTGCAGAATAAGGCGAGTTTCCTGAACCCCAATTGGAGGGAGATTCTCTTTCGACCTGGTGTCCTTCAGTATCAGGATAATCCATCTCACTATTGCTGACAGGGTCACAAAATTTAACTTGTTTATTAATAGTCTCTTCACCATATCGCATGGTATTTGTGTCCCCTTGAGTTCCTGCCAGCTGTGTTGGTACCTCAATAGTAGCAGAAGTCCTGGCAACCATTTAAAATAAAACATTTTTGTTTTCAGTTTAACACACATGAATGTTGCCATGTGCCAGCGCCCTTGTCAAACAAAAACACTCAGCATCTGTACTGGTTAGAAAATTTATGACTTTCTTCAAACAAAATCTACAAGAGATTATAAGTAATTTTTTGCCACTCCAAAAACTATTCATATAGCGTATCAACTATGGTATCCTCATTTGAGTATTTCTCCGAAATGTAGAGTCAGTATAATGTCACGACAGAAGGTTCATATTGGTTCATCCTGAAAATCTAGCTTTTGAAATGATTTATGCATACAAGACACCCAAAGGAATTCAATGAAAACAGAACCCACCAACAAAGGCAGATGGTTGTATTTTGTACATTCAGTTCACAATAGCAGTCTCCATTTGACCAGGCTCACCTGCTTGTTATGGGTGAATACCTCCCCAAATCATCAGATTCCAAATTTTTTGAAGCAATACCACCACCCAAGCCACCTTGGTGCTGACTAGGTAGATCCCAATTTGAGTCTGTTTGAGCATCAGAGATTATCTGTGTCTTTCCTTGGGGAAAAACTGGCTGAGGCACCAACTCGAGACCATTTTTGCTCTGCAAGAAAGCATAGGAATAAGAACACCATACTGGTACGAAAGTGCAGATCAAAAGAATATATTATAAGCATACTGAAGCTGTCAGTGTTGCACCAAGGGAATGAGATGGAGATTGAGAGGGGAAATTGGAATGACTGACATCCAACCGCCAAGGTGCCAATTGATACTGTGACTCTTTTAGCTTTGACTGAAGCCAGGAAAAGAAAACAAAAACATAATTAAGTTTTTACAAGATCAACATGATGCTCAAAATCTCAAACCATAATTAGCAATTTAGCACTGGCCAACTCCAACAGAACTGGAAAAGAAAAATGCCTCCAGTTATCATAAACAACTCATTACATGTAACATACCTCAGTGATAAGAAGCTTCTCTTGCAGATGTTTAAATAGAACCTGCACAAGTACAGTAGTAACTTCATACCTCTGATTGAAAGAGAAGAAACAAATATGTTTCGAATCATTCAAAATAATTCTCCACTCTTAGGTTTTGCGTCCTTATCTAATATAAGTCATTTTTCTACACACTCCCTCCAGAAATATCATGGATAAAAGTGGATAGATACACGTATATACCATTCCACAAGTAAAGAACACACACACACACACACAAGGCAGTTCTTAAGTGGAGAAAATAAAAAGAATGAGGGAAAACAAAAATAAAAGATATCCTGTTTGTCTAATGATTACAACGGCAATGAAATTCGTAAGACATGCATTTTTTAAATCTAACTTTATAAAAATCCTACCTTTTTTTTCTTTCTATTTTATCATATTCATAAGAAATGGCCTAACAACTGTCAATATGATCCAATCAAATCACATGAATCATATTAAAAAGTTTAATAGAGCAGAGATATCAAACCAAAGACTACTCAATTAGTTATTTGAAGAGATAAGACGATCATACCAATTATGATCATTTGTCAATATCTGGCAAGGAATATATACACCTAAAATAGCATTGAAGCATGTAACTTGCACTATGAAATTATTGCTGATAGGATTGAATGGAACACTTTCATAGTCTCATGTTGAGTTGAGGGGGGAAATCATATCAATATGGATAAATAATGCAAACAACATCCTAATTTTCTTGCAACTTGATAAAGAGTCAGCATCAAAAATAGATGGACCATTTAGAAACTGACCTTAACATTGCTAACAATGGATTGGGCATCAGGAACCGGTGGCTGCAGGGAATACTCTGTCAATAGAGGAAGCAAAGATGACACAAAAGTTGTTCTTTCTTGCTGCGCAGCCTGAAAAAAAGGACCAGGCACAGAACATTGAAATGTACATCTTTAATAACAAACATGATCTTAATCATCATAACAATATACAATATTACAATATATTGTCAAACATGCATAAGTTCATCATCATAAGAAAAGTTTTTTAAAAAAATATATATGAATTCGAGTGAAGAAAGAAAAAAAAATGTTTTCACAGCTGAAATAGTTTAAGAATTAAGTTTTAACACCCAAACAGAATCCAAGAACAATTTAACCTACGGAAACTAAGGGGACAAGGTATCAATGTGAAAAGGAAAAGAAAAATATTAACCCTCGAGAAAAAATAAATAACGTTAAGAAATGAAAAATACCTGTAATTGATAGGTTAGACGAATGTTTTCCTCAATTATGTCTTGCCTATAAGAGAGAGCTTTCGAGGCAGCATCAACAAGGTCCTGTTGTTGTTGATCAAAGGCCTGGGGACAAAGCCTCAAAAAAATTATTAATCACATTTGTGTTCATGAACAAGGAACTGAACAAAGAAGAACAAAAACCGAGGTGTTGTGCAAGTAGAAGGAAACACTAGGCTAGTGCCTACCAGACGCATATAGGCAATGCGCTTTTCAAGAACATATTTTTCATTACGAATTTGTGCCTCCTGCAAGAGTAACCGTGAATAATTATAATCCAGAACTAACATGAATGAAAAGTGAAAACATTGGGGAGGGAAGGGGGAGCAAGACATAACCTTGACAGAAAATTCAGCAAGCTGTCTGCGCAACTGCAAAATCTCTTCTTCGTTTTCCCGAACATTGATAGAAGCATCCTGGAGAAAAATAGAAGTGAGCAGTCCATAAAAAATCTAAAGGAAAAAACCCAACAGCATAGTACAAAAGGGAATGAAGGAACCTGTTTCCAAATGGAATTGGAGTTATTTACTTGAGCCATTGGCATGAGATCCTGTTGCAATCTAGAACTGTATTCTCCTTCTAACTGATACCTAAAATTTTAAAACAAACAAATAATAAAAATCCCATGTTTAATGTTCATACAAATAAACAATGTACGGAGTAATGAAAATAAGAACCTGGCTGGCGTAAAAGGGGTAGTCATGGAGGGTGAAGAAAGTCGAGAAAGAGCAGGAGCCGTGTTATTATCAGAAGCAGCAGCAGAAAATGCATTCAAAGTACCATTTAATATGGTATTGGTAACTTCCTTTTCAGAAGCATTTTGATTGCCAACACTTTCCCCTTTCTGCTTTCCATAAAACATATGCAAATTCGAGCATGAATAAAGCATAGCTAAAACATAAAACTTCACTAATAACTAAAATGAAAAAAAAAAAAAAAGTTAATTTTCCTACAAATTTTTCGAGCAGCTCTAGTTTCTTCTGGAGTTCGGACCTCAATCGACTGTTCTCCTCCGCCTGAGAATATGTGAAAAAAAATAAATACTAGTTCTTTTATCATTACAACTAGAGAGGAGGAAGAAGAATAAAACCTGTTGCTTAATTGTGGCTTCTGCGGCCTCAACAGCTTTCATGACCTGAAACAAGCTATCGTCGTTGTTATTGTTGTCGTTGATGGCCAACCCCGATAGCTTTCCGGCCAATTTCCCATCGTGACCGTTCTCCATGCCCCTACCTCTCAACCCACGCCTGATTTAACGATTCTCAATAACCAAAATCTCAAAACCCAATCTCGACGATGGTGATGGCGATGGATGCAAATCTTTTATCCCAAAAAACCCTAACCTAATTATCTAAAAATAATAATAAAAAAAAGATAAATATACGAAATTGGAAAAAAATGAGTCGAAGTGGGAGTGGGGAACGGGAAGGACAAAGTGTGCGTGTTTACTAAGACATTACAAACAGGCCAGCAATAGATTCATCAGGCAATAATTTCCGATTATAATTTTTGGTTAAATTCTGTTTTAGTCCTTGTACTATACATATGTACTAAATTTAAGCTTTATATTATACTAGAATTCAATAATTCTAATTTAAAGTTTATTTCGAATTTACACATTTAACCTTGACCAAAACCCAGAATTATTAAGAGATGAAGCGCACGATCCATCTAATCTCATCGATTAAAGGAACGTTTGTTGTTTCTGAAAATCACGGATTCGAGCATCAGTATGATAGCATAGTAATTGAACGATCAATATCCAATAGTTGAGAATATACTGTAGAACAAATACTATTGTAACCATTATAACTTAAAAAATATTTTTATTTTTTACTTTTTTATATAAATTATTTTAAAAATTAATATATTTTTAAATATTTATATTTTTTTTTAATTTTAATTTCGTCTTTACTAAATATATAATTTATGTGTAACAAACGGACTAATATTGGAATTTTATTTTTTTATATAAATAAAGTAGTAAATATCACCATGAAATATTCCTAGTTGTAACAATAATTGTCCTGCAAATATAATAATTATAATAATTATACCCAGGAGCCTACACTACCAATTTAAGTTAATAGTTATTAGTTATAAAAATAAAATGTGTGTGGGGCCGACTTTTCTTCCTCTTGTCACTTACCTACTCATTTTCATATATTTTTATTTTCCATTTTTTATAAAAAAATAATAAATATAATTACTTATCATTATAGTTTAGAGTAAACCGCAACGAAGGTCACTCGTTACAAATAAAATTATGTTTAAATCATTTAATTATGAATAAGGCTATATTCGAGTTATTTAATTATTAAAAATTATATTTGAGTCAGGTAAGATTATATCTGGATCATTCTTTATATTTAAAAATATACCAACTTATATATTAGATTAATTAATAATTTTAAATAAAGTACTCTAATATTAATGAGAGTATATAAGTAATTTGGAAGAAAATGACCAAATTGATGTGATTTTTAAATTTGAAGAGTGACCTAAATATAACTCTTAAAAATTAGGTGACTTAAATATAATTTTATCTATAATTGAATGACTTATATATACATTTTAATAATTAGATAACCTAAATATAACCTTACATAATAACCTTTATTATAATTCACCTTGCTTTAGAATAAAACTTCACTTACATTTGATAAATAAATGTAACAATGTTAATAATTTTTGTTTAGTGTAAATAATATGAATACAAAGTATATTTAAGTTTTTAGGGAAAAGTATTTGATAGATCCTTTTTATAATGCAAATTTTCATATTTTACTTTTTATAAAAAAAATATTTTAATTTAACCAATACTCTATGTCACGAGAAATTAGGGTCCGTTTGTTTTGTGTAAATGGTTTTACGGAAAAATATTTTCCTAACTTTTCGTTATAAAATCAATTACTGACAATGAAAAACCCTTTGTTTCTATGTAAAATGATTTACTCATTCATTTTTAATAAGTTGTTTTTCTTCATTTTGTTTTTTGAAAAAATATTTTAATTTATTTATATTTTAATATTTTATTCAAATTTATTTAATATTTTAATTTAATATTCTAATTTATTTAATATTTTAATATTCTAATTTATTTAACATTCTAATTTATTTAATATTTTAATTTTCTAATTTATTTAATATTTTAATTTATTTAAATTTTAATATTTTAATTTATTTATTTTTATTTTAATATTTTTAATATTTATTTATATTTTAATTTGTTTTCCTTCCTCACTGAAATTCATTGTTTTAATTTTTTTTATATTTTAATATTTCATTCTAATTATAATGGGTTTTATTTTAAATTTCCTTTTTAATGTTTTCGAACTTTTAAAATAAGATTAATATCTAAGAATATTTGTTGAGAAAATGAACTATAAAATTTATTATTGGTTATTAGGCTGGATATATATTAGTGTAAGTCTTCATAAAACATAATTTTTAAAATAATAAAAATAATTCAATAAAATAATTAAATTTTTAATATAAAATCTTGTTTGTTTCATTAAAAATAAAATTTTAAAATTACTTTCAGTAAAATTCACCAAACAGCGAAAAATGATTTACACAGTTTCATCCAAACACATGAAAATTACTTCTGTAATTAGTTTTTCTAAAAAATATAGTTCATTTTTCGTAATTCATTTTTCAAAAACAGTTTTTAGTGAAACAAACAGACCCTTATATCATATCATGGACTCTTTTCACCATATCATCTATGGTCCATACAATCAGGTTCGTTTATCTTTAAGTAATTGCCTGATAATTACCCACTCACTTATTACAAGTAGGAAAGAGATGATGATTCATTTAAAAAATATGAGATTGATGAACTTAATTGATTGAAACTACAGATAACGTGATGGAAATGGATAATTTCTACCACGTCACGCATCATTTGAGATAAATTTGTAAATAGTTTGTTACCATTATAGTTTTAAAACAAAACTTCACACCAAAAATAATAAATGTTAATCTCTTTCAAAACTGTCCTCAAGATTTGAGATCAATTTTACATGGTTTCCCTTCATGTTTCATTATTTTTTGGTGTTTATTTTACAAATGATTTTATATTGTTAAAGCCTGAATAATAAATTTAGAGTCGTCTCTGATATTTTAGAATGAGTAAAAATTAAAATATTATCTCCTATAAAAAAACTTGTTCTATTGCTTTAAATAAATAATTTAATATTTTATTTATAAACAATTGTTTTTATTATTTTGTTTAGAAAACACCTTTACAACTAAAACACTAAAGAAGAATCACTAACTTACAAGGTTATCACTTGAGAGATTATTGAAGTCGTAAGAATAGAAGGGGATCTCTGAGCGATCGCTCATGTTGTTCATAGGAGTATTCATTACCGAGTACTTGAAAAATGGGTATTCGGTTGTTTTTGGTACCTATTTTTCAATTTGTGTTTTAGTATCCAGCTAATTGAGTAACAACTACCTGGTTCATAATTTTTTACTTTTTATTTTAAAATTAAAAAATCATATATTAAACACATAAATTTTAAATTTTTATAATACATGACCAACCATAAAAATTAGTGGTTTAAAATTAATTTTAAAAATTTGAATTTATATATATTAAAAATTAATACTAAAAAGACATTAAAAATATTAAACTCATTTTTTCTTTTGGTATTAATAAATTAATAAAAATATAATTTATCGAAAACCAGATTAATCAAGGCAAAACTTTAAAAAACGAAAAAACAATAAAAATATAAAAATATAATCGATGAAATTGCCTTGTATAAGAAGAAATGGTTAGCTTCACCATGAGGAGCAACAATATCAACCCCGGAAGAGGCTCAACTTTGGTGTAGTTTATTTTGAGTTCTTTAACAAATAAATCTCAAATCATATTCTCTTTGAGTAAACTAGGATTAGTGGGAATCACTAATCCTAGATTGATCAAAAAGAAGACCCATATTGATGACACTCAAGTTTATGCTCATTATACTATCAAAGTTGATTATTTAAGATTCAAAAAATATGATTAAGTCAATACTCGATGGTTTGGGTCGAACATTATCGAGTTTAATAAAAGAGCAAGCTCTAGGGATAGGTATTTTACCCGGCCCGATCGGGTTTTGACCTGATCCGACCTCATCAGGCCGGATTTTTTTTATGAGAAAATCGAGTTCGAGTCGGGTCGAATGATTTTTTTAAGTGGTATCAGGTTGGGTCAGGGTCGGGGTTAGGGTATAAAATATCCGACTCGACCTGGGACAAAATATGTAATTTTTTAATAATTTTTTAGGGATATTTATAATAATGGTCCTCTATCTATATTTTTATAATCATGTCCTTAAAATTAAGTTTTATTTATATTTTAGTCCTTAAAATTACATTTTTTACAATTAAGTCCCCAAAAATTATTTTTTTACAATTTAATCCCTAAGTTTATCAAATTTAGGTTATTTATAATCGGGTCGGAATCGAATTTAGGTTATTTATTTTCGGGTGAGATCGGATCAAAATTTTAAAATAATATTCATATTGGATTCAAGTGAGCCGAAAAATCAACCCGACCCGACCCATACCTATCTCGAAGCTTGATATTGAGATAGCTTATCAATTACAGCTTGAGATGCTGAGGTTTGAGATTATGGTACTGGTACAGTTCCAAAGAACTCCTCAAACATCAAAGACGTGCTTATAGAATGTTGCTTGTTAGGGAGGCAACATGGTAATAAGAGTTTGGATAAGGGTATTGGGATGAGCATGGTGTCAAGATTTAAAAGTTAAGGGACAAAATATAAATATTTATAAGTGAGAGATAAATTTATAAATAAATTAATTTTTTTAAAAGTTCAAATCAAATAAAAATCGAAGGTTGGAAGGAGATTATCTCTCCCCATCTAAATTCGTTCCTAATTTAAATCATAAAAAATCAATATATCATTTTCTTTTTCTAAAAATAAAAATCAAATGATTAAGTATTTTTCTAAAATTAATAATTTAATTATAAAATTAAAATAAACATAACATTAGATTAAAATTTTATTACAAACATATTACTCTATCGTTATAATAACCGGTTTTTTAATAATTCGATGACTCGATAAGAGTGAGTCGAATCAGAGTTGGGCTTTTTGTTATGTTAGGGTTTCTTTCATTTTTTACCCAATCTAATGAACTAGAATATACCCAATTCTCTTCCTCTCTCTAGTCCACTGAGCCGCTTCAGACAATTAGGTCAGTACTTCCGTCTTCTTTCTCTTATGGATTATTTTGTTTTGTTTTTTCATGTTTTAGTTGATGATTTATGATTATGAAACTTGTGAATGTTTCATGACAGTATGCTTGCTTGATGATGGTGCTTTTTGCAACAAAAAATTGAAAAAATAACACATTAGATATTTATTTGTTGTAGTTGTATACTGGATTTTTAGAAAAAATCTGAGTTTCTGATCGTTTCATGAAAGTTGTTTGTTGTGGTAGGAAGGTTTTGAAAATGGTTTAGTTCTCTCAAGATTTTTATTAGAAATCTGGCTTTGAGTTGATCTGTAAAAGTAAAACACTAAATCGTTGATAGTGTGTAGTATTTAAGATTCAAGGTTTAGTGGGTGATAGTTTTGTGTTTTTATTTTAGGGATTTAAAGAGAAATGAATCGAATTAGTCCGAACCGAAGGGAAGCCATGGAAACATTCCCTCAAGACCTAGTTGTCAATATATTGTCAAGGCTACCAGTTAAATATCTTATACAACTTAAATGCGTATGCAAGGCGTGGCGGTCTATGATCTCCGATCCTCACTTTGCCAAACTACAACTTGCACACAACTTGCATAGATTCCTTTTCTTCACTCTGCCTCTAGGATCAGTAGACTGTGAAGGCTTCAGTGATGATCACAATCTTGATCATGTCAAGCACCTAGAATATCCGGCCGTAATGAAGAACATTCATGGTTTTGGTAAGTTGAGTGAAACAATAGCAGGGTCTTGTAATGGTTTGATATGTATAGTCTTTTCAAATGGATGCATCTTCTTATGGAATCCAACTATTAGAGAAGCCCTGGAATTAAATAGTGGGGATTTCGATCCACGGGGTTGTTATATTTATGGCCTTGGCTATGATATCTCCACTGATGATTACTGTTAAAACTTCAATAATAAAGATGCTAATAATATGAAAGAAGATGCTTATATTTCTTGGATGAGAATTACAGTAACTTGCCTCTCTTTATATAGGGAAGGAGGAACCCTTAACACACATGGTTAACAAACTAACAACTTTAACTGCATAACTACTATCTTTATCTATATTTCTAATATTCACCCTACTTCTTTAAGCTTCTCAATTCTCTTCGGATTGATGATTCTCGAGCAAAAAATAAAAGATATCGATGCTTGAACTTAAACATTGATAAAAGAATTCCTTCAAACCAAAAAGCTTGTAATGCTTACTTAGTGGTTTAATACGAATCGAAGGTGTTCTTCATCCTTTCGTTCTTCTTAACTTACTTTTTTTTTGGTGGTTTACCAAGAATCGAAGGTATTCTTCATCCTTTCGTTCTTCCTAATCCATTTCGTTTTTACAATTTTCTTGTCCTTCGAAATTCTCTTGATCAAAAAATAAAACAACACCAATTTTCTTTTAAAAAAAATTGATCACCAATAAACAAAAAAAATTGAGATTGGAGTTGACTTGCTTCTAATTGTTTCCTTACTCTCGTGGCAACGCAATATCATACAGACCTTCATGTACTGGCAGCTTCTGAAGCTTATGTACCATACTCCAGTTAGTTCGAGGTACCACCAAAGTGTTTGGATGAACATCAGAAGGACATTTAATCCTTTTGTCCAGCGTTATGCACCCTTTTTGAGCACTCCAGTTTCTGCAATTCAGCGACGGTGGTTCAAGTAATAGCCGAATGCAGCCCAAAATATAGCTGAACGAGCCTTGCGTTTTGAAAAACCTCACACGAGAGCATGACTTAAGAATCGATTTTATTGAACAGTCCAAGCTATTTCTTTCGCATTGTTTCTCCAAAAACTGATCTAAAAATACGATTCTATTTCTTTCAACCACCGGTTCACCTCCAAAGATCTCAGCATCTGGTGGAGTCGATTGCAAAGTCCTGGTTCGACGCATTCAACTTTATGAAACCCCCATTTTCAGAAGACTCTTCCTTCGGCGTACAGTCGTTTTCAATTCCGAAAAACTTCCTCACGAACTCCACGCTCTTGTTTTTAATCCTATCAGCGATGCCTTGGTTAAGCATATCAAGCATATCCTCGATACTCAGATAGTTAACCGCCAAAACCAACTCCATCAGCGATTCATTGTCTTGGGTCTTCACCAACTCTTCATCATAAACCTTGGGTTCATCCTCCACCGTCGAGGTGCCGTCACGGGAGCGGAGTGCTAGATGGAATTTGCAGTACTCAATGATAGTCGAGAGGCATTTGGAGGAGATAATGGGTTCATCGGAGGCGTCAGGATTTTCGTCAAAGAAGGTTTTGACGGTGTCGAACTCCATGGCCACTGCTTCATCAACTTCAAAGTCGTGATTGTCGGCGGTTAGAAGAGTTATTTTGTTGGCGTTGATGGGAACAATTGACATTGTGCGGAAGCTCAAACCACCAGGATCTATGGCGAAAGATACCATGTTAAAACTTCAATAATAAAGATGCAAACAATATGAAAGAAGATGCTTATATTTCTTGGATGAGAATTACAGTAACTTGCCTCTCTTTATATAGGGAAGGAGGAACCCTTAACACACATGGTTAACAAACTAACAACTTTAACTGCATAACTACTATCTTTATCTATATTTCTAATAATTACAAGGTAGTTAGAGTTCAGAGACATTTAACATTTTTTGATAATAAAAGGTATTCAGTTAGATTCGATGTCGAAATTTTGGCACGAAAAAGTGACATGTGGCGAAAAATTGAAGAACCTAATTTTGATATAGAAGAAGGAGCTGGGGTTTTTCTCCATGGAGCACTACATTGGTTAGCAAGCAGAGCAAGAAATCAAGAAGAGATCTGTGTTGTTGCATTTGACATGACAGAAGAGAAATTTTATGAACTGGTGCAATTACCAGATATGGAAAAAGAGAAACTTCAAAGGGGAATGTTTTTGACAATTTCAGCAGATAGTCTATGCCTTTTCTGTGAAGGTGGAGGTTCACGTTCCACTGAATATCTTGATGTATGGAGGCTGAACGAATATGGTGTCGAGTCTTCATGGACTAGAATTTTTAGTGACGACAGATGTTTTATTCCTGACATAAGGTTCTGGAGAGAGGCGTTATACTACACAAAATCTGGTAAAATTGTACTTGATTATTTGAAAACTTCTTTAATGTGGTATGATCCAAAGGAAAATACATGGGAAATGTTTAGTGTTCAAGATGTTAGGCAATGGTATCAATTTGCCTTGTATGTTGAAAGCCTGATTTTACCAGATTGGCATTGTCCAACGGTCGCATAGACGCAGGCAATGAAGATATGTTTAAAGGGATGTGCGCCGGAAACAGCTTTAACGGATGATGCATCTGCAAAGTTTGTTTGAAACTGTGTTGTTGACTCATATATTCTGTGTGAAACAAGTTGAAGATTACTTCTGTTATGCTGTCTATGAATCTAGGCTGGAATGATGCTCTGCTTGTGTCTGAGTTTATATTTGCACTTGAAAACTGTATTTAAGTTTGGTTGGTTTACATGATGGATTCATGGACATTTTAACACGAACAAGACAGTTAGCTCAAGAGATTGACTTAAAATTCCTCAATGTTTGAGAAAAGAAAAAGTAATATTGAAGTCAAACTTTGTCACTTTTAAGCGCTATTATGTGTTTATTAACTTCAATAATTAAAGTTTAATATGTCTATAAATAAATGATTCGATAAAGTCACGAAGTAAAACTTCAATACAGTACATAAATACTTTTTTTTCTTCTTTTTTATTTTTTATTTTATTTATAAAAAGATATTTTTTAAATGAAATAACTTCTATATACTAGAGATTATTTTCAATGAACGTATGGGTAATCAACACTTTTCAACAAAATATTAAAATCCCACTTTAATACATTTGATGATTAAAAAAATGAAATACACAAAACAATAAGATAATATATAAAGGAAACAATCCCACATGAAATTGGTATTTGGATTAAGTTGATGCGCGGCGCCGGCGGTGATGAAACTTTCACCTCAGTCGGAGAAACGGAGGTTTCAAATTCGACGTTTGCAGCTCCTGAGGAACACGCTGCTATAAACTTCTGTATTTGCGTCACTAAATGGGAAGCCTCCGGCAATGGTGGGAAAGCGTAAAATGCATGGATCATGTTCGGGTACTCGATCAAACTAGCCTGCTTTCCAGATTTAAGTAACCAGTCATAATACCTTAGCTGCCAATCTTTCAGCGGGTCAAATCCGCCAATCACCACCATTGTTGCCGGAAATTCAAGATCCGATATATCGTCTGCGTTGGGACCACTCACATTTGCCGCTGCATGGTCTCGGTTCGACCCTTCCGGCAGATATGCTTTCCAGCACCAATCTGTTCTTGGGACGGATACTAGTAGTGAATCCAGTAGTTTTGTTTCCGACTCGGTTCTTTCTTCTCCTCCGAAGAATGGTTGTATTGAGATCAGTCCGACGATCTTTATTGTTCGAAGCTTGGTTCGGCATGCATGGACAGCCACGTAGTGAGCCAGGTTGGCACCTGCGCTGTCGCCGGCAAAGAAGCAGCGGGTTTGGTCGGCGTTTTTGGGTAGGACTGTGGCCCAGTTTTGGTCAATGAAGTTGAGAGCGTCGAACCCGTCTTGGTGTTGTGAAGGATAGCGGTGCTCGGGAGCTAGACGGTAGTTGACGGAGATAACGATAGCGGGGAGCTTGGAGGCGAAGTTACGGAAAACCATGTCGAAGCTGAGGGAGGCGGCGCTTAGGAAGGTGAAGCCGCCTCCGTGGAAGAAAATAAGAACGGGGAGGAGTTGTAGGTTGTCGGAAGGGAGGGAGGGGGAGTAAAGACGAACCCAAAGGTTGTTAGCAGCGTCAATGGAGATGTCAGAGGAGGAGATGGAGGTGGTGGAGGTAGGAGGGGTCTGGTAGTCGAGGAAGTGGATGAGACGGCGGTTGACGGTGCCGTTAGGTCGGAAGGCATTGTCGGTGAGGGTGGAGATGATTGAGATTGCGAGCCTCACCGTCCAAGGGAGTGAAGGGCTTGCAATTTTACGTTGATTATAAGGCTTTTGAATGATCATGTTTTTCTATTTGCTTTGGCTAAGATCAAGACTTTGTTAATATATATATAAGTACCTAAATAATTTATTAGATAGATTCGATCTACTATGTTAACTGCGATTCAATTAATAATGTTTATTTATATCATAAATTTTTTAAAATAATTATTCATTTTTTATGTGTAAAAAAAAATCACCTTGTATAAAAATAACTTGATTAAAAATTATCAGATAAAATTATAGATGATATAGTGATCTAGACCCATCTAATAATTTTTTACACGTATGAATCTATGTTAAATCGTAATTTAAAAAAATATATATGTCAACCAAAAGTTTTAAACACTTAATTTAAATAGTATGATAGGTTAATAACAATAAATGTAATATAAATAGATTCTATGTGATAACTACATTTAGAGTATTTAAAAGTAAGGTCGTACCATAATCCCTTAAATTTTATTAAAAAAATTAATTAAATTCTTAATTTTTTATTTAATTAAGTCTTTATATTTCAGAATTTTATCAATTCATCCTTTGACCATTGATTGTTAAATTTAACAATTTTTTAATCAATTCACTTGATATTTCTAATTTTTTTTAAAATTTATTTAGAAATTATTTTAAAATTAAAAAATTAAAAAATTATAAAAATATAAAAATAACACGTGATAGAACTATAGTGTGTCAAATGACGGTAATATTTTAAAAACAATTAATTTAATTTAATTTAATGATTTAAAAAAATTAAAGTATCTTTAAATAAAAAATAATAAATATAAATATAATAATCTAAATCAAGTGGTGTGGCCTATTGCCTATTGAAACTTACACATAAATGTGTACATCAAGTGGTGTACGTGGACCGTGTGATCTATTAAAACTTACACATATGAATGTCAAGCAAGTGGTATGGACCGTGGGGTCTATTAAAGCAAATCACCATTTGATATGGATTTATGTATTTGTTTTGATTTTATAATATTTGATTTATTTTTTAAAAATAATTTCGGTTGGGTTTTGTAGAAATAAGATTAGGTTTAAGGTGATTTTTTTGGCTTGATCATGATATAAAAGTATAATATTTTAAATAGAGATAATTCTTATAATATTTCAATATATATAATTATTTCTTTTTTTTAACAAAAATAGATAATTATTATAATATATTTTTCTTTATTTTTAATTATTTTATTATTTTGTTGAATATAAATAAAAAACCAATATATTTTTATTTATAAACCTTAACTATAATTTTTATGTCCTAAATCTTAAACTCTAAACTCTAAATTTTCAACCCATTATTTTAATGAGGATTTCGATAGAAACACAATAAAGTAACAGATGATTTATACCTAATTTTTTTACCTTAAAATTTAAGTTGGAACTGGATCATATAGAGTATTATCAAATATCTAATCGAATCAAATTTAAGTAAAAACTTTAAAATTTCGAATCAGATATAAGTGTATCGAAAGCTAAATCCGACTCATTCATCTAAACGATAACACAAGACTGTTGGAGGTGTTTGTTTTATGATACCATTCATTTAAATGGCCGAGCTGGAAATGGCCAACTTGGGGGTGGGATCTCAAACACGAAATTAATAGTTTTTTTAATTAATTATAGATGATTACAATAATATTTGTTCTAATATATTTTGAATTATTAAATATTAATCGTTTAATCATTATATTAACATAATTGATGCTTAAACCTGTAACCTCTAAAAATAATAATAATTCTTTTAATTACCGAAATAAAATGATTTTTTTTGTATTAGTGCTCAGACACAATTGACATTAATGACATGACTCTCTCTCTCTTGTTTACTTAGAGTATAGATATAAATGATACGAGTTGAGTATTGACGAGTTCTTTTCGATTCATTAAGAATTTGAGTTGAGTATTAATTGAATTTTGATCAATTTAAGTCGAGTTTAAGTTAAAATCAAATTAAGTTTAATCGAATCGTATATTGATTAAATTTTAACTGAGACAGACTCAAATAACTCGTGATGTATCTCGTCTCATTTATAATCCTATCATCAACAAAACACACATGCATGAATCATATAACATCTAGAGGGTAAAAGTGTATTATCTTAACATCTTGAGAATAAACTCACGTCCTTATATGTGTCATAGTGTTAAACATAGGGGTGATAACAAGTAGAGCTCAAGTTTAATCAGGTTTGGCCCGGTTTGAAAACAATTATATTAGGTTTGATTCAGGCTCGAAGCTCATCGAACTCAGCTCGGCTCGAAATGAATAAATTTACTATAATTTTATAAAAATGACACTTCATTTAGTAAATTTAATATATTAATTATATTAATAATAAATTACTTTTTATATTTTAAATAATGTAATGTAAATAATTTTATAAAATATAAATAGTTTTAATTTAATATTAAAAATTTAACTTAAAATATAACGGGATAATTTAGTAAATTTATTTTTAGGTAATCTTTTATCCCCTTAATCAAACAATATCATCTCACATTCTTAATTAATAAACCAAATAAGGTAATATAACATTATCGTTACATTCCAGTAATCCTATTCCTAAAGGTAATCATCTTTTCTACGTACCTCCCAAAAATAAAATTATTGCCCCCTCCTAACAAACACACTAAAATATGAAACTGCATCGGTAAATACAATATAAAAAGTTTTATATATCATTTATTGGAGTATTTTTTTTTCTTATTTACGGCCCTAATTGTTGGAATGTACGGAAACTTTACAAACTATTATTTGTCTAAAATCATTTTTTAATTTACATCTTATATTTATTTTAATGTATCAATTAAAAAATTATGAGTTATTTTTCTCATTTATCATTCAAAATTTATCTAAAAACCTTTCTAAAATACACTAAAATAATTGTTCCTAAAACTTTAACTACGACTGTAAGGACTAAGGACTAGGGGTGATAATGAGTCTGACCGGTTTGTGAGTTACTCAAGTTCGGTTCAGTTCAGTCAAAGTTCGGTTCGAGTGAGCATGACTCGGGCTCGAGTTCGGCTCGAGATCTTAACGAGTCGAGCCGAGCCTACCCAAGTTCGGCACGAAAAGTTCATAAACAGACTCAGAATAATTATATTATATATATACTATATAAAAATTAAAAGTAATCTCTTTAACAAAGGAAAAACAATAAAATAAAATAGAAAAAATCCACTAAAAATAAATAAATTAAAATAAATTGGACATTTTTTTCTTTCCCAATATTGAATTTTATTTCCGGTGTTAGTTATGAAAAAAGTTTTTAACGAGGTCCTATCATTTATATAAAAATATAACAAAATTGTCTATTTTGGGTTGAGCTGAGTTGAGCCTGACGAGCCCGAGTCGAGCCCTACGAGTTTCGAGCTCGAGCTGAACCCAATAACATTATTTTCGAGTGAGCTCGAACCTAAAATTCCGAACTCGCTGAGCCTCGAGCTCGAGTCTAATAACACTATTTTCGAGCCGAACCTGACCTAGCCTGACCAGACCAGACCAGTCTCAAGCTCGGCTCAACTCGTTATCACCCCTAATAAAGACAATACTTTGAAGGGCAAGAAATCAAATGCGTTCATTTAACACATCCAAAATAATGTTCTCTTACAAAAATTGAATCTTTATATTTAGAATCACATGCTCATCATCGTATATACACAAATTTTTGGAACAGTGTTCATTTTATCAATCGTGACGAAATTGTTGTTAAGACAATAATTTTTATCACGATCCCGTAAATCTATTTATTTTTTGGTTATACCGAAAACAAAATAGAAATTATATAATTATACCACCATGGTGTGGTGCTGCAGCCTGCAGCATGTTGGAGCTAAGGCGTGTTGAGTCTTTGCAAGCTGAGAATTGGTTCTGACCATTAGTTAAGTTAGGTCTAACTTCTAAACAGCCCAAGTAGAGAGTAACTAAATCTCAACCCTTTAGTTATTCTTGGTGGGCAAGATAAATAAGAGTCTAATGATTCAGGCTAAAATAAGGGCGTAAATAAGTAAACGTATTACTTGATGAAACAAATTTCTTAATATGGAAACAACAAGTTCTTCTCACGGTTCGATCACTGAGAATGAGGCGTTTGTGGTTCCGGATAGCGCTCTTGCGTCGTGGCTCCTGTCCGCGATAAATCCTCATCTTCTCAATCATTTTTTTGGTGCTGAGACTTCTGCTGATATGGAAATGAGTAGTTGAATTCTTCAGTAGTATTAGAGGTTAAGTTTGTAGTAGACCGTTACTCTCAATGCATCCATAACACGTCCTTTGTATGTTGATACTGGTGCTACGCACCATGTGACGTCTGATGTCTCCAGTCTCCACTGCCCATCCTTCCGCAGACTACTCTGGTCCAGGTAAACTACTCGTTGGTGATGGTAAGGGTTTACACATTTCTCGTATTGGTCAGTCCTCTCTTAAGTCTAATTCTAGGGTCTTGTTATTACGTGATCTGCTTGTGATACCTTATATCACTAAGAATCTGACATCTATCTCCAAGTTTGCTGGAGACATTATAGAGTCTACTTTCGGTTTCATGCCGACTGTTGTGAGGTACTAGAATGAATGCAGTTGTGGACTCTATAGTAACACACAGCCAACAATTCTGGTGGTGCTGCCTTCAGCGGGGGCTACCATATCACTTTCATCGGAGAGTGGAAGAAATTCCATCGAAATGAATGCTAGGGAATCAGATGTTCTCTTTCTGATAGTGGATAGAAAAAGAAAATTCATTGATTCTTCTGAAGAGAGGAAGAAAAAGGCTAATACGACAAAAATGTATAATATTCATTGTTTCTTTAAAACCGATCCCAGGCCCAGCGCCCCCTTCTATATCAGACTTTAGGCACTTTTGGGACAGTACGGAGCTACCTTCCCTGCAAAGCTCTTGCGTAGAATTAGACCGTATGAACAACAAGGCGTAGCTCTCCCTACATGATCTTATCACAAAATTAAGGAGATCGAGGTTTCAGTCTCGACAAATGCGTGTAGTTTATACCTATCAAACTACGTAAGGCTTAGTTGTGTTTGTCTATTGCAGCTTCCTTGATTGACTCTATTTATCTATGGTAGAGGCATGAAGAAAGTTTCTCTACCATTTCACGTTAGTCGTTCAATTACGATGGCTATAATCATTGGTGTTCGAACTCGTGACCTCTAAGAACAACAAACGTTCCTTTAACCACTTGGCCTAGAGGACTCGTGCATATAGTTTAGTTATTAACATCAGAGAAAATGAGTGTAAATTGTATGTCTCTTTAATGTGTCTCTATTGATGCTCCACTTTAAAATAATAGATTTAGGGTTTAAGGTTTAAGATTAAAAAATTATGGTTAGAGTTTAAGAAATTAGAGGTAAGATATAATTTTTAGGATGTAAGATTTAGAGATTAGAGTTTAAAATTTATTTTTTAATAAATTTTACTATGAAACATATAATAAAGTATGGTTAGAGGATAAATTTTTTTTGGTTCAAACAAAATATATTATTTAAAAGTTAATTTGGACCGGAACAAAATGTATAGTATAAATATCATCTTGGGATAAAATGTTTTAGTTCAGAAATTAACTTAAAAATAACAATTATTTAAATATCAACTTATAAAAATTAATTAATTTAAGTATCAAATATATATTTCAGCTTACAAATTATAATTGATAATCATTTTACAATTTTAGTAATTTAGATGACCAATTTATAACATTTAAAACTTAAGTGGCCAACTTAATAGCAATAGCCAGCCTTTTCGAGAACTGGGTAGCATGTGAGTTACACGCGCTGCCGTAACTACTGAGAATCCTTTAAAATAGATGAAAGGGAAAGAGGAGGTATTGGTGTAGTTTGGAGGAAAAAAGGGTTTAAGGGTGGAAGATTGACTGAATTCAAAGGGGGAAAAGAAGAAGAGGAAGAATGAGCGGCGGAGGAGATATACACGCGGCGGCTAGGTCAGGCGATCTTTCAAAACTTCAATCAATTCTGGCGTCTAATCCGTTGGCCGTCAACTCCAGAGATAAGCATTCCAGAACTCCGTATCCTATTCTAATTATATTCTTATACCATTCTTCCTTCATTGATTTTTGGGAATCTTTCGTGATGATTTAGCTGTATTTTGTATAAATTATTGTATTATTTTGCTATTGATGCCTCTAACATATTTTTTCCGTCTGCCTCTTTTTTGTTTTACCCTACGAATTAGAGATTGAGAATTGAGTTTATCATTATTTAAAAATTGCTAGTTTCTGCACTTGAGGTCTTATCTTAGTGTCTTCCACCATTATTTCGGATTTCATGGTGTCTTTGAGGAGGGAGGAGGGTAGGGGGGAAATTTAGCCTTTTCTTGAATGCTCAACCCTAAAACAAACATTGAATACATGCTCAAGTGTTGGACTGGGACTAGTCACGATAAACATATGAAGTATTCTTAGGTTTACTATTTATGAGTAATCAGATTTTTCTGGCTTTTAAATGAAATTGAATTCTCAAATTAGTAACACATTAATTGGGATTCTGAGTTCTTGATGGAAAGGTTCCCGAACTAATGCTTGGAGGGACCGGCATAAGATTTTATGTCAAAGGGCAAGGGAGTTATCTTAGGAATGCACGTAGCTCGAAATTACAAAATTCTAGGTGATGTGTGCTTAGACCTTTGATAGAAAATACAACTATATATACGAGAGTTTGAAATTTCATGGGGTGCGACTGGCACTACCACTCCCTTGGTCCAACCCTGTTTGCTTGTACTCAAATTTCTCTCCACAAGTTTTTTTCTTTTAATCATTTTCGTAGTGATTAAAGGATTACCTATAGTAGGCTAGTTTTGATAGCATGATTGTATTCAAGAAGTGCCTCCAACCTTTTCTTATTTTTTCTTTCAGATCCTAAAATGTAAGGCTGTGGGGGCTTAATCCGGTGTAACTATGAACTATTCTAATTGGAACAAATTATACTTGTTGATTATCCTGAAATTGTGATGTTGGAACTTGGAAGTGTTCTGGATGATGCATAACCTAATTAACTACCCATTTCTACTAAGAAAGAGATCCTTTGTTTGGAATAGTAACACTCAAATTATGTGCATCTCTGCATTGTACACCCCCCCCCCTTTTTTTTACTTGTTTGTATTGTATATATATTTATTGTTGGCATCTACTCATGGGGGTATACACATGTACAATTGGGGTGTCTGTTTACACCCGAAATTTTTAGAAAATCATATTTTTCTATATAATTTGTATATGAAAAATTAAAAAAGTTATGTGCATCTTTGCATTGTACACCTCCCTTTTTTTTTACTTGTTTGTATTGTATATATATTTATTGTTGGCATCTACTCATGGGCGTATACACATGTACAACTGGGGTGTCTGTTGACACCCAAATTTTTTTGGAAAATCATATTTTTCTATATAATTTGTATATGAAAAAAAAATATAATTGACACCTCTTTATAAATAATTAACTCTTCTTAAATATCATTCAAGAAAATGACACCCCTTAGATAAATTCTTGGCTCCACCCCTGCATCTACTTAAACTGTCCTCTTGGTGCATATCTATTTCTGCTAAGAAAGAGATCCTTTGTTTTAAATAGTAACACACTCAAACTATGTTCCTTTTTCGTATTGTATATATTTGATGTTGGTATCTACTTAAACCGTTTTCCTGGTACATATCATCAGTGACTGGTCCTACTGTTTCACCTTGCATTCTACTCTAATTTTCTGCATGATAGCATGCTGGTTTTCAATCTGTTTCCTTGACGTTGGTAACCCTGTGATATAGACTACATTTAGCAGCATGGGCTGGACAAGCACAGGTTGTGAGTTATCTCTGCAAGCATAAAGCTGATGTCGGCGCTGCTGCCATGGATGACATGGTTGCGATTCATTTTGCAGCACAAAAAGGGCATCTAGAGGTCGTCCGAACTCTGCTCTCAGAAGGAGTTTCAGCCAAAGCCACTAATCGCAAGGGATTCGCTCCACTTCACTATGCTGCTCAAGGGTCCCATCTAGATATAATCAAAGTATTATTAAAGAAAGGTGCAAGTCTTAGTGCCAAAACAAAAGCTGGGAAAACCCCACTTGATCTTGCAACAAGTGAAGAAATTCGCTCGTTTTTGAAAGACCGCGAACAATCTCCTATGGAAGTAAATCCGGGAGGTAAAAAGAAGGTTGAACAATCTGATTCTTCAAGGCCACCATTGCCGGATAAACCCAAAAATTCAGCTGATGAAGCTACCACAGCCGAGCAAGATGGTAAAGAGGATGAAAACTTAAAGAGGAAAGGCGATGACAATAACCAGGAAGCCGTATCAGAACCTAAGAAACCAAGAGTTGTTCTTAATCACCTCCTCAACGAAGATGACACTCAAGAAGACGACTAAACCTCTTGAGGACACTAGATCAGAATAAAGACCATCCTCAAGCATTGCTTGAACCAAAATTTGTTCCAAGATGGTGAATCATCAACCAATCAACTCTAACAGTAAAAGTATTAATGCCTTATGATTAGTTTTAGTTTAATTTCTGCCATTTTTGTTGAACCGTGCAAGTTTTCATCCTTCAATGGTCTGTAATGTAGTGTGATCAGTAGTGGAGATTGCCATTTTGTTAAGGTGGCTAGAAATATGATAGCAGTTTGCCATTTTATATGGATTTGGTATGGAGACTGGTGTATGCTCCTTTTTTTTTGTTTGTTTGTTTAAAATTTTGGTTTGCCAAATCAGATAATTTGTTAGTTTTAAGAGAGCTATATCAGCCTCAAAGTACCGAATCTATAGGATATTACAGGTCTAAACAAGTTATCTACACAATCGTGCATGAAACATTTTCCAAGTAATAACATTGAAATATTTTTAATTTGATCTCTAAACTTCGGATAAAATATTAATTTAATCTTTAAATTTGACATAAAATATCAATTTAATCCTTGAATCTGATCAAAGTCGTTCGTTGCACACCATCCACTATTGATCACTGGACTTCAAAATTTTCAATTCACTTCAAAACATTATAAAAATAATTATATAAATGATCAAAATATTGTTTTTCTGATATTCAATAAATAAAAAAAAACATATTTTGATAAAATAATTAAAAAAATAAATTGATTTTGGAACGTTCCTGACTTGAACACAAGTTTTTAATTCTCAAAATAATCAAAAATATTAAGCTTGATATCGATACTAAAAGTTTGGTATTGATACTTAGAGATCCGTACCGGTATGAACCCTTCATAATATCGATACACGAAATTGATAAAGGTTGGGTCCGTACCAATACTCTTCTTAGACGTACCGGTACGGTTAGTAAAATTGCCTCAACGATTATTTTTAAAAAAATATCGTACCGATAAAAAATTCTACGTATCGGTACCGACAACACCAGATTGAGAATTTTAGCTTGGAAAACATCCTAAACGGCTCCAAATCATCTTTAATAGTCTCCGAAGGCTAAAAACACAATTGAGATTATAAAATGGACCGTCAAGCATCAACAACAACTAATGATAATCAAACTAACATGTCTATAATCGGAAAAGAGTCTTAGGATGATATTAATCTCAAAATTCATTATAAAAATTTTAAAAATATTCATAAGAAAAATGAGTTAAAACGTTATAATTGTTTTCCAAATATGATAATTGCTTATCGAATCTTATTGACTAATCTTATTACTATTATTTCCGCAGAATGAAACTTTTTAAAATTGAAATTATTGAAATCATACTTACGAATCGAAAGAAAGACTAAATAGATTTGCTTTGAAGGGAATCGAAAGTGATCTTTTATAAGAAATTGATATTGAAAGTGTTATAAATAGTTTTACTTTAAAATGTGAAAAAAATAACATTATTAAGTGAAAATGTTTGATTTCTAAATGTTAATAAGTTATTTTTTTATTGTTTAAGAGGATAATCTAATAATATATTTTATAATATAATATTTTTTTAAAAATAAATTATACAAGATCCACAAAATTTTTAAACCGTCTTTACACCCAAAAAATCACTTTTTTACCACTTAACAATAAAATACGATTAGAACTTCGAGTCCAATAATATCTATGAAATGAAAGTTACCATTGTGATAATTTACCTATAAATTAATTAAATAAAATAAAACAGAAATTCAAAAAAAAAATAAGAATCTTCTATGAAATTAAACGAGACACTGATGTTTTCTAGTTATATTTATGTCCCATCTCTTTTCTTTGTCTTTATTCCTAATCTTTTACTGCTATGGACGGTGGTCATATTACAACTTGATTGACTTCTTGTTC
This sequence comes from Abelmoschus esculentus, assembly GCA_035048815.1. NCBI lineage: Eukaryota > Viridiplantae > Streptophyta > Magnoliopsida > Malvales > Malvaceae > Abelmoschus > Abelmoschus esculentus. Next base: position 3,535,871 of record JAUCBN010000066.1, read on the forward strand.
AATAATTAGTATGATTAATTAAATAATAATAAATTGACTATTCCAAATAAGACCATTTTAATTTTATATATTTCACCAAACGAGTTTCCACGTACTAGTAGAAAGGGCACGGGTAATAAATAAAGTAGGTAAGTTCATGAATTCATTCCCACGTTCTTAGTCAATTTTTACAATTTAGTCACTATCGTTAAAGAAATTTATTATTTTACTAAAACTTTAACAACAGTTAATATTTTAGTCCCTCAATACGTGGACGGAACTAAGTAGAGAGTAGGAAGGGTTGTTGCCCCTCCCAAAATTTTTAGTATAATTATATTTTAGTCCTTTTTAATTTAAATGTTAATTAAATAGGATTTTTGTCCCTCTCAAATTTTAAATTTAAAGATTTGTTAGACTCTTGTCCTTCTTAATATTAAATCGTTACCTCTTAATATTAAATCATTACTCCGTCCCTACCCAATATTTAGATGTTAATGTTTTGGTCACCCCAAATAATATTTTAGTTACCCATTTTTTAAATCACTTAATAGATGTTTGATTGTTGATACTCCTCGTTTATCGAGTTGTTTCACCATTACTTTTTAACTGTCAACAACTAATCATGTTGTGATGTGACATTGATTAGTCTAAATGATAGTGTCACACTAAATGATAACTAGGGGTGTAAACGAGTCGAGTTGAGCTCTAGTAGTGTTAAGCTCAGTTCGGTTCGTTAAAATTTCGAGTCAAGTTTGAGCTTGAGTAATTTTAAACAAGCTTGAAATATCTGATCTTGGCTCGGCTTCTTAAGAACTCGAGTTGAGTTCGAACTTTTTTCGAGCCTAATCGAGCTAAGTATTGACCGATCTTTGACCGTGTTAGACTCGTGTAATTCTTATCTCTCACGTTTCATTTAAAGCCTAATGGAGAGAAAAATTTAATACACAAGTTGTGCAAACTCAAGCTTGTTAATTTTAGGTTTTAGTATATTAATTTAGGGTTTAATACTTATGTTTAAGGTTTAGAAATTTAGATTTTAAATTATAAAAAAATAAAAATTGGTATATTTCTATTTTTCGAGTAGCTCGTGAGCTTTTCGAGTTGAGTATCATATAGCTCGGCTCAACTCATCAAAATTCGAGCTGAGTTCGAGCTCGAGTCAAGTTCAATTGAGTCGAATTTTGACCGAATTGAACTTGAGTAACTCGCGATTTGTCTAGTCTCATTTACATCCCCAGTGATAACTCAATCGATTGTTAAAATACCACGTCAATATTACGTGCCAATATGATAATTCTTTCCAAATCCATATGATAATTCTTTCCAAATCCATATGATAATTTAATGCAAAATAAAGTCCCAAGTACCATTTTAGAAATAGTTGCTAAGTTTATATACCAATTTGTACAATAAACTTATAGTAGTAATCTACAACAAATCAGTTGTTAAAGATGATAAATGTGAAAATAAAGTGGATTATGTTCCAATTATGGACCTAGTAACAGGAGACATACCACATGTCTTGGTGTCTGTCACAGCATGAAAACAAAGGTGGCGTGCTGGTGACAGGTTCAGATTTGGGATTCGGACAAACCATGCCAAGGATGGTCGTTTTATTACGTGAGCAATGAGATCAAAATGTTCGACGATGATTTTTTTTTATCTATTCCCGGCCAACCGTGGTTGAATCCGCGGTAAGGACGAAACTAGACATTTATTATAGGGAGAATTAAATTATATATTTTAAATTTTTTTAATAATAAAGACTAAAAACCGGTTATTTTAGAAAAATATATATTTTTTATTTAATATATAAAAACAGGTTGATTTTTTCGTGGGACGGTGAGGTTCCATAATTTTATTGATGACTAGGGGACTTGAAGTTCTTACCAATTTTGCAGAAACATGTTTTGCACTTGCACACAGGTCCAACTTGTTTGGATGTGGTGTTTAAACTTTAAGAGGACACTGCACACCAAGGGAAATATTGCACACACATGTATGGTATGTAGGGTGAACAAAACTCGAATCGACTAAAAAAATTAAATAATTCGGCTCAAATAATATACATGTATGGTATGTAAGGGTGAATAAAACTCGAATCGACTCAAAAAAATTGAATAATTCAACTCGAGTAGCATACATGTATGGTATGTAAGGGTGAACAAAACTCGAATAATTCAACTCGAGTAACATGTATTAAATTTTTTTACACTTTTTGACCATTTCTTCAATTTAGGTTTCTTTGTTTTTTTTATTATATTTAAAAAAATATGATTTTTTACCATAAATTATTATTTCTTAATTCACCCTCTAAACAATCATTTTCATCTCTTTAATTATTTTCTAAAAATAAAAAAAAATGATCAATAAAGATGTGATACACGACATTTTTTATTGGATGTTGATAATTAATTATTAAGGCAAACTGAAAAAAAAAACATGATAATTTAAGGGGGAGTCGAGAAAAAATAATTTAATACGTAAAGCGAAAAAATATATATTTAAATGAAAAATCATGAATTAAGCCATTTTCTAATAGAGTTAGAAAGTTGATTCAAACATTAAATTAATAATAAAAAAAATTATGTCAAATTAATGTATATAGATTAAATCTTTGGTAAATATAATATAAAAACAAAAATTCATAATCAAATGCATTTTAAAATTTATACTTTAACTTTGAAAATATATCATAAATTTAATTTTTTAAATCTTAATTTTAAAATTATTTATTTTTTTTAATATAAAATAATATATAAAGAGACATAAAAAAAGACAGAGAATTTTAAATATATAATTATATAGATAGATAGATGAATGTTTAATTGACAAAACTTTTAGTTAGGAGGCTAAAATAGAATAAGTCAATTTTTAATGAACTCGGTAGGTAACAGGTTATCCAATAACTTTTTGGGGGTAAACTGTAATGGAGGTCACTTAATTATAGGTAATGTTATATTTGGATCATTCAATTATTAAAAGCTACGTTTGAGTCACTTAATTATAGCTAAGGTTATATTTGGGTCACCCAATCAATAAATATTACATATGGATCACTCAATTATAGGTAAGGTTACATCTGGGTCACCCTTTATATTTAAAAAAAAAAATCAATTCATGTATTAGATTAATTAATGATTTCAAATAAAGTACTCTAATGTTAATAAGAGTATACAAGTGATTTAGAAGAAAAAATGACCGTACTTTTTCAAATATGAAAGGTGACTCAAATGTAACCTTACCTATAAATGAGTGACTCAAATATAACTTTCAATAATTAGATATCTAAATATAACTATATCCATAATTAATTGATCTTTGTTGCAGATTAAACTTTTTTTTTTAAATTAACAAGAATTATTTTTTTTATTAAATAAAAAATTAATATGAATATTGAATATTCATTGAATCTCCAAGAATTCATTTATTTTCGTATTTTATAACCTGATGCCTGATGTTTTTATTGGTTGGTCAAAGTAGGTCGACTGGGAGTGCGAGGCAAGAAAAAAGATTCTGCCCACCTACACATTCAGTCGCACCGAAAGACCACAGGCCCCGGCCCCCATGGTCTGTGACGGAAGCCATGACACAAACATTACCACTCATTGGTCCAACACACAGACACACACATTTCCTCCGAGTCACCAACAAAACGACAACCTAAACCTGCTGGGGGTTCAAAACCGGCAGACAGACACACCTGCCGTCTTCACCTATAAAACCTCTGCTCAAATCATTCTCTGCGTTTCAACTCAACCAAAGTCACCGTACTATCAGCAAAGAAGGTATCCCTAGAAAGGTATATATATATATTTGTCACTGTTTTTGAAGAGAAGCTCGAGAGAGAAAAAAGGAACAGAGCAGAGTTAAAGCTAGAGAATGAATGGAGAATTAGCTTTGCCACCGGGTTTCAGGTTCCATCCTAAGGATGAAGAGTTGGTGAACCATTATTTGTGTAGGAAATGTGCATCTCTACCAATTTCTGTACCCATCATTGCAGAGATTGATCTATACAAGTTTGATCCATGGCAGCTTCCAGGTTAGTGGATGTGTTTAAATTCTAAAGTTTTGGCATTATGGGTTTCAACTTTCAATATCGAGGAGAGTGAGTATTTAATTTGATACATATTTGGCGTAGAGATGGCGTTGTATGGTGAAAAAGAGTGGTATTTCTTTTCTCCAAGGGACCGGAAGTACCCCAACGGATGTCGGCCGAACAGGGCCGCTGGAAGCGGGTATTGGAAGGCGACAGGAGCTGATAAGCCAATCGGAAAACCCAAGGCACTAGGCATAAAAAAAGCACTCGTTTTCTACGCCGGTAAAGCCCCACGCGGTGTAAAAACCAATTGGATCATGCACGAATATCGGCTGGCCAACGTTGATAGGTCTGCCGGCAAGAACAACAACAACTTGAGGGTAAGCACTAAGCACTAAGCCCATGTTTTCAGTTCACCACCATGACATGTTCTAATCGGTGCTTGTATACAGCTTGATGATTGGGTGCTATGCCGAATATACAACAAAAAGGGGTTCATTGAGAAGCATTTCTCGAATGAACAAAAAATGTTGAGTTCCCCGGAGATGGAGGATGAGAAACCGGGCATTGGAATGAAACCTTGGTCGATGTCCATGGCGAATGATGTCAAGGTGCAGACAACAGATGGTTCAGTGTGGAACCCCTCGAAGCAGGTTCTGTCGTCGCCTGAAATCAGTTGGGAGAAAGAGGGTGTGCTTGATTTTGAGTTTGATTTCCTAGACGATGAGCCATTTGGGAGCCAAGTTGAGTACCAGATGGGGAAGATGTCACCACCATTGCAGGACATGTTTATGTATCTACCCTAGACCAGACCAGAATCCTCTCAATGTAGGGTTCAATTAATTAGAACAATTTTATTACATTCATGCACACATGCAAAACGACATTCTTTATAAGTCCTAGGAAATTCTTGTAACTTGTAAGATATTTGTAGATAGGGACGAAAATAAATAGGTGGGAGGGATAATCGTTTTTATCCTGATTTTTTAATTATTTTATTTAATTTTAGTTTATTTATGAAATGGTCTATTCACTTTCAAATATTTATATTTTACTTTTTCAACTTCAAATCTTGATTCTGTTATAAAACCTCGAATCTTGACTCGTTAAAAAGATTTTTTTTAAAAAAATAATAATATTTGCATATAAATATGAAATATGCTGTGTTGCACTTACAATTCAATAATGGATATTCCGATGCTTTTTAAATTGGAAGTGGATTAACATGAAATTTTGAAATTTCTTGAGAGTGACTAATTAGAATCGAACACGTGTACTTGTCATCGAGGACTTTTTTTTTAAAGGAAAATATAAATTAATAAGTTAGATTGAAAATGGAATAAAAAAAGTGAGAAAAAAAGGAATGGTTGAGAATATAATTTCCGCAATCTCTGGTAGCAGCCCTAAATAAATCAAAATTTTTAAAAATTAAATAAAAAGACAAAAAATAAAAAATAAAAAAGATAAAATAAATCAATCGTGGTACTTAATCATGGGTCAAATTATATTTGGATCACTCAATTATTAAAAATTATATGTGGATCACTCAATTATGGTAAAGTTACATTTGGGTCACCCAATTAATAAAGGTTACATTTGGATCACTCAATTATTAAAAGTTATGTTTGAGTTACTCAATTATGGGTAAGGTTATATTTGGGTCACTCAATTAATAAAGGTTACATTTGGATCACCCAATTATAAGTAAGGTTATATTTAGGTCACCTTTCATATTTAAAAAATATTTATCAATTCGTGTATTAGATTAATTAATGATTTCAAATGAAGCACTCTAATGTTAACGAGTGTAGTATACAAGTGATTTGAAAGAAGAAATAACCAAATTGATATACTTTTTAAATATGAAAAGTGACCCAAATATAACTTTACCTATAATTGAGTTATCCAAATGTAATATTTATTAACTGGGTGACCCAAATGTAACCTTACTCATAATTAAGTGACCTAAACATAACTTTTAATAATTAAGTGACCCAAATGTACTCTTATCCATGATTAAGTGACCTATGTTGTAGTTTACCAAAATGAAGAAAAAAAACATTTTTTCAGAATTAGGGACGATTGTCTCTCTCCACCTTCACATGACTTTGTCTTTATCTCTCTCTATATATATTGTAATTATTTCATGTACAAACATTTTTAGAGGATTTAAGAGTTTAAGGTTTAAAGATTTAAATACATTATTTTAATTTTAAAAGGTGTGGTTATAATTTAAGTTTTATGTTATAATTTAGGGTTTATATATAAAAATCAAAAATATTAATCATATTACCTTAAACATAAACTTTAAATTTTAATCCTAAAACTTAAATTCTAATAAATTTATAAAAATTAAATTAAATCTTTAAAATTTATTTTTTACCGTGAGATATTTTTTGATATATATACGCAATACCATATCGGAGCTGTGTAGATAGATGTGTGGGCTTAACCTAACATTTCTTAGATTCATTAAAGAGGTAATAAAATTGTTGTGTAAAGCCCAACATTCTTCATTGTTAGACCTGGCTTGAAGCTCAAGACATTAAGAGCTTAGCTACCACATTCATGGCGATGGAGAATGGTAAGTCAAAAAGTGAAAGGCAAAGCCGACCAACAACAACGACAACGTCAAACACCAAGTGGGACCCATCTCAACATCAACAGTTGTTAGTCAAAGGAAGTATCCCAATAGATCTTCTTGTTGTTTCAGTAACAATCTGAGTCAAGATTTCAAAGGAAAGAATTTAATCAATGAAGTGATCCCAAATCTCTAAACAAGAAAAGAAGACAAAGATAAGATGCTCCCTCTACCACTAAAGTTAGTACGAGAAGCAATTACCCGTCACCCACTCCTCCTATCCAAAAATACCCACCACCGCCGCAGCCGCCATCACCATCACCACCTCAATGATCTTGAAGAGGAGGAGGAGGAGGAGGAGGAAGACATTGATGGTCATGAAAATGATGCCTGCAATTCCAGACCCAGATTTTACAACTTTCATCATCATTCATCTAAGCCTGCCAAATCCAAATCCAAAACCCCATTGCTTCTTTTTCTCCCTACGAGAGAACTCATCAGTGACACATACAGTTTAGCCAACATAGCTAGAGAAATGGGGATGGATTTGTACCCTACTCCTTCCCTTTCTCACATCATTTTCTCTTTCTCTTCTTCCTCTCCTTCTCCCTCCCCCTCCCCCTCGTCTTCTTCCTCTTCCTATGCTGCTTCTTCCTCTGCGTTATCTCTTCTTCCTTTTCCATGCCTTTACCCACTGGTGCAGTCTTAATTTCCTTCCCTTCACTCTCTTCCTCCTCCCTCTCCCATCTTCGATCCTTTGTTTCACTCTCTAAAGGCCTTTTCAAGCTGGTCTTTCTCACTTCCGATGACTCGGATTCTGATGCGAAAAACGATGATGCCCGCAATTGGGATTGCTGCTCCATTTCTCTGTTTTCAAGGCGGACAGGCGATAGGATCGATTCCATGCTGTCATTTTCAAGGGCTTTGGCTGGAATGGGATGGACCCTCTTCAGTACAAGGAAAACCCCATCACTGAATTCTCTTAATACAGCTACCAAATCGGTTTACTTGTTCCGGAAAGTAGATTCGGGTCGTGTTCGTGTAGGGAGAGGCAATGGGGAACGCAGGATAAGAGAGCTGAGATTGCCTTCCTTGGATTTCAGGAATGCTCCTTTGAAGATTTTACAGTATGTTGTTCTGATGACAGATGATGTTTTTTATCTTGGGTAAAAAATGGAGATGCCCTTCCATCTTTTATTAACTTTTCTGTTTTATTTTTGCTACTTTACATAAATGTATTTATTCTCCTCCAGAAATTATAACTTACTTGAATGTTGTTAAAACATTTTGTAGAATTTTCCTGTGACTTCTTAGGTAGTGAAAATGTGCAGGTCTGCCTCATATCACTGGTTTAAAGTTTTATGTTCATAGAATCCTTGTGGTTAACCCTTTGTTCTTAGTTAAATTTCCTGAGAATAAATGCTTCAGTTTGGAAATAATGAACTGGAGTTCATAAATTTCTTCTTACATGTTTGCAATGTGTTCTTTAAATTGATTGACTTGTAATCTAGCATGGATCAGGCTGGCTGATGAAGTTCTTGCTAGTACCTCTTTGTAGGCAAAATTTAATACTTTACAAATATGTCTATGATTCTACCAGAAAGTGATACTAAAGAGTGAAGAAAACATGACAATATGTATAGGAAGAAGCTAAATTTTTGTGCTGAAATGCTAGTTAGAAACTTGATCTTTTTGAACAGAAATATTGGTTGGAGTGGTCTGCATGCATACTACTGGTAAGAAGATTCATATAGTAAGATGTCATTTGTAGTTGTAGAGGCAGTATATGCTGGAAATGTCAAAAAAGAGTGATAACAGCTTTATTTTGAGATCATCTTGTTTGCCTATGGCTTGGAACCTAGTTAGGCATAATTTAGAGACTGGTGTAGCAAATGGAATGATGAGCATGAAAAGGAATAGCTGCTGATTTTTGATGGAGGGAAATAAGAGGCAATCAAATAGGCAAATTTCCATGAATTTGTTGCTTTATGGAAACTAAAACACTTAATTGTCCCTTAGTACATCCATGAGTTAAGAGATACTTGTGTGTTTGGAACTTTAGCCTGGTAAACAATGCAGAGTTAGGCTGGAAATATCTTCTTTATGCCTAAGTTGGCAGGGATGGACCTAGGGGGTGCTGGGGGCAGTCGCACCCCCTAAAAATTTCAAGTTCCCTTATATTTTATGTATTTCCTTTGTATTTTTTATTGATAATCTAATTCTGCACTCTCTAACCTCTTATAATTTTACATCTCTACATTTCTAATATAACTTCTTGATAGCTGACACCCCTTACATGGAATTTTGGGTCCGTCCGTCTCTGTAAGTTGGTGTGTGGCATGAGATACATTGTCTGCAGGTGAAGTTCTTGAATCATTTTGGAAGAAATATTGGATTTATTTCTTTTCATGGAGATCCCTTCTATTCCTTTGTTTCTTTTATTCCATGAGGGGAGCATGAGCTTCCTATGCAACCTCAAACTTTAGAGGAAGATGAAATTCTAGACTGTTATATCTCGGAAATCTCGGTCAGATTACCGACGATTAAGTCGCAAACTCTGTTCTGGATGACCCTTGAAGGATTGAGCGTTTATCAACTCTTAACTTTTCACTAGGTAAAACTTTTATCGGTGCAGAAGCTATTACTATTATGTCGTTTGATTATTGCAGTCTTAGACACATAGATATAGAGCTAGAGTCATAAGTTATCTCTAGGATTTAAATCCTGGGATAGAATTAAAACTTTATTTGTAACCCTAGTGTAGAGAATTTTTTAAAAGATATTTCACTTTTGAAAAATTTATTTTAAGGGGGATTTAAAAAAAAGTTATTTTAATTAAAATAAAAGAATCATCTTCGGTCTCTTGATTTAGATAGATCGGATATTAAAAAATAAATTAGAGATGAAATAAGTTCGAAAGTTTATATGAGTGAGGAAGGTTTCGAACATCACTATGCTTAAAAATTAATATCTAAGGGTTTGTACACTTCACTAAGAAAAAAAAAGAAATTTGATTTAATTTAATTAATAATCCCTAAAAGTGCATGTAGGCATAAAAATGTCATAGAATAAAGAAAACTCGCATTCTATGGTACCTAAAAAGATAACACTCGAAGACCCAGAATCATATTTTTGATAGGATATCGAGATTTTTTAGAACTAATCAATACAACAAAATATAATGCATGAAAATTTATATAATTATATATTTGATCATTATTAATTATTTATTATATCTATTTAATTTTAATTTAATTAAATAAATTAATCACTTAATTTAATCTAATATTTATTATTATCTACTCTTAAAATTTATTTTTTTCCTTAATATTTATTATTAAGGGTCAAATTATTTTCTCAATACTTGTTATTATAAGTCCAATTTTTCAATACATATTATTAAGACCCTATTTTTTTAATACATGTTATAATATAGACAATTTTTTAATAGTTATTATTAAAGTTTATTTTTTTCAAATATTTATTATTATGAATTACTCTTAAAATTATTTTTTAATATTTTTATCAAAAATATTTTTTAATACTTACTATTAGAAACATATTTTTTATAATAAATATTAATGACCTAACTTTTTTTTCTAACACCTATTATTAAAGATTTAATTTTTAAATTCGTCTTTATACCACCAAAATCTTTAAAATAAAATAACTATGATTATAGTTATAATCTAAATACATTCCATGAAAAATATAAAATATATAAACGCTTAAGCATTCATAATAATTGTACCAACCATAATTGAATTAAGACAGTCCGTAATTACAAAAAGATTTATAAGATGGGATGAAATATTTTACTTCTCTCATGAAAAGTAATATTTTATTAAACTTGATTTTCTTCAATTGATTTATATAATCACCGTTAAGAAATGATAATTAATAAGTTATTTTTATCTCAATAAACGTGATTTGTTTTCACATTATATTAATCTTATCATACAATTTTTTATGCACTAAAACTCTCATTTGGAACAATTTTGTAATAATAAGTTTTATTAAAGGGTAAAAAATACAATGTATATTATCACGAGGTCATAGAAAGAATATTAGAGGAATTAATAAAGAATTTTATGTTATGGAGACGAATATATAAAATTTTAAGAGAGTAAGGTAAATTTATTAAATTTTAATGGGACGAAATTAAATTTTTAATAATTTTTTTTTAAAATCATATGTCTTTCAAAATTTTAAGGGAGAAATTTCTCCTCCAGCCACTCTAAAGTCATCATTGAATATATATAATATTGTATCATTTGAGACATGAGAAAGAACGGGTACGGAAATCGAACACGACGGTTTCTGATCTAATCTGATTTGGTCGGATTTTTTATAAAAAATTTGAGTCGTGTCAGGTTTGAATTTAGTATAGAAAAATCCGACATGATCCAAGATCAATAGTATAATTTTTCATATATTTTTAAGGATATTTAGAATAATGATCATTTCTTATATATATTTTATACAATTATGTTACTAAAGTTGATTTTTTACAATTAAGTAACTAAAATTTTAATTTTTTATAATTAAATTCCTAAAATTTATTTTTTAATAACTCGGGTCAGGAGGAGTTATATTGGGTTTTGAGGCTTAAAATCAGATCATATCAGGTTAATTTTTTTTATCCTAAACCTAAATCGAATCAGGTGACGAATGAAAGAGATACATAATTGAATAAAACCGAAATTAGACCCTATCCTACCCTCCCCGTACCCATTCATAGAGATGAGCGATAATTAGTACTTGAGAGATGAATAATTACGTTTTAGAGAGTGGAAAGAAGAGGTCAAGATGCTTTGGGTTTTCCCACCGTAAAATATGTAACATAAAGGTATTTGAAGAGCCACAATCTCATACTCGAATGAAATAATAAAAGAATTGAGTGGGTAAAGAGAGAGGGAAAGTCGTTGAAAAGAAGATGCTTATAATATAAAGCCTGCAGAGGCAGAGAAGTGAGTGCGCCACCTCCACCTCCACCTCCACCACCACCACCACCCAAATCCCAAATCCTATTATGAGTCAGTCAATACCACACAAAAGGCTGGAGAGTCTGGTGCCTTGCAGGGTGTTTTTGATCGCCGACCAGTTCATATCAGGACTTGTTACTTTTGGAGAAACACTCCAGAGAGGTTATGGGTAGGATGAGGCTTGAATCGTATTGAGTGATAGTGAGTTAACGTAAATAAAAGTTCGATTTTATGAAATTTAAGTCGAATTTTTGAGTTTTTGTACAGATTTTGATTATAATTCTTTATAATTTTATATTATTTTTAATTTAAATATTTTTTTATATTCATATATAATGTATATATATTTTTTTCACATGTGATATACATAATATGTCAGATATGTTTAAGAAATTTAACATGAAGTTAAAACCCGATCGACTATTTACTAAATAATTATATTATTCGAACTCTCGTTTTATAACTATTGGCGGAGCCACATGTAAATTAGGAGGGCCAATTGACTCTACTTGATTTGTCATGGCATAAAACTTTTAAAGAGTTAAATGAGTTTTTAAGAAGTTAGTATATAATTTTTCATGAAAATATTAAAATTAACCCCACTTGATTTATTTCGGTACGAGATCAACATTATTTTTATTATCATGATATAAAAATCCTCGTACCTTATACTCTATTCTAACCCACTATATAAAAATTATGATTCCATTATTTATAACTCAAAATTCATTTGATTTTTATCGAGTTAAGTCAAATTTATAAAATTATAATTTAAATCAATTCGATTCAAACTTTTTTACTTCAAATCAAATAAAAATATAAATCTTTAAATTATGGACCGGATTCAAACTTCTATATTTAAGGTCAGACCTAACTTGTTTTGTAAGTTTATATTATACTACGTCATGTTATGTTATTTGAATATATATTTTTGTAAAAATTAAATGTATAAAATATAGAATACTTTAATGTAAATTTTAAAATATATTGAGCTGTTTTTTTTTCGCATAAAAATATAAATAAATGAATTTAATGAAATAAAATTATAAAAATATTAAATTAGAAATATAATAAAACTTTATTAAAGAAATAATAGTGACAGAACGAAGACGAATTTAGATTAATTATTTATTAATGGATTTATTCCATGTACAGACAATGAAAAAAAAACGATTAGTACTATAAAAGTTGAACAATGTAATTACAAGATAATATAAATTTATTAATTCTAATTCTTTAGTAACGCACATATATTATACGAACAAGCTTATCAAGCCGAATTTATTTTAAAAACTGTTAATTTTAACATTAATTTAATAAATATATATAATTATCGCATTCGTAAGATAATAAATTCATATAATAAATATATATCCTTAATAAATATAAAGACCAAATTGATTAAAAAAAATAAGTGTACTACAACCTTTGTACAAAGCAATGACTTCAGGTATTATATTAAGCAAAAGTAAACAAATTGCAATGCTGAGAAAGAAAACATCCGTACAGATGATGCCTACTGACTAAGAATTCAACTTTGACCGGTTTTATAGTTTACTAATTATTAAAAGTACAGTACAGTACAATATAGGTGAAAGACAAAAATATTATAAAATCCTCTATCGTTTTAAATTTTTAACCTAAACCTTAAAATTAAATTCTAATTTATATACTTTAAATTCTATACAATAACTTTAGATTCTAAACTAAGAAACTATTTATTAAACTTTAAAGGCTTAACTCAGTAATAAGTACTTAAAGTATACACTTTTTCTGAAATAGGTGCCTAATGTTTTTTTTTTAGTTGAAATAAGTGCCTAAATTATATACTTTTTCTGAGATAAGTGTCTAATGTATTTTTTGGCTGAAATAGGTGCCTAAAGTTTTATTCTCTTAGTATTTTAAGGTAACACTGTTAAAAGAAAATTGTTTAATTTATAAATAAGTACCTAAACTATATATATATTAAAATACGTTCCTAATGTAAGTTTTATTAAAATAAATGCCTAATTTTTTTCTTATAAGTAATTTATATTTCTTATAAGATGTAAAATTATTTATATCAACGTTTTAATCTATTAAATTATTTATTATAATTAATTAATAATTTATTTAAATTTGATTAGTAGCTGAAATTATAAGAAAAAAATATTTTTTAACAACACTAAAATAAAAAATAATTAAATTTATATAATTTTATATTAATATTTCCAATTCTTTTTCGATACAATTATAAATGTAATAGGAATATAAGAATTTTTGTATATATTCCCCATGTGAACCGGCGGCATGTCCTTGCAAGTGAATCGATTTGTCCCATTGATGATTGTTGTGGAAAATATAAAAAATATTAATATAAAATTATATAAATTTTAATTATTTTTTATTTTAGTGTTGTTAAAAAATAATTTTTTTCATAATTTAAAAGGTTAAATGATTAATTTAAGATATGACTAATTTTATATCTTATAAGAAAAAAATAGGTATTTATTTTAATAAAAATTACATTAGGCACTTATTTTTTAAAAAATATATAGTTTAGGTACTTATTTATGAATTAAACAATTTTCTTTTAGCACTGTTACCTTAAAACACTAAGGGAATAAAACTTTAGGCACCTATTTCAGCCAAAAAATACATTAGACACCTATCTCAGAAAAAATATATAGTTTAGGCACTTATTTCAGCCAAAAAAAACATTAGGCACCTATTTCAGAAAAGATGTATACTTTAGGCACCTATTATTGAGTTAAGCCAACTTTAAACTCTAAATAAAATTTATAATTCTTAAAACTAAAAGATTTATATAAATTTTAATTTACATGGCTTTTGTATAAAAAATCCCCGAAATATTTGTATTGGTTTAAAGTAATCAAATTCATATACGAGATGGAAGATAATACGGAATAGATTGTGGAGATTAGGATGCAAATCGTCTGTCTCTAATGGTGTTCCTATTGATGCTTCATTTTAAATTAATAGGTGTAAGGTTTATAATTTAAGGTTAATGGTTGGGTTGGAATTTAGAAAATTAGAGGTATAATGTATTTTTTAGAACGTAAGATTTAAGGTTTAAGATATAAAAAATTAGAGTTTAAAATTTATTCTTTTAAAAAATTTTAGTAAGAAGACACAATTACAAAGTATAGGATTTCTGCTCCGAAAACCATGTTTAGTGTTTTCCAAATCGGAAAAATGGAAAAGTTGAGTTGCTTTAGGGTATATGTAATAGATATCCACCAAGATATTACTACCAGACATAGCAGATAGCACTTGAACAGATTATTTGGTCTCCATCATCTCCCACTTCTGAGGTAGGTCCAAACTCATATCCGACCATTTCGTCTACTTCACAAAAATGAATCCAAATTACCAAATTTCATCCCTAAACGATTTTGGAAAAGGAAAAAGACAACCCCACTTCAGCATCGTTCCGTATGAAGTAGTACCACCACCTTGTATTTAACCCTAACCACTATCTTCTGCTATAAAACCATACAAGACTCAGACTCAGACTCAGACATAGCTAGCTAGTAATGGAGAAGAAGACGAAGGTGAAGAAAGGGTGTCTTTCCGTTGAGGTTGGATTGGACGATGATGATGAACAAGGCTTCCAACGATTCATGATTCCCATATCTCACCTTTACCACCCACTTTTCCAGCAGCTCCTGGACAAGGCTCATGAAGCATACGACTACCACACCAGGGGGCCTATAAAGCTGCCATGTTCCGTCCAGGATTTTCTCAATATCAAGAGGTGCGTAGAGAAGGAATCCAACCACCAACATCATCACCTTCCTCCCACCTGATGAAATATTTCATCTTCAAAATGATATTCTCACTCACAGACACAGACACGTCTACTTTGTATATTAAATACATGCCAATGGCTGTGTTTTTTCTGGGGGTTTGTGAGGCTCAAGTTATATTTTCCAAACATGTACAATATTCTTTTTGTTTGGGGGGTAGCTAACGAGGTCAAGGTTGAAATATCGTAACGCCAGTCTTTAAATACAAAAATTGCAAGTTTAAGACAATGAACCAGCATCTTGTGATATAGTTTTGGAAGAATAAGGAGTCGGCTGAGGCAAAAACAAGCAGCAAGTAGGTGTTGAGAAGGTGGACATCGTTTGTTTTTTTTATAACTTCGTTATTGCTTCTGTTTTAAATTAGAGATTTAGGGTTTAGGATTTAAGGTTAGGAATTGTGGTTAGGGTTTATAGAATTTGGGGTAAGTTCTTTTTTAGGATTTAGGGTTTAAGATATAAAAAATAAGAGTTAGAGTTTAAATTTCAATTTTTTAAAAAATTTCAACAATGAGGCATGGATGGAGCCTGGAGACATGATAAAAAGACTGAGGATTTTTACCCTATTGAGAAGAATAAGGAGAAATTAGATTTGGAAGCTTAATTAGTGATATAGTTTTAGTAAGGACGGAGTCAAGATTTAAAGTTAGATAATAAAATATAAATATTTAAATGTAGGGGACAAATTCAAAAATAAATTAAAATTAAAAAAAATAAATAAATAGGAGAATAAGGTAAAAAAATCTTTTAAATTAAGGACGATTATCTATCCCTACTCCTATATAATTCTATCAATGACTCTAGACTTTAATAGTACGGAAATAGTAGAACATAATGATGGAATCATGGAATATAACCTAAAAGTACGACCATAGATTTTTAATAAAAACCCTTTACTTCTTAATCATGTCAATTTTTATGTCCTTTGCTAAAAAAATTTAAAAATTAAATTCTAAACTTTAACTTTCATATCTTAAACCTTAAACTCCAAAATATATATTATCCCTAATTCCTTAAACTCTAACAACAATCTCTAACTTTAAATCTTAAATTCTAGATCCGCTATTTTTAACGAGAACATTAATACAACACAATAAAATAATAAATAATTTTTAATTAAAAAAGACGAACGATTTAACTTCATAAATTTTAATTATTATAAAAGTTGCAACCACAATTCAACTCTCACTCTCCAACTATAATTAAAAAAAGAGTTGATCCAACCATTAATTGACAATTAACAAATGAAAGTATTGAGGAGTCTTTGTATGGACTCAACTTTGGAAGGATCATTTGACACAATATTATATATAAAAAATTATATATTAAATATAATTATATTATTTGATAATAGCACATCTTCATTTTTGAAAATTCTTTATTACATAATTTTAATTTTATTAATACATATTTTATATTATGTTTTTTCAAGTTTTGGATAAAAGTTAAATGTAATAATTTGATTTTTTTTATAAATGTCTATTATGTAAAACTTTAACAATATGAAAAATATTTAAAATTTTCTTTCTCAATGAAATAAAAAAATTCAATATTTCATCAACCACTAATTTTAAAAGTTTTTTTTTTTTGTCATTCAATTTTTATATATGTTAAAGAAACCTGCCCATTATAAAAATAAAAATAAAAACTATCCACTAATTTTTCTTTAAATGCATGGGACACGTTAAGAAATCACAGCATTTTTGCTTTATCTTGGGATGAAAATGAAAGGAAGACAAAGTTGGTGTCTGGAGTGAAAAGGGAAGAAAAGTTGGGAGCTGGAGTATAAATTCCTAAAAATCATGACACCAGCGCCTAATTTCTCCATATTCTCAATCCAGCCCCCAACTTTCCCTTCCTTTTCACTAGAGTCATTAACTTTCCCTTCCTTTTCACTCCAGCCATCAACTTTGCCTTCCTTTCATTTTCATCCAAAGATCAAGAAAACTTGTACTTTCGTAAAAATTGTTTTTAGACTCAACTGGTCGGGATTAAAAGACGAGTTTGTCTTGTACTGTCATAGATCCCTAAATAAATTTTAAATATTCTATTTTTAGAAAAAAAATTCTTTAGTTTCATCATTTCCTTAACTTTAACACTTTTAAGTGTACAAATATCATTATTAACTGAATTAATAGAATTTTTTAAATTTTGAATTGAATTTTTTTTAAAATATATTAATTGAACCGAATAAATTTTGGTTAATTCAGTGAACCAAAATCTGTTATAAAATTTTGGATAAATTATAAAAATAATCACTCAACTATGTTAAAATAGTATTTTTAGCCATTGAACTTTCAAAAGTTATAAAACAACCATTAAACTTATCAAATTATTATAAATTGATCATTGATTGTTTGCATATTATAAATTATTGATAAATATTAAAAATTTTAATGATTATTTTTTTAATAATTTATACATTTATAAATTGAATTATCATTTTATACTAATTTGGTAAAGTTGAATGAATATTTTATAATTTTAAGTTTAGTAACTAAAAACAAATATATAAAAATTAAAATTTTCGATTAATTCAGTTAATTAATTCATTTCGACAGAATTAACCGTTAACCGAATTTAAAAAAAAATTAGTCACTCACCAACTAAACAAAGTTTGGTGACCAACCGTTTAACCGAATTAATTCAATTTGGTCAATTAATTCAGTTTAATCGATCGTTTGAACACCTCTAGCAATGTGACAATCGACAGTAAAATTAATCATGTTAAATTGAGATTTATGTTTTTGGGCGTTAAAGATTTTAAATTTTATAGATTGTATTATAATTTTTGGGTTTATTTTGTTTTGTTAATTTTTTTAATTTATTTTTAAATATAATTTTAAAACTTTAAAAAGCTAACAAGATAATGAAAGTTAAAAGTAAAAAAATTAACATACAATAATAACGAACATTTATTTGAGTAATGTTGAAAATATAAATTACCTATTTAATCCAAAAATATTTTAATCATCTATCTAAAATATACATAGTTTTAACCGTTATTTACCACCTAAGAAAAAAAAAACACCTTACCACGTGCCTCTTGTTAGGGGTGTATTTGATTTAAGTGGTTTAATTCAATAAATTATTTTAGTAATTATCGATTTTTAATTTAATTAATCTCGATTTTTAATTTTTTTCATGTTAACATTAATTTTTAAAATTTTATACTTTATTTTATAATTTTTAAACATTAAAACATAAAATTTTAAGTTTTTTATTAAAAATTAATTTTTAAGTAAAAATAATAATTAAAAATATATCTATAATATTTTAAATATAAAATATATATTAATCTTATAAAATTAAACATAAGTTAATTAAAAAATTAAATTAAATTTAATTAACCATAATTTATAAATTATAAATATCTAAATACCTTAATTTAGTTCCATTTTCAATTTCTCACATTCAAAACCCAAACTGGCAATATCAGTAGATCCATTGACAGATAAAAACACTAATATTCAGCTGAGGAGGTTCCAATTCAAATTCTACTCTTTTTTTCTTTTAAAAATAGTAATTTTCCTTGAATTAGTTTTTGTTTATCTTCAGTGTACAGCCGATGCATCCTTAAATAGGGTTGAAATTACACCAGTATATATATCAAGGTGTTTGAGAAGATGAAAGGGTGCAAATTCACAGTTCTGAAAGGAATCCATGTTTCTATTGCTTTGCTTACTCTGGGTTTTCTAGCTATTATCCTCTGCTCATGGGAGAATAATCCTTTTCTCACTACATTTTTCTTGGCCAAACAACGTTTTAGACACCCTTCTTCAGGTTTGTTTTCCCTCACTCTACCTATTCCAATTGCATATCTCTGTGCTTTATTTTTTCCTTGTAAATCTGAATGTTTTCCATGGGGAATTGTTCAGTTGTTTAGCTGTGGTGAACATTAAAACGATGTAAATTTAACTTGTTTTGGTCACTGTTTGAGAATAAAAATGGAACATTTAAGCTTGTAACTAATTAGGCTGTTTAAACATGTAAGATTTGTATTTAACTAAGTGGGTAGATGGTTATGGAATTTCTATGCCTGGAAATGGAATTTGGAACTGCAGTTTGCTAGGGACTTGAAAGTGTAGTATAAGTGTAAAGGCACAAGAGGATGTCCAAAGCAAAGAGTTGGGAAGGTGAAAATTATATGATGGATGTTTTATATTCTATTTTAAATATTCAATTGAAGTTTCATATCTTTGTGTAGCATATCATCGTGGCATTTGTTAGTCTTGAGAATGCTTGTTTATATGCACTTTTGAAGAAGCTCTAAAGAGGATATTGATCACAAGAAAAGATTGCTATGCTTGGACAACATCATAATTTTGTTTAGCAGTCACCAAGTTATCTCTATTTATACGAGCGCAAAGTAGAAGAGTCGTAATAGTATTTGTCGCTTGATTCAGGAGCTTTCGTTTCATTGTGTCTTTTAATGGGAAAAATCAAAATGAATGCTAATAGATTTTTTTAAGACAATATTGATCCTATTTTGGTTGTAGTTATGGAGTATGTTTCAACTGGGATGACTAAATGATTCAAGGGTATGCTATATGAGATGCATTCTGGATACTAAAGGTTGTAAAAGTAGCTAGCACAACACTACACCTTTGCTGCTGGGTTATATTTGATGGATACATGGACCACAGTTTACTGGATATTAATGTATGGAATATTTGAATTGAACAACATTTCGTTAAACTTACTTTTAAATCATTGACTTCTATTTTCTTGTTGCATTTAGATGTTCTTGTAAATGCACCAAATATTTCCAGGAGTTCTGTAGGGCATACAGAGGATGCCAATAAGCCAATTTTGAAAAAAGAAGCACCAATGAAAGGAGAACATCATAGTCCTTCATCAAAAAAATCTGTAACCACATTCACTTCTGATGTTGAAGATAGTGGTGAAGAGGAGTTATCTGCCCAAAATGCAGGTTGGCTACGAAATAAACATTTCATTTTAAGTAAATCTTCCAAATTTCTTTATGAAAAGTCAACTTATTCTTTCCACTAGACTTCTTGTTTTAAGTTCTTAATAAATCTAAATTGCAGAATAACTTTGTTCACACGGTCGGCTTTTAAGAAGTCTTTTTTAAAATCAACAGATGACATGAGGATAGAAAGTGTTTGGTTGGAAGCTAAGGCAGGCTGAGTGATTTTTTTCACTTGCATTTAGGTGATTGCAGTGCTTTAGCTTAGATTAAGAAAATTGCTTACTGAAAGCCTTTGTTAAAATGGTTGAATCCCAAAATCAAATGGTGATCGCGGGAAATGGGTTTTTGATGATTAAAGGATCAGAAAAGTATAGAGTACATGAGAGTTAATTAGCTTATTGGGGGATCTACTTTTCTACTGATAATTGGTGCTTTTCGTTTCCTCTTTCTTCCACTGGATCCTTTTAATACCAGGTGCAAATAATTAATTACTTGTTTTTCAAAGATCTATGTTGTTGAGTCGTTGTAAGGTTGAGAATTGATTAGTGTTTTATGTGTGACTGGATATACAAGATTCAGCTTTCATGCACAGTTTCCTGAAATTTTACAGACATTTTCTCTAAATCTGCTTACCTACTAAAATTGGGGATCATAGCTACTAATTTGTGTTAAACATGTGCACATTAAAGTTTTTTTTATAAGGGTATGGTTTCATAAAAGTAAAACGAACCTTTTGCAAATATGAAAAGACTGATAAAGAGTAGGGAAGTTATATTAATGGCATTACTTCTGCGATCCATCAAGTGTCAAAAACTCGTTGAGGAATAGAATTACGTAAAAGTTTTTGTACTTTTTGATTGAGCTAGAAAGTCTTCTAGCTTTCTCGTGTCTAAGAACTTGGATTGTAGAATGAGAAAGCATAAACTTAATTGATGAATTTGTCCTGGAAGAATCAGAAACAGGACATAGAATTTGGCCAGAAGTGCAATACATGAAAGAGAGTATTTATCCTCATCTACAGAACTGAAACAAACATTAATGAATTAGGTCCACTATATGCCTAATGAGAAAATCAGAGAATATTAACCATATAGCTCAAGGAGGTCATTATCTGTTATAGGGAATAATGCTTCTTCTTTTGCATCTATTGTCTTGCATAAGGAAAAGAACCATAATAATGTTTATAAATTATATGCCATACTATTAAATAAACTTGATTGAAGTTCAATAAAATTTGGGATCCTTAATCATCTTCAGGATCTTGTATTACTACTATTTCTTTCTTCATTCATATTACGATTTTTACGCTCACTTAATAGCTTATCATTGCAGCCTTAAGTGTTTCTATGTATGTTTCTTGCATTCAAATTTATTGAGAAGCATCAAAGGATGAAATTTGAGTTTTTTAGGTACCTGTATGATTTATCACCAAGTATGTCCACTTTTTTATCTCTCAGATTGCAACTATGCCAAGGGTATATGGGTTGCTCATAGCAGGCGGCCATTGTATTCTGGGTCTGGATGTAAACAGTGGTTATCAGGAATGTGGGCTTGCAGACTAACCCAACGGACAGACTTCTCTTTTGAGGGATATCGATGGCAGCCTAAGAATTGTAAAATGAAAGAGTTTAACCGGTTTTCATTCTTGAGAAGGTATGTGTTGTGTATGGGTTCGTGTTAGTGCTTCTTCCTATGCCCTTCTGCAACATAGCTCTCTTAAAGAGCTTGTCATAAAACAAAAAGGAGGAGATTCTTTTGATGTCCTTTACTGATATCCAGACTGTACGCACCCTCCACAGTGTTTCTTGTATTCTCTAATGTTTCCTGTCAAAATACAATGCTCATCTCTCATTTTGCTATCTGTTTCCTATTTGGTATTAAACACATCTCACCATTCTCTACTGACTAAGTTCAAGATGTTTTGAAACACTTACATTAATAAAGATAAACATTGTAACACTGTCAGCTGAAATTCCTCATTTTGTTATGCCTTTTCTTTTGCTACTAATTCTTAAATTATTTTCAGTTATGTGAAATTACAGGGCTTTAAGTTTTCGTAAGTTCTCTTAGCATGTGTTCCTTTTCTATTCTAACCATGGTTGTGTTTTCAGAATGCGGAATAAAACAATTGCCTTTGTAGGAGACTCATTAGGGAGGCAGCAGTTCCAATCCATGATGTGTATGGTCTCAGGTGGGGAAGAGATGCCTGAAGTTGAAGATGCTGCAAGGGAATATGGACTTGTCAAACCTCGTGTAGCCAAACGTCCTGATGGATGGGTTTATCGTTTTCCAAGTACAAATACCACCATCTTATATTACTGGTCAGCCAGCCTCTCGGACCTAGTACCTTTCAACAGCAGAGACAAAAACTCCGATGTTGCCATGCATTTGGACCGTCCACCAGCTTTCCTAAGACGATACCTTCATCGTTTTGATGTATTAGTTCTCAATACTGGTCACCACTGGAATAGAGGGAAGCTGGAACTAAACCATTGGGTGATGCATGTTAACGGGAAACCCAACGAGAACAAAGAATTTGAAGATATTAGGAACGCCAAGAATTTCACAGTGCATAGTTTTGTCAGGTGGCTAGATTCACAACTTACATCACACCCTCGACTGAAAGCTTTCTTTAGAACAATCTCTCCGAGGCACTATCGTGGCGGAGATTGGAACACCGGAGGCACTTGCAATAATACTGTTCCCTTAAGTAGAGGCAGTGAGGTCTTGCAAGACGAATCCAACGACAAAGTCATCGCGAGTGCCATTAGGGGTACAAAGGTAAAGATTTTGGATATAAACGCAATCTCCGAACTCAGAGACGAAGCTCACATGTCTAGTTATGGTATTAGGCCAACTCAGGGTATCAATGATTGCTTGCATTGGTGCCTACCTGGTGTACCCGATACATGGAACGAAATCCTCATTGCACAGATATAGAACCCTCCTCGCATACGGTATGAGAATGCAGTTTTACGAAGATACAACACGGAGCCGGTAATCAAACCACCTTGATTCCTTTTACCTTCATATATATTCTCCCTTTTTGATTACAGAACAGGTAACTCATCTCCTTTTTCTCACCCCTGAGATTGTTGAAACCAAAATGTATTTTTCAACCAGTTTTATGTGTACGGAACTCAACAAATAAACACATGCAATTCAGCATCTGATTTCATTTGCATTGTATGTACATACATGTATTGCCTTAATCACAATTGTTTTCCTTTTACTCCAGGTTTTGGTTCTAAAAATGTGTCAAGATAATGAAAACTATTTCCAAATAAATTAGTGTATCGAAAAAGTTATGAGAAGAGATTTTCAGAATTTAGTTCTTATTTAATGCAGTCATGTTATATTTATATAATATATATGATTTCATTATTGATGTTACATTCTATATTATAATTTGATTAGTACGTCAAAAATTAGCCTACAGGGCTTTCATATTATTAATTACTATTATTAAGTACCGAAAATCTAACTTTAAATGTAATTTAGTATAAAAAAAATCATTATTAATATATATATATATATATATTAAATTGGGTTAATTTTGAGAAATATAGGAGTTTAAGTTTATTTTTAGTATTATAGAGACGTTTTGAAAATAATTGGGGAAGTAGGCCAATTGCTATAATAATAAAAGGATTTCGCCACTTTCTCTTGACGAAGTCTTCTCTCTTCCTAAACCACGCCAAGAAGAGATGTCGAGGTATTGTTAATCCATTTAATTTATTCGGTTGAATGAGGAAGAGAGAGAAGACCTCGTCAAGAGAAGGTGACGGGGTCTTTTTATTACTGTAGTAATTGGCCTACATCCCAATTATTTCTCAAACTCCCTAAAATCTTAAAATTAATTTCAAACAACAATATCTTCTAAAATTTTCCATTTGACTCAACTTGAATAAAAATTATGAAAAGAACATAAAAGTTAATTTTGATACCTATCAAATCATTATAATGCAGAATGTAACATCAATTATAAAATCTCATTTATGTATTACATAGACATATATTAATTAGGAATTAAATTCTGAATATTTCTTTTCAGCATTAAATTTCTATTAAAAACTACATTATGTATATGAAAATTACTCATAATATATCTCAGCACATTTTTGTATATAATTGAGATGTACAATATATCCAACACGAAAGGAGAGCAGAGGAGGCTCTTCCAACTAACTAGGTACATTCTTATTTCCTCCTTAACATTTCTCCATATACCATGATTTCTTCTCCTTACATGCATGCAAAATACTGGCAGCGGAAAGGATCAAAATTGCGAAATACTGACCGTAATGCGGACGGTTGCGACTGTTATTTAAGTCTCTGGTTACTGAGGATCTGATTCATCATAATGTATTTGTTAGGCAGTGCAGAAATGGAGATGAAAGGAGGCCTAGGAGATGCTTTCAGAGTAACTGGAAAACGTCTCTCTTGCCCTGCTTGCTCTGGTATTAACGACCCTTTTGCTTTTGGATTGGAATAGAAATCCTTTTCTTAATACACTAGTACCGACCCAACATCCCTCCGACACTCTCCTTCAACCTCCAGGTTTGCATTTGCATACGTACCGACCTGGTAGGGCTGCCTGCATGAATAACTGGACTAACCACGGGTTTACGTTTCACCTTGTCACAGCGTGCTCACATCACAACTCGAATAACTCGACAGCATGTATGGTGCCTGCCGAGATGAAAACTGAAGGACAGAAGTCTCAATCACTTCAGAAAGAAGAAAGCAAAGAGCCAGAGGGAAATGTTGATGATTCTGAAACTGAGATAACAGATGGTGATTCTGAAAATGGGACAACCTCAGTGGAAACAAAAGGTACATATGCAAATGGAACGGTATAGAAGTTCTTCTAATGTAACTAAAGGATGCATTATTTCAGAGAATCCGATTATAGTATGTTTATATCCATATTTGCAGCCTGTAATTACGCAAAGGGTAGATGGATTGCTGACAGCAGGCCACCTTTCTATCCTGTTCAATGCAAGTACATACAAAGAAATTGGGCGTGCAGACTCACCAATCGAACGGATTTCTCATATGAAGGTTATCGATGGCAGTCCATAGATTGTAAAATGCCGGAGTTTGAGCCTTCTAATTTCTTGGAAAGGTAAGCAGTCCATAGATCTCTCCTATGAAGGTTATTGATTGCAGGTCTTTTGAATCCTAGTGAATGGTTGTGTCGTCTAAAGAATAATCTCATACAATATTTAACAGGATGAGAAACAAAATAGTTGCCTTCATAGGAGATTCATTGAGCAGAGAACAATTTCAATCAATGATGTGCATGCTCACCGGAGGGCAAGAGAGCTCGGACGTTGAAGATGTTGCAGAAAAATACGGTTTCCTTCAATTCTTACGCAATGGAGCCATCCATCACCATGGCTGGGCTTATCGATTTCTGAGTACCAATACCACAATCCTGCATTCTTGGTCAGCAAGACTGTGTGATCGACAGCCTATTAATGCCACCGATCCAGATACCCTTTATGCCATGCATTTGGATCGTCAGCCTGATTTCATTCGTGAAAACATCAATCAACTCAATGTCTTGGTCATTAACACAGCTCACCATTGGAGCAAACAGATGGTTAACATGGACAAAGAGGTGATGTACGTGAATGGGATGCCGGTCCGAGACAGAAATCTCAATAACATCGAGAATGCCAAGATCTTTAAAGTGAACAATATAGTGAAATGGCTTGATTCTAAGCTGGCACTGAATCCCAACTTACAAGTTTTCCTCAGAACAACATCTCCAAGGCACTTTTTTAAAGGTGAATGGAACACCGGCGGTAGCTGCGATAACACAGTTCCAATGACCAGAGGGAGTGAAGTCCTACAAGAGGAAACAATAGACAAAGTTGTTGCAGATGCTGTTAAGGGCACCAGGGTGAAGATTTTGGATATAACTGCCCTATCCGATTTGAGAGACGAAGCTCACATTTCGCATTATGGTAAAAAAGCCAATGACTGCTTACACTGGTGCTTGCCTGGGGTTCCAGACACCTGGAATGAACTCCTCAGCGCACAGCTCTAGACATATGCATGCATTTGTGTGACATTCTTTTGATACATTTGAAGAATTATAATGTAATAAATTAAAATATTAATGAGAAAAAAAAAACAGTAAAATCAATTCAATGAAATCTGTTTTTATTGTATGTGATTTTAGGCTACACAAATAACAAAAGGGGTAGTTTCCCATTTCAGAAATCTGACCTTTTCATCTCAAGATTCAAAGCCCTTGAGTCTCTCAAAACTATCTGCTTGTTTGCTGCTTCCCTGCGCCATGTTATTACAGGATATATAATTTTCCCCTTTAAAAACCTATATAATATATACATAGTATGTGAACAAAACTTACCTATCGGCTTCTCGGATCCCTCACGCAATGAACTTGGGGAAGCCTTGGAGTTCTTTTCAGCCGTTGATTTCTTCTTGAAACTTAGACCAGTTGGGAAAAACATTTATAATAAGAAATGATTAGCTTCCATACTTGCAGTTCTGGATAATGAACCTGCCTTCTCCTTGGTCTTCCTTTTCTTCGTTTCGGTTTTCATACGAAAGCTTTTGTGTTCATAAACAACTTTCTCTTTCATCGTCTTCGGTGAATCATGTTGATCAACTAAAACTTTCGAGGAAAGCTCGTAGGGGCGACGTGTGGTGACGCTTACGTCCTCCTCTGACAGTCAGACAACGGCGGCGAGCTCTAGTTCTGTTGTCCTCCAACCGCTGGTTCCAACGATGGCCTCCGTTTGCGTCGGTTGGTGCTCGTCTAACTTCCCCAAACACGTTTTGCTCCTACCTCTGCAATTGGCGGAAACGGCAGTGACGGGGCGACTACTGATAGGCATGTCTCGGCGAGGTGATTCCGATAACGACGACGGTGATACCTACTGTAGTCTGAACAATGGTGAAAACCCCCTAAATTATATAACATGTTTCTAAATTCTAAACCCATACATCCTATATGGTAAACTAAAATCATAAATACTAAAATTAAGATGCTAGAAAAATCTTTAAGTTTAATAATTATTATTTAAAATATATAATATTTTAACTCGTAACAAAAACCGAAGTAAAATTTGAGATAATTATTTTTAAGTTTAATTATAAAATAAATATTTAAATTATATTTTTTTACAAATGTCTAAAATATTTTTTAATAAAAATAGATGTTTATTATTTTTTTAGATGCCTAACGTTTTATTGATTATTGTTTTAAAGTTAATATATTTTAAAATTAACCTCCAAACATTATTTAACATGTGTCTTTACATTCTATTAACTTTTTAAATCTACTTTTTTATTTTAAAAAACTAAAAAATTAATCCCATCCAAACCCTAAAATAAAAAATCTCAATCCCAGCCTTAAATATCCAAATCCATCCACCGTAATAATAAAAAGTAGAAAATGATGATTGATTTAGAGGCCACAATGATTGAATTTAGGTATTTAGGATTTTATAAAAACAAATAAAAATTATAGAATTTTTTATGATATTCTTTTAAATTAATTAAATAAAAATAAAATAGACCTACTTGGATGTTCAAGTTTTTTATTTTGGATACAAATCATTTATCTACTAATCGTATTTTTATTGGTACGTTCACTTTAAATTAGTGAATTTAGGGTTTAAGATTAGGGGTTATTATTAAAGTTTAGGATGTAAAAAAATTCAGGTTAAAATTTAAAATTTAATTTTTGTTATGAATATATTTATTCATGGTGGATATCCATATATTAAGTTAAACTTTAATGGGCTTTAGTATTAGGGTTTAATACCCATTGAAATTAGGGTTTTCATCTTATGCCTATAAATATAGACTTTTGGCATAGCATTGTACACAACCCTACTTTAAGAATATAATAAAATCTCTCTCCCTTTTGTCTCTCATCTTTATTCTTCTATTTTATTCTTGTTCTTTACTTTATTCACAACACGTTATCAGCACGAGTTTGCTCAGAAGATTTTTATTTCAAGTCTCTTCAAAGATTTACCTGGTATGTTCTTTTCAATCTTTTATATTTTAATTTACAAAATAATATATATACGATGATGATTATAATTTTTCTTTCTCATGTAAATATTCTTATTTTTGTCTAATGATATTATGTGTTTATTTCATGCCATTAATATTTTATTTTGATAATTTAATCCGAGTATATTGGCTGGACATCCCGTTCTGCGAGGCTACTGGTCTCAAAGGAGGTTCTTTTTAAAGGACCTTGTGGATTGGTTTAACAACGCCGCGTATGAGGATTAAATTTTTATTCTTTGAATATATTGAATATATATTGGCTGATCAATTACTATTTAATAGTATGAATATTATAAAGTTTATATTTGCTTGGAAGCAATATTTTTTTTTATGTCGAAAAACTCGACTATAGACTTCTCCCAAGTTCAAGTTACGAAAATTGTCTTGATCAAAGAATTTTTATGGGAGGCATTCCCTAAAGTGAATGCATGCATGATGATTATTCCATGCGATTATTGGATTTATGACATTCCTTAAAGTGAATGCAAGCATGATGATTATTCCATGCGATTATTGGATTTATGACATTCCATGAAGTGAATGCAAGCATGATGACTATTCCATGCGATTATTTGATTTATGTCATTCCCTGAAGTGAATGCAAACATGATGTTTATTCCATGCGATTATTGAATTTGTTTCATTCCTTGAAGTGAATGCAAACGTGATAATTCACTATATGGTTAATGAATAAAACTCAATTATGTGCCAGAGTATCATTGATGAGGATATGTTAGAAAAAAAAAATACTCCACTTTTCATGCCAACAATGTTGTCCTTCAGACACAATATCGTGAAAAAGGCTTTAAGAAATATTATGAGTTAATTTCTTGCCTTCTTGTGGCTGAGCAAAATAATAAGTTGCTCATGAAAAATCATGAATATCGCCCAACAGGCTCCGCTCCATTCCCTGAAGCGAATGTGACATTATATAGTGGAATGAATAAAAGTCACATTAGTAATTATGGTTGCGATTGAAGTCATAAAATAAACATGGATAAGATGATTCTTTTGAGAATACTTATATCCACAAGAAGTGGAATTATAAAGATGACAAGAATGATAGAGATCATATTAAAATCTTTATGTTATCAATGTGATGGTATAAACCATTGATCTCGTACTTGTCAAACGCCGAAGTATTATGGACTTTATTCATAATCATGAATGATAAATTGAAGAAAATATAATCAGATTTTCTTTGTGGCGAAAATAATGGCGTTATTGATCCAACTAAATTGGATATTGATAAATTTTCTCATAGTCCTTCAAGAAAATAATTCGCCATTTATTTTATTTCCCTTATAACATCTAAAAGAAATAATTGATCTTTATTTATTTTGTTTTATTTATTATATATTTATATTAATTTATTTTACATATTATTTATTTACGCTTTATGTTAATTTATCATTAATTTATTTTATATATTATTTATTTACATTCTATGTTAATTTATCCTTTGAAGAATATTATCACTTCCGGAATGAAATCTATAATGAATTGTGGCTATTTATGCCAAGCAAACAGTGCAAGTACTCATACTATACTTAAGCATAAGAAATATTTTCCCATTTAAATACAAGGGAAAATGTGAGTACTATATCTCAAAGTACTAAAATATCAATGCTTCGGAAGAGCTTTTGAGAGCTTATCTTTGATAAATAAACGAGTTGATATAATGTGCTATATTTAATATTTTCCATTCCCCGAAGTGAATGGTACAAAGCACATATTTTCATTCCCCGAAGTGAATGAAATAAAGCACATATTAAAAGGTGCATAATTATATACATTTTCCCATTTTAAATGCAAGGGAATAATATGAGTACTATATCCGGAAGTACTAATATCACAGAAAGCTCCGACAGAGCAAATATGTTATTGCTAAATGAGACTTTATCTCATATTTACAGTGCATTATGCCCGTTGAGCAAATATGTTATTGCCAAATGAGACTTTATCTCATATTTACAGTGTATTATGCTCGTCAAAGTCGCAAAGAGACTTATTGAATTTTAAAGATATTTACAGAAATATATTGAGAATATTAGTCAAGGGATGCTGACTATCTCAATATTACGAGTATAAGGAAATCTTGGCAAAATTACATGCACTGTCATCCATATTGTACTACATAAGAATTAGTACAAGTTGAAGCTCGTGCTATTGTAAACAATATGTTTACTGATAATTTTATTTGGCATGACCGGTTAGACCATCCCGGTTCAATTATGATGCGAAAATTGGTTGACACTTTCATATGATCATTTATTGAAGAACTAAGATTTTCTTCATGGTAATATTTTACGTGATACTTGCTATGAAAGCAATTTGATTATACAATCATCAACATCTAAGATAGAGTGCTATTAATTTTCTGGAACGGATACAAGGTGATAAATATATGGGCCCATACACCTTTCTAAAAGATCATCTAGATATTATACGATTTTTATCGATGCATCGACTAGATGGTTATATGTATCCTTGTTATTAACCCGCAACTTGGTGTTTGCGAGGCTACTTGCTCAGTTGATAAAATTACGAGCACATTTTCCAGATTATTTTCTAAAGACAATCAGTCTTGATAATGTTGATGACATGTAATTTTACATGTAGTATCATAAATTCGCATCAAGCCAACAAATGATCATAAGTTCTCCCCATTACAAATGGTTTTTGGTCAGGAACCAAATATTTCTCATCTTAGATTTTTTTTTCTTTTGTGTGTGCGATATATGTTCTAATTGCTCCACCACAACGCACAAAGATGAGTTTTGTTGGGAATATATATAAGAGCTTCTGATAGGGGATTTATTTACAATTCGATTTACTGACTATCATTTTAATGAGTCAGTTTACCCAACATTAGGGGGAGAAAATAAATAGCTGAGGAAAGAAATAAGTTAGAATGAATTATCATTTTTCTCATTTTGATCCACGTACTACACAATGTGAACTATAAGTTCAAAGGATAATTCATTTAGCAAATCAATTGCCAGATGATTTTGCTGACCCTAAAAGAGTGACTAAGTCACGTATACCAGCTATGAATGTTCCGATTAAATTTGATGTCATGGAAGGACAAACTCTAGTTGCTAATGGGTCTAACTTACGCTTAAAGCGTAGTAGACAAGTTCCAAAGATAAGAGATCCTCGAAAAAGAAAAGGAGCTATATTTTATGATGGTCTGATCGAGGAATCAATGATTATGAAAATCTCTGGAAGAGATTAAATGGTCTCCAACAAAGACATTGACATGACTCAGATACTTGATAATAAAGAGATCTCAATAGATTATGTCATGTATGGTAATAAGTGGAATTGAAATTAAATCGACGTCGTTAATATATTTGCATGCAGTATAGCACTAGAGATTTTATTTGATGATGTGGATCATGAATCATTGTCAATTGGGCAATGTAAACAAAGAAATGATTGGCCAACATGAAAGAGGCAATTGAGGCGAAACTAAAATCTCTTTTGAAAAGAGAAGTATTTGGGCCTATAGCCCGTACATTGAAATGTGTAAAGCTCGTGGATATAAACGAGCCTTCGTGAGAAAGAGAAATCAAAAGGGGAAATCATGAGATATAAGCTCATTTGGTTGCACAAGGATTCTCACAAAGACATGAAATTGATTATGAGGAAAATATATTTCTCGGTGGTGGATGCAACTACTTTTAGATTTTGATCAGTCTGGCAATAAATAAAATTACTCGGTTTCTGCCTAATGGGTGTTGTTACATCCTATTTGAATGAGCCTCTTGATAGTAATATTTACATGAAACTTCCGGAAAGATTTAGATTGCCATAAGCAGTTCATTCAAGTTCTCGAGAACATTATTCAATCATATTGAATATATCTTTTTATGGCTTGAAACAATTTAGGCGTATTTGATATGATCGCCTCATTGAATATTTATTAGCATAATGCTATATGAATTATTTTCCCGAGCATTTTTATTAAGAGATTTAGCTCTGAATTTTTATTGATTGTGTATGTCGATGATTTGAATATCGTTGAGACTCGTGAAGAGACCTCCTCAAATCCTTGTGCATCTATCGACATACAGAAAAATATTGAAAGAGACTTTACATGCATAACGCATATCTATTTATCACCTTTATGGTTGTTGTTAAGTCTCTTACTGTAAACAAAGATTTTTCGCATCACGAAAAGGGTAATGATATTTTTAGTCTAAAGCACAATATACACATTTTTTTTGATCTGGAAGCATCGTATCTTAGCTGGTCCAGAAATATTATTTAAGTGCTACGAGATCATTACCTTTAAATAATTGTTATGCAAGAGGCAAAGCCGTGTTTGGCTAAACATATCCTGAAGATATGTGAATGTTTTTTACAAGATAAGATACAAGTTATCTTGTACAGAGATAATACAAAATTTATATCTCAAGGTGGATATATCAAATATGATAAAACGAAACATATTCCTTCAAGTTTCGTCCCTCGTGATTTTCAGATGAATAATATTCAATGAATCATTTCAAGCAATGATTTGGAAGATTTATCCACTAGTGCATGATCTACTTCAACATTTGAAGATTGTATTCAATATTGAATTATGAAGATTCAAAGATCTTATGTGATATTTTCATGAGAGGGAGTAAATACGCGTTGCACTCTTTTTCCCTTAATCGAGGTTTTGTCCCAATGGGTTTTCCTGGTAAGGTTTTTAATGAGGCAACATGTTATGTGTATCAAAGATGTGTGTACTCTTTTTCCTTCACTAAGAATTTTTTTTTCCCACAGGGTTTTTATCTTAGTAAGGTTTTAACGAGGCACATTATCTTCATGGATATCCAAGGGGGAGTGTTATGAATATATTTATTCATGGTGGATATCCATATATTAAGTTAAACTTTAATGGGCTTTAGTATTAGGGTTTAATACCCATTGAAATTAGGGTTTTCATCTTATGCCTATAAATATAGACTTTTGGCATAGCATTGTACACAACCCTACTTTGAGAATATAATAAAATCTCTCTCCCTTTTGTCTCTCATCTTTATTCTTCTATTTTATTCTTGTTCTTTACTTTATTCACAACAATTTTTAAAATTTTCTAACAGAAGACATTAAAAGAGATACAATTATAAGGCAAAAAATTTTTAATTTTTATTCTAATTAACAGATTGACCTTAAAAATATAACATAATAAAATATTAAATAATTATTTTAATTAAAAAATATTTTAAACTGTATAGTTTTAATATTTATTTTGTAATTATTTTTTATTAAAAAATATATTTAATAAGACTCAAACTTAAAACATTAAAATTAAAGATGAAGCATTAAATTATTTTGATTAAACCAACGACATAAGGGATGATGTCGGAGTCTCTATGGAGTAGTTATCGTTGAATGATTTTTTTACTATACAACTAATTTCTCAAAGCCCACGCTCCTGCAAAACACTTGCATTATTAAGAATAGGATATATTATCGGATATTATTAAATTTTAAAATATGATTTATTTTTATCATTGAACTTTAAAACAATTCGAATATAACATTAAAATTTATTTTTGTTTTAATTATATTATTGAGCAATTAACATTCTAATGACACGACGATATGTACAAAATATCATCTTAGTGTGATAATTGATGTTCGAAGTGTTATTTTAGACATTAAACGTTAGGGTACATTGATTTTTTTATTAAATTTTAGAATGAATTTTGTTTATGTCACTAAATATTATGGTCATCGCTATTAATTTATCGCTATCCATTGTCAGACTGTCATTCGCTATTAGTCAATATCATTAGATTTTAAGGTAAATTGTATCGAATATCACTCAAATTTAGGGGTTTTATTATTTTATCATTGAACCTTAAAACAATTCAATTATACTAATAAACATTCGCTTTTACTTTAATTATATCATCGGATCATTAACATTTAAATAATATAATTTGATATAAAAATATATCGTTTTTGCGTGATTATTGTTAAATTGATCAATAAATTAAAAAGAGCTGAATTGACAATTAAAATTTTGATTATTACAAATTTAAAAAAAAAGAAAGAAAGAAAATATACGAGATAATTTATAGTGATTCAACCTTTTAAACAAGGTCTACATCTACTACCTTAATTACCACACTAAAAATTTCGTAAATTTATTAATTTATCTTTTCTATGCTAAAAAGGATAACCTCAAAAATTATAGACTTATACACTAAAATCTAATAACCCCTTTCTTAAAATTAGATACAAAGAAACAAATAATAAAAATCTTCTAAAAAGAGATTATTTGCACAAGAATAATTGTCTAGCTGGAGTTGTTGAAGGATTAAATAGACTCATTAGGTTATAGTTTTTCAGCATTAAATATTTTTAATAATTGTGGGTATTAATACGTGGGATCTGTATCGATACTTGTTCAAAAAAAAATTGTTATAAAATAGGGGTATTAGTATCTGAATTTTCGTATCGGTATAGAGTGAGGGATACCAATACATTAAGGATTATACCAATAATTAAATTAAATATTTTAAAACTTTAATAATCAAAATAGATTTAAGAATAAAGTTGAGTGCTGATTTTCGTCATTTACCCAAAGAAATAAGGAAAATTTGTTATTGGCTTGTTAGCGAGTATATTGTTATGCCTAAACTCGCGCGTGGTAATAGATCGATCTCACTAAATATATAAAGTTCTGTATATCTATCCGATTCCCATCTCATTGTAGAAAACAAAATAAATAATATTAATCAATACTCACCCTCGTCAGCTTTAATCCATCTAAACAAGCTTCTTCCTTTACAAATTTGTCCTTTTGATTCTTACAATCTATTTCTATTGTTAGACATCTCTCTTTCCCATGGCGTTCTGCTCGAAAATTTCAAGAAACATTATCAAAAACATCAAGTCGAAGGTTGGTTTATCCAGATTAATGAAGCAGAGCAGTGGTTCTTGTTATGGTTCTTGTCCGAATAACACTAATCCTTGCCGCATCCTCCCATCAACTACTCTACCACAACTCAGAAACCCAGATTTATATTCCCATAAAAAGGGTCAATCTTTATGTTTTCAGAGATTTCAGTCCACCACAAGTGAACAGCAGTTTGCTTCTGTCCCAAACGGCGAACAGAATCAGGTTTGTTGTGTTTTGCCATAAATAGAAAGGGTTGTTTCTAGAATCTGTTGAAGTTTATGTTTTTTCTCTTACATGGTTCAATGCCTTGATCGATTAATTTAAGACTGCAACGAAGGTTATATGTGTTTATGAGACCAATAGGAGACTATGCATCTTGTAATGCCCTTTATCTGTTGTATGCAACAATGGTTTTGGCTTAATCTGGATTTGATTATCTGTTCTGCTTTGGAGCTTTTCGTGTTTACTGATTAGGTTAGGTTTCTTGGATTTCATTGGTATAGGTTCTGTTTGTGCAGATTTGGTTCTTGAATGTCTTAACAACTTTGAATGGTTCTAAATGTTAGAAAATGCCCTTTATTCTTCTAACAATGATGATGATTTCTTCAATCCTATTCCAGTTAACAAGTTACATGTATTAATCCTCACCGAAGCTTTCTTTTCATGGAAGGAACTGGATTTTCCAGGAGGAAAAGTTGTGTTCTCTCCAGAAATGCGGTTTTTATCCGAATCTCCCTGTGTGTATAACCAATGCTACCGAGTTCTTGATGATAATGGTCAGCTAATTAGTAACAGCAACTTTGTAGAGGTAGATTCACCTGCCGGAGACAATCATTTCGATTTTGTTTTCCTTTAAATGCATCATTCGGCACAAAAGAATCTTACGAAGTATGTACTGATTTAGGTCAGTGAGGAAGTTGCTGTTAAAATGTATAGCAGCATGGCCACCCTTCAAATTTTGGATACCATATTCTATGAAGCTCAAAGGCAAGGAAGAATTTCCTTCTATTTGACGACCATCGGAGAAGAGGCCATCAACATCGCATCGGCAGCAGCACTTTCTTCAGATGACATTGTTTTCCCTCAGGTTAGAAGAAAATACAGACATGCATATATCCCTTTACGATTCCTTGGAGAATCGAACTTCATTTTCCACTTCTATGGATAGAGCATAACCTTAACCATTGACCAATCCCACATCATGTATATGTTGAAAATTAAATGATGTGGTCTTCAGTACAGGGAGCCTGGAGTTTTACTATGGCGCGGTTTCACCCTTCAAGAATTTGCAAACCAGTGTTTCGGAAACAAAGCTGATTATGGGAAAGGCAGACAAATGCCTATTCATTATGGATCTAACAAGCATAACTACTTTACCGTATCATCAACGATTGCGTATGAGATTAAATTTGTCTTTGAATGAGTTTGACAGATAGAACTTTCTTAAAACCTTAAAATCTAATCATGTAAATCAGGGTTATAACCATTCCCCACTGTATTGCAGCACACAAATTCCCCATGCAGTTGGTGCTGCGTATTCTCTGAAGATGGACAAAAAAGACGCATGTGCGATTACTTACTTTGGCGATGGTGGCACTAGTGAGGTGAATACATCGATTGAGAAAAATATTTGGTTTCTTTACATTTGGAAGTGTTTTCAAAATCTATAGAATTGCTTCATATTCTTTTATAACTAGACATGGTGGGACAGGACATTTGAAAATCTTTTTTCCTTTATTTCTGGCTTGTCCTTTGTGTGTATTGTTGGGTGTATATATATATATGAGTTCATTGCCTAGCTGCCAAGTCTTACTGAATTTCAGCTTCTGGTGTTTGGTTTCTAAATTCTAACACAAAAAAGAAAATAATTGCAGGGAGATTTCCATGCTGCTTTGAATTTTGCAGCTGTAACAGAATCTCCGGTCATTTTTATCTGCCGGAACAATGGTTGGGCAATTAGTACGCCCACTTCAGACCAGTTCCGAAGTAATGTTCTATCCTTTTGTTTTGATGTTCATTCTTATATTCTAACGGCCCCTGAATCTATCAACAATTTATATATGTTCCCCATCATATATTTAAGTTTTGCACCTGGGGCAGGTGACGGGATTGCTGTTAGAGGGCAAGCTTATGGAGTCAGGAGCATTCGTGTAGATGGTAATGATGCACTTGCCATGTACAGTGCAGTTCATGCTGCTCGTGAAATGGCGATAAACGAGCACAGGCCTATTTTGATTGAAGTAAGTTTTCTTCCATCAGTGTCTTTTCAGCAACCAATAGGCATATTCATATTAAAGCTGAACTGTAAATGGATTATTCATTCATCTTTTCTTCTATCATTTAACTCAAGGCCGTTACATATCGAATTGGACACCACTCCACATCAGATGATTCCACCAAGTACCGTCCTGCCGATGAGATTGAATGGTGGAGAATGTCAAGAGACCCTGTAACAAGATTTAGAAAGTGGATCGAAACACATGGTTGGTGGAGTAGTGAGGCCGACTCGCAGCTTAGAAGCAGCATTCGGAATCAGGTATAACACTTAAAATACATCATATGTTTTCCAAGGAGCAATGTATGTTACATGTTCCATCAGAACTGTGAAAGCCTGAAAGCTGTTTGAATTCATTGTTTCTTACCAACAGTTACTCTTCATGACAGTTATTGCAGGCAATTCAGATAGCAGAGAGAGCTGAGAAACCTCCAGTGAATGACTTATTCTCGGACATATATGATAGTATTCCGTCCAACCTGCGTGAGCAAGAGAAATTGCTGAGGGAAACCATCAATAGACACCCTGAAGATTACCCTGCAGATGTTCCGTTTTAGGTGAACCATATTTACTTACAAGCAGTAATTTATTCTCTACAATCTTGAACTTGTGATCCTGCAATTAATCACGGTAATCTGAAGCAGACCCTAGTTATGAAGTACTAGAAAGCAAGCAAGCTTTCTTTGATTCAAATGACTGGACCATTATACCTACTAGATTTGGCATACCTGCAATGGTGCAGGAAATAAAAAGTAAAAGATACAAATCTGTTATAGACTCTTACTATTTCTTTTTGATATTTTTGATATTACCTTTTTAGGGTTATATTTTGATAAACGTGTAAAAAGAATTACACAATCATACGTAAAATCTAAAATCTAAAATTTTAACTTAAAATTCTAAACTCAAAAGGATTGTAGTGTTGTTTATGACTGTCATCATCATGGCCATAGGCTGCAGCGGAGTAGGGTGTGCTTTCGGTTAACGAATCGAACTAAATTATTTAAAATTGATTGACCAATTTTTTCTTTTAATCGTTAATCAAAGTGATATTTTTTTCAAAAATATTTAGCAAAACCAAAATATTGGTTAATTTGATTAGTTTTTGAATTAATTGAAATTTGTTATAAAAATTGACTAAAATACACAATTGATCTCTGAATTACGTTGAAATGATCTTTTTAATCATTAAACTTTCATTCGTTAATTTGATAAATGTTTAATGACCATTTTATCTAAAATTAATCGTCGATTAACTAAAAAAATGGTTTGATCGATTAATTTGATTAAAATCAAATAATGTACCCCACTACTAAGGAAGTTTGCATCATATAAATGTTAAACGATTCAAATATTGAAACCAAAAAATAAACCATACATATTCTTAACCTTTTGACAAAATATATCTTATAGATGAAGTAATTGAATCCGAGTCTCTAGGATACTAAATACTAATAGAGCTCCTACAATATAAGTTGATTGTGAATCTGTGTAATGAACGAGTGCAACTTTAAGATGAAGATGAAGCAAGTGCTGGAAACAATTAAGTTAAATGTGTAACACTCCAAAAACCGGGTTAATAAATAATTCGAATAGAGTAAATTTAAAATCGAATCATGTGTTAAATGGGAGAGGATCAATGGACCTAATTGAAACAAATAGAAAATTTGTGTTTGCATTATAAAATCCAGGATTCTTCAAACTACCCCTAATAATAAACTAAATCTAGACATTTCATTAAGGGTAGGATGGACTTTTCATTCAAAAAAAAAGAAAAGAAAAGAACCCAAAATTTCCTTCATCTTTCTCATTTGGACGACAACAAGAGAAAGAGGGGGAAAGAGAGAAATTCATGGGAGCTTGAGGGAGAGAACTTCAACTCTTTGCATGGTTAAGAAATTAGACAAGAAAATCAAGTTCAAAGGCTTCGGTAAGCTTCTTTCTCCATAACCCAAACGTTGAAAGCTTTAGTTCTTGAATTTTTGGAAGCTATTGTGATGCTCTTAGGTTAGGTTATTAGGAAGCCTAATCTAAAATTAGAATCAAATTGGTTATGAATTTTTCTTGAAGC
The DNA here is from genome assembly GCA_035048815.1 of Abelmoschus esculentus. Taxonomy (NCBI): domain Eukaryota; kingdom Viridiplantae; phylum Streptophyta; class Magnoliopsida; order Malvales; family Malvaceae; genus Abelmoschus; species Abelmoschus esculentus. Next base: position 3,575,514 of record JAUCBN010000066.1, read on the forward strand.
ATATACAATAGTTAGAAAATTTGAGTTAAGATGTTGCAAATGTTATATGCATGTTATTCGATTTGTTAAGTTGTTGTGAATTGGATTTTAAGGTGTTAATTCATATATGAAATGCTGGAAAATTTAAGGAAATAAGTTAGGAATTGAGAGTTAAATGTATGGCATGAAGATTGCCAAAAATAATTAGGAATGCTATTCCGAGTATCCATCTTCGAAAAATTCCCTAGGCCTCGTTTGGAGGAGTTAGGAGCTGAAATTTTGCATTATGATACTTTTATATATCTAGTTTAAGGGAAAATTTACGGAACCTCAATCCGAGTTCGGTAGAAAAAGTTATAAGCTTTTCCGTAGGGCTGTTCGGGCAGTCCCGAAAGTTTCGGACAGGTCTGATTCGAATGAATTCTGGTACTAATCGGGAAAGTAGTAAAATATGAGGTTAATTTATCCTTGAAGAGGATTATCTTAGCTTTCCAAAGAGGTATAATAAGCTCGATTCGGACATGGGACCTAGGAGATATGATCAAAACACGAAAGGGTAGCAAAACTGTTTTTGACGAATAAATGAACATGCTTATTTTAGTTAAAGCTTAAGATCACTTGAGTTAAGTGATTATGATGTGTTCTAATAAATATATATTTGTATATGGAATTACTAGATAATCAAAGAGACGAAAATATCGAAGAAGATGAGAGACTTGAGCAAACTCGGAAGAAGGGCAAAGGAGTCGCAATCTACAATCTTTGAGTTGTTTGGAGAAATTGTGAGTGTGGCAAACCTTGGGGTTAGGACCTAGGGTCCTAACCATCTTTGTATTATTCGATTTATTTGTATTGAAACCGGACTAATGAAATATTTGGTAATTCGGGAAGGAGGATTAAATGTTAATAACTTGTGTGATGCTATGTTTTAGTGCTAGATGTTAGATTAGCTTAGAACATTTGCATAGCTCGGAAATGCCGAGGTAAGTAATGGCACGCGGCTTCGGATGCCAGGTACGTGAGTCATGCATGAGGCATGTTTAGATTGATTTGATTGTCCGAATTGAAGCATGATATATATATGATTCGAAATGATAGCATGACATAAGCTTCTGAATTGTTAGCGTAATATATGCTTTTGATATGTTATTACGATATATGCTTTGAATATGCTAGCATGATGTATATGCTTTTGTAATGATAGTTGTTGAATATGCATTGGATATCAGCATGATATGGACATCCTATGTAATAAGAAATCTGTTTAATACAAATGGAAAGATTAAATGAATTGAAAACTCTAATTGAGCCTTGGTCGATAGTTGGTCATAGGTAGTAAGGCATGCCTAGGGTTTGAGCTCATTTGTTAGTTTGCCCAGTACTTCGGTACTTCTGTTTAGTACTTTGGTACTTTTGTTGGTACTATGGGTACCTTTGTTGGTGGTTAGTCACCATTTGTAGATACCGTGGGTATCTTTTGTTAGTGCCTTTGTGGCACTTCTGTCAATACCTTTGTGGTACTTCTGATGACCCGTTTACCTAGTCAAACTATACCAAGGCATCATTTGTAACTAAATTGAAAGATTGAAATTAACATATTGCTATTGAGCATCCAAAATGACATGGCTATAAGCATTTGATATTTGTATTGCTATGGAGCATTCGAAATGTTATTGCTATAAGCATTTGATATTTGTATTGCCATTGTGCATCCGATAATTGTATTGCTATGAGCCTTTGATTTAAGGTTGCCATTGAGCATATAAGCATGAATTTTCCATCGAGCATATAGTTTGCGTATTTAATTAGTATGCTAGTGATATGATCCATGAAAATGAATTAAGCATGAAAAGCATGAAACTCTTCACATATATGATTGTAATGTAGCATAAACACTATGGTTTGTTAAATTGGAGTATGTCTTGATGATATATGTTTGGTGTCTAATTGGTTAGACTTAGGGCTGCCTCACTAAGTACTTCGTAAGTACTTACCACCTCTGTTTCCTCCTTCCCAGATAACAGGTTACCGGACTAAGGGGTTAGATCGGCTTGATTGCGAGCAAGGACACCAAGCAAGCCCAAGTATGGTATTTTGTACTTTTGTAACTCCTAGTTCATGGTGGCATAGAGAGCATGCTTAGAATCGTCCATGCATTTCGATATTTTGATCATAATCTTTGTATATAATCCTTGAATATTCGGTATGTAAGCCATAAGGCAAGATAATTGTGATAGGCTAGTCTTATATGTTTTGGAGACTGATCTATGATATGATTATAATGACCTAGTATGAAGCATGCAATATGAAAACTATAGAATTGGTAGGAGAGTCCTTAGAATCACACCATATATGTATGTTTGTATATGTTAGTCACATAGTGAAATATAAGTCATAAGGGTACTAAATTGTTAGATGGCATATGGTGGTATGAATGACCAATTGGTTAGAAATTATAGCTTTGGTATGTTGGAAGTCCATGAATTATAAAATTTGATAATGGTTTGGCTAGTTGTTAGAATTGGTAGGTGGAAAATGCTGCCTAAATATGTTAAATATTGCCCTTTTGGTTTAGGAATGGTTTAGACCATATAGGTGGTCTTTTGGTAGAGTCTAAGTGTTTAAAAGAATAGAAATCTAGAAATTGGGCGAAGGTATCGATACTACTTGTTTGGGTATCGATACCACCTTTGACAGAAACGAAATGGCATCGAAGCATGGTTCGATGCCAAGCTTCATTAAGATCCTTCCCCTGGTTCGATGCCAGTATCGAGCCAGACCCCTAAAAGTTTAAGTCATTGAGTCTTAAGTGTAGGCCAGCATCGATGTCTGGTTCGATGCTGGGACTTCCAGAAACGAAATGGCATTGATGCCAGCATCGAACCAGGTCATTCAACCTTAAGTCAACAAGTCAACGAGGTGGTCCAGCATCGAAACATGGTTCGATGCTGGGACTTCCAGAAACGAAATTGCATCGATACCTGTTTCGAACCAAGCTCCCTAGCCTTGGTCAATGGGTCAACACAGTTGAACTGTATCGAACTAGGGTTCGATACCCCTATTCCGATACCCCTCTATAAGGTGTATCGATACCCCTAGTCAATTTGGTTCAACTCGAAAATGAAAAATTGGCTTGATTATTAAGAATGTGTTAACAATAATTAAATAAATAAAATTCGGCTAGAGGTTTAAATTAGACTTGATTGAAATTAAAATTGATAAATGAATGGAACTTAAGAAATCGAATTGGTAAACTGTACAAATATGAAAAAGTTTTAAATTATCCTCAAATTTGATAAGTGTTACAAGAGTTTGGTTCGTAAAGTTATACAAATGAATAAATGTTTTACAATTGAATACAAATTCGGTTTATCTATGAGTTGGATTGTCCGGTCGATATCCCCGTCTCCTAACCCGGGGCGAGGGTGTCACAAAATGTTCCATAAATAATCGATAAAAAATATATTTTCTAATTTGCTAATAATTTTTTTAATAAAGTTTTATTTATTTATTTTAATATATTTCATTCTTAAAATAAATAATCATGTTTAATATCATATGATTTTAAAAGTTATTAAAATAATAATGGTACATAACATTAGTGACTCATGTCGGTACAAATATACTTTAGATTCATCCCTTATGCCAATTAGTCCTTTTCTTGTCTCGCAAGATATTCATGCCACAAGGACATAGCTTCCCTACCATCATTCGAATAACAGTCGTATATAAATAAATAAACGAATAAATTCAATTGATCAAAAGAGGATTCTCAACATGCTATGTTACATGGAAATTGAGTTTCATATGAACAGATGAAATCAAGGGTAAATAATTATGTATATATAGTAAAATAGGAACCTCAACAGCAAGCACTTGCACCAGCATCAGGTTCCGGTGGCTTCTGGCTTAACATGTTCTTTTTGATCCCTTTGGATCCCTCAGCTAAAAGGCTAGGTGTATCCACAATCTGCACAATATGTCATCCCATGGTATAAACATTAGGCTCATTCCTAATATTTCCGACATATATAGTCGGGGACGGAGGTATGTATGCAATGGGAGGGGCAAGATTTTTTTCGTATAATAGTATTTAGGGTCCCTATTAGTTTAAATAGTAGACAAATAAGGTTTTTATCCCTCCTATTTTTTAGATTTTAAAACTTAATAAACCCTTGTCCTTACTAATGTTTGATCCTAGTTCTGTCCCTGTACATAGTTAATTTGAATACCTTTTGAACAAGCTCATCAAAACACTGTTGTACGTTGACATGCGTTTTAGCACTGCATTCAATGAAAAGACAACCATAATCTCTTGCAAACTCTATGGCCTCTTTCTTTGTCACAGTCCTATGACTTTCCTGAATTTCATTACAGACAGGACAGCAGATACAAGCTGATGAGAAAAGGAAATACCTTAGTCTATAGATATAGTTTGGTTAGACGGGAGTAAATTTACCTTGTCAACTTTGTTCCCAACAAGCATCCTGATGTTGTCTGGATTTGTTGTGTATTGTTCGAATTCCTTGTACCACACTTCTTGAAGGTTTGTAAATGTTTCTCTTCGTGTTACATCGTAAACTGTTACATTAACATGTTAAGAGCACAGAAATGGTATTTATCCCTAAGCTAACTGATAAACAACAGATGACTGCAAACTTGATGAGTTAGGCTCAAAAGTGTATCTCATCTTAACTCAAAAAGTGAACAAAACATTGTTCACTTTCCATTCAAGGGGTTTACAAAAGGATCTATGAACATGTTAGAAAAAAAAGAGGGGAAATAATTACCAAAAACCACCCCTTGGGCGCCTCTGTAATAAGAACTTGTCAATGTTCTGAATCGTTCCTGCCCAGCTGCATGATCCACGCGTTCGGAAAAATATAAGTTGGATCAACCAAAGGAAAACTCACTCCCAACTTTAAAATATAGACTTGTCCAAGTCTTTAGTTGTCCGAAAACAAGCTTAGTCCTTATGTTTTTAAATGTGTTTTTAGTGAAAATTCAAGAATATCCCTATAACATGAAACTTTTCAATCTATACTAAATAAGAAAACTCCTAAAATCTATGAAAAATGACAAGTTTTACGACATAGAAGTAGGGAATGAAGTAATCATCAAAAACCTACTTCCATCACATTAATATTAAAATTAAAAGAAAATGGAATAGAAAAGAAAAATGCATTATCAAGTTTTAAGTTTTACCTGTATCCCAAATTGCAAGCTTTAACTTCTTACCTCCAACAGTTGCACATTTCACCTTAAAATCAACACCTACATAACCAAACAAGTTGTGTTGCAGATTATTGTCTTATAATCAGTTTAATAGGCCATGAGATTTCACATGTGGTAACAGGTAGGCTAATCATTATATAGGGCCAAGGGTTGATGCACCATTGTGCATGGCAGGTCAAGGTTACTACCATTAAAAAATAGGATAAACTATATTGATAATCACTAAATTTTTATAGTGTTTTCATTTTGGTCACTTAAAAAGAAATTTTTTGTTATAGTCACTGAACTTTTAATTTGATTTCATTACGATCATTTCCGTGAAGAAATGTTGACGTGACACGTTAGAGACTTCTTTCCCCAAAAAGAATCCTATTTTTCTCTTTCAAATATACTGCTATTAATGATCATCAATCAATCCCAACAATGAAAAATATTCATTTTGCCATATGATTAACACAATTTAATTTCAAGTTGATTTGTTGGTTAGGTTAAAGACTTTACATGCATGAATTGACATGTGCAACTATATATCTAAAACAGATATACAGATATAATTTTTTTTATTAAAATATGTAAAACCTAATTCATAATCCCTCCTCAATTAACAAAACAGCTAACCAAAGAAGCCTAGAATTTAGATCAAGTCTAGGTAATCCAAAAATCAATGATCTGAGGTGAACAATGTGGAAGAGTACTAACCAATAGTGGGAGAGAGTTCATCAAAGGTACCGGCGGTAAAACTTAAAAGAAGACTACTCTTTCCAACGCCCGAATCTCCTATCATCAGCAACTTGAACATGTAATCGAACTCTGTTTCCATCATCTAATTACTATACTCTCCTTAATTTGTTTCTTTCAAATCACAACCAATTATTTTACGATTAAATCTCCCCAATCCAGCTTTCTCTTTTCTTCTTTTATTTACCTTCTGATTCAACAAGTAGGAACCTGACAACGAAGACAGTATCAGATCGTAAATATTGATTCGTAAAGCGGGATAAAAGATAGAAGCTAAAACGGTCCTTACAGATTAAGATGAGGATTGGTCTTAGGTACTGGATTGATGATGAGAGAGCAACTTGCAAAAGCAATCCCGGTAGAAATTGTAGAATTGGGAGAATTGGCGAAACCGGATCAATATGATAAATAAGTTATATTTTTCCACTAAATTTGGTATTCATAGGCAAGTAGTTACCCTCATTTGCAGGTCGTCTTCTTCATTTTTCCCCAGCCCTGGATTCATGTTTATGAAAATACCTCGTCTAAAAAGAAGGCCAAAGTTTTCGGATCTTTTCTCGTGCTAACCCGTTTAAGTTTGTTGTCTTAAAAATAGATTAGGGTACAATATAATAAAGGTCAATCAATTATTAATAATAAGTTTAAAATTTAAATTATTTAATTATAAATTATAATTTTTTATTTGAAGGCATTTCAACACTTTCCCTTCTTTTTATAAATGAAGAATGTTTACTGAATTGTTCGATAGAAAATTTATTTATTAAATAAATAAATATAAATAAGATTTTTTATTTGTTTAATTAAATAAATTAATTAAAATTAAATCTGATTTGTGTTCATTTACAGCCCTAGAAAGGATTTTGCATTTTGTTCATCATTTAAATAAAGAGAAATGGACATCAAAAATACTAAAAGAAGGCTCTCCTCTCATGTCATGTTTTAGTGCATTCCTTCTCCATATTAAGCTCTTAAGCCTTTAAAAGTCTGCCAATTTTGATTACAAAAGCAGAATTGGTTCAACAATCAGAATATACACATCTTGATTTCGAATGCAGCATTTATATAGGTATATAAACGCCTTTAAACAATTCATTCCACACACCGTCTGTTCTCATCCTTTCAAGATATAGTTCAGGAATGGTATAAAATTTTTGAAAGGGAAGATAACTAGTTCCAACCTGTTAATCCTAACCGATCCGCAACATTATACATTACCAGTTGATCCCAGGTAGGACCGAAAAGATGCTCGCCTCCTATGGCAAATGTCAACACCCAAGAACACAAAAGAACTGAAAACACTGAAAAACCAATTGCTGATGCAACAACATCTGCAAAAATAAATGTTTAGTATAACAAATGAATAATAATCCCAGACTTTACAAGATAAAGAAGTAAAGAACATGGAAGAACAATATGGGAAATTTAAATGATAGACTTTATATTGGTATTCTTCACAATATCTCCCCAAAAGAAAAGGTTTGTTATGCCATCTTAAAAAAGCCCCTTCTCTTTAATGTCCCAAGAGTAAACTAAGAGAGATAAAATCAAAAAACTTCTAATAATATTGAAAAGTTATTTGGAATTAATGTGTTTGCCATGAGAAAAAAGTACACAACTTTTGATGGAGAATAACAATATTCAAGGATAAATTAAGTTGCAAAACATACAAAGTCGAGTATTAACATTTAAACTTTCACTCAAAAGAAGAAGAAAACAAGTATAGATTAAACGAGATCTGCTTTCAAGAGCACAAGGTGCACTCTTAGGTACTAAAACTCTTCTATTACCTAGAGTGCAGAAAATAACACATTCATTGAGAGGAGTAAGGAGCATGCGCGCACACACACACGCATTTCCCTCTTCTAATAGGGATTAGATTTTGCCCTCGTTTTATTAGATAACTCTAAAAAAATTAAAAAAAAAATCAAAGAGACTAGAATTAGATAAGCTTTCTATGTGTTTTGCCTAAAAAACCTGCATACAAGTACACAAGGCATGCACCTCATAACAAACAACTCTTGTAGTCCTTGATAGGTGCATGATGCTTATTACCTAGTGCTGCACCTTAGCATCAAGGCATATGCCTTAACAACTTATTGGGATGGTTGAAGCATTTATCAACTTCTATTCAAAGAAAACAGTATCATGCACACACACAAAAAAAAAAAAAAGCTAGTTACTGTATTTGTCAAAACAAAAATCAACTAAGCAATTCAAGTGTCACACTGTCAATACCAATTCCACATGATCCCTGCCCAAACATTTATGTTTCAGTGTTCATACATGTATCTGTCACAAAGATAGTCTTTTCAGTTACTTTTACCAACCAAACTACCAGAGTGAAAAAAAAAAAAAAAACTTGTACCACAAATTAATTGGATAATGTAGGTACATATCAAGTTCCTTGTAACTATGGTCAATTATGCATTGCACTAGTTCCTCGCCATCAAAGCCAAGAGAATGGATACGAAAACTGGTGTTTGGCAAAACCAAACAATTTACCTATCCATCTCAGCAATGCCAATTATGGAGCAGAATAACTGAATAAGTTAAATGGTATGACTTTCTACTTTGCCTATTAATCATTACAATTGGGAAACCAAATCCTCAGCAATATTCCAGATTGTGATGTTGGACCTTAAATAAGGCTATTGGATTCCCATGAAACTGTGTGGAAGCTCTGATTTATTTGGTTCCAAATACACCCTGCAAAGGGACAATAGCTACTGACTTGCAATTATGTAGGCGTAAGCTTAGATATATTTGGTTCCGAAAATTCCAGATTGTGATGCTGAACCTTATTTCTTCTCATCCATATGAATCCTAAGGTTTCAATGGATTGATAATTGATATGCCATTAAGAAACTTAAACTAATATGCAGCTCAAGCTTCCATACAGAAGCACAAATAATAAGTAAAATGAATTTTTACAATGAAGGAAGAAAAACTATTCTTGAACACTAATCAAGTCGCTAAATGCAAAACATCAACAAGAATTTGGAAAAGAAATCGAAAATTTCTCAAATAAAAGAATAAACGTAACATTAGAAAAAATATGAGTAGGAAAGGAAAATTACAGGGGCGAAGGCGAGGAAAGGAGCGAGAGTGTCGGAGAACGGGCCAGAAGTAGAAGCAATTAACGGCCCAGAGCAAAGGCAGAAGCGCATAGCCGAACTTATAGAACCTCCGAGCGTAGGATAACGATTCTTCCTCCGACAAGCCCAAGGGACCGTCGATCGTGGGCCAAACCGGCGTCGATGACAGTATAGAATTGCTATTGTTTGGGTAATTGTTGCTAGGGTTAGGATTTTGAGTTGAGTTCGTCAATGCCGGTGACTGTGAGGCTTCCATTTCCGATCTACTATTCCGATACGGTGTCGTTTGAGCTCAAACGCTGTGACTTGCTTTCGGGAAAAGAGAAGACTGAAGACCCACCGCCCTTTCGATTTTCTCTTCGACACTTAAAGAAAAAAAGGGGGGTAAATTCCTAGTTGGTCACCCAACATTTATGCTACTTTCGTTTTGGTCACATAAAAGAGTAAAATAAAAAACAGTGACCAAATATATTTTATTTAATATATTATATCATCAAACTAACGGGTATTAATAGTATAGTGACCAAAATAAAATAAATTAAAAACGTAAATGATAAGAATAACTTTTTTTTAAAAACAGATGACTAAAATAAAACATATTCCAAATAAAAGGGGCCTTTAGTGAAGTTTACTCAAAAAATAAAAAATAATAAGTTGAGTACAATTTTGTAACTTTTAACAATGTGTGACCTAAAAAACAATAATAGTTAAATGATTATTTACGTAATTTATCTTGTACATTTTAAAAATAAGTTTGCATATGCAAAATAATTGAGATATCATGTGAGTGAACTTTTTTTTCTCTCTCGGATTGAAGTTGTTATGATCGAACCAGAAAGATTAAGAAAAGATTTCAGAAATTAGAAGAAAAGGTTTCAGAAGAGAATAATTCACTGTAATTTTCATTCAAAAGATAACCCTATACAATACTCCTTTTCCTTTTTATTCTGGATTCATCCTACCAGAACAATATTTCCTGGACAGCTATAATAACAGTTCCAAGGGCTATCCAATGCTCCTCAAGTCCCTACCCATGTGCTTCATTAATTCTTCACATGATTGGATATTTGCTAAACTTGAAACGATGTCGTCTTCTCTTCTATTGCTTAAGGTTTCAAGTCTTCCCCAATCCTTCCCCAAATTAATCGAATCATCTCCAAAAATCCTTAATTTGTACAATTCCTCCTCCTTTACCAGATTCTTGTCCCCAAGAATCATAATCAGAAAATTGAGCCTTCAACACATTATAGTCTTCCTATGTTACATGCTCCACACCCAAATTAGTCCATTGAATAAGTAGCTGCGTCATTGCCTGGTTTAGCTTCTTCATCATTCTCTTATCCGATACTACAGCGGGGTAGATCTTCATTTGACATTCTTTGTCAACATCAGGAGGATCTAACGGGGTAACCACTCCATTCTCCACTTTCTTCTTTAACAAACTCACATAAAAAATAAGGTGTATACGAGCATAATCTGGTAATTGTAGTTTATAGGCTACAATACCTATTCGTTGAATAATTTTGTATGGTCCGTAATACTTTGATGTCAAATTCAGGTTCCTTCTAACAGCAAGTGAAGTCTGCTTGTAGAGCTGTAACTTGAGGTATACTTCACCCCTTTCATTGAACTTCTTTTCACTCCTTTTCATATCTGCATATGGCTTTATTCTTTGCTGCACTCGTTCTAGTTGTTCATTGAGTAATTTTTGCATTTGTTCTTTGTCTTTATGCTCAGCTTGCACACTGTCCACTGTTTGTTTCATCATTTCCTTCCAAAACAAATTGTTTACCATAACTAGGACACAACTGTGTTTTCTCGAGGCTGACAATTCTTCCACAAAATTCATAAATATAAACTTCCATGCTTGCTTAGGAATGAGGAGTGGTTGTAACAACCCTGGTGGAGCTACACGTTTTCTTTTTGTTCTCTGACAAATTTTACTTTTTTGTATGTAGTTCCTCTCCGTTCTTTTGAGTCCCCTCCCATAACAATAAGTCTTAATTCTGTGGTAAGTAACTAACATCCCAGAATATCTTCCTTGTGGAGAAACATGCATCCAAGTCATTGATTGTTCTTTGATATTACCACCTTCACCCACATAAACTCTCTTTTTATACCTTAATACTCCTTTGTTGTAGCACCAATCTCCTTCTATTTTCTTATCCACTGTAACTACTATGATAATTTCTTTGGCTTTCTCATCTCCCTGATAGCTTCTTTCAACTTCAGTTCTAAATTCTCTAAATTCTCTACTCTGAGTGCAATCACCAAAACTTTCAGCTAGCTCATCTTCAAGTTGTAAAGTTCTTCACAGTGTCAACAAAAATATTGCAACATCAAGCTTTTCTTCTAGATTGTCGAGGATTCCTTCCAATTGTTCTCTTATCTTCTTATCCAACTAGATGCTAAGCGACAAGACATGAGTTAGAGAAGATCTTTCACATTTTTTCAATGAAATCACAAACAACTGCACATCCTTGAGACTTTATAGGATAAAAACTAGAATGTCTCTTTGTTCCAAGTTCATCGAGATCAATTTCACGAGCATTTTGACACATTTGAAATTGATTCATAGATGCCTTTGAAGCATTAAGTGACTCCATTTCTCTTGCTGCCTCAATCAAAACCAAATGCTCAATTAAGTTCTCAATCCTTAACTCCTTTTCTTCCATTGAAATCCTTATCTCTTCATATAGGGTCATGATAATTTCCCTTCCTTCAATCGATACTTGTCCCCAAGGATCGAAATTAGTGGATCGAAACTTGAAGATATTATAGTCCTGATTTGCATTTCCAGACCTCAAGTTCCCCCACAAACTAAGGAGTTGAGTAATAGTTTGACTGTGATGTTTCAGCATCCTCTTGTCCTTCACTATAACATGATACACTCGTAGTTGACCAACACTTTTTAACTCTAGAGAATCATTAGAGGTAATCATGTTCCTTCCCACTTTATTCTTGAGCAGTCCTACATGGAAAACATGACAAATCTTAGACTCCACTATCACACTTGTGCTCACTCCATCCAAGTTTTCCCGGTTGATGCTTTGAGTCTCCTTTAGCCACTCCCCTTGTACACCAAATTGGGCTGGTCTTTCATTGCATGTCAATTCCACAAACCAAAGCTTGCTCTTGATAAATTCACTAGTCATCATGTTCTTAGATTTTTGCATTATACAAAACATGTAGTGGGATCGACAACTTTGCTTATTCACATTGCTTGATCCAACATGTTTAGAATTGTTTTTTATCGACAAAACATTCTAAACTTCTTTGATTAGAGTATTTTTAACAAAAAATTCCTGCACAACTATATCATCAACTGAAGAAATGACAGCTTGAAAGTCGTTGAACTTAGAGTATCTCTCGTTAAGTGGTGTGCTGTAAAATTCTCTTGATATAAACACTCTTAGGTTAGTGTTTTCCAGGCCTAATGTCCCATCTTTGCCACTCATTCCCTTAGTACAATGAAACATACTCGTACTCATTAACAACAATCGAAATATGTAAGGATCATGTAGCTCAATGTTTTTATTGACATGCATCAATCTCAGTGAATAATTTCCTCTAAAGCTCAATCTAATTAGAGATATCATCATGGGACCTCTAAGCACATGATCAAATAGCTTTGTCTTATCACCAATTTTGACATTGCTAACAAAGTTCAATTTCAATTTTCTTATCCAAAAGACAGTAACTGAATCCATAAAACCTTTAACCAGATTTGAGTCCCCACTTACATTAATCGGTTCAAGAAATATTCCATGAGCTATGTATGAATGTGACATCCCCTTTTTTGATTCCTCAAGCCTTCTGTTAGGATTAGCCGAACCTGCTTCACTCTCAAAAGTTTTCCCCCATTCAGACATTGAAGCCATACCCCAATTTGGATCTGTCACCCTAAACCCAAAACTCATTTCTCGACCATCAATGGCATCGCTTTCTACTTCACTGATTTTTTCCAAGGTCGAAACAGGTTGCACTCCATTAAACTCTTGATCAAAAGCCTTGGTTTTGTTCCCACTTCTGTAGAGCATTTTATCAATTATATTAATCGATAATGGTTGTTCAATCTTAACTACATCAGATTTCTCATTGGTTGACACAACCATTTCATCGAACACCTTACCTCCATTTATGGTTTGTAATATTTGTTTGGTGTTGACAGAACCTATGGGCATCTCATCTATGTTTGGATCAGACTCTTGTTTAATTACCCGATTTGCAGCAGCCCCAACATCATCTTCTTTATGTGTGTCTACTGATATTTTGTCGAGCATCTGAACTTCACATGAACCTCTTTCTCTTTCTTTCATTTTTGCTGCCAACAACCTCAATTCTTGTTTCTTCTCTTTTGTAAGATTCAAAAACTTTGTCATGTAACTTGGATTTTCATTGCACTTAGCTTCAAGGCAATCCAACATCTCTTTTACAGAAATTAAACCGGTGTTGCAAGTCATTTGTTGAATTCACGGTGGATCTTAGAAAACCGAGCTCTCGATACCAAATGTATGATCGAACCAGAAAGATTAAGAAAAGATTTCAGAAATTAGAAGAAAAGGTTTCAGAAGAGAATAATTCACTGTAATTTTCATTCAAAAGATAACCCTATACAATACTCCTTTTCCTTTTTATTCTGGATTCATCCTACCAGAACAATATTTCCTGGACAGCTATAATAACAGTTCCAAGGGCTATCCAATGCTCCTCAAGTCCCTACCCATGTGCTTCATTAATTCTTCACATGACTGGATATTTGCTAAACTTCAAACGATGTCGTCTTCTCTTCTATTGCTTAAGGTTTCAAGTCTTCCCCAATCCTTCCCCAAATTAATCGAATCATCTCCAAAAATCCTTAATTTGTCTGGTTCCTCTCCTAGGGTCATGACAGAAGTCGAGTCGATTAAGAGCTAGTTTGAGATTGTTTTAAAATAAGATGGTGAAAAAATAGCTTTAAAAAGTAATTTTTGATTGTTTGATTTAAAACATCAATATTTAGTATTATTGTAAAAAAATTCTTTTAGGTAAAAATAAAATATTTATTTTAAAAGAAATTATATCATAGGTCATTTTTGTCATGTTATCTATAGGACTAACCAATCAAATACATTAATTATTTATTTTTTTCTACTTCATTTTTACCAAGTAAATCTCTACTAATATTTACTATAAATTAAATTTAAAAATAATTTTTATCAAGTGAATTTTCACTTGATAAAAAAGATAAGTGAAAAAAATAATTAACTGAATGTATTTAATTTGTTGATCTAATGAATGACGTGACGAGAATGACTCATAATATAATTTCTCATATTTTAAACATATAAAAGAATTTGTGATATAAACAACGATATATGAATAACTTTATGTAATATCGATTTTGAAAAAATTAAAAATTACGACTTATGATAAGCTAGTTTTAACATGAAAAGTTACATTTTTTTTATTGTTTTGGGCATCAAACCAATTTTTTACTCTAAAAACTAGTTTAAAACTCAAGAACAACAACAAAAAGCTAAATGATGCATAAATTACATTCAAGAATATTAGAATCATGCAAAGGAAACAAGTGAACAAGGACCTCCAACCACTACAAATACAACATAAAAACTTTGATTTAGCATCAAAAACAGATACTAAACACAAAGTAACTCCCAATTTCCCACCACCCCATTGTGCTGTCTTCCATGAAAACTAGTTGACATAAAACTCGAAAGCAGTTCGGGTGTATGTTACACACTTGCAGATCTTCACTCGGAGGATGGATGCAGGCACAGTATAAATACTGCTACAATAACAATCTTATGACTGAGATTTCTCCCGTATTTTGGCTCTCGCGAAAAAAACTCCGGCCAATAGACCTGCGAAAGGCAATGGCAATGGCATCTTATAAAAGGAACTTGGGAAAAGAGGTCAAGGAGTGTAGAGAAAGGGTTTGATGATAACATTGGCAGAAACATAGTTCCAGTCTCGAGCCTGTTTGATAAAATAGAGCTTACTGCTTACCGAAGAAAATGCTGGCAGAGTTTTCCAAACTAGTAGGGACCTTGAAAAGTACAATCCCGGCTATAGAAAGAGGGATTTTGTTCAACGATCCTACGAGGCTGCAGATAACAAAATAAGTGAATCCATCTACTATAAATATTTTTTGCCAGTAAGTACACAAAGTACACAGTAATTTCAGTGATCCCAGCAACAGAGAGGAAATTTACTTGATGGTCCCATGAGCCGGAAGATAACAAAGTAAGTGAGTCCATTCCATCTATAAATACTTTTTAACCACTAATTTAATTCGATAAACCGGTTCAGCTTGAGGACTACTGATTCTTCTCCTAGATCCATAATTTAAAGAATTCAAGCTAGTATTCAGCTTGCAGCAATGGATCAAAGTGCAAACTACAACGAACACGAATAGCATTTTTCAATGATGGACCAATAAAAGAACATTGCCTCTACTCCTGCATATAACCTAATTTCTAAAGAAACTAGAAACTGCACTTCGATAAACTAGAAATTATGCATTGTAACACTGTCAATCTCAAAAGCAAGAAATACTTGTTTGGATTTTCATTCCAATCAAGAAAGGTAAATGTAACTGTGGGTATTGGCCTTTAAGACCTTTTTCGTCTTACCTATACGTGGTAGCTCCTGTTTGATGAAGAAACCACATTGAAGTGAAGCTGATCGCCAGCCCCAAAAATCCACTTAATGTCGTTACCAACCAGAAGTCGGGCCTTCTTAGAAGTGGTCTGTCAAGTAAATGAAAGATGGTGAGGTTCCAAAGAACTCTAAAATACGAGAAGTACTGGAATCCATTGTTAAGCGAAAGTAAAAACTGGTCATCGTATTATTTGCTTGATGGGATGTGTTTTCAGTTCAACTAATAAAATCAAAAGCTGAAATTAAGCCACATTTTTTTAGTGAAGCCTGAAAGTTAAAAAAATTGGCTTATTTCAATCCTAGCATGAAAATATTTGTCCTTCGAAAACAATCTTTGCAATGTGACTGAGAAGGAAGAGGTGGGTGCATTTGCTTGTTTTGGGAGGATCAAAACTGGAGACAGGTGTAGAATAAAAAACTCTGGAAGATGCAATCTTTGGTCTTATAAAGAACAAAGGTAGAATAAAAAAGGCTGAGAATAATAAAAGAAGGAACTAATGAACAAAGATAAACCAAACATCATGATAACCGGTACAAAAACTAAATGAAAGCCCTTCATAATATCTAATGTAACTGCAAACTTTTAGAATAGAATATGTCAACATTATAATACAAAAATTAAAGTGAATGAGTGCAGCCAGTTGATGCAAATTTAGGATCTACGCTCGACACAACCCATTCGCAACAAGTCGCCCCTCATTCAACTGAATTATCAGACTAGGGAGTTTGTTAATTAGTCACCTCTCAATGCTTCAAGCAATATCTAAAAGTATGAAACATAGGCAACATCCCTTGGTTAAATGGACAATTTATAGAACCTGTTAAGACTTAAAATTTGTATATTTCTAGAATGAACAGTGACAGACCTAGTGTATCCTGGTACTGGGGACTCGCAGACTTATTAAATTGTTAACACTCCAGCCCTTGGGGTGGATCTCCCTTTTAACTATTGATTGTATGACATTAAATTTAACACCTATCACTTAAAAATAGAAATGGAAGCATTTACACTAAAAGTAATTAAGAATCAGACAGTACACCACACTGTTTTTCATTGCTTTATTTTTTGAATTAATCACAAAAACTGATAACTAATATATGTCAACCAAAATCATGTGAATCAAAAACATCAGACCATGAAAGAGTGGACATCTATATTTGTATACAATGAAATTACAACAAAGCAAATAAATAAAGGATTCAACAAATTTGTATCATGAATAAAGTTGGGAATAAAAGCACTCACGTTGTGTATAGATAATCAACCTCGTTGAAAACAAAAATAAGAAGAATCCCCAAGGGCAGTGAAAGTGTGTTATTTAGCAAGACCATTGTAAATTCGTTCAAGTTTCCAGATTTGGTGACCTGCTTTGCAGTATCCATGACCCTACGCAAAGTCAGCTGCACCAGTAATAATAAATAAATGAACAATCAATCATTTATGATTTTATATTTAAAAGAGAATGAATGAACTAGAGATGACTAAACAATCTGGCAACAAATATCTGTATAGCAAGTATCAACAAACCAAACTTGCAACTATATCCTAGTCCAGTTTTGAGAGTTTAGAATTGAGAGTAGAAATTCAAGGCACAACTTATTATAACATTTAGGATGCACAAGTAATTGAAACTTCAGTAAATACCCTAGTAAATCAAAATAATTTGAAATATTAGATCCCAATGATGTCTTAACATCTCAAGTCTCAACCATCACATTAACGTTACTCTATGTGACCTTCAGCCAGAAGAAGCTTCACCAAGAATACTCATTTTGCTTTGGGGGTTTGTCATTTACTTACACTGTTATGGTTTTAGACACTTACCATATTGAAGATCTCTAATACACATGATATTTTGCACTATATATGCAGAGACAATACAAGTAATGGTATGTTAACATGATATTTGCTTTATTACCCAGCGATGTCTCTTTTTAATCTTGTGGTATATTATTCTGAAATAGAGATAACAAAGAAATTCAAAAGCATCAACTTGAGACTCAAGGCTGATCCATTATTAACTTACTGCATGTCTGCATGTAGATTTTTAATCCTATAGCTGCAATTTGATACTTTTTTAACCTTTCTTCCTACAAAAAGTAGGCTTTTAATTTGCAACAACAATCGAATCTTGAAACATCAGCAATTGATTTATGAATAGATATTGGTTAACAGAGTTAATTAAATTAAGCATAATGCATCCATCCTTTTTCATATTTCACACAATCTCGTCATATACTCACAGAATATGATGCAGTTAAGAAGCAATTTATAATCTGCCATGCATATCCAATGGCATGAAATGACAGGTCTGTTATCCCTCCAGAAACTGCTGAAACGATCTGCACAATACAGAAGGAAGATCTTGTTATGCTGATTAATCTTTATAACCGAGCATGAAATAAGATACTTCTTTTAGATAAGACAATCTTCAAAACAACCCAATTTCTTATGAAAACAATTTGATAAGTGCTCTAAAATTAATAACAGACCAAGTGCAATGTAGACATCCAGTGTATGCTGATTACTTTCTGGATTGATTATGTTTTATACTATCTCAATGGTAGATAAGACCATCATAATAAAGAAGCAAGTTTTTATAGATACTCCAGTTCATGGAAAATCCTTTTGAAGTATACATAAAATGACAAACCCCCAAAGCACCATGACATTGTATTGTGAATAATAGGTATTTGCAGAAAAAAAAAGAGTATTTTCTGTAGAAACATAGTCTAATTAACCCCCTGTTCGTATATTTATTAATTAACAAGAAGTCTGAATATATAGACTTCTTTATAAGAGTTTACAAAAGACTAGAAAACCTAATTAAGATTGATCTCTTATACTTAGCAAGATAAGATAAACTAATTGATAAAACTCCTAGAAAATAGGTCATTATCTTTGCTGATAAATTCCTATAAAATAGGAGTTTATTCTAATATGTATAACATATCTCCTAACCAACACTCCCCCTCAAGCTGGTGAATATATATTATAGACTCCCAACTTGGAAGTTAATTCATCAAAGTTTACTCTCGGTAGTGCCTTGGTGAAAACATCTGCAAGTTGATTTTTGGTTGAGATAAACTGAAGTTTTACAACTCCATTATTAACCTTCTCAAATATAAAATGTCTGTCAATCTCCACGTGCTTGGTTCGATCATGCTGTACTGGATTTTTGGCGATGCTAATTGCTGATTGACTATCACTTAATAACTCAAAACTTCGACTGTCATCTAATTCCAGTTCTGAGAGAAGCCTTTTTAACCACATTCCTTCACAAATTCCTTGTGCCATTGCCCTATATTCTGATTCTGCACTGCTACGGAATACTACAGATTGTTTTTTGCTTCTCCAAGTAACTAAGTTACCCACACAAAGGAACAATACCCACTGGTAGATTTTCTATCAGTTAACTCACTTGCCCAACTAGCATCAGTATAAACTTTAACTGATCTGTCCTTATTCTTCCTGAAAAACAGACCATAACCAGGGGTTAACTTTAGATACCTTAGGATTCTATACACTGCCTCCAAGTGTTCTTCCCTAGGATCACTCATGTACTGGCTAACTATGCTGACTGAGTAGGCTATGTCTGGGCGAGTCAGGGACAAGTAGATCAATTTGCCCACCAACCTTTGATATGATTCTCGATTAACAGGACTTCCCATGTTATCTCTTCTTAATTTTAAGTTTGATTCCACAGGAGTATCTGCTGGTTTGCAGCCGAGCATCCCAATTTCAGAAAGCAAATCTAGTATGTATTTCCTCTGGTTAATGATAATCCCATCCGTTGATCTTGCAACCTCCATTCCAAGAAAATATCTCAGACTCCCAAGATCTTTAGTTTCAAATTCCTTTGCTAAGTGCCTCTTTAAATTTTCAATTTCTTCATTGTTGTCTCCAGTAATTATTATGTCATCGACATAAACAATCAAGAAAGTCTTCCTCTTATCTGATGTGATTTTAACAAAGAGGGTGTGGTCTGCTTGGCATTGTCTATAGCCATACTTCACCACAGCTTTGGCAAACCTGGCAAACCTATCAAACCAGGCTCTTGGAGACTGTTTTAAGCCATATAAAGACTTATTCAGTTTGCATACTTGTTGTCCTGTCGAATTATCAACACCTGGAGGAATTTGCATGTACACCTCTTCTTCAAGGATTCCATTTAAGAATGCATTCTTGATGTCTAGCTGATGTAACTTCCAATCCTCATTTGCAGCCAATGATAGCAACACTCTAATGGTATTTAACTTTGCCACAGGTGCAAAGGTTTCCTGATAGTCTATAACCCATAGGATTGTGTGAATCCTTTTGCCACCAACCGAGCTTTGAATCTCTCTATACTGTCATCTGAGTTGTACTTAACAGTAAATACCCATTTGCAGCCAACTACCTTTTTCCCTTTAGGTAATTCAGTCAAACTCCATGTCTGGTTGAGTTGAAGAGCTTTGATTTCTTCCTCTACTGCCTTTTTTCACTTGGGATCCTTTAGTGCTTCATCCACTGTCTTTGGAATAACAATGTTGTTCAATTTAGCTGTAAAGGCTTTGAAAGCAGGCATTAATTTCCCATAGGCTATAAACCTTTCAATGAGATGAGATGTGCATTTTCGAACACCTTTCCTTTGGGCAATAGGAAGGTCTATAGTGTCAATAATAGGATCAGAATTTTGGGGAACATCATTATCTTCCAGGACTGCAGAATCCAGTTCCAGTTCTCGGCAAATGCTAGGCTGAGTAATGTTTTCTGGAGGTGGCCTTTTTCTCCTCTCATAAACACTCAATTGTTTATTTTCAAGCTCTGGAGGTAAGGATCCTTGTGGTGTTTTTGGTTTAGGTGATTGAATTGTAGTAGTGAGATCATTGGGAGTTTCAGGACTAGGTAAAGGTGTGTTTGATGTATTTGGAAAGTGTATAGGCTGAAAGGAAGGTTGATTGTTCTGTTGTGGTTGAATTTCAGTATGGTGCAGTTGTGAAGGTAAAACAACGGGTTGACAAATCTGCTGTGGTTGAATTTTAGTGAGGTCAGGAGGTAAATGAGTAATAGAATGAATAAATTCTAGTGGCTGAAATTCCCTTAGAGTCTCCCCCTGAATTTTAGAATCAAAGTAAGGTTTGTTTTCAAAAAATGTGACATCCATGGAGGTATACATTCTTTTGGTAATGGGTGAGTAACATTTGTAACCCTTTTGACTCAAGGAATAACCTAGGAAGATACACTTAATAGCTTTAGGATCAAGTTTACCTCTGGATTGATCATGGATATGAACAAATGAAGTACAACCAAACACACGAAAAGACTAGATGACAAGGGCTTATAATGAGGAAAAACACTAAGTAAGATATCTCTCGGAACCTTGAAATTTAATGTTTTACTGGGCATTCTATTTATTAAATAGGTTGAAGTGAGTAAAGCTTCCCCCAAAAATGTTTAGGTACACCAGAAGAAAAAAGTAAGGATCTAGTAACCTCTAAAATGTGCCTATTTTTTCTCTCAGCCACCCCATTCTGTTGAGGAGTACTAACACATGAAGTAATATGTAAAATCCCTTTCTCCTTGAAATAAGAACTTAAATTCTTGGTGAAATACTCACTACTATTGTCGGTCTTTAAAATTTTAATACTCCTTTGAAATTGGTTTTCTATCATCTTATGGAATGTTTTAAAGACACTCTCAGTTTCAGATTTTTCTTTTAACAAAAAAGTCCAAGTTGTCCTAGAGCGGTCATCAATAAAGGAAACGAACCACCTTGAGCCAGTATAGTTTTTAACCTTAGAAGGACCCCAAATGTCACTATGTATTATGGAAAAGGGTGAAGAGGGTTTAAATCTTGAGGGAGGATAAGGTTGTCTGGTATGTTTGGCAAGCTGGCATATATCACAAACAAGAGATTTTGGATTTTTGTTCACAAACAAATTAGGAAAGAGCTTGGCCATGTAATGGAAG
The DNA here is from genome assembly GCA_035048815.1 of Abelmoschus esculentus. Classification (NCBI taxonomy): domain Eukaryota; kingdom Viridiplantae; phylum Streptophyta; class Magnoliopsida; order Malvales; family Malvaceae; genus Abelmoschus; species Abelmoschus esculentus. The sequence continues at coordinate 3,597,177 of JAUCBN010000066.1, forward strand.
TTGGGATGGCCTAACCTAAAATGCCATAACATGACATCACTGGAAGAAATAGTATTTGATAGGGTAGATTGAAGACAACAATTAGAAGAGACTTGTTTATTTTGAGAACATTCGGAAAACATGTAGAGCCCATTACGTAGCCTAGCACGGCCAATCACAGTCCCCGAACCCTGTGCCTGAAATTCACAAACATCCAAAGAAAATTTGATATCACAGTGCAGATCAGTCGACAATTTGCTAACAGACATAAGATTGCAAGCAAGATCTGGGACATAAAGAACATTATGCAACGAAATATTTTCATTAATTTTAACTAAACCACTCCCTGCAATTACTGATAACGAGCCATCTGCTGTTCTAACCGATGATGTGGTCTGTATTTTGTTGAGTGTGTGAAAAACATGAAGATTCCCAGTCATATGATCTGATGCGCCAGAGTCTACAACCCAATCTGTAGATTGACAATTGGCAAGAAAAGATATACTACCTTCATTGGCAGTATAGGAAGTAATAGAAGAAGGAGCAACAGTGAGTTGGAAACTAATTGCTGGGTTTTCTATTTGAACCATGACAACAAGGTTTCGGAGGAAGGATCGATGAACCTAAACTGATACCATGTGAATAATAGGTATTTGCAGAAAAAAAAAGAGTATTTTCTGTAGAAACATAGTCTAATTAACCCCCTGTTCGTATATTTATTAATTAACAAGAAGTCTGAATATATAGACTTCTTTATAAGAGTTTACAAAAGACTAGAAAACCTAATTAAGATTGATCTCTAATACTTAGCAAGATAAGATAAACTAATTGATAAAACTCCTAGAAAATAGGTCATTATCTTTGCTGATAAATTCCTATAAAATAGGAGTTTATTCTAATATGTATAACATATCTCCTAACCAACATGTATTCCTAGAAAGTAACAATTTAAACGGTATGAGTTATTTGAAATTATTTCTTTATTTAAAAATGTGTTTAATTGGAAATGAATATTGGTGGAAAATAAAAGTGATTAAAGAAAAACATGATAACCTATGAGATCCAGCATCATGCTAATATAAGAAGAGCAACACGTTGCTTAAATTATTTTGAATGTTCTATTCTCTTTTCTCAAATAAACGGATCCAATAAACGTACCATTAAGAACAAAGCAGCCCACACTCTGTTATCATGATGCTTCTTGAACAAATACATTTCACCTACTGCAGTAATTACATTAGTAACATTCTTCAATACTGTGACCATGGCTACATTGATATATTTCAAACTGCAGAAAGTGACAAAAATCATGGTTAAGCTACAATAAAGATGAATTTACTATTTTGAACTTCCACCAATCATTCATGACAGCTTGTCTTTTATGGAAATAACATTTTTCTAAATATGCAACATAGAGGTGCTATGCACTGACAACTGAATGTTCCAATTGCATCCACCTAAGATAATCACTGGAAATATAATAAGTAAAATGCTATAGATCATATTCAGGAGTTATTTAAGGAATTATAAAATCTAACATCTAAATCAAGTACTGAGTATATGAAATGCATGTTTAGTAAATCAAAGAATAATAATCAAGATGCGATAAAATTTGATCAAGTGATACCAATCGCAAAGCACTTTAAGTACCTAGGGTCGATAATTCAAAAAGCCATAATGATTGATGGATATGCTATTGCTAACCACACAATTAAGGCTCTGTGGCCTAAATGGAGAAGTGTAACAAGGGTTTTTCATGATTGCAATATCCTTTGTGTTTGAAGGGAAGTTCTATAGGACAGCAGACCTACTTTGCTATACGGTATGAAACTTTGGGCTAACAAGAAGCAATATATACAAAAGATGACCATAGTTGAAATGCACATGTTAAGGTGGATGTCTGGCAAGAGCAGAAATGATGGGGTCAGAAATAAGCATATTTGTCTTGAAATTGGGATAACACTTATAGGGGATAAGATTAGAGATCATTGAGCACAAATGTATTTAGATACCAAATTCAACTCTTGCTCAAGTCATATAATGCAAAATCAGCAGCGACAATGAAATTCCATGACAAGGCTAAGAAAAACAGGACTAATTTCTTCAAACGTTAGCAAGTTACTGATTCTCAAGCATAAAATGACAGGAAAGAATCTTAAATATTCTTTCAGCTGATGGATATATAAAAGAATATCAAACACGGATTCACCTAGATGGCCATACAAAAAATACACTTCATACCTGAACATGCTTGTAAGAAGCATTCCAACAAATATGACATTAACAGGTAACCAGACTTTAATCAACCTCCATGTTAGTGGCTCTCTCGATATTAGGCCCATAGAACTCAGTACAGACACGATTATAACGGATATGAAGTTCTGCAGGCAGACAGTTAACAGCTTGTTTTGAGATCAGAAACATTTTCTAACCAGTTCATTGAATCACACAAAAGATAGGCTGTTCTGATACAAAAACAAAAATCCTAGCATAGAGATTAGTGACTGAATCAGTTTCAGTAAAATACCTGGTATAGCATCAAGGATATCCCAGCATTGAAATCATAGCCAGAGAGAACAAATTTGTTTACTAGTATCATACTGCAAGAGGATAAGCAATATGCAAGGCCAGATAATAAGGCCTGATTTTTCATTCTAATGACCTTGTTACTGCGTACCATTTTATTCCTTTCCTTTTCCAAATTACCATCCTCCAAATCCATATCATCATTTTCAAGAAACTTCACTCCAGATAATGACCTATAGTAGCAGAAAAAGCTTATCAATAACCACACCATTAACAATCTCACTTCATTTTATTTTGCCAACAAATATTCAAGCTAAAAACGTGTTGAACCTGATTTAGGTATTGATAAGACCTCTATCACTATTAGAATTACAAACAAAAATACTCCCACTTTACTTTCAAATCACATAACAATCAAGTTTCCTTCAAAGCTTTAACACCATTTGGAAGCATAATCCAGTTTGAAACTTATGTGGCAACTAGAATGAACTTATCTTTCGACGTACGTTCCTTCCTATCTCTATCCTCTCTTCTCCATACCCAAACATTATCTTTGTAGTCGCATAACAAAGCTATAATGTTCATTACAAAAAAAAAAAAAAAAAAAAAAATCTATGTAGTTTCCATGCATCAGAAGCATTTTTTTGTTGAGAATCAGTATACAGGGTGTAATCAAATAATGGCCTAGAAGGAGAATGATTTTCTTAAAAAAACATACCTATCTACTTTCAAAAACTTAAATTTGGAGAACGAGTATAAATTTGTAATATGAGAATCTTTCTTAGAAATACAAAAGTAAAATAAATCATGCTAGTGCACCAAAATTCGGTTAAATAACCAAATAATACCTGTTAACATCTCTTCTTACTGGACTAGATGTCTGATGGCCCTGATCTAGCACCCCATTTGGCTCATGAAACTTAAGGGAAACCATATTGACGTTTTCAGTGTGATTCCTTTCAAAATGAGCATCGAGAGAATCTAGAGATGCACCTAATGACAAAGGTCTTCCAAACAAAAGAAATATTGAAGACTCAGTCTTGAGCTCTAAACAGAAAACCATGTATTACATAATAAAGGATAGACAGTAACAGTAGTAGAAACAATGCTCAAGTAATCATGCCTATGTTTCATATTATACAAACTCCAGTACCAAGAACCTATTGCTGCTAGAAATAATTCCAACAACTTGAATGCACATTGAATCAGGAAAAATAAAGGACCTAGAAACTTGGAGTAGAAGCCGGGAGGGAATTTAAAGAATAAGAAGTGCTTCAGTTTCCTCTTTTAAAAGATTCTGACGGAAAAACAAAGTAGCATATAATCAACAGTATTTGTTAAAGTAACAGCCATTATTTTCTATCCCATATTTCTATCATCGGACAAGACCTAAACAACATGCCCAAAACCAATTAAGCTTGACCAATGTTCTTTGACAGGATGAAAGAATAAAATCACAAAACCAACTTAATTTATGCCTACAAACAGAAGTAAGCAACAAGATGTTAGAATGAAATAGTTACCAAACCCGCTTTCCCAATAATTTATCTTCCCTGTTTCAGTTCTGAGCTGATATACCTCAAAAGAAAAGCCTTTTTTATACTACAGGCTACTAGATCAGCTGGTATAATTTGTTATCAAGCACAAATGGTAACTTCACAAGTTAAGAATTATATATTAATACTAGCATTAAATGTAACATACACTTCAAGTACTGATCAGCACCACATTTTTAATAAAAAAGAATACAGATAAACTTATTACCATATCTAAAATTTATAATTCAACAGCAACCAGATAAAACCCAAAGCTAGATAAATCTCCCCACTTGATAAGCAAAGAATCAAACTCTTGTCCCCCCCAAAGAGAAAAGAGAAAATACCTTGAACCCATCAAGCTCTGCAGTTGAAAGCTTGGAAATTTGAATGCATAAAAAGCAACCAGATTATATATCCTAACGATCAATCACTCAAGAAAGAAAGAAAGCAAAAACCCACCACTGAAAAGCCAAAAAGAATCCGAATAGATTTGAGAAACTGAGAGAAATAAGGTAAGACCCTTTTGAGATTTGAGCGAGAAAAGCAAAGAAGAAAACGAATAATATAAGAAGGGAAGCTGAGAGGGCTAAGAGTTGAAAGAGTTTGTTTAATAACGTATACAAAAAATTACAAAACTAACAACTGGCCTTCCTTCAAAAAAACTTCCCAAGATTTTCATTTTCATTTAACTTATTTAAAAAAGTTATGGATTTTATTTTTCCTCTCTTTTTAAGCTTTTTGAAATTTCTTTGTTTTCGTGTAGGGTGGTTGAATGCTAGGACTTCATGCTTGTTTAATGCTGGAATTGAAAAATGGGTTTCGTGGGTAAAATTAGTATTTTTGTCGAAAGGAAAATTTTAAAAATCAGCGAATAAAAATGTGAATATGTCGAGAGTATATACTTTAAAACAGATACTACTGTAATTGAACAAAAAAAAAGTTCGACAATCGATTATGGATGAAAAAGATTAGCATCCACGTCGCTAAAAAATGGTATACAAATTTATCGTTTTATATATGTGAGTAAATTTTAAAGGTTTAAGTGTTCAAGGGATAAACTAAAATCTCCAATGCTTCTAAAATTAGTCAAGTTTATTCTCGAATAAGTGAGCAACACGTTAGTAATTTGTATCCCGGTATGCAATGGAAGCATAACAATATGTTATTAAATTATATATGTGTGAGTTAACATCAAGTTACATCATGTAAAACTCATTTAATTTTATATTAATTTTGGACTATTTGATGATGATAATAAATAACTACGATTATTTTCTTATTTTTTTTCAAGTGAAAAACTTTGTATTTTTTACTGTTAATCTCATTCACTCATTTTACTCATCCAATGATCATATATTAGTGTAAAACTCTTTATGCTTTAGATGGAAATTAAATTAAAAAAGTACTATAATTTAAGCATACATGAAAGATAAGGGTCTAAAACTAATTAAACTAAAAATAAGGGTTAAAAGAGAGAAAAACATTAGATTGGACCAAATTGAAATGAAATCATAAGTTTGAAGGGCCAAATAATGGATTATCCCACTAGAAATCATATTAAAACAAATGAAGGGACCGAATTACAAGATCTAGAAAACAGTAAAGGACTACAGAAACAATTTCCTCATTCGATATATATTTAATATTTGAATTAACTTGATGATTAAGTTTTATATTTTATCTTAAATAATTTAAGTCCAAATCCCCAAATATATTCATTTTTCATAAAACGATATCGTTGTGAATATCGATATAATCATATCAAAATAATATCATTTTAAATTTTAATAATCATTTAAATATTGATAATTCAGTGATAACATTGAAATTTAACCTAAAATTTAGTACTAAAATATAATAATTTTTAATTTAATGATATAATTGATACAAATCTAAATATTTGATGGTATTTGATGCAATTTACCCTTTAATTATTAATTTTTGACATAATTTATGCCAAGTCATAAAATATAATTATTTTTATAATCTTATATACGAAATTAGCATATCTAATACTGTATTAGGATATTTTTCCACACGTACAGCTTGAGTTTGTTGACGTAATTTTGACTCAGTTTGCCTTGATAGTTTCCTAGGTTAATTTTTGGCTGTAGGATTTTCAAAGTATTTTAAAATAAAAGTGAAAATGACGTGGATTTTTTTCTTTAACCAATTCTAAATTTTAAATAATTAAAAAAAAAAAAGCTTTGATATAAAAATGTGAAAATTTTATTTAGTGAAATGGTGTATACTCGAACTAATTTAGAGATATGTGATAATTTCTAAAGTAATTATAAAATTATCAAAATTTCGGATAAAATGATTAAAAATTTTAATTTTAAAAGAAAAGTGATATGTTTATTATTAAATAGCTATACGGTTATAATTTATTTATAAAATTATAATATTTTGCGTGTATGGGCAAAATCAAAGCAACTTGTAATGGGCATTTAATCGAGCGAGTTGATCTCGAGTTAGATATTATTTGATTCGTATTTTTTAAAAAATTTATTGTTTGATTTGATTCGTTGTTCGTTAAGCTCGTTAAAATTGTGCTCGATTCGTGCTCGTTAAAATATTTTGTTGCTCAACTCGACACGTTCGTTAAGCTCGACTTGTTGGTCGTTAAGCCTATTAAAAAATTTACCTTATTTTTAACTAAAAGTAAAATTTAATAATACCATATAAGGCCTAATATTAACATAAATTAATAAATTTAACTAAAAATATCAAAAGAGTGTATAAAACATTTTTAAAGTAAATTTAAAAGTAATAATCTATAAATACATCAAACTAGCGTATTAAAATTAAAGTAACAATTCACATATTAATAATTATTATTTATATTTATTTTTTTGAATGAAATTATTTTAAAGTAATTACTAAAAAATATTTTAAAAAATTAACGAGATATTCGTGAACTTATTGAATCGAGTTAGACTTTACACCATTTAACTCATTAAGATATTGAGTCGAATTTGAGTCAAACTAATCCGAGTCAAGTATTTATTGAATTTTGATCGAATCGTGTTTGAATAATTCACAAATTGCTCAACTCGTTAAACACCCTTATTTAAAATATAAAATTTAATGTCCATACTTCAAATAATTTAGCCCTTTTAGTGTTCTTAGTTTTAAATTACTTACTACTGTTTAAACATAAAACTTTATTAATCGATTTACTGATTATAAATGCTGAGTCATTTAATAAGGTTTAAATCTCGATATTTATTTTAAAATTATTATTGAAACACTGTTTAATAAAAAATATTTATTTAAACATGTGTTAGAGGAGTTCATGGAATTCACCTGTCTTCCACTATGGCAAACATTTTCTTATTCTTCTTTGAGTGAGAATGGAACTAACTAAATTTGCACTGCCGGCTAATAGTGGCATGAAAAGTGGTGACCAATTTGGCAAAGCTCTAAGACCTAAAAATTGTTGGTGCTCACCAAAACCAGGATAATGGTGAGTGGAAAACGACCAATATACAGACTTGGTGTGGGGTATGTTCAATTATAAAATGTTGGTCACGTTCGAATGATAATTAATTTGTACGAATTATTAGTCTCATCTGTTAAAAGAACGGTTGTTGTTCTTAAAGGTTACGGGTTTGAGCACTAGTAATACCAGTACAATGATTAAACAATTAATGTCTAATAGTTGAGAGTATACTCTAGAACAGATAATACTATAACCACCGTAATTGAATAAAAAAATAATAATTAATTTAATTTAATGTTGATACTCTTCTATTAAAGTCAAATATTTAACGTTGATTCGATTCAAATTAATCAAGATAAATATTTAAGAATTGAGAGGACAATAAAAAAAATATTGATTGAAGTTATTATAAAAATTAACCAGAGGTATGTATTATGAGATTTAGAATATAAAAGCTTGTTTAAATTTAAGAATCTTTTTGACATATTTTTATTTTATGGTTTGATTCATCTGTTTTTGTGGCATGTTTCAGTATACTCTAACGGTCGATTGATATTCACACTTCACACAAAGATTCAATCGGCGTTAGTTTCTGATTTATGTTTTTGTCGATGATCACTTAGAAAGTTATATTCCCCATTCAGTTGATGGTTGGTTGTTTGCTGATGAAATCAATCATGGGTAGCGATACTTTTTACTTGACATTTTAGATTATCTACAACTCATTGTTTTTTTATGTGTCTCGTTTGGACAGAGACAAAAAGATTCAGAAAGCTTCTGAATTTAATTAGTATATTTATCTTCATAGAAATTTTATTTTCCTTATTTTTTAATTATATTTTTTAAATTATTTAATCTAACATTTTACTCTTAAAGTTAATGTAATTATATATATATTTTTTATAAATTTAATAAAAATTCAATAACATTAAAAAAAAAAAAAAAAACTATACTCAAGGTCAGCATCTCAGCCGGCTTAGATCCCCTTAGATATGCTTCTGGTACCATGCTCTCTGAAAGTGGTCAACAATAATCTGAAATGAAATTTTTAAAAGTCTAGACAACTATGTAATATTTCAAAAGTTTTTCTTGTATATTGTATGGTTTTAATATACAATTTGATATATGAAATTTGCAATTTTCTTTTATAATACTTGTGTTTTATTGTATCAAAGAAATTTATGTCTTCTTTTCCCTATGAGGGTTTTGGCTACAAGCCTCACTTTATATTTATTATTTGAGCCATTGAGTTTTTAAAATTTCCTTTTTTGCACCCATTTGCACTCTATACAGGTATAATTGAGTAGTAATCTTCTGTTTTTTAATCGTATTTTATTTTATATCTCTTACTAAAAATTCTTAAAAAACTAAATTTTAAACATAATCCTAATTTTCTACATCTAAAATCTTATACTCTAAAAAATACATTCTATCCCTAATTTTCTAAATCCTAACAAACATCCCTAATTTTAAACCCTAAATTCTAAAACCACTAATTTAAAATAGAGACATCAATAAAGACACGATTAGGAAGTAAACAATTTGTACCCGGTATAGCTTTGTGGGAGATCTACCGATTTTTGGGTTTTATTGGTTAATAAACAATGATAGAATTTAAGACGAGAGATTGAAAGATTAATTTATTTTTTTAAATAAGAGTTTAAACTAAAATTTTCAAAGATTTTGAACATATCACTGAGTTTTTAATAACTTTGTAAAATTTAATAAATCTTTTAAAAATTATGAGACAAGATTTAATTTAAAAGTTTGATATAAATTTTTAAAAACTTTGAGTGGTCAAATTATTTTCTTTTTTACTTTTAGGATTTAAATTATATTTTAAAACTTTTTGGGGGTCATGGCCCCCTTTCCCCTATAACTTTTTCCATGCTCATAAGAAGTCAAATGAGTCTAAAGTGTGACAGATTTAAGGTACAATTAAAAATTAATAGATTTTAAAATTTATCTAAAAATTTAAAATGTTAGTTTTTTTTGATAATATTTTAAGGATTTCTTTGTGAATTTTGATAAATTTTGATACTTATAAAATTAGTTTCGGTACTTATTTTCTAATAACATTTCAAGTTATTAGACAATATCAAAACTTATCAAAAATTACAAAAAAAATTAATCTTAAATTATTATCTAAAAGTCTAATATTTTAAATTTATTAATTTTTAGTCGTACTTTAAACTTGTCACACTTTATATTCGATAACTAACTTGTTAAATCCCACACTGGTAAGTGATGAGAGTATGCAAAGCGATGAAACTTATAAATAATATGCAATGTGCAACATTTCAACATACTTACCTGGACGGGGTGAATGAGCGATCATTAAGACTCATGGCCTGGAGTAGTGACCTCCATTGCACTTGGGAGTGGTGCTGCTCTAAGGTCTCCCCAAGAGGGAGAGCCTACGTCATAATTTGTGGTAGAGGGGGTCTGCGTGCGCGCGGCCCCTACCATATCAAGTCTGAAAGGTTCCTGTTTTTCTTCTAATATAGCTTACACTCATCTGGTTTTCTAACCCTGAAATAGGGGTGTGCAAAAAAAATTAATTTGATGATCTAATTTTTTTGATCTGATCTGGTTATGGTTAATGTTTTATATTAATAAAATATAAATTTTTTATACATGTTATATTCGATATTTTTACTAGTAGTTATATATGAAAAAAATAAAATTTAAATAAATAAAAATATTGTTATATTCAATAATTTATTGATTATGATATATTCGAAAACCAAAATTTTTATGAATAAGATTATCAAATTAAAAAATATTTAAATTAAATTATATATCCAAAAATTCGATCCAAAATTTTGGATATCCAAATACGAATCGTTAAAATAAAATACGATTCAAAAGTTTCGAATATCGGATAATCCGAAATACACACCCCTACTCTTAAGCTTTGTCGCTTACTGATGTGGGATTTAGTTCCTGTTTTCTCTCTTAATATGGCTTACTCTCATCTGGCTTTTAACTCCAAGCTTCATCGCTTACCGATGTGGGATTTAATAAGTGCTTGATTCTACCGACATATAGGGGTGGGGGTTCCTTGCATGCATCAAGTATACTCGATTCCATTAGCTTTTTCGGACAGAATGGAAAACCATATTTATCCTACTGTTTTATTTACGTTAACCTTGAAGAGATATCGTTCTTGGCGAGATGCCCGGTGTTTGAACTTTTAGTTGCGAAGGTTCGAACCAAGGATCCTGAATGTATCTCGCGTTTTGTCTCAATGCTTTCCCAGAGAAATCACCCAAGTTACGACCACTGTCCTACAAACTGATAGGAAGGATGAGGGAGAGATAGATAACAATTAACAACTCCTGTGTGCCGGACCATATCTTAAAGGGCTTGAAGAAGGAGATACAGGCAAAGATGTGATTGTTCTTGCATTATCCCTGTTCTTCATACCAACTCCATGGTGGTTTTGATGTTGCTATTTGTGCTCATTACAACCTGAGATCCTAAACATTCACATAACTAGACATACTCGGAGAACAAGAGAGTAGCAGTTAACAAGTTTATAACAAGAGAGACAGGGAGTGATTCAGTGATCATATAGTTGAGATAGAGAAAAAGCAATACCTCAGGTGCCATCCAATAAGGACTACATGTTTTTCCATGCCAAAGTCAGCCAACTTGAATTCTCCAGTAGAATCCACTAGTGTGTCTGCCCCTTTTATATCTCTGCAATACGAAATTCATAGCTTTAAAACATAAGATACAGCTGAAGTCTCCATACAACATACAAGTACAACTAAGCATCCATAACTAGAACTACATCCAAGTACCTGTGAACTGCATTTATTCCATGCAAGTAAGCAAGCCCAGAGAGAATTTGTTGTGTATAATTTTGAATAACAGGTTCCATGAAGGCATCGTATTCTTGAAGCAATTGAGTAGTGAATAAAAGATCGAATTGAATCAATAAAAAAATTTGGTTATAGATTTTAAATTGTATTTGTAATGAATGGAATTTGAACTTTAAGCAGTAAACAACCCTATTTTGTTGCGCCTTTCAAAATGGTGTCTCTTTATCATTCCCTTTTTCACACTTGTTAAAACCCACACCGGTAAGTTATGAGAGTATGCAAAGCGATGAAGCTTATAAATAATAAGCAGTGTACATCAGTTGAACTTACTTACCTGGACGGAGTCAATGAGTGATCAGTAAGACTCATGGCTTAGAGTAGTGACCTCCATTGCACTCGGGAGGGGTGCTGCTCTAAGGTCTCCCCAAGCGGGAGATCCTACGTCATAATTTGTGGTAGAGGGGGCTTGCGTTCGCGCAGCCCCTACCAATTCGAGTCTGAAACTTTCCCACTGTTATTTCCATGGTTAGTACTTCATGCTTGTATTTTAAGTAATGAAAAATGGAAGACAATAAGTTATGTTTTTGGTTCCTAGGACTCCTCAGTGCTCTTGATGTTGTTGTAGTCATACCTCCCATTCTATAATCTCAAAAGAGAGGATATTATTTCTCAACTGCATTTCTAATATAGTCTGCTCAAAAAGTTAAAATAACAACAGAGATTTAGCTTAAACCAAGCTTTAATCACTTAAACTTCAAGTACATGCATCCACTGATATACAAGATATTGGTCTAGAAATGGCACAGATAAATATGGCTAAATTGAAATGTCAAAAAAGAAGCATAAAACAATCTAAGTTTAGAAACGTGGGAGTAACAAAGTAACTTCATCTTCAAAATGTGGTTTTAACAGTACTAGTAGGTTCTTATTTATATAGTGTCCATGTCCAGAAAACGACATGCTTTTATATTAAAACCAAGAAGATGAAGTTGTTCCAGTAAGCATTTTCTAAGTCGATCAGTTCAGAATGTGCTAATGAAGTCTTCATTAATGTAACTCAAAAGTGTGTGCAATAAGAGTAACAAAACCATCGGAAAGAAAAGACGGAAACAAGCATTATAAGAATATATACTGTTTATATATCTCAAGACCTTCTTTTTCTTTTCCGATGTGAGATTAATGTTTCTTGCTTCTTTTCAGGCGTGACATTTTTCCATTTTATGTCTCTGCAATACGAAATTCATAGCTTTAAAACATAAGATACAGCTGAAGCCTCCATACAACATACAAGTACAACTAAGCATCCATAACTAGAACTACATCCAAGTACCTTTGAACTGTATTTATTCCATGCAAGTAAGCAAGCCCAGAAAGAATTTGTCGGAATAACAGGTTCCTTGAAGGCACTGTATTCTTGAAGCAATTTGAGGAATGAACCAGCAGAGACATACTCTAAGTGAACAGTGTCTCTTTACCCTGGAAAATGACAATTAGATTAACTATGAAGCAAGCTCCATTTAATTGACGCAGGAGAAGGATTCTAGGGATCATTTTGCCTTCTCCAGCCTGTTATGCAAGTAAAGCATTTGCATGGGATGTCTCTAAAACTGTATCTAAATTTATACCACTTCAGGGACGATAACGAGTCGGGTTTTTGGCCAGTCCAAAAATACAAATATTTGTTTCAAACCCGACCCGACCTCAATATATATTCTCCCGACCTAACTCGACCTGAAATAATAAAAGACATAATCTAACCCCGACCTGACCTCAATATATATTTTTTTCGACTCGATTCAACCTGAAATAATAAAAGACATAATCTAACCCCGACCCGAACCCGATAAAATAATAAAAAATTTGGTTAAATTCGACCCGACCCAAGAAAAATTAATAAAAATATTAAATATTATATATAAAAATATATAAATATATCGTGTCGGGTCGGAGATTTTCTACCCTAAACCTAACCCAAACCCGATTTCTTAATAAAAAAATCCATTCCGATCGGGTCGGAACCCGATGGGGCAGGTCGAATTGCCATCCCTAGTTCACTTCCATAGTATCGAATAATGTTTAGGAAAGTTGAAGAAGAATAAGATGACGAAGAGGAATATGCATGGAAGATAGCAGACGAGAGAAGAAATAAAAAAAATTATAAATATGGAAGATTAAATGTATAATTATATAAATTATTTTTATTTCGATGATTAAAATAAAATTAAACTAATAGTTTGAGGGTTATTAGGTAATTTATCATTCTTTTTAGGGTAAATTACCCCAGTGACCTCCCAACTATTTGGGGATACCTATTTTGGTCACTCAACTAACGAACTCGTCAATCAGGCCACCCAACTTTAAAACCCTACCTATTTGAGTCACCGTCGTTAAAATTTTAACAGAAAAGTTAACGGTGATGATGTGACAGTTAATGGTGGTGACGTGACTGTTAATAAAAATCGGTAAAATTACACATTTAATCCCTCTAATTTATTTCTTATTTTAAATTAATCATAATTTTAAATTAATAAATAAAATTAATCGTAATTTATTATTTAATATATTTTTCTCTCCAATGTCACCACCTGGTTGGTGAGAAACAAGGAAGAAATAAAAGAATGATTTTGAGCTTGGAAGGATTTGAACCCTATCAATAGCAAGGAAGGCAAGCTTGCTAACCACTAGGCTAAACTCTGATTTATGATATGAAATGTTAGCATTACATATTTAAGGGTTCGAATACAATAGAGTAAATATAGTTTAAAGGCTTGCAATACAATTTTAATAAAAAAAAATACTTGATATTAAATATACGAATAAAAATATTCGATTAAAAAATATATAAACAAAAATATTTTTATAAAATAAATATTCGATAAAAATATTCGTATAGTAAATATTCAAATAAAAAATATACGAATAAAAATATTCGTATAATAAATATTTGAATAAAAAAATACGAATAAAAATATTCAAATACTTATGAATATTTATTATACAAATATTTTTATTCGTATATTTTTTATTCGAATATTTTTATTTAAATATTTATGATTTTTTGGAATATTTTTATTCGTATATTTAATATCAAATATGTTTTTTTATTTTTTATTAAAATTGTTTTCTCATCTATGTGTACAATCTTGTGTCCATGATTTCGTCCAAAAATATTCGTCTATTGTATTCGAATCCAATTAATTGGGTGGTCACTGTATAGTTTACCTTAAATATATTATGCTAAAATACCATTGCATAATTGAGAGTTTGGCCCAGTGGTTAGCAACCACTTGATTGGAGAGAAAAATATATTAAATAATAAATAAAAATAAATTAATAAATAAAATTAATCATCCAATCCAATGGTGACACATGTCATCAATCGATTTTTATTAACAGTCACGTCATCACCATTAACTGCCACGTCATCACCGTTAATTTTTCTATTAAAATTTTAACGGCGGTGACTCAAATAGGTAGGGTTTTAAAGTTGGGTGGCCTGATTGACGAGTTCGTTAGTTGTGTGACCAAAATAAGTATCCCAAATAGTTGGGTGGTCATTCGGGTAGTTTATCCTAATTTTTTTAATGATTCGGGTCGGATCGGGTCGGGTCGAATTTTAAAGCTTAAAAATCGGGTCAGATTTTTTCCACCTAAACACAGATCGGATCGGGTAACGGGTGAAAGATGTAATTTTTCGGGTCGGATGCAGGTGGGCCGAAAATCCGACCCGTGCCCAACCCTATGGAAAATATATGTTGGAAGTTGAGAACAACCTACCAAAAATATCAGTGAATTAAAACTCTATATTTGGAGGCGCTAAGCTAATCTCATCTCTCTGAGAGCAAATCGCTTTGGAGCCAAACAAGGTTTGCTCTTCTTTCCCTTCCCCTAATTTTGCATTTAAATTCTCCATTTCTATTTAGGGTTTTTTCCTCTTTAGATTCGATGTACTGGTTTGCTTTAGTTCTACAAGTATGGCATACATGTTCAGAATTTTAATCTTATATCAATTATCTGGTTGCTACTTTTTGCAATTTCATGTGTGTTTTTATTACATTTATTGTTATCGAAAATTTTGATTTCTGGGTGGTGGATAGTTAATCCCAGTGGATAGGGAATTTTGGAGTACTTTGGTTAGCTTTTGATTAAATATTTAAAAAAAATATTCTTTTTTCTACAGAGGAAGAAAAATGGTTTTTGGATTAGTTAGCAGGAATAGCTCTCAAGAAATGTGTTTCAGAAAGGGTTGAAGTTTTGCCTAAACTAGTTATGAGTTGGTGTATGCAGTAGTTATGACTTATGATAACAACTTCTGTATTCTGGACATTATTTTGATTGGAATACTTTTTGTATTAAATCATTGATGGATGACATGAAAGTCATTGTTTATTTTTAGTTTTTTATATAACAGATTGAATTAGGTCATTTTATTGTGCTGTAAATCAATTGAGTTTCATATTTGTTTTATCTATTTCAGCCTGCTAAAGGCCGTTCAGAAAAAAAGTTGGAATTCAGGTTCTCTATCTTCATATTGGATGGCCATTATACCATGTGGAAGCACATTTGGTTCCCAGTGGAGTATTCGCCCTCAGTTTGCTATACGTCCTTATGTTGCAAACCGAATAATGACAACCAGGTTGAGGTAAGTTTTCTACTAAATTCTTTTGCATATGGAAAAAGGTGTCATTGAATTTGATTATCTGACCAGTGACCACTTATTTTCTTCTAGACCTTTATATGGATTTGGAATTGCTGAATTTGCAGTCATGTAGCTACTTGCTAGTTTTGGTTTCTGCACGAGTATTCATTTGCATTTGCGAATTTGATGCATTGCATATTGGTGAACTTAATGATTACAGGGGGAGATTTACCTCCTTTGTAGTTTGTAGTCGCCCTATTTTGTTTAGACTGAATGTATGTTGGTTGATAGTTGATTATAAAGAGAGGACAGTGCAAAAAAACTGTGATATTTTACCTCTAACCAGAAGAGTCTATTTGTTGGTAACCATGGAAAAATTATTTTGGTATTTATTTCTCTTATGCAGAGTCACAAATACAATGAGTTATATGGAATCATCAAATTCAGGTCTACTTTCCCGTGATTTCTTACCGCTGTTATCATTTATGAGGTCATCTCAAACATCACATCCTCGTAGGGGAGCACGGTTCGTTGTTAGAGCTGAAACTGTGTGTAAAATACTTCCAATTTCTTTTATTTATTTTTGTTTTGTATTTTTTTGGGTGGTGGTGGTGGTGGTGGTGAAAATAGGCTTTAATGGTTTTTAATCACTTAGTTATATATTTTGAAAATCCGAGTATGCATTTCATATTTTTATTGCTGTATTTTGGCATCTGGCTCACTGTTCCGTCCTCAATTTAACATGATAGTGTTTTGTAATGAGCAGGATTATTATACTGTCCTTGGGGTGTCAAGAAATGCAAGTAAATCTGATATCAAAAGTGGTATGCTGAGTTAGCAAGACCTGTTCAGTGACTGTTCTATTTATTCCTTATATGATTTTTTACTGCATTTAGGTGCTTATTTTTGTTTGCTAATCTACTTTGTTATATAAGATTTTTCAACTTATCTAAGTTAAGTTTACCCAGGATTTAGGAGTTTCTGCATGTGAAAGTTTTAAAACACTGGTGCGCAAGCTTAAATTTTAAGGGAGGATAGGTGTTAATAACATAAGTCAAAGAGATTTTAGAGAGGTGGATCGTTTATAGTAGATTAAGACAAATTTGAGGATATAAGTAGGTACACACAATGAGCATCCATAGACTCACATCAGTTTTCGGGTTATATCAAGGTACAGATTTACAAGGGGAATATAAAGAATGCTTGCAACTTTTAGAAACAAGTGTAAGACAATGGATCAACTAGGGTATTTAACATGTGGTGGTATTCATATTTATGGTCTCTGCTAATGAAAAGAAAGTCTCTTTTAGGTGTTTCAACCATCTGAAGGAAAATTTGTGATTGTCCTTTTTTGATTGGAGCTTCAATTTTTTCCATGCCTACTTTCTGCTTTTGTCTTCCTTATTATATTATCTTACTGTTTTTAAATCTGTTGGTTTTTTCAGCATATCGCAAGCTTGCTCGAAGTTACCATCCGGATGTGAACAAGTCAGTTGATAACCTTATACCTCTTGCCGTCTATTTATGCTTCTGTTTGTTGCACTTTTATATATTTCATTATATTTATATGTGATGTGTGGTGCAAGTAAACTTGAACTTCAATTTGATGTGGTTCAGATAAAAAAAACATGACATGATTATTTCAGCAAGCTCTAATCATCCGAATTTTCTGGAATTTGATGTGATGCAATCTGAAAATCAGATTCAGATTGGCTATAATCTACTCAATTGAAGTTCATCTCAGAAGAAAGAAAGATGTAACAATTAACATCTGAATTGACTATATTGATCCGTATTAGTCTATTAGAAAGCCTGTGTGAATATTTTGGGCCATCTAGTGTTATTTAGTCTCCGAGAATCATCAAAGTTTCTAATTATTCTACTTTTTTTTTCCTTTCCCATTCTCAGATCTAGTGTTCAATGGAGAAGTGACCACAATGATGTTCAGAAAAATGTCTTATTCTGGTCGAACCATAGAAATTAACTTCCTTACTGGGTTCTGGGAAATGGGTTTCATTAGTTCTTGTCTGACACTGCTTCTATGTTCTGTTGAAAGGCAGATTAGAATTCCCTGAGAGATCATATTAATGAGATGGGTCGACATCCACTTACTTTCATTACAATATCCTCACCTCAGGATGGAGGAATCAGCTGTGATGATTTCTCTTGATGTAGCACACTCTCCCTGGTTTGAGTATTTGAAATTACTAATAATTTTTTCAATAGAAAAACACGGATGGGATGTCTGTCTATTTCAAGCAGGGGCATAAAATAAAAACTTCATCCAAAATGGTCTCTTACAATGTTTAGAATGAGAATGTGATGGTTACTGAAAGAAAGAGAAAATGGGATAGTAATCCTAAATTTTCAAGTTAGGTGTTTGTTGAGTTTATTCATATATTATTTTGAAGATCTCCGACTCTCATTGAATACTTTTCCTTGAAAGTTTGTTGGTTTCAGTTTGTGTTGCTAGTTAAAATACCTTATTTAACTCATGTATGCTTGAACCATAGTGTCCCCCCTTCTGATCATCATATATTATTCTGCAGAGATCCAGGGGCAGAAACGAAGTTCAAGGAAATTAGCAATGCATACGAGGTAAGAGTATTATGTTGTGCTTCCTATGGTTTCTTTTAGATGTCCAAAATGCAAGTCCTTAATCCATATGGTCATATCTGATCTTTGAGGTGCATTATATTACTTAGGTATTGTCAGACGATGAGAAGCGATCTCTATACGACAAATATGGGGAGGCTGGACTTAAAGGTGCTGGAATGGGAATGGGGGTAAGTTAATTCTCCTGATGCTCAATAAGATCATTCATTGCAAAATTATTTTTCTCACATTTTCTCAATATTTCATTTGGCATTGATGGCATGTTTGCTTTGATAGGATTTCAGCAATCCTTTTGATTTGTTTGAGTCGCTATTTGAAGGCATGGGTGGTATGGGTGGCATGGGCATGGGTGGACGAAGTTCTAGGAATAGAGCTGTTGATGGGCAGGATGAATATTACAGCCTTGTATTGAATTTTAAGGAAGCAGTGTTCGGAGTTGAGAAAGAAATCGAGATAACCCGACTAGAAAGCTGTGGAACTTGCAACGGTTCTGGTGCAAAACCTGGAACAACACCATCCAAATGTAGCACATGTGGTGGGCAAGGCCAGGTTATCTCATCTGCAAGGACTCCACTGGGGGTCTTCCAGCAGGTAATGACATGCTCTTCGTGTGGCGGGACCGGGGAAATTTCTACCCCATGCAATACATGTTCTGGTGATGGGCGGGTAAGGAGAACAAAGAGGATTAGTTTGAAAGTGCCTGCTGGTGTCGACTCTGGTAGCCGTTTAAGGGTCCGGTCTGAAGGAAATGCCGGAAGGAGAGGTGGGTCCCCTGGTGATCTATTTGTAGTCATTGAAGTCATCCCGGACCCTGTCCTAAAACGTGATGATACCAACATCTTGTACACCTGCAAGGTGTCATATATAGATGCCATACTGGGAACAACAATCAAGGTTCCAACTGTGGATGGTATGGTTGATTTGAAGATACCAGCCGGAACACAACCAAACACCACCCTCGTAATGGCCAAGAAAGGTGTTCCTGTTCTAAATAAAACCAACATGAGGGGTGATCAGTTGGTCCGCGTCCAAGTTGAAATTCCAAAAAGACTGAGCAGTGAAGAGAAGAAGCTTATTGAGGAGCTTGCTGACTTGAGCAAAGGCAAGACAGCAAACAGTAGGAGATAGTTTCCGAGTCTTTTTGCTGTATACACTGATTTTAGTTGCTATTTGTACCCCGAAATCATATTCACTGTCTCGTATCTTCGGCTTCCGAAATTGGAACTAGCACTACATGCAAAAACACATTCGGCAGCTCCGAACTACGGCTAAAACTCCGATCCAAAGGTAAAGGTAAGATGATATAGTGATAGATATAAATGAATCTGGATGGAAACAGGGAGGTGTAACAAGAGATGGAGTTTAGAGATAAACCCTCTTTGATTGCAGTCTTTTATGGGCCATTCTTTGAGATTGCCCTGAGATTTTGTCGTTTATTTTATTTATTATCATTATGAGTGAATGATGTTGAAACTTCTCTGGTTCATTTCGATTATCCCTGACTGAATTCATTGTTTCGATAATAATTTTATTATTTTCTTAAATAAATAATATCTGCGTGCCATTAATAAGATATCTCATATAAAGATGAGATTTATTTATACAAAATGTAAAATTTATGGTTTTATACGGTGAGTAATATTAACTCTTTATTTCACCCAACAATAAAAAAATATATAAACGTTAATAACTCTTACAATGTGTACTTGGATCCAATTTAGGGATGATAAACGAGTATAATTTTGTGGATTTCGCATAAGTTTAATGGGTAGAGTGTGGATGGACATGAATTTAATGGGTAGTGAACGAGTGTAGATATAAAAAATATTCATTGTGGGTAGATAATAGTTTTAAAATCTTATTTGTACCGTATTTATCCGTTCCATGTCCATTCGCTTTGCATTCGCTCTTCATATGAATTTTGAATTATTTGTATTTGTAGACTTTAATCATGCATTTTATTATGATGTTTTATGTATTAAGATACTGTTTTTTTAAATCCACGTTAATCCTTAAGTTTATAAATTTTGAACTCAATTTAATTTAAAAAAATGATAGCTTATGTTTGAGCTTTGAATTAATCAGGTTATAAAATTATAATATATGTGGATAAATAAAATTTATAAAAGTGTAAATATACTTTAGCTAAGTTAGGTATATATAATTAGTTAGTTGTAGTTAAGTAGAATTTATACCGATACAAATGCATTTTAGTTAAGTTAGTTATCGTTAGTTAGTAATATAATTAAAATCGTAAATATGTTATATATACACTTATCGGTCAATAAAATGTACAAAGTTTTACTTTTATTTACAAAAATTATGATTTATTTTTATATAATTTGACATTAGTAGTTGCTTGTAGGCAACGTACAAACAAGTATGGTTAGAGTGATGGGTGTGAGGATGAGTTTGAGAATATACCCACGTGGGTGGATGTGATAAGTGGTGGATATATAAAATTTAGGTGGATATGGGTATAAGGAGGGGTATCCGCACCCACCCGTTTATTTACCATCCTAATCTAATCTCATATATATAAATATATATAAGATAAAATCAAATTATAAAATCTTTAAATTTTATATATTTTTTGGATCGTTAGGTGATTGAAATGGATAATTCATAATAACAATCAATTATGTAAAGTTTGTTACTTGAAAAAAAAAAAAGGTAAATAGTTAATATAAGTTATTTGTTTAAGACATTTAAAACTTAAAGAATTTTATTTTATGTGACTTGATCCTATAAATTTTTTTTATATATAATAAAACAATTAAAAAATATTTTAATGATTTTTTCTTAATAAAATAAAATTTGAATAAAAAATAAAATTCAAAATTAATTGAAGTTTTTCTTATTTAATTGAGAAGATGAGAAGCGAAATAAGGTACCGAAATAAAGTTGATGATAAGCGAGGAAAAAAGGTTAAATAATATAATTCTTAAATATAAATAATTAAATTAATTGAATTAAAATTAAATTAATAAAATATATAAATTTTAAATCCCTAAATTAATACTATATTATACAATATTTAACATCAATTTCAATTTTAATGGCTGAACAAATTGTTTTTGTGTGTCCTTAAGAGCCACGTGTTGGTTGGACAAGTTAAGTATACTTATTTTATTTTTATTTAACTTTTTTTTATCAAATAAATATTTATTATAAATTAAATTTAAAAATAATTTTATCAAATAAAAATTTATTTAATAAAAATAAAATAAAAATAATAAATATATTTAATTAATTAATCTTATAATATAATTTTTGCTTTCCTAAATGAGTCTCTAGTGTGATCTAGGATGTTACAAGTAAATGACACGTGTCAACAACAATACAGGTGAGGCATGTTGGCTTGGTGAATAATATAGCCATTTAATATTTGATAAATTATTGCTAAAATTCAAAAATATCATTAAATTATCTTAAATATTATTAAATAATTATTAAATTTTTAAAAATTATATGATAAACATTAAATTTTAATTATTGTTGTAGAACATTCACTTATGATATGATTATTAAGAAAATTTATATAAAAATATATTTAATTATTAATATTTATATAATTAATTAATCTTAATTTTAAAAATAAAAAATTCAACCTCAAAAATTATATTTTTTTCAGTTTATTCATATCTTTAATTAATAATAATAGTTTATTTATCGATCTATAATTTTATAAAATTATGGTTATCGATTATAGTGTTCGACGAAGGAAAAAGTTTACGGTGATAATTGAATCGACAATAAAAAATTAAAAATTTTAAGACTCTTTAAAAATAAAATAAAAAATTACATAAAAGACCCTTAAAATATAATCTTATAAAATATTAAACACATATTTTTATTTAAGAAAATACTTTAGCATCGATCTATGTGGGAAAAAAAGGATTTTAACTGCTCAACCGTGATTTAGGACCTCCTTGATCATTCTATCAAAGTCGGCAAGGGAAGATCCTCCGCCGCAGCTAACGGCAGCTTCAGCTTTCTTCTTCCATTCCAACGCCTTTCTTCTTACCCTTTCCCCGTTTTCTCCGTCCATCATCTCTTTAACAAGAGCCTCCACATCCTCTCTCTTTACGTCAGGCTTCATCTCCATGGCCATGCACCATGTGGTGCATGCATACCGACAATTCGTCTGTTGATCAGCGAAGAAAGGCCAGCATATCAAAGGCACACCTCCGGTCACAGCTTCCAATATAGAATTCCATCCGCAATGCGTCAAGAAAAGACCGACCGCCGGGTGGGACAACACTTGTTGTTGGGGACACCAGCTTGTTATATAACCCCTTTCGGCCTTAATCTCCTCCGTGAACTCTCTTGGCAAAACAGCCGATTCACCCATCACAACATCCGGCCTTACTACCCATAAAAAAGGGTATCTACTGTTTGCTAGTCCCCATGCAAATTCTTTCAGATGATTTTCCGACATGACAGTCACGCTTCCATAGTTTACATACACAACTGAACCGTGTTCCCTTTTGTTAAGCCAGTCGATACAGTTTGCATCTTCTTTCCATAAGCTTGAGTTCATCGACTTGGATGGTCCATCAGGCATGTGGCTGACGAGAGAATGAAGTGGTCCTATTGTATAAATTCGAGGGAATTTAGCAGAGATTGCTTTCAAAACTTCATGTTCGAACTCGTTGAATGTGTTGAAGATGATTGCTGGAGCTTTTAGGCAATTTTGTGCTTCGGATCCCATGAAATCAAACATGATATCATCTGGATTGTTAGCTCTGATAAAGCTTGGAATATCTTTGAAGCGAATGTTACTCATTCCAGGGATCCAGTCAATAGGTTTATCAAGAGTTCCATCGCTCAGAAATGTTTCATCTGACACCACAATTACAGACAGTCAAATTCTATGTTTTATCAGACAATTTTCTTAGATGTAACGTTAAAAGCTTGACATAAAATTCACCTACTTTGGAATGGGAATATGCCTCTTTCGAGTAGTTCATTGAATTGAAGATACCCCATGAAACTACAAGCAGATGCAGTCCAAAACTGGACTTCTGGTATGCCGAGTATTTCAGCAGCCTTAATAGCAAAGCTCATAACTCCATCCGAGACTATGCAAGTAACACTAGGCACTTGGGGCGAGTTTTTCATCTTAGATAGTAGCTCTAAAAATGGTGCCAAGCAATTCTTCCGTGTGGAATCCGAAAGAGCTCGAACATCTTGTGTCGCATCGTGATCGGATGATGGCAGTCCATCCGGAATCATTTCGAACCTGAAATCAGGCAACCCTTCAACTGAATCTTCCCCTTTAGACCTGACCAGACGCCTATGGTTGAACTCAGTGTTAACAAAGGATATGAAGAAGCCTCTAGAGTGTAAGAGCTGAGCCAGTTGCATCATGGGACTAACATGTCCTTGTGATGGATATGGGACACATACAGCATGTGGTTTACCTGTTTCAAAACCCATCTTTTCAAAACAGCAACAAAGTTGGAAATTTAAGTTTTTTTTTTTCTTCTGGGAGATGCTATTCTTGCTATAAACATTCAATATAAATAAGACAGAGTTTTAACTTTTTATGAATGGGATCCAACCCTGAACATGTCTGCAATCTCATGTTTCTGGTATTTGTTTTATTATTGATATTATTTTAGAATATATTTGTGCTATTTGTTTGCATTGGTCTTTGAACTCACAAGCATATAAGACAAGGAAATTTCAATTCAGAAGATAAGGAAACATCGGTCAAGAACAGAGGAAATCTTCGGTCACCGTTCTGGTTCTTCGGGTAGATGGGATGAACTCGGTCACATTTCACAAATTTTAGTATTAAATAAAATGTTTTTTTTGGATAACCCTTACGTATGTGACGGTCGATAAATTTAGATTTGAGTTTTAAGATATTATTTGAGGTGATTTTATCATATTTTAATTATATTATTATTATAGTTTAAATATACATTTGGTATATAAATAAGATATTATTAATTATTTAAAAAAAATTACTTTCAAATAGATATATGAATTATACGTTTTCATCTAAGTTAATATTTAAGTTAAGTATAATTTTTTAAGTTGATACTAATTTTTTTATTAATTTAATCTTAATTTAATAAATTTAACTCTTTATATTTAAAAACATATATCAATACACTCTTTTATAAATATTATATCACTTTTTTTATATAAAATATTTAACAATAGCTTGTTGTTTTGCGGTGGAACGTAGTTATTTCACTATTCATTTGATTTCTTATGTTTACTTGATTTGAAAGTATTGTAAAATTTATTAAATTGATAATTTTTTTAAATATAAAAAATTAAATTATTAAAATATTACGAATTGAGAATAAATTAATAAAATGTATAAATTTGTTGAAATTCACTCTTGCTTCTTTGGGTAGAAAAGTTGCATTATTTGCAATACATTTGTATAATCACCACTGTATCAAACTTATATATAACAATACTTTTAGCGACATTCATTAGACAAAACGTCACAATACTTAGTGACGTTTTTTATTTAAACTGTATAATTATTGAGTCTTTGGTAACGTTTGTAATATCAAAACACCGCAATAAATCTTGTTTATAGTGGTATTTATAATTCTACTGATATTCGTATGTTAATGGTATTTGAATTAAACATGCCGTAAAATCTCTTATTTTAAGGTTTAGTTTAACATTGATTTAAAAGTGCAGTTGAAAAAAAATATTTTAAAAGTGTTGTATAAAAAATGATTTTAGAAAGTTAGGTAATGTTTATCATTGATGTCAAAAAGTGATTTTGAGAAAACAAAATATCTATTTTAGATATGATGTTGTAAGGTATAAATAAACTTAGACGGTGTTTAAATTAATAATTTTATTTAAAATAAATTATAAAATAAATAATAAATTTGTTTTCAATATATACGAACATAACAATTATAAATTAATAATAAATTTAAAATAAATTA
This sequence comes from Abelmoschus esculentus, assembly GCA_035048815.1. NCBI lineage: Eukaryota > Viridiplantae > Streptophyta > Magnoliopsida > Malvales > Malvaceae > Abelmoschus > Abelmoschus esculentus. The sequence continues at coordinate 3,622,682 of JAUCBN010000066.1, forward strand.
AATAAAATAATTTTATTTTTATATAACTATTATAAAAAAAATATATTATTTTATAATTACGTATGCATAAATATTATTTTAACAATATATTATAAGGGTAAAAAAGTAAATTTACTTTTTAAACTAGTTTTTCCGACCCAAAAGCCATAATTTCTATTTTTTCGGTTTGGGTGGAAAAACTAGTTTAAAAAGAAAAAAACAAACAAACAAAGTTTAATAAAAACATTTTTTTAAAATGCTTTTAGGTTGCGAAAACTCAAAAGCAACCACAAACACAGTCCAAGTCTATCTCCGTGATGTTTCAAGTTTCAAGAGATGTGTTATACATCAAATGTTATAATTCTTGCACATTTACAATTCCCCTGCATATGAATATAAAATATATACACGACACATCTCTGAAACTTTCATTTTTTTCTCTAGGCAAATAAATGGCCAACTTGTATGATTAGAACAACTAGCTACACAAAGCAGGGAAAAAAGACAGAATCAATAAGATCGATGGCAGATCTTACTTTGAATTCCAAGGTTTGTGCTGACTGCTGAATCCCTTAATTACTTAGCAGCAACCGCATTTTGGAGCAGTAACTCCAAGTCACTCAATCTGCAGACACAATCAGAGTCCTAAGAATAAAAACAAAAGTTGGCAGAGAAAATATGTAAACAGACAGAAATGAAATGGCAGCATACCTCACATTACTCAAATCAGGGTAAATTGCTATAGAATCTGTGAAATCCTGAATTGGAATAGAAAAGAACTCAGTTAGGGAGAAAACCGTTGAACTACCAATTGTCAGCTATGTTACTCGAACTAGGCTTGTGATTGTTGGTATTCGTGTGACATGGTCTGTTCGGTTTTCTCAAGTTTTTTCATGTAATTGGAGGGTCTTGAAAACTATATCCCCATACCCGTGTTCAGATATGCCTTGGACAACACTTAAAGAAAAAAGAAGAGTCGGAGTACCATAGGCTGTTAGTATCACTTCTAGACCTTACCTGGTCAGCAGTTGAAGAAGTGTAGGTAATAACACATGACATCCCAGCTTTTGTTGCTGCCTGCAGATGTGGAATAAGTTTGCTTTAAAGCTCTAACTATGGTCAATAAACTTGTTAAGCAATGCAAATGCCCAAACTAGATTTGGGAAACATTTTTTTTAAAAGGTACAAAACCAAAATCAATTTGATACAGATTTAGGCTATGATTAATGAAATTGATTCGTTTTATAATGACCAAGAATTGTCTAGAATGTAACTCAAACTCCAGAAAAGTTGTTCGAATATTTCTGATGAATTAAGGATAAACTGCAGGTTGCTCCAACAGTTAATAGTAGCTTTACCTGAAGACCAATCACACTATCCTCTACCACCAAGCAATCTTTCTCTGACACGCCTAATCTCTGCCATAATAAGATTTCTAAATCAGATTCTGAATTAGCAACCAAAGACTGAAAGATGAGAAATATGAGCACAGGTAACATTATGGTTAAATGCACATGATATATGGACTTACCTTGGCAGCTGTCAGATATATCAATGGATCTGGCTTCTTCTCCTTCACATCATCACCTAAAAGCATAAAGAAATGAAATTCAGGAGTATTAAGGATAGAAATCATCATAAAAGAAAAGAAAAGAATGAAATGATAAAATGGGCCAAAAAAGCACAGAACCAACCTTTGCTTAAACTAACCAGAGGGACCAAAGATCAAAACACAACCAATGAGGTTATTTCCATAAGTACATGTAAAGTTTTGGAGTTTAATTCATGTTTAATGAAGGTTAGTTACTAGCTTGCCTAGAAGAATTTCATAAGAGGGAATTCAATTCATTTAGAAGAATTGCATCTGAAATTCGGGTGATTATTTAAAATAAAGCTGAAGAATTCCCCTCGAAAGAAAGAATGCACAACAAAACAAGATGATGTAGATGTACTCAACATACCTGCAAGGAAGCAATCAAGACCCTTGAATCGCTCCTATAAAAATAGGGGAGAAAAAACAAGGAAACAGAAGTGAGGATATTTGTTGATCAATGATGCACAGAATCAAAATTGAGGAGTTTCGCACCCAACTTGCAAGGTGATGTTGTCTGCTTTGAGCCAAAATTCTCACAGTTTTGTCTCACAAGAGATGTCTTTTGCGGGACAAAACCTAGTGATTCACAAGTCAAAGCAGAAAAATATCTTGTAAGTTGGGTGCGTATCTCCACAAGAACATACCATTCCGATAAGGTTCTCGAGACAGAGTACAACTGAACTTTTAGTTGCTGCAGAGCAAACTGCTAGCATTTTCCCCTGTATGAGTGGAGAAAGAGAATGGCATCAAGAAGAGACGATCCAATGCAACCAAGCATGAAGATGATTCTGAATAGAAATGATAAACAAGTAGTATCTTACAGCAGCCTTGGCCTCATCCATCAATCTTAAAACTCCAGGTCTAGTTTCCACCTGATCAAAACAATACCACTCTCTTTAGAGTCAAAGAAATGAAGGATATAAGAATCACAATGCAAAAAAAGAGTAATTTCAGCTTACAGTTCCAGATTTGATAATTTCTTTGTACCTTTCAGTCTTCCAGTCCTACAAAGATGTAACAGCATCACAGACATAAGTTCTTCAATAAAGAGACTTCCATGGAGAAAAAAAGGTAATTCCTAAACAAAGCTCAGATTAAAGCCTAATTTGACCCCTGTTTTCCCCCAACTTTATAAAATCACTTAATTAGAAAAGAAACAATAATCACCACTGCATTACATGATTAATTTTTTTGATCAAGTTTTTATTAATCAACATTGAAATATAAACTCTTATTATCATTATTAATACCTGAAGAGTGTCAATTAACTTGGCTCGTTCCTCATCACTCTCAGGAGGCGTTTCAAATAAGGTAGAAGATGGCCATCCATGCTTCTTGAAGTACCTTCAGAAACACCAAAAAACTCCAATAAACCGACCAGCAACCAAAAGAATTAAGACCAATGAAAGAAACCCAGAAATATTAAAACCAAGAGAGAAAAGAAAAGAAAGGAACCATCTCATCTTAGGTTTACCACCCCCAATCAGGTTCTGGAGCACATCATAGAATTCAAGGTCCCAATTAAGGGGTTGTGAAGAGGGCGGGCAACGGACATTGAAGTGAGCGAAAGCATCATTGTAAGCTTGACGGTGCAAGTGTTCAGATTCTAGAATGACACCATCGCAGTCAAAAATGAGAGCTTGAAGGGAACGGGAAGCTGAGACCGAAAGTCGTCTTGGCTTTGCAGTTTTGTTGGTTAATGAAAGTGAGGATAGCTTTTTGGTTTGGAAAGTGAGGAACTTTGGGGAGTAATAAAAGAGAGAAGAGGAGCTTGAGGAGAGGTTCTGTGGAGAAATAATGAGTGTTGAAGGAGACGCCATGGCCGCTTTGCTTCCGTGGTAGGTCTAAAATGGAGAGACTGAATCGAGCTAAAAAAGTAGCGGGTTTGGTTCGTGTGGCTGAGGATATCTGTAGAAAGGAAGAGCTTGTAGTTGGAGTATTGATTGGCCGATGATGATTGATCAGAAAGCTCCATGGGATCAGTCATTGCTTCGCTTGAACCAGCTGGTTCAAACTTGTCTCGAGTCAGTTTAGTGGTGGAGAAATGTGGTGGAAAAAATATTGTTAAAAATGCTTTTAAAAAATAAAATTTGTTTTAAATATTATTTTATAAATATAAAATATATTAATTTGAATTATATTTAAATTTATTAGTGAGATAACATATGAAAATTTTCAACCTAAAATATAATAAATATATTTAAAATATAACTTTTTAAAAAATATTTTGTATATTATATTTTTTATAAAAATAAATTTTAAATATATCATAAGGAATTAACATTATTCATGGGTCAAACTTAATTTGAATATATAAATTATATTTTACAAATTAAAATTACATGTATGTTTTTAAATAAAATTATGTATAGTTATTGCACATACAATAATCATCATTTATTTTTCAAAATTATAACTTAGCATATCTTTTAAAATCATGCATACATACATTTCAATAAAATCATACTATTTCATAAAAAAAAAATCAAGCATACATCAAAAGTTTACTTTAATCACATTACACAATAATAAATGTGAATAATTGAATATTATTTTATCAGATATAAATCTATTTTTATAAAAATCGGATAAATATCATCGTTATCCTTCGTAGACTAAAAAAATCTTTATAATCAACGAGATAATATTCTTCTATAATCATAATACAATAAAGCATTGGTATTGATACTTCACTATTTGCAATATATGTAGATAGAAGAAATTTATCATTCGATAGATGTGAAAATTTTAAATTTTGATCTCGAGTTGCATAATCCTAAATAAATATCCATATCAATATCCATTCGTATTTCAAAGTGAAGAAATATCTAATAAATATAATATGAAAATTTTCTTCTTGGCATGTTTCTATATGCTCAACTGAAAATAAAAAACTGTACCAGTTTAAGAAGTCATTATACATATATAGCTCTTCATCTATATCTTCGATTGCAGCAGGCTGCAATGGTCAAATTGTCAACAGGCAAGAGGAATTCCAGAAAACAACAATGTTATGCCCTAGCTTGTATGTTGAAGGATCAGACAAACTGACATTACATCGATTACATCTGCTGCTTCGAATTCTTATGCTTTGTCGTTGCTAGATCCCCTGGCTGCACCTAAAGGTTCATTCTGCTGGACTTCCATTTGTTTTGCCTCCTCAGTTGAATTACGTGCTTTGAATGTATCTTTCTCTTGACTAGGTTGCCGCTTGTCTTCAAACAACTTCCCTGACTTCGCAATTGCAAGGATTAACTCAAGTTGTTTTTGCTGTTGATCCTATAAAATACATCATCAGACATCAATCACATGTTGATAATTCAATGATAAAGAATGTGTTTTATTAATAATTAATTCACATGTTGAGAATCCAATAGTCACAAGCTATCTTAGGCTTCGTTTGCAGATGCTTCTCCAATGGACATTGGGGTGCCAAACAGAGAAGAAATGGCAAACATGCCAAGGTTTGGCGCTCAACGGGTGTTACTCACTTGATTTTACACCTCAAACGTCCATTTGCCCACAGCTAAAAATCTAGCTTTTGACCAAACAGGCATTGCCGGCCAATGGACTTTCGCCCCTCAATGGAAACCGGAGCCTTGCTGGATGCTAGTTCCTCTGAAGAAAGGTTCTACATTGGTACAATGACTAAGGAAAAAAATTTTAGGGCTTAACTAAATGCTAGTTCCTCTGAAGCAATTTAGTTCTTTGTCTTCGACTCCCAGCTCATTTACTTAGCAAGGCTTACTCCTTGCTAAATCCTAGCCACAATTTTTTACGCATTCAAAACCACAATAATAGACAGGAAAAAAAAAGCTCGACCTATTTACTCTTTTAAAACCCTTATGCAACTAATATCATAACCACATTTAACTTGCTCGAAGTGCCATTATGGATCTCCTATACCATCTGAGCATATTACCGACAATTTGAGAAAATTAAAAGCAATAATCAAATAATGGTAAAATGTTACCTGCATTGCCAGCAAAACTTTCTGAATTTCCTTAAGCTCCTTTTCCAGGATGTCTTCTTGAGCTGCTAATGCTCTAGTAGCCTCAGAATTCTTTTGAGCCAAGGCTGCATTCTGCAGACAACAGGGAAAGTTGTAAATAAGAATAAATCGCAAAAGACGATTTGTTATCAACAGCTTGCCTTCCCATTTACTCAGTATGCAGCAAGGGTGATAAGATGTTCATCATTACCGCATTGGAGCCACAGCTAACATTAGTTTATTCATCCATATCAAGTCAAATGTTAGATGCTGGGTTCCATAGGCTAAACATGGCACAATCAAATAGAACTCTTGTAACTGAAGCAGCTATGTTCTTCTATAGCCTAAATTCCCGTGAATATGCATTTTTTTAATATTCTAACAATAGTCACCTTAACTTTGTATAATTGCAAACTTATGTTAATTGATCACCCTTTTTAATACATAAGTTGCATGAGATATGCCACTTTCCACGAAACCAAAGCTGAGAGCGCTCTAGTCACATTTTAAATTTTTAATTTATCTTTCTTCCACTTCGCATACATGTTTCTTCGAGGTATGTGACTAATACTAGTAAGGGTGAACAAAACTTGACTCGATTCGTAAAATTCAAATATTTTTTTATTCAACACACAAAAAAAAATGAATTATAATTCCATAAACTCGACATGACTCGAAAAAATTCAAATAAAGGTTGAGTTATAAATTGAGACTCAAATAATTCAAAATTTTGTAATTAATGAATCGGATCTCAAGTTCAACTCGAGTCCCTCAATATATATATATATATATATACACATATATATAAATGATTTATATACAATACACAAACATTGGAAACCAAATGTTTCTACAAGTGCCTTGGTTAGAATTCAAGGTTTAAGGCTAAATTTTAGGGTTTAGATGTTAGTGTAATATGGCTAGGAATTTATATTTTGACCTATAAACACTAAATTATAATCTCAATCCCCAAATTCTAACTACACCCCATCAATTTTAAATCACTAAACCTAAACCCTAACCTTTAAACCCTAAAACCAAGGCACTTGCGGAAACTTTTTGTTTCCACCGCCAATGTATTGAATTAATTACCCATATATATATATATATATATATATATAATATGTGTGTGTATTGGAATCAATTAGTTCCATAATATTATAAATATTTACAATTAAATTTGAACAAAAACATTGAACAACTCGACTTGACGCGAATTTCATAAACTCGACTAAAAAAATTCAAATATAGTAGAGTTATAAAATAGGTTTCATCAACTCGGCTAACTCGATTTTTTTCGGATGCTCACCCCTAGATACAGTTATGCTCCAATTTTCTAAAATTTTCCTTATATTTGGAGGATCATACTCCAATAACCATATCCTAACATGTGCATGAAAAAAATGTCAGTTATGGGTACTTTTTGAGAAAATGAGTCCAATAACACCTAAATTCATGAGCTAGTAAGCAGGCTATTTAGAGTAAACAATAAACAGCATCTTACTGAAAAATAAATGGTCATTAGATAGCTTTCGATGGTAACTTTTTATTTTTTTTTGAAATGTATAGTTTTAATGAACATAAATTTAGCTTTTTGGATGAGCTGCTATTTTCCTTTAAATGTCTATAGTCAGTCTGGTTTAGTCATGGTAGTAATTTCTATTTTATAGAACAAAACTGTAGACTAATTGACTAATTCAGAAGTTCCTTCAACCGCTACCATGGGCAAAGAAATCATTCAGCTCAAGATCAAAATGCATAGAATTTTCAATTATTACTGGCTCAATTCCTTTAGTTGTCTAACTAAAATCTTTAACATAAAGCAACAAGAATTGCAACATTTTTACCTCTTCAATAGGCTGTTTCAAAGCTTTCCTTGTTACCCGAAAACGAATCCCCAACTTCTCAAGTTGCCTAGACAAAACACAAAGAATTGTCACGGAACTTTTTAAGTCCTCCTCCAACTTCTCAATCCTCCCGACCAATGTCAATCCTTTTCCACCAGCCTCCGCCGTATCCACACAAATCCTCAGCCACTGCCGCCTCCTAATCCACGCTCCGATGGCAACCCCGCCCACCAATCCTAAAACTCTCCACAGCAAGACACTTTTCCAAACCCCGCCTAAAACGACACCTTTACAATCCAAAATGGCATAAACAACCGAAACAACAGCCGAAGAAAAAATGCACAAAAGTTCAGCAGCGGAAAGAAAAGAATCAAAATTGATAGCATTTAAATTGGGATTTTGTTCCGGTGAGGTGGCAATCGAAGAATCTGAGTTGTAGGCTTTGGGAAAGGAATTGAAAGATGGACGTTGGGAGTTGAAATTGAGAAAACTTCGTGTCCGGAAATGCAAAACACTGGAATCAGATGTGGAGAAGCTGAGATGGCGGGAGGTGGTTGGAGGGAACGAATTAGGGTGTCTGGGATAAGGGTTTAAACAAGAAGGTGGAAGGGATAAGAGGTTTTGAAACGCGATTGACATGTTTTCTGTTAGGGTTTTGGGTGGACTGGAACCGAAAGGGAAGACATTGTTAGGGTTTTATATGTTTGTTTGTCTTTAGCTGGAGGGAGGAAATAGGCGGTGGTTCAACGCTTTCCGGCGAGTAGGTCTATCTGCGCATGTTAGCTTAGGGAAGTTGAAATGAGTTAAGACTGCGCCAGAATGTATATAGCTGGTGAACTTTTATATATGCGTCATAAAAGGAAAATATTGTCAAAAAACAAAAAACAAATAGAAGATTGCTATTACTTAAAAAAGGAGAAATGATTGAATTAAACACAAAGTGGGTTTTAGAGTTCTAATTGTAAAATGTAAGGCGTGTAAGGATTAGTGGTGTATTTCACTATTTTGATAAACATATAAATATGTTTACAAATGTTACATAAACGCTCATTTGTTTATTTATGAAGGTATTTATATTCGGTTTATGTTCGTTTAAAGTTTTAATATTATGTTTATGTTTGTTTATTTAGTTTTAAAAATATTTGTATTTATGGACATATTCGTTTAACTATTCATTTGAATATCGACAAACGGCATCTAACATTCTCTTTTTACTCTTTTATTTACAAACCAAAAAATTATAAAAAATATTCCACTAGTTCTTAAGCTCTTCAAGATTTATAGTTTCAACTTTAAAATTACCTTTATTAATATTTAAAATTTAAATAAATAAAAGAAAGAAATAAAGAGAATTAAATAACTAATTATGTTCATGAACATAAACAAATCGAACATACCTTTATTCATGTATATTTATTATTAAATGAACATACAAAAATTATATTAGTTTATTTAGTTTAATAAACATAAATAAATAATATACGAATAGTTTACCAAATATTTTATTTATTTACAAATAAATATCTTTAAAAATAAATAAACAAATACAATATTAAGAATTAAAAAAAAACATAATTACATTAAAAAATTTACTTTCTTTATTAGAGTTCGAGAATATGGAGTCAACGTATTGTTTATTTCTTTCCTTTCTTATTTTTTCTTTAAATATTGTTGTCCCTTTCCGAGTTTTATTGTGACGTTTTTTATATATTTTTCATCGTACGATATTAGACTTAAATTATTTAATTTATTCGGTGATACGATTTTTTCATTTTTTTTAATTAAATTAACATCAACCTATTAGATTTGAATGTTACATATATATATATATATAATATAGATCGAGTTATGATAATTTATCAACAAAACATTATAAAAAAGAAAAAGAAAATTTAACCTCAACTTATTAGAGTTGAATGATACACATATAATCAACAGACCAACACATGAAGTACTAGGAGTGAGCAAAATTCGACTCGAATAAACCAAATAACTTGGCTCGATTCGAAGCGAAAATACTCGACTTATTTTGACTCGACTCGAAATTTCATTGACTCGACTTGACTCGCAAAAATTTCAAATAAAGTTCAAGTTGTAAAATAGAAATTTGAATAACTCGAATAACTCGAAATTTTTAGTAATTAAAATGATTAATTTTTAAGTTTGAGACGAGTCTATCAATTTTTTATGATATATATACATTGTTATATAAAAATATAAAGGAATATCGCTACATATAAAAATATATATACATATATCTTATATGATTACAGAAAGTCATTTAAATTGAAATCAAATCATACTATAACATGATAAATAATTACAATTAAATATTTATAGAAACTCGATTCGACTCGAATTTCTTAAACTCGACTCGGACCGAAAAAATTTCAAATAAAGTTTGAGTTGTAAAATATGACTCGTCAACTCGAATAACTCAAAATTATTTGACTCGAATCGACTCGATCGAATACTCACCCCTATAAAGCACTCTATAACCAACTGTTATCCAATAATTCAACTAGGAATAATACCATGGTAGGGTTCAGCAAAACAATTCAACTACATGAAGTATTGACAACAATTTGCAGTAATTTGAAACAGAACTATGATGAGAAAATTGCACAGGACCGTCCATCCATGCATGACCATATATATTGTCCAAATTATTAAATTACAACAATTCGGATATTTCGGAAATGTCATACAGCACATAGTACATGGTTCAAAGTGATAATCCAAATCTGTGTAAAATGCCTTGCATAAGATTATATTTCCTTCGTCAAACCACCAGCAATCAATAATTATGTCATCGGTAGCTCAGTCTTCTAATAGTAGGGCATATACCGCATTGGCCTTCTGAATCTAGGAATCTTCCTGCAACGAGTTCGTTTTGGGGGCGCAAGGGGACAACATGGTTAGAAAAATAACAAACGAATCTAATTTGTGAACTGGAGGAAGAGAATACATGCACAAGAAACACACCCATATTCAAAAGGAGAATAAAAGTAAGGCGGTATATAGGGCCTCCTAGACCGGTGGCCCATATAAGGATTGAATCGCCTTGGACGGTACTGCTTCATCCCTGGAACATTAGTCCTTTTTGGCAAAACCTTAATATCACAAGGAATACACAAAAATATATTTTAGAAAGGCTTTATTAGCAGCTAAGGAAACCACAAATCCTTTATTAACAGGACCACCAGGCTCCAGTTTTTACAAACAAAAGACCAAGCTTCTTAATATTAAAGAAAACATACCTTCAACTGCCGGCCATGTAATTCAGATTCGTTCAGCACAAGAGCTTCTTGAACGGCTTCTGCTTCAAGGAACTCGACGTAAGCAAATCCTTTAGGCTGCCCATACTTGTCTGTCAGAATAGGAACTCTGTTTACAGTGCCACAAGATTGGAAATGTTGCTGCACTTCCTCAGGTGTGCATGCATAATTAACCTACAGAATAAAATTCAACCAAGGTTTTAAAGAGAAATAATGTCACGGGCCGCAGGTTGGGGTCCGAGACATTGACATCATATGGTGCATGTTGGCCTGCCCAAATTATTCCAAGGGTGATTTTGGGCTCCAAAAGTCCACCAATGTTGGCACGATTCAGGGAGTGTTCTAAAAGCCTTATCCATCCAAGGTGTGTGAACAAATTGTGTGAACACAAAATATCTTTTCCATAGTTAAGTGGGAATATTCCTATAATTATGCTTTATAAATGGATAGAGTTAGATCTTAGCTGCTGATGTAAATCTGTATTGACCGTAGGATCGAGGGGAGTTCAAGTATAAATAGAGGTCTTCCCCACCTCATTTGATGTACCTGAGTATTCTAAGTTTTCAAGGAATAAATGCATTTTCTCTAAAATCCTTTGAGTGTTCTTTCTTTGTTCTTAATCGTTCTTGAAGTGTTCTTCCTCGCTCATCTCGTTTGATTCGTTTTCGCTTATAACACTTCGCGTTTGTCGGTGTTTGGGAAGTTAAAGTATTGAGAAGACTTACTTAGTCGTTTGTCTTGAGTCACATTGCCTAAGGCCACACGTTAGGTTGGTTTAAAAGTCTTCACTAACAAAGAAAACTTCCACCATTGCTTGGTTATCATGATACTTCCACCTTAAACTTCGTGCAGTGGCAGAGAATGAAAGCACTACATGTTCCATTTTGGGAGGGTAGGTATGTGTAAAGCTTAGAGAGACACTTAGCAAACACTCTAGCTAAACAGGTTGTTTACCTGTTTTCTTCAAGATCTTGACAATGTCATATACTCTATATACAATTGTCAAAGTCAATCTTCTAGAACTCAAGAGTCAAAATTCTCTTTCTCAGCAATGACACCTTCAACTCTTATTACTCAAACTTATTGAAATGCTAAAGCAAACATGATTTCATGCTTCTACTAAATTCTAATTTGAGAGGTCTAGAACACCACAATACAAAAGACCAAATTGGGTACTTTTCAAATTGTTGCTCAACAAATTCTCTATAAATATCAGGGGGCAAAAGTAACTCAAAAATTCTCTATCTTTTTATCATGTTAACTATAATTCTATACATAAAACACAGTACATGCTATATATGCTCATTATTTAACATCTGACATTGTTTTTATTTATAACATACAATTTTTTTAATCAATATTCACTTTACTTAAAGCAATAAAACATTAAGACAATTGTGCACATCAAAATGAAAAGGGTAACAAGATGCATTATAAAAAATACGAAAAAAGCATTAAAAGGGAAAAAATTCACAGAAACAACTAACAAGAGAAATAAGAACAATTTTGTTTACACAAACAATAGGAGATAAGAAATTAAGACTAAAGAAGCAAGCAAATGCCTCTCACCGCATCAGCCAAAATGACAACAAATATCTAAGGTTCATATTCCAATGACCACCATGGCCACCACCAACGATGTTCTTGCATCTTAGAGAGAATATGTTAACTTGGCTTAGCTCTTCAAAACAAGCAAACTAAATCCCTTGCAAGAAGTTGAAGCATGTTAAGTAACATGCTACTGCCATTCATCCACTCCAAACTAATCCAATCAGACTTTTCAGGTTGGTATTATACTAATCAAAACTTCTATCATATGGATATTTTTTTTCTTTTTTCATACATATATTTTTTTCAAATCTTCCTCTTTATTTTTTTTTATTTTTTTTTTCATTTTTTCTACTTTTAACGCATTCAACATGTTCTTCCATCACTTTTCTTTTTCTTTTTTATTCTCCATGAAATATTTGAGGTATCGCCCCTCTCATTTTCTCATTTTTTTCTCTTATTTTCTTTTTTGAAATCTAGCATTCAGATACAATTTTACTATCTTTAAGTACAATATTTTGTAAAGGAAAAATAGCATTTTTCCAACCCTTGAAACATTGTAACTATTCAAGCGGTAACACAAAGGCAAGTTGAGAAAAATTAACAATCCTGCGATCATAATAAGACATTAAGGTCAAACAATGATTATGTGGAGAAAGTAACCACATCATATCCAAAGTTTAGTCACTAGAAATGAATAGAAAATGTCATCTGAAGCTATTTAGTAAAGCCCTAGAAGAAGCAAAGGTATATAGAGAGAGAATACATAAGTCATGAATAACTATTACCATAGGTAACTGAAAAACATAAAAAGGAGAAAAAGAAGAGACAAAAATGTGTTAATACAAGAGAACTCAGATTTAGACATTAACAGAAAAGGGATAACTCAACAGGGATAAACAAAAAGGTTAAATATGCAGGAAGAACAACCAAAGACTAAGAACAAAGAATGTTTTCCAAAAAATATGTTTGGACATCAGTTCAAGCGTGGATTTTTATGCTACTCGGCTGTTTTGGGTGTCTAGTCGATTTGGGAGTTTTAGTAGTACTACATCCTCCCTACGCCCTTGGAATTTTAACCCCATAATCTAAAGGTGTAATTTTAAAACAAAAATGATAATTGATGGAAAATCTCATGCAGACCAACCTAGTAGTGACACTTGAGCTCTTTTATAAGAGTAGGTACACACTCATACTGCACTAAAGAATCCTATGGTATAATTCAGGAAAAAAATATAATAAATGTGAATAGGACTGTTAAGACAAGAAACACAACAAACGGGAAACATACCAGCACGTAAAATGACTGTTGAAATGTTAATACACAAGCTACATGATCAATAAATCAGAAAACATACCGATAAGTTAAACCACCCCTTTTCTTTTTTTAAGAAATATCCAAGTAGTTAGTAATGCAAGAAAGATCACCATATACAGATGTTATATCTACAAAGACATTTTGAATAAGAAAGAAACTATTTATCTCACATTGCTAACAAAAACAGATCGTGAATCATTTTCTTCTCTACTTGCTTGATTAGCTGCAGCACTAGCCGGATCTGTGATAAAAAAAAAGTGATATTTTTTTAAATAAATGTTTAAGTTGAAATTAGAAAAATGGTTAAAAAATCTAAACGCTAACAGCACCTAGGGCTAGAAGTATAGATAAAATTAACCAATATCCAGGTTATAACTCCCTGTTAATTGAATAAACTACTAGTACAGTAAAATCACTGACTAAAAATGACATATTTTTCAGTTTAAAAATTAAATCCGAAGTTTCAGATTTGATGGATTTATCAAATAAATAAAATAAAATAACAGAGAACAAAATCATAAACCCTAGCATCATAATTTTAGACTAAAATGCAGATCATATAAATATCCTCAAACAAAAGACACGAAAAGGGGGGGGGGGCCTTGAACAGCACCCATTTCTTTCTCGACCTTGGCCTGCATTTCACGTAGTGCCGCCGCTTCGTCTTCCATCTCCTTCAACCGCTTCTTCATTTCATCCAATTCCTACAACAATCAAACAACTATTGTAACAAAAAACAAAGGGCGGTCTTCAGTTAGGGTTTTTAATTTGTTTTAAAAATGATTACCTTGGCAGCGTCTTCATCGGCAGCGGACATGTCAACGTCGGCGTGGTGAGGGTCCATTTCTCCTTCGTCGGGGATTTCACCTCCGTAGACCTCATGCTCCTCTTCATCCATTTTTATTATATTTCTTCACTCCCTCTCCCTTCGTCGATTCTTCTAGAAAGAGTCTCCCAGTCCGTTAGTACTGTCTTCGCTGGATAACTTCTACTTGAAACCAAGGACTTCGGCTAGTGAAGTCATAGCCGTCCAATGATGGAAGATCGACGGTGAGCCTTCGCACAGGGTTATTTTATTATTTAATTTGTAAAAATTTATAGGAGTATTACACATAAATACTTATAATATACAGATTTTAAATAGATTTTATAATATTTTTATTTAAGTATTTAAAGTTTATTTAAATTATTTATTTTTATCAAAAATAAGTATTTAAAAAATATTTTTTTATCAAAATAAATATGTAAAATATCTTTAAAATAGAACATGTTATTTCATCCAAATCCAAATTTTTAAAAATTAAAATGAAACTTAACTAAAAATATTTTAAATATTTATTTTGATAAAAAATATATTTATTTTAACCAAAACTATAATTTAAATACATATTTTAGTTAAAAATATTTTATACATTTAATTTGTATACTTTAAATATTTATTTTTATATAAATATTCAAAAAAACTATTAGTCATTTCTGTTGTAAATTTGGGTGAATAATAGGGGGTAAGAAAAAACATTAGGTTATTAGATGTCTTTAAAAAATATTTGGAGTTCTTTAGATCACGTCATTTATAGGTAGTAAAATCTATATAAATCATTAAATTAAACTAAAAACATAAGCTATGTGTTTAAAAAATTTGGATGAACATTGATCGCTCAATTATTGTGTTGTGCATTATTGATGTTCGAATTCGTGACCTCTAGAAACAATAACATTTCTTTAATCACAAGATAAGATAGTTCGTACTAAATCAAGAATTTGGTTGGTAATTGTTACGGAATTGAATCCGACTTGAAAGTGAATGTTTAATAAGCTATGTAACAGATTTGGTACACTCGGATCGGATACTCTCGTCCAGGGAACTGGTTATATATGAAAATTTAACCCTGTAGTTCAACTGATACTATTTAGCCTTCTCGATTAGACTTAAAGAACTGTTTTAGGAGAAGTTTAGTGACAACTTCTTTTCTTACATTATTTAGAACAGATACAGAGCTGTTACGGGTACAAACTACAGGGGTTCTCTTGGGGCAATGTTGGCTTGAAGAGTTGCTTGGCCATGCTGACAAGAACATTGTCATGATTCTGATTGAGAACAACAGTAACCTTGAAATGCAGCGGGAAGTTCAAACAGAGGATGCACAGATTGATATAATTTTGCTTGCAGGGGAAGGCAGCTAATTAATTCCTTTTAATAACAGAATAGGGTTAAAACAATGAAATTGCTCCAAAATATAAATGGGATATATCTAAATCAAAGCTTTTTTTTACTGTTCTTCAATCTAGCAGTATGCAGTCAAGACCTTAAAATTGTTACAAATACGACCTTGAAACAGATTCTTCTTTAGGTCTGGCACTTCCACTGTTGGGAGTTCCTATTCAATAGCATTGGCATTGATATCCTGTATCTTCTTTGCTTCAACATTGTGTTCCTCCGGCGAGGTCCCATTTTCACCGCTCATATCTTGTTTTTCATCTAGCTCACTGTGGTTTTCAGGTGCCAAGGTTGCATTCTTTTCAGTCTCCATGCCTACCGAAAGCCTTTCTAGCAGCTCCTGGCAGTCGATTGCTGTAACCATCACACTCAAGCTCGACCGACCTTTCCAGCAGCCAATGGCTATTGTTGACGTGTCCACTCGGATATGGTCTGATAAAGATTTGTCAGCTGCAAAGAAAAAGGTTAGTAGAGGAATCATAGAAAAACCAATTGTTTAGGCAGGAATGACAGATCAAATGAAGTTACCATCTCTCAAAACAATCACACAGCAGCCTAACATCAGGTTCGCTGCCTTCTGACCAAAATCAGCCTCGACAAAGTCTGCAAATTTGATTGATTTATATTGCAAAAGATGCTTGAAATCTGCTGCAGAAGCATATAATATTTGTTTGGTAATGTAAGGGAGAATCACAGGCAACCCTTCTGATGATATCCTGAATGAGCATGGAGCCGAGGAACCTTCTCTAGATGTTTGCCGCTCCTATTTATACAACAACATCAAATAAATTAAAATAAAAAAATGTTCGCCGGTGATTCAGAAGCAAACAAAAAGTTATACAAATTCTTATAAAATCAAATTTTTTCTTATGGCAAAATAAACAGTGCAATTAAAAGAAAAAATGTAATAAATATACTCACAAACATCTTCAGGCCAACAGAAGTTATCTTCAGTTGCTGTCCACCTCGAAAATTAAGGTCCAAAATATCCTTAACTGATTTCGAAACATAATAAATTCTCTTCACATGATTAGCATCATTGTTTCTTGTAACAAGGTGGCCAGTGAATGGGAAGGATTCGTCAATACCATAAAATGTCTTAATGCTGTTTATTATAGTTTCATCTTTGAAGAAAAGAATGGGATCAACTCCTTTCCACTTGCCCTGCATCTGCAACTTTCTCTTCTCTCCGATTTTTGCAGAATCAATATTATTATCCACGGCTCCTTGAGTTGCTTCAGAAGAATTGCTCTCTGGAGCACCTTCATCTGGTTCATCAACCGAAACCGCCTCTAAAGCCACTTCTGATATCTTTTCATCATCTGAAGTCGGTTCAGAGATCCTTTCATCAGCCTCTGAAGATATTTTTGAGATGTTATTGTCAGCCTTTGAAGCTACTTCCAAGATCTTTTCATCTGTCCCATCCCCAGAACTAACTTCTAATCCATTTACTTCTTCAGTAGCTTTGTCTGATAAATTTTCATGCAGTTCATTTCTAGTTGATAGTTTTCTTTGTGAACTAGCAGACTTGTCCTGAATAGCTGTGCAACAAGCAGTGTGAAACCAATTTATAAATGCCCGATGAGACAAGAAAAAGGAAAGACCGAGAGTAGCGCGACTAGGGAATCAAAATCAATAGTTTTGACAATAACATTAGCAAAGAGCATAACAGAATCTATTTATAGAAGAAGCGTTTTAGAAATGACATATAAACTACATGCCACATAGTGTAAACCATTCAAAACCATAAAACGAACATTATAATTTTGATTTACCAGGCAAATGAGAAACTTTGTGGAGAACAGCAATGAAAAAGGCTCCTGTATTCTGATCATGAGGCACTATCCTCATGCAGCGTTCTAGTGGGAGATCAGAAACTTCGTCCTCCAAATCATCAGCTGAAGGAACAGGGACATCAAGCTGAAATACATCTTCAGAATTTACATTTTCACCGTTTGCGCTCGTCTTGTTAGTTAGATCTGTATAATTTTTGCCAGAAGGGAACATGCTAGGAACAATCCCATTTCTTTGCAACTTGCGAGCATCCTTGTATGATGCTAACCAGACTCCCTTATCACGTACCTGGTGGGCACGGAAAACCTCAACACCAGATGGAAAGAGGACAATGGAATGTTGAAAGCAATGCATCCATGCAAGTAGAATGAATGCCAAAGAGATTTGGTGAAAATGGTAAAATTTACCTTCCATTTTGTTAAACCGGGTCGGCGAATTAATTGTGGCAGCTCATTTGAAACATCAACCAGTTCAACGGACACTCCACATCTCCGTAAAATCTAAAGCAAAAGGGGAACAAAGATTACAATTAAACAAGATTGTAATTTCCAGCCACATCGAACATTTGGGAAAGGGTAAGATGAAGAACCTAAAAGCAAAAAACGTAACATACATATTAATAGTAAAAATAATAACAAAGTGTAGGAGTAACTACTAAGACCAGGGTTACTGCCAAAATTTCAGAATAAAAAGCAAATGCAAACATATAATTAAAAATTTAAAGTATATCTACAAAAATACTCATTTCAAATAAAAAAAGAAGAAAATACACGTTTAATAACAATAATCTTATAGACTATCGGAACTGAACAAATAAATCATGCTTTAGTATGCTAACCAGTTCATGTATGTTAATCTTTTTAGCATCAGTATCAAGACTATCAATAAGCTTCCCATCAAAGATCCATCTTGGAGGGAAGCATTCATTATCTACTTTAATCAGCTTTTCAAATTTACATGACAATTAGAAGATGCATTATTTCATCTTTCTTAAAATCCATCAGGCACCGGCGTGATCGGTTACCTTTCCAAATCAGGATCCTACCATGGCCTACAACTTTCAAATTAATGAACCCCACACATAATATTTCAATAACCTTATTCTAGAATATTATTACAAAACCTGATTTTCAGCCTTATATATTTCATCATTAACCCAGAAATAAGGACATAAAAGTTAAAACCATCAAAGTAGTTAGTTGGATTTAGTAGTTGTCTCTAGGCATAAATTACCTCAGCAACCACAGCTTCATTTTCAACTGGATTCATAGAGCAGGTTGAGTAAACCATTCTTCCACCAACTTTCAACAGAGACAGACCTGACATAATATCAGCAAAGCAAATTAGAGACGGGAATATCCACTAATTAAAAATAAAAGATCTTCTATAATTTATACATCGCATGGCAATCTGAATCTGTAAGCAGTGAAGTCCATTGGCCATTCCTCCATTCCTGAACAAATGCACATAAATAAGATCTTATGAAATGGACATTAACAGATGAAGGATGCAAAAGAGAGGAAAGAAAGTGCAAGAGAACACGTACCATTTACGCCAGATATCGGGAGCCTTGCGAAGAGTGCCATCCCCACTGCAGGGCACATCACATAATACACGGTCAAAGAGAAGTTGGGTAATGCCCTGCTCCAACTCATTTGTTGTTTCAGAACCATTCGAGATATTTTTGTGGGAACGGCAACCAGGGAAGTGTTGACCTTCATGATTTGTGACTATCAGGTTTGCTGTGCACATTCTTTTCGTTTGGTGGATGAGAAGGTTACATCGTTGTACATCAAGATCATTTGCTAAAACCTAAAGCAAATACACAGAAGAATTATTATAAATGCTTTTATTAATATTTAACTCAGCATATGGAATAGAGGGTGAGAGTTGTTGCTGAAAAGCTACCCAAGCGATTCATGGTTATACAGTTATGATGGGTAGACCAACTAAAACCTTAAGAGAAAGTATACAGAAAATAAAAGCAAACAAACCATGCCCTCAGGTAAAGATCCTCCTTTGGCAGAGTGGTAGATAATCTCAAGCAACTGAAAAGTTTTTGAACCAGGTGCTGCGCAAACTGCATAAAGAAATGGCAGAAAATATTAACTACATTTCTGATGTAGATCAGACACAGTTTCCTAATTAAAATTGCAGATGACAAGGTTGTGGTCTTCAGAAAGAAGATAAACAAATAAGTTATCTAAATGCATCATAAGTTGCTTACCATCAAATACAAAATGATCGGGCTGCACATCAAGGAAGAGAGGAGGCACCTGCACCATGAACAATTTGAGCATATTGGTCAAAATGAAAACTTTAAGAAACTAGCCAACTATATAACAGCAAACTGGTGCATAAACAAAAGAACTTGTATGTGGAATCCACCTACCATGCTGACAGCCTCCTGTCTACTGATGTTCCCGATTTCAGTTTCAAGTTTCAAGAACTCATGAAACCTGAAAGTTATTTAACCAAACCAAACGGTTGTAAATCACATAACATATATGCTTAGTAAATGGAAAACAAGGGCATACATGACAAAATAAGCAGTTATAAATGACATAATTGGATATGCAAAGAAAAATGCAAAAAACATTGAAATGTTGCAAATCCATCATATTAGTCCTCCACTTTACTTTTCAATCAAGATTGTATCAAGCAGTTGTCCCACAGTACATCGACCCTAAACATGTAGTGTACCAACACGATATAGGATATATGCAACAATCAGGTTCTCATTTGAAACCATGACTGAAATATAACAGATTTCAAGATCACACAAATGCCTCAATGATATGTGCAAGGCGATATCAAGGCTTTGTATTTACATGGGAGTGCGGAACACATTATCATTTAACACAACAACTTACCTCTCAAGAGTTTGGTTTTTCCTAATTTGCATGCGAGAAAAATTTGATTGCCAAGCAAGATTATCAGGGTACCAAGCCAACGGTTTTATAGGTTCCAAATCACCCCCTTCAACAGCCTGCAAAAAAGAGTGAGCAACAGATAAAGACAGTTACTTACAAGTTACAACACCATAAGATTAAGATATTACAAACACAAAGCAAACACAGCGACGTACTTCAGCCTGAAGAGATTTCATGAAGTCGTTTTCTAACTGTGAACGAATATCCTCACAAAATTGGCTACTGCAAAAGATTAGTAAGGATATTACTAAGAAAAGAAATGATTTTTACACTCAAAACCCAAACCTTCCGGAAGAGAAGAAGAAGAAGAAGAAAAACATACGTGGAATTGATTCTGAAAGCAGCAGGTAATGGTTTTCTAAGCACTTCCATGAAAGCATCCCATTCATCAGGAGAAACAATCCCTTGTTCCTGCCAAAAAAAAAACAAAACAATTACATAAAAACATTTCCATGTTTCAAAATAGATGAAATGATACAAGCATAAGAAAATATCTAATCTACTTTGTAATATTCATCGAAGGAAGGATTTTGAGTGGCAAAAGGCTGCCAAGGTGGGTTGTTAGATGAAGAATCGGTTTTTGGTCGTTTCCAAACATTTTCTCTGCTTTGTTTAAAATGTTTCCTCTGAGTACGAGACCCTCTTCGACCTCCCATTTTTTATGCTGCTGCTGCTGCTGCTGCTTTAAGATGGCCGCCGCCGAGGTTTTGAGAGGGGAGATTTGAGGATGATATTTGTTTATATGTATGCTCTTCTTCTCTCTTTTTTTCCCGAGTTATTTTGTTACAAAAACGTGGGCTTTCAAGTTGTTTATTTTAGAACATAGCCATTTGCCCCCATCTTGTGTTCATCAACTGCTGAAAACGGCAAAAAGACAGTTTTTCTGGGATTTAGATTTGGGTCCTGCCATGCCTGAAACAAGTAACTGGGCAGTTGCTGTTGGATGATTTGCTAACAAGCTGCCTTTGAAGTTCGTCTAGGTTAATAAGCCAGGCCCAAGAGTTAGAAAATTGGGCTAGTTATATACTTTGAGTAAATTACACTAAAGGCCACTTTATTATAAATTTAATAACAAATAAATCACTTAATTATAAATTTAGTAACAAACATGTCTCTCTTCTTCTCTTTTCTTTTTTTTTTGAACAAGATAATAGTGATTACAAGTAGTATCTGTTCTAGAATATAATCTCCACTATTTGACATTGATCGCTCGATCACTCTGCTAGCATCGCTGGTGCTCGAACCCGTGACCTCTAGTCTCTAGAAACATCAACTGTTCCTTTAACCACTTGGGCTAAAAGACTCATGCCATGTCTCTCTTCTTCTAAAAAGTAATAATTTAGTTATTCACTTATAAGTTTAAAAATCAATATATCACTCAATTATTAAAATTTTATGACAAACCATTTTATTAATAAAAGTTAGATTATGGTTACATATAATACAATTTCAGTCCCTGAAATTTATGCACTTTATTAATGTGATCATAATTTAAAATAATTCAATAAATTTAACCCTGCATATTTTAAATTTTCATTAGTGAAGTGTATATATCTAATACGGCATTGAAGTCATAATGAGTTTATTCTATTAGTCAATCAACTTTCTAGTTGTAATTCTATTAATGTTGTCCCAATTCGAAATAATTCAATAAACTCAACCCTTCATATTTCAAAATTTCATTAGTGACATGACTATATATACTATCGTGCGGCATTAAGGTTATAGTGAGTCTATTTTATTCGTTTGTCAATTTTCTAGTAGTAAAATAATTTTATTTGTCGAACTATCACATCAATTAATTATAGACTGATGAACAATAGTATGAAGTGTTGTAAGCGATTAAGGGTATAACAAAATAGTGTAATGTAGAATTTTTTTAAAATATGAAACGTTAAGTTTATTGAATCATTTTAAATTATTACAAAATTAATAAAATGCACAAGTCTTAGAACTAAAAAAATTATTGTATCAAGCTTTTGTTTTAATTTTAATAACAGAATGACATGTTTGTCATAAAATTTTAATTGAATTATCTATTTTCTCTAAACATATAATCAAATGATTGAATTGTTACTTTCGAAAAAAATGACTAAATTATTAATTTTATAAAAAAAATAACATATTTATTATTAAACCTATAACCAAGAAACATGTAAATTATTTTACCTTAAACTTTATTACCATTCTTAAAACACCCCGTTGTTCTTTGGATTAATTCTGTACTAATGCACGAATCATCTTATTTCAGTGATTAAGGGAACAATTGTTGTTTTTGGAGGTTATGAGTTAGAACATCTGTATTTGCAACACAGTGATTAAAGGGATAATATTCAATGGTTAAAAGTACATTTTAGAATAGATATTATTTGTACTCACCATAGCTGATTAAAAAATAATTATAGGTTAATTAAGCAACCAAAGATGTAATTCCATATTAATTTTCCTAAAAAAATAATTTTGATTTATTATACTAAAAAAATAAAATTTATATTAAAAACGGGTAGGATTTAAAGACTTTACTCTTGTTTTATATAAGTTTTGGGTTTTAAGTTAGTATTTAAGGTTTTATAGTTTAGTGTAACATGAGTTTAGTTTTTACCAATAAATTTTAATTTTTAATTCTAAACTTTAAATTCTAACCACAACCAAATCAATTCTAAATTACTAAATCTATCAACTTTAAAATCTAGCCAAACTCTAAAACTAAAACACTTATAAAACCTTTTTATTTTCATTATTTATGTATAAAATAAGAGTTTTTACATCAATATTGCTTCTCAATTAAAAATAAATGGTACTACAAATTATTTTCAACAATAATGATTTATTGTGCAAATCAAAAAATAAATTACTTTCAACCCATCTTTAAATAAATCTAAATTTTGAGTCTTTCCTTCTTCTTCTTTTTCTTCTCATCTTCTAAAATCATTGTCTAGTTCCACGAGTAAATTATTTTCTCTTGATTGAATTTTCTACCATTTATATATACAAGACGATAGAAAACATTAAAACAATCTAATTTTGAATAATGATTAATATTTTATTCAAACATTATTTAAAAACAGGTTAAAAACAATTTATTTTTTGATTTGTACAACAAAATATAAATCATCATATTATTGAAAATAATGTGTGATACCATTTTTAAATACCCACCATATATTTTGCAGAACTTGGCAAAATTATTATATGAATCTTGTTTACTACATCATCCGTTATTCTAACCAACCAAATTCGTTTATTTTATTTTTTTCCAAGATACGCGTAAAAAATTATTATATAAACCTTGTTTACCATGTCATCCATTATCTCAACCAACCAAATTCGTTCATTTCATTTTTTTTTTCCAAAATGAATAATCACCTATTTCATAGATGTAATTAGAGAGTTATTGTTATTAGATAATTATTTTGATATGAACGGATAAGTTTAATTAGACTACAAATAATATAATAAATAAGATTCATTAACAATTTTTCTCCGTACTGTATATAAAAACTTATATCCCAAATCTCATGTCAAAAACACCTATTTCATGATTTTTATGTTTGATTTTGGATCAAAAACGGATTCAAACATGAAATATACATATAATTCAGAAGAAATATCTACAACCAAATACAAAACCAGCACCAGCAATACCAAAGCAAATCGCCAGAGCAACTAACCAAGACATTTCATCACCATTATTTCCACCCTCTTCTGCCCATCTTCCTCTTCCACCCACTGTTCGATCACAGCGGCTCATATCTTTGTTCACCATTTGCGATTTCAGCACACAGACTTGAATCTCAAGCAATCTAACCCATTGCCGATAACCAAACAACTGCAAAGAATCTTTCATGAAGACATCCAACAAACGCTCTTTCTCCTCCGCCAAGACCGACGCTGTCCTCTCAGCTTCCCTCGCACGCGTTTGCGACAATCTCAAAGCCTTGAAAATCTCCAACTTCTCATCCTCGCCGACGCCGTCCTCTCGTCCCGTGATGCTGTAAACCGCCCTACTATTCATCGACATCAACTCCACAGCCTTATCTAACCCGGTAAAGACCTTGACTGGTGGAGGGAGATCACAGTTTTGCATCAAATCAACACCGGACTTCTTGGAAACGAGACCACCAAACATCATAATATTTTTCTCTTTGTCAACCATGGAATAATTCGACTTCCGATTAACGTTTTCTGCCTGCGTCTCCATCGCCGATCATTCCCTTCAATTGGTTTAGAACAGAATTTGGAAGGAAGGCGGAGGAGGGAAAAGGGTTGGTGCGTTTGGTATAAGAGAGAGACTACCGCAAGAAAGATGTATCTTTTTTGTAGTTGAAATTCGTTTCTTGCGTGCTCAGATTTTAGTACTCATCTTTTCTATTTTATATTCATGTTTAATATAATATAAACTAGAGATGGTATGTATCAAAATTTTCACTCTGACCTAAAAATAAATATTTTAAATTTAATTTATCTGAATATATATTTTAAAAATTTTAATTTAATGACCCAAAAATAAATATATTAAATTTGATTCTGATCCGACTCAATATATAAAAAAATAATTTAAAAAGTTAATCATAAAAAAATCAGTTTTAAGAATTAATTATTAAAAAATATATAAAAAGGTATTATTATAAATATATTTAAAATTTTAAAAGAAAATTATATAAATAACCTCGGATTAAGTTAGATCAATTTTCTTTTACTTTAAACTTCAATTTGACCCGATCTAAATCATCCTTAATAAAATTCAACTCAAACTTAATTTTTTTATTAAAAATCTGACAATATTGAATTAAATCAAATGAAAACTCAATCAAATTAAATAAAATATTCATCGTTAATATAAACTGTGGAATAAATTATGATATTAAATTTAATTATAATATAAATTAAGGAATGAGTTAAAATATTAAATATAACATATGTATCTGTAAATTATATTAGTCGCATTGATCATGATATTACATTTATTAAATTTGATGTTCCCATGCTATTTAACTTTTATTAAATTTATTGAAGAATTATAATTATATTATAATCAATAAGTAAAATAATTGAATTAAATAATCTGTCTTTGTTCTAATTAGACGCATAATGAAAGAATAAGGAGTTGTAGGTGATCCAAATTGTAATGCAAAAGGTAATGTTACCTAGGACTGATTATATCGGCAAACAACTATAAATCGAGTGGTGATAAATCTTTTCAAGTGACCACCGACAAAAACATAAATAAAAAACTAGCATCGATTGAATTTCTGTACGAACAACAATCGATCGCTAGGGCATGCTGCAACATACCATAAAGATAGACAAATCAAACACCAAAAAGTGACATAAAGACAGAAAAACAGAGATTTTTATTAAAATAAAATAAAAAAAAATAATAGATTCGATGATTGACAACCAATACTAAAATTAATTATCGATGATCCGGGTTCAAAGGATTTCCCCCTTCTTATCCTTGTTTTTAAACCATATTAAATCAATATTCTTGATCATATATGCAATATATTATTATGATCTATAATATAATTTTTAATAAAAATAAATAAAATATAATATCTCAAAAAATATTTTTATGGTGCAATGTTTGTATTGTCTAAATTCCCTCACCTATAAATAAAAAAATAAAAATATTTTTTAAAAAATAATAAATATATATAATTTCACATCTTTCTATCTATAAATAAAAAATAAAAATATTTTTATGATGATTAATCATAAATTTGTTTTTAATTTTAATTTCGTTCTTGATATCAAATAACCTAAGCGCGACAGCTATACTTTTATTTATTAAATAAGATATTTACGCTTGATTTAACAATAATGATTTATACGCTCCAAATATCTTGAATTTGTTAACGAAATTATGTCTTGAATTTTGATGTTGAAATTCTGAATATAAAAATTTTAAACTTTAATTAACACACAAGTATTTTATAGATGATAAGTATTTTATCGAGTTATCGTCTTCTTAGGGATCGGTATACTTAATATGCTTTCTTTACCTTCTTGTTCTGTAGAAAGATAAAAACACAAATGAGTTGATTGGATTTATCTAAACTAAAATAACTAAATAAAAATAAAAGATTGAAATAGTAGAGAGAGATGGGCTAGGATCCAGTTGTGTCGTATTGTGGATTTGATTGACTTGTCTCTGTCCAATGCAATTGTATATCTCTGCCTCGACAGTACTGCAGTTTACTGCCTGGGCAGCGATAACATTGTCTACCGCGACAATCCCTTGCTCGTGGGCAGACTTTACCAAAGTTTGGCAAAGTGTCCTTGGGTGACTCCGCTTATCCCTAAGTCAGAGTGTTGTTGATGACTAGTCCTTGATGATACCTCCCGGCGTGAACCAATTATATTCACCAACCAATCTCACACTTCTTTTAGCCGCTGAAACTCTTAACCTATCCGTAGGCCGAGTTAGTATTTCGCGATTGAAACACCATACTTATCCCTTTCGTGAATCTAACTCTCCCGAGCTTAGATAAATGGATGATTCACAATATCCTCTCCCGAGCTCAATTGTGAAAACAAAGAATAACAAAGGATAAGAAAACCTTGATAACTTTATTGCATTGAATGAAAGACAAAGTACAATCTCCTCTCACAAATACTCTACAACCTTCACCTAATCCCTAAGAGGGTTTAGAACATGATGGAGAGGAAAGAAACAAGAGTAGAAGTCGGCTCTCTCACTAGGTATTTCGTGTATTGTACATTGGGTGGCTAGGTCTTTATATAGGCTAGACCTAGGGCAAACCTTTCCTAAGTAGAATACAACTTGGAGTAGGGAACAAGTCAAATACATAATAATAATATATTTCCAAGTTTATATTTGGCTAAGGGGTTTTCCCGCGTGGTCTTCCTTTGGGTTTTTCCTTGTGCTAGCCAACTCCGATTCATGGGCTTCAAGTCCAGACACGTTCCTTGGATTTTTGTCTTTCCATCGCCTATAATCTTGCCTCCTGTCTTTCTGTTGCTGCCTCGGCATCAAGTCCTGCCTCGGCCTTGTCTCTGCCGCGGCACTGGTTCTCCTGCATAGATATGAAAACGCAGTAAAACGTGCCTTTTTCTGTAAATATTTTCTATATGGGTATAACTTCTAAATATATCACATTGAGTGCATGCATTGGTCCGAGTGGGTATATATTTGGTAATTAATGCCCATAAAAGGAGTAAAAAGTGATAGTATGTTGAGCACTTATCATATCTTATTAAGAGTTTTACTATATTTAATCGAAAAAATACATTTATTATTACCGAGATGAATAAATAAAAACTCAAAACTATAAAATTCTCGTAACGAAAAAAATAATAAATAAACACGATTGCTTATCACCACATACCAACATCCGTCTCATGAAATAGATCGAACACTTTCATCTCGTTTTTGTTTATCTCTCTTTAAATTTAAACTTTTAAATTTAAAAATTGTGAGGGACAATTTTTTTATTTAATTAATATTTAAATTAAGGAACTAAAAATACAATTATACCGAAAAATTAGAAAGAACAACTGCCTCTCCCATCCTATGTATGGCACCGTCTCTAAATATTAATAATTACATCTGTTATATATTTAATTTAACTTGAAAAATCGTATGTTTGCTTATTTATATATTGATATAGTAATTTACTTTGATTATTGTTTTATTCTAATTTTTAATCCATACTCAAAGTAAATGTCAAACTTTGATTTACCTATCATTATAGTCCCTTAAACCTTAATTTATCAGAAATTAAATTTTTTCATATTTACAAAATTTTAATTTACTTATAAATCTTAATTTACTCGTAATAATAAAAAACGAGATCTTGGTACTAATTACATCATATGGGGGCAAATATCAAATTATTTTTTGACAAATGCTACTGAATTTTTATTAAATTTATAAAAAATTATAATTACATCGTCATCAAGGGGAATGATTTTTGGCGAATGGATAGTAAGATACACTATAGCTGGTTGTTCAGGAAGCTTTTGAAGTTACGGGGATTGCTGCTCCAATTTTGGTTGCTGGACAGGTCTTTCCAACAAGGGTGATTTGGCAAGGGCTGCGGGAGAAGGGTGCAAAGGTGGCATGGCATAAAATAACTTGGTTTCCCCTGCACATACCAAAGCATGCTATGATTTCTTGGATGGCTATATTAGATCAATTGCCTACTAGAGCAAGACTGGCAAGGATGAAATTGATCACGGATGTGAGCTATATTTTATGTGGAGAAGAATTGGAGACACGTGACCACCGGTTTTTTTAGTGTTCTTTGTCAAGGGACCTTTGGGGGAGGGTTTTAGAATGTAATGGAGATGTGAGAGCGATCAAGTGCTGGAATGATGAGCTCTCTTGGGCAATTGCAGCTGAGGGAAGTCAACTGCGATCCTTGTACGTAAGCTTGCTTGGCAGGCGGTTATTTACACTATTTGGGTTGAGTGGAATAGGAGATATTTTCAACGTGTAAGTAGGAGCAATCTGGAGCTTTTTGACTGTGTCAAATGCATTCTTTGTATCAGGTTGAAGCATAAGAATGTAAGGTTGCTGAATGTCCATGTAAATATTCTGAATGCTTGGGGTTTGTCCTAAGCTTCCATGTAGCAGTACTTTTCTGTTTTTTGTTTAATGAAATGAAATGCAATGCTTATCCAAAAAAAATTGGATTAAACAATCCAAATATTTCACAACCCAAAAAATAAAATTCTTATAGAATTAAGCATATCAATAAAATTTGGATTAAACGAGACACATAAGAAGGAAAAAGGAGTTATAGACGATTCAAACTGTCATGTAAAAAGTATCGCTACCCAAAATTGATTTCATCGGTAAACAACCATCAGCTGAGTGAGGACATAACTTTTCAAAGACCACCAACAAAACACAGAAAGAGCATGCCACAAGAGCATATGAATCAAACCACAAAACGAAAATATGTTACAAAGACAGAAGAAAACGTGTCACAAAGATAGAAAGAGTGCTATAAAAGCAGTGATTCTTATTAAAATTGAAAATAAAAATAATAGATTCATAGATCCGGTGGTCGACAATCAATACTAAGATTAATTGCCGACCACCGATTGAAAAAATAAATCAAAATAGAAAACAATCACGAAAGAATTAAAAAAAAAAAAAAAAGAGAGAGAGAGCGCGACAAGGTTTTTCTGTATTATACTTTAAAAACTATATACTAATTCTTTAACTATCATAGTTGACTCCATCAAACATGGATCGAACAAGAAAACATATTAAAAGTTAGCCCATGATTTTATCGCATTGAATTTTGGTATATTGAATAACGTATCATCCCATTTTATTCTATAATTAATTCCTTATTGCATGTGGTAAATTAATTTGGTTAATAGATTACTATGAAGTTTTTAAATGGATTGGGATATAATAAGCGAATTCTAATTTATTATAATAAATTATTTTATTATTGAAAATAATTTAAAATAAATTATATCTTTGTAAATAAAAAAAACTATAAACCATATTTTGGTAATTTTACCGTTAGAGAGTCACACTCACATTGGGTTACAAAAACTGGCGGGTCTACATGTGTAATAGGATGGGTCCGTGCCTATCCTGAATTTTTGAAATTTATCTATTTATCTTTATTTTTTAGTTTTTATGAATTAGTCCTTAATTTTTTTTAATATTTATAAGTTGTACCCACTCTAAAATTTTGAGATTCTATGTGTGCTCACCTTCAAATATATTTTTGGATCCGTTACTGGTTACAAGTGATATGAACCAAAACCAAATATATTTTTATAATATATTTTTTATAATATTTGGAACCCTAAATTATGTCAAGCCTCAGTGTTTCTCTGCTGATCTCACTGTTATCAGAGATGCAAGGAAGATTAATGAAAATCCATAAAAACAAAACCAATGGTTGTGCATGGTGGTCAGGTAAGTTTGTATATCTTCCCACCAAAAATTTATATTCCGAAAACATAAATAATTTTATTGATCGGACGGCCACCGTCGGCGTCATCCCGTTCGTCATGCTATTTGTATTTTTCAATACTTCAAATCTTTCTTAAAAATAAAATATTACAAAAAGGAGTTAAAAGTTCAAATAGGATTAATTCAAATAAAAAATTTCCACTGTATTTATTCAACCATTGCCATAATATCAAAAAGCAATTTTTAATGCACCAACCTCTAGTCCAAGTGATTAAAAGAACGGTTATTATTTTTAGAAGTTACGGGTTTGAGCACTAGCAATATCAGTAAAGTGATTGAGCGATCAATGTCAAATGGTGGAGATTATATTTTAAAATAGATACTATTATAATCATTATTAGCTTGTAAAAAAAAAGCAATTTTTAATATTTGATTTGAATGATTATTTTAAATTTTATTTTTTAAATAATTTAATTTTTAATATTTTAGTTTTGATCAAATGATATTTTTTTAATAAAAAGCATGAGATAAATGGTGTGCTTGTAATCAGGCTAAGGATGGTAATTAGACCCGTCCCCGTCAGGTCCCGACCCGATCGAGGCTTTTTTATTTAAAAAATCGAGTTCAGGTCGGGTCGGGTCGGATAATCAAAAAATAAATTTGGATTGGGTTGGGGTCGGGCTTAAGATAAAAATTCTCCGACCCGGTATATATATATATATAATATTTAATCTTTTTATTATTTTTTTGGGTCATGTTTATTCGAATTTTTATTAAAATATCGGAATCAAGTTAGAATCAGGTTATAATTTTTATAATATCGGGTCAAATTAGGTCGAAAATAAAATATATTAAGATCAAGTCGGGTCGAAAAACTTAAATTTCGGGTCAGAATATGAACGACCCGTTGCCACCATAGGTCGGACTGAACCTGCAGGTGCTCATCACCCATATATATATATATATATTTACTATTTAATAATTTATCATTTATTATTTTATATCTTCTAATAATTTTAAGTTTTTAACATTTTAATAACCCTAAACCCTATAGCTTTATTATAATTTGATATTTAAATAATTTAATTATTTAAAACATTTTAAAATTTTAATTTCTATTAAAATATTATAAAAATTAAACTTTTAATAAAATCAAGTAAGCCTGCGATATCCCTTAAAAAAACTATTTTTATCTCTTTATCACATCATCATTTATATATGAATCAGTCTTTTTTTTTTATAGAAATGATTGATATTTTATTTAGCAATAGATAGCATCATCCAAAACGAATTGTTTAATACAAATCGGCATTTCATATGAAAAGTAAAAAGGACTATCTAGTGTAAGTACCCATTGCCAACCGATTGAAATGAATAACCTTAAATTCAGAATTATTATGGAGCAAACTGTGAGTATCATGAAAATACACAACATCCAACGAGCGATCCAACATTTCGGTATTAATTTTGTTTACCACAACAATTGCATCGGCTTCAAAAATAATTTTCCTCCATCCATTGTCTGCAACAAGCCTCACACCAGCAGCTAAAGTGCAAGCTTCTGCTGATTCTGCAGAATGAGCCCCTGTAATCTCATGGCCAAACCATCAATCATTAAGCCATGGTTATTGCTGGCAACAACTCCAATCGATGTTTTCCCATGATCCTCTAGAAATACAGCATCAACATTGATTTTTATCACATCTTCATCACGCCTAGATCACTTTGTAACTCTGCTGCAAGAAACTGAGAATGAGAACACCTCATTGGTCTGCAAAAAGTCTATAGCAAGAATCTGAGCATAACTCACAACCATTCTAGATGGGGTTAAAATTTCATTATGGATCCAGTGGTTTCTCTTATTTCATATATTCCACAAAAAAATAAGAAAAAAGGTAAACATATCCAGATCAATAGTGTCAATGATTAACTCCAACCACTCTTTACAATCAGAAAAATGATCCCGCGGAAGGACTGAATTAAGACCACATAAAGCAAAAATTTCTTTCACAAGATGGTAATCCCTTAAAGCATGAATTAGAAACTCCTCCTCCCTATTGCACAGCTTACATAAATCATCTTCAATCTCAGCCATAACTATTTTTTGAACAGTAAGTAAAGCATTATGACCAATCCTCCAATCAAAGATTTTAATCTTTGGAAGAGTCTTAAGTTTAGCAATTATCCTCCAAATAGGAGAAGAATCCATTTCCTTTGCATTCTTGTCCAACAATCACTTATAAGCAGATCTCTTTTAATTTTTATTTTTATCTCTTTTACCGTTATGCTTGTTTTGTTTTTATAATATTTAATAAATTATTCTGTTCTTATGGCACGGTATTACTTTATCTTTTGAAATGTTTTTTCTGTCTTTTGGCGTATTGTTCTTTTTATTTTTTGGTTTTCTATTAGGGTTTGATTCAACAACGCCACGACTGATTTGGTCCTCTTTTATCTACCATCGTTGATTTTGGTGATGTTTGTATCCTTCTTTTATTTTGAATGTTTGGATTAGGTTCTTATCTTTTCCTTATTTGGTCCTCTTATGATCTAATGATCGCTAGTTTAATTTGTTTACTAGGTATATGTCTGATTTTAAGTATTTTGTTTACTAGATGTAAACTTTTATTATAATTTCGAATATATTTTCGTTTAATAAAATTAATGAATCTCTGTTAAAAAAATTGTAAACAACAATAGTATTAATAACGATCACATTAACACAATAACCATTAACATTGATCAAAAGGTAAAATTAATATAATTCGTGAGTTAGATAACTTAATTGATTGTATTTTTATTAAAAATTTAAATTAATTATTTAATATAATTTCAAATACAAAACTGCTCCTATATTTAATAACGCTTGATTTGGATATGAATAATATTCGAATATAATTTTGATAATTTTTTATTCTTATAAGATTTTATGTTGAGCTTTATATATAGTTATATATTTTTTGGCTTGACTTAGAAATAAGTGCTTAAACTATACACTTTTTTCAAAATAGGTTCTTAATAATTTTTTGGCTAAAATAAATATCTAAATTATATATTTTTTTTTGAAATAGATGTCTAATATTTTTTTGTTTGAAATAGGTGTCTAAAGTTTCATTCCGTTAGTATTTTAAAGTAATACCGTTAAAAAATTTATTTAATTTATAAATAGGTACCCAAACTATAATTTTTTAAGATAAGTACCTAATGTTTTTTTTTTCAACTTGATTATTCAATTCTTCTTTCTAAATAATTCGATTAAAATCTATAAATGTTCGTTCTCCTCGTAACAGTCACCTCACAAGCATCGAATCTTCACTTAATTTAATAAAAATTGATGAGATGGAAAAATCTAAAATTATGAGATAAAAAATTGATAAAATAATAATTTTTAATGGTGAGTCCAATCAACAAAACCATTCAAATCCGAGTTGTGATATTCGTTTGCCCCCACAAATCAAACACACAAGATCCTGTTGGTGTGATTTATTGCTCTGGTGCACATCAACTGTTTGCGAAAACCGCGATAAATATATCAACAATCAATTAATTTAATAAGATAAAATATTATATTAATATTTTTAAGTAAAATTAATTATTTAAATTTTTTATTTTAAATTAAAATAAAATAAAGTAGCATTTTAGGTTAAACTTCAGTAGTTTAAGGCAATCAAATTATTTGTTCAATTCGAAGTTGAGTAATATTAAACTTGCGGTGTCAAGTCATATCAATCATTTTGGCCTTTCTCAATTGGACACTCTCACATGTCTCTGACTCAAATTGCTTACTTATGGTACTAGAGATTTGAAAGCAAAGGATCAAAGGATCTTGCCGACGAGCGAGGCTTATAAAAATTGATTTTTAATTGAAAACTACTGGCAGCTGAGGTGGTGAAATACAATTAAAAGGTTTCCCTGAGGGCTGAGAGTAAACCCTAAACCGATCATCTGCAAATCCTGTCCTTATGGAGCCTTCAAAGTTTTTATCTCAGATTGAGAAATTCCAACTCGACCAAGGATACCAGAAGACTTGCAAAAACTTCGATGAGTTGGTGCCCACTCTGCCCCCAAGGAAAGGCTGGTTTTTGAACAAGCTTTTTCAGTACCAAGGATTCTGGCTACCAAGCTTTGCCCTACGAGGAAGCATGTTGGTCAACGACCACTTCAAGTCTCGACACACGGACATCATCGTTGCAACACCACCTAAATGTGGCACGACGTGGCTAAGGGCCCTTGTTTTCTCCATCGTCAATAGGAAGTCTTTTGATTTCAACGACCATCCTTTGAGAAAACAAAACCCTCAAGAATTGGTCCCCTTCCTCGAACGAGCTATTTATAGGGATGGTTCAAGTTCCTTCGTTGATGGGCTTCCTTCGCCTCGGCTTCTTTCAACCCACATTCCTTTCTATATGTTCCCAAAGGGTATGACCGATGAAAGCTCCCATTGTCGTTTCGTTTACACCTGCCGGGATCCCAAAGATGTTTTTATCTCGAAGTGGCATTTCGCCAACAAGTTGAGACCTAAAGAACTGCCACCGATGACGCTAGAGGAAGCCTTTGACTCTTTCTGCGAAGGGGTTTCGCACTATGGACCGTATTGGGACCATGTTTTGGAGTATTGGAAAGCAAGCTTGGACTCACCAAAGAAGGTATTGTTCTTGAAATACGAAGATGTGAAGAAGCAGCCTGCGGATTCTGTGAGAAAAGTGGCAGGATTCTTGGGGATACCCTTTTCACCAGAGGAAGAAAACAGTAAGATCGTGGAAGAAATAGTGCAGTTGTGTAGTTTTGAGACGATGAGCAATCAGGAGGTGAATAGAAATGACACCAGGAACTCTGAACGCCCCATTAGCAACTCAGATTTCTTCAGGAAAGGTGAAGTTGGAGATTGGGTTAATCATTTGACACCTCAAATGGCCGAGACATTGGACCAGATCACAGAACAAAAGCTTCAAGGTACTGGGCTCAACTTTCATTGAATCCCAGTACAGTATTTCATGTTGGTTGAATGATTTAGCAATCACTGTTTGTAAATCTATTCACGGACTCAGTGAATATGATTTATATTTGCTAAAAATAAATAAATATGCAAGTCTTGTTTGAATAAAAACATTTATAGACTCTAAACCCTAAAATGTTAAATTATAGACCTAAACTTTAAACCTTAAAACCTAAAAGTTAAATCCTAAAAATTAAATTCTAAACCCTAAAATTAAACCCTAAAACTCATCTAAACCCTAAATCATAAATGAATTTTATTTAAAGTTTAGGGTTTAGGGTTTAAATGAATTTAGGGTTTAACTTTTTAGAGTTTATAAATAAAATTTTATTAATTTTAAAATTTTAATTTATTATATAATAATTTAATTATTATTTTTAATTAAATTAAAAAAAATAATATAAAAATAATTATCAAAAGCAATACATATGTACAAAATGTTACTATTTTATAACATAAAATTATGCTTGGCCTAGTGGTCAACCTTGAAGGTTTTTCTGCTAGTGCTCCAGATTTGAACCCCTGAGAAAGTAATTCAATTGAATTTTGTTTTCTTCTTCCAAGTGGTGACTAAAATAAATTTAATAAATTAAATATATAAAAATAGAATTCTCTAGTAAGGTGGTGACACGTGTCACCACCTAATTAAATAATTATATTATTTTATTATAATAAAATTAGGATTAAATTAAAAAATGTATAAATAACATAGAGTAAATGTGTAATTATTCCATTTTAATTTAACGGTCACGTCATCAGTCCGTTTAGTTTTTAACGGTGTGTGACTATTTCAATACCATTTTAATAATTCACCGGTGTATTTGACGCTTTTTAAAGTATTATGGTCATTTCGATTCCAACCTCATAGTATTGTGGTTATCCGTGTAATTTACCCTTATAATTAAGGTTACATTGGGTCATCCTTCATATTTGAAAGAGTACATCAATTTGGTCATTTTTTCATTTAAATCACTTGTATACCCTTGTTAATATTAGAATACTTCATTTAAAATCATTAATTAATCTAATATACGAATTGATAAACTTTTTTTCTAATATGAAGAGTGACTCAAACGTAACCTTACCTACAATTGAGTGATTTAAATGTAACCTTTAATTATTGGGTAACACAGATGTAACCTTACCTATAAATGAGTGACCCAAATGTTACTTCTAATAATTAGGTAAATCCTTAAAATTTAATGATTCAGATCGAGCCGGGCCAGATTTTAAAACTTAAGAACGGGTCGGGTCGAGTTTTTTCACTCTGAACCTGGGTCGAATCAAGTATCAGGTGGAGGGTATAAATCTTCAAGTTGAATATAGGTGAGCCAAAAATACAATCCGATCTAACTCGTACCTATCTCTAGATTGAAGGTGCGATCAGTCTCTTAAAAAAAAAACTATACTAAAAAATAGAAAAAATACTATAAGATAAAATTATTTTATAATAATATGATATAATAAAATGAAAGGAAAAAGGTTTAGCGACGACGACAAATCGGCAATACTCGTATTAAAATTTGAAAACCTTTGATACTAATATATATTTGATGTAAATTTAAAAGAAAATAATTAATATATATTAAATAAATATATTTTAATTGATATTATTGTTGATAGAATATATAAAAAAATATAAGGTTAATTATGTTTGAATATTTAATTAATATATTTAATTTATTAATAAAAGATCTAAATAATATATATATGATACATTAAATATCAAAAAAAAATACAAGTGATGTGTTAATAATTTTATATGGACTATAATATTTTTTTACTCATATTAAAATTTAAAATTTAATATCAAATATAATATTATTGATCAACTCAATTTAAAAAACATATTAATCATTTTCTGAAAATATAATCCATTCGTCCTAAAATATGTTGAGAAAGAAGATAAAGATGGAGTGGATGTGGAATTTATTTTAAAAACATTATTCCAATAAACAAATATAATTATCCTCATGAAACTTAAGTTGATAGAGTCATGATATCGACATCTTTGATCAGGATCGAAACTAAGTGAAGACGAAGAAAAATAATTATCCTTTCGAAAAAATTATTTTTATTTTTTATTTAATTTTTTAAAATTTTATTTTATTTATAAATTTATATTTTATTTTTAAATATTTATATTTTACCTTTAATTTTAAATATCGATTATGTCCCTGTCTCGGACAAACCGTCAACAATTGTGAGAGATACAAACTGATCCAATTGATTAAATAAAAAACCTAAACAGTCAAATTAACCTAAAAATAAAATTCTAATTGATTAATTATTTTTTTATTTGTAATCAGTTATCAATTGTTGAAACTAAATAGGATCCAATAATTCAGATCGGATAAAAAAAAAGGTTGGCTGCACAATCATATTAGAAGAAAAATAAATATAATAAATATAAAATGAAAATAAAAATTAATCATGACATGTGTCATGATCTGATTGGATGATTAATATTATTTAATTAAATTAAAATTAAGATCAAATTGATTTAATAGAAAATAATAATAATTAAGTGTATAATTTTTTAGATTTTTATTAACGGTTACGTCATCGTCCTGTTACTCTTCCATTTGAATTTTAACAAAAATAACTAAAATAAGTCAATTTAAAAAATTAAGTGGCTTGATTAACGAGTTTAATAATTTAATAATATAAATATCCCTAATTAATTGAGTGACAATTGAAATAGTTTAATTATAAATATAGTGCGGCAGCTTATCACCATTTTTTAAATTTTTTTAAATTTTATGAATATTTCTTTTTACTTTTTAATAATCTATAATTTATTATTTTATACTAGTAGCTTCTAATAATTTTATGTTTTTAACATTTTAATAACACTATAGTTTTAGTATAATTTAATTTTTAAATATTTTAATAATTTTTTTATTTTAAACATTTTAAAATTTAAAGTTCTTAATTTCTGTCGAAAAATTAAAAAAAAAATCAAACTTTGAAAAAATAAGTAAGCATCGGATATTTTTTTTAAAAAATAATTTTATCTCTTTATCGTATCATTATATTTACATATAAAGTATCAAATAAACACAGTAAATTACACCAACACTATTAATGATTATTATAATACTATAATGATAAATATTGATTAAAAGATAAAATTGATATAATTCACGAGTTTAATAATTTAATTAATTATATTTTTATAATAAAACTAATTAATTATTTAATATAAGTTTATCTACCGCATGCAAATATTTTTTTCCTAAACCTTAAAATATTAATTACCAAAATCTTTTTCCTTTGAATTAGGTATTGGCTTAATTTTTAATGTATCATTTACCACATGCAAATATTTAATAGACACAAATAGTTTATAATAATGTTTTTTTTCCTTGGATCCCACGCATTGATAATAACACTTGACTTTAATGTGAATGATATCTGAATATAATATTAAAAAAAATATTTCTATAAAATTTTATATAAGATATAATTCATTTCTATCACGTATAACTAATTAAATGCATTATTTCATATTTTTATCAAGTAAATTTTTATTAATATTTATTATAAATTAAATTTAAAAATAATTTCTATCAAATGAAGATTTACTTTAAAAAATATAAAAATTATGAAATAATTATTTAATTATTAACGTTCTATGAATAATGTGACGAAAATGGTCTATGATATATTTTTTTTCTCATGTTGAGCTTTATATGCTTAAAATAGGTTGCATATATGTTTTTAAGTGAATTAACATGTTTCGATCTTGTTCTTGATCCAGTGCCGTCCCCGGGCATGGGTCGGAGGGGCGCCCACCCAAGGCACCATTTTTTTAACATTCAATATTATCATCTTATTTTTTTAATATATTTTTTTAAATTTAATTATATTAATTTTTTATTAAGAGAAATTATTTTTCAATTTTTTTAAAATTATTTTTGTACCTAGAATTTTATAACACTTGTTATTAAAGACTCAAAATTTTCTCAATATTTATTATAAAAACACTTTTAAAAATTATTTTTGTTAATAATTATTATTAGGAGTCCAATTTTTTCTCAATACATGGTATTAGAGAGTCAATTTTTTAATACTTGTGATTAAAGGTCTAATATTTTCTTCAATATTTGATTTTAGAAATCTACTATTAGGAGTTTAATTTTTTTAATATTTGTTATTAAGACATGATTTTTTCTAATATTTGTTATTATGAAATACTTTTAAATTATTTTTTGATATTTATTAGTAGGAGATTTAATTTTTAAATTTGTCTTTAAATCACTAAAATCTCAGAAACGACTCTGTTGACCGGGACGTGGATCTGGATTTTTTCTGTAGGTTCCACCAATCGTGTCTTATGCATGTTAGACCAAACGATATTGCCGAAAAGCGACGCTTATAAAAAATTGATTTTTAATTGAAAACTAGTGGTAGCTGAGGTGGTCCGTGGTCATATACAATGAAAAGGTTGCCCTGAGGGCGGAGAGTTAACTAACACCGATCATCTGCAAATCCTGTCCTTATGGAGCCTTCAAAGTTTTTATCGCACCTTGAGAAATTGGAACTCGACCAAGGATACCAGAAGACTTACAAAAACTTTGATGAGTTGCAGCCCACTCTGCACCAAAGGAAAGGATGGTGGTTGGACAAGCTTTTTCAGTACCAAGGATTCTGGCTATCAAGCTTTGCCCTAAGAGGAAGCATGTTGGTCAACGACCACTTCAAGTCTCGACACACGGACATCATCGTTGCAACATCACCTAAATGTGGCACGACTTGGCTAAGGGCCCTTGTTTTCTCCATCGTCAATAGGAAGTCTTTTGATTTCAGAGACCATCCTTTGAGCAAACAAAACCCTCAAGAATTGGTCCTCTTCCTCGAAGGAGCTATTTATATGGACGGTTCAAGTTCCTTCGTTGATGGACTTCCTTCGCCTCGGCTTCTTTCAACTCACCTTCCTTTCTCTTCGTTCCCAAAGGACATGACCGATGATAACTCCGATTGTCGTTTCGTTTACATCTGCAGGGATCCCAAAGATGTTTTTATCTCGAAGTGGCATTTCGCCAACAAGTTGAGACCCAAAGAACTGCCACCGATGACGCTAGAGGAAGCCTTTGACTCTTTCTGCGAAGGGGTTTCGCACTATGGACCGTATTGGGATCATGTTTTGGGGTATTGGAAAGCAAGCTCGGAGTCACCAAAGAAGGTATTGTTCTTGAAATACGAAGATGTGAAGAAGCAGCCTGCGGACTGTGTGAGGAAAGTGGCAGGGTTCTTGGGGGTACCCTTTTCACTAGAGGAAGAAAATAATAAGACCGTGGAAGAAATAGTGCAGTTGTGTAGTTTTGAGACGATGAGCAATCAGGAGGTGAATAAAACTGACACCAGGAACTCTGAACGCCCCATTAGCAACTCAGATTTCTTCAGGAAAGGTGAAGTTGGAGATTGGGTTAATCATTTGTCACCTCCAATGGCCGAGACATTGGACCAGATCACAGAACAAAAGCTTCAAGGTACTGGGTTCAACTTTCATTGAATCCCAGTATTTCATGTTGGTTGAATGATTTAGCAATACTGTTGCCTGTTGGTAAATCTATTCACGGACTCAGTGAATATGATTTATATTTGCTAAAAATAAATAAATATGTGAGTCTTGTTTATATAATGTGGTCTGAAACCTGAGTATCTTCTGGGTGTTTTCTGCTTCTATTTTCGTTGTAACCATGTACTTTTATTAAAGGAATAATAAATAATCTATCACTGTTTTTATTTAGAGAAAATCAACTTCAATTTCAGTAATACAAGGTGCCTATACAGCCGGCATAAAACAACGTATGAACGGTGAACGAATGGATTAGCAAAATTAAGAACCTCTTCGATCCAAATACTCGTCGCTGTCAACATATAATGCCGCTCATGTGCCACCTGATTACCGGTTACCCAACGTGCTGACAAGTGCAGCTGCTGAAGTTCAATGCCTACGGTTTCGCATCTTCCAAAATCACCCAACGACTCCACTTGATCAGGCGAGCTCGCATGTGGGGGCAACAGACAGCAAGAACAACCGCGCCCATCCAGAACAATTCCACCTCAGTTCTGCGTAGTTCGGTAAACTTGAGGCCAAATATAGAGAGAATGGTGAAGTGGGAAGGCCGAATAGATTCGAACTGTAATCTTTGTAGGGTTGATGTGAAAACTCGAGATCATTTATTTTGAGATTGTGATTTTTTATGTGAGATTTGAAAATGATACTACGTGATTATAAATTTTAGCTAAAAAGATACTCTTGTACTATTTATTTGCATGGATAAGGAGAGAATATAAAAGGTAAAGCCAATATCTTGTGTGTTACTATTTTCAGAGTGGCTTGGGGTGAATTAAACTATTATATACGGCAGGAAAGAAATGGAGGAATCCACAGAAAACAGCTTTGAGGGATTACTGTTATCTTTGTAATTATTCAAAATGACATTTGTTTGCGTTTATTGAATTGAGATATAATTTATATAGGGAATTCTTATAGGAAGTTTATATGAGTTTTATTGGATGAATAAAAGTTTTCATTTATCAAAAAAAAAATTATAATATTTTAACTTATAAATTATAATTTTCTCGTAATAATAAAAAACCAAGTTCTTGGTATTAGTTACATCATATGGGGCAAATATCGAAATCTTTAATTTGGTTAATAAATTACTATGATTTTTATAAATGGATTGAGATATAATAAATATATTTTATTGGATTGTAATCTATTCCACCTTTTATTTATCACAGTAAAATATTTTATTATTAAAAATAATTTGAAAGAAACTATATTTTTATAAATATACCAAGCAACTCTTAAGTTCATTTACTTTTCAATGTTTTCTTTACTGCTTTCTCCTTTTTTCTAACCCAACCAAACAAAAATTTAGGTTTTTTTTTATTGTCTGTAAAAAATATTATTACGAATGGTAATAATCTTTTTTGGAATGATATTCTTTTTTGTGATTCGAGAACACTCCCATTAGAGCTAATAATAAAACCTCTTAAATATTTCCAATAATTTTTCAATTTCCGAAACTTTAGAACATATTACCCCTAGGTTAATGATTTTTTTATATGATTCATTTTCTAACTTTTTAATTACATGATTAATTATTTAAAACATAAATTAATTTAATATTTAAATAATTTTATACATATTTCAATATTATTCGGATACTTAATGATTTCAATAATATACCTAAAATATTTCACCAAATCACTAATAATCTTATATGCTTACGGTAAGACAAATAAAAATGTTATTCTTTCTCACATAAAATTATTCTAGAGTCAAGTATTGACTCATTCAGATAATTTTTTCTGAATTACTCAATATTCTGTTTTAGTTAATTGGGTAATTGAGTTAGATAATTTTAAACACCTTTAATTATATTAACCAAAATCATTATCTGTTTTGTTTACATTCCAATCTACAATGCAAATTTAGGGATGACAAAAATACCCGATCCGATGTGCCCTGACA
This sequence comes from Abelmoschus esculentus, assembly GCA_035048815.1. Lineage (NCBI taxonomy): Eukaryota > Viridiplantae > Streptophyta > Magnoliopsida > Malvales > Malvaceae > Abelmoschus > Abelmoschus esculentus. The sequence continues at coordinate 3,665,583 of JAUCBN010000066.1, forward strand.
CGATCTGGTTGGGTTTTTCATTTTAATTTTCGAGGATCGGGGACAGAGCAGGGGAGACTTAAAAATTATTAAGTGAGGTCGGGTATTTGCTTGAAAATCCCCGTTTCGCCCCGATATATTTTTATTTATTTTATTATATTTATAAAAAATATCATTATATATAAACACTTTTACGAGTTTTAAGTTTTTATTTTTTATTTTTTGAGGTTTGTTCTTACAATAAAAAATTATTAGTTGTTATTCAAGTTTTAATATATTCGATTTTATAAATCAATTATTTAAAATTTTCTTTTAAATATGTAATTTAACATGTGAGTAATTTAAATTTTATTTTATATTTTATATAAATTTAAAGTTACTTAAAACCATAATTTATGATTGTAGTGGAGGATTTATCAAATCTAACTTTTATCATTGACAATTTTTTTTAATTTTTTTAGGTCGGATCAAATCGGGGGCAGTGCAACCAAAAACCCACCCCTTACCATCTCTAAGTGCAATGCAGAGTTTCATGTCCTATAACACTCGTGATCGGTGTTCGTGCAAACAACCATTCTTGACTGAACAACAAGAAAATGACACAAACAGAAACATGTCCAAATGAAGTAACATTGAATCAAGTGTCAAGGTAATTCCTACAACCCTAAACCAGAACACCCAACAAATGATAAAATTCAGCCTTTACAACACTAAGCCCTCTCGCCCCTAATCCTACGAGCCAACTGAATATCCTTACTCCTTAGGCATCATGGTGAGCCTCTTAGCATGAATGGCGCACAAGTTGGTATCTTCCAAAAGTCCAACCAAGTAAGCTTCAGCTGCTTCCTGAAGAGCAGCCACAGCACTGCTTTGGTACTTAAGATCGGTCTTGAAATCCTGTGCAATTTCTCGTACCAACCTCTGGAATGGCCAATGGGAGCTTCCTTATCAGGAGTTCAGTGCTCTTTTGACTTTTGGTACTTCCGGATCTCACGCAACGCCACTGTTCCTGGACAAAACCTGTGTGGTTTCTTGACCCCACCAGTGGCTGGAGCAGATTGTCGAGCGGCTTTCGTGGCTAGTTGCTTCCTTGGTGCCTTACCTCCGGTGGATTTCCTGGCGGTTTGCTTCGTACGAGCCATTAGGTTTGCAAAAGATGAAGATGAAATATATTGTTTTCTTGTTTGTTTCTTCGGAAAATGAGAGAATACATTGGATGGTGAATCAAGCAGAGGTCTGGAACACTATGGTATCAAAAGTGACTGTAATCCTGGAATATGCTCGGAGTCCTCGACAGGGACGGAGTCATGTTGCTTGTGAGAGTTGTCCCTCCTAAATTTTTTTGATATAATTACATTTAAGGTCTTTGTAATTTAGATAGTAATAAAATAAGGTTTTTGTCCCTCTTAATTTTTAGATTTAAAGGCTTAAAAAACCTTTATCCCTCCCCGATGTTCTATCCTGGTCCTCAAGATCTCTAGCAACCGATAAACCAAAGGGTGGTCGTCTTTTTTTGTAAGCATTTATCTTGGTGATGTTTTCATTTCTGGCATTACGGATTCCAGGATGCTCATCATCCATGGATATGCTGCAAGGCTTGTCTGATTCGATATCGGTTCTGTTTCACCATGACAGTTCCTACCGGTGTCCCACTAGCCACTGCCCTTTCCTGAAATAACAATAGGTCATAAGTGACTGCAATTATTTTTATTTTGATAATTAAAATAGAATTAAATTAATAGTTTAAAGATAATTTAAGTAATTTATTTTTTATTATATCAGGTCAGTTTTTTTATTAATATTTAACTGCAATAAACGTTTGAGTGACTAAAATTTTATATCTAAAAATAAAAATAACCTTAATGATTGTTTTTAAAATTAGTGATTAATTTTATACTAGAAAAACATAAGTGACCATTCCAATAATTAACCCTTTATTTTTTTTTATCTCTTCTTTGTTATATAAATGTTTTAATTATATAAAAAAAATCATACAATAGTATTTATTTACTTTTGTATTTCTAGGAAATTTGTTTTAAGATTTTAATTACTATTTTTCTTGGAAAATTTACATAAATATTGTATTTTTTTTAATTTTTTAAAATATTGTAATGGTCACTTTATTTCTCGAAGTATTGTACTTTGTACAATAAATTTAAAGATTGACTATTAAAGAATCCGACTTTAAATAGTAAAATGAAATAAATCGAATAAAAAATTAAAGTAAGCTTCAAGAAGTGTCAAGTTTAAACAGTGTTTTAATCATTTTTAAAGTGTTTTCTGCAAAATCACTGTTCAAAGTCGAAACCTCTTGGTACTGACTTTAACTTTTTATTTGATTTAATCTATGTCATTATTCAAAATCGGATTCTTCTGTAGACATCTTTAAAATTATTATTCAAAGTACAATATTTTAAGAAATAAAATAGTTAGTATAATATTTTAAAAAATAATTTTTTAAATTATCATATTTTTAGAATTTCACTTTTTTTTTTCTTCTTGTTTTGCTTAAGAAATGAATATAAATCATCGTTTCCTACAATAATTTGAAAAACTAAATTTAATTTTTGTATTTAAAATACAAACATTAACTTAATCGGAGTGCTACCGTCGGCATCATCCCGTTCGTCATGCTATTTGTATTTTTCAATACTTCAAATCTTTTTTAAAAATAAAATATTACAAAAAGAGTTAAAAGTTGAAATATTAATTCAAATAATATATATATATATATATGTTAAATAATTTATCATATATTATTTTATATCATCTAATAATTTTAAGTTTTTAACATTTTAATAATACTATAGCTTTAGTATGATTTAATTTTTATTTTTTTAATAATATTAGAAAAATATTTTTATAAAATTTTATGTTAGAGAAATTAAATCATGAGTCATTTTCGTAACATCTATGGGATAAATCAATTAAAAGCATCAATTTTATTTTTTTATCAAGTAAACTTTTACGAATATTTATTATAAATTTAATTTAAAAATAATTTTTGAAAATTAACTTAATAAAAAAATAAGATAAAAAATTAATAAAATTAATATACTTAATTAGTGAGATTCTATAAATAATATAACGAAAATCACCATGATATATTTTTTCTTATGTTAAACCTTATATGCTTAAAATGGGCTACATTTTTTTTAAAGTTAATTGACATGTTAAACTAAATTTGTGGCTAAATATGAATCTGAAAATAATTAAACACGAATTATAAAAAAAAACTTTATCCAATACCTTTGTCAGCAAAACATTAATCAAAATGAATCAAAATTTCTTCTTTGTAGCAAATCTAATAGTGTATATATATATAATTGAAAACTAGTGGTGTCTGAGTTGGTGATATGCAATTAAAAGGTTGCCCAGAGGGTTGACGAAACCGTTCATCTGCAAATCCTGTCCTTATGGAGCCTTCAAAGTTTTTATCTCAGATTGATAAATTGGAACTCGATCATGGATACCAGAAGACTTACAAAAACTTTGATGAGTTGCAGCCCACTCTGCACCAAAGGAAAGGATGGTTTTTGGACAAGCTTTTTCAGTACCAAGGATTCTGGCTATCAAGCTTTGCCCTACGTGGAAGCATGTTGATCAACGACCACTTCAAGTCTCGACACTCGGACATCATCGTCGCAACATCACCTAAATGCGGCACGACGTGGTTAAGGGCTCTCGTTTTCTCCATCGTCAACAGGAATTCTTTTGATTTCAGAGACCATCCTTTGAGGAAAAAAAATCCTCGAGAATTGGTCCTCTTCCTCGAATTACGAGCTATTTATATGGACGGTTCAAGTTCCTTCATTGATGGACTTCCTTCGCCTCGGCTTCTTTCAACCCACCTTCCTTTCTCTATGTTCCCAAAGGGCATGACCGATGATAGCTCCGATTGTCGTTTCGTTTACATCTGCAGGGATCCCAAAGATGTTTTTATCTCGAAGTGGCATTTCGCCAACAAGTTGAGACCCAAAGAACTGCCACCGATGACGCTAGAGGAAGCCTTTGACTCTTTCTGCGAAGGGGTTTCGCACTATGGACCGTATTGGGATCATGTTTTGGGGTATTGGAAAGCAAGCTCGGAGTCACCAAAGAAGGTATTATTCTTGAAATACGAAGATGTGAAGAAGCAGCCTGCGGACTGTGTGAGGAAAGTGGCAGGGTTCTTGGGGGTACCCTTTTCACTAGAGGAAGAAAATAATAAGACCGTGGAAGAAATAGTGCAGTTGTGTAGTTTTGAGACGATGAGCAATCAGGAGGTGAATAGAAATGACACCAGGAACTCTGAACGCCCCATTAGCAACTCAGATTTCTTCAGTAAAGGTGAAGTTGGAGATTGGGTTCATCATTTGTCACCTCCAATGGCCGAGACATTGGACCAGATCACAGAACAAAAGCTTCAAGGTACTGGGCTCAACTTTCATTGAATCCCAGTACAGTATTTCATGTTGGTTGAATGATTTAGCAATCACTGTTGCCTGTTGGTAAATCTATTCACGGTTTAGTGAATATGATTTATATTTGCTAAAAATAAATAAATAAGCAAGTCTTGTTTGAATAATGTGGTCTGAGACCTGAGTATCTTCTGGGTGTTTTCTGCTTCTAATTTCGTTGTAATCATGTACTTTTATGAAAAAATTGTGTAATAAATCTATCACTGTTTTTATTTAGAGAAAATCAACTTCAATTTCTGTAAGAAAAGGTACCTATACAGCCGGCGTAAAACAACGTATGAACGGTGAACGAATGGATTAGCAAATTAGGAACCTCTTCGATCCAAAACTCGTCGCAGTCAACATATAATGCCGCTCATGTGCCACCTGATTACCGGTTGCCCAACGTGCTGACAAGTGCAGTTGCTGAAGTTCAATGCCTACGGTTTCGCATCTTCCAAAATCACCCAACGACTCCACTTGATCAGGCGAGCTAGCATGTGGGGGCAACAGACAGCAAGCAGAACCGAGCCCATCCGGGCCAATTTCACCTCAGTTCTGCTCAGTCTCGACAAATTTAATCTGAGACTCGAATTAATTTATTTGATTTGAGATTTAATATAGATTTAAACATGATGATCTAAACTTGACCCGAATTTGAACAAAAATCGATCCAAACGAAAAGCGATTCAAATTTAATTAAATCAAAAATCAATCAAACCGATTGCAACTTGAATTTAATTTATTCATTATATATATATTTTATTCTTATTTTGTATTATATTAATAATTAATAACTATCTTTATAGTCTAATATCATTTTATATTAATTTTATATATTGACTCAACTAAAAAATCAACCAATCCGTTATTGACTTGACCTTAAAACCAACCGCTCCAATAATGATCCAAACCGAAAATCAACCGATTTGATATTAATATGATCCAATTTAAAATAACTTAGACCGAACTAAATCCAAATTAGACTCAATCCGCTTCAAATGTAACCCAAACCTAAAGCAATGCAAATTAAAAATCGACTCAACCTAAAATAACCCGATCCAAATGGCTTGATTGTCACTTTAAATCCACAATCCAACGTCGAACTTTGAAAGCATGGCCATATTTTACAAGCTGCTTTAAAGATTTTATCTCAGAGTCGCTTTCCTTTTAAACAAAAGCTTTGAAATCTTTGAAAATTATAAAGTTAAAAAGAGAATAAAATAATGTTGTACTGAAATTATTATAAAAAATATAAAAATTTTGATATCAATTAGATATAAAAAAGTTATATCCTATATTTATGTAAAAATTAGAGCATTATATTTTTGTTGTTGTTGTCCTTTTAGTTTTTTAAGACTTTATTTTGATTAATCTGAATTGACTTGCATCATATACATATAATCTTAAACTCGAGACTTACTTAAACGATAATAAGATATTTATTGCTCGGACCAACCTAGTAAGATCATATTTTTTGCATGTTTGTATTTTTTTTTATTGTAACATTACTTTTATAATTTGAGTATCCAAAAGATAAATGTTTATGTATGTAAAAAGTCCAACATCATTTTTTTTTGTTATTTTCTTTTATAATTTATGAAAAATAATTTTAGAATTTGAAGTTTATTTTAATTTTTTATTGAAGCATAAGTTTGCTCAAATTTAAAATTATTACTTGGCTTTTTAGATATTCGAATTATAAAAGTTTAATTTGACTCAAACTGAAAAAATAGGGAAAATTATCTAATTGATTAGAAAAATTGAATAACTCAAAACTTAAAAAAATGGGGTTAAATTGAATTTTGGTTACCACTAATACTATATTTAATAATCACAATACTAATCAAGTAAAATAAAATGAGTTGCACGAACCATCTAACCTCAGTGATTAAAGGAATGGTTGTTGTTTTTAGAAATTACAGTTCGAGCACCGGTAAAGTAATGTCAGCACAGTGTTTGAACGATCAATCTCTAATGGTTGAGAGTATACTCTAAAACAGATACTATTGTTATGATTATAACTAAAAATCATATTAACCTTGGTTAAAAATAACTCTGGTCAAGCTTATAGTTTTTGGTATGAATCAACTAAGACTATTGTTTTGTCCCTCCTGTCTGTATGATCATAAATGCCCCCCAACCAACGGTGTCGATGCTGCCATCGTTCTCCTTGAAACAGCTAAGACAGCGAATTGAGTACAACCAACGCTGCAGGTTTCCTGTCGTCCCATATCTACAGGCTTATTCGGACAGGTTGATGTGCAGTCTCACAACCCCCACGACTTAAACCTTGTAGTCTCAAAAAGTAAGATTCCTTTTTATGATCATCTCTTGTTGTTGGCTTCTTAAGGATCAAGATTGATATGAATTAGAGCATATTCTTAGGTTGTTCACTCTCAAAGATTTTTTCTATCTTTATTCTTTTATTAATTTTTAATTTATTTGTGAATTTATTTTATTTTTAGATATTTATAATTTATCTTTTAACCTTAAATCTTGGTTCTATTCTTATAATCTTGCATCGAAATAATAATTATGGAATGTGAGATGTTTTGTCATTTTAGTTTTTCTTTTGGCTTAATACCCAAATAGGTACTCAAGTTATGTTTATGAATCACTTTTAGTACCTAAACTATTTTTAGCTCTAAATAAGTACCTAAAGTTTTAATTTTAGTTATTTTAGGTGTCTAACCGTTAAATATAGTTATTTTTAATAATTTTTTATTTTTATTTTTATTTTAATTTATTATTTAACTTTTTTTTAAGTGACAGTTTTAAATCTCTAAAAAAACAGTCTCAAATCCCTAACCCCAAAACTAAAATTCCTAAATTATCGTTGTTGTTGTAATTTAGTACCTCATCAGAGATTATCACTATCACTACCATCATGGGCGGAGCCACCCTTTGTAAAGGGTGGTCAAATGACACCCCAAAATTTTTTGGTCTACCTTTTTTCATATGATTTATATATATATATATATATATATTTAAAATAAATAAATAACATCAATTTATAAATAATTGACACCCCTTAAATATAAATCTAAAAAATGACACCCCTTAGATAATTTTTTAGCTACGTCCCTAACCATCATAGCCCCCATCGTTGATAACAAATGATAGGTGTGTCGATTGGTTTCTTAACGTTGAAAGAAACGAAAATCAAGAAAAGAAAGTTGACTGAACAACTTCGGTCAATTATCGACAATGGGTGAGTGAGAAAAACAATCATGATAATCATGTAATGGTAGTGGTAGTCTTTGATAAGACAGTAAACAACGACGACAATGATTTAGAGTTTAAGTTAAAGATTTAAGACTACTTTATAAAGATTTAAAATTATTAATTTTTTAAAATAAATTTTAAATTTTATTGGAAAATTAGTGAAAAAAAAATAAAAATTAAAGCAAATAATTTATTATATTTTAATTAATTAACGATTTTTTATTAATGAACATTTAAAATAACTAAAATTAATATTTTAAAGACCTATTTAAAATTAAAAATAATTTAAAAATAAAAAATATCGACCAACATAATATAAGCACCTATTTAAGTATTAGTAATTTTTTCCCCATGTGCATTGTCCAGTCAGACAACGTGTTTTGATTAACATCTTTATGTCTGTTTGTTTGTTTAAAAGCAAATAGTTCCACCTGCTTTCTTCCCTGACGCCGCGCACTCACACCTAGGGTTCGATTAACGTGCTCGAGCTTGATCAGGCTTGGTTCGAAAATAGTGTTATGGGATTCGATTCGGACTGAAGACTCAACGAGTTTGAAATTTAAATTCGGGTTCAATTCGGCTAAACTCAAAATAAAAAAGTGCTTAATTTATTTTAGTTAATTTACTTTTAGTAAATTTATTATATTTTATTTTATTACATTTCTTTTGCTTAATATATTAATTTTAATATATGTGTAGCATATATATATATATAATATAATTATACCGAGCTTATTCATGAGTTTTTCGTGCTGAGCTTGAATCGACTCGACTTATTAAAGTCACGAACTAAACTCAAACCCGAATCGAGCTCACTCGAACCAAATTGAACCGAGTAACTCGCAAACTATTCAGGTTGGTTATCCCGCCTGCAGTCACACCGAGCAACCACGACCAAATATCATAAGACTGTTGAAACTTTGATTTCAGATATAAAAAAAAAAAAAAATTCCGGCCATTGCCATTGCCATTTCAATTTCAAAGACAACCCCTGCCTCCAGATTCCATGAAAAGCTTCATTATTTTCATAACATATACTGATTACTTAATAAAAACTCCAGAATAATTATGTAAATTAAAACAGAGAATTCCTAAGATTCGTCGTCATCTTTGTCGCCGGAAATAAATCAAAAATTCTTAAGCAACTTCCGGACCTGTTCCAACGTAACAAAAAGAACCACCGTAAAGGGTCCCTGTCGGGAGATCGTGGGTATAAAACCTTTATATAAAGCCATGGGTCCTTCCCTTTTCACCGTCTTCAGAGCACAATCCAAAGCGCCGGAGTACGGAGGCTTCTGTCCTGGCTCTACCTTCATGTTCATTACCCTTGTCTTGATCACGTCTACTGGATTCGACACCACTGCTGCAACAAATCCAGCCGAAAAACTCGCAGCCACGTGTGTACCGAGACCATCTTTCATCCACCCTTTTGCCAAAATGAATTCTTTGATCTGATCGTAGGAAGCCAACTGCGACGCCGTAACCAGCATCGCACGGTTCACCGTCAGCGATGAGCCGCGCCACAGGGAAGTAATGCCTTCTTGTTTGGTCATGCGAGTGACAGCGTCGATAACGCTGGTGTAGTTACGGCGCTGAGATGGAGGTAAGCGACCATCGGCTTGCATACGAACCATTGCGACGTCGGCTGGGTTCCCGATGGCAGCACCGATCCCTCCGGCTATTAACCCAGCGCCGATCTTGCTGGCGAGAGGCATGGTTTTCGTCTCCTTATCAGACCATTTATCTTTCAGGATATCGTAGATCCCCATCCTGGTGGTGGAATAGAGAGTCTGGCGAAGCATAGGCGGATGGATTGAACGGCGGCGTTAGGAACCTGTGTTTCTCCCTGCAGTTGCATCCGAACTTTGATTAAATCCAGTGGGTGGGTTGAGCATCCAGCCACGATTGATGCAATCCCTCCTTCCACGAAACCTTTGACTCCTCCCATTTTACTTCTCTGGAAACAAAAAATGAATTCTTTTTAACAAACCTCGCTTTCAAAAATCAAGAAGCGGCCATTCAAACAGAAGAGATGGAAAGAAATTTGAAACAGAATTGAAAGCAAATCAGGAGATGGTGATGAAGATGGAAAGCTATTGAACCCGAGTGATGAACGTTTGGCCTTTGATTTCAGACATTTACAAATATCAAAATCAAATGGCTGTTTTAGCAGAGAAATGGGGAAAGTGTATTTATAGCAACGCAGAGCCAATGGCATCGGCAAAGGCATGTGGGTGGAAGATGAGGGACTCGGCTTTGCCTACTAGCTTACTTGGAGTTTCTTCACCCATTCTCTATGCCCCTAATTGAAAAAATATTAGGGGAATCTGTTAACCACGTTATCTATGATCCCAATTACTAAAGATCGTAGATTTTAATTTTTTTCAAGTGAATGGGTAGTTATTAAGTGGTTATTTAAAAATCAACAGTCCTGATTACATGAACCATAGATAACATGAGGAATAAGATTCACCTAATAATCTATCCTCTAATTGCGTTCTTAGTCACTCTACTATGCTTTTATTAGGGATTAAATCCCTCACTTTAATTTTTTTATAAAAGTCTTAACAAGTTGGTAGGAATAAAAGATGAAAAAAACTTGATACACAGATCGTTTTAACTTTAGTTTTAAGGTTTAAGATTTTATTTTAGAGTTTAAAGTTTGAGGGTTTAGTTTGTAGGATTTAAAATTTAAGATTAGTGTTTAAAATATAGTGTATATATATATATATATGATTTAAGGCTTGGAGTTTAGTTTTTGAGTTCGGGTTAGAAATTTAGGATTTGAGTTTTTATAGTATAAATATATAAGCTTGTGTTAAATTAGTTTTATACGAGTAGAAATCATCCTTCCCCTAATCGTGCCTCATTCCATGTCCCATGTTAAAAAAAAATTAAAAAATTAAATTCTTAAACCATAACTTTAATTTTCTACGTCCTAAACCGTAAACTCTACGTCCTAAAAATTACATCTTACCTTTAATTTTTTAAACCCTAACCACAAGCTCTATCCTTGAACTCTAAACCCACTAATTTAAAATGAAAATACTAATAAAAACACAATTAAAGAATAAACGATTTAACAGTATCTGATAAATCTAATAATTTTTTTTATGAATTTGGATCTTATAATGATATTATAAACGTACGAAATTAATACATTTAATGATTTGATTTTTTTCAATGTGTTTGATAGTCAAAAACCGAAATTATTTTATAATTTTTTTCATAAAAGTGTGAAAATGACAATTAAATAAAAACAAATTATATTATCATTAATTAAATTAATTTAACAGACTTTCACTGCCGGTCTCGAAAAACTAACGGACTGATGACGTGACAGTAAAAAATGAAATTAAATAAATACATATATAATTTTTGTTATTCATATATATATTTTTTTAATTTAATCTTAATTTTATTATAATAAAATAATTTAGTCCTATGACTAAAAGAAACAGATTCTCAAAAAAAAAACTTTGGTCGCCTTAACCACTCTGCCAAAGCAACAATGGAATTCCCTGCAAATACTTATTCTTTTAAATCTATTTTGTATATTATTTTCTGATGCAAAGACAAGTCTGAAACCCCAAAAAGAGATTAAATAGAAGTGGAGAGATGGAAGGAATCAATGAAATTATTAATGAGAAAGTATAGATTCGTCTTCACCAGATCTAAGTCTGGTGCATTGAATTGGCTTAAAAATGGTATTCCATTCAACTTTCTTTATTACTAAATATGCAGGGACCTAATTGCTTGAAGGGTATGCATATCCGTAACAGTAGGGTGTCATTTTTTGGTTTTAACTGAATTAATAGATCGAATTTGATCGGTTAATTTTAGGTAAGTTCAGTTAATGATTAATTTTTTAAAAATTTGATTATCAATTAAAAATCAATTAATTAATTGAATTAATTAAAATTATTATATATTATGTATATATATTTTTGGTCATTTGAACTTTGAAAATTATAACATGGTCATTAAATTTTTATCAAAATGGCATAAAATAGAAGTTTAGTGACTAAAAGTATTATTTTAGCATAATTTAATGACTTATTGTATAATTTACTCAAAATTTTATAATAAATTTCAATAAATTCAAATACCGACCGAATTATCTAAAATAATTTTAATTCGATTATAATTAATTTGGTTTAATTAACGATTAAGATTTCAAAATTTTCGATTAATTCGATTGTAACTAATTTGATTCAATCACCGATTAAATTAACTGAATATACACCCTTAACATAATAGGAGGAAAATAAACAGACAAATAATACGTGTTTTCAACTATTTAGCATTTGTATGATAAAATGTAAAAGTAATCTGGAAATCCATGTAACATCAAAATATGAATAGAAAACGTATGGTCTTTTTTATGCTTTTATTTATATTTATATTAAAAAAAGTATAGAGTTTAAAATTTATAGAGAAATAATTAAATTTACAAAATTACACATTTGACCCCAGTTATTTATATATTCTATTAATTTACTCTTAAAATCAGATACCATATTTTCTGCAACATCATTTAAGAAAATCAATTCTTCATTTGACCCAAAAATGATTTTTCCAAGTAAAATTCCAACAAGAACTGCTAAGAATACATACCAGACAGGACAGTACCAAATGTGCATATGGAGGAAATGGGGAAGCTAAAACCTAACTCCGGCAGTCCGGCTTCCATCATTGCCGTGGGATTCTAAGAATACAAACCGGGTTGCTTGCTGCTACAGGTGCTATTGACTATCTTGTGTTGTTAACCAGAGCAAGCTTTCTGTTTCCGCTTGGCCAGTACAAAATAAGTATAAAATCCGGTTGTAGCGACAATAAAGACGCCGATCAAAGTGCATACGGTTGTTGCACAAACATACAGGTACCTGGATGAATTAACAACATTAGATTTACCACAAGCAAAGTAATAGGAATCCCAACCAATCAAATACTTCGTATACATGCATGCATGCATCGGCACATTCCAATCATCTAGGAGGAACATAGATTTCCAATTATGACTTCAAGCTTACTTGGGTGAGAAAACACTCCAAATGAATAAATGATTCTGCATTAGCAACAATACGACTGTGTACGACGTCAAGAGAATTGAATTTATGACCAGCGGTATGAGGCAAGGAAAACCAAGCATCATCATGAGAAGATCTCCAGCATTTGCTTTCTCAGGTATAACAAGATGGGCCATGATTTTTGTAGAGATGTACATTACAAGGCTAAGGAGAATAAACATGGGTGATGCATAGGTGATATTAAACATTAGAACGCCGGACAGGAACGTTGAGTGGTTTGATATGCCCTTGCAAAGAGTAAAACATTGAGAAAGTTAGATGATTAATGTTAATATCTTAAATTTCACATGAAAAGAAAATATCTAGTTTGCATATAAACCTTTCATTTAAAAGGGGAAGAAGAGAAGCCATGCATGCATTCAATCATATGTATTAAAAGGGTGAAAGTAAACAATTACATACAATGAAAGCTCCAGCAACATCAATAGTAGCCAGTGTATTGCTATTTCCTAGAGCAAAATGACCAGCCATTCCCAAGTAGTAAAATCCTGCAATCTAAGAGAACACAATACTCACATTAGTGCCAGAAAGCTATTGCTCATTTGAAGAGGTCTTAAAAGCACTTTCAAAGCTGTTAAAACTTCTATACCAGTAAAAGAATAGATGGTTTAAGACAAAATATTTGCTCTCTGTCTTGTATGTAGAACGTTCATTTCTACTGTTTGATTTTCCATAGATTTAGAGTTCTTTTACAGACAGAATACAGCAAAAACACAAACTCTAGAACAAGGGAAAAGGGAGAGGAAGTTGGGGGAGGGGGATGAACATGAAGAGAACCATGTCAATGATGCTATGGTGCCCACTGAGGAGAACACAAATCTTTATGAATTCCGTAAAATGAACAAACTAATACTCTAAACTGAAACTATGAATTCAAGAGCTTCTCTCACTTAGCATGCTGCTTTCTAAATATCCCACTCAAAAAGTTCAACATGACTGCTATATATTTATGGACCATTGCATGCAAAATACTAGATTTATCATGAATGAGGAAGTAATCAGTCAAAAAAGTATCATCTAGCAACTGACCTCTACCCATTCTTTATGATGTGTTCCACTTCTAGCAAAATAGAGTACGCTGGCCACCATTTGCAAAAGAAGCAACAATATGGGTGTCGTGTTGATTGGCTGTTGAAGCAACAGTTGCAGAAGACACCAACATAATATGTATGTCCATCCAATCACATATAAAGAATCTCTTAGTTCCACCAATGGGAATTTATCTTGAATTCTAGGGGGGAAAGGAGGTGAAATGGTATTATCAGCTGGGAAAATCTTAGAGTTTGAAAGAGGAATAAGCCACGGAAAGGCCACCAAAGTCCCAATTGTCGCAGCACCAAGGATTGCATAGATTATTTGTACCAATAAGGTAGCACCATAATTAGTTGACGAAAATGTATAATCCTGATATCTTGTGATATGCAGCAGAACCAACAATCCAGATATCAGAAAGCTAAGTCTAACCATCTGAAAATATTTTCCTTTGGATTCTATTGAAAATAGAGCAAACAAACCTATGCTAATTACCACAACGACAGATAGTAGTTGAAGTGGTTTCACATATTGACCCCCACCCTGTTCAAGCCATTTAGAAATGTCAGGAAGATTTGTCCAGTTTACACCACCTTGATGCCAGCCCCTCAAAATCCTTCCAGAGATAAGCAGCAGAAAGATGCAACAGATTCTAAAGCAGCCATCTCCACTTTGTGCTTTTTGCATCAGAAAAGAACTCTGCAAACCAACTGCAGAAGGGGACTGTGCTGTTTTACGGAGTAAGAAGAGATAGAATGTGGATATCAAAAAGTACCATACATAGTGCTCTTCCTCTACCATAGAACTTGATGTCATACATGTAACAAGGATTACAACAACACTGACAATGAATGTCTCATCAAAAGACCAACCATTCATGCTATCATTTAAGTTTGAGGCTTGTTGCGTTCCTCCATGGTAAATTTCTCTGAGCCGACATACCATCAGGCTTGATAACATAACACTTGAGATAAACATTGTTGCCAGTCCAACTGCAAGTAACTTAACAGGTTTCTGACCCCATATATTAAAAAACAAAAGAAAATGAGAAAACTGTTAAGGGTAAAAAGAAATAAATTAATACATTTGAAAAAAAGTAAGTCTTTCGTGTTTAGATCACACTGAATATCACCAATTAATTTCAGTTAGCTCAGAAACTTGTTGAAAAAGAATATACATACATCAGTAGTTCTTCCCGATAACCAATCACTTGCAGATTTGAGAAACTTGTAATATGCTGCTGCAGTATTGCTGTAATCTTTGTTGCTAGCAGACCTACAAGTTATAAAACAAACCAGATTAGGAATATTTTAACAGGATATCATTTCATCATTGGGATGCTAAAATAGTCTTGACATGTAGAAAACCCACTCAAATCCCCTCTTAGACTTCCAGGACGTGTATAGAGCTGTTGCTTCCATATACAAGCAACAAAGCATGTTCTCTGCCGTACGATTGCACTCACTTGAACCTGAACTCCGATGATCATAAAATGCATCACAGGGGAAATTTCTGCATGGAAAACCTGATAACTGGGCATGCAACAATCTGAGTAACTGCCAAGCATTCAACTCCAGGGCCCTCAGATGTTGGTCCTCTGATTTCATCAAGAACGAACATAATTAGATAAGCACATACATTGGCCTAAACAGGAAGAGGTTTACATTCTACATTGAAACATCCTTTAATTCCTCCCCATTTCACTTAAGACTAGATGATAACATTTTTGCCCAAACTCCACCAGTTACAAATATACACATAGTTACATGTTAGCCTCTTTTTCTGCACAGTGCATAGCTGTAAATGTCCAATTCCATGAGTGTTGTAATGGTAGCGTCTTAGAGTAGAGGAATAGAGCAGGCATATTTGAAAAACATTATCATGCTCCAGACAGTAAAGAGGAAAACAAATGCCACTCTGTTATCATCTAGGAACAAGGTGAAACAATCTCCAGAAGAATTACATTTTTCTCTTTTGGAAAATAATGTCCGCATTTTTCCCATTTCTTTCAAGAAAAATCAAGATACTATCATTACCACCTGAACGATTAAACCAACCCATGACCAAAAGGAAAGCTCTATCAACAAAGGAGAGTAGAGATAAACCTTTTAGAGAATCAAAAGCTTCTCTAATAAGAACACCAACATTGTTTTTAGGGATAGGAACGCCAAATAAAAGTGCCAATGTTGGTGCAATGTCAATCTGCATAAAATATTATGTACTACATTAGACAGCCTGTTACAAACTAAAGTTACTAAACTACAAAAAAAAAATAATCGCTCATGAACAATCTCAAATCTGGAAGTTCTTAACACAGATAAAGCACTAATGCACTCAGTAATGGATGAGGAGTTTGTGATACAGCTTGAGGGGAAAATAGAACTACTAGAAACCATTAATAGCAACAATATAATGTTGTGAAGTTCCATTTGATTACCTGATTAATGACTGACGGGTAGTCAAAGACATGATTCCTTAGACCAATAAAAAGAGCTAAGGAGTCAGTTTCTTCATATGTAGAACCCCCGTGATTACCGTTTTCTGTCATGCCATGATCACTTACTATCATCTACATGTGAAAATAAAATGAAGATATATCAGTAAATCAAGAATACCAGAAGATTCAAATAATGCACGATGGCAACAACAAATAGATCTAAATATAGCCAAGTACTTGCATCACATAAAAGAAAGCAACATGCAGCTTGAGGTGGTAAGGAATCAATTAGCATAAACAGACTCTCTCATATTTATTTATTTACACCATTTTCACAGGCCAGAAGTGTGTACATGGGCATGCATACGTGTAGATTGTGTAGCTGTGTGTTAGTATTTTAACTTCATTCGTGTTCTTACTTAGTCTGTAAATAGAGTTTTATTTCTATTTAACTCGTATTTTATCTATTAATTAAGTAGAAGATTAAGTGTAGAAGTATAAATTAGATAAGTTAGCTGCTAATAAAACTCTAAGTAGAATTCTATATTTGTTGTAACTCAGACTAATTTAAATAGGCTTGTAAATCAGTGTATTCATCAGATTAATAAAAGAAAAATCAGAGAATACTCTCTCTTCTTTGTTCCAAATCCCTATCGAGAATCCCTTGTTCTTAACAATAACACCTATCGGCAACACCTATATTCTACAATACATGTTTGTGCAAAGAGCTTATTGAAACAAGCTATAGAAGCCAAACAAACCCAAGACTTAAACCAAACCTAAATTTTCCAATGGATGGGAAGACATACCTCTGCTTTGGAAAAAAATTACCCGACACTAAATACTTCTCTAGAATAAGAAGCCTTGAAACATAGAAGACCGAAGTCCATGTCATTTCATAACACAAGGTATAGATTTAATAAAGCTCGACTTATTACAATAGTCAAGTTCTTAGATCCTATATATAGAAAGTTCTTCAAATCAAAGCTCTGAAATGGTCTATGTGAACAAGTGTTTGAACACTTAATTTGAATATCAAGAGCTAATGATATACCAGAATG
This sequence comes from Abelmoschus esculentus, assembly GCA_035048815.1. Taxonomy (NCBI): domain Eukaryota; kingdom Viridiplantae; phylum Streptophyta; class Magnoliopsida; order Malvales; family Malvaceae; genus Abelmoschus; species Abelmoschus esculentus. The sequence goes on from JAUCBN010000066.1 coordinate 3,682,849, forward strand.
GACCAGTATTTCTATTCCAAGTTGATTAAGGATACTGATAGCTTTCTAAAAAGCTTACACATCATTCCCAATTCCAAAACTGTTGATGGTCATTATGGACAATAACTTACAACCATGCATATACGCACATAATGAGTGACATGAATAAGGATTTGCATACACATATATATGCATATATTTGTGTTGTAGTAGTGTTATACCATTAATGTTGAGTGTTGGATTTCTTGGAATCATATCTTAAAATTGAGCCTATCCATTCCAATGCTATTCATCATTATCTAGTATGTAGTTTTACCAATTGGTTTTGGGTCAGATAATAATAAGCAAGTTTGCTCAAGCACAAGCCATTCCAATGCTATTCATCATTATCTAGTATGTAGTTTTACCCTAAATATTTAGTGGCACCTCATATATCTTGCCACCAGGTATATAGAGGTTATTTTACAAAATAATAATCACAAGTTTGAATTCAGGTGCAACTGTCAAATAACAAGCATAAGTGGTGGAACTAAATCAACGACTAAAATGCCAGTTTTACAATGTTAACTTAAACCCTCTAATTTACCCCTGCATTTTAGGATGCTCCCGATCACACATCAATTCATCATTAAGATTTAAAAAAGTAAGATGCAAATGTTTGGAGTCATTCTATCAGTTTGGTATCAGTAATTCAAGAAGCATTAAATGGAACAAACCAAAAGTGCTCGCCCTTGACGGTTTCCTTGGGATTGATTAATACTTGAATGGATCAGCTTCACCACATAATCCATCTCCTTAAGTTTTGGGGTCATCAACACACTAAGAAAGATGAATAAGCATGCAAGTGAGATTCAAAAAATACAACAAAAATGTTACAAATCCTTTTCCCACTATGGAAACCAATATGAATATCAAGTAACAAAATGAGGTGAAAAAATCACAAATAAGATGGGTAAAGTATACTAGCATCTATGAGTTTTGATCGTATTTAGGGATGTCAACCGAGCATCACGAGAATTTTCTTACCCAGCTCTGCTCCAGCTCCACTCTTGAATAGATGCGGAAAATATCCACTTCTATGGATGTTGATCACATCCATAACAACTCCACACTGATCCAACCCACACAATTGCAATTTTTTACTAATAAATTTTAATTAAACATTATTGCAAAATAAACATTATTGCAAAATAAACATTATTTCAATATATATAGTTATTTAGTACGTATGATCCATATATATTCTTTTATTGGTATCAATTTGTTATGTATCTAGCACAAATATTAAAAATATAAAAATATATATAATATTTTAAGGTCTAAAATAGTATTTTTTTAAGGTGGGGCAAGGCAGTGCAAAGCAAGAATTAACCAAAACTGCCCCACTTCACCACCTGCCTACATGTTTTTTTAATATAAAAACTTCTCCATTCGGAGCAGATTGGAACAGAATCTGTGGAATGGATCAATGCCATCCCTATCAGTATCACATTACACCCCAATCATTATTTTTCTCAAAATGGTGAAATACGGATCATGCATTGACAATAACACCGCATCTGACACAAGACATAAAATATTTTACATTGCAAACACAAAGCATCCTGAAAACAGCAGTAATAGTAAAAGCCAAAAGACATTATGTAGTGCTACAGGGGAAAAAACAGAAAAGGATATATTTACCAATACATGATTCTTATATTTACAATTCTTAGTAAACAATTCACCAAATATTTTTACATGCTCACATTGTAGATTATGTAATGACCCATTTCTAGATTTTTAATTATATTGCTCTCAATTGTATGCCTCATTTTATCCAGATTTTTTGCATGACATCTAGATCCATAAGAACAATTTGATCCAAGTCAGACAAAGAACGAATCTTTGAAAAATCATTAGTCTGAATAGGGAAAATTCAGAAAAAGGATATATTTACAATTTTATCCCATAAAGAAAGAATCAAAGTAAAGCAACATCTTGATCATAGTGTAAAACACAACTTGTGCCAAAATGTTGCATTTTCATAATTGAATGCAGGAGTGTCACAAAACTGGTTATGCAAGTATAACATAAAATGTCTAGTCATTTTTAATGACATGTGTATCTATGTGTGTGTCTATTGCAACAAACATTAGTTATTTGGGTTTCGGTTAAATATCTCATGTAACAGTTGGGGATGAAAATGTATTTCTAGAACATGTTGCCTCAGAATCCAGTTATAGCCTAAATTGAGGATTAAGAATGCAATTTATAGAAAATGAAAAATAAAAGAATAATAATATAACGCAATACCTGTTCCTCCCGCCGATATGTCCAACATGATCCAATCCAAGGTAATGCAGAATCTGGAAATAGCACCAATTAAAATTGTGCTACAATGGAAGTGAAGTAAACCACCAAGAAAACCATAATTGATAATTCAACAATTAAAATTTTCAACTAAGATTTCAGAATAACAAAATATAATTAATAATTTTATATTGAGAAACTTTTGCATATCCAAATAGTAACTTCTAATTCCCATAATACAAAGAGTTTTATCAAGAGCATTTAACTTCAGCAGAGGAAATAGAAAAGATTGAAAACAAAGGCGTGATTAAGCTGATGCTTAACGTTACAATAACATAATATATGTGAATCAAGGTGAGCAATATGGAAGTACAGATAGTTAAGAGAATACAACAATCAAGCAGGCCCAGCCTAACGGAATAAGTCCGATTAAATTAAAAATGAGAGAACGATGCAAACAAGAAATATCCTGTCAGTCTGCTCAATCTAGAGCCATTTCTTTTATTGTGCCATGAAGCATATTTATTATATATAGAATGTACTGGAATTAAGTTGTAGTTATTGGTTATTTCATGACATCATACTACATCCATGCCACTCTTACTCAGCACAACATGATCACTGGTTTTCAACTATGAGTTTTGATTATATTAAATACCAACATAGAACGTAACATTGGCATATTAAGTTACCTTCAAAGCAGTTGATGAATAATTAATTAATTATAATGAATTTAAAAATTAGACAGCCCAGAAAACAGGATGGAGAAAAAAAGGAAGAAAATAAATAAAGTCTGTAACTAAACCATTTAACAAGTGCCTGAAGAAATACATGCTCACATCCTAAACAGAAAGAAATAAAGCAGAAAATAAAAGTTCTCACCCTATATAGACCATTAGGTTTCTACGGTCTGTATTGAGCATCAGAGAAATGCGGCATAAATAATAATAATAATAATGGAGACCAATCTAACCCACACTACCATAATAGCAAGAGTGGAAAGGCTGGTAACCACGAACCTCTTAAAGAAAGGTAGAAACTGGAGAGTAATTAAGGTTTTGCATCAGGTTTCTCCAATTATATTAAATAAATAAAGTAAATAAAATGAGATGGAAATAGGCATTAGAATAACAGTACTTTAAGATATTTCCTTTTAGATCATTGAAAATGAAAATAAAAATAAAAATGCTAACCAAAAGATTCCAGTCATCTTTCCTAAGCTCATCTCCCAGATGTCGCGAAACATTTTGATCTACTTGCACAGTATCCTTCACCTGTAACCAGAATGAGTTACTTAAAAGTTAGGAATCAGTTTACATTAATTTTATAGATAGAGATAAAAGACTGAATTCAAAGAATGAGAGATACATAGAAGCTGCTAACACCATCGTGCCTTTTGAATAAACTAGGAAACAACTTAATCCATGTTTCATCACCAAGCATCACCATCTTCCAACCAATCCTGAAAAACTGACCTGCCATATGAGTGAATAATGAAGCCCCTCAATAGATTCATTAAAAACAAAAATTTCATCAGTTATAGAACATCAAGGTAATTTTAAACTAACCAATAAGATTGTCATCCATCATAGCCTGTGTGTTAAAGTTGAATGCTACATCCAAGAATCCACCAATTGCACCAGACACCATAGCCTACTATCACAAGCTAATGCAATAAAGTTAAAACCATATCCAAAAAAAAATCATATACCTTTCTATATTTTCAAAAGGAGTTAGATTAGTTGTTCCCATGTCAGTTGTAAACTCAGAATGCAGGCATGACTTGCTGCAGTGAATGAAACATTTTGGTCCAATGTATGTTGACCAACGGCTAATATAATAGGATGGATGAATGTAACATATTCCCCTTTAAGAACAACAACAGAAGTTCGCACCTTTAATCGAGGCATTGTTACAGTTGGAGGGGCAGCCTTAGCATGGTAACCAATAGCCAATCCACTTGCTAGCAATGACTGAGTATAAGGCATCGCCTCCTTAAATTGCTTATTAGGAGGTTTCCCATTTCTTCCAAGCACGAATTCTGCTGGAAGACCATCTATAACCTACAGTAAGCTAAATCTAAATTATACCTAAATAAACTCAAAATTATCCTAGAAAAAAAAGAAAAAGAAACTAACAAAACAACTAATACCAACTTACCACTAAAATCAGTCTATCAAAGGAAGGAGAAATCCCCGACAATTCCTAAATTGAAGAAAAATCACCTTCAGAATTTCAAAACAATTGAAAAGGCACGGTTTATATATTTTCATTTATTAACGACTGCTAGAACAAACTTGATATAACGATTTGAGTTGATCGGACGGCAACGTCGTGTCGCTTAGATTTCCAACGAAGTCGCATGACGGCGCATAAAAACTCTCCGAACCACTGAAGATAAATAAAAAAATTTAAAAAAAAAAAAACAAAATTTGAATTGTTTAGAATTGTGATCTAATTTCAAATTGAAAATGAGAGATCATTCTTTCGTTTTCTAATGAAACGTGTTTACCTGGTGCCGGGAAGAGCCAGTTTTACGGGGAAAAAACCGAAAACGAAAAGGGAAAGGCCGATGATTTGAGTTACGACTCCAGTTACGGTTATTACAGACAATTTAGTGCAGGTGAGAGGCGCCATTTTCTAATAATTTTGAGTTAGGGAACGTTCAAAAACCCTAATTTATTTGAATCAATTGAACGGAAATCAGAAACTGAAGGGGGATACACAGATCTGCATTGGAGCCTGAGACTGAGAACCAATGGACATTTGAATCACACGGACTACTAATAGGGGTAAATATATGATTTGGTACTTGAACAATAATTTAAGATTTAATTTGATACTAAATTATTTTTGTAATTATTTTTTTTATTAAATAAGAGCTATTATTTTGGGAATTAATATATAGATTTTTTTTTTAATAATGTTGGTAATTTATTAATAAATGAAGATAGACGAAAATAAAAAAAAACATAAGAAACGAAAATCCGATAAACTTAAAACAATACGAAGAAAGAATCGACAACAAAGTAGAAAACCATCTTCATTCCGAAATCAGCAAATCATCATCTGTATTCAACACTCTTTGACAAGAGTAAAGAAATTTACTGACAAACAGAGGATAGATGTGTCGATCGGATGTGTAACAAAAAATAAATTTCAAGTAGATTCTAGATAACCCATGAAGCCTTTAAACTTTTTTTATCTAAACCCTTTGTTCAAGAAAACGATGACCCTTTTTAACTAATTATAACTAATTGTTATTAAATCATCTAAAATATTATGATTATGATTAAACTCAAAATTTTAAAATAAATATTATCAACTTTTTCAATAAAATCACTTACTGAATTCAATTATAACTAGTTTTTATTAAAATATCTGAAAAATTAATGATGACGTGATAATTAATAAAATTAGTATAATCATGAACTTAATCATATTTAAATCAATGATATTACATGTCATCCAAAAGTTTTGGAAAAAATATTCTATAAATTTAATATAAAATAATATTAAAAATAAAGTTAACACAAATTTAGATAAATATTGACATTAATTTGATATTTTTAAAAGAAAATTGATACTCGTTATTTATTTTTACTTAAAACTTTTATTAAAAATTATTTAAATTATAACGCTCCAAATTAAAAATTTTAAATTTTTTATGTGTAATAATAAATTTTCAACTTTCACATATTATTATAATTTAGTCTTTAAATACGTTTTTTTTTCATCTTTCAAGTTTATTTTTCTTTTCTAATTTCTTCCATGGTTTCTCACTTTCTCCCTTTTCTTTCAATCCTTGATTTTTCTACCTCCAACTAACTTTATATAAGTTGTGGATTTTTTTTTTTAAAGATGGATTGTATTACTTAGCCATAAATGGCATCATCAATTACATAGCTTTGAATACAATCTGGAACCTCATAAGAGAAAATAAAAACATCATTACAAGATATTGCCCATCGGGCAAGTGTGTGCGCAACTCGGTTTGCTTCGCGGCCAATATGAACAACTTTAAAGCCAACATTCTCGCTAAGTATTGAAAAAGCTTCTAAGAGGTGCGAGGTTGTGACAGATCGGTCAAGTTCCTTGGCATTCACTTTGTTGATAATTGTCATCGAGTCTCCTTCCACCACCACATCGGGCCAGTTTCCAGCAACGACCATTTGAAGGCCTAAAGTGAGGGCACATGCTTCGACAGTTTCAGCACTATGTGACCCTTCAATTTTAAAAGCTCTCGCATCAATGACCAAGCCATGGGAGTTCCGCGCAACTGCAGCTATTGAAGCATCACCCGAGTCAGCAAAAAAGGCAGCATCAACATTGATCTTTATGGTCCCATTCAATGGACAAGTCCATCGCTTTGCCCGGCTACAAGGGACTTGAATGCACGTAAGATCATGGGCAGCAGCAGCAAAATCTGAGGCAAGAAGCTGGGCATAATCAACAACAGCTCTAACCGGGAGAAGTTTGTTCTCATGATGAAGCTTGTTTCTCCTATTCCAAAGGTTCCAAAGGAGGACAATGAGCAGATTGAATTGGACTTTGTCGAGCATTTTTAAGCATTCTTTCAACCAAGCTTTACAATTCAAAAAAGGACCACGGGGCAGAATTGGCGTCAAAGCACAAAGGTCAAAGGCCTCTTTAAGAGATGGGCAATCCCGAAAGGCATGAAGGCATGTCTCAAGGTCGTTTTGGCATAACTTACAAGTGCCCAAAGAAAGGCCAGCATAGGCCAACTTTTGGCTGGTAGGGAAGGCCTCATTACAAAGTCTCCAACCAAAGATGCGGATTTTTGGGAGGGTAGGCAGCTTGGCCATAGCCTTCCAAATAGAAGAAGTATCACGACCAGGGCTCTTTTGGAGGAGAAGCCAATTATAACCCGACCTTGTGGAGTAGACACCCGAGGAGTGGCTACTCCAAATGAGAATATCCTCTTTGATAGGTGCAATTGGGCAACGACAAATGAGGGAGGCATCATTATCCGAGAATACCTGATTAAGCTTAACAATGTTCCATGCAGCAACGTTAGGAATCATGAACTCACCGCATTTGATGGGGCAGATAGCATTGTCAAGATGAGATCCCTCAAGAGCAACGGGATTGGCACCTCCCCACCTATCATGAAAGATGCGGACTTCACTGTTAATACCGAGTCGCCAATGAAAGCCATCTTTAATCGCTTCTTTAGCTTTGTAAATGCCACTCCAAATGAAGGAAGTTTTGTCACCTTGCTTGGCCTCAAGGATATTACCATTAGGAAAATATTTGGCCGAAAGAACTTTGAAGCAAAGAGAGTCCTTGGTACAAATAAGTCTCCAAACTTGCTTGGTAAGCAATGCAAGGTTGAAGAGCTTCAAATCTCTAAAGCCAAGTCCGTCAGCACCTTTCGGTTGACATAGGTTCTTTCAAGCAACATGGGCCAGCCACGGTCTTTCACTTTTCCGGACCACCAGAAGCTTCGAGTGGTAGAGACCATAGGGTCCAAGATACAATCGGGAAGTAGGAAACACGCCATTGCATACGTTGGGATAGCTTGGGCAACCGATTTAATGAGCACTTCCCTTCCCCCATAAGAGAGGAGGTTCTTAGTCCAACTACACACCCTCTTATCAACTTTAACATCCAAGTAGCCAAAGGCCTCGGTCTTGTTCTTGCCCACAATCAATGGAAGGCCTAGATAATGGCCGAGGGTCGATTCCTCCCGCATGCCAAGGGTCTCAACAATGGTAGATTTACTTTGTTGGCTCATCCCATTACTGAAGTAGATGAAGGATTTATCCACATTAACCTTTTTCCCCGATGAAGCTTCATAGATAGAGAGAACTTGCTTCAACCGCTCAGCTTCAGCAACCGAATTCCGTATGAACAGAATGCAATCATCAGCATAAAGAGGGTGATTTATGTATATATTTGTGGGTAGATCAATTTTATTAATTATGTTGATATATTCCATTAAATTTTTAACTAAAAAATTCAGGGTCGGGTAAAAGAGTATAAAAAACGATCGTTCAAGATCTACAATCAATTTAGGATCCGTAAAAATAATTATTCTTATTTTTAAAATTTATTCTTTTAATTTTTTAAATTAATTAATTAATCTAGAATAAAAAATTTAATTATTAGAATAGTCACTTTTATTTTTTTGAGTACAAATTTGATCATCAATTTAAAAAAAGATCGATAAAGTCACTTATGTTTTTGATTTGTAAACTATGGTTCATTGATACGTTGTTAAACTTTAACGAAAAATTGATATGGTACAATAAAAAATAATAATTTACTTAGATAATCTTTAAATTATTATTTTATTTTTATTTTATCTTTTATTTAACCTTTAAATTTGTTTCGCAATCTTTTCAAAAATCTCTTTATTTCTCTAAAATGATATGGTACAATAATTTGTTTACCGAAGTTTTGAAATCAGCTTATCATTTTCAATACATTTGAGGTGGGAACATTATTACGTACAAAAACATTGAAAAAGTAAGTTAAAGTTAACGATCAATTAATTTAATAGGATGAGATATTATAATTTTTAAATAAAAATAACGATTTAAATTTTGACATTGAAAATGAATTAAATTGAATATTTATAATATTTGATTTAATTTAATCAATCAATAAATTAAATAATTGTGATCTACCAAAAAATATCAAAATATGTATTAATCGAATACTATCTAATTTACTAAAACAAAACATTTTTTTTGGTAAATTACATGTCCATAGAGTAGTTAGGGATGAACATTTTACCCGGCCTGATCAGGTTGGATTCTTTGATGAAAAAATCGAATTTAGGTTGGGTCGGATCTGATCGAGTCGGATTTAGAGTATAAAATATCTGACCCGACCCATGATTAAATATGTAATTTTTTTTATAAATTTTTTAGGAATATTTATAATAATGGTCCTCTATCTATATATTTTTATAATTAGGTCCTTAAAATTAATTTTTTATTTATAATTTAGTCCTTAAAATTATATATTTTTTTTATAATTAAGTCTCCAAAAATTATTTTTTACAATTTAGTTCCTAAATTTATTTTTTTATAGGTCGGGTCGGAGTCGGATTTAAGAGACTTATTTTCGGGTCGGGTTGGATCGTATTTTTTGAAAAAAATATTCGGGTCGGGTTGGATCGTATTTTTTGAAAAAAATATTCGGGTCGGGTTAGAGTCGAATTTAGGATATTTGTGTTCGGATCAAGTTCGGGGGGGCGAAAATCCGACCTGACCCGTACCCATCTCTAAGAGTTTGAACCCAAATTCTCTCCTTAAAAGAGTAATGTGTCTTAACATTGTACCCAACGCTTGTTGATTATTAAAATAGGCTTTTTAATATATCAGTCTCCCCACTTGTCTATGGATTCTGATTTTGTAACTTCTTTTCATTTGGTTTCCTCTTTATACTACTACCATCGTCATCACTACTTCCATTATATATTCCACCTATTAATTATTAAGCTCACAAAAGAAGACCATTACAAAAGTAATCAAGTTTATAATATTTGGCACTCAAATTTAAAATTATTTTTTTCCTTCAAATTTATAATTATTTTTTTTAAATGGTTGACATTAACTTAGTGAACATATTATTTTGTGTTAATTGATTTAGTTTGATAAAAATAATTATTTTAAAATAAATAAAAGTTTAAAAAACTAAAATAATAATGGGTTTAAATCTTTTGTCCCTTTATTGTGTCTTCATTAATGTCCTATTGTATGATATTTTTTTTAATTAATTAATAATGATTACAATAGCATCTGTCCTCATTTGATATTGATCGTTCAATTACTCTACTGGCATCACTGGTGTTTAAAATATTTTTATTTAATATATAATTCTTAAATTTAAAATATTTTATTAATTATTTAATTATATTTTCATAAAAACTATAAGTAAATACAATAATAAATAAAAGAAATTATAATTTGACTTCAAAAGCATTTTTACGATCATGCATCGGTACAAAAGGATGATGCACTTTAAATTCGGATGATGCTCGAGATAGTTGCACCGGCCTTGCTTTGTGTGGAGGAGTGGTACGAAATAATTTAGAAGAGTGAGTCATTGATTTTTCTCGAACTCTAAGAATTTATTCTGCGTTGGAGACATTACTTGGTTAAGGGTTTGAGGTTGGCTTGGGAGTCCGATTTACGATGTGTGGTGCTTGAGGTGGATAGTTTGAATGTTGTCCGCATGCTTACAAAGCGCAACTCAACTCTAGATACGAGTTCTCTGTTGTTAGCGTGAGTTTATTTTAGATTTGTTAGATAGAGATTGGGAGGTACGAGTTTGTCACATTTGTCGGACGACTAACAGAGTTGCTGATGGTATGACTAAACTATCTTGGATCAGGAATGTGGTTCCGTTAGAAGAGGTTGATTTGGATTGTCGGTTGTTTATAGTGCCTCCAAGTGAGATCGTGGTTCTGGTATTTGATTATTTATCGCATGCAGTGGAGGCTGATTAATGTTGATTTCCTATGTTTGTAAGGATTACCAAGTGCACTCTTTTTTCTCTATCTAGATTTGAAGAGTTTTTTTTAACGAGACACTTGGGAATCCGGTTATCTTTCTTCATTTATAGGAAAAAAACATTTTTTAAACGTAATTTTCTCTCCATAAATCAACTGTTTAACATTAATTTTATCTCAAATCAACTTTTGAAATTAAAAAATTATTTAAAAAACAATACTAAACAAAGTTTTAAACTAAAAATAAAAATCAGCTCCTAAATTTTGTGTTTTTTAAAATTTAATTTAAGTATTTAATCTATCTTTTGTCTATAATAAGTATTTAAATTATTTGACCACTTTATATACCTAAACTAGCTTTTCTAAAAATAAGTACTGAAATTTTCGTAACGTGTCAAGTCACATTTCTTGATTGAAAGAATTTTCTGTAACTGAATAATGAAGAATTTTCTAAAAATATGATCTTTTTCTTTTACTTTTTTTTAAAAATATGTAGTTGCATATCTTATAAATAACTAAAATTAATAAATATATTTCCATGTAAATTTTGTTTAATTTTAACATTTATATTTTTTATATGTTTATGTTTTTTTATATATAATAATTCTAAAAATAATAAATAATTAATACATTTTTATTAAATAAAATTATTTATATTTATTAGATTAATGTGTGTACAATTGAGATCATCCACTCCTTTTTTTCTTTTAAAAAATTTACTTATTTTCGATTTTTATCTCAACTTTTAATGGTCGAAAACCAACAGAAAATTAAAAAAAAAAATTATATCATCTAACTGACTATCTGGATTCTAACCGAAAAAAATAATTTCATTGTATTTAAATTAAATTGGGTAATATTATTTTTTTATGTAAATGGGCTTCATATAGGCCCAGAACATGAACAATATAACAATGCAGTTGATTAGTCATTGATTCAGATTCAGAAAGTCCCATTCAGATCTCTTTTAGACTTGAGAGAGTGGTGAACGATTCGAACGATTTAATAAATTATTCGATGAATTTACTTATTTATCAAATGAATGAATATAAATAAAAAAAATTTATTTGTTCATTTATGTTCGTTTATTATTTCAATGAATGAATACGAATAAGCTGCATTCCTTAACGAACGAATATAAATAAAAAAGTTACGTTTGTTTAGTTATTCATATTCGTTTATTTATTCAGTTAAAATTAAATAAACGAACATAAATATACCCTCTTTCATATTCGTTCATATATCTTAACCTCTGTTTGGAGTCGGTCCAAACAATTTCCAACCTTGGCTAATCAACCCTGATAACTATACTCAAGGGGCAAGCCTCACTACAGTGGCAGATACCAAACCACACACACTTGGCACTTGTATAAAACTCTACCCACCGTACAAACCAGCATTCATTCAACTACCTTTTGGATTCTTTGATAATGTAATATGGACATAAATTTGATAGGACACAACCCCAGTGAGGTCAAGTAGCCACTGTTGTCTGGAAAGGGACCACAAATTCTACACTTGTAAGTGGTTCATTTCAGAACTCAACTATGCGGTTAATTCTCAATCCCTGGACCTGAGTGTGACATTCATGTGTCCCCCACCCTACCAGTACCTCACTCGCCACATGTCTGGCGCTGTGGAAAGGGGTTAAACGCAGGGGGACCATGTTCAAAGGCTGGTCCCTTCTGTTTTGGCTAAAATGACTTGACATTTCTGATATGCATTTCTGAAGTGAAACACATTAATGAAGTATCATATTACCATGTCTATTTCCAGAGAATAGTAGATTTGTTCAAGAACAAGCTCCATCTCGAACTACATGGAAAAGAGATGAAAGAAGAAGAAGCATAATATGCAAACCATAAACCATCATACAACAACCATTACAATCTGTGATAATATGAACCGCAGCTTTTATGAATAGGAAAGAGAAAGGGAAGGTGGTCCTAAATTTACAAGAACCGAAGCTTGTTCCACTTTTCTCTCAACTTGCTTCATTTGTATTCCAAAATCATGTTGTTTTCAGGAGCCAAGCCAATGCAAGCCCTCAGCATGTTCTCCAGCATTGAACGCTGCTTCGACAGTGCGTTCACCACCGGTGTGCCTGGTGGAACCTGTTTTTTTGACCAAAATCATCTTTATTAGATGCAGTAATTTCTCCATACATCACCTGACTTGTAATTCATGTCATTCCCATGATTCTATTCACATTCTTGAACCAAAGTTCTGACATAAAGTTTACAAGCTTTTAACTCAAATTTGTCCCCTCTCACCAGCTTCATGTGAAATGCAAAGAATCTTTACACAAAACCATTGATGTTCACATGAAACATCATCGAGAGAGGCACCATAAAAATTACTCAAGTACTAAAAAAAGACAAAGGGATGCTTTGGACTCACAAGAGGGGCCTTGGTCAGGTAACTGAGGATAGTAGCCACAGGATGGAAAGAGTGGAACTTGACCTGCAATATCAAAGTTCATATCAATATTTTTGTATTAAAAAGTTTTATGTTCAATCCTGAAAACCCCACAAATTTAATGACATCATATTCTTAAGAGTCCAAATGTGGAGCTTAATGGTTATTATACCTCTCCCTCGGCCTTGAACTGGATCCTGGTGCTGAGTTCAGCAAGGAGAACCAAATCTAGGATGATTGGAGCAGCCAGCAGGGAGTCCTCACACGTGTTGTGCAAGACAATGGTGCTTTTGCCTCCCATTAATATCTCTGATGTGTACTCATCCATGGCTCTCTTGCTATCTCCCACATATGGGACATACTACAAACGAGGAAGACAAAGTACACCATATAAGACCAATCAGACGAAAACCATATGTTACAAGTGGGTAAACAGTCTAAGATGGGTAAAATTATATACCTTGATGACTACAACATGATCAGGATGTTCTCCAGGCTCATAGAGGATTCCATTGCTCGAGACCATGTCGTCAACGACATTGCTCTTTGAGATCTCCTTGGAACGAAAGGTTTGGGGAGCCGACAGATTCATACCATCGTTATTTCCCAGATGGTTGTAACTCACAATTGATGTTGGCTGTCAATTTAGAACAACCCCTCTGTGTCAATTTGTTTATGTTTAATTGAAACAATAAGCCACCAAACATTTAAAGTCAAAAGATTTGTACCTTGATACCAGCCCCAACAAGGAAATCCACGAGGACAGATTTCATCTTGGTTTGGCCACTCTTAAAGTCATCTCCTCCAATCAGACAGTTCCTCTGAATAGCCAAATCAATCAACCCTGAATAAAACAACAGTCACTTCCAGAGGGTTATTACATCTGCTAATCATTACATTTCAAACAATTAGGAAAAATAGTTGAGTTGAATTAAGAACCTGGAACAAAGGTGTTTTGAGGGCTTCCATTGATGAAGGGAACATTTTCAAGAACACAAGCGATGGCGTACAAAGTGGAAGGAGATATCTCGGATTCATTCTTCTCCAAAGAAGCCAAGAGGCTCTCCATGGTGTCGTTTAGCCCCACGACGACATTGCTGTACCTCTCGGTGTTTGCTGTCCAAAGCACGACAACCTTGTCCACGTTGCTCTTCTCCTTGAACTCCCGGATGTCTTTGATGATCTGCTGAACCTGTTCTTTCTTGGTCCCCTTGATGACACTATTGGCACGTTCACCTTGGTTAGCAGCAATGAAATCAGGGTCGTAGATTCCAGGGAGAGGGACCATTGATTCCATGTAGGGTCTCAGCTGCTTTTGAAGATCAATGTCTAAAACTTTGGCCCTAGCCATTGCATCAGCCAGGTTCATGTCACTAATGTCCCATCCTCCAAACACAATATCCTCTGGTTTCACCTGTACTTATGAATTTATTCATTTATCTGCATTTTTGCATCTGCACTTATAAACAAGAACTCAGTTCATATTGTGTATACCATAGGGAGAAGACTCTTAAATGGAGCATAAATCTCCTCTCCATTGTAAGATCCAACTCGGATCGTCGATGCTTGAGTCAATGAACCAAAGTAGTTAGCCTGTTGCACCTTGTCCTTGGTGACCCATGAGATACCCCTGAGAATACCCATTGGCCATTACCCATATCTCAAAATCAACAAACAGATGGACAACAAAACCAATCTAAAATTAATCAGATTTTTGTTTTAAAAAATCATAACTCACTCTTTGTTAGCTATAACTCCACCTGTGAGTGTTGAGCCATTGTTTCCTCCCCATCCCACAAGCATAACCCTACAACATTAAAACAATGGAACTGTAAAACAAACCCAGAAAAGAAAGCTAAAACCAGGCAAGAATCAAAAACGAAATAAGCAACAATGATGATTCTAACCCAAGTTTAGGGACATGGATATCAGTCTTGAATTCATATTTTACAGTCTTAGGTTTAACAACCCACTGATAGGTTCCATTCTTGTTCTCATGAACAAGCTCGGTAGTTTCATAGTTGTAAACAGACTGAATTTCATTGTCAGTGTACTTCACATTTGGACTCTCAACCTTAAAACTCTCGATGAACATTTTTTGTGTGTTGTTTTTCTTAAAACCAACAGGGAACAAGACTGTAAGCACAACTGAGAACAGAACTGAAACCCAAGAGAAAATGCCCTGCTGTTTTTTCCCCAGAAATTTGTGTTTCAAAGCGTGGGATTAGGAGATTTATTTATAGAGGAAACCTCTACTAAGAAGATATACGTGGTCGTTTATCAATGGTTAATGGCCCACGTTAAAATATTACTACTGAACCATTGGTTACAAGAAATTATTATATTACGAAACTTGTTTACCACGTCATTCGTAGTTCAAGCAATAATGTTCGTTTATCTTTAAATAATTATTTAATAATTATTCATTCACTAATTATATGTAAGAAAGAGATGATAATTCATCTTAAAAAATAAAATAAATGAATCTAGTTGGTTGAGATTACGAATGAATGGAGATTCATTGGTTAGAGAAAAAAAACTTGAAAGATAGTGTGATGAAGTGAATGCTTATGATTGGATGAGACCGCTAATATGGTAAGTCAGGCTCATGCTATAATTTCTCGTGTAAGAAGAGAAAAATATTGTATGAACCGGTTTCATCACGTCATCTATGGTTCCTATCCACTAAAAAGTAACCAATTAATTTTTATACTTTTTATGTTATTTTTTTAAGAATGAATCTTTATTTTTTTATTGTCATGGTTAGATAGAGATTAATTAAAAAAATGACATAAAAAATAAAAATTATTTAATACTTTTTAGTGAATAAAGATTATAAATAATGTATTAGAAAGGGTCAAAGAATAATTTCTCGTGAGAAAGGGTGATATTCTGACTCTTGGTCTTGCTAACAAAAACAAGATCGTCACCGGAACATTTGGCATCTTTTTTTAAAGTGGTTTAATTATAAAATAAATATTTAAATTATATTTTTATAATAATTGTTTAAAATATTATTATTAAAATAAATATTTAAAAATTTATTTTTATTAATATAAATATATATATATATTTTAATTAAAATACATATCTAAAAATCTTATTTTTAGTTAAAATATATATTTCTATTAACTTTTAAAAATAAAATTTTAAGAATTTATTTTACCTAAAAATATTTTAGATATATATTATAAAAAAAATATAATAGAGATAAAAATTATTGATCAATTAATGGTACATAAATTATAATATATTTAATTGATCAGTCATTTTGGTTATTATTCCTTTTTTTAGCAATTGAACCTTTTATGTTTTATTTTAGGTCAATATAGTCTTTCTACAAGTAAAAATTATCGATCAACTAATAATAAATAACTTGAATGACGTGATAAACTTATATAAAAGTACACGCTAACATAACAATATCATATATATAAACATGCTGATTTAAAAAAAAACGTTACATTAGTTAAACAATAAATTTATAAAATTATATAAAAATTAAAATATTTTTTTAATAATTTATCATTCTATTAAATTATTTATTATTATTTTTTTAATAATTTTCATCCATAATTGACAAATTTAACTTAAACTAAAACATAAAGAATTGAATTACTCTTAAAAAATTAAAGATAAAAAATAATTGTTTAATATTAAAAATATTTCTTAACTTCATATCTATAATTTAAATATTTATTTTATAATTAAATCTCTTAAATTCAACCAAGTTGCGTGAACATAAATGATAAATTTCTTAAAACCCTAATTTTACCTTTCTTTAATTTCATCCCCCATTCGTCTCTGTCCTAAAAGAAAAGAAGCACCAGCTTCTATATTACATTGAAATTAAAATCATTTCTTTAATTTCTTCTAATTTTTTACTTGTTTCCGATAACTCTGTCTTTATTGAAAACTAGGGTTTGCTCTAATGGTGGGTTCATCTTTGCAATCAGGCCGTTTCTGAGATAAATTTTCATTTCTTCTTTACGGGTGGTGTGGTTGTAGTGGCTTCCTAGATATATAATCCTGTGGGTGTTCTCTATTTCTTCTCCCTGTAAGCATTTTTAATGGGTGTTAACTGTTAAGAGATAAAGCTACGATTTTGGTGTCATTGTTTCATTTCTGAAGCTAGGGTTTGGAAAATTCTGTGCTGTAAGGGAATATATTTCTGTTTGTTATGCCTTGTATATTTATTTTTATCCAGGAAAATAATGTTAAAATATTTTTTGGTGTCAATAGGTCTTTTTCTAACACAATTCATTGTTATCTTTTGGGTTCATTTCTGGGAATTATTTTCTTGTGTTGTGCTGAATCATTCAAATTGTTTAACCTGTTAAGATTGTGCATTTAGCTTATAAGTATGACTTAACTTCATTTTGCTATTTACCATGTTTTATTTGGACTTGTCGATTCTCTCTTTTCACTTCACACGTTTTATAAGAATCTTATCTTTTTGAGGTTTATGGTGAATGACTGTGAGGAAGATGATGTTTTCTCGTAGGTTTGGTTTTGAAGGCAAGATTTGTTGGGAAAAGATGTCATCAAAATATCAAATACTTGACAATAGGCCCATTGATCAATGGAAGGTTACAGAGTTGAAAGAAGAACTTAAGAGGCGGAAATTGATAACTTGGGGCTTGAAAGAGGATTTGGTAAAACGTTTGGATGAAGCACTTCGAATGGAGAGGGAAAATACTGAAAATGAGGAAGATGAAGGTTTTCATTCTGACCCTCAGCCTATAGTTGTAGGAGAGATTGGAAAGGTGGCACCGGCTAATTCAGAAACAGTTAAAGATGTTGTGGATCATAGATATAATGAGATCGAGAAGGAGAGTGGGGTGAAGGTTCAGGTTGACATTAATGAGAGTGCAGCTGCTTTGGGTCATGAAGGACTTCAGGGAAGGGACAACATGGTGCAAGAGGAGCTCATTGTTCAATCCACCATTGTTCAGACTGAGATAACAGATACCAAGGATGTGGTATCTGAGGTACTGATGGTTGGACTAGATTTGCAGAGTTCAGGACAAAATGAGAATGTGAATACTGATAACAAATTGGAGACTGAGGATCCAAAGGCTGATTTGAGGAATGACGAACCCAAGGGCCAGCTGGAGTATGATGGTTCAAAGCCCCAGCTGGACATTGAAGATTCGAAGGTGCAGCCGGAGGATGACAGCTCAAATGCTCCACATGATGATGACATGCGTGGTTTTTATGCTCTGAACATCCAGGTATCTGAAGTCAGCCCTGATTTAGGGATTCAAGTAAAATCTGATTCTATTTGTACTGATTCTGTGTCAAATAATGAAAAGCTTGAAATGAAGGATAACATAATTGCTGATAATGTCAAATTAGACCCAGATATTGTAAAACCAGAGATGGTGGAACAATCATCCAGCAGTGTTGCCCCTGTTAGTGGTGAATCACATCCAATGGATGTTGAAGAGCCATCTGAGACTATGGCCCCTGTTGATGAGAGAGAGGAAAAGAATGTTACAAATGTGGTCATGAGCAATAAAAATGATAGTGCAGAGATAGCATACTCAGAAAAATTAAATTTAGATAGAAGCTCTGGTGATGACTCTATGGAGGAGGATGCGCTTGAAAGTAAACAAATTGATTCAAAATGTAGTACTGATGAGACAGGAGTAAAGAGTGAGAAAAAGGGAGCACCTACAATCAAGGAGAAAATCCCTGTTGATGTTGTAGGAGACGATTTATCTACAGATAAAAAGGACATCTTCATTGAGAATAAGAGCCGTTCTTTCGTTCCTGCTGAGAAAAGAAAGCTTCATGGTAAGTGACAATGGCATGTAATTTTTATTTAACTAGTTACTGTCCTTTCTTTGCATGTATACATACTTTTAACTCACTGTTAGCATTTTAAATCTAAGGTGATTGGCTAGTAGTGCCTGTACATTAACAGACATGCTTACAACAACTAATTTAAGTTGGGTTCTTGAAACTTGATCTGCTTCTGTTGTACTCGTGGAATGTGATAACTTTGTGTTAATTTTTTGTATTCGATACTTTATACCTTGTTCCATGGAGCGCTGCTTCTTTGGTTGTGAGATTAATAATATATATAGGGTTTGACTAGAATTTGGCGTAATATTTGTTCTTCACTTTTCTATATTGGTTTTTGACTTCCTGGAGCCCTGGACAGCAAAATTTATAGGCATATTTACTATTGAGCTCTGTTGTTGATGGAATAAATTTTAGCATGTGAATTTTGTTTTAGAATAAAATCTGTAATTTGCTTCTACATAAATGGAGAATTCTCACTTAGGTGATGTCTGTATAGATCACGAAACTGTTGGGAACAATGAGCTATCAAAAAGGCACAAATGGAACTCTGACAATATAAAAGTTCCAGAACATCAAGGCTCTAATCTTATCTCCACCACCGCACCTAAAGGCCCTACTCAGCCTGCTGCTTTGAGACGTAACTTCTCTAGATCAGACTCAACGGCAAGTGAAGATACACCTAAGGAACGAGTCGGTGAGTTGTCATCTCCCATTCAAATGCTTCAAAATGGATTCTACTGATTGTGGCTTTAACAACTAAAAGGTGTTTGTTTATCTTATTTGGCAGTTCCGCCTTCTCAAAAAGCTCCAACCACTTCCCTCAGAATTGATAATTTTCTTCGCCCTTTTACCTTGAAAGCTGTACAAGAACTTCTAGGGAAAACCGGAACTGTAACGAGCTTCTGGATGGACCACATTAAGACCCATTGCTATGTTACAGTAAGACTTGTTTCTTTGTTTCCATCTGCTCGACTTTTGCAGTGTATGATTAATTATTCAATTTGGCATTTTATATGTTGGGTTTATTCTGTTGATCTAATCTCCACTTTGGGAATTACTTTATTGATGCAGTATTCATGTGTAGAAGAAGCAATAGACACACGAAATGCTGTTTACAACCTGCAATGGCCACCTAATGGAGGACGTCTATTGGTGGCAGGCTTTGTTGATCCCCTGGAAGTTAAAACTCGGGTTGATGCTCCACCTCAGACTCCAACTACTCCGGGTTCTACTGGTCTTCAAGCTCAATCTGCTTCTCAGCCCCAGCCTTCACCTCGACAACAGATTCCAAGACAGCAGCTTCCACCACCTTCTGCATTTCCACTGCCACCGCCACCGCCTTTGTCTAACCCTCCACCAGTTAGAGAAAGGCTCCCTCTTCCGCCTCCGCCTCCCCTTCCAGAGAAACTAGATCCTCCTATCATCACTCTGGATGATCTGTTTTGGAAAACCAAAGCAACTCCCAGGATCTACTATTTGCCTTTGTCAGATGACCAAGTTGCAACGAAAACATCAAGCATTAGAGATCAGGTTATAGTTTGACTGTCTGTTCTTCCTGGATTGATTCTCCCTTGTTTAAGTTGTTCTGAACAATAGCCTCTACTTTTATCCACCTGATTTTGTAGAATCAAACTTACTTTGAATCTCATGTTTTCCATGGAGACTCCCTAATATCATTCTCGTATTCTCCAAACTCGCCTTATGTCTGTGTAGTTTCAGTCATGTTTTCATTTTTGTATCGCCAATTCTGTCAATCTACAACCCATGCAGCTCCAATTATTTACGTCTGGGTGTTACGGGTGATGGCAAAAATACCAGCTTCTTCATCTTGGCATGTGGCAGACCTGGTCTAGGTGCAGACAAACTGTGAGTATGGTTGGGTTCAAGCTTATATTTAACACAACTAGTCAACCCCGTCACAGATCTCATGGAAACAAGGTGTTTTGAGCTTTCCATAATCCCCAAACAAATCTATGAAAGACTCCATTGATCCTACCATACCAATCAAGAGAGCTCCATGTCTCGATATATAAATCACATCTAAAAAGTCAACCCCAGCTTGAACTTTGAGATTGAAGAAAAAAACTTGTCATAAAAAAGCTGTAGAAAATGTCATAGCTGCAAGTAGGGCCGAGGATTCGATTTTTTAAAATATATATTGAATTATTTTTATTTATAAGTTGTTGTGAATAAAGTAAAGAACAAGAATAAAATAGAAGAATAAATATGAAAGACAAAAGGGAGAGAGATTTTATTATATTCTCAAAGTAAGGGTTGTGTACAATGTTATGTCAAAAGTCTATATTTATAGGCATAAGATGGAAACCCTAATTTCAATGGGTATTAAACCCTAATACTAAAGCCGATTAAAGTTTAACTTAATATATGGATATCCACCATGAATAAATATATTCATAACACTCCCTCTTGGATATCCATGAAGATAATGTGCCTCGTTAAAACCTTACTAAGATAAAAACCCTGTGGGAAAAAAATTCTTAGTGAAGGAAAAATAGTACACACATCTTTGATACGCATAACATGTTGCCTCATTAAAAACCTTACCAGGAAAACCCATTGGGACAAAACCTCGATTAAGGGAAAAAGAGTGCAACGCGTATTTACTCCCCCTCATGAAAATATCACATAAGATCTTTGAATCTTCATAATTCAATATTGAATACAATCTTCAAATGTTGAAGTAGATCATGCACTAGTGGATAAATCTTCCAAATCATTGCTTGAAATGATTCATTGAATATTATTCATCTGAAAATCATGAGGGACGAAACTTGAAGAAATATGTTTCGTTTTATCATATTTGATATATCCACCTTGAGATATAAATTTTGTATTATCTCTGTACAAGATAACTTGCATCTTATCTTGTAAAAAACATTCACATATCTTCAGGATATGTTTAGCCAAACACGGCTTTGCCTCTTGCATAACAATTATTTAAAGGTAATGATCTCGTAGCACTTAAATAATATTTCTAGACCAACTAAGATACGATGCTTCCAGATCAAAAAAAATGTGTATATTGTGCTTTAGACTAAAAATATCATTACCTTTTTCGTGATGCGAAAAAATCTTTGTTTACAGTAAGAGACTTAACAACAACCATAAAGGTGATAAATAGATATGCGTTATGCATGTAAAGTCTCTTTCAATATTTTTCTGTATGTCGATAGATGCACAAGGATTTGAGGAGGTCTCTTCACGAGTCTCAACGATATTCAAATCATCGACATACACAATCAATAAAAATTCAGAGCTAAATCTCTTAATAAAAATGCTCGGGGAAATAATTCATATAGCATTATGTTAATAAGTATTCAATGAGGCGATCATATCAAATACGCCTAAATTGTTTCAAGCCATAAAAAGATATATTCAATATGATTGAATAATGTTCTCGAGAACTTGAATGAACTGCTTATGGCAATCTAAATCTTTCCGGAAGTTTCATGTAAATATTACTATCAAGAGGCTCATTCAAATAGGATGTAACAACACCCATTAGGCAGAAACCGAGTAATTTTATTTATTGCCAGACTGATCAAAATCTAAAAGTAGTTGCATCCACCACCGAGAAATATATTTTCCTCATAATCAATTTCATGTCTTTGTGAGAATCCTTGTGCAACCAAATGAGCTTATATCTCATGATTTCCCCTTTTGATTTCTCTTTCTCACGAAGGCTCGTTTATATCCACGAGCTTTACACATTTCAATGTACGGGCTATAGGCCCAAATACTTCTTTTTTCAAAAGAGATTTTAGTTTCGCCTCAATTGCCTCTTTCATGTTGGCCAATCATTTCTTTGTTTACATTGCCCAATTGACAATGATTCATGATCCACATCATCAAATAAAATCTCTAGTGCTATATTGCATGCAAATATATTAACGACGTCGATTTAATTTCAGTTCCACTTATTACCATACATGACATAATCTATTGAGATCTCTTTATTATCAGGTATCTGAGTCATGTCAATGTCTCTGTTGGAGACCATTTAATCTCTTCTAGAGATTTTCATAATCATTGATTCCTCGATCAGACCATCATAAAATATAGCTCCTTTTCTTTTTCGAGGATCTCTTATCTTTGGAACTTACTTGTCTACTACGCTTTAAGCGTAAGTTAGACCCATTAGCAACTAGAGTTTGTCCTTCCATGACATCAAATTTAATCGGAGCATTCATAGCTGGTATACGTGACTTAGTCACTCTTTTAGGGTCAGCAAAATCATCTGGCAATTGATTTGCTAAATGAATTATCCTTTGAACTTATAGTTCACATTGTGTAGTACGTGGATCAAAATGAGAAAAATGATAATTCATTCTAACTTATTTCTTTCCCCAGCTATTTATTTTCTCCCCCTAATTTTGGGTAAACTGACTCATTAAAATGATAGTCAGTAAATCGGATTGTAAATAAATCCCCTATCAGAAGCTCTTATATATATTCCTAACAAAACTCATCTTTGTGCGTTGTGGTGGAGCAATTAGAACATATATCGCACACACAAAAAAAAATCTAAGATGAGAAATATTTGGTTCCTGACCAAAAACCATTTGTAATGGGGAGAACTTATGATCATTTGTTGGCTTGATGCGAATTTGTGATACTACATGTAAAATTACATGTCATCAACATTATCAAGACTGGTTGTCTTTAGAAAATAATCTGGAAAATGTGCTTGTAATTTTATCAACTGAGCAAGTAGCCTCGCAAACACCAAGTTGCGGGTTAATAACAATGATACATATAACCATCTAGTCGATGCATCGATAAAAATCGTATGATATCTAGATGATCTTTTAGAATGGTGTATGGGCCCATATATATATCACCTTGTATCCGTTCCAGAAAATTAATAACACTTTATTTTAGATGTTGATGATTGTATAATCAAATTGCTTTCATAGCAAGTATCACGTGAAATATAACCATGAAGAAAATCTTAGTTCTTCAATAAATGACCACATGAAAGTGTCAACCAATTTTCGCATCATAATTGAACCGGGATGGTCTAACCGATCATACCAAATAAAATTATCAGTAAACATATTGTTTACAATAACATAAGCTTCAACTTGTACTAATTCTTATGTAGTACAATATGGATGACAGTGCATGTAATTTTGCCAAGATTTCCTTATACTCGTAATATTGAGATAGTCAGCATCCCTTGACTAATATTCTCAATATATTTCTGTAAATATCTTTAAAATTCAATAAGTCTCTTTGCGACTTTGACGAGCATAATACACTGTAAATATGAGATAAAGTCTCATTTGGCAATAACATATTTGCTCTGTCGGAGCTTTCTGTGATATTAGTACTTCCGGATATAGTACTCATATTATTCCCTTGCATTTAAAATGGGAAAATATGCATAATTATGCACCTTTTAATATGTGCTTTATTTCATTCACTTCGGGGAATGAAAAATATGTGCTTTGTACCATTCACTTCGGGGAATGGAAAATATTAAATATAGCACATTATATCAACTCGTTTATTTATCAAAGATAAGCTCTCAAAAGCTCTTCCGAAGCATTGATATTTCAGTACTTTGAGATATAGTACTCACATTTTCCCTTATATTTAAATGGGAAAATATTTCTTATGCTTAAGTATAGTATGAGTACTTGCACTGTTTGCTTGGCATAAATAACCATAATTCATTGTAGATTTCATTCCGGATGTGATAATATTCTTCAAAGGATAAATTAACATAGAATATAAATAAATAATATATAAAATAAATTAACATAGAGCGTGAATAAATAATATGTAAAATGAATTAACATAAATATATAATAAATAAAACAAAATAAATAAAGATCAATTATTTCTTTTAGATGTTATAAGAGAAATAAAATAAATGGCGAATTATTCTCTTGAAGGACTATGAGAAAAATTATCAATATCCAATTGAGTTGGATCAATAACGCCATTATTTTCGCCACAAAGAAAATCTGATTATATTTTCTTCAATTTATCATTCATGATTATGAATAAAGTCCATAATACTTCGGCGTTTGACAAGTACGAGATCAATGGTTTATACCATCACATTGATAACATAAAGATTTTAATATGATCTCTATCATTCTTGTCATCTTTATAATTCCACTTCTTGTGGATATAAGTATTCTCAAAAGAATCATCTTATCCATGTTTATTTTATGACTTCAATCACAACCATAATTACTAATGTGACTTTTATTCATTCCGCTATATAATGTCACATTCGCTTCAAGGAATGGAGCGGAGCCTGTTGGGCGATATTCATGATTTTTCATGAGCAACTTATTATTTTGCTCAGCCACAAGAAGGCAAGAAATTAACTCATAATATTTCTTAAAGCCTTTTTCACGATATTGTGCCTGAAGGACAACATTGTTTGCATGAAAAGTGGAGTATGTTTTTTTTTCTAACATATCCTCATCAATGATACTCTAGCACATAATTGAGTTTTATTCACTAACCATATAGTGAATTATCACGTTTGCATTCACTTCAAGAAATGAAACAAATTCAATAATCGCATGGAATAAACATCATGCTTGCATTCACTTCAGGGAATGACATAAATCAAATAATCGCATGGAATAATCATCATGCTTGCATTCACTTCATGGAATGTCATAAATCCAATAATCGCATGGAATAATCATCATGCTTGAATTCACTTTAAGGAATGTCATAAATCCAATAATCGCATGGAATAATCATCATGCTTGCATTCACTTTAAGGAATGTCATAAATCCAATAATCGCATGGAATAATTATCATGCATGCATTCACTTCAGGGAATGCCTCCCATAAAAATTCTTTAATCAAGACAATTTTCGTAACTTGAACTTGTGATAAGTCTATAGTCGAGTTTTTCGACACAAAAAAATATTGCTTCCAAGCAAATATAGACTTCATAATATTCATACTATTAAATAGTAATTGATCAATCAATATATACAATATATACAAAGAACAAAAAATTTAATCCTCATACGCGGCGTTATTAAACCAGTCCACAAGGTCCTTTAAAAAGAACCTCCTTTGAGACCAGTAGCCTCGCAGAACGGGATGTCCAGCCAATATACTCGGATTAAATTATCAAAATAAAATATTAATGGCATGAAGTAAACACATAATATCATTAGACAAAAATAAGAATATTTACATGAGAAAGAAAAATTATAATCATCATCGTATATATATTATTTTGTAAATTAAAATATAAAAGATTGAAAAGAACATACCAGGTAAATCTTTGAAGAGACTTGAAATAAAAATCTTCTGAGCAAACTCGTGCTGATAACATGTTGTGAATAAAGTAAAGAACAAGAATAAAATAGAAGAATAAATATGAGAGACAAAAGGGAGAGAGATTTTATTATATTCTCAAAGTAAGGGTTGTGTACAATGCTATGCCAAAAGTCTATATTTATAGGCATAAGATGGAAACCCTAATTTCAATGGGTATTAAACCCTAATACTAAAGCCCATTAAAGTTTAACTTAATATATGGATATCCACCATGAATAAATATATTCATAACATAAGTTATATTTTATGATTTAAATTTTATTTTATTTTTCTAGATTTGAGTTGAATTTTTAAGTTACGTATATATTTAATTATAATTATTTATAATATTATAATACATATTAATTTTAATTTAAACAATTTTTATGTTCATATAAATATATATTAATAGTTTTATATATAATATATTAAGTGTAATCGAGAGACTCAACTTAAATTTAAAAATTAATAAATTAATTATTAAAAGTTTTGAGATTTTTAAAATTTTATTTATAATTCAAACTTAATCAATTTTATAAAATTATAAATAAAATAAAATAAAAACAATTTTTTTATTAAATAAATAATTTAATTTTTTTAATCAATTCGAAACCCACCCATAGCTGCCAGCGTTTGAAATTCTACGTGCAAATATTGTTTGAAAAGGGGGACCGAAACACCGAATATGACGAAAGGAGGAAAATAAATGATAGGGTGAGCTTGTGACGCTTCTCAGAAAAATAATAATTTATAATAGTTTTATTTAAATAAATATACACTTTTAAGTATATAGTTACGAGACAAAATTACTACAAATTATATTATGCTATCACAACCACGAACGGAGCTAAAGTAGGGTGGGAAGAGTAATCGTCCCTCACCCTCAAAAAAAAAATTTTACTTTTATTTTTTTTATTAAAATGTTTTAAAAATTATTCTTTTATAAATTTATCATCTATTTTTAAATATTTATATTTTATCCCTTTAACCTCTAATCTTAACTTCTATCGCG
The DNA here is from genome assembly GCA_035048815.1 of Abelmoschus esculentus. Taxonomy (NCBI): domain Eukaryota; kingdom Viridiplantae; phylum Streptophyta; class Magnoliopsida; order Malvales; family Malvaceae; genus Abelmoschus; species Abelmoschus esculentus. The sequence continues at coordinate 3,710,173 of JAUCBN010000066.1, forward strand.
ACACATACAAATTGTTACGTACGGCTGTAGCCTTCAAAGGTAAGAGGTTGGGCTCATCTACTAGAAAAGATAACATTTGGCTACTCTCCCTCCATACCATACAATTCTCCCTCTCTTTCCTCCTCCACCAACCATGGCCACTCTCACTCAATTCTTCTCCCACATATACACCATGACCGTAGTATTCTTCACTCTATTACTACTAGAAATCGTAGTCCTCATCAGGTCAATCACTGGAGGCGTTTCCCACTCAGACAAGCGACTCATCACCACCACCCAGTACCTAAAATTCATTGAAGAAAAGAACCCCACAATCATTTACACCTCAAGATCGTCGTCCAGGGTGGATCAGTCATCGAATGCATGCACCGTGTGCTTGTCGGAGATTGAAGAAGGAGAGAAGGTGAGGAAACTGAAATGTAAACACACTTTCCACAAGGACTGTCTTGATAGGTGGCTCCAACAGTATTGGGCTACGTGCCCACTTTGTAGAACCAAAGTTCTGCCGGACGAGGTCGTGGCTAACTACCACAGGCTGCAGAATCAGGTCGAGTATGATGGAAGTGATGAGGAGATGCTGTTCTTGTTGTCTGCACTTCATGATAATAGTTTACACAGATTCTTCTGAGTTCTGTTTTTTTTTTTTATACTTCTAGGATTCGTGTTTTTTTTTAATAAATTTACTTTGCCGACAGAAACTCTTTACTTGGTGGAACATTATTAACTTTTCTCACCTTTGTTTCTTCTGGGTAAATTTTGATATAGATTTTAGTTGATCTATGTATATATTCCTCCTCTACTGGCTATATATCCTATGAAAATTAAACATATATGGCTTCACTTGCCTATCTGTATTGTTTTTCCTGGGAAACTTTATTTTAGGTATGAATTAAAAGTTTGTGAAAGATGTTGGTTGAGTGAGAAAATACCTGTATTAACTTCGAGGGACAATTTTTCTACTACAGAGATTATATACATCGAGACGAATTTATTTATAAGACAATGATTTTACTATATCACAATTATTTTTCCAGTTGTTTTATTTTCTGATTATCAGGTCAATACTAACTCTAACAGTAGGGGTGTTCAAAACCGACTCAATGGATACCCATCGGCCCAATAAACTCATAATACAAGTTAAAAAAATAAAATGGATGTTGAAATATAGTAATAATATAATATTAATATTAGATTTATTGGGCTGATGAGTACCCATTAGACTGATTTTGAACACTCGGTTAGTAACGGTGTAATAACCTTTTCCTAAAAAAGATTCCAAATTTGATGATCTAAGTTTATGAATCAGCTTCATAGTAACTAGCAATACCTAATTAAAAGCTTGTAGATGTTTCTTCATTATCAAATCTATTGTTTACCAACATTTTTACTACAAGATTGGTTGGTAAACAAGTGAAAGACAATAGAGATGTTTCTTTTTACGTTGCTCTATCGATTTGAAAGAAATTTAGAGGTCATATCTTTGTATCCAGATTTTAAATGTTCGGATATTATGTCATCGGATATAGTCTTTTTTTTCTTCTACTTTCTGAATAAGGGAATGGAAGTTCAGATGTAGGATTATTGACACTGATAGATGAACAGTGATTTTAAATTGTGAAATATTTTTAAGGTATAGAAAGAAAGATTTTTGGTGTAAAGTCGTATGGAGGAGATTTTCGATTTTTAAACATTCTTTTGTTTTTTGGTTTATTGTTTAAGATAAATTATCAATAAAAGATAAAATGATAAACTGAGATATTCAGATCAACCTTAATTGTTTTTTTTGTTGTGTTGAGCTTCAATCGTATGACCATTTGTTTGCAGTATGTATTTTTTCGGCTCAAGTATGAAATTTTATTGTTTTGGCTTGAAACAATACATTCAAGTGGAATGATCTAAAAATCTAGACTGAGTTTTATAATTTGAGAAAAATAAAAACTTGAGCTCCACGATTGTCAAAATTACTTAACGTGGTTATAATTATTATATTTAAAACGAAAAGAACAGTTGATTGTATGAAAAAAATCACTTCTTGAAGTTATTATCTTTGAACATACAAAACATGATAGTGGTCTGCATTTTAATTTTTACCATTACATTTTTAGTAGTCGCTTAACCATTGAATGAGTTATAGATTAGATTGTAATTAGCATCCAATTCTACAGGTATCGATTTGTACATAAGATTACTTTTAGTTTAGTTTTTTTGGACGAATAAAAATTAAATTTACCCTTAAAAAATTGGATTTTATTTAAAAATAATATGGAAAAAAGCATCAATAACTTATGAAAAAATTATATTATGGGTAAATCTCATCACGCGTTTATGAGACTAACCACTAAAAACTATCTATTTTATTTTTTTTCTATGTCATATTTTCTTAAGTGAATCTTCACTTATATTTATTGTTAATTAATTTTAAAAAGCAGTTTTTTTAAGTGATGATTCACTTGAAAAAATATGACAAAAAAATTAATAACTTTTAATAATTAATCTCATGAACACGTTATAAAACTTACCCATAATATAATTTCTCCGACTTCTTCAAACTTTCTAAATTTTTTTTTCCAAGTATATGAAATCACTGGTTTCTACCTAATTTACGCCATGTTGCCAGCAGCATTTATGTTCATGTTTGTGTGGCTTTGTAGCATGGGGGGTATTCTTCATTAAATAAATACATAAATTTGCGTGGATTTGCATCATCGTTAATAATAGGGATTTCTTAATCAACAGCATAAGTATATATAATTTCTTTTATTTTTTAAATTATATACTTCACAGATGAAATTATTTAAATTCGATTTTTTATGATAATTGAAAAATAATATTATTTTGTTCTTAAGTCTATTTATAGAGTTCTTACAAACAACATTGTTAACTTTAAATTATAATTTTAATTTATTTAATAGTTCTTTAAATATATTTAGCCTATATAAATTAGATAATTTTTACATGTAATTAACAAATACGGTTGTCATGAATGTTTATTTTCGTCCTTTAAAATTTAATATAAGATATTGTCCGGTCATACCAGGAGGAGTAACCTTATTTAATGCAAATAAATAGTGGATGAATAATTAATTTGATTATGAATTTTAGCCACATTCTAAAAAAATGTTGACTATATAATGTATGTCACATTCATATTTATTTCGGGCGTAAATTATCTATCTTTTTTTTATATCTTTATTTGTGTTTCTATTTTAAATTAGAGCTTTAGAGTTTAAATTTAAGAGTTGTGATTAAGATTTAAAGAATTAAATGTATGATGTATTTTTTAGGGTGGGGTTTAGAATATAAAAAATAAGGGTTAAGATTTAAAATTTAATTTTTTAGAAAATTTTAAATGAGGCATGAAAAAATACATAATAAAGAGATATATAATTTTTACATTAGAGTATCACAATTTATGAGGCTTTTCTTCCATTCCAATCATTCTTTAAATTTTATTTAATACATTAGCACCCAACTTCAATACTAGCATATTTACCTAAACTTTGACAAGTAATTTTAAAAATGCTTTATATTATGTTAATTTTAATGAAGTATATTTAAAACCGTGAAATTAGGAAATTTGTAATAAAATAATATAGAAACAAGAAATTTCAAATATAAAAAGAATAGTTATACAATTAAAAAAAAAAAGAGCTTTCAACAAATATATTATGGGCGGACGAGACATTTTACCTATACTCAGAGCTGCCCCCGTGACTCACTGCTTCCATAGCCTTCTTTTTCAGATGTTTGGCCTCGGCCATCATTCCTCCACCCTCGGTCATCACCTCGGGGATGGCTCGGCCTGGCTCATCGGAGTCAGGAATGGAGTCTGCACCCTCGGACACCCATGTCATCCATCAAGAGCCTTACGTTCACATACTGGTCATCCTATATAGGCCAAGCCAATGTCATGACCGCACATCGCTTCCAAAACCGAGCTACACCCACAATGACTCAGAAATCCACCCATTGCTTTTTGGTTTAGTATCAGCACCTGCGGTGCCCACCCTTGTATCACCAAACCCTGACCTCTCATCCGCCCATGAAATCCAGTGACAGATGTATGTATAACGTAAAATGAATACAAATCCATCCTAAATATTTTAAATTTTATACATTTGTTTTTAATATTTTAATCTATACATATTTTTATATTTACGAGTTATATCCAACTTTAAATATTTTTCTAAATCATCACTACTGAAAGTCTGAAACTCATCGGGTACAATTAGGGGTGAGCAAAACTCGAATTGAATCGAAAAATCGAATATCTCGATTTGAATCGAGTTGAAAAAACTCGACTCGTTTTAACTCGATTCGAAATTTCATAAACTCGAATCGACTCGAAAAATTTTTAAATTAAGTTCAAGTTACAAAAATGAAAATCGAATAACTCGAAAATTTTAGTAATTATAAAAGTTAATTGTACATTTAATTTTTCAAAAAAAAAATTGTACATTTAATCCATTTAGTTTTATTTTCAGTCCTTTCTTTTTTTATATTTTAATTTTTTTTATAATCTGGTCTCGTTCTAGATTCATTTTTTATTTTATTTAATAAAATTTTTATTTGTATCTTTTATATTATATTATTTGTTTTTTTGTTAATTTTTGTATTAATGTATCATTATTTTTTGTTTAGTCTTAGTCTTACCTAGATAAGAAGAAATTAATAAAGTGTATAATTTAATAAAATGACATATTCATACCTAAGATATTTGATTGATGGTAATAATAATTTAAAATCTATTTTTACACATATAAAAAATAATATGAAAAAATATATATGTAAATTTAAAAAAAAAACCGTTTAAATTATAATAAAACTATATTATAGTATTATAAATAGTATAATTAAAATTTATACATAAATCGAAAAATCAAATTGACTCGAACTCGCTAAAATCGACTCGAATCGAAAAAATTTCAAAAGAAATTCAAACTATAAAATATGATGACTCAACTCGAATAACTCAAAATTTTTTGACTCGATTCGACTCGTACGAACGCTCAACCCGCCCTAAGTACAGCTCCATAGTTCATAGTTATACCCTTGCTCCTACTGTCGGATTGTGCCCAATTTCACCACCAAGATAAACCGCGTGCCGCTCTTTTCAATCCCCTTGGCCAACTCTTCCATCTGTTCCTTCCTCAACAGCTTTCGACTCCCAAAGAAAACATAAACCACCGAATCATCAGGGCAGCGATCAAGCCAATTGAAGACTTGGTCGTTTCGGTCAGAACCATAACCTGAATTTCCCCCACCTGATACTTCAAGGCCTGTCCGACGGTGAAAACACAACTATGACCCTGAGTAGATTGAACCTGAAGGGAAAGCATGTGGCGTACTTGAGCAGGGTATGAGAACACCAAGATGTGAGCTTCAGGCTTGGATCTGGTGGCATTAGCGGCCATGCTGGTTAGTTTTTATGCGGGACTCGACACGCCAAGAGAGGAAAGGGTGGTTTAGGTGAAAGAACTAACAAGATAAACTGTGCTGAGTTGATTGACCCTGAGATGGGGCTAAAGACGATAACGACCAATCAGTAAAAAGGCTAAAGACGATCACGACAAATCAGTTGACAAAACTCGTTTGGTTAGTTGACTCCATTAGATGTAATTAAAACAATGACTTCCATAATAGATTTCCTTCAGTGCAGTTAGTCAATTAAAGAGCGGCCAGCAATATCGAGATCCCAGTTGAAGCTCAAGATCATATCACCATCAGCACAAGTTTTGCTTCTTCACCCAAGAAGAAATCACAACATTTACAAATCAAGGATAAAATGAAATGAGATTTAAATGTACAACTCTTTTATAGCATTGGTTTTAGAAAGAAAGTAAAAGGTCATCTTAAGCAGAGAAGGCTCCATTGAAAGCTTCAGCACTAATCTGGCTTTTGGGTTCTAAACCCAACTTGACTACCTCAATCCTTTGCTTCCCAAGCTTGGTCTTCACCTTCTGCCCCAAGGTTGCCACCCAAGAAACCATGTCAATCTCATATTGCTTTTGGCAATCGGACCCAACTCTGTTTCCGGGAACCCTTGACCTCCTCTCGTACTCCTTGGCAACAAGCATAGCAATATCTGCCATCTCTAAACTCTGTGATCAAATTATAACACTTGAAAAAGAAAACGATGTGACTGTGACGACTTTGAATGGATATTGAAAAGTGTGTCGATACGGGAAGTATTTATACAAGAGACAAAGGCAGAAGTGGATAAGGGTGAGAGACACAGGTGGTGGTTTTAGTGGGACGTGACTGGTTTGGTGGTTTTGGAACATGGGTTAGTGCGCAGAGTGGGTAAATATCAACAGAGGCGGTTTCCAGATTCACATGAAACTTACATGTGTCGCGTAGAGTTCAGTAATGTTAAATTCGATTTAACTCGTTAAATTAAGCTTAAATTTGAGTAATTTTAAATGATTTTAAAAACTTTAAATTCGACTCATTCATTAAAAATTAAAGTTGAGTTTGAATTTTATTCATACCTAATTGAAATAAATGTTGATATCGTGTGTTAAACTCATACTTGTTAATTTTAGTGTTTAGTATATTAATTTAAGTTTTAAGACATGTTTAGAGTTTGAATTTAGGGTTTTAAGTTTAAAAATTTAGATTTTAAATTATAAAAAAAATAGTATATTTATATTTTCAAGTAATTCATGAATTTTCAAGCTGAGTATTATATAGTTCGGTTTGGCTCGTCAAGAACTTGAACTAAGTTCGAACTCGAGTTAAGTCTAATAAATTAAATAACTCGTAATTTATTTCATCTCATATATGATTTTAGTGTACTCTACGTAATTTGCGCCTTTAAGGTAAAAAACAATGATCTACCCGCTGAATATTGTATTTTTATAATATTATATCTAATTTATTAGTTAATTAGTTTAATTATATAAATTTATTATAAAATATTTATTAAAGCATATTTTTAATAAAACTCAATTTATCTTTTAATTTTTACCGAGATTTTTTAGATTAAAGTATGCTAGTACAGCAGTTGTTTTTTTGGGCCCACAGACTAGAAAATAATCCACCACTGCTCAACATTTTCATCGGCTGCCGCCCACAAATTGTAAATTAGTAGATGGGATGTGGTGTCATGCGCCCGTGAAGAATGATTGTGGGGATTGGAAGACACGTGGATATCGTTTAGTGGGTTAGCGGTCACCGCCCGTACTCCTCTGTTTTACAATTACTTTTTTAAAGATTAAATTTAGTCTTAAATAATAAAAAAACAGTCCTTAAATAATACTCTTTCCCATGTTTAACCAAATTTATTTATTTATTTATATTCTAAAATTATCTTATTTTATTAATAAATTAAAATTTAACTCTTATAAATAAAATTATTATTTTAATTATTTTATGACACATTTCTTATATGGGTAGAATTTTTTTTACCTTTTTGTTATGCCTCATTTCATACATCCTACTTACAAATCTTGAAAAATTAAATTTTAAATCCTAACCCTTATTTTTTTAATTTTAAATCCTACACTCTAAAAAAGACATCATACCTCTAGTTTCCTAAACCTTAACCACAACTCTTAGCCTTAAACCATTACTTAATAAGCAAATGATTTGCACCCCTCTTATATATACATTACACGTGGTTGGATACCTACAGCTCTAGAAAACTTGAGTTTTCTTTTCTTCCTTGCAACACTTCTGTGTCTTAATTCCATTAGAGTAATCTGTCTCGTTTTATATGAATCTATGCATCTTGGTACCACCCTCAGTCTTGACTATCTCTGTAATCATTTTGTCTTATGGTTATGATTTTAGGTTCCAGCAGGCAGCAGTTGCTGCAGATCTCATCTGTGCATGTTTCAGCTTTCAAGTTCTTATTGGTATGATTAAGGTGAAAAAAAATTGACCAGCGAGAATGGTTGATAACTGGAAGTCTGGAACTGCAGTCTGCTTTAACAGTTCATGCATCTTGTTTAAGCTCTCCCTTCAGCACCAACGTTGTTGTTAAAATGAGCAAAGACAAAAGCTTTTGTTTGTAGCATTGAATCACCCACATCCCTCGTTTTCCACGTGATGTACATTGTATATGACTGTCGGACTGTAAGCTCTTCATTACCTGTCAGTCACTTGATGTAATGTTTTATTATCATTCAAATTCAAAAGTGTAAAGCAGAGACATCCACCACAACCTCTTCATATTTGACCTCTAACACGTATGTTGCTTGACGCTGTGTTTCTTTGATGGCTTCCCTCCCCGGATTTATGCTTTATGTGTCCTCAAATTCGACATGCAGTTGAGGACCTGATTATTGGTTTCTCGTCTAGGCGTCTACCTACCCTGGTGTTGTTGCTATGTTTGCTTCTTCACTGTCTTCGAGTTATGTATGATTTTCTTGTTGCTTGGTCGTTGTGTTTCTGTCCAATGTTTTTGGATTTGTTTATTAGGGTCATTTTGATCTTCATCAGTTCATCCATGTTGGTTCTTTAGTTCCCTGTATGCCTTTGTTCTTCTCAGTTATCACTGGTACAATAACAAAAATAACGTTATCGTTGTTATCGACCGTTATCCGTTAAATAACGATCGTTATCGGTATGAATTTAAATATCATTACTAATAACAATTTTAGATAACAACGTTACTGTTAAATAACGGACGTTATAACGATAACGGACCGTATTTTAATCCATGCAAATATCAATATTTATAACACAATAATTAAGGAGACACTATTCAACAATCGATATTATATTCTAAAAAAATATTACTTTTAATCTCTATAATTGATTTAAAAAATATTTATTAAAAAAATATTTTATTTATATTTTTAGTTCTTCCAAACAATAAATAAAAATAAAATATAATGTTAAAGAGGATGTAGTCAATTTTATGAATTTTTTCCCCAACTCTAGAGCAGTTTCCACTGGACACTTGTAAAGGAGAAGATAATGTTTTATACTCAAGGTGTCAGTGGAGCCCTGCTGTATTCTGGTTGGCATGAGATAAATAAAATAAAAAAAATTGTTATGAAATTCGTTGATTTAGGGATTTTAAAACTCGAAACGTAAATGAGAAATTGAGATTTAATTTTTTTTATTGATTTAAAGATTTAGATTTTGCGAAATAATGAGTTTGGAAAATTAAGTATAAATAATAAAAGTACTAATTCTAGTTTATAAAAAAAAATAGAAAAGGAACGGAAAAATTAAAATCTTAATTTGAGAAATAAGAAAATAAAAGTATATGATTAATTATATATATAAAAATGTATTCGATTGAATTTAATAGTGCTAGAATTTTATTTAATTGGTTAATTAGTTCATTCATTCTTAAATTAATTTTTTTTGGAATAAATGAAATTTTTTATTCATCCCAGATACTCCTATAAATTTTCTGTATAAGAACTCTTATATAAAAAATATATCTTTTCTAATTTAATCCCCATATACATGTTAATCTAGCATTCAATCTAAGTTTTGTACAATCCAATAAACGTAGACGAATATCATTTTTAATAATTTCAAAGAGAGCAGAAGTCTCTCGAGGCTGCCTTTCATGGATTCTCTCATTTCTTTTTCTGTCATATGTGATAGTTTAATCCACCCTTAATCGCTCCGAGAATAGTAGTACGCAAGGTCTTTCCTTTACTTTCTCTACTTATCCATGTAAATAAATCGGACCAAGAACATCTTCTTAACTGATATTCATAATCACACAAGATCATCTCCCAAATCTCCTATAAAAAACACAATCCCCAAACAAATTGTATTGAGTTTCCGCATCAGTCCTACAAAGGATACAGTTCGAATCTATCTGACACCCTTGTTTCTTCATTTTCTTCTTTCTTAGTAGGCAACCAATCAAAACAACTTGCCAAGTTATAAGTGAATGCCTAAGAAATGTAAGCTTGCCCATAATACGTCATTCTAGGAATTTTTTTCTTATGTCTTACGTGTTTCTAAACCTTTCTAATTGTAAAATTTTCATGCATTTCATCTAGAATAGATAACTAATCCCTTAGCTTTAATATTTTTTTCTCTAAAATCAATTATGATGCGATTTAACCTGGACAACTGAAACACATGATTGTTTTAATAATAATTAAATAAAATTTTATGCACGTGATGTTATAATGTTGTCGATTGACATATTTAGTTTTTTATATTTTATTTGAAAATTCTTTAAAAGTTTTAAAATTTTTATAAAAAATTATAGTATTTTTTAAAAATTGTAAAAATTCTTTAATAGTATATCATGTGACAATAATATCTAAATAAAAGTTCGATGGCCAAAATTGATCAGACAAGTTAATTGATTCAAGTCTAATCGGTTTGGGTCAAATTCACTTCAACAAAAAAAAAATGGGATTCGAGTTAGTTTCTATTTAGTTTGTTTTGAATTTTGAATTAAATATAAATTATCTTATTCGAGACAATTTTAAATTTAAAATCTCGAGTAAAACTTATCAAATCTAATAAAATTCTAAAAAAAAATTAAGTAAAATTTATCCTAAATCGTGTACACAAACTAACTACTAAATAATCAAAATGTGATTATATAAAAAGGTTAAAATATTTAATCAAACAACTAAAAAAAATAGAAGATACAAATAAATATTATTATCGATAATGAACAATAAAAATATATGTGATTATGAGTTAGTATCACAAATGAAAAAACCAAACAAAAATCAACTCAAGTAACCATGAGAAAGCTATGAGAGAATAAAATACATCTATTATTTTTAGTTGAAAATAAGAAGACATTAAACAAGATAACATCAAAACTAGGGATGACAAAAAAATAAAGAGAGATGAGTTTTTTTTTTTACTGTTCTCATATTATTTTAAAATTTTAAATTTTGGCTTAACTTTGATTCGTTCCGAAAGTAATATATTTTTATCTCGAATCAATATAATATAATAAAAACATAATTTGATCTTGATATAATATAATAAACTGGGTTGAGGCTAATTTAAAAAAAAATTACCTTAAACACGATCTGACTTAACTCAAATTCTTTAAAATTTGACCTAACCCAAATTTAAAAAAAAAGAATCAATCCTACTCAATCAGGTTAGATCGAAAGTCACTGAATTTGATTTTTTTGTCATCTATGATCAAAATTTGAATATGCAAAAAAAAAAAACTTATATAATCATCTAATAAATAATTAAACAAGTTATAGATTAGACGGCAACTCATATGATTTACGATGATTTAATTTGTCATAGATTTATATCTTCTTTGATCGGATGTTATCTTTACTACAACATGATGATATTAACTGATTCACTGTTGTGATTATAATTTTTTTTTCTCTTTTTATTATGTGAGTTAATATTTAGGTTTATGTAAAATACTATTTTAGATACTATTTTTTTATATTCCTTTATTAATATTTTTTTCTTTGAAGTAAAGAAAACAAAATTACCTATAAACAATAAAACATAAATAATATAAAAGAATTGAGACAGTAAAGAGTAGAAATAGTGGGGTCAAGGCAAGTAGAGATTCTCTCTCTTGGGCTCTCATTAGCTAAGACAGTAAGGATTTTGTTAACAATTCCTCTTTCCCTACCATCTTCTTCACCTGCCAGGCCTGCCGCCATTTTTAACGAATTTAGATTCTTCCAGTTGTTAATAGTTAGTGAAAGAAAGAAAAATCTTTTTCTTTGGTTTGGGATTTTCTTCTCGATGAATTAAATGAATCTCTCTGTTTCTTTCGCTTTCTCTTTTCACCTTTTGTTGCTGTTGTTTTTGAAGTTGACTTCTGCATCTGGGTTTGACCCGTTGGAGCTCCGAGCTTTGCTTGAGTTCAAGAAAGGCATCAGGCACGATCCACTCCAGAAGGTGCTTTCGGTATGGGATCCGGATACCCGACCCGACCCCACTTCTTGGACCGGCGTAACCCGCGACCCCAACTCAGGCTTCATCGTTTCCATCAACTTAGATCGGCTAGGCCTCGTTGGCGACCTCAAGTTCCACACCCTCACTCCTCTCAGGAACCTCCAGAACCTATCATTATCAGGCAACAGTTTCACCGGTCGGATTGCACCCGCATTGGGATCGATAACCTCGCTGCAATATTTGGATCTATCCGATAACCAGTTCATTGGCCCTATCCCGGGTCGGATCTCAGACCTTTACGGGTTAAATTATTTGAATTTGTCTGTAAATAAGTTCGACGGAGGGTTACCAGGCGGGTTCCGAAATTTACAGCAATTAAGAGTGTTAGATTTACACAACAATACGCTTCGAGGAGATATTGGCGAGCTACTTGGTGAGTTAAGGAACGTTGAACACGTTGATTTGAGTTACAACGAGTTTTACGGGGGTTTGCATGCGTCAGTTGAGAATGTGTCCAGTTTGGCTAATACAGTCCGTTATGTGAACTTGAGTCATAACCAGTTGAACGGTGGGTTCTTGAAAGAGGAAGCGATTGGGTTGTTTAAGAATTTACAGGTTTTGGATTTGGGTGATAATTCGATTGCTGGGGAGTTACCAAGTTTCGGGTCATTACCGGGTTTGCGGGTTTTGAGATTGGGTAAAAATCAGCTCTTCGGACCAGTGCCAGTGGAGTTGCTTGAGGGTTTTGTTCCGTTGGAGGAGTTGGATCTCAGTCACAATGGATTCACGGGTATGGACTTTTTGTTGACTTTTCCTTTTTCTCTTCATTTCTCTGTTTTGATATGAAGTTGGGATATTTAGTCCATGGGCTACTAGTTTTCAGGCTAAACATGGGTCTATTTCTTGGATTCTAATAATAGATGGTGTTATTTATCAGTAGATTTTGATGTTAGAAACCAATGCCAATGTTCATTTTGTTCTGATTTTCACGTGAAAGTAATGTTAGTTCAACATGCATGCCTTTTTTCGGTCTTTTCGGTACAATAATTATTTACTTAATAGTTTTCTATATTGTAATTTACTAGAAATTTATGAATTTGAAGTATTTTATGGGGGTTTGGGTTGAATTTTAGCTGAAATCATCCATCGATCCGATTTGTAAATGTGTGAAACAAAATATGGACACAATGTAAGGAGGGGGACTTGATTGTTATTAGTATCTTGAATAAATGGAGCAGAATGTTCCATCTTGCATTAAATTGTGGATTTATAGTACAAAATTTTAAAATGAACAAAAGGCATCATTGTTTTCCCTGTAAGATGAGTGTGAAACAAAGGAAAATGTTCTTTTTGTTTCCTCATGGCTTGTTTGTCACTTTGTTGTTTTACATATGGTGTTTGAGGAGTGATGAAAGTGTGATGCACACTTCCTGCATCATAGATTCATAGGTCTGCTTTAGATGTGCTTCAAACAAAATGTGATGCTTGCTTAAGGAGATTCTATTCTAGGCACTTAGACATTGTAACAAGTATCCATCCTTTAAATCTGAGCTGATCTTGCTTTCACTCAAAGTAGTGATTACTAAACTGGGAAGATCTTTATGCACACATGGATATCCGAAAAATGCAAGCCACTTAATCCCATCAATGAGTTGTTCACATGTGGCAAAAATACTGACAGTAATAATTTGCTATACTAAAATTAAATCCCTGACTCCTTTTTTTTATTAACCTAATGCTGCACTTCTTAATTCTCTTATTTTTGCATTTTGACTGCATCTGATCTTTCACATCTATCAAAATCTGTACAGGTTCAATTCGTATAATTAATTCTACAACCTTGAAGGTTCTGAATCTTTCTTCTAATCAGTTGTCTGGTGATTTGCCCTCTTCTCTAATTAGTTGTGAAATGATCGATTTGAGTAGCAACATGATCTCTGGTGACGTATCTGTTATATCGAATTGGGAAGCGTCTTTGGTGGATCTTGATTTGAGTTCAAACAAGTTGTCAGGAAGCCTATCAAATTTGTCTCACTTTGAGGATTTAAACACATTTAATCTTAGGAATAATTCTCTTGTTGGTTCCTTGCCTTCTCTATTGGATACATCTCCAAAATTATCTGTTGTTGAACTCAGTTTGAATCAACTCAGTGGACATATTCCTGGCAGTTTCTTCACTTCTACAACATTGAAAAGCCTGAATCTTTCCAGAAATCAGTTTACTGGACCAATTCCACTTCAAGCCTCTCGGGTTGGTGAATTACTTGTGATGTCAACTTATCCCCAGATGGAGTTACTTGATCTGTCCGATAATTCCTTGACTGGTGGTTTGCCTTCAGAGATTAGTAACATAGCTAGGCTCAAACAGCTGAATCTTGCAGGCAATGAATTATCAGGCCAACTGCCTAGTGAATTAAGCAAACTTAGTAATCTGGAATACCTTGATTTATCGAGAAACAACTTCAAGGGTAAAATCCCTGATAAGCTTTCAACTAGCCTTAGTGAGTTTAATGTGTCCAATAATGATCTGTCGGGTCCTATTCCAGAAAATTTGAGAGGCTTCCCTATGTCTTCATTTTCTCCAGGAAACTCATTGCTATTTTTCCCTAAGGGAATGCCATCAACAGACTCGAGTAAGGGTCCTACACTTGGTTATGCAACTCATCATAATTCAAAGGGTAATATTAGGGTAGCAATTATTGTTGCATCTGTTGTAGCAGTTGTAATGATTGTTTTTGTATTATTGGCATTTCACCGAGCACAAATTAAAGAATTTCGTGGAAGATGTGGATTTAGTGACACAACTACTGGAGTTGATGCAAAGTCAGGTGGGATTGCACGACCCTCCCGTTTCAAGTTCCACTCAAATGTTCAGGCACCACAAACTTCATTAAGTTTTTCAAATGATCACTTGCTTACTTCAAATTCTGGGTCACTGTCTGGACAGCAAGAATTTGTTCCTGAAATTGTTGAGCATGGTGCAGCTGAGAGATTGACTACCACTTCTGCATCTGTAAATCCTAATCTACTAGATATTGTTGGGCCAGTATCATCTGGGAGGAAATCCTCTCCAGGCTCTCCATTAGCATCATCACCACATTTTATTGAAAGTGATGAACAGCCTGTGACATTGCATGTTTACTCACCAGATCGTTTGGCTGGAGAATTGTTCTTCCTTGATACTTCATTATCATTCACTATTGAGGAGTTATCTCGAGCTCCAGCAGAAGTTCTTGGAAGAGGCAGCCATGGAACTCTGTATAAGGCTACTCTGAGAAATGGGCATATGTTGACTGTGAAGTGGTTGCGTGTAGGACTGGTTAAACATAAGAAAGAATTTGCTAAGGAAGTTAAAAAGATAGGGTCTGTGAGGCATCCTAACTTTGTTCCAGTCCGAGCATACTATTGGGGACCAAGGGAACAAGAGAGGCTTCTCCTGTCAGATTTTATCCGGTGTGATAGTTTGGCGTTGCATCTTTATGGTAAGAGCTCTTAGTATTTTTTTTTCTTTTATGTTTGCAGTTATTAAACTAAATCTTAATGTTTGTTTGCTAGTTATATCCTTGAAGTCTTTAAAGTTATCTTATCACATGGATTATGATTTGTATGCTCTTGTTTATCATATTTTCCCATTTTTGTGCTAGGTTTTCTCATAGTTTGTTGCACGTTAATTAGCTGCTGTTGAAACTACAAGCAAGACAATATATTTTAAAATCAGTGAAGTTAAATCTGTAATAAGCTCTTTTATATTAGTTTGGATTATTTTTAACTTTTACCTTCGATACTTGCCGATTGCTTTCCTACCTCAATTTTGGCAAGAGTGTTGTTTACTCGCGTTTTCAGTATGGTCTGTGTTTTGTGTGCTTGTTATGGAAATTTTGGAAACCATGTCTCTTGATAACCCTTTCCTTGAATTTGTAGTAGCACCTAGAAACAGAATTTGAAGTGTGTTTGCTCTGCCCTATGGGCATTACTACCATCAAATGGTTATGAAATTATACTGGATAACATTCATGCTTAGGTGTATAAGGTCACTATTGAAGTCGCTTGCTAATGTTTTTAACATGTGATGCGATGATGCTTAACTGGATTTTGTCTTCCTTGGAGGCAAAATTATTAGATCAGTGTCAAATGAAATTTGAGTAGTTGCTATCATTTCTAATATCACTTTACCAACCTGATTATGTTCTGATGAACCTGTAATCAGTCGGCACAGAGAAACCTTAAGTACTAAGCAAGAAATGATTGCAGTAATCAAGAGGAGGATAAGTATAGATATAATCTGGTTTAGGGTTTAGGTTCTGGTACTATGACTGAAGTACTTTAAAATTCTGTTTCTTTCACTTTCCTCATGACTACACCTTTTGTTTTCCTTGCACAAGATGGTGCTGAGGGTTGAAATATTTACAGTTTCATTAATCCATGCTTGGAATTTTGCATATCTGATTTGATTTGTTGCAAATGAAGAATGACAATAAGGAATTGAAAAGAATGGCATATGTTTGCATCCGTAATGTATTTAGAGACATGAAATTGACTGAGATTCTGCTTTTTATGTATTCATTTAATCTGCCTATATATATATGTATGTATGTTGATGCAGAAACGACTCCTCGGAGGTACTCCACATTATCTTTCAGCCAAAGACTGAAAGTTGCCGTGGAAGTTGCTCAGTGTCTGTTATACCTACACGATAGAGGTCTGCCTCATGGAAACCTGAAGCCGACAAACATACTCCTTGCTGACCGTGATTATCATGCTTGCCTCACCGACTATTGTCTACACCGGTTAATGACACCAACTGGAATTGCAGAGCAGATATTGAATCTGGGTGCCCTTGGATATTGTGCTCCCGAACTTGCTTCCTCATCTAAACCAGTCCCATCATTTAAAGGTGATGTCTATGCATTAGGAGTAATCCTAATGGAATTATTAACACGAAGAAGTGCGGGTGACATAATCTCAGGTCAATCAGGAGCCGTGGATCTAACAGATTGGGTTCGGTTATGTGATCAAGAAGGTCGGGGAATGGACTGTGTTGACAGAGACATAGCTAGTGGGGAAGAACACATAAAAGCAATGGATGATTTGCTTGCCATATCATTGAGGTGTATTCTTCCTGTCCATGAGAGGCCTAACATCAGACAAGTATACGAGGATCTCTGTTCAATATCTCCTTGACGTTTTGCACATTCGTCTTGGAAGTCATTTTTTTTTTTCATTCCTTGACCTCATTGTTGTTTTTCTTCATTATATTTTTTTCCGACGTGATCCGATTTTTTTTTATGTTGAAAATCATCTTGTAAAGTGATTGTGACCAACCATCCTCAGTTGAAAAGGTTGCAAATCTCTCTTCCATCTGTTTGCTAATTTCTTAGCTCTGATCCTCGCACAAAAAATCCAGAAACTTTATACTGATTACTCTGTTTTTTTTTTTTCTATAACCATTGATATTCAATTCATCTGCCGAGTCAAGCACCTCTAGAAAAAGGTTGGATGGTAGTAGAGTTTCAAGCAGTTGGGATTAAGAAATTGCAGACATCAGCAATAGAACAGTGAAAAACAACAGAAGGAATAGAAATGGTTTGAACGTTTCTGATAGATTGTCTGTCGTCGAAGAAACATTCAGCAGAGTGGATGAGGACAGAGGAACGTTTTCATTACTTATATAATTTCATTCATACTGTTAGAAGTACAATCATAGATGTGAAACTGTTTTCAGCTTTAAAGGATGCCTTTGAGATACCCATTGCTAATTTTGACCTCTCCAGATGGTTTAAATCAGAGTTTTGAGGTAGCTGTTCTTTCAACTTCAACTTTCTCATGGTAAGAGTAAGATCTAATGGTCTGAGGCCATTAGAACGAACATGCTCTATCACAAACGAACTAGGCAGCAAGACAAAAATGGGATTTTTTAAGTTTATAATCAATGGTGAGTTCCATGGTCAGTCACGACTCACAACATGATAAATACGATAACTAGGGATGTCAAATGGACAGAGTGACTGCGAATGTCCCTTCCATTCCCCATATTTATATTCATCTAAAGTTTTCATATTCACCAATTACCCATTACTTATGGTGGGTATAATTTTAAAATCCACACCTGTCCATGGTATATTCTTAAATCTATCTTTATACCCGCTATTCAAATTGTATTCGTTTGTACATACTTACAAACAACCACTAATATCGAATTATGTAAAAATAAATCATAAATTTTTATAAAGAAGAGTAAGACTTTGCATACTTTATTGATTGATTTAGTATATATATAATATATTTACACCAATATAAATTTAACTATATCTAACTAACTAACTAACTAACTAACGATAGCTAACTTAATAACTTAACTAAAACACATTTTTATCATTATAAATTCTAATTAAATACAACTAACTAATTATATATAGTTAACTTAGCTAAAACATATTTACAATTTTATAAATTTTACTTATCCACATATATTACAAATTTACAATATGATTAATTCAAGCTTTATTATAGACCATTATTTTATCAAACTAAATTAATTGAGTTCAAAGTCTACGAGCTTAAGGATTAACATAGATTTTAAAATAAATTAATATCTTAGTACATAAAATACCATAATAAAATACATAATCAAACTCTACAGATACAAATGGTTTAAATTCATATGGTGGGCGAATGCAAAGCGGGTGAATATGGGACGGGTGGATACGGTGCGGGTAAGATCTTAAATCCATCACCTAACCACTATCCACAATGGGTATGACTTTGTACATCCACATCTGTCCACTTCCCATCAAACCCATACTCATCCCCACTTTAATTGAAGTATGTGCAGTAGAGAATCCGTAAAGCTACACCCATATGCCATCTTTAACAACAAGTAATTAAAATAGGAGCAAATTAAAAATTCAGTGATTAAATTAAAATATTTTAAACTTAATTGACAAAAATAAGAGTGAAAAAAGTTAAGCGATGAAATTTGTAATTTTCCCATGTTTTAATTAAGGCAAAAATTAACTGCGAAATTAGTTCTTAATAACAACGGAAAATGAGATTATTTTGTCCAACAAAATAAAAGCAATTAAGGACTGAATTTAGTATTAAACTCTATAATTAATCGAAGCCACAAATCGCTTAGATAATATAAAACCTTGCTCGTTTGTTCCAATTAATATTAGCTCGAACTCGGATTCGAATTCGAAATCAGAGAACGAAGAGTTTAGAAAACACAAGTTATATACAACTGAGCTTTTAATTCTGCTGTTTAAAAGTACATTTATTAGGAGATTTTCTAACAAAACCTTCCTATAGAGTCATGTAAATAGTTAATCAAATTGGACCAAAGCTTCAACATGTTTGTAATATATAAATATATGGATTTCTCAAAGTTTTGGAGCTACTACCACTGAACCCTCTGGGAATGAGCTGCCATGGTTCTATTACCAGGTCCATCACCATTCTCTCGGATCCTGATCCGGTTGAAACTACCTGCACTTGCCATCAGATTGTCATCACCATAACTCTGCGGTTGATTAACTTGAGTCCCCAGAGAAAAGAATCCACCGTTATAACTCCGGAAATGATCTGCGGCGTTAGTGGATGATGATATGCCAGCGTCTACACTGTTGAATTCATTAGCCCCGCCGTGGGTGATCACGGCATACGATGTGGGAGACTGCTGCTGCTGCTGCTGGTGATGATCGTCTTGCCTTGCTATGGAATTCTTCTCCCCCTCGGTTTCCCTGTACTTGTTAAGATAAACCTTAAGAGGTCCGACGTAATTCTCGAAACCCAGTGTCGTCATTGCCCACAACAGGTCGTCTCCGTTTATGGTCTTCCTTTTCTCCCTCTGACACTTGTCGGAAGCCTCGCCGGTGATGAAACTGATGAACTCCGACACGCATTCTTGAACCGTTTCTTTGGCTTCTTTGGATATTTTAGCGTTGGGAGGGAGGGATTTCTTCATTATACGACTCACGTTGGCTATGGGGAGGAAGCGATCATGTTCTTTAGAAGAACTATCGGAGATGTTGCCGGACGAGGGACTGCCGACGGGACTGCTGGTTTGGTTTCTTTTGCCAGTCATGGATATGGCGTGTAGCTATTGGTAGTATGTTGAAGGGGGGAAGATATTCAGAGTGAAGGAATTGTTTAACAAGTTGGCTGAAGAATCTAAGAAAGAGCAGTCTGCATTTATAAGCTAACGGGGTAGTTCAACCGAACAAAAAATAGTAAGAATTTTGGTATTAATTTTTTAGTATATATCCCGTGATAAGTGATATCAGAACAGTTCGATTTTATATTGAGCGCTCATAATTAAAGTAAACAGGGTGAACAACCGTGACAATAAACCGATTATGATAACATGAAGCTCGTGACGAGGTTGAGTAGGAGAATGTCACGCCTCAAAAGAGATGAGAAATATTAATCATACATCGAATAAAAAGAGATGAGAAATATTAATCATACATCGAATAAAAAGATATGTCTTAGAATATATAAACCGTAATAACATTATATATTCTATCATATATGTCTAAAAGGAAGATTAAAATAATTCTGAAAATAAAGAAATATATTAAAGAAGAATAGTGAGTTGATGGAGACAAGAAAGTAAGTATCAAAAAGCAAGCAAACTTATTAGGTTTTTGGAATCTTAAAGTGAAAGTGGTTCTCTTTTTTCTTTTTGTATAATAAAAAAGTAGCTTCTCATATACTCCATGATTTGATGATGTTTTCATTTGGGTCCCTCAATTTCAGTCAAAACTTACAACTCACTCCTAGGAAAAAGGAAAAAATTCAGGACCAACCAACACAACAAGAATGTATGTTTGGCCAATACCCATAACTAAAAGCTTCTGGTTTTGCTACTCAATTTTGCAACACAAATTTGCCTTGTAGAATCGTATCTGCCAAATTGCATGCTTGATAGGACATTGGCCTGGACTGAATCAGTGTCCACAGAATTATATACTATATACATATGTTGATAGGTGTTGTAATTTCGAAAATAATTAAAAAATAATAAATAAAATATTTAATTATAAGAGATTATGAACCTAGTGATTAAGGACGTGTATCGTAATGATTATTACACAAACGTCAAACTATAAAAAAAAAAAAAAAGAGAATTAACTTAAAATGTGTTAAGAGAGAGAAAAAAATAGTATCATAAAAATATATAAAAAAAATGAGAATTAACGTAAAATGTGCTAAGAGAGAATTAAAATATATTTTATAATCAGTTGTTTATCTTTTAATTAAAGTATTTGTGACGAAAAAATAATTATTATTATCAACGTTAAATATCAATAAAAAAATATTTTTTTCTTTTCTAAATTATGTAAAAGTAAAATCTTTTTTCAATAAAGTAGATAGTATTTGTTTTTTCTATTTATTTATTTATTTGTCTTTGAGCTGTATATAGCCTAGGGTTCCATTTTTATATTTCCATATATACCCTACGAATAAAAATCCTGACTAGAGATTATAGATTGGACATCCATGGAAAGAAAGATAACCCCAGGACCCAGGCTTCTTCTCATCAACTTCTCTATTCAAATCTCTTGCAGATATCTCCAACATTAATAAATGTAATTAATTCAGAATACATTAGGGTTATTGTTATAGCAGTAAATCCATGCAGTATCAACAGGGGTTGGTCTAAGTGATAAGTAGTTTGGTTCCGTTTAAGCAAGTTTCATATTCGAAACATTGTGTATGCAAAAAATTCATGCTGAGAGACTCACCCATCAAAATTAGATGTGCGACCTGAATCGATCTGGATTTACCAGATTTAAACCCTAGAACTAAAAGAGTAATAAAAAAAAATCGATGCATGCACTGGGCATGGTATCTTTTGTACGACATGATCGAAAAGAAGAAAAAAAAAGGCAACATGAACAATCCACTTTGCACATATGCTTTCACTTTGATCGATCTTCCTTTTCACTGCTGTCTTCCTGTTACAGAGATTCTACCTACCTACCATATGCCTCTCATGGTCCGAAATAATTACGGGCGAATGTTTGATCGAATTTAACTTAATCAAATTTTATTTATTCTTAATTATAACAGAACTGTTACCGACTTATAATCAAGACATAACATTAATTATTTAATTAAACCCTTTGAGGATAATTGTGACAAATGGCTGACCCTAATCTCTTGAGTGTCTGTCCACAAGTTTGCTGTCTCCTCCATAAATTGGAGTCTGCAACAGGTCAAACAGTAAAGTTCGGACACATGGTATTAATTAATTACTTGTACAAATCTTTGCTTTAGAGAATGATTATAAAAAAAAATATGTAATTAATTAATTAATATGTTTGTTTAGGAACAAAGTAAAGCATCCAACCACAAGGATTTTCTTCACGTAAAAACAATATTTAGATTATTAACAAAAAACATAAAGTCACTCTAATGGGGACACAAGTGTGTCTAATATATATTGAATAAATCATTACAACATGACCTATGGACGTCAGGTTTTAATAATTTTTAACAAAAATATTTTTGTCTTAAACTCTTTTATACCTAACATAAAAAATATTCAAAAAATAAATTTTTAAAATTTTTAAATAAAAAAAATCTTCGGAATTGATTTCGTTCCAGCCAAATAGGCTAAATTAGAAGGCATTACTTCTCCAACCGGTAATCCTGGTGCCCAAACAGTCTTCCTGTCCGCAACAACAGTCATAAAGTTTCAATCCGACACGATCTTATAGGTTTAAAAAATTTGGATTTAAATCGGTCGAGTCGGGTAAAATTTAGGAATAAAATTTTTCGATTTGATATATTTATTATATTTTTATATGTAATATTTAATATCCTTATTAATTTTTTTGAGTTGAGTTTAATCGATTTTTTTATTAATATATCAAGATTAGATCGGGATCGAATTATAAGTTTTAATATTTCGAATCTAGATAGATATTTTAATTTTTGGGTCGAGATTGATGTGACCAAAAATCCGCCTACCCGTTGCATCCCCAGATAAACCTTCGTTTTCCGGTAACGTGAGAACAATGCATGAATCGATTCCACTAGGACACAACCAGGCAGCACCCAGGAAGCTCTGTTAAGAAATTTTCAAGTCTCAAGATCATTGGGCTCAAATTTAAGGCGACAATATCCCAATCTCCAAGCATGGCGTAAAATATCATTAAAATTAAGGTATTATAATTTTAGGAGTTCGAAAATAATTATACAAAAATGAATAATATTAAAATATAAAATTTATAATTCTGGATATCATTAAATTAGTAAATATATTTAAATAATTCTAATAATGTTAAAAAATATACATTAAAACTATATTTTAAAGTTTACGTTTTTTTAATTTTATAGTGAAACCTGACCAAGTACATTAATTAAAATAGACTTAAGGACATAAGAAACCCTTAATTTAAAAAAAAATATCAATTAAATTTTTATTTTTTTACTCAATTAAGTCTTTAAATCAATAAATTAAATAAATTAAGTTTTTTTACCAAAATCTAAAAAGTTTTTTATCAGTAGCTCATCGTATCACAATGTAATCAAATTTTTTTTTAATTTTTTATGTTATTTAAAAATTAAATATATAATATATATAATTTTTAAAAGAAATATAAATAATTTGTAAATGCAACATAATGAAATAATAATGTATCATTCTTTCAAGACAATAATTTTGTCTATATGATGTTATTGTGCCAGTTCTACGTTAGTGTGCATTGTCATGTAACTAGAAGTACGTGAAGGTGGAGAATTGTAAAGGACCAAATTAAGGGTGTAAATGAGCCGACTCGAGTTCAAGTAGTGCTAAGCTAGGTTCGACTCGTTAAGATTTTGAGTTTAAATAATTTTAAACGAGTCTAAAAAATTTAAGTTTGGCTCAACTCGACTCGTTAAGAACTTAAGTCGATTTCAAGCTTTATTCAAATATAATCGAGTCAAATATTGATCAATCTTTAAACATTTTAATAGTTAAAAATTACTTGACGATTAAAATTACTTTAAGAAAAGATATTAAATATGTGTTCGTCATAAAAGACATAATACTTGAATATTAAACATATGTTTCTATAAAGTCATTGATAAATCATCATTAAGCCTAATACTATCCGATTATAAAAAATCCTATAGATTATAACAATCAGGACAAACAAAGAGAGAAAGACAAATCAAGAGGGCAATACCTCAACTCATTTCTATTATAAGTTACGACTTTGACTATCAAAAGATTATATGTGTCTCTTATCACAAATCTATAGGGTGAACGTCACTTTTTCTTGGCGTTCTCCATTTTAAATTAATTACCTCTATAGGTAATACATCATCATCCGAAAAGTTAACTTATTGATAAATTACCTCTATAGGTAATTACACTACCAGCTGAAATAAATTAATTTAAAATGGAGAACACCAAAAGGAAGTGACGTTCTCCCTTGGTACTATAGAAATCGTAGTTCACTAATTTTTTTCCTGTAACATTGTATATTTAAAATTTTTTGGGTGAAATACCTTATTCCTTAAAATTTGCCTAAAATATTGTTATTGAGTTTATTTTGTTATTTTAGTCTGGGAAATGAAAATAGTTATTGAGTTTGATTATAGAGTTGATTTGAACCTCAATTAAATAAATTTTAGGCTTTAGTTTTGATCTAACTTGTTGATTTAAATTTTAAATTAGATAAAAAAAATGATATCAATTAATTCGAATGAACATCAATTACTTTTAAAGTGAACAATAAATATTTAATAAATTAAATTTAAATTTTAGGGTGGGCTGTATTCACCCTCACCGAGCAATAGATCCGCCATTAAGGAAGGCCGGAGTAACCTGAAGCAACGAGTCTTAGCCACAATTCTGGAAAAGAAATAAATCAGTTTAATGATACAGTGACAGGTGGTTGAACGCAATCTCGAAAGCCACGTTACTGAACCAAAATCCTCTTCTGACGTAAACACCAGCCCGACCTCTAAAAATAATGAGGAGGTGAAAGGTCCAGGAGACGTGGATTCAGAAACCACCACGTAGGTTCCACAACACAGAATCCTCAAAATTCAAAACACACCAACATTATAGGAATCGTCAAAGCAAACACGGTGCCCTTGTTTCTTTTTTCTATCTCCTTTTCTATGGCCACGGTGGCGCGTGTAATTCAATGCCAACTAGTATCCAATAAACGCGGAACCAATGCTAGGAGAGAACTGAGTGGTCAGGTTCCGGTCCAGGTCCAGGTTCAGAAAGTGAAAGTGGGTGAACCTGAGAATGGTAAGATAGTGTTTCAGCCCCGGTTATGTACGTTAAGATCATACGGTACAGATCCGGTTGGTGTACTGAAAACGACAAGGGAAGAAGGTGATGAAGTTTCACCCTTTTTCGGGACGTTATCGGAGTATATTGAGAGTTCCAAGAAAAGCCAAGACTTTGAGCTCATCTCCGGCCGCCTCGCCATGGTACTTAAACTTGAAACTTTTGAGTTGAATCTTTTCCAGCGATTCAGTTCCTTTAAGATGTTTTCACTTGCTTATTTTTCAGATTGTGTTTGCTGCGACTGTGACGACAGAATTTGTGACCGGAACCTCTATATTTAGGAAGATGGATTTGCAAGGGATTGAGGAAGCCGTGGGTGCGTGCCTAGGGGAGATGAGTTGTGCAGCAGCTTTCGCTTGGTTATCGAGTGCTCGGAACAAAGTTGGTGGTATTTTCACCATTGGTTGCAACTCGTTTATCGATTCTGTGATCGACCAAATCGTGGATGGACTGTTCTATGAAAGTGATGGTCGTGACTGGTCTGATGATATTTGAAATCAGGACTTGATGTTTATATATGTAGACTGGGACTGGGACTGGGACTGGATCTCCCTCTTGATAGTATGTGGAACTCTTGGTAAATAAAAATGTCTGTGTATGTTATAGAATCCTGTGTGACTGAAGGGGGATGGGTTTGCAGTATCTGCCTATGACCTATCTCATGTGAGATTACAAGTATAGATCCTACAGGGAGAATGCCCTGACCTAGTTAATCTGTTGTGGGTACAAGTAGCAACTTTGGAGGATGATCACCAAAGCCTGCATCTGAGTTTAAAAGGACTTGTTTTGCTATGTTTTTTTTAAGGTTTTATCATAATTTATTCGAATTAATTTATATCGTATTAATTTCTTAAGTCTTCCGACCTTTTCTAGGTAAAAAAATAGATTTTATAAAAAAAAATTATCTTAATTTAAAACTTATTTAAACTATACTAATTTATTTACTTGAATGAACCCCGTTAATTGTTTTTCATGTTTTAATAATAAAAATGAAAGGCGTGAACAAAACCACGTCCATCTCTCTTCCACGTGGACTTATTACGACCATTTGTTATTCTACTCATTTTTCTTTATGACAACCCATAGTTTTTATAAGGTTAATTTTCTTTTTATTTACATATTCTCTGATTTATATTTTATTTTATTTTAATTCAGATGTTACATTTCGTTTCAAACCCTAAACCTAATCAATAAGTTTTTACCAGATTAACCCAACTCATAATTAATTTTTAAAATTCATTTAATTACAATCCAATAAACATAAATAATATTTAAAACATATACAATAAAACTCCTTTTAAAATTTGCATTATAAAATATTTAACCCAATCATTTGAAAAATCCAAAAACAATTTATATTATAAAATATTTTACTTGATCTACAATTATTTTTCTTCCCTTCTTGGGCATGATGTGTCGTTTTGCATGCAATTTTTTATCTACTTTGACATAAAACATGATGATTTATAGAGGTAGGGATCTTTTGTTGTGCAGCATGGAAACTGGAGTTAGAGGATACCAAATCCTGTGAGTTTTGCTTCCTTGGAAACAGAAGCATTACAGATAAGGGATATGCTTTCCATGTATGGGAAAATGTAGTAGTTCTGGAAAGCTTCATATGTTTCTTTTCCTCAGTCATCACATGATTTTAGATTTGGCCACCCCTCATCATCTGTCTAAAAAATCTCTAGCTTTGAATAAGTTTTTTCTGATGATGGAGGCTTAAGAGTAAAATATTATTTATAAACTAATAAAAGGCTTGGTTGCCCTTTCATTTCTCTCTCGTTAAAAGCTTACTTTCTAGATGCATGCTTGTTGCAATGGAGGAATCAGTCACTATAGCTTCATGTAGAGGACCTGAAACTCAAATCCCATCTGCTTTCAGCCTGAACTCATAACCTAGCTCAGGATATTATGAGCCTCATTCTTCCTGTGACCATCCGAGTTTCGGCAATCGTTCCACTTTTGCATGTTTTCGGCATCTACCACTAGCAATCTGTGTTGAGTAGCATCATGTTGGTTGAAGTATAACTGTGTATGTACAATAAACAGAGTTGAACTCAATCTTGATTGTTATCCTTTTACAATCTTTTTGAGGAATATAAATTAATTATCAAGATCCAAAGTATTGAGTATTGACAATGAAATTAAGAAAAAAGAAGGAAAATCAGAAGAAAATTCTGTAGCAGCTCAAGTGCTGATGTAAATTTCAAGCAGTGAAATCTTTCCCAAATTTGAGTACTTGAAAGCAAAATACTATGACTGCAAAGCAAAACCTATGCAGCATTCTCAATTGCTTGGATGCATTCCAATACAGTGGCCTTCTTTGACATTGCTGACATCAGGGCTTCGTGAATCTCCTTGTTGTTTTTCAACAGGGATCCAGCAAACAGAACCTGTGTTGTTTTCACCTTTAACGTTAGCTTTCATGCATCTGAATGAAAGCTGAAAGGATAATTTGAGTAACTTACTGCCCATCTTGTTAGATTTTGCTGCTGATCATTGCTGAGTTTTGGTTGGCTCCTGTTTATGAATCTCTGCAGAAAATACAAACCATGGTTAGTTGCATCATAGGTTAGCTACTAATGAGATCTTGTTCAACTTTGGCGAAACAGGGTGGTTGTAAAACCTGGAGAGTGAAAAGATCAGCTGATTGACCCACAACTTTGTCATATTTCAGACCCTCTGCTGCAAGTCCAGCCATGGCAACCACAGCCAACCTGAGATTACACATTAATGTAGGCCGAGACATAAAACGCTTGCCATGGGAAAAACTTGAAAGGGGGTAACAAACGAGTATGCAACAACAACAACAACAACAGAATCTAGACCTTGATACCATGTTATTGCATATTTTAGATTCTATGCTTAATATTAGCAATATATGGAAAAATAAATTGTTGAGGCTTCATGCCGTGTATTATCAGAAGAGCACATCCTGCTACTGATTATAAGAGACTAAGAACCCCAGAAATTCATAGCAATTTTGCTCAAGACCAGATTATAATTCTAGTCACAGTATGATTCTAGGCAGGCATAGACAAACATATATACAATACGGAAGCTTTCAGATTATTCAGATTGGTACCTGTCGAGCTCCTTAGCATCGAGCTGTCCGCTATATATAAGCTTTTCCAGCTTTTCATCGATGAGGTTGACGTGTTCCTTGCCAATATCCAGAGAATAGCCCAGAATAGGAAGACCCAACAAATAGCCAACTACATGCAAAGGGAAAGACATACGTGTGAATATATATACGTGCAAGAACGCTTCATTAGATATTATATGTGAGTTAGAGTCTTAGAGATTACTTAAAAAATGAGCTGCTTCATGTCTAGCAATCCTTTCCTGGTAATCAGGGAAGAATGTAGAGAAGCCTCCAATGGCAGCTTGAAGAAGTCTGAAGCAGCAAATTAAAGACTTCACTCAGGCATCATCACTCGTAAACGAGGATTGTGAAACATGCGATTCTTGCTTCGGACTTACCCGGGTGAAATGCTCCCCACTGCCAAAACTATCAACGAAATGCTCCCGATTAAATATGGTACGAAGAAGCCCCAATCCTGTAGCAAAGTGTGAACCAACAACCTAGTAAAGCAAGAACTCTACTTTCTTTACAGTTCCATTAAAGAAAACAATGGCAATACCAAAATAAATTATGTGATCATGACATCAAAGATGTTAAATTCAATATATCAAAATGATTAACATCACTAAAGTTTCCATCAATATGATCAAATACTAAAGAAAAACAGAGGAAATATAATATGGAGAGTTTAATTACCCCAGGAAGCTGGCCTGCAAGAACTCCCAAAAACCCTGTTGTCCCTACTACTGTGAAAAGGAATGCTGCCTGTTACAACTGAGACATATCAAATAAATGAACAGCAATTTGTAATTAACGTTTTAACAAATTGAGCAAGTTATTTGGTTCCGGTTTGAAAAAGAATACACTCGAATTTGGATTGGTGATTGCCAAGTTTAGCTCAAGCTATGACAGCCTGGGAGAGCTGAACTCGAGTATCGATTAATTTACATAATTGAGCAAGCTATAATAGTTCTTCTTTTAACCTTTTTTTTTTATCTCAAATTAAGTTGAAGCTTTAAAACTGAAATTCGTTTGAACTTAAAAAGCTTTGAATTCCAAATTTTTAGTGGAGCTTGTCTCAATTACTGCCATATTGAGTCTAAAATATGAGTGATACTATGAGATAATCTCAACTACAAGAGGAGCATTGTGATTCTTACATCATTCCGGACGCTCGGAATTGCAAGATTTTCTGCATTTTTAATACCAAGGCTGGTCAGCTCCCGAAGAGATGTCTGATGCAAACAATCACAAAGTCAATCCCCCTTCATTTGCTAGGCTAAATATATATAGCAATAAAGAGATACGATGCATTGTAAACATGTACATGTATGCATATGCATGCTAACTTTTGAGTGAGCACTTTTCCCATAACTTCAGACTTGATAACGAAGACTGACCGTACGACGCGAGACATACGGCTGTGAACTCCATTTCTTGGCCCATCCATTTTGAGTAAGCTGATCAAGTGCCTCTTTCACGGCATCACTGTCTTTCTGAACCAAAATTTATATATACACAGATATCAACTGCCTGATAAAGGGGTTAAAAAATTCCATCATATTAATTAGTAAAAACATTATATATTACTAGCACCAAGTGAAATTAAGTAACTAAAGCAAAAGACTGCAATCATTTTGATGGTGAATATCAAAAGGGTGCCCAAATTTGCTTAAACATGTATATCTTCAACAGATATATTTACATTAATGTCAAACTAGTTCATCACCATCATTCATATTTCAGAACTTAAAGTTGAAAAGCTACAGCCTAGAAGCAAATGATCATGACATGCAGCAACTGAAGAAGTGTATTGGGAAAATTAAACACTCAGTTTCAACTAATTTCAATCAGAAAGTGAGGAAAAAGCAAAAAGGGACCTTGGAAATGGCTGAGTCAAGGGTGTTGAGATCAACATCAGGGGCAGCAGCTGAAGAAGAAGAGGATGCTCTTATCTGTAGTTGCCGCGCTGATTTCTTGGGTGTTAATACCTTAAAACACTTGCAGGAATGGGTATTATAATAATGAAAATATTGACATGGAAGCTTTGAGTATGATACAGAAGCCATGGCATACACATACAACATTGTCTTTGCTGTCGTCTTCTCCAAATTAACCCTTTTTTTATCTTGTTATCTTTTGGGAACTGAGGAATGGAAAAAAATGGCTGCCATTGAGGAAGAACGGATAAGATTCGCGGGGTTTATTTTCGCACCACGTTGGCTCAGTTTCATGGAAAATTAAGGACACATTATTCTCAATGAATAAGACTATGACGGATTTATTTATTTTCTTTGGGTTAGTTTTCCAAGATTGATCATTAATTCTATAGTCTTATTGGTTTAAATAAAAATTATTAATAATTAATTAATCTAATATGATAATTAGTTAATCTTTTAAAGTACATTAAAGAAAAATTAATCTCGAAATATATTTAAATAGTATTAAACAGTATATTTCATAAAGCTGTGTGTTTTGATTTATCTCTTTAATAATTTTTCTATAAAATATAATTTGATTATGCCAATAAGTTTCATATGTGATAAAAAAAATACATTTATAAATCAAGAACACAAATTCAAACTTTAAAGGTAATAAAATTAAGAAAAAAAAACTATAAATTTCAAATATTAACTATAAACACAAATATATTTTATATATTTTTATATTAAAAGAGAAACTTGATTACAATTATTCTTTTAGTTATAATTAGTATTATAAATATAAAATAAATTGAAAAGAGTGAGTGATTTCACGTTATTAATCATTTGTGTTAAGAAAGTATAATAATAAATAAATTATTTAAAGTTTAGTTTATACAGATCTGTTTTTTTAGTTTATAAATTTATAATTTAAAATTTAACTCTAGATTTTATTGTTTAAGATATTAAATTATAAGATTTAAAGTTAAAATAGACAATTAAAAAATTACTATTTACATTATTTTTTTCTAAAACGTTATCATTAATTATCCACAAATACCGATTTCATATCAATAATACTAAGCGACCGAGAGATTATCAGGTGAATCATGTTCATCACGTTATTCATGGTGTAAGTAATTAAAACTGTTCATTTTTAAATAACTATCTACCCATTAATTACATGTAAGAAAGATGTGATATTCACCTTAAAAAAAATTAAGATAAACAATTCTGATTACTTGAGACTAATGATGATGTGGTGAATATGATTCACCTAATAATTTTTCCTAAGCTGATAGTTTATCATTAATGGACATTTTTTTAATATTTTTCGTTTTTTTTATATTTTAATATTAAAAAAAAATTTAAATTTTAGCTATAAATATTTAATTCTTAAACTTTAAACCTAAAAGTTATAGTATATCCTAATTTTTTTATAATTTTGATTTTAACCTTAAATCTTAAACTTAAAATTTTATTTGAGACATAAATAAAAATATTAAAAAGGGAGAGAAAATTTCTATTCATTGATAATTTAGACGATGACAACGTAAATTCTACCTCTAAACGTTGAATGTAGACATTTTTTTAACCAACTATAGTGATTATAATAGTATTCGTTTTAGAGTAAATTCTCAACCATTAATTGGATATTGATTGTTCAATTACTGTGTTGGTATTATTGGTGTTCGACCCATGAACTCTAAAAACAACAATCATTCTCTTAACCACTGAGATAAAATGTTTTTTGTTAAACGTAAACACTTTGATTTGAATAAAAAGGTCATTTTATTCCGGCAGGACCAATTCAAATGGCAGTTGAACCAAATAAAATTCATAAAGTTTCATTCAAACCAAACCATTAGCCATTCCATGAACAAAATCAAGTTTCATGCACCCACGCAGTCCTCACTGTGTATTCATCAAAATCTTATGCCAAACGTAAGGGGAAGAAACAAATATCGCAATGCGATTGAAATAAAATATTAGGAGGCCCTTCGGGTGATTTTATGGGAAGTGCACGCCAGAATGGCTGATTTAGGAGGCTCTTAGGGTGATTTGCATTCATTTAGAATCTAATCCTCCCAACAATCTTCTCAGTGAAATTATTAGTTTATTATAATTACCAAAATTTATTAAATGAACATAATAAATTTAAATTTAATATGAATATTCATTTCATACTCCCAATACTGAAACAACTTTAGATATCAGTATTAAACCCTAGGGATAGGGATAGGGCTATGGGCTATGGCAAAGGAGTATCATCTCTTTCCATAGCAATAGCATGCAAAGGAAATTTCATTTCACATGAGAGCTTGAGAACTTCGCTTAAATCAACCGGGTGAGTGTACAAATCATGAACCCACTTGAAATGCTGCACCAGTTTAGCTACCCATAGGTTGACTGTGACCAGACCAAGGTTCTTCCCAGGGCAGACCCTGCAACCAGCACCAAAGGGTGAGAGCCTCAGGTCACTGCCTCTGACGTCCACGTCGGCTTCCAAGAACCTCTCGGGATTGAACTCCAGTGGCTCATTCCACACATTCGGGTCATGCGTTATGGCCCACATGTTCACCATTGCGGTTGTGTTGGCGGGAACCACCATCCCGTTGCTGAGCTTGACATCCGATATGGACAGTCTGGCCCATGAAAGCAGTGGCCCTGGGGGATGGATCCTCAAGGTTTCTTTGATCACAGCCTGAAGGTAAGGTAATTTTGCCACGTCGGCGTCGGTCAGGGTTTTGTTCTTCACGACACTATCAATTTCAAGTTGTAGCTTGGCTTGTACTTCCGGGTGCAATACCAACTCAGCCATGACCCACTCCGTCAACAAAGCCGTCGTATCAGTTCCTCTAAATATCATTTCCTGCGCGCCAAAATCCACCAAGTTAACTCAGCATTCAACATGCAAATAAAATTATTATATACAATATCCATCACTAACCCATAAAACGGCAACCATATCATCTTCTTGGAGTCTTTCATCACCTTCAAGAGAGAGCAAAACATCTACAAAATCAGCATTATCAAACAACATTTTGGACTCACTGAGTTGTCGGTGTTGTTCAATGATGCCTTTGACGAGTTTTCTAACTCGAGGAACGAGTTTCAAGCAACGGTGATTAATATGAAAGGAATCGTAAAAGTAACTTAGCCATGGCAAATAATCAGAGCAGTTAAAAGCCCCAAGGAGTTCGAATCCTTAACCTTAACATATCCCTAAGCTCTTCCAGTTCTTTGTTATCATCTCCATGCTCATATCTTTTGCCAAAAACACTCCCCATAATATTGTTCAAAGCAGCATGGTGGTACTGTCTAGTTAGCGACCGGGTTCGTGTGCCATAATGCGCTTTGGTGCAAAGAGGTGTGAGGAAGCTATCCTTCTCAAAAGCCTCCAATAAGTTCCATTGGGAGCGAACCCTATGGCTCGACTGAACATGAGGCTTTTAGCAGACTGCTTGATGGGTCGGTCAGCGAAGTGAGGAGACGTTATGATTTCTCGAGCAGTGTGTGGATCGGAAGCTACAACGACAGGGGTAGAACCGAGGCTAAAAGCCATTAGCTGGGTGTTGGCTGTGGACCAAGCCATAGCGGCAAGGGAACGGTGAGCCAGACCACGACTCAAAGTAAATAGGCTACCGACTACAGGGAGACCCCTAGGACCAGGAATAGGAAGGGTACCTTTTCGATTCCTTCCATTTTTCCATGCAATCCCACCAACAGAAAACGTCCAGGAAACAAGGGCAATGGAAAGAGATGGCATAAAGAGGAGAAATTATATCATGAGTCAGTTTTTATTGGTTGATCCCATAGACAGGTGATGAGACTGATCCATGATATAATTTTTCCAAAGCATCGAGCATGTTCTTTGATGAAAAGAAAGCTGGTAGAGTAAAAACCCACCAGGTTGTATCTTTTGAAACCAAACCCAACTCCATTGGAGAAGCAAGAGAAAAAGGCGCTAGAAAGAAGATTAGATAGGTTATGCAAGAGTGGAAGAAAAAGAAAGGGTTGTATACTATATATAAATAAGATGTTTGGTAATGAGAGAGTGAGTCGACCAAGAATCAAAGATGAAATCTTACGGTCATGGTTGAGGTATCTTTGAATGAAAAATCTCTCGTCTCAACTCTGAGAGCTTTAGCTTAGCTTTTTCCCCACCCACCCGACAACCAGTGGGTTTTGTTTCCCAGCTCAGCTCAGTCGTCTCGTTTGAAGACTCCGTGAGTCGGTGAGTGAGAGTCACAGATGAGGTCGTGGTTCTAGGTTAGAGTGCGAGCTCCGACTACCATAATCTTTAGAGGCTGCTACTCACTTCATTGGGCGCACCTGAATGATTAGAGGTGAATGCTAAAAAATTTATTTAAGTTATATAAAATTATTAACATAACATAAAAAAAAATTATAAAAATACTCTTTTTTATTGTCTAAACCCATCCCATTTATATTTTATAGTTTAAATCAGTCTATGAGAAGAGGTGGTTGAGTACACTAAGAATGGGTGATTTAGGAGGGTCTGTGCATACAGGTAGAAAGCACACAATCTACTCGTTTCTCACGGTCAAATGCATCTGCATCAGATGGATTTACGAAGTCGGGACTTATCTAATCAAATTTTATTATATTAATATTAATTCATATTCGTGACATTATATTATCATTTATAATATTGATATAGATCCGAACTTAAATTAAAATAAATTTGAATGAAATTTACATATTAAAAGTCAGACAGATAACATCATGTATATGTAGCGTTATTCCTTAAATTATTATTATTTTTAAAATGTTCGGTAAAAGTCGAATCACTTTCAAAAAATAAATAATAATGATTTAAAGGATGTCATGTGCTGATGACGTGATTAAAAAATACGGTATTTTATAAAATAAATTCCTAATTATTTTAATAAAATTCAATATTCCACTAAATTTCCCTCAGTTTGAAGGACTGGCAAGATTCTTAAACACTTTATAAAATCTATAAGCCATAAACCATCAACGTCCTGAAGAACACCTCGGATCGAACCCATATTATTGTGTAGGGCAATACACTACCATCCGAGTCGAGACAAAACCATCCTTCCGAAGAAGGTGACCAGCAACCATGTTGGATATTAGTGACCGATGGTCTAAGATGGACGGCGCCAATCTCTTGCAAGTTGAAGATCTTCAACCTTTGAGTGATCACGTTGATAGTATACATATTTCGTGAAAAAAAAAAAAAAAAAAAAAAAACATGACAAAGCAGCTTTTACATCATTCATAAACCCCAAACCTTAGGCCTTGACACAACGGATGAAGTAGTTGAGGATTCTCCTCCTTGTCTGCACAGGAAATAAAAAAACAATATCATAAACATACAATCTTCAACGTTTTATATGGGTTTTTATCAAAGGGAAAGGTTTTATGCCCTCAGCTGCAAAATATCAAAGAGAAGAGATTAAATGATCCAACTAAGGAACTTCCTCACCAGCCTAGGTCCCTAGGACATGCATGCTATTGCCAACAAAGTTTAGTATCTGTATAGTCGACATAGTTACAAGTTTCCTACCATTAGATCATCTATATTTAGAGTACATTATCTGATAAAATAAAGGGAATTTAGTGGAAGGGGGAATCTTACAGATGGAGAGTGATGGTTTTGAGGGTAAGTGTGGTGATCCTCTCTAGGAGTGGTGCTAACACTGGTGGCAGTAGGGTTAATGAAATCTTCCTCATTTCCGAGACCAGCTCTTAAGACATCCCTCTTGTTTTGCTTCCTCATTTCCCTGATTTTTGAGAAGTCGAGGGAGTAATCTGGCACCTGTTCCTTCTGGTCCCAGTCCCCAAATTGAGGCACTGATAGCCATGGGGGATTTTTCTACATCACCAAAACCATATCAATGCTTGTTATAAGTTCAAAATAACTGAACTTCATCTCCAAGAGTTGAAACATAGCAGAGAAAGAGTTAAAAAATAAGAACTTACCTCCTTTCGATCTTCCATGCTTGATACCAACAGAAGGAAAATGATGTGCTCAACTGCTAAAATGAAAGACAAGGGATGAAAGGTGGGGATTGACTGAGCTCATACGAAGATAGATATAACAGAAGGACAGCACCGATTTGGGGTCTTTGATTGCTGCACTAATCAGCACGTAATGAAATCAATCAATCTACAACTTCCCATTTTATAAGCATTGTTTCTTTATGTGGAAAAGGATAAATTATCATTACAGGTCAATTATAGATTTAGGAAAGATGTCACTTTTCTTTTGAAAAATGATATATCGTTCATTAAAAAAAACATATCATTTTATTAAAAATTTATGAAAAACAAGTCCCTTTATTATTAAAATAAAAACAAAAATTTGATATAAAATTAATTTTAATCTCTAAAACTTATTTCTATAAATCTACTCATAATTCAATAAACTTAATCCTTTATATTTAAATTTTATCAGTGAAATGATTGTGTATATTTGCATGCAACGTTAAGGTCATAACTCATAATATATCTATTTTAATAGTTAGTTAATTATCCAATAGTAAAATGATTATGTCCGTTAAACTATTACTGTTGATATTATTAGATTTATTAACAATAACATTGTAAAACAATGAAATAAATTACCATTATATGAAATATTATTAGTGAAAAAGTGGAGAAAAAAAATACTGTTTTTACAGGGAAAGTGCTCTCTCTCAACACCATCTTTCCGCTTGAATAAATTAAAGGACAACAATCATAATTTGTGATTTTTTTCTCTAAAACAAAAAACAAAAAACAAAAAACAATACAGTAAGAACTAATTTGGATCTTTGATCCTCTAGGTGAAAATAGTTTCCTGGAATCTGCTTGACTTGGTTAAAATAAAATACCTTAGTTTCACTCTCTGAAAATATGTCTTGTTTTTCCCTTATACTTTTTGTTAAACCTGTGAATGAATCTTCAGACCTCGTCTGTCTCAGTGGATTCTGATAACCCATGTTTATGTGATTTGTTGCTCGGGACTGGATAAACACGACGTTCTTTCCCTCCGGGTTTAGAGGAGGAGTTACCGTACCAGACCATTCCTGCAACTGCAATGACCATACCCAGAATTACGTGTAGATTCAAACCTTCTTTCCCAAAGAAAATGAACCCTAAGATCAGCACGAGAATAGTTTTCATATGGCCAAGAACTTGGAATGATACAGCCGTAAACCTGCCAATGCAAATGAACTGGCTGAGGTTGGTCCCGACGGCAATGGTGCAAGACAGGATTATGAAAAACTGCAAGCAGAGAGTATCACAATATCATTTACACTAGCACATGATTACGTGCAAGCCAAAACTATTGATTCTCGTGTTAAGTTGCACATGAACTATATCTGCAGATAAAGCACTTAAAAGGTGAGCAACCAATAAAGCTTCATCAAGAACATTATAAAAGCTTGATGATGGCAACTTCAATGCAATGAAACTCTC
This sequence comes from Abelmoschus esculentus, assembly GCA_035048815.1. NCBI lineage: Eukaryota > Viridiplantae > Streptophyta > Magnoliopsida > Malvales > Malvaceae > Abelmoschus > Abelmoschus esculentus. The sequence goes on from JAUCBN010000066.1 coordinate 3,747,764, forward strand.
TTTTCCTTCTTGCCCTATCTTCTTTGAACCCATATAGATATGGCATAATTGATATAGATATAAAACAGCACCAACTTTGACAATTGACAACCTAGACTTCTTAATTTCCTATTCAATTAAGCAGATAAATATGATAATAGACATACTTTAAATTATTGTGCATTATATGAACGGATAAAGGCAATTAAAAAGTGAATACTCATTATGGATAGAAAAATATCCATAAATATGCTAAAAAAATTCAATTTGAAAGCATGAATCAGATGCAATGCCTTCATGAGAATGCATGAAAGTGAAATGGAGCAGTATCATTACCAACTAAAATCTTGTCTACCCTAATAAGAACCTTACCACTGATATCACAGTGTAGTCATAGGCATAAACCTTTTTCTCCGTTAACCAGTAGTCCACAAAAGGACCAACTGACAGCAGGCTTGCAGCTTGCACTGGAGCAGTATGTCCCAACAAGTCAAAAGATCATAAAGAATGCTTGCGTTGAAGAAAATGAACGTACTGCAAAAATAAATGTGAAAAAAAGAAAGACAAAATATCATCCCATAAAACAAGATTTGGCATGTCACATGTCACATTTAAGGAATGGATTAAGCCATGACATGCATTCTGAAGCTTGTTCAATTGTAAAGTTAGGTGACACTACTGCCCAAATATTCTTCCTACTTATTGCATCTTAGGTAAAATCAGGATACTAGTACATATTTACTTACATACTGTTGGAGGGCCGTGCTCCAGACTGCTACTACAGCAGCTAAAAAACCCTTGACATTGACACTCACATCTGTAACAGTACAGACAGCAACTCCAAAGAGAACAAGCAGTATGCTAAGCTTTGTATCTCTAGAATAGCGGACCTTGTCAAAAACAACTTCCAGAAAGCATGATACTGGAATCATGCTCAGCTTTGCTATCTGAGAATGAATTTTAAACAAACAAATATAACATAACTTCCAAAAGATCAAACATAGTAGATAATAGCCTAGTCGCAAAAACTGACCTGATAGAATCCCACAGAATTCTACATCAAACTCACATTCATTCCAACAATAGAAAAATTTGCAAACAAGACAAACTTTAGTAGTTCGGATAATGGCAGATAAGAGCCTTGAATGTAACCCAGCCATCTAAGAAGAACAGTCAACAAGGTGGTTGTGGCAAAATGCAAACCAGTTAACGTTGTAGCTGCAGCAAAGTAATCAACGGTACACAATCAGGGTTGATAGAGAGGTAAAACTTGAACCCTGTAATTTCATACAGAAGCTGGAGAAGAAAATAATTTCATTGTTTATCCAACTTCAGAAGTTTTGTTCACTTCTTAACCCTTCAGGCAATCATGATAGTTCTCCTTTTTAGACTGACCCTATGCAGTCATATCCGTGGACCAACAAGTGATTGAACCATTAGACATGTAATGCAAAGGCAAAGTTTATCAAAGTTTGCAGGTAAATGTTCACTAGAAAACATACCAAAACTGAATCCATACGTGGCCATCAAGGCTTTATTGACCATGATTATACCCACAGACGTGACAACATTGAAAAACCATGAGGCCACATCGAGTGCTGCCTTCCTATCAGCCTTGCTTACAGAGGACATTATTAACTATAGTCTCCAATTAATCCTGCAGTCCTTGTTTCCCAATTTTCATGCAAGCAAAAACAAAGCTCCGGTACCAAAAGGACAGCAGCTGTACCTGTATCAACAAATTATTTGGAAAATCCAAAGGTTAAAGAAGAACAAACAAACATCATGAAGAAAGCTTCTTATTTCAGAAATAATAATAACAGTGAAATAAAATAGCAGCATACAATTATAATACATATATATATATATATATATATATATATATATATATTAACACAATTGTAGGAAAGTAACAATTTCCGAGGAAGAGATAACATGTACAATGATCTCTTACAATTCTCGAGAACCAGTGATCTATTTGGAAACCGCCATCATACGAGTAGATTTGGAATTTAAATTCGATTTTATAGTCTGAAAATGATTTAAAGAAGCTCGATCTGAATTTTAGCAGATTCTACTTCAAATTTTCGAAAGGTCTGAGGCTAAATTAAAGATTTCAACAAGAAAAATTCTCCTGTAAATAGTTTCAAATGAAGAATTTCAAGCAAGTCAAAACTTTGACATCAATATCCAGATTCTATTACTTAAGCAGGTTTAATAGCAACCAAATCTACCTTGTAACAAATGAATAAATACTAATTATTCCATTAAAATCTTGGTAACAAGCAAAATACTAGATGAACTAGGGATCCTCAATGCTTCTCCCCCATTAATCAAACAATTGTTTACTTATTTGGGCACCCATTATCAGCTCTATTTTTTATCTAAAAAAATCAAGCACAGAATCAAAAGTCGTTCCAGCTGCGAAATTTTGAAATTCTTACTAAGATCTACGCTAATAAAACTCGACGTTACATTTTCCAGCTGAAAAAAGTTTAAAGTTTATGCATCAACTAAAATTCAACAATATTTGATCATACACCATAAAAATGAAGAAAAAAAATAGTTTTCAATTCCTCAACTGATCCATCACTCTAACATCTACTTCCTAACGCTTCATTTCTCAAGCAGAGAAAAATCACAAGCAATTTCGATCTAAAAACACAAAAATAACAAGATAAAAGTCTAATTAATCAGAATTACAACAATGTCCAAAAAGAGATTGATTCGAAACATGCTTAGAGAAGAAAATAAATTTAACAAACCTGAGACAGGAAGAAGAGGGTGAAAATGAGGGAAACAAACAGAGAGAAAGAGATTAGTACATTTTGATTTGAAATTTCTTGTTCATGGGGATGACAGAAATAAAAAATAATAATAATAAAAAATCAAGCTTTAATTATTAGTACTAATTTTACTATTACCTTAATGAATGTCTTTTTGGTCCATTAATATTCCAGATTAGAACGTTGCATAAATGTGTTTATTTACCCAAGTAGTCCTTTTCATTTTTTTTCTTTTCATTATTATTTGATGGATACTTATTGTTGTCCAAGTATTTCTATTTGGGGTCTACTTATTGCATAAATGTGTTTATTTGGAGTCTACTTATTGTTGTCCAAGTATTTCTATTTGATGGCTACTTAAATGTTGGTGTTTATTTATTTTTAATTTAATAAGAATATTTTAGATATATTTTTTTTATTTTTGTGACATATTTTTTTTATTTGAAAAATTTTATAACGGGAGTCAAACATTGTTGAACATCACTAATGTTAGACATTGTTGAACACAATTAAATTAATTAAAAATCTCAAAGAAAGAAAGAATAATAGACTCAACATATAATTAATAATTATGTGTTGAATCCTTGGTATTTTTAATTTTTATTAATTAATTTAATAATATTCAACAGTGTTAGTGGTGTTCGATGCCCGTTGTAGACTCATCCTTTTTATTTTTATGATTATTTTATTTTTTGTAGTTCAATATAATTTTTACATATATTAATTATCATTTGGTGCTCGTATTAAGATAAAAATCTATCATTTAAATAAAAATAATTGTGAAATATCTAAATTTTTAGCCATATATACTAATCTTAAAGAAAAATATTTTTTTTTCTGTATTTTTGAAAAAAAAATAAACATGATATACTTTTAATTTACATACTATAAAAGAATTTGTCAAATCATGTTCTGCAAATAAATAATTTGCATTAAATATAAATTTAAATTCTAGTACAAGAAGTCACTGCCAATGATCAAAACATGGACTTACTAGACATAAAAGGTCTCAGACATCCAAGGAAGGAATAAACCAGCAGGAGCTCTCAAGCCCGGCGACAGGCGAAAGCTCTTAGTCGGCCACTGCGAATGTTGTTGAGAAACAAGCCTTTAACAGATGTCATCATGGACCTTAAACCAACAGGACAGATAATTTCAGAAAATCCAAACACAGATATACTTAATTGAAATCATTTAGGGATATGAAAAATCAAACAATAAAATCTTGAACAGAGCATGCAGAGATATGAAAAACTTAGAAGAATGAGTTGGGGACATTGAGCAAATTATATATGTAAATAAACAGACTCAGACATCCAAGGAAGGATCTAAACAGCAGAAGCTCTCAAGCCCGGCGAAAGGCGAAAGCACTGAGGCGGCCACTGCGAATGTTTCTGAGAAACAAGCCTTTTGGATTGATCATCATCGAACAGTTTCATTCCAATCGAAACAAATTACAGAGTAAAAAATAAAAACAATTAAAACTATAGAAATTGAGCAACGGAATGTTTTAGGGGCTGACGAGAAGAACAAGGAGAGTAGTGGGGTTTATAAGGAGGAGTGCAGTTAGGGTTGTAGCCGCAACTACGGAGTTAGGGTTTCTCTTGGGTAGGGGAGGTTGAGATTTGAGGGATTAGTGTCTAACATAATTCTCCCGATAATTTAATTTGGGCTTATTTGGGCATCCTTCTCGAAGATTCAGGAAACTTCATCTAATGCTATAAATATTGGATTTGAGTCATACTGTTTTTTTTTTTATAACAAAAGTAAATTTGGTTGATCATTATTAAATTTATGTAAAGATAAGACAATAATAATATCATTAAATAATTATTTTATCATTTTTAATTTCATTATTAATGCACAAACTCTTTAATTCAAATGATTAAAAGAACGATTATTGTTCTTAAAGGTTACAGATTTAAACAACAATACATGTCGTTTCAGCTATGTTTCGAAGAGTGATAACCAGGTTGCGCACGTTATCTCGAAGCATTCGATCTATCGCACTAAAAACAATATTACTCTTAAATTAATAAGTCATTAGTAATAATTATATTTTAGAGATACTTTAACTAAAAATCTTAAAAATAAATTTAAAATATATATATTTTAAAAATAATACTCCCTCTACCCCATTTAAGTAGTTTAATATTGACCTTTTAAAGTCAAAATTTTAAAACTTTGACCATAGTTATCTTAAATATTTTAATTTATTAAATTTTATAAAATATATATTTTTAAACTAATTGATTAGAGGTTTCTAAAATATTTTTTTTTATTTTTATCAATAATAGATTTAAAGTTATGTTGAGTCAAAATTAAAAAAAAAATGATCAAGAAAGTCAATACTGAACAAATAAAGTGAGACGGAGGGAGTAATTTATTGTTACAAATAAAATAATGTGATATAAATATATTAATATATATGATTTATTTTATATTTTGATATTTATATATTTTTAATTTAATTAATGTTATAAAAACAATTAATATGGAATTTAAAAACAATAAAGATATATAGAGGACAATTTATGCTAAAAACATATAATAAGATTGTGAATAAAATTTTGTTAGTATTTTATGAGCTAGAGTTATTTTTTTAATTTTCTCTCCCTAACTTATTATTTATGAAAAAAAATTATATATATTTAAATAATAATATATTTTTGATAAAAAAATACAATATAATCTTTTAATAAAATATTCTGTAAAATGTACTTGCACATCCTACATAAAAATTCTTCATACAATTCTTAAAACAGTCAATTTGTTGGAAATAAAAATATCTAATTAAATTCGAAACCTTAAAAAACAATAATCATAATATATAACACTATTTAGAGGTTGATGTGTAATGACTAGAATCCAATGACCAAGAATGCATTGAAAAATCTCCGCCACCGCCACCTTGAATGTTTCCAGAGTTGAGCTTATGATCCGACCTTTGAATGGAAAAAGCAATAGGATATGGAGTCGGAGATGAAGAAGAAGACAAGGATGACGATTGTGCGTGAGAACCTACCGATGAAGAACATGGCAAAACTCTTTGATCGTATGGATACAAGGGCTGGTTTTGCTGCTGTCTTCTTGGAAAATCATTGTTGAAAGAACCCAAGAAAAGTTGAGAATAATCCGTATATCCGCCGGAAACTTGAGGATTTGGTACCGTGTAATAGGACTGAGAATGAACGATTGGATCAGCTGAGGTTGAAACGGATAAAAGGGTGTTTGGGGAATTAGAAACGGGGAAATTTGTTGTGGTTGGATTGGGTGGAAGTGTTCTAAGTTTCACGTTTTCAGGGAAGTTGAGTTTGGCTTTGTTTCCTCGAAAGCGGAGGGCGGCTTCATCGTAGGCTCTGGCTGCGTCCTCGGCAGTGTCGAATGTGCCTAACCAAACTCTAGCAGCTTTGACAGGGTCGCGTATCTCTGCTGCCCACTTTCCCCATGGCCTCTGTCTCACTCCCCTGTATCTCCTCCTTGGCTCTTCCCTGTACGTATCATTGCTGGTGTATTCGTATGTTGGGACCAATTGTGCTACCATGTTTGTCCCTGTCACTGCATTTATATTGCTTGTTTTAGCTAAAAACAGAGGTCCGTTTAACTTGATAGAAAATGTACTATTCTATTGGTTCGAGTTTTCTACTACTCCATATTGCTTACCTCCTATAGCAGCAGAAGACGAGCCTCCATGTGGGAAGTTGCCAAACTGCGTACAAAGTTTCGCAACAGACTCAGCCGCCACCCCTCCGCCACCTTGACCGCCATTACCGGAAGCGCCACCCTCCTCTTCTTCCCTACCTCTCTTTTGCCCACCGAATCTAGCTGGTGAATCGACACCGTTAGACCAGCGTCCAATATTACTTGAGCCGACACCATCCGAATTCTCATTTCCTGAAAGCTCCTCCTCATCCGCAGGTACATCACCTGCTACGACATGAGTCAAAGCTGAAACCATAACCGACATCTCCCTTTCCCGATAAAACCCTGATAACATCAATGACGACGCCTCTGTCTCCGGAGACGATAACCCCTGTTCTCCCATCATCATCATCAACAACTGAGACATGGAAAATCCTTGATTGTCTCGGTGGAGGACCCCGACTCCCCTGTTATTCTCGCCGAGTACTCTGCCTTTCTTGTTCGCCACCTTTTCAGTTATCTCACATACGAAAGAATATAAAGTACTAGTAGTAATTATTAAGCAATAATTTGCAAAACCTCTATGTTACAGAACTGAACCAAGTTTTTTGTTGTTCAGTTCAACTTCAACACCTCAAAAGACAGACTTATAAAGGTTATACGAGAAAGCGTGTCGGACACTGGACAGTCGCCTCCGTGACAACCGGTTATTACAATATGAAAGCTGTTTCTTTCAGCAGTTCGTGTGCAAATTTATAAAAAATAAAATGATATGCAACTGGACAATTTACGATGTGAGTACTGAAAAATACGTAAGTCAAAAGAGTTTTTTCTTCTATGTATTTTTTTTAAGTGCGATAGGGGATAAAAAATTTTCTACCTTTTTTTTCATGTATCTTTTTATGTCTCCTTTGAAATTTTTTTAAAAAATTAAATTTTAAACCATAACCCTAATTTTTTATATCTTAAACTCTACACCCTAAAAAATATACTTTACCCTTAATTCTCTAAACTCGAACCACAACTCCTAACCTTAAATCCTATATCCTAAACCGTCTAATTTAAAATGGAGGCATGAAAAAAAGGTACATAATTTACACCCGCGAAAGGGATGGGTTTTTTAAAATAATTAATTTTCATAATCAGTTATATTAATTATAATAAAATTTTATATTCTTAATTACTAAGTATAAATCGTTGTACTGTAATATAGATACTCGAACCTCTAACCCACAAAATAACAAATATTGATATGACCAGAAAGATAATTCGTATTTTTTTATTTCATTTTTGAATAAAGAAATTGGAATTTGTTTGTCAAACACTTGCAAGAGGCTTTTTATTGACGGTGCAAAATAACTTCTTAATCATAAATTCAACCCACAAGTTGTATGGAATTTGTGACGGTGAAAAATAAAACTGAAAAATATTTAAAAATCCAAAAGTAAGAATCAAATAAATAAATTAAGTTACTTTCAAAAAAAAAAAACAAATTAATTTTAACGAAATAATATTTATTTTAAATAATTTGAGTTTAAGCAATCTTATCTAAAAAATATATATTTTTATTTAAAAAATTAATGGTACAATATATTTGACCATTTCATAACAAAAAAAAACCCTAGATTTTATTATGCACGTGTTAAATTCCTAAAATTTGAAAAACCTGTGTAACACGTGGTATATCCAAAACGAGGAGTCCAAAAATGTATAGTGAGTTATTATTAAATGTAAACATCTTTGTAGTAGATGAGGTGGCACTTTCTGATTGGGTAGAGTGGCGGTGGTGAATTACAAAGGCATTGTCGAAGGTTGACCAAAGTCAAAGTAAGTTATGAGTAAGACGCGGTTATTAGTTGAACAGATTGGGTGGGACCATCATCAAGTTGTTGGGTCGACATTATTTTGAAGTAATTGTATTATGCCCCATCATTTCATGAATAGTGTTCAATTTACCCCCCAAAAAAATGTCCAAAAAAAATGTGAACATTAACCCAACCTTGACCATTTGTTGACACATTCGACTGACATATCGTTCATCGTTTTTGATAAAGTCATTATAGAAAATGATCGATTACAACTATCGATCAAATAAGCATGTTTAGAGACGATGAAAACAATAACGATTTAGAAGTTTGGGTTTGAGAAATTTTAGAGATTTTAACACTATTTTATTAAAAAAATATATTTTTTTTATTTTTTTTGAAAAATTAAAAGTTTTGTGTAAAAAATTATTTTTTTATAAATAAAATAAATATATCATGTGTCATATTTTAATCGATTAAATTTTTTAACGATAATTAACTAGCAAATACGTAAAATTATAATAGTTGAAACTTTATAGACATCTATTTTTTTATAAAAAAATAAGACACTTAAGGTTTAAAAAGAGTTATAATTTAAACACTTATTTTTTATTTAAACCTTTGTTTTATAACAAAGTTTAAGTTCTATGTTCTCTCTAGTTTATATTTATTCGATTATCTTTTTAATTGTGCATTATAATTATTTTTTATTATAATTATTCAAATTGTTGTATTATGGTCTCTTTGTCAAACTAAAATTATCACATGTTTTTGGTCATTTTTTTTTAATCTTTGACTCCTTATATTTTATAATTTATATTTTTGAAAACGTATACTTTTAAAACTTTCAAACAAATAATTTTTAGATACATATTTCATAAAATTTAAACATCATTGACTTTTAGTCATCAGTTCTACTCCAGGTCAAACTCAAATAGCCTAACTAAACTAAGACAACTATTGTCATTAGGAGTCGTTCTTTGGTCATAATGCCTCTGTGTATATAAACCCCATGGTGTTGTACCTGGAACATTAAGAATTAACGAAGATTCTGTTCATAATGGAGAAGGTGGCCAACAGAAGACAGCTTGTTTTATGGGTGTTGATCGAGTTATCTCTTTTTCTCTACGCTTGCTCCGATGGAATCACGGCCAGGTTCTTCATTATAACTTCTTTCTGCATGTTAATTTCAGAGTTTGGACATTCTCTGTGGCATACGTTAGTTTATAATTTTTCATGGTTTGAATTGCAGAAAACTCCTAAAGGATAAGGACAATGACACTCGTGTTCGGTTACAAATAAGTCATAGCCATGTAAGATCCTATTGATATTCCCCTTCTTACAACACAAATTACTTCTTATAATATTTCTTCGTGTCATTGTATTATTATTTGACTAATGAATTCTTTTTTCAGGTGGTTATTGATAATGGACTTGTTGAAGTCACCCTCGACAATCCAACTGGTTATCTGATAGGGGTTAAGTATAAAGATATACAGAATGTGCTTGAAAGTAGAAACTACAACCACAATAAAGGGTAAGGATATATAAACTGTCACAATCCTTTTTGGGATTTTAAATAATTGTCGCGATGTAATAACGATGTTTTTAATGTCGATATTAATCGTAACACAAAGTATAATTTAAGATTCATCTGTTTTAAAACATATTCCAGGTACTGGGACATTGTGTGGGATGGTGGTGTCTTTGACGGGTAAGTTGTTGGACCCTTCAACTTGGATGGTTTCATGAATTGATTTTACGTTTGTTCTGACTGTTTAGTGTTTAATGTTCCACGGCAGACTGGAAACCAAGCATGTCGAGATTATAACACAAACGGATGACTTAGTAGAGGTTTCATTTACCAAAAAGTGGAACTCTAGAAACCAGGACAAGACACTTCCCTTGAACATACAAAAAAGGTAAGCAATGGTACAAACCTCAGATTAAGTTTTTTATGCTCCTTTGTGCTTATTGTTAACATTCCTTCCAGGTTCATAGTCCGACGCGGCGTTCCGGGGCTCTACATGTACAGTATTTTCGAGCGCCAGGAAGATTTTCCGGAGGCTCATATGTCCCAAATAAGGATTGCTTTCAAGCTCAAAGAAGACAAGTAAAAATACAAATATGAATCCCTTGATAAGAATGTATGATCTGTACTCTTTTTTCTGTTGGGAAAACTGATTGATATGTCAATGTTTTGAATCAGGTTTCGGTTCATGGCGGTATCGGACACGATACAAAGGATCATGCCTCGGAATCAAGATCGTGACGAACATCACAGTCAGACTCTGGACTTCAAAGAAGCTGTTCGATTGACCAATCCATCCAATCCAAGCCTTAAAGGACAAGTTGATGACAAGTACCAATACTCTACTGAGAACAAGGATAACAAGCTTCACGGTTGGATATCCGAGGACGACGCCGTCGGTTTTTGGATAATCACCCCCAGCAATGAGTTCCGAACCGGTGGCCCTCACAAACAGGACCTCACTTCTCATGTTGGTCCGACTGCCCTTTCGGTAAGTCTACACATAAGCCAACACAATATTGTAGTGTTCTGTCTTAAAATTCGATTTGATTTAATTCGATTAATTTCCGTGATCCAGATGTTTGTTAGTTCACATTATACCGGGTCCGAAATAGACACATTCTATAAGCAAGGAGAGGCCTGGAAAAAGGTTTTTGGTCCGGTTTTAATCTACCTTAATTCAGCTGCTTCAAACGATGACCAACACAAGATCCTATGGAATGATGCTAAAAGACAGGTTTTTTATTCTTAAATGATCAAACTACAATTTTGGTCCTTATTCTTTGTTCGAAATTGAGATTGAACCTCTACAATTTCATGTGTTTTCTTTGGTACAATTAGTTGAGTGAAGAAATCGAAAGTTGGCCTTACAATTTCACTCGATCAGAAGATTTTCCTCACTCTGAGCAACGAGGACAAGTAAATGGGCAATTGCTAGTGCAAGACCGGTATTTGTTTAGCTCTTCTATTTTGGTCACTCTCCATCTAATTCAACTCGGTGTTGGATACTGATTATCTTACTTTAATCTTCTTGGTTAGGTACATGGCTAAGGAATTAATGCACGCCAAATCTGCTTTTGTGGGGTTGGCTGCACCTGGAGATGCGGGCTCATGGCAAACAGAAGGAAAGGTTAGAATCAAGAGCAAATCTACATAGTAAATTCAGTTAATTACATCAGTAGTCCTCAAACTATGCATAAAATTTCAAATTGGTCCACTAACGCTTCTGTTTTTCTGTTTCAGGGCTACCAATTCTGGACTCAGACTGACAATATTGGACGTTTCAGTATAACAAATGTCCGACCAGGGAAGTATAATTTGTACGCGTGGGTCCATGGTTTCATTGGAAACTACAAATTAGATCTCAACATCACCATCCAACCTGGTAAGTTATGGAGTATCTGTTATTGGCCTTATGGTCTTGCCTTTCTTTTCCTAATTCAACAAGCTTTCATAGGAAAATTCATCCCTTCAACAATGTCTGAATACAGGAAATAAGATCGAATTGGGTACACTTATATATGATCCTCCAAGAAATGGACCTACATTGTGGGAAATCGGAATTCCCGACAGGACAGCCGCCGAGTTCTTCATACCCGAACCACCCCCACAGTTTATGAACTCAATCACCAAAGATGGCAGTGACAAGTAATTATGATCAAAAACTCTTGTTGCTTAAGATTTCAACACAAATTTCATCAACTTACAGTTAGTGTTATTACAATGAACAGATTCAGACAATATGGATTGTGGGAGCGATACTCGGATATTTATCCTGAAGGTGATCTCGTCTACACTGTGGGCACAAGCAATTACTCGAGCGACTGGTTCTTTGCTCATGTTCCTAGGTACCATTTTCAGCACACTAATTCTTCAACATCCTCGCATGTCTTTAGTGGTGTTATTCGTTTTAATCGTCTGTTTTTCCGATTACAGGATAGTAGGTAACAATACGAACCGGGCAACGACATGGCAAATCAAATACAATCTCCAAGAAGTAAACGAGCATGGAACTTACACTCTCCAATTGGCATTGGCAGCAGCTTCTTTTGCTGAAGTACAGGTATAACACTATTCCTCATTCTATCACTGATAAGTCTTTGAACTTACTGATGAATTCTTTACTGATGCATTCATAGGTTCGATTCAACAATCCGGACGCTCGACAACCATATTTTACAACCAAAAGAATCGGTTACGATAACGTTGTACGGAGGCATGGCATTCATGGACTGTACCGATTGTATAGCATTACTGTGCCTGGCTCTAGTTTTCGTCAAGGTGACAACACCATCTATCTGACTCAGACAAGAAGCCTTAACTCTTTCGAAGCTGTTATGTACGACTACATTCGATTAGAAGGGCCGAGCAGTTTCGTCAATTCGCTATAATATTCATGTAGAAGTAGGGAAACTGACCAACCATCAAGATTCAAAACACCCCCGAACTCTTCTGTTGCATTGCTGGTACAGGATGGTTGTGAGGTGGGCATGCAGGCCGATGGATGTATCATTTAGATTAGTTTGAGTTAACATTTTTTTTCTTTTTTAGGTTCTTTGTTTTGTTTTAGTTTATGGTTAATTCATGTAAGTAATGTTATTTAAGTATTCTTTTTCACTTAGGTTTAAAGAATTTTTTAATAAAGCGTGACATTATATTTTCTTTATTAAAAAAAGAATTTAAAGATTGTTATTCACTTATTTATTTTTAGAATTATGATTTCAATGATATTTTGTTATTTACAAATTGGTCTATAAAGAGTTTTTTTTCTCAAGTTGATATTTGGATTAAATATTTTTTCTTAAGTTGATACCTAAATTTGTTTTCTTAAGTTGGTACTTAAACTTTGATTTCATTCATTGTTTTGGTATCTTTATTAATAATTTTAGTCTTCAAAATTTATATATTTTATCGATTTGATCTTAATTAAAAATAATTGAATAAATTTAACTCTTAATATTTAAGAATTATATCAACTTAGTATAAAATTACAATATTGTCAATTCAAGTGAGTTTATAAGATCAAAGAAATGATTTGACAATTACATTAACAAGTCATTGTTAAAATTTTATTATTCTAAGAAAGTAATATAACATTCGTGGGGGAATAACAAATAATTTAAGAGAATAACAATAATAATAGTAATTTAAAATAATTTTTATATATAAAAGTTTAAATTTATTGATTTTTATTGAATTAGAACAAAATTGATAAAATATATAAGTTCTAATACCAATTTAAGGAAATGTTTCTAATTAAAGTGCCAACGTGGGAGAAAAAATTTAGACACCAGCTAAAAAAATTTTAAATACAAACTTAAAAAAATGTCTAGTTCAAGTAATCAATATATATATATATATATATATATATAATCACAATAAATATTAATAAATATTATATTACAATGTTAATCAGAATATAAGTATCATGTGAAATCAACTAATAATCTTATTAAAAAATAGATGATATTCATCTTAAGATATCTGAATTTAATTTCTTTTAAGATATATATTATCAAACAACTAAAAATATTATTAAACAATTATTATCTTATAATTATCTTTAAAGAACTGTCTGTCGGTGGAGTTTATTTTAATGTTTATAAACTAGTGATGTGATCCATACCAGATTGGATGAAATGACGAATTCTTGTCCTAAACCAAAACAGCTACAGAGTCCCACCTTCGACACGTTAAATTGATAGTGATATGGAGTTTCTGTAGCTGCCTAGTTGCCTCTGGTACAGGAGTAGTTTAAAGCACACTATTTGACCTTCTATTTTGGGTTAACAGATTGACCTCTTGTAGGTTTACTTGTGGTAAATGGACAAGACACAAAGGAACTAAGAGTGGCTTTTATGGAACTCCACCTGACAAAAAACAGATATGCTTCATTTTCATTACACAACAACCAAACCTATTTGTAGTCCCTCTTGTTCTAATGCATAACTTAGCTTAAGTGTCGCCATGAAATGGGATGCATATGGTATATCTCTTTAGTGTACCTTCTTTTGTACTTCACTTTAAATTAGTGAATTTAGGGTTTAATATTAGGGTTGTGGTTAGGGTTTAGAGAATTAAAGATAATGTATGTTTTTAGGGTTTAGAATATAAAAATTAGGATTAGAGTTTATTTTTTTTATTTTTTAATAGGAGACATAAAATGAGACATGATTAGAGGACAATAGATTTCTACTTTAAAATGAAGTAGCCAATAGTACCGCCGAGAAAAAATTTTCTCTATTATTTCCCAAATCATCAATTAATCATGATTCGAACATCTAAGCACATTACAAACTATTGTTAAATTGAGTGGTAATAAATTTAATATAGTTTTAAGTTAAATTCAACTCATGAGTATAAAAAAACAATTCTATCTTTAATAAAATCTAACTCGAACTCGCGGTTCTGAGTTAAAATATAATTATTTGTTTTATAAATATCTTTTTGTGTGTATCTTTATATTCTTTCAAATGATTTGGATTATATATGGTTTCTTTTTCTAGTTCCATTTCGGTCGAAAAATTATATTATGGGTAAGTCTCATTACGTGTTCATGGGACCAACCACTAAAAATATCATCTCATCAATTTTTCCATATCATATTTTTTCCCCAAGTAAATCTTCACTTGAAAAAATTATTTTTAAAATAAATTAACAGTAAATATGAGTGAAGATTCATTTAAGAAAATATGATATAGAAAAAATAAAGAAATGGATGATTTTTAGTGGTTGCTCTCATAGATGACGTGGTGAGACTTATCCATGATATAATTTCTCCTTGCGATCCCTTTGTTGTCTTTTTTTTTAACTTTATTTATTCCAATTTCCACCGGATCCAAACTATAGCATGAAACTAATGAATTGAGTATGGCTATTGCCTCTGCTAAAGGAAACTGAGAAAACCTCGAGATAAACCCACGATTTCTTGTCTTTTCCTTCATTTTCTTTTCAACTTCTTGTTCTCTTTCGTATTTCCATGCATGATGTCTCCTGATGATAAGCCTCCTGCGAAACCTGGTAGTTCTAAAGAAGAAACTCAAAAGAGTGGCAGCCGGAAACCAAGTTCATCAAAGACACAAGAGGAAGCTCTAAAGTGTCCCAGATGCGACTCTCCCAACACCAAGTTCTGTTACTACAATAACTACAGCCTCACTCAGCCCAGGCATTTCTGCAAGACCTGTAGGAGGTACTGGACTAAAGGTGGGGCTCTGCGTAACGTGCCCATCGGCGGTGCTTGCCGCAAGAACAAGAAGATGAACTCGTCTTCAAGACTGTCCGGTGACTCCAAAGGGTACAAGACTTCAGCTTCAGAAATGGGTGGATTGAAGTTCTTTCATGAGCTTTCTCCGGCCATGGATTTTCAGCTCGGTGGGTTGGCGTTTCCTAGGCTTAACCCATCACCAGCAACTGGTATTTACAACCAGTTTGCTTCATTTGGAGATGGAAATAGTGCTTCTTTATGTCTTGATCCGTCTTGTAGATCGATTTCTTTGATGGGGTTTAGTAATTATCCGTCTGGTGCAATTCAGGAGATGGGTTCTTCGTTGAATGTTAATAGTAGCCTTGCTTCTTCAATTGAGTCTTTAAGTTCCATAAACCAAGATTTACACTGGAAGTTGCAGCAGCAAAGATTAGCTATGCTCTTTGATGGTGAGAATCAAAAGGAAAATAGCACCACTGTTTATTCAGCTCCGGCACTTGATGAGAACCAAGCAGAAAAACCATTACCCATTTTGTTCCAGAATCTCGAGGTTTCAAAACCTGAAAACGTTTCTGCATTTGGGAATCCAAGAGAAGACACAAGCAACGAAACCACCAAGGAATGGTTCTTCGGGAATTCTTATGTTGCAGTTGCACCAGTAACTCGAACTGCTACCACTAGCGGCAATGGTAATGATAATGCAAACAGCAACTGGAATGGGGTTCAACCATGGAATGATTTGCATCAGTACAGCACGTTACCCTAAAAAGGAGAATGATCAAAAAGGTAAAAAAAAAACATTAATTAATTATCTGTTTAATATGTTTCATTGGGTTTTATGAACATGTAAAAGTTAGATACTAGTTTCAGGTCCCAAAAGAATGAGATTGTTTTTTTTTCCTTCTGTTATTTATTTTAAAATATGTTGAACAATTACTTACTATGGTTATGTACTGTTCTTTAAATACTCGATCTATCAGTAGATTTCGTTTGGTTCTACTACGTTTGTGTTCTTTAAATACTCGATCGCTTTGGGATGTGTTCTTGAATGGAGAATTAATGGGATATGTTTGATTTGTTTGATGTTGAGTCAGTGTCCAAAAACTCTCAATTAAGTAACCGAGTCTGAGGCTGTTGATGGCCACTGAACTATGTCAGTTTGTCACCATAAAAATGAAACACCAGCGCCGCTCCGCGGGAGTAGCTGTCTTTGCCTAGCCTTGCAGTGTTTAAGCCTGCCACTGTTTTCTTCTTCTCCTTGCCTAGGGCTCCTAATAATTAGTTGCAGTATGCTGTGATTTGGTATCATGTCTGGAGAAAAGAAAGAAAGCGGTGGCTTCAAAGTGAATTCAATTAAAGAAAGAAAATTGATTTTGGTTTAGCTTCTTCCTGTCTTTGAGAAGTGTTGGAAATATTTTGGTTGACTGAAATGAAGATATTATCTTTAAATATTATAATCTAGTCATAATTATTTTTAAGAAAATTGATACTTAATAAATCTGAAATTCGAATCTTAACCATTATAAATCGTCTCTAATATCGAGATCATGTCCTCCTTCGTATCCAAGAAAATAATTAATGTGTAACTAATATTGCTGCTTAAATATTACGGCCTGGATGGAAAACAAGCCACCATTCTGTCTCATTTCGAAACCCTTTGTTTTTAGGGTACATGCAGCCTTAAATCACTTGTCTGCCTTTTCTTCACTTCCGAACATTATTTCCAACATTCTCTATATATAGGTTTATGTTAACCTAAACAAGGGCCACAATTTCCTTTTTATCAAAAGAGAACGAATCACGTAACCCGAAAGAAAATTATAAGAGGGTTCTCAGGCTAAGAGAAATATTAAAAGGCCAATTAAACGAACAGGAGTTTATTCGAGTATTTTAGTCACTCAGTCAATAATTTTGTTACAATCAGGGCGGAGCCACCCTTTAATATGGTGGTCAAATGACACCTTAAAATTTTTGGGTCAATTTATGTTTATATGATTTATATATATAATTTTTTTAAAAAAATAAATAAATAACATCAATTTATAAATAGTTGACACCCCTTAAATATAACTCTAAAAAAATGACACCCCTTAAATAATTTTCTAACTCCGTCCCTGGTTACAGTGCTCAGGACAATTAAACCATTGACTGATTAGTTTTGATTGAGTTCTGTAGAGACTTAATATGTGAGCAACCATTTCGAACTAGTTTCCCTTTCACAACACAGATTTGAATCGTTAACCTTAAGTACTTAAGAGATGTAGTGTCTCATCTAATTATACAAACCGATTGTTAGTGTATATTATTTTTTTTTTTGTGCGAATAGAGACAAAAGAAATGGTTGAAAGAAGAAGAGAAAACGATGAAGAGAGTGTGATTAACGTGAGAGAGTGTCGAGAAATTATATCATGAACTTGACTTATCACATCAATCATAGTTCTATTCAATTATAACTATTCATTTCACTACTATCTTTCAAATTATTTTTTTCTAACTAATGAATCTCCATTTATATTTTTTCGTATCATTTAAAAAATTTATTTTTTCTACCTGTCATCCCACCACTGGGAAACTATCTGCTGATTCCCAACCACCTTTCATCCACTCACATCCTGCACCTGCCCTTGTATTAGTTGTAGGTCCATCTCTTTCAAATGTAATCTATTTGATTTGGGAGTTCAATTGATTAGAAAAAATAGAACGTTTTTCTTTTCTTTTTTTTTTAATTGAGAACCTCATACCTTCTTAAACAAGTAAAATAAATAAAATATTTATTAAAAAGTATGGATTAGATTAGTTATTTTTTTAATTGAGAACTTCGTACCTTCTTAAACAAGTAAAATAAATAAAATATTTATTAAAAAGAATGGATTAGATTAGGTTGGCAATATTTGTTGGAAATTTTGGGCCAGACGAGCCCAACTTAAGGGCTCCCGAAAATTTGAAAAATGCATAAAATAAAATAAGTTCATATTAATCGCGCCAGGTAGGGGTCGAACCTACGACCTTCTGCTTAGGAAACAGACGCTCTATCCACTGAGCTACAAGCGCTACTGCTGTTTAATATCTTAAATATTTTATTAGAACTTAATTCCATCCTAGTAATAAGGCTACATTCTAATTCGTGTGCGTAGGGAGCAGGGTTTGCTGGTTCTGAGCGAACTTAAAAACTGGGTATTGAACTAGAGATTTAAATTATAATTGTATTTTTTGTTATGTTGTGTTTATTATAATTTTAGTTATCATATAAGTAGGGTTGTTGAGAAAATTTTTAATCATGTGTTATTGTGGATAGGGGTAAATAAAATTCGATTCGGAAAAATTAAATAATTCAACTCGATTCGAGGTGAAAATACTCAATTTAAAAAAGTTTTAAATAAAGTTCAAGTTGTAAAATGGAACTTCAAATAACTCGAAATTTTTAGTAATTAAAAGATTTATTTTTAAGTTCAAGATAAGTTTCTCAATTTTTTATGATATATATTGATAGATGAAAATATGAAGAAATATTATCACATATAAAGAAAATATATATACATGTTATGTATGATTAGAGAAAACCATTTAAATTGGAATTAAATTGTACTATAACATGGTAAATAATTAAAATTAAATTTTTATGAGAACTCGAAAACTCGACTCGAATTTCTTAAACTCGACTCGAATCAAAAAAATTAAATAAAGTTTAAATGGTAAAATATGATTTATAAACTCGAATAAATAAAAAAAATTAACTCGATGAATACTCATTTCTAATTATAGATATAACAATTATAAATATCATGATTTTAAATAATATGAATATTATTATATTTGTAATTATATACCTTTATTATTATATAACAATTATAAATATAAATTTTAAGATTAAATTATATTAGAAAAAATTTAACCTCTAATAATAAATTTTGTTCACGAAGCGTCCAAAGAAAATCTATCCTCCTAGCTCGTAGTCGGAGCCGATCGATTGTTGTTAATACAAAGACTTAACATAATCGTAACATAAATAATATACAAATAAATATTACTTACAATATATTATAAAACTAAAATATTGTTTATAATTTATATAATTAAACTCTAAAACGTTAGCTATAATTATAAATTTCAAATGATCTACGTAATTAACCCATATTCAAATTTTAAAACCTATGTACATATATAAATTATAAATTATAAACTAACTTCTGAAACTAGATAGTATTATTTATAATTTATATTACAAATTCTAATATATATTATAAATAATATTTTAATTTTAGAGATAAGAATTTATTTATTTATATAAGTTTGGGGTTAAAGGTTAGTTACATATATGGTTTAGGATTTAGTTATATTATAAATAATATTTTAGTTTTGTCATATAAATCATATATTTATTTATAAAATTAATATATTTATAAATTATATCATGAGATAAATGGAAGTTCAACTATAAATAATGTAATATTCTTGATAATATATCAACTAATTATATATTCTAAAAATTTTATTCTAAAAAATAATTTTATATCCTATAAACCTAATGGACCGTAAAATTTATTAGCAGAGTTGATTGATGTTTCTAAGAATAACCAAGTTCCAAAGATAAGCCATGCATGTTTTCCCAGAACCACCTTCCACACCTAAAATTCCATTGGCTAAAAATCAATGTTTTGTAAAAGGTTTTGGAAACTGGTATTCGGAATCTCCACCCGCAATACATGAAAACATGGAACATGTCGAGTTGATTCATTTGGGAGGAATTTGAATCTTCCTCCAGTATCAAAAAACTTTTCAAGGTCAATGTTGAAGGAGAATTTTATCTGAAAAATACCCAACAACAAATCAAGATCAAAACAAAGGAAATTACAAACTTTTTCTTCAGCACATTACCACTTGAAAAGACTTGGATAATAGTAATATGGCTGTGGAAGGTAATCCATTCCCAGATATTCCTCTTGTTTTAATCAAAGTGGGATTGTTTTGTCTTTGTGTCTGTGTTTTTCAGACACAGGTTTTTGTTGTTTGTGTTGTTTGTGAATGCAGCAGAGACGGTAAAGGCAGACGAGGAATCGCCGAGAGGGGTACTGGAGAATCATGGGGTGGGATCAGATTCAGATAGCAGCGGTAGCAGCACCAGTTCAAGCTTAATTTGTGCGCCCAAGCCGATTCCTTCCCAGAAGAACAACAAACTGGATTTTAATGGTTTCGAATGGAACCAATTTATTGGAACCATCAAGAAGAAAAAACCCATAAGTTTCTCATTCTTTCCTATGGTCACCAGTTATGATATTTCCAGGAAGAACTTGATGAAGAAAATTACAAAGCTCTATGGTGCCGAAGATGATGACTGCATCCCCAATGTTAAGCCTTCGTGGAAGAATTTTGCATACTCCGAGCTTGCTGCCGCCACTGATAATTTCAGTCCCCGTAAGCAAATTATTCATATCTTCAACCCCATTTTTTTTAATTCTATTATTTCATGGAAGAAGTCTTTAATCTGCATTGGAAAACGCATGGTAGAGAATTTGCTTGGAGAAGGGGGAAGTGCACAAGTATACAAAGGGACGTTACTTGATGGTCAAGTTGTAGCCGTGAAGAAGTTTATCAAGAATGAAAACGAGAATGAAGAGAGAGCCACTGATTTGTTATCGGAACTTGGGATTATTACTCACATTAATCACCCTAATGCAGCTCGCTTGGTTGGTTACAGCATCGACCGAGGCTTCATTTTAGTCCTTCAATTCTCCCCTCACGGCAGCCTTGCTAATTTGCTTTTTGGTACTGTACCATTTCCATTCGACGTTGCCGTTGTCGTCGACATTGGACTGACTATGAAATGTTGATGCACTGCAGGTTCGAATGAGGGACTTGATTGGAAGATAAGGTTTAAGGTGGCTCTTGGTATTGCAGAAGGGTTGAAATATCTCCACTACGATTGTCCGAGGCGAATCATACATCGGGACATCAAAGCGTCCCACATATTGCTCACCGAAGACTATGAACCTCAGGTACTTCAAAGTTCAGTGCACTCTGGTATGAATAAGTTCCTATGGTGTGTAGTGTAAATGTAAATGCTTTCGGATTTGTTTGGTTCAATGCAGATATCGGATTTGGTTCTGGCGAAATGGCTTCCGGAGAATTGGAAACACCATGTGGTCCATCCCATTGAAGGAACATTCGGGTAATGGCATCCATGTCTTTAAACTGCTTCAGTTGATTTTGCCATTAGCATTGGCCATACTTATAACGTTGCCTCCAGGTATTTAGCACCAGAGTATTTTATGCACGGCATTGTTGATGAAAAAACTGATGTATTCGCTTTTGGAGTTTTATTGTTGGAGATATTAACAGGTCGCCGCGCCGTTGATTCGTTGTCGCGACAGAGTCTTGTCATTTGGGTACATCTTTTGCACTGAAAATCATTAAAACTAGCAAAAGATGATCCAGTTAACTTGTTTTTTTTTGTATTTCCTTTACAGGCTAAACCGCTGCTGGAATCAGATGATGTTAAAAGGTTGGTGGATCCCAAACTCGGAGACAATTATGACCCAACTGAAATGAAACGTGCAATGTTAATCGCTTCACAGTGCATTAGCCACTTAGCCTCCATGCGACCCTGTATGAAAAAGGTGACAAAACAATGTCGGAAACATGTTCGGATTTTTCCCTCGAAATTCATGCCGGAAACCATGATTTTTCAGGTCGTAGAGATGCTTAAGGGAGAAGAACAATGTGCTTTAGAGTATCAGCCAAATGCTTGTGGAGAAAAACCAATAATTTTAGACAATTGTGACTCTCAAACTTATAATCGAACCAGCTATCAAGATGATTTGAATCGTCATTTGCAACTGGTTATGGAGTAATGGATGTTTGATGTTGCTGCTGCTTTGCACTTGCAGGGTCAATGGCAATCACCATTGAAATCAATTAGAAACTGATGTTCAGGAGTTTTTTCAGCTTCCTAAACTGCCTTTATTTCTTCAACAGACATTCAGAAGCTCCAATGATCTGAAGAAACTATCAGAAATCAGAAGCGATGGAGTCAAAATAATTCACATTTGCAAAGAAATTTCTTTCATTTTTTTAAAAACTAGTTCTTGTTTTTCAAGGAAACAATTATGTTTAATGAAACACCTAGCATATAAGATTGTGTCATGGCTCAGGGGGAAGAAACAAAGGAGATCGAAAGGGAATTAGGGCTCAAAGAAAGGAAATTGAAATCGCAATTGAAATTGGAGCAGAAATTGGGGGAAATTAGAAGGAAGCCAGACGACGCCGTTTGATGAAGAGGCAGGGTATAAATCGAGCAAACCGGGTCAGTGGCAAGGGACCGGTTCAACCATAAAGTTAGCATTTTTATTATTATCAGTTTGTTATGAAATAGGACGTACACCTATAAGAAAATAACTAATTCTGGTGTAATAGCTATTTAGGACAAGTTGTAGCCTTTTGGACAATCCCTTTACAATCAATGAAATATTTCAGCTCCTTTTACCCTATTTCTCTTCTGTTTCTTTGATCCTTTCTGATCCCTACTTCCGATCATAACAGATTGATACAGGCTTACCACTGAGTTTAAATATCCGTCCATTTTCCATGTGAACATAAAGTACATTTAATTTGATGATACATTTGGAAACAAATTGCAAGAAAATGGAATGGATTTACCCATATCAGCATGTCGCACATTTGTAGCATTTGAAGATAAAAATACTTTACAAAATCCAGCCTTCAAAAGAAAATCCTACACCCAAGGTATTGATCAGATTGTAATGGTTAGGTTATGGGGTCAGCTGGGAACATGCCGCCTGTTGCTACTAAGTTAGCTGAATTGTAAACTATTCCTTGTTAAAACACTGGCTGCGTCATTTCAGTAAGACTGGTGAGGCCAAAAGAGAAATTGATCAAGCTGCAGACTGAGACATTAAGGTCATCGGAGAGGCCACTGTTGAGTAAGAACCAGTGGGATCGGAGATGCCAATGTTGGCAGCATGAAGGTGGTGGTAGAGATTCTGCTGATAAAATGCAGCTGCATCGAAAGGTATTCCACAAGGAATAGTAGATATTGGCTGCTGGATGGATGCAAAACTTATATTGCTGCTGTTGGAGCTGCACTGGGGTTGTTTCTCATGGTTAACAATTGGATTTTTCTCCGACTCAAGGGAGAGCTTTAGCCGCTTAGCTGTGCCACCAACAGGGAGAGAACTCTTGGCAATGGCTTCGACATCGTAACGGTTCATCTCAAAGTTGGTCACAGCATTCACACCCCTAAACTTGATTGCAGCAATATCGTAGGCCTCTGCTGCCTCCTCTTCAGTAGCTATCACCATGCATAAAATGATAACTATCAGCTTACAGAAAAAATATTCTCTATAAATACTGTCTACAATACAGTAACGTATAGGTACGTCACTCATAATTTCTGTCTTACCAAAAGTTCCTAGGTAAAGGTCCTTGTTTCCAGCAACACGACCAATCCTTGCTTGCCATCGACCCTGCTGATGATGCCTGCAAAATTAAGATGATAAACTAATGCATCAGTAATTGTTGCTCTTAACAGAATCACTACAAGTCACGTAATCGATAACACATCATTAAAATATAATCCAAATTCCATGCCAATAATGTTCTAACCTTGTGACACCTCTGTAAATTGATGCTCCCCTTGAAAATCCACTGCTCTTCCTATTAAATTCCGATCAAGGCGAATAATATATTAAATTACTGCAAACAGCTGATGAAAGCGGTAAACTGAATAAGAACACAAGGCATACCGACAGTACCGTACCTCCTTAAAGATGCAATAAACTCTTGTTTGGTCACATGCTTCATCTCCTCCAACTCTTTCGAATAATTTGAAATCTAAAACAAGCAAAACAACAATGAGCTACATGATCATGCTTTAGGGGACAGAAATGGCGGGCAGAAACAAAAAGGAACACTAAATCAACTAGCTAAAGTAATAAGAACTGTTCATATATATAATACCGGGAAGTTAGTGGTTGCAGTAGGACCCCAGTATTTTAGAGCTGCCAAATCATAAGCCCGAGCTGCCTTTTCTTCTTTATCATAGCCACCTGATAAAGGTTGCAAGATGTCACATTTTCATCCTACAAATCTAAACTTAAAATAACAAAATAAGAAACTGTAGAAATTTTCTTACCCAAGTACACTGTAGAAATCGATCGTCAATGTCAGCCAATATCACAAATTTTCATGCAAGAAAGTAAAGCAAAGCTTGTTAATATCAGGTAATAAACTGGTCAAAATTCTCTGCTTGCAATCATATTTACAAGGCAATGCAAGTCCAAAATTTTGCAGGATTCATCCATGGGGCTTTAGTTGCCATGTGATTTGGTTAAAACAAAAACAAAGTATTCTTCATTAACCCTTCCCTTGCAGTCAGTTTTATACTCTTTAATCTAACGCTTAATATTATTTTACCTGAGTATTTTGGGGCAACCTTAAGACATAACCTACCATATTTAATTTTCATAGTATGATCTGCTCTTTTAATACAAAAATACCATAATAATATTAGCAATAAAGATGTTCTAAATTTAATAATAGGTTGAAATATTAAAAGTAGCACTCTGGCTAGATTGTGAGCTTGAGTGTGAACCAGAAAATAGCCCACATTAGCAGCCTTAGCCTAGAAACACTGTCAACAAGTTTAGGCTATAATGGAGGTTACTTTTTTATCTTTAAATCCTCCTTAATATTGTATCTTATGGGTGCATTGGTCAAACCAAGACAACCTATCTCTCAGACTCTGCCGTGGGCTGTCTGACTAGGTTAATAGCAAAAGCAAAAGCCAACTCAGTGAATATCGGACAGTATTTGTTCCAGAGTTGGGACCGAACCGGCGGTGGGCCTGAGTCGTGTCAAACAAGGTGGCTATGTAAGAGGAGAGGAGATATAATTAGAGAGAAAGAAAGAGAAGACAAGTGAGTAGAATGGCGGCACATCTGATCAAATCAATCAAAGAGTTTTAAGAAAAAAATTGAGAAAATAGGCTTGCTGGTAAAAAGAAGTAACATTTGTGCACTATATATAACATCAGTCTTTCAATCATCAAAAAAGACTGACACCAAATGCCCACTTATTCCCCCCTGATTAATGGCCCCCTTTGAATGCATGCAATGCAAGCAAGCAGGCTGCAGGCAAGTAGTCCTTGGGTTAGAACAATGTGACAGAGAAAGAGGAAAGGGAAATGACCTTGACGCCCTTTTCTGGCCTGACCCTCTCTCCTACAGCTGTTATCCCATAGATGAGCTTCATATCTTCCCGTCCATCGGTGTCTGCATTTGCCAAAGCCAAGTAGCCAGCAAAACCAAAAATGTTCAGACCAAAACCCCAGGGAGTTATTACTAAACAAATTAACTTTACTTAAGGGTACAAAAAATTGTATGAAACTAGAAAAAGGAAGGGGGAAAGAAGATAGGATTGAAAGGATGTTGGACCTGGTAACCCCTCTGTAGATTGAAGTTCGCTGGCCAAAAGTATCAACAATCTTCTTTGAGCAATCAACTGAAACAATGGCTTTATTATTACTATTGTTGTTGTTGTTTTCGTAACTTTGATTAACCACGAGTGACAAGGCACCACCAGTTGCACAACTGGAATGACCAGGAAACTCGACGACAGTCAACTGAGGCCGACCCATTGAAGCCGAGTCATCAACTTCTGATCCAGAGTTTGTCGAAAACGCTTGGAACCCAGTAATGGCCTTGAGATCTTGGTGGTCATTGAAGTAAGCAGTGCTGCTATGGTCATAGATTTGTGTTAAAGACGAATCTTGGGTTTCGGTTTGGCTGTCCGAGTATCGAACAATCGATGAGGAATCACCAAGGAAGTCTTCAAGCTTCGGTACTTGATGGTGGAAGCTTGCGAGAATGGGAGATTCATCAGCCATGGCCGGTGCATGAGTTTCTTTGCTTTGGGTCACTCCTTGTGTAAAAACTACTGGTTTTGTATTCTCCCAGTCTTCAAAAACAAACATGCACATAAACGAGTCAAATCACAACTCATAAGGTTTTACAAGGTTCTGGATTTTTTCTGGATAAAAGTAAACTTTTTTAAGTCGGTTTATTTAAGTAACCAGCTTGAAAAACTGAGGATAAAGCATGTGAACTAAAACAATCCATGGGCTCTCGTATTTTCACGGTAACCAAACATAAGAAAACGAAGAGAGGTTTACCATTGGCATAGAAGTTATCTATAAGGTACTGAGGAGCAGCATCAGCAGAAGCAGCTGAGGATCCTTCATATGACATAAACTGAGGCTCAGATGATGACCTCAACATCTCCATTGGAGATGGAGAAAACGAAAGCCAGTTACTCCCTGTGGCTGGTGCCATTTAATACTCTTATATAGTAAAAACTAGATTATGCAACTCTATAACCTTCAAAACGGCTTCTTCTTTCTCTGAAACAAGACTGAAAACCAAAACTCTTTCTTCAGGAAACAAACAAAAACTAGCTCAGAAAACCTTTTAACCGAAACAAGAACTGATCATACACTATAACTGACTCCCCAAGGTAAAAGCAAGGAGGATAATCACCAAGTCTGAAACTAAGAGAGATGGAAAAGAAGGAATCTATTTTTAAGGCTTAAAAGAGGCTGAATGCATGCAAATCTGGTCAGGGATTCCTTTGAAGAAGCTAAAGAGGGAAAGGAAAAGATAAAGGAGTGGTGTTTGGTATTTAAAGGGATGAAGGAAGAGAAGAAGCGGCAAATAGTGGGGCAGTTTTAGCTTATTAAAACCGGAGAAGCCATATTGAAAGAGAGTTTACTGACTTTTAGCTCTGCTGTGCGAAGAAATTTTGTCTGAAACAACGTCGCGAAAGATCCGGGCTAGTGGAAACGAAGATAGTCATAGAAATGCTTAGGGTTATTCTTAGTAATATTTTATATGATAGTATTAGTATTAGTATTAGCATTAAAAGGAAAATGTATTCATTAATTACTTATAATTACGAGGATATTTTCAAATGTGATGTTCTGGGTTCTACACACTTGTCCGACATGGGTTCTACACACTTGTCCGACATGCAGCTTTGTTTGTCCAAACCTTTTGCTGCCAAATGCCATTGGATGATTCTCAAAGGATCGGTTAGGTTTATGTATTGAATACCGACTTTGTATTTTATGTGCGTATTCATGTGTATTTAACGATTAGATAAGAGTAACGAATGAATCTAACAATTGTTTCGGTAAAAAAAATATTATTTATCTTATAAGATTTGAGTTTAAACAATATTTTTATCCACAATATATGTATTTATCAAAGGATTGAGAAAAATATTATTAAATATTATCTTGTAAACCTTAAAACTATTAAAAAATATTAGTGTTATATCGATTTTAAACAGATGAAGATGATGAGACTAGAGGAAATTTTGGTGGTCACAAGAAGTAAAAACAGTTATTCGGATAAGATTCAGGTTGGATAAAATCAGATATAAGTTATTTCAGATTGATTTGATGTTTTAATTCGATTCAGATCGGGTGCAAGTATATTTTAGATCAAGTCCTTTTCAGGTTGTGTTTATTTCAGATCGGATTCAAACGATTCGAGTCTATTTCAAGTTGATTATCGACGTAAAAGAGAAATAAATATAAAATTAATATCGGATAAATTGATAGTAAAAACATTGAAATTTTAAACTATTTTTTTTATTATATTAAAATAAATAAAATTTTAAATGGGTGGAATCTAATAAAATATTAAATTACACTTTATACTTGTTTTGAATAAAACAAAGACATGTATAAATACTTTATTGTTGAATCATATTGTTTAAAATAATAAACATTTTATTATATTTTATTCGTATATGTTGTATGCTGCTTATTATTTATTATCTGATATTGAATAATACACCAAAATTAATATAATATTTTAAATCATAAAATTTTAGATTAAATTGATAATATATACAAGTGTTTCGAACTAAAATTATGATAACTAATTTTTGACGGATAGGATATCAAAATGAAACAAATATGTAAAATTAAGTACTATTTTACCTAAAATAATAATATGAGGATAGTTAAAATTTTGAAACAGTAATGCGAGCATAGTTAGGATATTCGATATATAATTTTCCTATTATAAACTACCATAACTCCTTTGAACTTGTGTATGAATTAAGAACATCTAGGTAATAGAAATAAAAACATAAACACACACCAAAAAAAACTCCAAATAAAATTAGTATACTTCGTGGTAATAAAAGCTAAAAATGAGAAAATGTAAAAGTAAAAGTGATGATAGAAAACGAAAACACTAGTTGGAGATCAGTAGATTTATTTACCAGGGATTCGGTCAAAGACGAAAAATTATATCATGGGTCAGTCCCACCACGTGTTTATGGGATCGACCAATAAAAACTACCCATTTTTTCAAGTTATATTTTTTTCCAAGTGATTTTTTACTTAAAAAATTAAAAAATAATGAGATAGATAATTTTTATTGGTCGGTCTCATAGATGACGTGGTAGGACTGACCCATGATATAATTTCTCGTCAAAACAGTGTTGGGGGTTACCACAAGTATGGGTGGGGCCTGGGGGGAGGAAACCAATGAAGTGCGAGACCAAAAAGCGAGAAAACAGGGGAACAATAGCCCCGTTCACCGGGGATTGCTGTTCATCACCTCGCCTCAAAACTTGGTTTCCTCAGCCAAATAGAAACAACCTAGGCTATGTTCCTTTTGATATTGTTGTTTCTTTAAATTAAAATAGTGTTGATAAGAAAAATATCAGATATTTGGTAAGAAGAATAAAGAGAATGTTTAATAAGAAAAATAAATATAAGAACGTTATCTATTAAAATAAAAAATTAATATCTGATATTTGATATTAGTTTCGGTCCTATTAAGTACTCATCGAGTATTAGGTACAAAAATTAAAATCCAGTCTTGATCTCAATTATGATCAAAACCTAAATTTTAGATCCAGACATGATCCCACTGGAACCGAGTTTTTTCCCACCCTTACTCATAACTAATAACTATTACATCATTAAGGGTTGGGGGATCCAAAACATTGATTAACAAATAAAATCAATGATTAATTATGATAATTTAACCTAACACGATGATATTAAGCTCTTTAAATAAATTTTAAAGTTTAATATTATAAATATAATAAAATAAAAGAATAATTTTTTTATAGAAGATGATATTTCTATATGTATATCATGAGAGGAACTGAGTAAACAATGATACGGCCTAAGAGAAAGGCTTATAATGAGGCGGAACATTAGATTTTTTACGATCTTTCGGATGATATTTTATCTCGCTTGTATAATGATTATATAACACGTATGGATAATTAATTTTGTTTTTCCATTTTATAAAAAAATCATTTTTATTATAAGTTTTTATAATATTCAATATTAATTAATTAATTAATAAAATACTAATATTATAAAGAACAAAAATTTAACGAATAATTTTATCTATATATACATTTAAAATATAAATAAAATTATATTATAATCATCTTAAAATTATTAGAAATATATTATAAGGAATTAAAACAAGTCTCCTAAAACCTTAGCCACTCTTTCATTTTTCTTTCAACTATAGTAGCTTAAATTATAAAAAAAATTAATTTTATAAACTTAATTATAAAATAAGAAAATTCTATAACCGGCTCGAACACCACTGAACATCGTTAATGATAAACATTGTTGAATACTATTGAACTAATTAATAAAGATTAAAAACTTTAAGGACTCAACATATAATTATAAAATATTTAAAATGAAATATTATTAAATTAAATTTTATATATTTTTATTTTATTTTTAAATAATTGAATAAAATACTAATTTAAATTAATTTTAAAAATAAAAAATCCTAAACTCTAAACTCTAAACTCTAAAACCAAAATCCAAAACCTAAATCACTAAATATTAAACTCCAAACACTAAAATATAAATCCTAAGATAAATCATAAACACTAAATCTAAACCCTAAAGTAACCCTAAACCCTAAACCTAAAACTCTAAAATCATAAATCTTAAACTAATTTTGGACTTCAAGTTCAGGGTTTATACTTTTAAGTTTCGATTTTTTATTTTTGGGTTTAGGGTATGATTATATTTTTAGACTTTAGGGTTTTATTTTTTTAGGGTTTAGAGTTTATGATTACGGTTTTAGATTTTAGGATTTAATGTTTAATATTTTTAGCCTTTGAGTTTAGGGTTTTAGTTTTTTTATTTAATATTTTTTATTTTTAAATTAAAGTAATTTAAATAAATTATTTTAAAAAAATAAAATAATAATAATAATATATGTAATTTATTTTAAATTTTATTTTAAATTATATGTTTAGTCCTTAAAATTTTTAATTTTTATTAATTAATTTAATAGTATTCAACGGTGTTTACGTTAATAGTGTTTAATAATGTTTTATGCACTTGATAGACTCATCCTTATAAAATAATATAGAAGAGAATCACGCTCATGTTATTATTAACGTAACAGTATTAAATACTTTAACAGTATTTAACGTTAATATTACGTTATTATTACGTTAATAGTGTTTAATAATAATAATAATAATAATAATAATAATAATGTTTAATAGTGTTTACGTTAATAGTATTCTTATCTTTGTCATCTTTAAAATATCATAATTACTTAATTAGTACTTTATTTAGTATTAAATACACTTAGATTCTTAGGCTCAGTGCATTCAAAGCATTGACTGAGGATCACGTGCACAGCATCTTTTCAGTCACATATTTCGGCGACGCACGTGCACGTCCCCGACAGTTATCGTCATACTGTTGTTTATTTAACCCCTCCAGACTGTTACTATAATCCCGTAATTAGTTCGTCAAAAAAATAATCCTGTACTTAAAAATGATTCGTGGTAAGATTAAGAAGACAAAGTAGCTGTAAGACTGGATCTCAGTTGGGAAAATTATTTTACCCTTTACGTGTGAAGTAAGGATCCAAAGCTATCTTTGAGAGGAAGTTTTCTTTCAAAGTCTAAAAAAAGATTTTTACCATTTATGAAAAAGATAAAAATCAATCTAATACTACATTTTTTATTTTTAGGGTTTTATACTTAATTTGTATTTGATTAATTTAAGAAATATTAATCAAAAAGATTTTTAAACTTTATCAATTAATATTTAAAAGATATAAAATAAGATTATTTTGTAAAAGAATATAAAATTTAAAAGCTCAAAGTTGATAGAAAAAAATAAAAATAAAAATAAAAATAAAAAATAATTATTTAATATAATAATAATGCGTATAAATTACTATTTATATAGTTTCCCCCGAATAATAATTAGTGGGTTTGCAAACTTCAAAGTTGGTAAAAATATTGGGCCAACTATAAATAGCCCAGTCAAAGAAGTTCGTCAACTGGCCTATTAATTACCTCCGTTAAAAAAGAAGAAGGAATATGAGCTACACCCCCAATGATATTTTCAGGCGATACGGACGTTTAATATATAATTACTTATATAGAAAGAAGATAAAGGATGCAAAATCAAAAACATTTGGAGATGCGGGGAATCGAACCCCGTGCCTCTCGCATGCAAAGCGAGCGCTCTACCATATGAGCTACATCCCCGAATGAATTTTTTCACCTGTTTATTTTATAAATCGTATATATGTACATGATACTAACCACAAAGAGCACAAAGTCGAGCAAAGGGCAGATTAGTTCCATTGCCAAGAAGAAACAACAATCCAAAATGGAAGTTTTATTAGGGGAAAGTCAGGTGTTGGTTGGTGATGATTTATATTGGGGGTCTCGTAAATAGGCATATTTTGTTTCTGAGAGGAGAGGGAAAAAGTTGGTGTTTCTTGTCCCACTTCTGTGGGCGTAGGACATTCTTTATAACAGGTATTTTTCACATGTCATGAGGGGTATTAGTAATTCCAGCAGCAGCAGATGGGGTTTGGGTGGTCAAAGTCTCAGGATAATGGCAAGGGTGTTCATTGGATTCAATGGAACAATCTTGTTAAAGGGAAAGACTTCAGTGGCATAGTATTTAGAGACTTTAGGAATTTTAACGGAGTTATAACGATTTAAAGGTTATAGAAATATTGTATAATTATGAAACAAAATTATCTACAACGATTTTAATATTAACTTTTCTTAAAAATCATTTTCGACTGTCATCAAAGTAAGTTTATCTAGTATTTCTTATGATATAGTTGTTCGTAAGTATGACTTCAACAACATTTATTTTAAGAAGTTTTGTTCTGTAAAAATAACAATAATAGAAATAATAAAGATGATTTTATAGCGAGGTTTAATTTGAAGAATAAAATTCTCTTTACAATATTAAGTACTCAGATAACAAATCATGGTGTTAAGGTCTAATATTTATTACATGAACTAACCGAAGACTTTCTAAAAGAGATGTGTGAAAATAAGCCTGATGCAACACTCATATGCAAAGACTGCATTTATGGTTTCCTTGGTTCAATCGAGAAAGATGGTTCCAATTTGTTTGTAGATTGGATTAAAAAGTCAGATTAAAGCTGCAAATATATTTTCAATGACCATAAACAGAAAGCTCAATTTTAATTGTTCAGTCTCACGTTATCTTTGATCTTTAAAATTTCAGATACTGGTTGTAGCTTGTTGGTACATGTACTGGATTTCGTATCTTCAACTTTGTCTGCTCAAAATCGTCCGATTCCGAACACTCTCGACGACGTGATCACCTACTCCAGTGCATCAGTGCATGTGCAAATTTCAATCTTCTGGTTCATATTGCCAGAAATATCAGTGGCTTATATCCTCAGGTACTCAAGAATCATAGATAACAAGTTTTGAGATTTTAATCTTTGTTTTTGGTTCAGTTGTTGATAAAAACTCTGGAATTTTGTTTTTCGGCAGGATCCTGGGAAGCAAGGATAGTATCTGAGGTCTCTTCTGCTGCTCTTTAGGACCCCATGTTCATTGGATATCTAAGATTGTTAGAAATGTGTAGTATATGTGAATTTGAACTCTGCAACTATGAACTGAGATAAACAGTGGAATTATACATAAAAAAACAGCTGTTTTACTGTAATATCTTTGTCTATTTGAAGATTCATATTATATATTCAAGCCAATGAGAAATCATGGTAACTTTGAAGCTAACACACACAACGGAACAGTTTACCTATTTGCTACTGTATAATGATCTTAGAGTAGTGTACTTTCGTTGCAGTGCAGGGTGCACGCAGGCAAAGATCGATGTCTTTTGCTTTTTCGGTTTGGTACCAAAAATAAATGTCCACAAAGGAACACTATTCTGAGTATCCAAGTCCTGTTGTTGGCCACTTTGATTGATCTGTGATCCCGAGAGTTCCCAGTCTTCAGTCAACTTTGCCAAAGTCCTCTCAACTTCAAGCTGCAGTGTTCTTGCATCATCTAAACCAGCTTGCAGTTCCTCAGCAACTTTGTTATTCTCTTGTTTCATGTTCAAAATCTCGTCTTGGAATTTCTCCGCTTGGTAACTTGTGAACTTGAACTCACCATCTGTAGCACTTGCTTTCAATTCCTTTGTTATTTCTTCTTGAATGTTACACAAAGACGAAAATCGGTTCTTCATTTCATCTTTAAGTAATAAACTTCTTTCAATCCAACAGTTCAGTTCTGTCTGAACTTCAGTCAGGTGTTTGTACAATGGTCGCACATCAGATATTAGTGAAGATTTCACAGTGTCTCTTCCTTCTTGCTTTTTCCGTTCATCAAGTATTGATATCTTGGCTTGTAAATCCTTCACTCGATTATTAAAACTTTGGTACCTCTTGGACTGCAGTGTTGAATCTGAACCAGACATCCATGTTCTCATTTAGCAGTTCGTCGATGTTCATACGGAACTTTTCTTCGATTTCTGAACTGAGAATCACTCCAATGTCCTCCTTCACTTCCTCTTTGGATGGTGAAACCAGTGAGGTTTCAACCATCATTGATTTCTCAGTACTTATTCTAGGTTCTGCATATTGATCAGTATTGTTGTTTTGGCTGACATCTGTTCGAGAAAGGTTTAATTCCTGACGTAAGGATAGAATCTCTTCTTCTTTCATTGCATTAATGTTCTCCAGTTCCTTTAGCTGCAACATAATATCAGACAGGCTATTCTGGTTATTTGTCTCCACTTCCATGAGCTTCTTCTTGGTGTCCTTGTAGTTCCTGAGCATTGTAGTGTATTCCATCAATATATTCTTCTCTCTATCGTTCATACCTTTCAAGAACAACTGCTTCCAATCTGGCTCGTCCTTCGGCCCTCGTTCATGTTCTTTCGGTTCTATTTCGGCAAGAGTGCGCACTGTAATTGAAGAAGCTTGCACTGTTAGCTGCTCTTCAGATTTCTCTGAATGCTTAGAAGTTTCATGGATAACACTGCTTTCAGTGGCAGAAGCAATGGTGTCCTCTTCTTTTTGTGATGGACCAGAGACCACAGCCGTCTCCGGTTTCGCACTCTGCAAAATTCCACAGCCATCACATGCATGCTGATTCCTGCCCTTTTGTTCTTCTGATTCCAATTTGGAGACAGATTTGACTTCAGATGGACAGTTCTTCCTTTCTGATGCATCAGCAACCTCAAACTCCTGGCCTGCATTCACCTTCTTCGACATCTTGTCACAATCATTGATCTTGTTCTCAGATGATTCGACCTCGTCTATCTTGGTAGTATGCATTTTCTCCAAGAGGCAATCAATAGTATAATGTGCTTCAGTAAAATGTGTTTGGAGATCATTGTTTCGATCTTCAACACACTGGTTCAAGTCCTGAATCCAGTGCAACTTCTCTTCCATCTCCTTTAACTTGTTCTTCAAATGATTGTTTCCATCAATCAGTCTACATTTATCAACTTCCAAACCCTGAATCTGGGATTGAAGTTCATCAGTCTCTGCCCTTAGTCTCTCGATTAGAGCCGACTGAGACGAGACCGCAGTTTCTAAGTTGAGCACTATGTTCACAAGTTCATCAATCTTGTCCTCCATTTCTGCAACACTCAAAGATTCACCAAGGCCAACCTCAAACTTCTCCCTCATCTTATCCACTAAGGGCTCTATGTCCTTTCTCTTTTTGGTACCTTCACACACTTCATCTTCTCCAGCCAATGGATTTTCTGAACCGAATTCGTTTAAGATAACTGCAAGAACCATAGCGGACCAGTAGGATTGGCGAAAGAGTCTTGCAACAGTCTGTACAGGCCCCTTTACAAGCAAGCTAACAAGAATAGAGCAAGTGCCATTCTTTTACCTGAATTACATCCACCCTTGGCCAAGTTGAAGCACTCTGAAGTCATCCTCAGGGAAGGCGAGCAGAAAGACTAAAAAGAAAGGAAATCTAAGCAACTGAACCTGCCAACTGGGTATTGGACGTTGATTTTCCCAGGGAGCTTCGATACGATTGACGATCTTAGAGCGAAGTGTGGAATTATTATTCAATCGTTCTGTAAAAGTAATGAAAGAGACGATTTAAGTCTTTTTCATCTCTAATTTCATCTATGCTTCAGGAAAAAGTTTAACCTACCCGCTAATAATTAATATAATAAGAAAGGGCTGGCTGCTCTCCTTAATTTCACAAAGAATTGAGTGGTTTTTGTTCCTTGCCCTTAGTGAAGCGAGTGGCTTCTGCCCTCCAATTTTGCATTTGAGCGGCTTTCGCTTCTCTTCTTTGAAATCTAGATCTTCTCTTTCTGTGTCTATCAAACAATCAAGCGCAAGAAACAACAGGGTCTTGAGGCAGGAAGATTGATAGACGGTTTAAGCCCAGTTAAAATCAATTTGTAGGGGGAATCGCGCCAACTCCTGTAGGCGTATTTTGGCCTTTATTTAGCTCTCGCTTTCCCTCGTAGCCATGCGACTAAAACGCTTTACTTGAGCTTTCCAGCCGCACCCTGTTCTGTTCCGTTCCCCTACGCGTGATCCATAATTGCTATACCTTGGATTTACCTTCCATAGCACCCGTTCCCTCGCAGTACCGTACCGAACTAAGGGCTGAATCATTACCCGTGTTTTTGAATGAAATGTTGCCAGAACACGACCAGAGGATTTCGGCGGAAAATGGATTCTTTTATATTCGCATGGCCGGATCGAGAACAGCTCCAGCCTCGTGGGTCTCCAACCCTACCTACTGCTTTCGCTCTCAGATCTGACCTGGGACTTGATCCAGAAAGAAGAAGCCGAGTACCGTGCCACGTCTTCTGTTAAGAAATGAATTTTGTCTTTTCTTATAGCTTTCTAAGAGTAGTCGCACAGTGAAGTCACAACGTCTTGCCCAAGTTTCAGAGGCGAACAACGAGTTAGCGAAAGAAGGGAAGCTCTGCACAAGGAGAGGAAGCTTAGCGTAGGGAAAGACGCTTAATTACTAGCGGCAAAAAGCATATTCCGCAACTATAGGGAGTCCTTTACCAAGTAAGCTACGCAACCGTCTTTACCCGCCTCAACCGATCTTAGCTCGGACATGCCAACAGAACAGCCAATACTTACTCTTTTCCCTGGGACAGCTAATCAAAACTAATACGGCTTGAACCCCTTATCTTTGAGACTGCCCTTATCGCTCCTTTGTACACTTAGTTTAGGCAACTTCTTGAAACGTGCCAAGCTGAAAAGAGGGCTAGGCCAGAACAGAAGTGGCTGGGTGCCAAGCTCTTCCTTCCATAGATAGAGATAGGTGGTATTCCCGGATCACGCGTAGAGAGAGCCCTAAAAGGGAGGAGTTTTTTCGTTCGAAAGAGGTACTACTACCGCTTTTATCAAAGCCTGATTGCTCAAACCTCTTTTACCAACTAGAAGTTCCTAGAAAGCTAGCGTAGAAGTTTTCTATCACAGTTAGCGGTATTCCTTTCATTTAGGAAGGTAAGATAAGACAAGTCTAGCAGCAAATCCTTCTATTCGTAAATCTTATCTTTCCAGGTAAATGAAATTCTCTTGCTTTGGCCAATTCTTCCTGAAAGCCGGGCATTCTCAAGCAGCGGAGTCAATAGCAACTTGGCTTCGCGGTCAGACAACGACACGGGAAGTTTGATGATAGGGCTTTAGCGAGTAAGAAACTATGGGAGAAAGATTCTGCACCCTGGTATTCAAGAAGAAGTGCTTCTGCAAACCGATGACGGCCATACAGAACCTCTTTCTGTCGAGATGAGAAATGGAAGAGTCTGCTGGGTCACGGAGAGAAAACCAATAGGGTTCTATGTATCCAAGATTCCGAAGAATGCGAACAAATGGACAGAATGGTGTGAAAACGTATTAACACACTTCCGCCCAACCCTCTGACAGGCCGGCATTCTGGATGCTGTTAATTAAACTCGCTCCGCCTTCGGAGTAAGTAAGAAGATGTATATGGCGTGCTTGGAACTTTTTGACATCCATTCCAACACAGTAAGATTTCAGCTGTCTCACAGACGAGATTCTTCTGTATTATCTTCTAATAGGAGCGCAAGCCTTTTAGCTCGTAGTTTCACTCTTGCTTCTCTAAACGAGCCTGACCTTCTATTTACTATTTTAGTCAAAGTAAAGGCTCGAAGAGTCTCATCGTTGAAAGACTCTCCTGCTGGTCGACCCAAAGTCAGCCTTCTTTGGTTTGTTGCGGATCACCTACCACGCTAAGGCCTACCTGACTTTGACTTCTAGTTTCACATTCTTTTGAATTTCAATTCTTCCGTGTATCTCTGGTATTGGGAGAACTTCAAGCCCCTCAGCTCGCTTGGATCGTGGGGAGCTTACTTCACTTGTTTTCTTTAAGTGGAGGGAAAGCAGGGGAAAAGCATAGAGCGTGTGGACTCAGCTCTCGACCTCCTCCCGCCTTGCTTCTTACCCGAAGATACTTTGATATTCAACTGCTTGGCCAGTGAAGAAAGCATCTCTCAAGTTCGAATGCTTTTCTGCTGTTCAAAAAGAAATGCTTCCAATTCGTTTGGTCTGGGCTCGATCCCTATAGCCTTAGTTCTGTTCTTTACCGTGAACCTGTTATTCCTTCTTATTGATATGAAGTGAAGGATGCCGCGAGGTTTTGTATCGGACCACCATATGGGCTAATTCCTCATGCTTGCCCGAAAAGTCACCGAAGTTGCGATACATTGCCTCTTTCTGCCGGAAGAAAACAACGACACGAGATTCTTTCCGGCGTGCTGCTCGAAGCTCCTTCCCAGTGAACTGAACAAGCCGTACCTAGATTGATTAAAGAGTACCGAGATGTGAGCCTACGGTCTCCCTTCCTGCTCCAGTCAATCAGAAAGACAAAGAAGGAGATGATTAGTCTCTCGTTGAAGGTTTGGCTTGACTCTGTTCGCTGAGCTCTTCGCCTTGCCTTTGTCGGATGGGGATTGGTTACATGTCCTGTTCATTCTGCTTTAGCGCGCTATGGTGAGTCCACTACTGAGTGAGCAGCCAATTTGTGATACTCCGAGAAGTGAAAGAGGGCTTTTGCATCCCTATAAGATAAGAGTTTTCTTCTTTGCGCAGGAGGATAAAGAAAGCGTAAACTCTGGAGAGGCGTAACCACCGAGGGTTAGGTTCGTAGCAACTAAATAAGTTTGCAAGGTACAAACAAAGGTCTGGTTTAGACTACAAAGAAAAGGCTTCGGGCCTATCTAACTTACTGTTAGCTAGCTTTGCCACAGCAGTACTCCTACATCCAGAAAGATTTTAAACAGCAACAAACTAGTGGAATAGTGAAAACCCCGATGAGGTTAAAGTAAAAGCCGTCTCTTTACCTGTCGGTCGAAAGGGACACCCTTATGAATGAATGAAACCCTGTTCTGCTCGGAACCCAGGTTGGTACCTTCTTTTGAAGAGCGTTATTCGGCTGAATCAGCAGATTGGAAAAAGCGGGGATCCAGCGGTTGTATCGGACAAGGATCGAAAAAGGCTGGCTGGCTTGGATTGTCTCGGGCTGTTAAGAATGATATAATTCTAGAGGCGGAGCGGAGACTTTACATTCTTCTGTTTACGAAGGCCAGGATGATCTACTATTTGCATAGTTGGCGAAAGATGCGAGGATTGGGGAGGCTTCTTAACAGGCAGCAGGGTGGACATAGATATGCAAGATCGTCTTACTGATAGGACAAAATTGGTTAAGCCGTAAACCAAGGCTTTACTAAAGGGCTTGAGTACCAAGGTCCACTTCTGAGCATGTGGATAAGCCGAATCTTAAACTACAGACCAGGAAGGCGCCCTGAAAAGAGCTCTTGCGAACGCCTCGCTAAGCAAATGTTCTTGATCCAGCTATCTGGAAGCGTGGCAGGCCAGCTACTTACTAGCTTGAGGAACCTTAACAACATAGAAAAGGAAGAAAGTTTCTGGTTCTGCCTCCGCGAAAGAAGAAGATTCCGATCCTGAAGATGAAGACCGGTCCAACACAGGGGGTCAAAGCCCTGAACCGACAAGGCAGCCCGTAAAGGGCCCCACTCAGAAGACTAAGAGAGCTCGAGCTCAGACAGCGATCTACATCGTCGTTCCAGCTGCCTAGAAAAAAGCCTGCAAAAGGACTTCATCTTCGTATCAAAACACGAAAGTCGGGATATCCTCGGCTAATTCAATTCTTGCAGTATTCTAACCTCAGGAGTGGAAAATTGTGGAAAAAGCCGAAAGCGTGTACCTCTCTCGATTGAACGTATGACCTAGCAGCAGAGGCGCGAGCCCTTACTATAC
The DNA here is from genome assembly GCA_035048815.1 of Abelmoschus esculentus. Classification (NCBI taxonomy): domain Eukaryota; kingdom Viridiplantae; phylum Streptophyta; class Magnoliopsida; order Malvales; family Malvaceae; genus Abelmoschus; species Abelmoschus esculentus. The sequence goes on from JAUCBN010000066.1 coordinate 3,787,837, forward strand.
TTTATCCCGAGGGCATGGTATGGAATAGACCTCACCGTGGTTGGTCAGCATCGGTGGATCGTCTTCTCTCAGTTCGATGGCTTCATTGCAAAAAGTAGCTAAGTAGCTCCGAGGGTTTTCTTTCCCTTCAATCCCTCCTTACCAAGCACAATCAACAGTTCGCCAGGGAGAACAGCCTAATCAGCATCCGAGTAGTCACATAACTCAAGGGAGGAATGCGCCGAGAAGTGAAGGCCATGAAACAAGGTGCCCTTGATATAACGAAGAATATCAAGAGGAGTAGATGTAGTCTTACTCTCAGTCAATCCAGCCCGAGATAGGAGATCAGAAGCATCTTTGGCCTGAGAAAGAGAATATGCATCAGAAGCTCCATAGCCCTCAAGACTTAAGAAATAACTAAGAGATCCTTCATCTCAAAGTGCTGACTAAGGAACTGCTTAAGATCTGAGATGCCTGTAAGATCATCCCCCATGATTATCATATCATCTACATAGAGTAAAGGCTCGAAGACCTCTGTCAGATTTACGAATGAAGAGAGCTGTGGGACTGAAGAAGCTCATGCCATCTCGTGATCTTAGATGCGGCATTAGCGGTCTTATAGGAGGAAGCGGTGCATCAAATTTAGTAAGTGTTCCATTAGGGGCTAATGTCTCCATATCTGGAGTTAGAGTGATTGTTAAAAGGAAGCTTTTTAACAATTAGATTAGGATCGAAGAAATAAGCCAAGGAAAGGAAGAAGCCCACTACTTACTTATATATAAAGAATTACCTGCCTCTAAAGGCTTTGAGCAAGAAAAGGGATTGATATAGAGCATCGTGCTGATCGATGCGCGAAATGCCCGTTTTTCTAGTAAGCTAGTCGTAAAAAGATCTGCTAGCTATGGAGAAAGTCTCCCGTCGACCAGTTCTATTCCTTTAGGAAAAACCTCATCCTCATCCGGACAGGGCCTAACCTAAGTGTGGGACCGGTAAGGAAGATAGAGATATTCTTTACCAATGAAAAATAAGAGTATAAAAAAAAGGTTATCATAAGTGAGCCGGTAAGACGAGATAGCTCGAGACGAAAGGGGCTGTGGAATCATTAGCCGAAGCCCATAAAGAAATTGGTAACCCCAAGTCTTATAAAGCTAGAGGTCTTCTCATTAGGGCATCAATCTCATGTAAAATAACCCTTCTTCCTCCCTCGCTTCAGGAAGCGAGCACAGGTAAACCTCCCTTACGGGGCGCTAACTATCAGGGGATGGGGACAAGCCAGTCAGCCCAAGCAATCAAGTTACAAAGCGAAGCACTTATCTTTGGCTAGGAAAGCCGGGAGAAGACTGACAACTATATAGGAATGCGAGTAGGCCAATAGATGAGGAGCAGAAAGGGAAAGAAAAGAAGATAGAGGGCTAAGAAAGAGACCCTTGCTTTCGGGCAATGATTCCGACTTTCAGAAAGAACGGAGAGTGAGAAGAAAGAACTCTACTTACCTTCAGTAGGACAGGAAAGTTCTCTTTTCAACCGCTAAAAGTATATTAGAAGGGGAGAAGTCGACTCACTTCACTCCGATTGACCCAAGGTAAATTATAACTGCAAATAGCGTATAAGAGAGAAGGGTAAAGCCCTAGCAAACTATCTTGACTTTCTTTATACTTTATAATATAAGGCCCTTTAAACGATCGTAAATGGCGTTGTGCCTATTTGGAGCTTTTCACAGTCAAAGTCAAACGTTTGTCGGTGGCAACATCGGCATGCGTTATATAAGACTTTCAGCGCACCTGAACTACCCATAGTCTATCTAGTTACGGGGTTGCACTCAATAGTCAATCAATTCGTTTTTCCGTAGGTTGATGCTTTGTATCGCACGCTTGTTATATTTAGATAATAATAATAAATCTAGTGTTAGAAGTAGAACTAAAGCGCCTATGAATGAGTTCCAAGAAAGCGGTCGTTGCACTGATAGGGGTGTAATCTAATCTATCTTTCCTGTCCTTTCCTTGCGGATTAGCTATTCCTGTCCTTTAGGAACTGGTTAAAGTTTGGCAAGAGCAGCTTCAACTTGGGCTTTGACAAGACTTGGCTACGTGGAGTAGACCTCACTCGCTCTTTGGCTCGCTCCTTACTTTTCTTTTGTAGCAAACTCTTCAACTTGTTGGACAGCAGCTGCAAAGCCCTCTCCTTTCAGTCGAGTACTACCAAAGCAGCTTGCTAGCTGTAGCTTCGTACCTTGCTTTAGCTCTAGCTTCCGCACTTCGCTCGGTTCCACCAAATAATGAAGGGAGCCATTTTCAGATCCTCCGAGTGCAAAGCTAGCGGCAGAGATTGTGGTTCCATACGCGGATTTAGATGCATCCCCATACACTACCTCGATTAGAATCAATTCCAACAAAGCTATAGCCCGTTGTAAGGTTCGTAGCCTTTATAACGAGCACCTGGTCTAGTGGCATATCTTTCAGTTACATATACTGCTCCAGATGCCAGTGGACTCGTCGATCAACCAGTGAAGGGAATAGAAGCATAGGTAGGTAGGAGGGATGAGAGAGCAAGCTGGCTGAGTATATCGTGGAGATGCCCGCTTTGTACATTTTCTGAGTCAGACCAACTCGGCTACCGAATTGTCTTCTTGGAATGTATTTAATTTATTAGGAAAGCGACTGTTCACTCAAAAAACGAGCTCAACAAAGTCACTTCTTGAACAGAAGCCCTTTAAGGCAGGCTAGATGGATCAACTAGGTGTCTTGCCTGGGGTGCTATATAAGTCCTACCATTTTCATGGAAATAAATAGTTGTAGACCAATACTATTCTATTAATAAGAAATATAGTTTCAACAATAGAAGATTACTCTCCCAGCTTCCCCCACCAGCGCTCACTCTGACCACCATGAGATTTCCTCTTCAGAGGCTTCCAAACCAAAGGAGAACGAAATTTTTGATAACAAGCATGGGTTCAATCGCTACATAGAGAGCTTACAAATGTAATGAATATACTTCCTCATTGAGTGAGGCATTCCATACTGAAAGTAACTTTCTTTGATGCCAGGGTTCAAGACTTCTACATACCGGATACCTGGGTCGAGGGTTTCGTTTCGTCACACAGTTACAGTTGCTGTGAGAGTTGCGTGGCAGGGAGTACACTTGACAGGAGATAGACACAGGCGGTAGAGAGAGAAAGGCAGCCCTCGTTATAGCTATATAACGTTGGGGGGAGGGGTTGTTATATTCCAATCCAGGTGGAGTAAATCCACTCTATGTTCACTAATCGAAATTCCTCCAACTTTAGGAGACATTTCATTCACTACTTTTAAATCGGTAAAGGGCCAAACTGTTTAGCAGCCATCCTTTGATGAAAGCGTAGAGGCTCTGCCGGAGATGGAACAACTTCTTCTCTTCACTCTTTTTGATTAGAGCATCTCAGATCGGATTCCAATCACCTTAGCGAGTCTCCTAGGTGCGAAGCCATTCTTTAAGCCCAAAACAAAAGGAGAAGTGAAGTCACTATCTAGACAAAGGGGATCGCCTACTTAGAAGGTAGGAGTTCACACCGGGCAATCTCTTTCTTAATGAATTGAAAGCAGATGCCATTGAAAGAGAGTGAGGGAACTGACGGGAATAAGCTTAAGCCTGACCTCAGGGTAGGAAAAGATTTCATCACAAATGAACTTAGATAGAGGACGAATCGAATAAGCGAGCGTTCATCCCCATCTCTTGTCCTTGAAGGAGGGACAAAGAATGGATCTTTCTGCTCTTGCAGGAAGGGCCAGTAGTCTTGGTGCTAAGGGCATGGCTTAAAGTAAAGAAGCGAGTGACTCTTGGAAAGGTATCGAAGTGACTTCCGGATTTACTGATTAAGGAGTTCCAGTCGAAAGATAAATGAGTTAGCTCAGGCTCCAAAGGGCTCCACAAACAGTGCCTACCAAGCACAGGTGAAGGAATGAGGTGAAAATCTCATATGGGAAGTTACAGACCTGGGATTCCTCCTCAAGATGCTATAAATTATTAGGAAATAACCACCGTAGTTGAGACGAGACGAAATAACCGTAGTAGCCTTTCTTCTTGTTAACTGAGTGAATGTGATCCTTTTATCTTTCGAATGAAGAAATGATCGTCTTGCTCTCATTCTAGTCAATTGAGAGAGCGAAAAAAACCCTTCTTTTTTACAGGGGTCGGGAACTCCTTTTATTCCCTCTGATCTATTCCCCATCCCGAGAAAAATAGATGCTAAAACTGGGAATGATCTAAATACCTTCTAGTGACATGCTTCTAGTCAGACAAGGAATCATCGTTTGTTAATCTCTTATTATGACCTGGTTCCTTTTCTTCAAATAATAATGTATGTAACTAATCTCCTAACTAGAATAAAGGTTCATCGGAGTCTCTTGAACTTGAAGGAGTACCTTCTCTTATCTCTTAATCACGCTATCTTCTAGTTTTGTAAGAATCAATCATCGTAAGTAAAGTCAGCGGACTTCTCAATTTTGTACCAAAGCGAGAATTCGAGCTAAAGCTTTTCCCTCCACTCTACTCTGGTATTAGTTATAAGAGAGAGTCAAATTGCGAAAGCGTAAGAGAGAGTATATTCTGTCCAGCGCTTTCTTCAAGGCTAGAAGAGGAAGCCCGTGGGGATGGCTAATCTAATAAAAAATCTATCTTTCAAAATTGCCAAAACCTAAGCGGACTAACTGTCAAACAAAATTCACAAAGAGATTTCTCCTAAGGACTTTCACTGGTTGTGAGCTTGATAGCCAAGCAATCTGAGTGGCTTTCGCTCCTGGTAAAATTTCTCTCCAAGATTTAGAATTTGAAGTCGATTTAGCAAGAGTCAGTCAGTGTGATGGAGTCTTGTAATGGTTCTATCTATCTTAGAATAAGTAAGACGGTACTCGAAATAGGCCCATAAACTAGCCTTTATTTCTTCTAAGTAATGAAAGGAAGTGGAAACGAAAAGATGACACCCGATGGTTCTACCCCCTGCTCGGGGAAGTTGGTATGCTCAAAAGCTGCGACTTATCACTCGATATTCTATCTTCCTTCGTTTTCACCATTTTTGACATAAGGGAGATGAAGTATCTTTTTAGTCTTCACACTAGATGGACACCATCCTTCCTTTCGTGGCGTCTCCCAGTCCACCACGGCTTGCACGCACCTTCTCTTGATCCAACCAACTCATGCCGTCGCCAATCCAGTGCCCAAGGAACTAGACCTTATGCAAAGCACCTTTTTCACATAGAGCTGTGTTCCAGATCATAAGGGAGGCTAATATCTTCTTCACCCACCGTGATAAAGGTCGTTGGCTTAACCCTATGTCCAACATCTTGACTGATCACTTTACTCATCCTAATCAGAGGCCTATACCCCAACCAATCATAGACCGCATCAAGCCCTTACTCTATATGCTCTTCTCTTTCCTTTCCTTTCGCTTTCTAAGCAGGGGTTGGAAGCGACTCTCGTACATTCGCTTTCCTCTGGCAGCACGATGCCAATTCCGCCTCAGAGCCAGAAGATAGTGGTGGTTCCTTACCGTTACAGAAGAGCTGAATTGCGCGGGGACGAAGGCCCTTAGGCCAGAGTCCATGGTATGTGTATCTTTTTTATAGTTGAGGGGGGACAAGGCAGCTTACGGTGAGGAGGGAAATACAATACATACACCCCATTTCGACCTCGACCTGTGTCATATCATAAAAGTCCTTCTCGTTCCATATATACTGAGTTAGCTCGGGAGATATGGAAAAAGCCCCCCAAAGGAAAGTCCCTTTCGCTCTAAGGATGCCGGCCCGTATTTTCACGGCTGAATCTTTCTCTTCATGGATGCTCCGCGTGTGGTCCTTGATGCTTTAAGCTTCCCAGGCCTTCTTCGCGTTCTTTCGGTTCCACCGGATTTTAAGACTCCCGTAGGTTAGTTTACCGATTTCCCGAATCTGACTCTTTGGTTTCGTTCATTCGCTTTAGCCCATAAAGTCACCAAAAGGATGTCGCTTCTGAAGAGGAGGCGGAAAGCCGTAGAAGAGATAGCAAGGACCAGGTACAGGGCACATCAGGGACTCTCCCTCGCCTTGGAACCGCCTTAGTCTTTTTGGGGATCAAGATCTTTGTGACTCTGCAGAACTTAACTTTTCTTAGAGGATCAGCACGGCACATTATTCGGATTCAGAGGTTTAGGTTTCAGACTGATGGAGAGACATCTTTTGTTAGGAAAGCCTTCTATCGGGGGCTCAAAGTGGTAAGTTCAGCGTTCGAGCCGATCCCCTAATAGAGGTGTGTGTGTTCCTAAGAACTCACGATCTACTATTTGCTTGGTCAAGTAGGGCCTTCTTGGTTGTGGTGGTTCGAATCCAATTCGTGAGAAGAGTCCAAGCGAGAGACTATAACAGTCAAAAGGCCTTCGGTTAACTATATCTGCTTCTATTTATTAGAAATACTAAAGGAAGGGGGAAACCCTGATCAAGAAGAGGCTAAAGATTAAGGGATACCTTACGAGTACATGGGCAAGAAGCAAGTTTGTTTGCGAGCAGATTCTGACAATCCAGTCTATGAGAAGTCGAGATCGGCTTACTCAATTCTTATAGCGGAGTGAGTGATGGAGCGACCCAAAACAAACGAAGAAGGAAATATCACAGAAGAAAAGCTTACCTGCGGAGGGTATCAAACTCCTGTCGAAAAAACAGCCCCTGGTGGTGCATATCGTGGTCCCAGAAGCGGTACGACCACCTCATCCCTCTAGGGAAGCCCATAGCTTAAAGCAGAACTTACAAGCTTCTCACTGACCTCCGTGGGAAAGCTAAGTGCCCCTATTTAGTAAGGCGCCCTCTCTTTACGCGAATTGGGTATTACCGGCCGATGGCGAATAAGTCCTCACAATAAAGGTTAGGTGCTTGAGATCATAACTGCTTACAGCAGCGCTCCTGGCGCGAGACTCTTTCGCCTAGAATGAATTCGGTAAGGAAAGGAAGGGTAGAGCCTCATGGTCAATTGAATAGCACTTCCCTCAGAATTCTTGAATTCGAAATAAAAGGCTTTGCCTTGGTCTTTATTGCGCACTAGTCGGGCGGTGTGAATGAGAAAGTGTTAAGTGAGTTTTTATGGAATAGATGATTTGCCGCATCGTTGAATAGCAACACCTTTCTTATTACAGCAAACTACTAATTAAGTAAGAGAGAGAAGAGAGAGCTTTCGCGGCTCAGAGAAACATAAGGCCAAGATGGGTGATGAAAGGAGTCTTTCTGCCTTTCTAACTACGCTCCTTTCTTCAAGCAAGATCTATTTGGCTACGGCTTTCTGTTGTTCTTTTCAGTACGTACAGTGAACAAGAGATCATCAGCTACTTTAAGAACCTTATCCGAGTTAGAGCAAAAGAGTTTTCCAAAGCCCACGGGCAGAGGCGCCCTCAACAAGAATAATCGCTTCTTATGTGACTCGACACTCCCTCTTCTAGTAAAAACCTACCAAAAAAGGATACGCCAAAAGAAAAGGCCCGAGAAAGTCCATCAATAGGCAATCACACATCAACCCCACGAAAGATGGCTTTTTTGGGCTTTTTTTGGAAGCTGGAAGAAAAGAAATCTTCTCCTGTCTTCCTCTCTTAGTGTGCCAAGCATGAATAGATGTCAAGGGGGGATAAGCAAGAGCTTGCTTACTGTGAATCTGTCTCATAGCCTTCAAAGCGTGGACAAGAAGGAAAGCTGTCTGTGAATAGAATCAATCCCTTCTCGAAAGCCTTAGGAAGAGTGAATAGGCACAGTACGGGGATCGAACTCGAAGGAAGAAAGTAGCCCATTTTCTTTCTATCTATTCTTCCTCCCTCGCTTCAGGAAGCGAGCACAGGTAAACCTCCCTCACTAAAGAGCATAGAATAAAGGAAAGACAATAATAAAGTCAAGCCCTGATCTGACATTGCCGGGAAAGAGACAAGAGCTACTCTTCCTCCAAGAACTTCTTATCTAGCGCCGTCTTCTTCCTTTTATCCGGACTTAGCTCTAATGGTTTTGTCTGTACTATCTTTTTTTTATACCCTCAGTCACTGACTCTTTCTCACATCTCGATCTCTAGAAGGCCTAATGAATCGATCTCTCTTTCTTTTTGTCTCATCTCGTGTTTATGAAGGTTTTCTTTTCTTCGTGGCTCTATCTCCTTTCCTCTTCCCATTCAAAAGGGTCCATTCTAACCGGCTTGGATTCAATAGCAGCTGAGTCAATAGCTGGGGATTCGAGAACAGTAAGAAGAGTAACTGCTGATTCTCTAGCTGATTCCTCGTCAATTAGCATTGCCTTCTGTAAGAGCTATTGATCATGTCTGATATTATTCTGTTTACAGGCAAGGAGCTTTCAACAAGCATGGTACGAGAGGAAACAGACCAGCCTTAGGCCTCTTCAGCTAAGTGTCAAAGACCGTTGCCAGCTACTGCTAGTCGCAAACAAGCCCTTATATCAAACAGGCGTATAAGAAGTTTCCCCTATTAGATTGCTTTGTAAACTAGCGCCATTTCCCTTTAAATGACGGTGGGTACCAAACCTTTTTAATGGGGGTCTCTCGCTTGTTATCTTGCTGGTTAAAACGGAGCTTACCTCTCTATGATCTACCTTATCGAACTGCTAGGTCCAGTCAACCCTAGATCGGCCGTAGAAGGAAGGGCCATGGGATGGAGTATTGATACCGCTACAGTTGATTGAATCAAGTCCTACTTGTGGTGCAGCCCTTAGGCTTAGGGTCCTGGCTCCAGTCAAAGAGACGGACGGATGCAAGGTTGAAGCGGAAAAAGGATTAGCATCGGGGGCTGCATGTAACCAACCAAGAAGGAAATCTTATCTTTCCCCTTCTTACCCAAATAAATAGATCTTGCTCCGGACATCACCGGTGAACTCGAAGCAGGATGGAATTCAGTCAAAGACAGGACCAGGATAGAAATTCGTCATAATATTAAGAGCATGGGGCAGTCTATAGCTTCTGTTAAAGAAGAGCTAGCGGAATGTATAGAAATCGGCTTCTTGAGGAGTTATACTAAGCCAAGGAAGAGATTTAGCAGTCATTGAGACAAAGACTTAGCGCAAGAGTAGGAGTAGGATCAGGAGGCTTAGGCACCTAAGGGGAGTAGCGAGCAATGCTAAACTAGCCATTTGAGGAGAGAGGGATAGCTATTACATGTTACAGAATAGTATAGAAAAGAGTCGTTAGGGGCATAGCGTTCGTTACCCCGCTCGAAGGGATAGAGGAAGCCTGTTGTTAATATCTAGTAAGGGAAGGAACTTCTTTCTCTAAGTAAGTAGCTAACTTCCAATAAATAGTTGTTACCCCGACAAGCACAAATAAGACTCGTTACGCCGCACTAACTAGTTACCTTGAACTGTGGATGGCATGGAATGCTAAAACCGGGGGAGAATCCACCCCTATTAGTGCACCAAGCTCTAGCCTCGATATACTCCTTTAAGTTAAGTCGGGCGGCGGTTGTTTCTTTATGGTTACCTGGATCGGTGACCTATCGACGCACACTTCTTTCTCACCTGATCCTTAGAGCTGGCTTTTGGAGGAGTAAGTAAGAAGAATAGGTTCTTATTAAGAATAGGCTGCTGCTGGTCTTTCGTGGAAGTTGCCCGAGGAGCTGACCCGTGTAACTACCCCCCGGGGGAATGGGCGGTCTCTTAAGGTTTAACACTTAAAAGGGCGAGCTCTTAGAGATAGATTATTGGGTCGGGGATTGCTTGACTTATTCCTACTTTTAATAGATATAGAGTATAGACATACCCGGCTATGAGAATTTTGAATTCCCCTTAGTTCCAAAGCTCCATCCAAAGGGAGCGAAGTCACCCGAGGGAGAAGGCGCTTGTTGAATCAATTTCATTTTTATTAGTCGTGCCTATCGTATAAAAAGTAGTAGATCCCGGTGAAAGGTCGCGAAGAGGATAGATCTTTCAACAGCAGAAAAGGAAAAGACTGATCTGAATCTGAGAACATAGTAGCCATAGTATAGTTACGGTTTCAGGGCTTAGAGAGACCGGAGTAGGTAATTAGTCGAAGCAAAGAAAGGAGGCTTCTTCTTTTTCTTTGAGACGAATGAATTCCTCTTCGTCCGCTGCTATTGATTTCATCCGCATCTCTTGGAGGCAGGGCTATGGCATTCAAGTCAAGTCGTCAAAGCCTGATCAATCAAATGTCTAGATTGGGTAGGTGTCTGCGTAAGACCAATCTGGGTGAGAGAGAGGTTGATAGCTCGTTCTCCCTCAATTGGGCTAGGCCCTTCCCGGTCCCAAACGCCTATTCAAAACTAAGAGGGGGTAGCCGCCAAGAAGAATGATTTCCCGAGGCGAGGGGTCAAATAAAATAAGACTTACTTTCGAGTAATACAGGGACGGCCATAGCTACAGGTTATTATTTTAAAGGTTACATGTTCCCACGAACAGAAGAAAAGGCCATGATACGAACTGGTATAGGCTGGTCTTTCATATGTTTCTAACAGCCAGCATCTCCCTAGCATCCTCAATCCTTTTCTGCTCCACTTTGGTTTCCATAACAGATCTATCCTGTTTCTCCTGCAACCGAACCAATGTCTCCTTGCACGATTTTAAAGCAGTTGCAGCCATAACATTTCGAGCCTCATTTTCTTCAATGGCTCTACCTTCTCCAAATTCAACTTCCAAACTACAAATTTTCTTTTGCATTTGGATTATCTCATTATCTATTTCCCAATACTTGTCCAGTCCACTCTCATAACAACTCTTTGCAAACTCTTTCTCGGTTTGTAATGCCAGGATTCGTTTACGAAGCCTATGGATCTCTTCGATTCCTTCCGCCTTGATCAATCTGGATTTAGCAACTGCAATGGTAGCATCTTTACTTGATTTCTTAAGTTCCATTTTCTTGGTATCTGCCGTTATTAAACCCTGCAATGGGAGCTTCGGACACATGGGGACATTGCCTTTCAAGTTTTCCTGAGACAGGTTCAGGAAACTCAGTGAGCCATATTCGTCATCATGATCCATCGAGAACTGGAGTTGATCGGGACAAACAGAAGCAATTGTGTTGTTCGCAGTTTGCAGCTCAGTCGATAAGTGATCGTACCGTTCAGCCAACGCACGGTAAGCTCTGTATACTTCTTCCACAAAACGAATCAATTCAGGCCTGTTCTTATAGTACATTTCTGCTCTTTTTGCAAAGGAATCTCCATCTTCCTCAATGAGTTTAAGCACAGATGTTACCTTTACCTCCATATCTGCAAATAGAATTGTTACATAAAGTTACATATAAATAATCAAAATTCAACGTATCCAAGAAATTTTTATGACTTAAACCAGCACCAGGGAATATAAACATATAAAATCATTACCTTGAAGATTATGTTCCAACCATTTAGACTGCCTTGTTCTGATATGGCTAGCCCACCACCATGAATATGCAGTGCTAGCAGCTCTTTGCAACATCTTTTTTCAAAAAGGTGTTAACTGGTAAGATCCCAAAACCATGCAAAACTTTGTTTTTATGTATTTTTGAAAGCAATCAAGCTTTCTTCTTTATTTATTGGCTTCCAAATAAGCCATGAAAGCGGCATAAGAATCAGTTCAAACGGTTTGGCGAGTCGTATGTCTCCATGTGGCATCATTGTCTTCGGTTTAACCCACTTTTTTCTAATTTAATTACTCCAATATATGTTTTTGGAAAGTGTGGGAAAACAATCAATTTTATTAGAAATATAAGTTGTTTAAGCTAAACCAAGTCTATTCACGGCTCAGGTTAGATTCGGTTAATTGGATTTTTAAAAAAAAAATAAACTAATTTGATTCGGTTAATAATTATTTTAAATTTAGATGAGTTTATTTAATAATTTAGAATAATAATTACTCCATTTATGATATTAATATTTAAGCTATATTTTCGTATTCAATTTGTAAAGAAAAAATATACATTTTTTTTCTAAAATCTAAAATCTAATTTCTAACCTTAAAAATATTTAAGCTATAACAAATATTACCTTATAATCACACGAATATATTAAAGAAACGTTATAATATGATTTGCAGAAAAATAACAAAAGTTCTGCACCATATTTGTGTTTCAGCTGCATGTAAGCAGGGAGGATGACTAACCAAAACAGAGTGACATCCTGGAAATATTTGTGTTCTTACAAAGTATCTCCATCCTCCATGTCTGCTAACCTAGGGATTCTACCAGAAGCTGATGCAGATCCCATCTCTACCATATCCAGGAGCTCTTCTTTTTTTATGTATAATATAATACATTATTCACTTATGCTATAATAGGTTGACTTCTTCAAGGAGAACCCTCCGCGCCTTCACCTACAGACTAGTCACTCATCAGTTCAGAAGTTGGGGAAGGATTGAAACCACTGCGGCCCCGTGTTGCTTCTGTCTGCATGTTTTAGCCGAAATGCTAAGAAAAAAGGTTATAGGAACGAAAACCCACATGTATTAACATCTTTTAACAGCTTAGAAACGTCCACAAGTCACAAATAACAAGAACTGCAACATGGACTCCTTAACATTGAGGAGATAAGATGATAAGTTCAAAGCCTCACTCCATGCCGTAGAAAATTATTTGTATAGACAATTAAATGTTTTAAGAAGAACGCTACCAAGCAGCTCTAGATATACTTATAAGCAAGCAAGCTGAACTATACGGTAACGGTATTACAGTGTTAGGAAAAAATCAAGTTTTATCTGAATTAGAACTAAGGTCTAACATTAATTAATACCTGATAATAAAAAAGTTCACTCTGAAAATGGAGATAATGCAAAGATCACTGAGACATTAGGACAAGTTCATCAATGATTACTGACCAATTATCTCAGAATTGAAGATACTTCGTGCTATCATAACACTTACCCCCCAAATCTCACCCTAACATGTAAACAAATAGGACATCCAACATGAAAAAAAAAGGGGGGGGGGGGGGGGGGGGGAAAGATGTGACGGTTTCTGTTTATGCTTTCTCCCATTTTTAAAGGAACTAAAATAGTCACCCTAAAACAACTTGTTTGAAGCTTTAATTACACTTGAATGTATGTTCCATTACAGGTTTCTCTAAATTGAATAATGGATGCTGCAGGAAATGAATTATGTGCAGTGACAGTGCAAACAGCTACACAGGCTGCAAAAATGTAGCACTTATTTCCTGATGTTACCTAGTAAACTGGGTTTTAAGCGACCTGATGTTCTAGAAACAAAGAAAATTTCTGGTCGAACTGCAGTCAGTCTCAATTTTTCAAACTACAGAACAGTGATATATCTGTTAAGTACAGACACCAAAAGCTTACATTCAAAGCACAAAAACAGGTTAAGACTGAGGTGTTAATCCACATTCAATCAAATTAAAATAAATATCAACTAGCCTTAAAGATCCAGGTTAAGACTTTAAGCTGATTCTAAGTGTCAACCCACATTCAATCAAATCAAATAAGTATCAAAATGGAAAAGGGAACTAAATAGATTTATATAGGAATAAGCTCTCACCAGAAGAGAACCCAATAGGGAGGTTCTTGATTGCACTCAAGAGCTGATTATTGGGACTTTCAACGAGTTCCTTGCAACCAGGTCTATAACATGGAACCAGAACAGCAAAGCCGTCATCATCTTCATCGTGGCCTTGAAAACCAGGACCATGTGGTTCTTCCCACCCGATGGACCATTCTGGACCCTCTGAGTCATATCCAGACAAATGTACACCATCTGATGGAACCACCACAACATCACATTCTTTATCAATCACCCTCCTCTCCTCGCTACCTTGCCACTTTGCCTTTCCTTTCCTTTGGGATATTTTTGTTTGGAATTTATCAGTTTCGGAATCTCTCAAGCCCAATCCCCAATCAGAAGAAGAATTCAGAGAATTCAAAGAAAACCCATTTGAACCAGTCTGTTTATCCTTATTTCCACCGCCCCAAAAACACCATGGAAAACCAGGAAACGAAACTGCCATCTTTTAACAACCATTAAACTCCATAATCTTTCTTTTTAAGTTTAACTGGTTAGTTTTTCTTGCAGTTAGGCGCTCAATTAAAAGATCAATCGAGTTCAAAATTAGAACAAAAATTGAAAAGATAATAAACGAATCCAATATTTTTCCAATCAAAATTAAAGTGAAAAAACTTGTAATTTAAGCTCTAGCAAATCAAGACAAAATTATCCAATGAAACGGGTCTTTTTCTAACACCACTGGTTTGTCCCTTAAAGCTCACCGTTCATGACCCTTTTTTCTTAGCTCAAAAGGCGTCCAACTAGGGTCATCAAAAACTCCAAAGTCCAAACTCCCAAAATTTACAACTCCCACCTAAAAACCAGTTCCTTTTAGTTTAAAAAAAATGGTTAACGCTCAATTTTTTAGAATAGGAGGTTTGATTTTAATTCAAAAATGATCTTCCCATGGAAATCAGGAAAAAACCCATGATCCCCAAACGAAGCACTTGAAGAAAAGAATTTCACCGGAAAAAAAAAAAACAAAAAACCCAAGCTTCTGGTCGAGCGGATAAGAAAAATCGAAGCTTTATCGAAAATCAGGTTGAATCCACAGATAAAAAAGGGTAAAATTCAACACATCAGAGAAGGAGAGAGGATTATCATCAACGAATTACTAAAAGGGTAAAGTAGAAAACCCTAAATTTTACGATCTCCCCCTCGTCTCCATTTCCCCCCTTACTTTCTCTCACAAGGTTTCGCTCTCAACTGTGACAATTAACTGATCAACAGATAAAGTTTTCTTGACTTTATAGATCCATTTTTAAAGTAAAATGCATCCAACGGTTAAGATGCAATAGTGTAATTAAATGCTCAAATGATTCTTATTAAAGTATAGAATAATTAACGAAACAATATTTTTAACCGTCGATTTAGAGAAAAGTGAAGGAGTGAGGACCGTCTAGATTTGCTTCCGTGGGTGCCGTAACATCCAATCATTGTGTGCAAAGTCATAGAGTGTTTAAGCTTCCGACAAGCGTAAAATCCGTCCATTTATAGTCGTTTCGTATCGAAAAATTATATCATGGGTTAGTCCCACCACCTCTCATAGGACCAACCAATAAAAACTGCCCACTTCATCAATTTTTCTATGTCATAATTCTTTTTCAAGTGAATTTTCACTTAAGGTGAACAGTTTCTATTGGTTGGTCTCATGGATGACGTGGTGGGACGGACCCATGATATAATTTCTTCTTGTATCCGTTTTAATTCGATCTTTATTTTATTAAATATATTTTAAAAATTTATGAATCAATTAAAAAAATTTAGTTTTTTTTTCTCTTTGATTTTATTTCTCTGTCATCAGATAGAGTTCGATATATTATTTTTCTCATCTTGATAAAAAAATTTACTGTTTAAATTTTAAAGAAATTTCTTCAGTTGTATAGACATCGTCAAAAAATTATAAAAAAATAATAAATTTATATAAATTAAATAAATTTTAATAAATAAATTAAATATTTTAAAATTTTACTAACCAAAATAAATTTAATAAAAGTTACGTAATTTACCCTTTGTAAAACTTACCCCTCGGGCAAAACAGCAAAATAAATTTCAACATTATCACAATAAAAAAAATAATATTATCTAATTCAATGGGTATGTATGATTCTAGACAAAAATAATAAAAACGATCACGCAAAATGAATTATTGTTGTATTTTATAAACTTTAAGTTTTATTATATATTTTTTTCATAAATAAACTTACGGGCATAATAAGTCAACAAATATCTTTTCAAAGTAAGGGTTTTATTTTTAATAAATCGTATAAAGCCTTCTAAATTAAACTTGTTCATGGACAGGATGACCAATTCGAATCGATTTGAATATAACTTTAAATATATTTAAAATATATTTTATTTAAAATTTATTATTAAAAATATAAAATTATATTTTTAAATTAAAAATGAATCAATTGGTGTGGGGTTGGACCAATTTTGTGATTGAAATTATTTTGAAATAATTTTTTTTAATGATTTGCAATGGTACTTCTAAAGATGAGTCTACAACAAGCGTCGAACACCGTCGAATATTGTTAATGTTGCACACCGTTGAACATTATTAAATTAATTTATAAAAAATAAAATTTTAAAAGACTAATCATACAACTATTAATTATATGTTAAGTTTATCACTCTTTTATTAATTACATATTGAGTCCTTGAGATTTTAATTTTTTATTAATTAATTTAATAATGTTTAACAATATTTAATATTAATGATATTCAGCAGTATTCGACGTCAGTCATAAAATTTTTCTACTACTAAACTATTAACTTCTCTGCATGCATGTGTCAAAAACATGATTTTTTTTTTTAAGTTCTAAAGAGTGTCTGTATTTTTCTATTATAAAATGCAGCATATAGTCTTTAACTTACCGTTCAACTGGCATGTGTGTTATTGTTGTACTTCCTACAGAGCACTGGATATGTTGGTTCTTCCTACGGAATCCAATCAATAAATTATTGAAAAAATTAAACTCTTAATAATAAATATTATTAAAAAAATATATCGTTGTTCTAATACATCGTTGAATTGAATTAATAAATACGCAATTCCTAAAATAAAATTACATGTTCTTTAGTTTTTTCAAACAAGAGGAAAAAAATCGAATAAAAAAAAAGTCAAAACGTAAAAAACTATGGTCTCAAACATGTATTTTTCATGTTTACGAAGTGATGGGTTGTACCTTATTACATCAATTATTGACATGAATATTCATCAAGTAAGAAGTTTTTTTCCTTTAGAAATTTGTATAAATATTTGACATTACTTGTATGATAAAGTTCACGAATATTCATTGATTTTTCTTGATAGATGGTTACGAGTCATCACTAAATAAACAAAGGATACTAACAATTAATTGATTTAATACGATAAAATATTAAATTTTTTAAATAAGGTTAAAAATTTGATTTCTGACAATATAAATAGATAAATTAGGCTGTCGGCATTTTTGTAATGATCTTTCAACAGGGTATTGTATTGTATTGAACCTGTCGGCATTTTTGTTTGGTGTGTGACCTGTATTTGGGCCTGCCCTGCTCTCCACAGTTGGAGTTGAATTTCAGCTGCAGCCATCAGGCTAGGGTATTTGGATGGGTGGTTCTTCAAATCATTTTAACAGAAACTTAAGGGCCCAATGATATGTGAAAATTAGGCCATTTGGGGTACACTAAGAAACTTTATCATTAAATTATTGTCACGTCTTTATGATTGATTGAACTAATTTTTTTAATTTTGTAGAATTATGAAAAATTACAGAAGTTCGTAAAGTAAAGTGATGAATTTCAGAATTTATGATTCTAAAAAAATGGAATTAAAGGGTTTTAGCCAAAGCATGAAATTAAAGTACGTAGTTAAATTTTACGACACAAATCAATTCAGATTAATCAGAATAAAATAATGTAAAATTAGGATGACAAAAAATAGGTGTGATTCAAAAATTTTGTGTCTTGTGTAATTTATTAAAATGTGACCTTTAGAAGCAATTATTTATAAATCTCACTAATTCTAAAAATATGACCTTTAAAAGCAATTGTCCTTTTTAAGAGTCTCTATGCGATTGTTCTTATTGCGCATATCCAGAATCTCACTGATTATATAAAAATAATAGTAATAAGAATAATTAATAAGATTTTATAATCAATTATCAAATTTATAAAGAAATAATTATAACTTATCTTTAGTATTTTCAAATTTTTATCATAAATTTCGAGATTAACATCAATTAACAAATATAATATATTAAAACTTTTGAATTTTATTTTAAAAATCTTGTAAGATCACTTATATTACGCCTGAATTACCCTGTCCAAAAAAAATAGCAGTTAGGGTGATAGTAGGATGGGGCCAAAACTTTAGGCACGCCTCGTTGAACGTTGCCATTTTTTCACCCTATAGACTGAGATTTCAAACCTCATTTCCAGACGTTTCTTCTAAAAATAGTTAATTTATTTATTCACAACCCCAGAAAATATTCTTGAATAATTCTGGCATATATCTTGTCTCCTTCTTCTTCTTCTATAATGTGATTGTTCAGACAGGGCAACTACCCTTGGTCTGACATTTGTACATTCACTGAATCTGATTCTTTTGACCATCTCCTCCTCGTTGTTTAACCAATCTGGAAAGGGAGAAAGAACTTTGGACACCATTTCTTCATTCTCCTGGAAAAAGGAAGAAAATGAACCAATCAAAGGTTACAAATTCCCCAGGTGTGGGAATATCTTGATGATTATAGAATATGAATTCAAGATATTTACTTGCAGGATACAGACAATGAATCTTATGTTACATTGAAAGTCTAGGTTTTCATCACATTTATTGATGGAGTAAAACTGCATACACTGAATCTTATTCTTTTCGGACATTGCTTACATTTTGTTCTTCATCACATCAGCATTCTTTTGACCATTTGCCGTTCATTGTATTCCATCCTCCTCCTGGTCTAATCTAGGGATAAACGTTTGATCGAGTCGAGTAAAAAATATTAAAATTTTCAAGTTTGCGTATCATAATTTACGAAATAAATTTTATTTAAATTTTTTTGATTCGAGTTAAGTGTATGAAATTCGATTCGAGTTTGAGTTGTGTCTTCGAGTTCCTATACAGATTTAAGTATAATTATTTATCATGATATAGTACTGTTTGATTTCAATTTAAACGACTTTTTTCTAATTATACAAGATATTTATATCTGTCACCGTTAAATTTTAATAATCAAAAAGATTTTGAAATTTCAGTTATTATTTAATTGAGTCCAATTCAGATTAATTAATAAAATTTTAACCTAAATAAAATATCCATATCTATTAACATTAAAGACCCAATTTTAAATAATCAATTGGGTATAAATGGCCAGACCCAAGTAGGATAGGAGAAAATGTAATCTTCATTTACATAGAAATTGACCAATGTAACATAAACTAGTTCGGTTTGATCAACTGTTTTATCTAAATTTTAGATTAACGATTTAAAATTTTAATTAATTAAATTAAAGATAATTTGCTCGAATACCCTTGCCATTGAGAAATTATATTATACGTAAGTCCCACCACGTGTCCATGGGATCAACCACTAAAAATCACCCATATCATCATTTTTTCATGTCATATATTTTTTAAAGTGAATATTCACTTATATTTACTGTTAATTCATTTTAAAAACATATAACATTGAAAAAATGATGATATGGATGGTTTATAAAGATTAGTCCCATAAATAACGTAATGGGACTTACCTATGATATAATTTTTCCTTACCATCATCCTTACTTCAATTCCTCACCATAAATAAATAATAATAATTTTATATATCGGTAGTTAATTTTTCTACAACTAAGACTATTATTTAGATGAAAATTATGAGCTTTACTTACATAGTGCAATTTATCACGTCATTTATGATTCATCCAATGAGATTCAATTATTTAATGATACGTAAGAAAGAAGTAAGAATCTACTTTAAAAATGTGATAAAAATATTATTATTAGATGAAACTATAAATAACACAGTAAGTTATATTCATCTAATAATTTTTCGAATTTCACAAATTTAATATACATATACCATATGTTTATTTATGCTATAAAGATTTTTTTTGGGTGTGTCCAATCTTGAATTAGCTAGCTAATCTCTTCAAATCTTTCATTGTAATTGTATAGAATATATTTGATCTTAATAAACTTTAGGCACGCGGATTTGACGTGGGAATTGCAGATTTGAGGAATAAAAAACTAGTGGTTTAACCACCAAGCGTGCAAAAATTGTGATTTCTTAAAAGCATTTCACGTTAAATATGTTAAGATCTAGCTTTCCAACATCATTCAACTTCCACCACACATGTAAAAATGAAAATTTTATTATCTTTAAATAAAAAATACTTTTTTTATTATTCTTCTGGTTTCAGGGTTTATGACTCGGGTCGCACATCTAGTTTTGGTGGACGAGTCTCTTAGCCGGGATTTTTTACATATACAATGTCTCAAACCTGAGACTTGCTTAAGCGGAACCAAACTGTTTGTTTAGGTAACTAACTAAAATTCGAGTAATGTCCGAAAACAAGACGACATTTATCTTAAAAAACTCGGGTTAAGAAAAAATATGATCGAATACTATTATATAATCACATCAATATAGTTGAGAAAAAGTATGTGAGGGCTTCGAACACTTTGTTATTTGGCAACATTTGTCTCAAACTTAAGTCCAGAAAGGATACAAATCCAAGTTAAAGCATCATCACAGGTGCATGAACATATAAAGAGAACTAAGAATAATCAGACCATAGTACTTGGGAGTAGGAATGAATGCTTAGCCAACCAATTTGTAAAGAGATTTCATCTCCACTTTGTCCTAAAAGACACATTCTCTTGAAATCTAATTTCTTGTTGAAAAAGAGTTCCATTAACTAATGTTCCAACTCAACAACTAGGGCCACTGGACTGTACTTGAAAATTCCCAAAGCTTTGTCTGATAGCAAGTTATTTGATCACAGAAGAAGAACCCTAGCTTTCTGCCAAACAAGGTTATATTCCGACCACCTTCAAATAATAGGGATTCGCCTCTTGTTTTAATTCTTATTCCTGTGGGTTAGGGTTTATATAAGTTGGATCCATTGCCGACAAAAACAAATACTGTTGTTTGGTACAGAGCACTGGCAGTCATATGTCAAATTCAGACCTAACCGATGTAGAAGAATGGGGCCATAGCATCTCTTCCCCCATGTGGGAAGCTGTTGTTGCCTCTCCACACTGTCCTTGATGTATCAACATTCGTTCCATGATTTTTTTTGTTAGTTCAAGTCAAATCCGAAGCGGGATAGTGACCGAGAATATTTAATTTAATTCGATTCGATTCATTAATAATATATTAAGATTGATTAGCACATCATTTTTCTTGTAATTTGTTTTGAAATTATATGTGTTTTTTTTTTTGAAAAGGATGGAAATGGAATGTCGGTCAAGAGATACAGTTTTGTGAGATCTGTACAGACAAGTGACAACGACATTCTTCCTACTTAACTAAAGTCAGTTTAGCCATTAAGATGAAATCAAGTAGTTATAAAAACAAGATTAAAAGTAAACCCCACTTAACCGAGCACGTGTGAGACCGACATCAAAGTCTTTGTTCTGTATGGTATCAAATCATATGTTATGAACAGTGTATCCCATTAAGATTAAGTCCATATGATATTTTTAATACCAACCACGTGGAAGTTCATCATGTGGACGTGGACTTTATTAGGACAGGGACCTATTACATCACCAAGTGTTTGCTATCGTTGCAAATGGGGTTAGGGTTTTGTAGATAAAAAGGGGAAGCTTGGAGATTCATCATACTTTTTAAAAGTTTTGAAAGCTTCTTAAAACTCTTTTTTATTATTATAATAATAATAATAATAATAATTATTATTATTATTATTATTATTATTATTATATAATCCCCGATTAGTATATTATGTGTGGAAGAAGATTAGGATAATGATGTCTACTTGAATGATCGTAAAGTGAAAAAGAAGGCAGCCATGTACGGGATAGATAAGAACTAGGGTTGCCATTACAGAAATATGCTTTTAATGTAAAATTAAAAATAAAAAATTATGGGACGAGTTGGGTGATAACGAGCCGAGCCCGAGTCGAGTCAGACTCGGTTCGACTAAAAAAAGAATACTATATGATTCGGTTCAGGTTCGACTCAAAATGAATAATTTTAATATATATTTTAATGGAACTTCGTTAAAGAACTCTTTCATAATCAACACCGAAATAAAATTTAATGTTAGGAAAGGAGAAAGTTATCCAAAAAGTAAATTAATCCAAATAACCACGAAACAATCTTACAGTATAAACATATAATATCCAATTTATTTTAGTTAATTTATTTTTAATAGATTTTCCCTAATTCATTTTATTGTTTTTCTTTTACTAAAAAATACTTTTAGTGTATATATATATATAATTATTCCGAGCTTGTTTATGAACTTTTCGGGTCGAGTTTGAGTTGACTCGGCATGACTTGTTATGATCTAGAACTAAGTCCAACTTAAGCTCATTCGAGTCAAACTTTAATCAAACCGAGTGCAAATAGCTCACGAGCCAATCAAACTTATTATTAGCACTAGGTATGAGTGTTTAAATTTGTATGTATATGTATTAATTATAACAATATAGTGGTATGCTAAACATGCAAAAAGAAAACATAAATTAAAATCATCAAATCACATATTGAATTATACTTTCTTATAATAAAGGTTACATCTAAATGAATCATTTAAAATCGAATAATTTAATTTAAAATCAAACACAATTATAAATATTAATAGTCCAATATATGGTTAATTTTGGAGAATAATACAGGTGGAATTTTTAATAAGGGAAACAAGGTTAGTTACAAAATATTTTACAATATGCGACAAATATTATAATACTTTTAGATATCATTACCTGTAAGCGACAATTTAATGATTTATATTATTTTAGTTTCTAAAATTTTAACCAATATTATTACTGTTTTAAAAACGAAATTATTGTAGGATAGATTTTTAAAAAGATAAAATATTTGACATTCAATTGAATATACGGCACTTCGTATCTAATTTTTTTAATATTTGTCTATTTTATAATTTATATTTAAAATTTATATTATTCTTTTTAATTATATCATTTTAATAGTTTAAACTTGTATGATTTTAATCTTTTATTTTAAATAAAGCATAAAGATAATTTTAATCTTATATCTTTTAAAGAGAGATAAATATTATTCTTTAATAAAATTTTATTAAAAGTTAATAGTGTTTTGTTGAACCAATTTTATAAAGGGTTAAATTATGTGTTTGAACGTTTTTAAATATATTATAATAATAATGTGATAATATTTATTTATATTAATTTAATTCTTTAATAATATAGATATTTTTATGCACATATATTAATATTTAAATATTTTAAATAAATATTATTTTTTATTAAAATCACTCGTTAAGATCTGCTATAAGTAATTTTAAAATAAAAATATAAAATTGTGTTTTGTTGAACCAATTTCCATTGCTGACCTTGATTAACTTTATAAATCCTCATCAGTAAGGATGAAGGCAAGGCCCTACTTCCTAGCCCCTTGTTAAGTGGAATAATTATATATTTAGTCCCTTGAAAATTATATAATTTAAATTTAACATTAAAAAGTGATTAGATTATAGCTATGGATGTGGACCTACACCTTGTCATCTCAACATATAAAGTTTGACACAAGGGAATCCAATCCAACCGAAAGTTTGGCATGACCGTTAAGATGACAGTTATTTCGGTTTACTTGTCTTGTTTTTGGCTTAGGATTCTATCCTCACACTTTTACGTGTCATGGAATCCGCGATGGAGCATTTAACGAAGGGATTCAAGACAAATATATATAGTTAAGAGAATCATTGGAACCATAATTAATAAAATTATTGTCATTTGGCATTTTTTTAATTAATTTTAGAACTTCAAAAAATAATGTCACACCCCCTCAAAATTTTCAAAATTCATCATTAGGTCCTTTAAAGTTTTTTAAATATACAATTAGATCCCTTCAAATAAAAAGTAGAAAACAATGTCCAGGATGATACGTTTTCCTAAAGATCTGACTCAAAAGGAGTTGAATTTCTTTTTCTTTTTTTCCCTTTGATTCAAAGTTGGTGTCTTTTTCATTTCAATATCCAAATGACTAAGAAAGACAAATGGATGGGTCCTGTTTCACAGTCATGACTTAAGTGGCAACAAAACAAGAAGATGCAGGATATTTTCCTGTCCACCAACATGATCCACATGAATTGAACTTAGTATTATTATTACACGAATAGAATAGAGTTTATATTTGTGGAGAGATTTCAAAAGTTTCGATCTTCGTAAAATTTATATTATGTTCTTCGGATGTTTATGAATAGATTTAGT
Source organism: Abelmoschus esculentus (assembly GCA_035048815.1). NCBI lineage: Eukaryota > Viridiplantae > Streptophyta > Magnoliopsida > Malvales > Malvaceae > Abelmoschus > Abelmoschus esculentus. The sequence goes on from JAUCBN010000066.1 coordinate 3,811,702, forward strand.
CCAAGATTCTGTCTTTATACCCTTCAAAGGGTATAAAGAGTGAGTAGAAATCCCATTACCCTTAATCATGTATCATTTCATCTCCGTCTTAAAAATTTTTAAAATTAAGTTCTAAACATTAATCTTAATTTCTATATTTTAAACCTTAAATTTTAAAAAATACAATATACTCCTAATACCTTAAACTCTAAATCCTAAAACTTAAACCGATTAATTTAAAGTGACACACCAAATAAATCACAATAAAAACAGAGGATTTGGCCATAAATAACACCTCGTAGATAATTTTAAAAAATTACACTTAAAATTATAAAATTATTAAAAAAACTATAAATAAATAAAATGGAGATGGAGAAAAGAGTCCCATTTGGCAAGTAGGTTAAAGACACGTGTGAATCAGTGGGTCACCTCGGCTGGTGCATGCGCGAAGAGAAGTCCGAAGATGGTTAGGCTTTGGCCAATCATTTCTGCCAAACCTTTCCTAGTTCATTCTCCTTTCTTCTTACTTTGGGTGGGCCAGGGACAGCTCATCACATCAATATTTTTGCTCATTCGTATATTTATATTATTTTTTATAAATTATTTTTCTTATAAAATATTTTTTTATATATTTATATACTTGAATCTTGCTTGTTATGTTGTAACACTTATATATTCGTAATTGTTGTTGGTAAAATGAGAATTTGATGATTCATAAGTCGAAACAATTTAAATTCTCCTTTTCACGCGAGAGATTATTAGATGAATTTTGTTCACCACATCATCCATGGTACAAGTAATCAAGAGCGTTCATTTTTAAATAATTACTTAATAATTACTTATCCACTAATTACATGTAGGAGAGAGTTGATGATTCATCTTAAAAAAATTAAGATAAACAGTTCTGATTAATTGAGACCAAGGATGACGTAATGAACAAGGTTCACCTAATAATTTTTTCTTCCACCCCATCAAAATCTACCAACTTAATCTACTTAACTAAATTTTAGTTAAATTTCGTAGTTGAATGATTTAATCGTAAAGGTAAGTAAAATTTGATTTAATTAAAAAATTAAATTATTTAATTCAACTTGATGTAAAAATATTTGATTCGTCTTAATTTGATTTATAATTTTATAAATTTAGTTCGACTTGAATTTTTTAAATAAAATTTGAGTTATAAAGTACAATTTTAAATAATTCAAAATTTTTAATAATTAGTTGATCAATTTTTAAGTTTAAGTTCAATCTTTCAATCTATCATATATATCACATATAAAAAATAATATATATATATATATATATTTGTAGTCATGTGTTTTTATTCAACCTATTTTATATTATATTATTTTTATTTTTAATTATATTATTAATGTATTTTAGTTATTTTTACATATCACACAAGATCTTAATAATGTGTTTTTATTTTTATTTTTTAGTTATTTTAGTTATTTTTAATTATATTATTAATGTATCCATGTACTTTCGGGTCGGGATGTCTTTCAGTTATTTTTTAATACATTTTAAAACGTCTCAAACGAATATTAAGAGTTTATTTTACTAAAAATAACGCATATAAAAATTCCAAAATGTTACAATTTTCGTCTAATATTCATATATTTTCATTCTTGTCCATTCAATTTTATGACTTTAATTAAAGTTTTAGTTTAGTTTTTAAAATAATCTACCTATAATAAATTTATTATATTTTATGTTTATACTATCTTTAATTGAAGTAAAATGTAAAAAACGTAGATTTATAATTTATTAATGTACGTATGAATTCGAATTACGTTGTTAGAAAATATTATTGATTAAGTATATAATATCCTCAACCCGGATATCACATTTAAGTCTAAGCCTAAAATTCATACCACAATTTTTTTTATTATTATTTTTAAACCTGAAGTATGATAAATCTACTAAAACATAAATCCATAACATAAATAAATAGATAAAAATATATGGTATTTTAAAATAGTATAAATAAAGCTCTAAAAATATAATATTAAAAGCATTTGACTTAAATACTTAGTACAAAATAAGAGTTACAGTTATACATAAAATCTTACGAAGTATATAACCCATTACATTTAACAATTGTACTAAAAAACAACGATGCTAACAATTTTGAACAAAAACAATAATTTCAAACATAAATAAATAAAACAATGCAACATGAAATGTTGTCCTGACAAAATAACAATGATGGTATCATACTCGCCTAAACACATAGTAATATGGATGAATAGACTCACACAACATACATATACACCAATAACCACACAATATTATAAAGATAATACCAACAATAATGAATGTGGCTTGCATACACATAGCATTAAAATCTTATACTCATAAGGATAAGGCTTGCGTTCATACAATATTAGGATCTTACACTCGAGTAAGTTTCGCATCTACATATCGAGATACTATACTAATAAAGATGAGGTTTACATTCGCATAACATCAGGATCCTACGTCCATACTCGGAAGCTCTTAATAAGTACCCTCGAGTAAGGTCCGCGTTCACATAGTATTGGAATCCCCCATTCAAATATCTTTAAATGTTGCAACATATACATTGGGTTTTCAGATCCTACCACACAAAGGTTGACTCAACTAACTAAACATCCCATCAGCATACAATAAGGACACAAATTACCACACAACATCAATCGATTCACCATGGATACCTATGTGTTACTATCTCAAACAATTCATCCAATAATTATTAAGTTATTAGCCTTTTATTTTATATATGCGATTTAAATATTAATTTTTCAGTTTTAAAATTCATTTTATACCTTAAGAGATTTTTTATGTCCTTTATCTTGAATTGTAGAACTCCGAACATAAACTCATATTTTTTTGGGTAGATTACTCAGCGAGTATCAATATTTCTTCACGAGTACCGATACACAATTTAGTTTTAAAAGAAATGGGTCTTCAACCCGTATCGATACATTCACCTCTATATCAGTATTTAATATTGGTCCCGTACCGATCCCTACGAATACTAATACTTTTATCTTTGTATACCGATGTATTAATGCTTTCGTTAGGTAATGGAAGAATAGAAAAAACTACTAGAATTTCTATCAAGAACAAGGAAGGGATACACGTTCATCAATTTGTTTTAGGTTTTCGGTCTATCTAATTTTAAAAGATTAATGGAGACTCTATTACCACAATGTTAATAGTAAATAATTATAGAAAACCATTTAATTTGGAATAAATTAATATCATAATATTATAAATATTTAAGTTAAATTTAAATATAAATTCAAAAAACTCAAACCGATTTAATTCAACTCGAATTTTATAAACTCAATTTAAAAAATTTAAAATAAAATTTAAACTGTAAAATTCAACTATTCAACTTTAATTGGTTATATCTTTTTAACTCTAAGTCAATCAAATATCTCCTCAATTGAATGATAAAAGTTATTATGGCTTATTTTACCTTATGCCAACGAAAAATAATTATTCATTGTTGTGGTTGTTATGTCTCGACTAGGAACGTATCTTTTGACTTGATGGAAGGGTTCTTACCCCCAGAATCCGCCGACCAGAGCCATCAGCATGTTGTCCGTCTTACAAGTGGCGTCGGTGACATAATCGAAGTTCAACAGATCGTTTGAGGTGGTGCCACGTGTCAGAATGTGAGGAGATTCCCGACTTTGGGAAAACGTGTTGTATCGTGTCGGCCCTCTGAAACAAAACCTCTCCCCCAAAGACCAAAAGCTTACGGAGTCTACTGCCTGAGGTTTGCAGGAGACACGTTAGGGTTTGTGGGTTCTGTTGGGATCCGTGGATGTTTCTTGTTGGGTAGACGGATAGCAAATTTTATCAAGTAATAAATACATTGTAATAATTTATTTATTTTTGCATTATGATCTTAATATTTAGATTTTTTTAATATTTATTTTGTTTCTATTTTAATATTTTATCGTTAAAAATAATTATAAATGGATTAAAAAAATATTATACGTTTTGGGTTATTTTGTCATTTATTCTCTTAATTAGTATATCGACTATAAAAAAATATCATGATAATATATTGTATATGATTTTCACTTTTCTTATCGGTATGTCACATACGTTTTCTCTTTTTCAATTAATATATTATATATGTATTTTATATTTTCAAGAGGGTAATTACCCCTCTACCCTTTTTTTCATCTTGATAGTTAATGCGATCAAGCATTTATAATGTAATAACCATTATATAATTGTTTGAAAAAAATCTGTTCATCTAAATAACTTGTAATCCATTAAACATTTTTATGACGTTTTCTTTTTATTAATAGCATAAGTATTTATATTTTTAAGGTAAATATTAAAAATGTGAATTCATATAAAATAAAATAATATAATTATTCTCATTTTTTATTAGGTATTTGCTTATGTCAATAATTTTTCTCTCTATTTAGTTCAAATATAAAAATAATTAATGAATATTGAGTCGAATTATACAGAGCTAGTTGAAAATAGAAAAAAATAATTATCAAAAAATAATACATTATTAATAATTCAAACCACTCTAATTCGAGTTTCGCATCCTAAAAGTTAAACATGGTACATACTATTAGTAACATAAATTTCAAAACATCAACTCGATTTTTTTAAAATAATATTATAAAATAATATATATTAATATTTTATTTTAATTTAATTTTTTGATAAAGCACATACACCTCGTAAACAAAACATATTCGAATCTCCTAGAATGAAATCATTTTTTTTTCTGAGATCACTTGATGAGTTTTAGTTATAGTTATTCAAACATGTATTAACGTAAATTACTATAATGTATGAAGAGAATATGTCTTAATTCATTGTCCCTATTCTATTTTATATCAAACCACAAGATACACCGTTTTGTTTTCAACAGGATTGATGTTGTTTTTTGAAAAAAAGGTTTACAAATATAAATTATTTATAGGATCAGGAATAATACATGTTCGAAAGTAATTAGAATCAAATCAACACAGAATACAATCCTACAAAAATCAGAATATTTTTCGGACAATTTGATTATTGGAACTGAACTCTCATGGCTTTGGTTTCTTTTATCATTCCTGTAATAATAATTAATACGTTGGTATCAAGACTTTAGCTTATAGAAACCTTAATTTTAAGTTTTTAACGTGAGAACATAAATAGAGACACAAAAAATTAAAAAAAAATATTATTCGGTGATAAGACATATAATATTCCTAATAAAATAATTTATGTCTTAATCTTAATATAAACCATAAAATTAACATAAAACAGTACCCAAACTATACTACTAATCCAAGTGAATATGAAATACTAAATCTGAGTGAATAATTTGTAATAATATTAGGTGAGGATACTTCGCTTCACTTTCGTATTAACCGAGTTCATTTAGCACATGCTTAAATAAATACGTAATCAAAGTAAAGATAAATATTCTGGCAAAATGGAATTTGATTCCTTTGTATTTATAGTTAGCTCCGCGAAATGACGAGGAAGACGAAATTAGTGATTAAGTAAGAAATTAGTAATAATTAGTGGAATAAAATAAAATTAAAAGCGAAAGTTTAGGCGAAGAACACGGGATTCGCTCTTTTCAAACATAAATTATTATATGAATCCGTTTTCTTATGTCATTTATAATTATTTCAAACAAATTTTTAAATAATTATTTATTTTTTATTTACATGTAAAAAAGAAGGGAAGATTCACCGTAAAAAAAATTAAGAGAAATTATATTATAAATCATTCTTGCCACATCATTCATAAGATCAACCAATCAAATATATTAATTTATTTAATTTTTTATTTTATATTTTTATCAAGTGAATATTCACTAATATTTATTATAAATTAAGTTTAAAAACAATTTTTATCGAGTAGAGATTCACTCTGTAAAAAAAATATAAAATAAAAAAATTAATTAAATAAATTGATCTCATAGATAATGCGGTGTGAACGACGTAATTTTTATTTAATATTTTTTTCTTTAGAATATATATTAAATATTATTTCTTTAAAACTTTATTTCACTTTTTGTGCTTAGTTCTTCTTCCTCCTCTTTTCTCTTCCAAAGGATAAAAATATAATTTTTATTTGAATCTTAATTTAACATATATCTTCCGGAAGTTATAAATTAAATATATTTAAATGTAATTATTTATGATTTAGAGAATATATGTAATTTTGAAAATTTTATTTTAAAAAAAAAAAGCATTTTGCATCTCCAAAAGTATCTTCTTTTATAATAACAATAAAGTGCATGTATATGACCGAAAGTTCTCTAAAAAGAATTCCAATAATATATATATATATATATATATATATATATATATATATATATATATATATAAGCAGCCTTTGGATGGATTCAAATCTTCTTGTTGCTATTAGTTTGAAGAATCTACTTTTATTTTTTAATAAAAAATCATATTTAATATTAACTGTGATGTTTCATTGAATGGAAATATTTAAAATTATTAATTAAATATCATTTCTTATATTTAACGTTTATGGTCATTTGAATTTTATTCTTTAAATCGTATTAATTTATGGTATTTTAAAGTCATTGATTCCCTCTTTCTTTGACTTTGGAACCCTAATGCCATCTTCATAGTATTCTATACGTAAACGTTGCATGCAAGTAATGTCGGTTGACTTTTGTTTTGCTGGGGGGGGGGGGGGGGGGGTTCTGCGAGGAACGACACGAAACTGTCAGAAATAATTACAAAGGAACAGCGACACGTACAAACAATGTTTTCTATTGTCCATTGACTCTGGACAGTGGGTGATTCTAAAAAAAGCCGACCTTAAAAAAAGCTAAAAATCGATAATACCGTTTTTCTTATAAAAGTTGTAAGAAATTTGGTACACACTTTTCGATATATACCAAAATTCTTATAATTTTTGTAAGAAATTTCGATATATACCGTTTTTCTTATAAAAATTGTAAGAATTTTGGTATATACCAAAAAGTGTATACCGAATTTCTTACAACTTTTGTAAGAAAAATGGAATTGTCGTTTTTTAACCCTTTTTAAGGCTGTCGTTTCTTAGAACTTCCCCTAGACAGTTAATTGAAAATTTTTCAACAATTTTCAAAAGTAATTGAAAATTTTAAATTTTTCTTAAGATATTTAAATATAGTTTGTGTAAATTTTATAAATTATATATTTATCATTAATTTTCGAGGGATAATATTATTATTTTTAAGTGAGAATCTCTACATAGCATATGTCCATGACTTAACAATATTATTAATATATATTAAACTAGTTGACATAATGAAAGCGTTAATATCCAATTGGGAGAAAATAAAAGTGTAATTTTATCATTTTATTTTTAATTATTATTATATTTTTCATTAATTTTTAATAATAAATGATTATATTAAGATTATATTAATAATTATAATATATTTACTAAAATTAAAAATATAATAATCGTATTAATATCAACTCAATAGTCGTTTATATAATTTACTCAAAATTAGATGAGTTTTATTTATTTGGAGAGGTTGGATCCAAAACCCACCCAAATAAGAGTTAATTTAAATATATACATATTATAATACAACTCTCATAATCGAAAAATTATTAGGTGAGTAATGTTTATCACGTTATTCGTGGTCCCAATCAATTAAGATCGTTTATTTCAATTTTTTAAGTAAATCGTCACCTATTTCCTATATGTAATTAGTGGGGGAGTAGTTATTAGATGATTATTTAAAAATGAACGATCCTAATTGCTTAAGCTATAAATAACGTGATGAACAAGATTCACCTAATAATCTCTCCTCGTAATCCCTTGGGTGATGCTACACGTGGCAGAAACCAACATGACGTTAGTGATCCATGTGGCGTCACTGCTAGCAGCCTATGAAAACCAGATTTTATAGCTGGGGGAATAGTGTCATGGGACCCAACAAACCCATTTTATTTATTTGTGAAGAGTTTCGTTTGGTCCGTTCGTGTCTGGTTTTTGCTATAAAATCTGCTTCAACTCCTTCTGTCTCTCTCACATACATTCTCTTCACTTCTTCTCCATTGCTACCCCCAAAGGCTCAATCCTTCGGATATTCTTCTTCGCTCTTCTCTTCTTTAAATCTTTCGTTTTGATTTTAATTCCTTTACTTCCTGAACCCTTTGGGTTTCAAGGTTTTCAATTTCCCACAAGAAAAAAAGAAACAGAGTACTCTGTAAACTCCCCTGTTTCAAACATTCAACTCTGTCACTCTTACATTAACATTAACGCTCGAAAACTTGTTGTGTTTGAGGTGTTTTTCTAACTAACTTAATTTCCAAAAATGGGTAAGTTTTAGTTTGTTTTTATTGGACAGAAAAATAAAAGCTGTGGGTTTTGGAACCCGAGATATCTTAGCTTGACTAAACTTGTTTAAATGTGTGTTATTGTTGTTTTCTGTAGTGAGTTTCATTGAAGAAAGACCCAAGACCATCGTGGCCTATCAAAACGTGGTCTCTGATGCGAAATCAGCACAAAAACCGCCGGCACCGCCTGATTTTCTCTCCATTTCACGGAAGAAACTGCTTCAAAACCTTGAAATAAATGCCGGAGCAAGGGTTAATGCATGGGTCGATTCCATGAGAGCTTCTTCCCCAACCCATACGAAATCCACGCCTTCCATTGCTGATGATGAAGTATCCTGGAATGTAAGTTCAAGCCAAATGGGTTTCCATTTTTTTAAAAAAGTTATTAAAGATTCTGACTTTTTTATGGTTTGATGAAATTGTTTAGCTACACCATCCATCGGCTCTGGAGATGTTCGAGCAGATAATAGATGCATCGAAAGGGAAACAAATAGTCATGTTCTTAGATTACGATGGCACTCTTTCACCAATTGTTGCAGATCCGGACCGAGCTTTCATGTCCAAGAAGGTTAGCTCCTTGCTCATATCAATGACATCAAGGCTAGTCTTTGCATAAGAATTGTGGGTGTTTTTAGATATTAATCCCCTTGTCTTGTGTACAAACAGATGAGAAAGACTGTGAGAAAGCTAGCCAAATGTTTCCCTACTGCTATAGTGAGTGGCAGATGCAGGGACAAGGTACATTCTCAGACAATAAACATGATCATTTCAGAACAGTTTGTGTTCTTCAAAATAATAAATCTTCTCTTGTTTTGAAAACCATAGGTTTATAACTTTGTGAAATTAGCTGAGCTATACTATGCTGGAAGCCATGGAATGGACATTAAAGGCCCTGAGAAACATTCCAAATCTAATAAAGTGAGTCAGCTCATGAACCAACTGTTTTTGCAGTAGGGACAAAATCATGTACTGTCTCTTCCCCATTCTCATCCTTGTGTTTCACTCTTCAGGATACCGAATTACTTTTTCAACCAGCTAGTGAATTTCTTCCAATGATTCATGAGGTAATTTGCTAATTCTCTTGATTACTTCATCGAATCCGAAGCAAAGAGCTTTCAAGTGATTGCCATTTTTTTTCATGGAACATTTTAAGGTTTACAAGCTACTGATTGAGACTACAAAATCAACTCCAGGAGCTAAAGTGGAGAACAACAAATTCTGCCTCTCAGTACACTTTCGTTGTGTCGATGAAAAGGTAAAGACTCAATATCAAATGACAAAACATCAAAACTTGTTGTCACAACTTCAACTGTCTGATTTCTTGGGTTTGAAACACAGAAATGGAGTGAACTGGCACAGCAGGTTAAGTCTGTGTTAAAAGACTACCCCAAGCTTCGGCTAACCCAAGGCAGAAAGGTTAGCCATTTGCTTTACAAAACAAACTTTGATGGCATTCAGTATATGTTTAAAACGCCACATGTCTGACTTTTGAATGCTTATATCTTTCTATTACACAGGTGCTGGAAATCCGTCCGACAATCAAATGGGACAAAGGGAAAGCCCTTGAGTTCTTGTTAGAATCTCTTGGTAAGTTTCATTACTTAATGATTCCTACCTAAAACTAGTCAAATTATTCTTTATTACAGGTGCTTTGATCCTTAAACGTGTGCACTTCGTGTCTACGCGTTCATATTACTTCATGCTGATAAAATACTGTTATGAACGTGTGTCTGCTGCAGGATTCGCTAACTGTACCGATGTTTTCCCCGTTTACATCGGAGATGACCGAACCGACGAAGATGCATTCAAGGTAAAAATCAAAGCCAATCCCCCCCCACCCCACCACCATTATTATTAAACCACAAGATCTTTCAGGCTAATCCTTCTGGTTTTCACTTTTTCACTGTTATTTAGATCCTGAGAGACAGAGGACAAGGTTTTGGCATTCTTGTCTCCAAGTTTCCCAAAGACACCAATGCATCATATTCTTTACAACAGCCGGATGAGGTTAGTCTCAAACGAGTTTAATTCATTTCTCCCCCTGAAATTTTCTGCTATATTTGTATTCTAATATGTAGTTTTTATAAATTTTATATAGGTAATGGATTTTTTACGGCGTCTGGTTGCTTGGAAAGAATTATCCGTAAGGACTCAATCGAAAATGTAAAACAAGATAGGGGAAAAATATATATGTTGTAAAAGTGGAGGGATTAAAGTAGTAATTATTGTGTAAGCTAAGGGGGAAAAGGAGATGACCATACATAAGTTTATCTCTTGGGGTTTAAAGCTTTGTACATCTTTGTAACTCGTTGGATACAAAGGGTAAAGTATTGTAATTTCACAACTTGTGTATTAATTAATGCATAGAAATTTATATAAAAAATTATTCATAAAAATATCTTTGAGCAGTCTATGTCCAATAATTCGAACAACAATAATATCAATATAATAATTGAGCGGTCAATATTAAATGATTAAAAATAAAAATTAAAACAGATATTATTATAAATACTGTATAACTGAATAAAAAAAAATATCGTAGTTATGTTTAGGCTTCATTTTAATTAAAAAGTTAAATTATGATTTTGATACTTAAATTAATATATTCAAACTTAATATTTAGTTTTTGTAATTTTTTTCTTTTGACAATTTTTTTATGATTAGAAGAAAAAAATTAATAAGATTTGAACTTTTGAAAAAAGTCGTAAAAATTAAATTTTATAATTATATATAATACTATAACGTATTTTTTTAGTATATTAAACTAGAATAAAAACCTAGAATTATTTAAAACATTACTGAGTTCATGTGTCTTGTAAAGAAGTTTGATTTTTTAGTATATTTTTAGTATTTCAATATTTTTAGAAACATGTTTTTAAATTGTATCTAATTTCTATAAATTTGGTGTAATTTTAAAAATATTTTTATATTTAATCATATAGCTATTTTAAATACTTTAATATTCACATTTTTATTAATTAAGTCTTCAATTTTTTTAAAAATTTAATGAAATACTTGAATTTTAAAAAGGGTAACCTAGAATGGAGATCACTTAATTATGAATATAGTTATATTTGGGTCAGTCAATTACTAAAAGTTATGTTTGTGTCATTTAATTATGGGTAAAGTTATAATTGATTCACCAATTAATAAATGTTATATTTAGATCACTCAGTTATAGATAAGATTATATTTGAGTCAATTTTCATATTTGAAAAAAAACGGTTTATCAATTCATGTATTAGATTAATTAATAATTTCAGATGAAGATTTTAATGTTAATGAGTGATTTAGAAAAATGATCAAATTGATGTACTTTTTCAAATATGAAGGATGACCCAAATGTAACCTTACTTATAATTGAGTGACCCAAATGTAATCTTTAATAATTGGGTAACTCAAATATAACCTTACTTATAATTGAGTGACCCAAATGTAACCTTTAATAATTGGGTGACCCAAAAATATAACATTACTTATAAATAAATGATCCAAATATAATTTTTAATAATTAGATGACTCAAAAAAACATATACTCATAATTAAATAACCTACGTTATAGTTTATCCTTTTAAAAATTGATAAGCTCTTTTATCATGGGCAGATCTACATTATAAATTTTTATAGAATATTTTTTAAAAAATATTAGAATTGATCTATTAAACATTGAAATACAAGATTAACACTAATTATTATATTATAATGATATAAAAATCATTTATTCCTCGTACTTTATATACTCATCCCATTATATAATTTTTTTGACTAAACCACTCTTATATACCACGTCATCATTCCACCTTAATTGTCACATCAATAATATTAATCATCATACTAATACAATAACGAAAAAAATCAATTGTAAAACATTAGTAGTGTTCACAGTGTTCAACGCCTGTTGTAAAATTTTCTTTTAATTAACATTAAATCCAAAAAATTATATATACATAGTAAATGATGGTAGAGATAAACTTCAAGATGAACACTGATTAAAGTAGTAATTGAGTGGGGGAGAAAAACTAGACCATGAATGGCAAGATTTTATCTTGCCTTGTTTAACCCCATAGGGAATCCAGAAAAAGCTTACCATCTTTTGACAGAAAGGAACACAGTCTATATACATAGTACTAGTTTAGCTCCTTTTATATTCCTCCATTATTGATCTTATTACATACATGACCATCATTATGTTTTGCAATGAAAACCCACATTTCTGTTTCTGGGATTGTTTTATCCTTCAGATACAAAGCTTATCTGCATGCAATCCACTAGTCTATTACCAAATGTAATGATCTGCTACTTAATATATCAGACAATTGCAAATAAGGGTAAGTTTGTTTAGTTTGTTCTTTTTAATTTGATTTGTAGCTAAGGAATGGAACATTAATGTTTGAGATAAGATGATCAGAAGAAGCCATATTGTTTTTTTAATGTTTTATTTAAAAAAAAATTAGATAAAGCTACTCTCTTTTGATTGCATGGACTTGATACACAGTGAAGTTAAGGCACATTTTCATGTTCTCAGTGTTTTTATTAATTTTTTTTAGATAATTATTCGATCTATTATAAATCATTTAAATATATATACCCCAATTAGTGCATAATTGAACATTAGAGTTGTCACCCTATACATTTCCTATACAGTTTAGTGTTAACATTATCTTTAATTCTATTAACAATAGTTTCGGGGGTTTGGCAACTCCTTCCATGATACCTGTGATTTCTTTCCTCCTAAATACAATACAAGAAAGCATTCGAAGTCAACTTTAAGATGCAAACAATTAAGGATTTACCTTTCAACATAATAACAGTCCATTGTAGTTAACTCGTCATCCTATTGCATAGTTGATCTACTTACATTGCAAAACTGAAGCAAAACCACCCAAATATCAGTAGAAAAAGAACAATCAAAGAATATATAATTTCTGCTTTCCACCCCTGAATCGCAGAGTAAACAGGAAGCTTCAGTAGCGGGTAGGTAACCAAGGATTGTCATCCAAGTCACCAAAGCATGGTTTGGAATATAAGAGGAAAACCAAACCAGTTTCTGTTAGCTAGCTTTAGTTCCTCTATTTCGCACCTGCTCCCAAACTTCTTTTAATTTTTTTTTTTTGCATAAGTAGAAATGTTAATTATTTATATCAATTCGTACAAGATAAGGACAATTTAGGCTAAAAATAGATCTCAATACTTTATTATTTGATTAATAATTGTTGTAAACATAGCAATTATACGTTACGTTCCTGATGTTATATATTTATACCAAAGAATGCAATGCAAATGATGATTCAGAAAATTCAAATGAATTTTCTCTTGTTGGCTAACCTGCAAGTGCATTGGAGCTTATGTTGAGAACAAAAAGAGGATCTGAACAAAACTGACATGAGAGATGAAATTCCGGCTAAGACTGGTGTCCGAACATGTAATAAAACAAATTGTTTTGTGCTGTAAATTCAAAACTGTGTTTTGATATGTATAAACAAGCTGTTTTGTGCTGTACATGCAGAACAATGTTTTGATAAGTATAAACAAGATGCTTTGTACTGGAAATTGCAGAGATATATTGTGCATTATTTGAACAATCTATTTGGTGTTTTATCGCTAGAAACTTTAAAGTAAGTGCACATAATAAAACGTTCGATCGTCAAAACAAAGGGTTGCTGGCCATTTTCAAGTAATTGTACATAGTAAAGCGTCCGATCGTCAAACTAAAGGCTTAAATAAGTATTCAATCGTCAAAACAAAGAGTCGTTAACCACTTTCAAATAAGCGTGTACAAAATAAAACGTCTGATTATCGAAATAAAAGAATCAACTTAATAGTCGTCACTCCCACAATAAGTGAGCATAAAAACTCACATATAATCAATACCAATGTACTAATTACAAGAAAGAAAATAAAAGAAACTCGTACATTATTGTTCAAAGTTTTTAATAAGGAAAAGTAAAAACAGATTCAACAAATTAACCAGGTATTAATTCGAGTTGGATCATACAAATATCCGTTAGAAATAGCATCTAATCCAACTGGTTTCGAATGCGAAAAATCCAAATCTATCCCTTTTCCACATCTTATATTCCGACCTCCTTTATAAACAAAAACCATTATTATAAAACATAACGTAGCTTGGATTTGTTGTCGTATCTTATTGGTTCGAATAAAAAATCTGAAGACAAATCCTTTTATCACATTAAACTATATATGTATATAAGAAGAAGGTTGAAATTTTTGCTGGGAGCGATCTCAAGAGGTGGTTGGCCGTACCTAAATGCAAAATTTTAACAAAGTCAGATTGTACACTTATGAATTTAGACATGCAATTTATGCATTAAACCCATAATAACATATTAAATTTCTTACAGATCGATGCTTTACCTTGTGCCTCAATCTTTTAAGACAGTTTGGTCTTACACTTTTGGGACAGAATTTTGGTTCCTTGTGCCATGGTGCTGACCCTAAACTCACAGTTGACATCCAATGTTTTCTTCCAAAGCTTTAAGATCCAAACGTTAAACACCAACGGGGATTCGAGTTTCAGCTTCAAAGAGATTTGGCGTTTCGTCTTTTTGTCGCTGATGCTCTTCTGAACATTAGGCGGCACCGATTTTTCTTTCAAGCCATGGATTTTGATGGCGACGTTGCTCGATTCGCCGACATTTTGTTTGAGACCTGGGAAGTTTCCGTATCCGAGGTTTTTGGTCCAGAAAATGAGATTGGCTCCGTCTTCGTCTGCTTTGTATTCGATCCCCATCTTTTCGTTGAGGTTCTTGGCTTTCAGCGTGACATCGTACGTAGGGGGGCTGCCTTGTTTCAGTTGCTTAACGTGGAGCTTTGTGACCGAGAAACTTGGGGCTGTAGGGGTGAAAATGAAATAAATTACCGCTAGGGAGCCGCCTATGATAACACAGATGAGGAGGAAAACAACCAGGAACCACAACAAGATGGTTAAACAGTTTCCATCGCTGCCTTTGCCTTTGGACTTGGCCGCCTCGCGGTGGCGTTCGACGATGCGAGCGTTCTCGGGCGGTGGGACGCGGTAGATTTGGTCCTTAGGGACTTGGACGACGTAGGTTGCCAAGGGGTGACCCGGAGGGGGAGGTAGATTCATAACGTTGTTGTTGTTGGTGGGGGTGTTGGCATGGGGTGTCGACGACAGCAACCGTTGGCCGGCGTAAGACCCTACGGCCCGCTCATCCTCCATGGGATGGGGTGCGAAAGAAAAGGTTGATGGTACACAGGTGAGACAAGGGCAAGGACAAGGAGTACTTTAGGGCATGCATGGGAAGAGGTTGTTTCTATGAAGTTAAGTGGTTGGTTTTGCGTGGAGATTGAATGTTTCCATGGGGTAAAAACAACACATTTCGTTCTTTTTTTTCTTTTTTTTTCTGTAACATATTTTTTTAACTACTTTTCTATTTAGGTCGAAGAACATGGTCCTATTTTTAGATGAGTGATAAATACACACCACATTGCATTTTTATTATATAAATAATAGAAAAATTATTTGATATATTAACGGCAGAAGCTTTTTAATTTCCATAAAAATATATTAGTATTAGGGTTTATGAACTCAATTTAAGGGGTAGGACATAAGAGTTTATGTTCAGTAGTTTAGAATTTAGATTGTTAATAGAATTTAAGGCTTATTCATTAAAATCTAAATCCTCAACATATAACTTTAAACCTTAAATCTATAAATCCTAAAACTTGATTATTTCTTTATTTTTTTGAGTGATAATCTTCACATAAACAATTATTAATTTGAGCCATCCGTTTCAGTTATCAATCGTTTTGGATGTCATCTTGTTAATCAATCTAATATTCTTTTCAAATTTAACACTTCCTCAAATCTTGTTATGATTTCCAGATTTTATTCCTACTGTCAGGTTCAAAAATACATCCTATTCATTTCGGCAATTGAATTGTCCTATGAGAAATCGAGCTATAGAAGAGTAAAATGGACCCCCCCAAATAAAGAAAAATGGTCAAGGTGGCCGAATAGGGAAAATTATAGAGGCTGGTTTCAATAGTTTCTTTGCTATCTGAAGTCTGAGATTAAACAGTATCAGGTACCAAAGCAAGCAGCATGGCCTTGCTACTCGGTTTTAACTGGATGTTTCTTCATTTCCTTCGATATTTCCTTCGACAGTTGCTCCGAATTGTACTCTACTCCAAAGCATCTCACAACCTTCATTTTGGGGTCTATCAAATACCTGAGTATTTAAAACTAATCTGTATCAAAGTCTCAACATTTACAGAAATAAAGAAGATTAAGGAAAGGGACATACATGTTGTGAGAAGACTCAACAAGATAATCATCACCTTCTTCTTCAACCTTCTTGAAGTAAACACGATATTCTTGTGCCATTTGCCTTACAGCACTAACAGGTCCCGTCAATCCCACTATTCTTGGATCAAACTCTGCACTTTGAATGGAAAAGTGGAGAATCTATTAGCCTAAACATGTAAATGTACCCTAAGAGTAGCTTATTGTTGCCACATATTCAGTTACAAGGCATACAAACCTTTGAGGTAAGCACGGAGTTGTGCAGGAGCATCGCGCTGAGGATCGATTGTCACGAATACAGGTAAAACCTTCAGGTTTTCTTTTGACTCTTGATACAAATAAAACACAAAATGCCAAGAATATTACATGACTAATAACTGTATATAAAACTAATCTTTGTTAAGGGGTTATACCTAATGTATCTATAGCTTTTGACATCATTTGGACTTGATCAGGTCCAATATCAGGAGATGATGTATAGCCAAAGTACAGAAGAACCCAATTTCCAAGAAAGTCTTGTTCATTAACAATCCGTTTTTCTGTATTTACCAAAGTGAATGGACCACCGATGATTGGAGCTGCTGCAGTATCACATTCACTACTACCTGTATTGTATTCCGTTCCTGCTGAACAAAAACAAGAAGCGTGTTAAAGATAGGACTAGTCATGTTTATACAGTCCTTTCTTCAGTTGGCAATTGAACAAAACACCAGAAAAATGCATGCAAAATTGAGAAGGATCTTTAAACTTCAAATTGATGCAACCAGAGGAGTATCTTGGATCATGCAAGACAAATCACTTAAACTTAATAAGCAGTATAAACTTCCGTTCAGTATATACAATCTTATGTCCACTCTTCTTCACCAGCTTCTCCAATAAAACGAAAACATCCAAATCAGATAAAGCTTTTAACAAGCATACTCATTATCTTAACATGTAGCTTTTAATGCCCATAAATATTTTTTTAGGTATTAATTACATCTTGCTGCTTGCATGGCACCTTAATTGAGCCTTTACACGAACTATAGCCTTTACAAAAGAAGCGTGTTAAAGATAGGGGTAAAAACTATAACCCCAAGCTTTATATTTCTATATTTATCCAGGCACATTTCCAAATTTTAGATATTTTATTGTATGCCAAACACGCATATGTTTTTCTACAACCTAATAAGAATCAAACAATATATTATCTATGCACAAATTCAAGCACATTGTCACTTGTTGATTATCTATTCACTAACATATATGGCCGCAGATAAAATAATACATAGAGACAACTTCTAATGCCTGGCTTCCGATAGTAGTGATGTATCATGGAATCACCTTGAGAATAATAAAATGGAAGATCTACACTGGAGAATTTCATCGTCATAAAATCCTTCTATTTGCTACAGGTCAAAGTCACCCATGAGACAAATATGGTAACGCAAAAGAAATATCTGAAAGTGACAACTAAACTATCAATGACTGCATTTTGGTTCAACTTAGCCTATCTGCAGTTAACCTTCCCAACCTCCTAACAATTTAAGAAAGTATCATAAAGCAACAAATCTGTTTGAAAATCTTCTATTGGGCATTTCTCAGAAAACTAGAATATGATGCTATTATGATAGCATACAAACAGTAAAAGGACAATAATTGGTACATTATGGGGCACAAGCAAAATCAAAGAAGCACAATAACATAAATAAACAAGTTGGACCAAAACTGGTAGGTAGAAGCTTCTCAACGATTTCCAGCACATTTATCTAAATGCAAAATTGCAGAGGAAATCGATGAAATAAGCTACTTGTAGGTAGTTAAATATGAATCATAGAAATAAAACTCATGATTTGCCGGCCATTAACTCAAGCAAATAACTGCTCGGTCTCATCTAATTTAATAGTTTTTACTTCAGATAAATAGCAACAATAAACAAATTATGTAACCTCTATACAAGAAAGAACAGAAAATGCAGAGACCTTACATATCTGAACAACCTAGTTTCGAACTCCTGGTGAATAACTACCATTCTACCACGATTCCAACATGCAACGACTAGTCATGTACTCGAAAGCAATAGAAGATAAACAGGTACCTCTATTAATTGCTCTTCTCTCATCATTATAATGCAGAAAAGCTATCAATCCAGCAAAGCCTAGTACCATAGAAGGCTGCAAAAAAGAAGGATAAAAATAACTATTAGACCACTGATTCCTACTTCGTATATTCAACAAAAAAGTTGATACACAATATAACAACAATGGAAAAGTGCATATCAACAAGCAATTTCATTAGCATACAATAACATAAGCACCCCGTGAGCGAGGAGCCCGTGTTTCAACATTCACAACAGGATGATCAGTTGGCTTTTTGTAACTGTTCTTTGCTGATTGAGCATAGCCACAAGATTGAATTCTCTTAGATGGACCAAACCTACATATCCATAGAAGCATTAGAACCTATTGCTTCGCCAATTATACTATAAATTTCTTCATAGTTCATGCAGTCTAGAAGACTAAAACTATAAACTCAATAAACGGTGATTATAACAAACGCCCAAATCACCATTCATCATCAAAATACATGAAATACACAAAAAAGGCTTTTTGAAGAACAATTCCAACATCAAAACCATTCAAAAAGTCACAAACTCCAGACTAATATTAATTCAAACTAACATTAAACTAAACAAGATCGGATATCATGGATTGAACAAGATTCATCAATGTTTACCTAAAAGAAACGTAAAGAGCATAAAGATCCTAGCTTTTTTCTTTCTTTTCTTTTCTAGGCATGATACACTGTCAAAAATGAAAACCCATTTTATTGTAACACAAAACGAAAGAAGGATCGAAGTGAAAGAATAGAGTGTGACCTTGGGAGAAGAGGAGCGAAGCGGTGCTTGGCGGAAAAGAAAATGAAGCGAGAAATTGGCATATTATAGATTTAGGGAAGTATCAAGGAGAATTACTCTTTGGAACTAAAACCCATCTGCGACTGCGATTCTTTTCTCTTTTTTCTATATTTATGCAGCCAAATTATGAAGCAGCACGCACAATTACAAGGGCTGCTGCTTCTCTAACTCAAAATTTCTTGCTGCCCAAGCTCAGATATAAGTGTATTTCAATTTGAATTATTACATTTCGTTTTAAGTTCCAAGAGTATGCGGATCTAAAATGTCTAGGGGCGGGCATTACCCGACCCGGTCGGATTCCAATCTGACAGTTAATTGTGTCAGTTTTTTTTAAATGAGTTTAAATTGAGGTTTTATTATGGGTGATTTTGGGCGGATCAAGTTTAGATTTAGGATAAGAAATATGGGATTCAATTAGACTAATATTGTAATTATACTATATATATTTTACCTATATTTACAATAATACTCTGTCATTATATTTTTTATAATTAGGTTATTAAATTAATTATTTTACAACTAAATTTTGAAAAATAAAATTTTAAAATTATTTTTAATAATTGAAATGAGTTGAGTTTAAATATATAGTTTTTGGGTCAAATTGATTTTGAATTTATAATAAATATTTTTAGATTATCAAAATTTCGACTCGAATTTGTCCCTACTAAAAGCCCTAAACGACGCTTTCTTTCTTTTATGGTAAGCTTTTGTAGTTCGTTTTATTTATTATTTGACACGATTTTAATATATTTTAGTGGTTGTCTGGTGTTTGTATAGAAATCTTCATGGTTTTAATTTTTGGATTTAATTCTATAGGTCGTTATAGAAAAATTTTATCCACACACATTCTATAGGTCTCTTTTGTTTGTTTTTTTTGTATATTTTTATAAATTTATCTTTGTGACGTTCTTTCGGTATGCTTTTATGGTACGATTCTTCTGTCTTATGGCATGTTGTTCGCCTACGGTAATGATAGATATGTGATTGTGTAAAAAAGTCTTACATTGTTCATATTTAATTTATGATTGTCAGTCTTCTTTTAAGGTTAGATCTTTTCTTTATATTTTTTTTGATGACGTATTCATATCAATTTTTACGAGACAACCTATAAATTTAGTTTGGTTTGCTCGTCACTCCTTCGTTATCCTAAAAATATCTAGTTGGATAGAGACAAAAAACATTATTGACGGTTATTAAATTATTATAGATATAAACGTCAAATACAAAAAAAAAATAAAAAAAAATCGACCTTCGTTGTGATTTTATTAAATTACTATAGATATCAATTTCTTTGCTTGAGTTTTTGTTGGATATAGTCTCCAAATTCTTTTTTTTTTTTAAACAAAATTGTACCTTTTTTCTCAATAAAATTCAGTACCATTTTAAGATTAAAAAAATCAATTTGATATATTGTAGTAAGTTCCCCAAGTATTCTCATGTGATGATATAAGGTTTTAAATTTAATATTTTACAATAATTATATTGAAATATCTATTATAAATATATATATTGTTATAATTAGTATTTAGTTATTATCAAACTAAAAGAATCCCATTCAATTTATATGCATAAATTAAATCATATAACATATATTAGAATTTAAATTATAATTAAATAAAACAATTAAACTTTAAAAAGACTGCGTTCAATAAATTAAAACCTCAAAAAATCTAATTTTATTAATAAAAAGGACTAAATTGATTCAATTACTGAAATAAAGGTAAAATCCATAAGGATCTGATTAATAGGGACCTATTAAGATTATGAGGATCCCTTTAACTCGGCACTAAAACGGTATCGTTCTCAAATGGCTATAAAATTTTCATGTCAAAAATTTTCTTTTTTTCTCTCTTCAAAACGAGAAGCCTTTTTTCTTCTTCTTGAGACTCTCTGTCCAAACACTTTAAACTCAAAAACTTAAATCTATTTTCGAACAAATTTTTTTTCTTAGTATTTTTCATGTTCAATGATCACGAATAACACTGAAAAACACAGTTACTATCTGTCGTATCCTTCATCGTTTAAATTTACTCTAATCATATTCGATCATTATATGTTATTCATCAATTATTAAAAATTAATTTGTATTGGTAATAAACGACGTTTATTATCATCGGACAATTTTTGTTTATCATTATAACACTAAATTCTTTAAATTTTTAAAATTTTTTACCTACAATTCTAAAGCTATTGTCTATTCATTAGAATTTCTCTTTTTCGATCTAAAAGTCTAAATTTATCCATTTTCGACTAAAGCTACCATCTGTTATATGTTTGTTGGGATGATTTTATCCGAAAATAGGCTAAAATTTTAGTATAAACAGTTGTGTATTGGATTTAGATTGAGATTTTAGGTTTTACATTGTAATTTGAACATTTGGACATGAACATTATTTATATAAATGGATATTAATTTTTAGATTGTTATATGGATTTATTTATTAAATAAATATTTATTTATTTAAAAATATATGTGATTATACTTAATGTCTGATTTATTCGATTTAATAAAATTTGATTTAAAATTTATTCGATAACTTGCTTTTAAGTTTATAGTGTGTCCCATCTTTTATTATATGTTGGATTAGATATGGGCACGGGTCGAGTCGGGTCAGACTTTCGACCGACCTGAACACAAATACTTTAAACCCGACTCGACCTTACTAAAAAATAAATATCGTAAATCCGACTTTGACCCGACTTATAGAAAAAATTTAGGGACTAAATTGTAAAAAAAATAATTTTTGGGGAATTAATTATAAAAATATAATTTTAAGGACTAAATTATAAATAAAAAATTAATTTTAAAGATCTAATTATAAAAAAAATATATAGATAAAAGACTATTATTATAAATATCCCTAAAAGAATTATGGAAAATTACATATTTAGTCCCAGGTCGAGTCGGGTCAAATATTTTACACTCTAAAACTGAACTCGACCCGATGTTACTTTAAAAAATCACCTGATCCGAACCTAACTTTTTAATAAAAAAATCTGACCCAAATCAAACCGAGTCAGGTCAAAACTTGATCGGACCGAATAAAATACCAATTTCTACGTTGAATTCGATATAAAAATATATAAAATCTAACAATACCAGTCTTGTTCGTTCATAGGATCAAGACACGACACCGGTAGGTTCTGAGGAAAAGAATGTACACAATTGTACATCAACAAAATCTTATCTTATTGGGAACTATAACGATGACAGTTTTACAAGATCAGAATTTTATGTAACAAACATGAATTATTAAAAATATAATGACCCAAATTATAAAATTTTAAATGATAAGAAATTTAATTATTAATAAAAATAATATCTAAATTGTGAAAAATATAAATTTTTTTTAAGTACATGACATGATCAAGTCTAAGCCCTCTCTCGGTCTATTCCAGATTACGATGGGATAGTGTCCGATACTACCTTGATGATAGATCAGACGGTCGGGACAGCTTTTCCCTTCCCTTCTTACACATTTTGTTGGGACCATGATAAATTCTATAGTATATGAAAATTCTGCAGATCTGGGTCGTATACTATAGAATTTATATTTGAGATAATTTATATTTAGGTCGATAATATTTATGATAATTAAATTTAAAAATTAATTTTTTTTTTATTTTTGTTATCTATTTATAAATTTTTGGATAAAATTTTAATATATTAATTCGACCCCAATTTGAATATAATTAAATAAATTATTCACCCAGGTTCGTATAAATTATACACCCTGCTTTCTCTGTCATCTCTTCTTTTCCTCTTACAGATCCAATCCCAGACTTAAATCACTGGATTTTTCAAGCCAGAGAGTTTCAACAATGGCTCCACTGCTCTACTGCAGTTTCAGTAAGCTTTTCTTCATTTATATTGCTTTCTTTCTGTTGATTTCTCTGCTTTTCTGTGCCTCCATTGATAGCCACGAGATTCAGACCAGTCGGTATGGTGATGGAAGAAGATTGTTAGAGTTAGAAGAAGAAGAAGAGCAGCAGGTGTTGTTAAAGAAGAAGAACTCCGGTTTATCCCCCAAGAAGAACCAAACCAAGCTCATCAAATCATCATACTTATACACCAAAAATCAAACAAAACTCGTAAAAACATCAAATTTGTCGCACAAGAACCAAACCAAGCTTTCCAAATCTACCAATTCGATCAAAACTACAGTGTCAAGTAGCCTTTCTACTTCCAGTAAGGAGCTCAATTCAACTGTCAAGCTCAAGAAACTGACCGAAAGTACTGCTCAATCTTCAAAAACTCAGAAGAAACCAACAACCCAGATTCAGAAACAACAGAGGAAGCAACCCAGTTGGATCGATGAGGAAGATGATTCCGACTTAGTGGCTGAGTTCAGAGATCTCCCGACCAAGTTCCAGGAAACTCTGATCCCAGACCTTGAGAGAATCTCGACAACCTCAAAAGCTTACATCGCCAGATACAACAAAGAGTTCACGAAACAGTTCAAACCCTATGTCGGCAACAAACATGCCCCCACCATTGCCACCGTCATCTCTTGTGCTTTCCTTTTAATCCCATTACTGTTGGTATCCCTCATTTTTAACCGCATCAAAACATACTTTTCACTCCAGAAGATGCTCATTTTCATTCAAATTTACCTCTCGATTTACTTCTCAATCCTCTGTCTAACATCCCTCGTCACTGGGTTAGAGCCATTGAAGTTTTTCTACGCTACTTCGCCGTCGACCTACGTGTGTTTACAGGTTCTTCAAACACTCGGATACGTGCTTTACTTGCTGCTGCTTTTGATGTATCTGATTCTTGTTTTCTCCACTGAGTCGGGTCTCGGATCCAAGATGTTGGGTTTGGGTCAAATTTTCGTGGGTTTTGCCATCGGGTTGCATTACTACGTGGCGGTGTTTCATAGGGTTGTGTTGCATCAACCTCCCAAGACGAATTGGAAGGTCCATGGGATGTACGCCACGTGCTTCCTTGTGATTTGTCTGTTTGCTAGAGCTGATCGGAGAAAGAAGGGTTACTTGGAAGAAGGCGGTGAAGAGGGAAAGAAAAATTAATTATTTAATATTTTTAGTACATCATTATTATTATTATTTTGGTGGGTCCAAAAATGTCCTAATCCCGACCACTTACAAGTTACAAGTTGTAGCAATAATAAACGAAATTGCTGTCATAAAGATGCACTGAGAAATTTGGAAGGTAATCTATCTTCTCTTTCCTATCATATTTTCCATCTTTCTTCCCCCTCCCCTTTTGTGTTTTTATTTCTGGTTTATACCTAAACCCACAACTGAAATTTGTCCAGTGTAATGTCTCTTATTTTAATCAATTAAAATAAATTCATTAATTTTATATTTTTTAAGATGAATTATCACCTTTTTCTTACAAGTAATTAGTGAATAGGTAGTTATGAGATAATTATTTAAAGATGAACGGTTCTGATTGATTAAGACCATAAATGACGTGATAAACAAGGTTCATGATAATTTTTTTCGGTGTTTAAGAATTTTGTGTTAAATGGGTATTTAATTTTTTGGTTTATATTTAATACATGTGAAAATTATAAATATTTTAATTT
Organism: Abelmoschus esculentus; assembly: GCA_035048815.1. Taxonomy (NCBI): domain Eukaryota; kingdom Viridiplantae; phylum Streptophyta; class Magnoliopsida; order Malvales; family Malvaceae; genus Abelmoschus; species Abelmoschus esculentus. Next base: position 3,836,746 of record JAUCBN010000066.1, read on the forward strand.
TCGAGTTTAACGATTTTATTTAGGATATCAATAGATAATGCCTTGTTAATAAATATTATAAGATCTCGGACATTGAAACCCACAATTATAGATTTAAATCCATTATATGGAACATTTTCTTTTTCCAAGCGAAATCCCTTGGTATATGAAAGAGTGAAAAATTGCTTTCGTTGTTATGGAATAAAAAACCTTTGTATCTTAATAAATGTATTTAATTTATTCATAGCTATTAAAGTGAGATACACAATTAACACATTCATCATAGAAACTCTAGCTCTATATCAAGGTCACGATCGATATTGTCAGGTTTAGGATACTATGTTAAGAATTTTAGTGGTTACAACTAGTATACATTCTAAAATATACTTTTAACATTGAACATTAACCCCTTCATCACTATGCTTCAAATACTAATACTCGAATTTATAATCTTTAAAAACATTAGCCGTTTCTTTAACCATTGAACTAAGATAATTCGTATCGAGTACTTAAAATTGAACTATAACGCACGACTTATGACAATATTTTCTGAACGTTGTAGCTCAAATTTCTTATTCTAATAACATTTCTAAAAACAATTAAATTAATGTGCATACAACTTATATGAAAACTATCACATTTAATATCATTTCATTATAATCTTTGTTACAACGAAATTTACAAATTAGAAACAAGTCATGGAGTGAGGCAGTACGCACGATCTGATCCAAAGTTTCTCTTCCCTGACCTAACTCGCTTGTCCGTACATCTTTTCTGTCGGAACATTTCCCTTGCCTTCACTGAGTTGAATGGTTTCTGAACTACAGAACGATACATACCAATTAATATCTCGTTCATCCTTAGATCTAACATCAGTCCCTCCCGACAGGGAATATGGATAAGCTTTCTCACATGCCGACACAGGCGATGAAACTCGCATTCATGTAAAGAGACAAACTTGTCTCCTTGGCTGAAGCTAAAGAAACTTGTGTTTCTTGTCTGGAACCAACAAATCACTTCTGAAACTCAGTCTAAATGAATTCTCAGGTAATCCGTTTCGGAGGCTGATGCAATACAAATGAAAGAAAACAGAATTTTTAGATGAGGAAGAAGAGATAGAACAAAGGAAGAAGAAGAAATATCGGAGGAAGACATATTTTCATTAGTTCTATTGATAAAAGGAAACTCTAAGACATTATGAAATTTTAACCTAATTTTAAACACAAAAACGACGTAGTTTTAAACTAAAACTAAACTAATACAATGATACGTTTTATCAAACTAGAAAATGACGCATAATAAAATTCTTTGTTCTAAAAAAATTTTCTCCTCAAAGATTAAAGAAGATAAACCTAAAACAAAATCAATAAGAAACAATGCTGAGTTAATAATTTTTTTTTAAGTAATTAGACCAAATATCTGTTATTGCCCCTTTTAACTTCATCATATTGACAAAAAAATTAAAGAAAGCTCCATGAAAGCATTAATAAATCAGTGTATTTTAGATATTTATTTCAACTAAAAAAATAAATACATATTAAAAAAAATATAGATTAGACACTTATTTCAATCGAAAAACATTAAACTCTTATATAAAAAAATGTATAATTTTGGACACTTATTTTTAATTAAGTCTAAAAATAATGAAACATTTCAAAAATTTTAAGGAATTTTGAAAAAAAGATTTTAATAGTGTCCATTGTTTAAACTTCATAATTTCTTAGAAAAAATATTTTATTTCACTAGGCATTTGGTCTCATTATAAAATAAATTTTTTAAAAAAATACCATTTTTATTTAGTTCTAAAATATATATTTTTATATTATTAGAATTATTTATATATTTTCATAAATATAATAATATTCATATCGTATATTTTTAGGTTGTTTATTATAAATATAATTGTATTTCTCATAATATTTATTATAAAAATTAAATTAATTTTTTTATAAATTAAATATGTCTCTTATGAAATGATTTAAGTAAAAATATAAAACGGTAAAGAAATCTTCAAGTTTTCATTTCAGGAAATGGGACCATACCATACCTCACCAGTCGCCATTAAACACTATTATTGAGTATTGGTTTTTTACTTTCCTTTTCCTTTTAATGTCGATTTTCAAGTTCTCATTTCAGGAACAAGATCTTCCCTTTGCTCTGTCAGAATCTAAGCCTGAAAACAAACCATCTCCATAGTTCTTTTGTATTGAGATCTCTCTCCCTCTCTCTATGTTCTTCAAAGCTAACATTTTGAGCAGAGAACCAGAAGCACTACCCCAGAAAAGTTAAAGGAAAAGCCTTTTACTTTTTTTTCTGTTTTTTTTTTGCCATGAACTAATTCTTCCAAGGTATCATCTTTTTTTATTTCCGGGTTTTGCTTTTCTATTTATTGTTTGAGATTTTTTTGGTTCTAAACCTTTCTTTTCTGGGTTCCTGTTTCAGTGTTCTATTCAACTTATGTAAGCTTCTACCAATTGGTTATTACAAGTGTGTATATATATGTTTGAAATATTAGCTTCTGGGTTTTGTTTTTTTACACTGAACCGTTTGATTATTCTGTTGCTTTTTTCTTTTCTTTTCTTTTTGTTTAATGGGAATTTGGGAATTCAATTAAGAACTTTGTGTGATTAATTTTGTTAATCAAAGCATTTTACTTTAGATCCAAGCGATTGCAAAATTCTGGTAGCTGAAAAACTGAATAACTCATGCAGTATGTTTGTTCATGTCATGATGTTCATTTTGTGCTTGGGGTTTTGTATATGTATATATTATTTGAGATGCTGACTTAATATTATTGTAAAGTGATTGAATTTTTTTTTGCAGCATTGTTTGAAAAGGATTAGTGATCTATGCTGCACGCTCATAGGCTATATCTAGTAGATATCAAAGAAAATGACAGACTTGTTTTTATCTAGAATTAGGCAAATGTCTCCAAGGGGACACCTCTAGCTGTTAAAGTTTGAACTTTTAGCTTGTGTTTGAATCTTGCTGATGGAGGAGTGGGGTTTAAGTGATGGAAGATGTCTGTGCCTCAAGCTCAATTGATTAACAATGAATCAAAATGCTCAATTTTCAGTTGAAATGGATTAAGGAATTTGTGGATTAGTAGTCATTCTAGTTCATAAGTAATTTCATAAGCATTCCTAAATAAGACCCAAAAATACTGGATTTGCCTTTTAATGAAATGATTGTGCAGACTCATTGTGGCATATATGGAGGTCCATACTTGCCATTAGCAGAGAGAGGGTTAAGCTCCTTTGTTTTTTCTTACAACTGCAATGATGTTTAAACATATTTCTTCATTTGCTAGTTAGATGCTTATTCAATTCATCATTATCATGCAGTGTTGAAGCTTTTCGATATTAACTCCCATGCGGTGATGCGATAAGAATCTTATGCTGATAACAATCTGAATATGGATAAGGTATCTCAGGATTGTCCATACCCAGGGTGCTTTTTCTGTGTGATGAAGGAAGGAAACCCAAGTAAGCGCAGAGCCAGTATTATGAAATTCTTTAGAGATCTTCCTTCACAAGATGATGATGGTCAAGTTCTTCCTATCAGTGGCCTTTGGAATACTGCTATGGCGCATCCTAATGATCCTGAATTCATTGAGTTGGGAATTTTTGAGTGTATGTCTGCTCTAATATGGAAGGGTCTCAAGAACCGTCGTTGGCTTTCTCATGATCAAAATATATATATTCCTTATTATGCAGCTCATATTATTGGATCCTACACAATGAACATGGAAGAGTTTGCAGAAGGTGCGGTGCATGCTGGTGTAATTCCTCCCTTAGTTGAGCTTTTAAGAGGTAGATTAACTTGGGTCGAACAAAGAGTGGCGGTGCGTGCACTAGGACACTTGGCTACATATACGAACACTTTTCCTCCTGTAGCAAGTCATGGAGAAATCCTTGAGGTCGCCATTCAACTAGCAATGAGTTCACTGGAAATAGTTTACTCTCATTTTTATCAGTTCGTTGATAGAAGGCTAAGTTATCACTGTGATCTGCTTACTCGTGGCATGGGTGGTGTTGAAATGGAGTCAAGAAAGGCTGAAGAATGGGCTAGTCAGCTACAATGTTGGTCCCTTCAACTCATTAATTGTTTCGCATTCAAGCCCGAGTTTCTTCCCATTATATGCAAACCTGAATTTCTCATAAAACTACCTGGAATGTGGGGTGGACTTGTTAACGAAAACTCACCTGCTGGTATTGGTTTGTTAAGAACCATCTGTCATCATAAGATTGGAAGGGGATCTGTTGCTAGTTGTCATGGAATTATTGAAGCATTGATTAATATTGCTTGTTCATCTGATGATTGGCAGTATATGGCTATTGATTGTCTTCTTTGGTTGCTTCAAGATCCGAGCACATGTCATAAGGTATGTTTCTCTTATCATGGGTGAGAAAATTGAATATAAATTCCATACTGATCGAGTCTTTTCCCTTTATTGCTACGTTATGTGATCGAGTCTTTTTGACAGTGCTCTTCATCCGTAACAGCGGACTCTATTCCTTAAATGGAACCTTAGCTAAATTATTGAGCATTCCATGCTCCCATCATTTATTTGAATTCCATATCACCTTACCATCTTTTGGATGGTTAAGTAGGGGAAAGGGAGTCTGAACTCGATACCTTTTGTAAGGTATGAGATGGCTAATAGGATGATATTTCATGTGCCATATATATCCACCAGGCTTATGATGATCATCTTTGTATTTGTTCTTTTCTGAGCGCAATTAATATGTTTTGTATGTCATGTAGGCTTATCATCTAAGTAGATTCTTCTTTTTGATCCATAAATCAAAACCCCTTCCCTGAATGCAGAATCTTCTTCTAAAACATAATATTAACTTGTTTTCCTTTTTGTTTTGGGTGCTATGGTATTCTTCGTAGAACTCAACTCATCTATGTTTTGGAGTTTGTAATATCTACTTTTCAGAAAAAAAAAGTTTGTATGTCTGAATTTATCAGAGATAGAAGAATCCCCTGATTCCCGATAACTTTAAAGCCTGCAAATTTTTATGGATGTCGCTTGAGCAAGTGAAGAAGCACCCACATCATAGGAAACTGGTGAAAGTTATTGGTTCATCATGTATTATACTATTTTATGATATAAAGCTAGAGGTCTACATTAAATATAATCTGTCAGCCAAAGCCCACAAATAGGTTTCAGTATGTTGATGCAACAATCTTTACTCGAGAGCCTTGTCTCGATAGGAAATTTCATTGTCTACTTGTCTGCATTTAGTTTAGGAAGGTGCAGTGTTCTCTGTGGAACTCATCTTCTTTTGTTATACAGGTGATGGATAAGGCAGTTCCTGCTCTTGTAGACCTTGCAGAGATTACGACTCTGGGTGATCATAAAAAGCTTGGGGATACCATTATTAATGTTCTTCAGGAATGTCTTGAATCCCAAGGGACAGGACGAAGCTCTCTCAATAGCCGCACAAAGGAACTTATTGAAGAACTACTGAGTTCAAGGCAGAGATTCAAGTGGGAAAAGAATATACCGAAGGAGGATCTCCACATTAAACAAGCTGCTGCTTTGGTTGTCAAGCTTGAAGGAAACTCTCTTTTCTCAGCAGGAAATATATCCGGAGCCGCATCAAAGTATTCAGAAGCTTTATCATTGTGTCCAATGAGATCCAAGAAAGAGAGAGTTGTTCTCTACAGTAATCGGGCACAGTGTTATCTTTTATTGCAGCAACCCTTGGCTGCCATAAGTGATGCTACACGTGCATTATGCCTTCATAACCCTCTGAACCGTCATGCCAAAAGCCTGTGGAGAAGAGCTCAAGCTTATGACATGCTTGGTTTAGCTAAGGAGAGCTTGCTTGATGCCATTCTCTTCATAAATGAATGCTCTCAATCAAATGACCCTGATCTCTCGTTGAGGCAGAATAAGGTTCCGGATTATGCGGAACGACTTGTCAAGAAGCAGATGCGGGCGGCTTGGTTATTTAGAGAGGCAGCTACCAAACTTGGTGGCATGCACCGTGAGGGTGAAGCAGGTCACATGTATGGTCAGGATACTGATGACTCCGAGTGGGAGACAGCTAGTGAAAGTGATATAGGAAATGATGGAAGGGATGAAATGGGTGATGAAGATGACGATGATAGCGAATGGAAGAATGAAGATGAAAGGAAAGCTAAATACGAGAAACCCTCAATGAAGGGTAAAGTTTAACATCATAATGCTTTTATAAGCTGTGTCAAGCAAGCATTTTTGTGCATGTTTCTCCATATCAACATTCAGGTTTGAATGCTTGATAGTTGTCCAATATTTGGATTAATTATCTTGGAATGTGAAGACGATTATGATGCTTTACATCTTCTCACACTTGATTAGTTTGCAAACCATTCCTGAACATCCTATTGGTTCTGTGACATTTTTACAGACATAAAGCATGAATTCAATGTGCAACTCACAGAAGATGAATAATAAACATTTGAAGGACCTACAGCTTTGATGTTGACAATGTCGCTACCGTGATAATTTCATGTTCCAGAGCTATAGCCTGGTCGCGATTAAAGCTGGTCTCACATCCAGTTCATTGAAAGAAGCAAAGGTGGAGGTAAAGCTTGTTTTTTGTCATTTCAATTTAAAGGAAAAACTTGTTTTGCGAACATGTGTTAGTTTTATTCTTGATTTGTCGATGTTAATTCCAAGTTTAGAAAGTGAGATTATCTAGTGTAGAGAACCATTTTATTTGAAGGGTGTGATGAAGCTTTGTGTACATAGAACCCTTGAGGGGTCTTTGACATATCCTATGTTTGATCTATAATTTGTGTTGGTTCAAAAAGTTCATAACATCTGTGCAGGCCAACCCTACCAAAATGACAATTCAGTTCCCTCTATATTCTAAAACAGATAGAGCATATATTTGTCTCGAAACATGACAACAAATACATTCTTACCATTTTCTTTGGTTGAGTTCTCAGGATTCCAATTCAAAAGCCAATAGTGTTAACTATGCTCCATCAGAAGACACATCTGTAAGATAAATTAACTAAGCAGCATCAGCATATCTGTAAGTGTTTTGCATAATACTACTGAGATGATAAGGCTGTGACAACTATCGTATAAAAGAAGGATAGGTCTGCTCATATGTTGTTTTTAATTGAATTAATAGCTCTGTTAATTTTAGGTATAATCGGTTAATGATTAAGATTTTTGTAAACTTCAAGTATCGGTAAATTCAGTTCAGAATCAATTAATTAACCAAAATTATTATATTAAATATTGACTTATATTGGTTAAAATATTTTAGGTACCTACTTTGATGAAAAAGTACTTTAGGTACCTATTTTAACAAAAAAAATATACTTTAGATACTTAATTGACAAAAAAGTATACTTCAAGTATTTATTTTAACCAAAAAATATTTTAAGTACATAAATAAAAGTATATTGCTTGCATAATAATATTATCAAAGAAAGAAATCCTACACTATGTCTATATCTATATCCATATCTTAATCAAAATGTTCATTTAAGCTCGTATGGACCGGTAAGAAAATTACATTACCTGCGTTCATGCTGCTGCTTGTATGAGGAGTTATTTCCTGATTTTACGCGCTGCATCTTGCATCCAAATTGAATATAAATGGCAAAATAATAGGCTGCCGGCTTTTGCTGACAATGTAAACTTTGAAAGATGAATCAACTATGATTGAATTCAAACTAATGACAGTGCTTGTTTGATACACCAAGCAGCAGTATATGCCAGCCAAATGATGGTGCAGGAACCTATAATCTGCCTCAGTTGTAGAAACTATCCGAAAAACAATTCCCAGTCCCTGCAAAACATTACTCAGAAGATTAGGCATTTTTCTGTCCAAACAAAATATGATTAAGCAATTTTAGTTATAAATATCTCATGGGACTACAACACCAAAATCAAATTACTCCTTACCTGCTCATATTGCAACACTATTTCTACTATCCATTATGTTTATACACAACAGGATCATCTGAATCAATGAGTGGTACACAATTTAACATATACTGGCACCAGAACAAGACAAATATTGAACAAATCCTTCTTTCAACTACTTGAATAAGAGAAATGCAGTCAAGATAGCCCTGCGTGAGGAATAGTCACAGGCCATAAAAAGTGAATTTGGCTGGTAGAATATTGAATCCAAAGCATTTGGATGTTCTTCATTAAACAGGTCTGGTTTATATCACAAATAAAGTAAAACTAGTTACAGTTATAAGTCATAAACAAGTAGAAGAAAAACATATAACTAGATGGATTATTTATATCTTCTCTAATAAATTACTCACTTCAGATGCTACTATTTTTTTTTTCATTCAAAAAGTAAAACAGCATGTTGTGATAAAAGATACCTCAAGTTTTATTTTGATCACCAATAATCTCGACAAGAACATATCCCTTCACTGAAATGATGAAACCTCTTAGCATCTCGCATTACAATCGTTCTGCCAACAATCTTGGGACATGATCTTAAATGCAACATGGCAATCACCACAAACACGGAGATTCTTGATTATACGAATCTGTCCACAAGCTGGAGTAGTGAGGAGACCATTAGCAAGTGCAAGTCTCTCACTATGAGCAAGAAGAGCTTCTTCCTTACTTTCCTGATCTATATCGTGCAAAACAAACTTTGTTTCTGGAACATAACCAGCTTCTTTCATGTGTTCTTTCAAACTTCTTAGCAGTGCATAGATTCTATCATTCTCAGGATGTGATGTATCTCCTGCACGATACTCATTGACCCTGCTTCTGACTTCAAGAGGACTTTGACTAGCCAATTTCTTCTTCTCATTCAGTTTAAGGTCCAAATCTGTCAAAGGTATGAGGCCTGCCTTTGATTGTTCATTAAAGCGAGAGGGATCTAGCTGCTTCACAAGCTCAGTGCAACGGTCCCCAAGTTCCAAGTGTCCATGAACTCTGCAGTGATTCATTAAAGTTTCCCAAACATCAACACAGGGCTCAAATGGGATATTCTCAATGAATTCCAATGCTTCATCCAAATGTCCTATACTCCCCAGCATGTCAACAACACTTACATAATGCTCCATGGATGGGACAATGCCATAATCACTGCTCATTGATGAAAAGTGGAGCATTCCCTCATTAATATCAGTATATCACCCACAACACCACAAGCGTATTCGTATAACACTCCAATGAACATTTTAGCAGCTGGTTTCAAGCCGGCCTGCTTAAACTGAGAAAACAGGTCAAGGGCATCCTCCCCTAGCCCATTCCTAGCAAACCATGTTATCATAGTATCCCAAGATGTCAGATCATGCTTCGGCATCTTGTCAAACACATCAAATGCGTCAACTGCTGAATCACATTTCATGTACATCTCTAAAATCTTATTATAGATGCTTATCTTGAGAGGAGAAAATGATCCTAATAGGTGTTCATGAACAATTTTCACTTCTTGTAAAGCTTTCATTTCTCCACATACCTTCATTAAACGTAAAATTTGAGCCAAATCCACATGAACACCTAGCTGTTTCATTGACCCCAAAACTTCTAATGCTTCTTTAACATTCCTATTATTGCAAAATTCCTCCAGCATCTCAATGGTAGCATTATTTGAGCTAGTTTCAGAAACCTCAGTTAACCCTTCCTTAGAATCAGAGATATCAGATACTTGACCATAAAAATTAATGTTACTTATTACTTGGCCATAAGAAATAGTGTTATTTGTCACTTGACCATAAGAATTAAAATTATAAATATCTTGTGGATTCTCAAACTGAGAGGTGCTCTTAGGGTTCACGTAATTCCATCTTTCAGATGCAGTGCTGAGAAACGTATTAAAATGTGTAACTGAACGAGGGAAATGTCGTGAAGAACATACCCTAGATAAGGCGGCGAGATAGTTGCAGGTCAGAACCGAAACCCTCTTGCAGGCCATTGATATTTGCTACTTCCAAGGTGCGGGGCTGAGTGAACTAAGAGGGCTGTGTTGTAGCGGCCTCCGGCTGAGAACCGATTAGAGAGTATGGGTTCCGCCAGAACTGAGCCGGCGGAAGTATTTATGAGATATTTCTTAAATTTATAAACTTTAAATCAAATCTTTAAATCTTAAAATTAGATTCCAGAACAATTATATTAAAAAGACATTTTAGTAAGATAATATTCTTAAATCATATATTAAAATTGAGTATTAATTTTAAAATTTTTGTATTTCATAAAATTATATTAAAACAACGTTATTTTAATAAGGTAGTATTCTTTATAATTCCTTTGGCATGGCCGTTCTCAATTTGCCCACCACTTGGGTGGCCAAATTTTCTATTAACAAAAGCATAAACACAACCCTTTCCGTGCCGAATTTTTGTTAGGATTAAGACGAATCTAATCTTGTTTTTTGCTTTTCTGTTTTTGAAACATTCTGGAAAAAAAATATGAAAGCTTGAAGGAAACACGTGTAGCATCATGCAAATGCTGTCACCAAACTGAAAAAATCATTTAACCTCATGGGGTTGGGTTGTCCTAAACCCAAAGCAAGCTAAGAAAGGAAACAAGTCAAAAAATCGATGACAGCAAAGTAAGTGACAACCTCGGTTATGGTATGGAACTCCCACTCGGACAAGAGTACTCGCCGCCATCTTCTTCTTCACGCCTCTCTCCTTTTTCTTTTAAAGCCTATCCCCTTGATCTGATTTATTCCCACACCTCGCTTTGAGTTCTCTTTCTCTCTCTCTTTTTTTTCTGCAATGTTTAGTGCAGATCGCTGTTTGTTCATTGAACCGATCAGGGCTTCACAGCAGTTGAATCTTGATCGTCCGTTTCTGCAGGGTGGTTTGTTTCTCAACGAAAAAACAGTTCCTTCCTTGTTTGTTTCACCCATTTCACGCAAGACCCAGAATTGTTTTGTCAATAAAAATGACAATGTGTGTTTGGTTTCGTGTTTTTTGGGTGGTCGGAAGACTGGTCAAACACTGGGTCCTGTGAAGACGAGGAAAGGTAGTGGCGGCAGAGGGGGCTGGTTCATATCGGTGACTTTGTCGAGGGAGGAAGGGTATGTTGGGGAATCAGATGAAGATTGGGAGCAAAATGGGGATAAGAATCTGGAAGTAGTGGAAAAAGTTGAAGAGGAGAAGCAGAAAGAGAAGAAGGGATCAGGTGCTTTGAATACCACCAAACATCTCTGGGCTGGTGCTGTTGCTGCTATGGTTTCAAGGTTTGGGCTTTCTCCTCCTCTGTTTCCCTATTTATATTCGAGTCTTCATTTATGAAGAAAACGATAGACGATTTGTTTGTGTCTTGGTTTTAACTTTTTGTTTCAGATGGAACATTAAATGAAAATTTTAATGGCAAATCTTCACTGTCTTAAAACTTTTGTGTTTTGATGTGTTATTTAGCAGAATATGAAACTGAATGACCTGATTAGTTTGAAATCAGAACCCTGAATCATAAGTACTGTGAAATTATACAACAGATTGATAAGTATGAGAGCTGGAATTGGAAAGGAATACAACTTATTGATGTGGAAAGATATTGGAAGAAAAATGAATTGATAATCTGATATTGTTTTAACTTTACATGATATATTACCTGATAGTTTCTATTTTAATGTTGAATCGAAAGCATTACCAAGCGCACCTCTTACATGATGGCGCAGAAATGGATTGAGGTTGTACTTTTGCATCTCCTGTGTTTCAAAGATTCTACCTTAACCGCTTGCTATTTGGTTCCGATCATTGAATTAATATCAATTGAATTGCAGTCTGTAGCTGAACAAGTTGCTTTTGTAACAGGACTTTCATTGCTCCTTTGGAGAGATTAAAGTTGGAATACATAGTTCGTGGTGAAAAGAAAAATCTTTTCGAACTAATTAAATGGATTGCTGCAACAGAAGGACTGAAAGGTTTTTGGAAAGGGAATTTCCTCAATATTCTTCGCACCGCACCTTTTAAGGCTATCAATTTCTATGCTTACGATATTTACAGAAGTCAACTATTGAAAATTTCTGGAAATGAGGAAGCCACAAACTCTGAGAGGTTTCTTGCTGGTGCTGCAGCTGGGATTACTGCAACTTTGCTCTGCTTACCGATGGACACTGTATGCGACTATTCTGGACTTCATTATTTGTTTACATGTTAACCTACCCTCTCTTTTTTTTTTCTTTTTTTCTTTTTTTTGCATTGTGTATGTGGTTTGGTCCGGGTTTGGAGGATTTTGTGGAATTTTATTTCTTGTTTTGAAGTATTCTTAGTATATGTTTTAGATTTGGCTGCATGATCTGATGAGAAGCAAGGGTGTGATGTGACTGAATGTAGCATTCTTCAGTGAGTTTACTCTATTTACCCTTATATGTAGTGTTTGCACAGGGGATGTTCTTCTTGATGTGGCAGGTTTGCTTTTGTGAATACTGTGTGCACGTAACACATCAGATGAAATTATTTGCAGTTTTGCACCCTGTCCCATTTCTTCAACCTATTTCAGTTGTATTAGATTCTCTCCACTTCGACATTTTATGCCTTGAGATTTTCTTTCTTCTACTATCCGAAAATGTTTTACAGAAGTAGATGTTCTGTGTACCCTCATATACCCCTTTCTGATGCTATACAATTAGCAACTCAGATGGAGTAATTTTCATTTGTCAATCTAGGTTGCGCTATTAAAATCGTTTTTTCCCCTTGATTATGGTATGTGAAGTTGCTTTCCTGTTAGAAATATTGCTAAGCGTCTCTGTATGTGGTTTTGTGCTAATTACAGATAAGGACAGTAATGATAGCTCCGGGTGGGGAAGCTTTGGGTGGGTTGATCGGTGCTTTTCGGCATATGATTCAGACTGAAGGGTTCTTTTCTCTTTATAAGGGACTAGTCCCTTCAATTATAAGCATGGCACCGTCAGGTGCAGTCTTCTACGGTGTCTACGATATATTGAAGTCAGCCTATCTTCGCTCGCCCGAAGGGAGGAAAAGAATTCAAGACATGAAACAAGGTGGTCAAGAACTGAATGCATTTGAACAATTAGAATTGGGTCCCGTTAGAACACTACTGTATGGGGCAATTGCTGGTGCGTGTTCCGAAGCTGCTACATATCCATTTGAGGTTGTGAGGAGGCACCTTCAAATGCAAGTCCGTGCAACTAAGTTAAGTGCATTGGCAACTTGTGTCAAGATTGTTCAGGAAGGTGGATTTTCTGCTCTATACGCTGGATTAATCCCCAGCTTGCTGCAGGTAACAAAATAATCTGTCCGAAAAAAAAAAAGGACTATTGCTCTACTTGAATTTGTCTTTTATAGCTTTTAGACTGATTAGTTTCCATGGTTATCTAAAGTAGTGAGTGGAATATTTGCTATCACCAAAGTTTAACTGTTTTTGAAATTTCAAAGCTTCAATAGTGGCATCTGATTGATTTGAATTTCTTTCCGGATATAAAAAATCGTTCATAGGAAATCCGGCAAACTATATAGATCTTGCATTTTGAAGTATATTAACATATTGTTTACATTCTATGTATATATTTGTTCAAATGCATTTATGTGTATATTAAAACACTCTTGATTGTACCAATGCATTTCAGGTATTGCCATCAGCTGCCATAAGTTACTTGGTTTACGAGTTCATGAAGATAGTTCTAAAGGTGGAGCCAGCATAGACATTTTATCTGCTCGACATTTTTTTTTTCGGAGGAGGTAAAATGCCTAAGACAGTTTCAGATTTACCTATACCATTTTACAAAAACAATAGATGGACAATAAGCAATCTTGCTTCTGAAATTTAATAGACTTGTTCAAGCTTACTATTTCATAGTTCAACTTCACTGGATTCATTATGAAAGCAACCTTTTTATGCTTATGCTGAACATGTACCTCAGCTTCTTGTACCAACCGAGCTGCTCGATGTACTTAAGAGAGGAGGGAAAAGATTGTCAACGAATAAACTGAAATTAAACAGCATTCATGCTCTACAAAGCATACCAATCCTTGCATTGTCTATCACTGTACCCAGATGCTGTACAGACCTAATACATTTCTTACAATTTTAGACTCATCACTTATCCAAAGAAAAAGTTTTAGACATGTTCCTAGGTTTCCAGTTATATGGTATCTTAACTTTGATATAACCTGAGCAAAGAAATAACTTGATTTCATCTATACTTCATGTCAAGCAAAGTAAATAAAGCACAAGACAAGAACCATTAAAAGAATATAGGAATACAGACAGTATACAACTAGCAAACTCACCTGAAAATTCTTGTGTACCCATGTAACCAAAGGCTAATAAGGAGCATCCTACACACACAGAGGGAGAATTATTCTCTTCTTCACTTTCCATTGAAGATAATAAGGTGTCAATATTTGGTTGACATGACAGGAAAAGGCTACTACATTAAAGTAAATGAAACCTCGAATAAGGAAAGGAGATAGTGAACTTAGAGGAAGAAATAAGGTTCTTGATTTCTAATACCTGGTGCATAACTGCATATAACTGTGGAAAAGCTCATTTTGTTTCTTCAATCTCTGTACAAAGCGCTTTGGAGCAATGACACCTGCTTTCTTCTTCTGTGAACTTATCTAAACATAATGAACAAACAACAGCAGCAGCTAGTCACAGCAGTAACCAAGAAAAAAAAAACATATATTGGGCATTGGTACCCATGGGAGAAGGGGTGAAAAGATTTACTAGTCCATCCATAACCTTTGCTAGAAACAGAAAACACATCATCTGCCCAGCCCCAGACAAATTTAGACTCCAAAAAAGTTCAAGCAAAACTTATTTTTCTGGGATCTAAGCAATTTCCTAAATGCAGTTATAGAAGTATCAAATGGAACCCTTCACAAAATGGACTGAAAATAACTATAAAAGAGATAGTTATGAAGGAACTCTCGCATAGGAACCTAAGCAGATCATGCTCGCAGCAAACATCGTTCTTTCTTCTATAAATTAGACTCGGTCCGTTTAGTTTGGTTCGGTTTAAGGCATATAAATAATGGAAATGGCACTTAAATTTCGACTGGTACATTTGGCATTTCCCCCACTGAATATCTGTCTATTGTTCCCCTTGTTTCTTCCACTGAATTTGAATGTTGACCGACTTTGATCGAGTAAAACTTAAACTGCTTGAATTGCTTAACTCAGTTAGCACCCTGTGCACAATTTTCCATAAAGGGTGTCTTACCATTTTTCCTGCCGTCACTTCATATTAAACAATTTGATGTTTAGAAATCCAGTTTCCTTTTCTCAAACTATACTGTCTGAATATGGCTTTCTGAAATACTTATATCAAAGATTCTTCTAAGGCATGGTAAAGTCATACATACTAATATATTCTGATTTTGGGTGTGAAACCCTGTCTTTGTCAAATGTTTCAGTTGTGTTTTCTTTGATCATTGTTAAGATCGGTTGGCAACCGACACCGTATGCAAAATAAGAGTTTCAAAATCTAAAAAGCATCCCCTTTCGATCTGACTCATATTTCAAAGTTTCACTAAATACAATATGATTGTCAGCAGGGCAACCAGTTTGTGATCAGTTGTTAGTTTAATAGGAATAAAGTTCTTTCAGCTGTCTTTCTGAAACACAATTTTAACCAATATTTCTGCTTTTTGCTATAAAGTTCGAGCTTTTATCTGTATATATGGGTCATGTTGTGGTTCTTAAAAAGCTGAACTGGTTCCTTGATGCTTATCTCAAGGGGCTACTACCCTCGTCTTAAAAAAATATCTAATAAGATGTACAACGTTATCGCATATATACGTCAATATTTTTTTTCTTCCCGACGTGAGATTAATGTTTCCTTGCACGGATATGAAAACGGAGATGAGAAATGGTCATGTTTAAAATTATAGGTACATTTACAGTAAAGATACAATATTTTCAGTATGGGTACGTATCGGGTACGTATAGATGAATAGAATAATCACATGCTCCCTTACCAACTACCACCATGTGATCTCCATGCACTTTTCCCCCCACAGTTTTGAGGATATTTGATAAAGCTTAATTTCTTTTCATCTCCTGCTCTACCCATGTGACTTGCTTTTCCATGCAACGTTTTATCTGAACCTTTGATTAGATTCTCTTTTACTTTCTCTTAGCTACTCAGATTTCATATCTAGTTATTTATATGCCAGATTTGAAGGTTCCTCATGCAATTAGTTTCATTTTCTTCCATCTCACTGATTCTTTCCCAAATTCATGGTGTTGTGGAGACAGTTTTGCAGACAACAATTCTCTGAGGTATGTTGGGACTTTTCTTTCATTTTGTTGTGGTTCTGATGTTCAAAGTATTGAATTGTTTCTGAAGAGAAAGCCCAATGCACTGCACTCTGCAGTGCATTGTTTTAAGCTTAATTTCTGCATATGTATGGGGTAAGCAATTTTTATGATGAAATGTCAATAATATCAAAGTGCAAATTCTCTGTAACATAAAAGTGTGGGCACATAGTTAATCTGTCAAATGCACTAGTCTTGACTGTTTGGTACTTGTGCTGTATGCTTCTTGTGATCATAGTGTGTTATAAATATTCTATAGTATTAGGTGTGGGTCATTAGCCTCTCTTGATAATTCATTGGATGGAGTCTGTCAAGTGCGGATAATTAAGTTTAAAACATTTTATCATATGTCCCTTATGGATTAAATCTGGTTCTACGACTGTTATCCGGACCGTTATTTTAAGGTTTTTACACTATTTAAAATCTTTATTATAAAAAATAACGGTATTTAATAACTACAATTCATCTGTTATTATCTACAACTGTGATAAAATATCATGATTTAAATCCCCCATTTAGAGTTCTTCCTTAAACATGAGTTCTATAGCTTCTAAGTATAGAAATAAGGAGGGAAACTTACTGAAAAGAAAAAGGGGGAAATAAAGGCTTTGAAATTACCTGTAAGACAAGTTCATTTCCTTTAATGGATGATGTTTTTTTAGTTCTTTCTAAAAAGAAGCAAAGGGTTACTTGTGTACTCAGTCTTTTTCATATTTCTAGGAACAAAATTTCATTCCCCCAGATATTCTTTTAATGTTGTATAAGTTGCGGTGTTTTCTCCCTGCAACACCTTTTAGTGCTCAGGACGGATGGGGTGAGCCTATAGAATTTTAAGATAAACTTATAAAATTTCACTTGAGCAACAAACTCCTAGTCTGAGAAGTGCACCATGGATTTTGTTTAGAGTGATCAGAACATACAACATAACAACAATACTACTACAAAGAACAAAAAGCTAGCCGTTGCTAACACTTACTAGAAGTCTAGCAGACTTAAGATAACTTTTCTGCAAACTCTCCGTAGGAACATATCTTCCAACAGATGAGATACTCTGAACATGAAGAAATACATCTAACTAACACAGAATATCTCCATTAGAACTAAACATTTTAGGCAATCCAGACTGAGGGTGGGAATTAATCCACATGGAATTCAGAAACAAAGAGGTGACTTCTTTTATAGCCAGAAACTCAACCAGAACAGGAGCAAATACTTTTAGCGGAAAGAAACAACGAGCAGCAAACACTTCCCAACATCATTTAGCAGACTACTGAATTTCAGAGAAGTCTTTGCCTTAGAAAAGGAAATGGTACTAAAAATAATTGTGCATTCTTCCAATTCTTTAATTAACAAGTTAAGCCCTATTTTTTCCGCTAACTTTTTAGAACTTAAACCCTATTCCTTACATATAGATACAAAAATCTGGATTCAGAAAGAACAAAGAAAATGAAATTGTGTTGCTTGTTTTGCTATATTATGCTAACCTTATTTTGCTGTTATTTTCATCGTTTATTATATAAGTATATAACATGAATTTTAGATACTTTCTTATATATAGAGTTCCTTGTCCTTGGTATGGTAACCCTAGCACTGTGTAAGGTATATTAAGCTGGCTTACTTACTTTTTACTGCATCATCATTCTTCATGCTAGCTAACGCATGCCCTAAACCCTAAATGCCAAGCAGAAGTTGTTAATGGGTGGAATCATTTGAATCAGCAACAACTTTAGATTGTTCTTAAAAAGTTGGCATGTTTTATTGTGTTTTTATAATATGCAAATTTCAGTATCACTTTATTTCACTGTCTTTAGCTGTTAATCTGATGTCATTGCCCATATGAGAGTTGAGCCAACAAACACCACAGGGTAGTGGAAAGCTAACAAGGATATAAAAATCCCTGGTGTTACAAAATATTTTCAATCATACTTCATCAGAAATATCTGAGCTAACAATGATATAGGTCACTTCATGTATTTATAATTACTTTTTCCCTATCCTTGAGCATATATACATACATATATATCAGTTGAGAAAACTACGTCAAATGGTAAGAAGCTTTGGCCTTTGAGTTTTGAAGACTTCGATTAAAAATATAGTTCAATGACCCTTAGTTCTACTTCTAATGTCATTGCAGAAGAAATCACAGTCTTAAACGTTCTTTGACATAAATCAATCCAATAGGCTACAATGCATGAATGTCATAGGAAAAGTGAACCCCTCTACACGTAATTATCATTCAAATGGTGAAAGATATGATGAATTAGCACAGATTTTCAGACCCCACTTTTAAATTTTTTCTTATTGTTGGGTTCTGAATGGTTGAAAGGGGTGAAGTTGGTGAGCTATGAACGCCCTCAGATACAATTCTCACTCTTGCTGGTGACCACTCTATTCCCTATTCTTTTAATTGTTTAATACACCTCAGAATTAACAATATGGAGTAAACAACATGGTGCTTTTAGCATTTTACTGCAGGGATGAAGGCTTTGACCAACATATCAGTTCATATCGAGAAGTTGAAGAGAAAATGTGCTGCTGCTGGAAGCTGCTGGACGGACCTCCATGGCAGATTGCAAGAATTAGGTCGATGGAAGCTATTTGAAATCTTGGGGTGCGTTTTCTAAGTCAACCTTCATAGCATCATGCTTCATACTCAATAACATCATATCATTTGGATGCAAATTAAGTTTAAATTAACTCCCAACAATTTCGTTCTTCAAGGTTCGAACTCAAACTTCTTCTTGGGGTTTGCAATGTGACTTAGGGTTGCACTAATACATCTAGTTCTTGATAATTTTTTAATAATGGAGATGGAAATTAAGACCCACAGCCATAAATTTGGTTAAAGGAAGTGTAGAAAGTCTTGAGTTTAGTTATATTGGGTAGAAACTTATCTGGGTTAGCAAACCAGTTGTTTAGCTGTAACTTCAACTTCAACCATTGTTTTTTATAATGAAAAAAGAATTAAAAGCTGTTTAGGTGACATCATTTATCGCTCCAAAATCTTTATTTTAAACCCCTTCTTCTAACTAATGTGAGTGAGTAGATGGTCCACCCGACAAGGAACCCTAGTTGAAGAAGTAATCTCTGTGTTTCCCTCTTAAAAAATGACGAATCTGTTAATTATCTGATTTCCCTTTTCTCAGAACAAAATCTTTGTTTGTTTAATTAATGGGTAAAAAGTTTTGCTGACAGAAGACTGAGGTAAGTGAAGAAGAAAAACTGTGAGATATAGAAGACGTATATGGTGTTCTTAAATCTCGTTGTTAGGGTTTGACTCTTGGAGGCCATTGATGTAATTCTGTATAAGGAGCTTAGGTTAGAAAAATAGTTAACGTATCCTGTAAGAAAGTTTGGGATATTGTTAGTATACGCTAAGCAACCATGGATGGTCGTAATCGTCTACCTCTTAAATATATCTTTATTAGTGTCTATATTTTAAATTAGTAGATTTAGAGTATATGGTTTAAAGTTTACAGTTAGGAGTTGTGGTTAGGGTTTAAAAAATTAGGAGTAAGGTGTGTTTTTTAAGGTATAAGGTTTAGGATTTAAGACCTAAATAATTAGGGTTAGAGTTTAATATTTAATTTTTTAAGATTTTTTAACAAGAAACATAGGAGGCACGGTTAAGAGGCAGAAATTTTTTACTCGCTATTGATGTTCAATTCAACAGTTTAGGTTGAATACATATATCTTTGCCGTATATCATTTGTGTCTTTATTATGTTTTCATTGATATCTCACTTTAAAATAACGAGTTTAAGGTTTAATGTTAGGGGATATGGTTAAGGTTTAAGAAATTATGAATAAAGTATATTTTTAGGTGTATGGTTTTAAAATATAGAAAATTAGGATCAGGGGCAATTGATTTTTACTCTATATTACATTTACACTACTAGGGATGACAATTTGACCCGTTTCGTCGAGTTCCAACCCGATAGGAACAATTTTTTATTAAAAAATCAGGTTTGGGTTCGAGTCAAATTATTATAAAAATAAATTTGGGTCGAGTTTAGGATAAAAATTTTATGATCTAACCCAACCTTGTATATTTATATATTTTATATATAATATTTAATATTTTTATTGATTTTTTTGGGTCGGATCAGGTTTAATCAATTTTTTATTAACATATTAGGGTCAAATCGGGATCGAATTATAAATTTTATTATTTTGGATCGGGTCAAAAAGAAATAAATATTAAGGTTAGATTGAGTTAGATATTTTAATTTTTAAATCGAAATTGAAACGTCCAAAAATCCACTCTAATCCCAACTCGTTACCATCCCTAACGTTACGAGTTTGTTTAGCTTAAAAAATTTTCGGGGAAAAAATCAGGAAAATCGAATAAGTTATCTGAAAAGGTTGTATATATATCGGATATTTTTGATAAAATTAAGGATACTCTTAAGTGTTTATGGATATTTTAAAATATAATAATTTTATTTGAGTAAAAATATATTGCCTCTTAACTACATTTTTTTATATCTCATATTAAAAAATTTTAAAATTAAATTTCAAATTTTAACCCTAGTTGTCTATATCCTAAACCCTAAATCTATACTTTACCCTAATTCCCTAAAGACTAACCACCACCCTTAATCTTGAACTGATCTAAACCTTAAAGCGACTAATTTAAAATAAATATATCAATAAAAATGCGATTAAAAGATAAACAATTTATCCCTATTTTATTTTACTTTAAATAAAAATAAAATTAAGCCAATGCCAAACAAAGATTGAGTGACAAGTTTTTAATGAGCATCGATTATTTAATTTTAAAATAATAATAAAATAAAATGCTACACATATTTTAAATAACAATATTTTAATCACATATAGTTAGAAAGATACATAGTTTTCAGTCTGGACACTTATTTTTAAATAAACATTTTATTTTTATTTTTTTAACTATTTTTCTTTAAAATTTACATTTATCGTACAGTCTAATTATATCTTATATTTAATTTCAAGAAAAAACTAAAAAGCTACACTTGATTTTTTTAATATATAATTTTTCTATGCTTATTTTTTAAAAATTTAGTTCTCAAAACTATTTTTTTCCTTCAAAATTTGAGTCATTTATTCACAAAAAGTTGGGTCACTCAACTTTAGAAATTAAAAAATGATCACCTAATTTATCAACATTATCTTTTTAGTCCATTTTCGTTAAATATAATTAGTAACAAAAAGATGATATGAAATAATTGGCATAGTAATAAATTTATATATCAATGTTTACTTGTTATATAATTTGATCTTAATTCTAAAAATATTAACCGTCAACATTATTATTAATTAATTAATGTTCATGATCTTAATTATTAATTAATTAATTAATTAATGTTAGTACGTGAAATTATATACTAATTGTGATCCCTGCAATAATCAATGACGAAACAAAAGTGTGAGTTGCGTGCATGGGATGGGTTTCAAAGATCATGGGTGACGCTCAGCTTAGGCTGACCACCGACGGCTCTTTAGAAAGCTCAGGCTCATTAGGCTTCAAAATAATCAAATCAAAACTACGTCGGTTTAAATTAACGATTCATTAAAAATTAAGAATAGAGTAATATAAACGAGTTAGAAAATAAAATTAGGTGTTAGATTTAAATAGTTTTGAAGTTCGATGATATTTTTGAGTTAAAGATAATAATATATTAGCGTTTGATGTAGTTTACCCTTTAGTATAAATATACAATACAATGATACTACGTAGTAAGACATAGTAAACATACCGTATAGTCAACAAATATAAATGGAAAATACTGATATTTTTGATGTTTTTGTGGGTCGCCATTTGATGTGACCAAGTTATTCCATGAAAAAGAAAGGTCCATTTAGAAAAAATGAAAACACAGGGATCAAATTGTAATAAGACCATTTTACAAATTATTGCAAATGAAAGGGTAACGCGGAATAAAATTTATTTCTACTTTTATACATCATATCAATAATATATCACATGTATTAATGAGATTTTAATTATTAATTATTTATATTTTATTAATGATATCTTCATCATAAAATTATTAGAGATATTAAAAAATATATCAAAAAAGTTGACTAACAGTGACAAAATTATGTGGGGTAAGAGGAAAAATCATCACCCGAATTTTTTTTAATTTTTATCCATTTTATTTAATTTGATTTATCTTTTATTTTTTAATTTTAAATCCTAACTCCGTCCTGTTAATGAAATTTATTAGAGTAACGTATTACGTGGACAAATGACAAAACAAGGGTATAAACGAGATTTTAATAAATAAATTGGAACTGTGATTTTGCCCAAACAAATAGGAAACCAGCACGTCTCCATTACTAGGGAACACGATTGAAGTCTATAAATATAGAGTAAGCTTCATTTCATTGTTGGATTGGAGGGAGCCAAGGCAAGCCTAGAGCTCATAGTGAAATTATGGGAAGGTCTCCTTGTTGTGACGAAACTACTGGCCTTAAGAAAGGTCCATGGACCCCTGAAGAAGATCAAAAGCTTGTCAAATACATCCATGAAAATGGATATGGCAGCTGGAGAGCCCTTCCCAAGCTTGCTGGTATCAGCTGATCAACACTATTACCACCTTTTCGCACTCTGTTTCTTTCTCCATCTTTCCCTGGCTGAGGTTATTGTTTCATTGTTTGTAATAATTTCCCAGGTCTTAACCGATGTGGGAAAAGTTGCAGGCTGAGGTGGACAAATTACTTGAGGCCTGATATTAAGAGAGGGAAATTTTCCCATGAAGAGGAACAGACGATTCTCAATCTCCATGCTGTACTTGGAAACAAGTAATCATTTTAAGGATTACCCTTTAGTTTAATGTCATTATTGTTTTGATTTTTTCATTTCATTACTGATTTTATTTCTTCATTCTTGTTAAAGATGGTCAGCGATTGCAAGCCAGCTTCCTGGGCGAACAGATAATGAAATAAAGAACTTTTGGAACACACATCTGAAGAAGAAACTCATACAAATGGGGATTGATCCCATCACCCATCGGCCTCGAATTGATATGCTCTCCACTTTGCCTTATCTCATAGCTTTGGCCAACCTAAAAGAGCTTATGGACCAGCACCTATGGGAGAAACAGGCCTTGAGGGTTGAAACAGAAGCTCTTCAAATGGATAAGCTTCAGGGCTTGCAATATCTTCTTCAACTAGCCTCAGCTTCCATTTCATCTGGCTCTAACATTAATATGCACAACACTTTTGTTACTGATGTGGAAGCCATCGATCTTTTAAACTCGGTTTCCCCGTTCAAGATGGATATAGCAACAGCGGCTTCTCTCCAAGGTCTCCATATTCCTTTCCCTCGTTTACCAGACCTGCAACAAGTCCCGTTCGAACATCCGACATCGACCGAAAACGGTACTGGGAAACTCAATAACTCATCACACTCTGTGATCCCAACTGTTGCAGAGACTTTGACACACAATTCGGGAGAAGCTGATCTTTCCGTTTGGCCTCAGGATGATCACCTCATCTTTGAAGACCCTTTGTTCCGTGAGCTTTGCTAGCTAGCTCTGTCTTTTGAACTATGTTATAATTTGAAATCTCAGGTTTGCAGTTGTCATTTTTCAGTGCATCTGTTTCTGCACATAGAGTGTTAATTACATACTTATATACATAAGCATATCCTTATATGAATATGCATGTTCGGAGACATTATCTTTCTTTCTTTTTCTAATTTTAAATAACTACGGTAAAAACTCAAGTGATTCTATGAAAAAGAGAATTATGTTCATCCTAAAAGATATAAATCGTACGTATGAATAAATACTATCATATAATCACACTAATATAACTTCGGAATTGTCCGATTGTTTTCCGTCGAATGAACTCAAGAGCTTACTCGGTCAAACCACTAAGACGACATTAATATCCAGTTTGCTTCGATCAAAGTAGCTTGACATATGACCAGTTTTCATCTATTCAAATTGCTAATTAAGAAGTTTTACATGAAAAAATAATGATTAAAAGGAGTGTTATTTCAACGTAACAAACAATTCTCTTTGACTTCACTTCATGTGAACAGTGAGAAATTTAAATGAAAATACAAAGAAGAAAACCTACAAAACTATATGCTTTTTAGGTTTAGACTGATACAAGCTTGAATTATAAATGAAGAGGAAAAGCACAAGAGGTTAAGTTGAATGAAGAATAAACTAAAGATAATTGGGGAAAACAGAAAAGAATAATAATAATATAAAAATAATCTCGAACTTATATAACGAGAATATAAATCGTCTATTATCTTATTGTGACTTCATTAATTTTTCATTTTTATCGACAATTAGATAAAATAATAATAAAAAATCATAAATAAAAAATTAAATGAATACATAAACTTTAAGTAAAATTCTAAAGAAAAGTTACATATACATAAAAAAATTTACTATAATTAGAATTGTATAAGAGTTAAATTATAAAATTTAAAATTTCCAAAATAATTATATAAAATAATTATAAAATATAACTCTAAAATTACTCTATTTAAATAAAATTTGATGTGATTTTGACCCTTTGTGTTACTTGTAGGATGGAGAGAGGTTTCCTAGGACATTAATGAATTCTCAATTCAATGGTAAGGGACCCAAGTAGGTAATAACCGCAATAAAGTAAAAGAAGTTTCCAACTGGTCAAAAAAGGATTCTAATTAATCACTACTTTTTTTTTACTTATTTTACTATAAATATAAATTATTAATCGTTTTATTCACTCAATAAAATAAACAGACGAATATAAAAATATAATATTTTTATGTATTAGATGAGTGAGTTTGAACAATGATGTTCATATTTATGAGTAAATGAATAAACTCATTTATAAATTCCTCAATTTATTTATTTATATTTAATATTTTTTTAAATATCCATAAAGCTTTACTTGTTTATTACTATTAGTGAATAAAATTTTAATTGTTCGTGAATATTTTAATTTTTTTTGATACATCAATCACATAATTTTATTGATAAATAAAAATAAAACAAGAACATAATCAAAGATTTTAAAATAATAATAATAATAATAATAAAAGAAAATGTTAAATCTTAAAAAATATATAAATATTATGTCTGTCAGATCAGACACTTTCTTTTTGCACAAAAAAAATATATAAATTTTTATGTCAAATCAGTATAAAGGAAAAAGAAAATATTAAATCTTAGAATTTATGATGTTGTTCTAGTTTAAGAAGTTTAGAGTGCTGCCTATTCAATATATTACATTAATTAATTATAATTATAATTGTACGGAACATAACGAATGGTCCTAATTGAAAATAAAATAATATTTACCTTAAAAGATTAAATTTAAACCGTTTTATTTTTAGGTATATATACATATGATCAAAAGATTAATATATATATATATTATTTTATAACAATCTTAAGATTACTCAAAAAAAATTATAATTATATAAATTTATATCGATTTGATAATACATTTTTAATGAGAATTATAAAATAAAACATTCTTTTAAAAGATCTCGAATATCTATTCAAAAAATTTGGGGTCATCATGTAATAAAGCAAATTAGAATTTCCTACTATTCCATTAACAAAAATTAGTTAAAAATATTTTATAATAATTATAAAAGATATTTTAAATATAACATATCTAATAAGTAGAACAATGAGATTAGTCCATTAAAATTTTATACAAAATTTAAAGTTAAAAAGAAAATAAATATTGTTATTGAGATTATTATATTAACAAAATTCAAAAGTCTTTTTGAATCTCTTTATTTTTATTCACAAGAGACGTTTTACTTGATAAAAAATGAGTGATGAGTAAACCAAATTATCAAGCAAATTGCTCAACTACACATATTTGATTATATCGACAAATAATCATTAATCGAATAAGAATTTATCTTTCTTTGAACGTCGATAAAATAAAAATAAAAAATTAACCCCGTAAAAATTTTTGTATGAGCATCAAGTAACTCTTAAAATATACTGACATTATATAAAAATGATAAATGAAATAAACTATAAAAAAATATATACCATAAAGACAAAAAAAAACATATATTATAAAATTATTTTTTAAAAACAATAATAAACTTTAATAATCAAGGATCAATATTAGAAATATTTGTCGACCAAAAAAATATTAAGAGGCTACGCCGCAAGATTGGGGCAGAATTCAAAAATATTTCTGATTAAATCGTTAGTTCAATTTTCATAATAAAATTATCAAAAATAAAAAAAAATACAATTTCCATTTTCCAAAACAGAAATACCTGCCTTGTTTTATAAATTAATATATACATATTAGGTAAATTGCATTCAAAATTAGGTGATTTGGAGGGTAAAAAAATAGTTAATTTTTGTTGTCTTTTCGGTTTTATATAATTTTATCTTAACTGATTTATATCGAACCACTTCGTACATCTATTTTTAATGAATGAATTTTAATAAAGATTTTTTTTGTATATATATATGTTTTAAACTCAAAATCTATTTAAACAATAACAAGTTGTTTATTATTTGTACTAATTATCGTTGGTAGTAAAAAATTAGTTATATTTTTTTTTCTAGTAGTCTCCTTTCCTAGACATTAAAGTTTAATATAATCAAGCAAAATAATTTATACTTTAAATTAATCAATTAAATAATAATTATATTAAAATATATTTAATATAATTAAAGAATAAAAATACTTTCCATTCCATCCATTTCATGTTTTCTTGCCTTACTTTGTTTTTGTCCTGTAAGAATATTTATCCGTTTCATAAAGAAAGGTGCACTTATGATTTGTATTAGAGGTGGGTTAGATCGGATACTCGGTTAATTTATTTAAAATTGGTTCTGGTCTCGGTAATCATCGATTTTAGAAAATTGGAATCGATCTCGGTCAGATCGGATCTTAAGAATTGGTCCCGGTATCGATGAGAACCAATATCAATATCGGGTACCCAATTAATTAGTTTACTATTAAGAAATTTTAAACAATAAAAAAAATTCTGACCACTAATAATAATATTAAATAACAAAGTTAGAATGTTATAGACTTAAAAGTTAAAGCCTTAAAATAAGTCATACTCATAATATTTATATATAAAGAAAAAAATAATTTAAAAAAAAAAACTAAAAATATTAGGTACCCACTGGATACCGAATCTAAAAGATCAGAATCCAGTCCCGGTTATAATCAGGACCTAAATTTTAAATTTAATCTCAGTTCCATCGAAACTAATTTAAAAAAAAATTCATCAAATCCAACTAAAATCGAAATTAAATAATCAAATTTTTTACTCACCCCTAGTTAGTATTCCACTTACTCCACGATTTAATTAGTAAATAACTGTAGTAGTCTGTAACTACAAGCAATAGGTCAGAAAGAGTGACGTTCAGACCATGACTTTGTTTTCAGAAATTAGTCTTAACATAACACAAGGGTACCATATATTTCATTTGAATTTGTTAAATTTAAAGAATATTTTATATTATTTTTTTATAAAAATTGTCCGTATAAAAGTCATCTAGAAATTTAAAGATATAAGTTTGAAATAATTATTTTTTGAAACAAAGATGTAGATTTTTATTTTTTTTCTCCCTCCACATGTTAAATTATTATTAATTTTAAATTAAAACTAAAAAATCCCAAAATAATATGGTTATAATGCTTCACTACTCTCTTAATCTAATTTATTTCATTTGCAATATTATAATTCAGTTTTCTAAACTTAATTAAGAGATTTAGTGTCTCATCCTATTAGATTAACTGAACTTCGATTATATCATAATACTATTTTAATAAAATTATTATATTAATAATCAATTATTACATTTGAGATAGTAATCGTTTAATAGATTAATGAAATCCTTAATATTAGTCTTTATTCGATTGATGTATTTATTATCATAATTAATTGTTGTTGTATTTAATATATCGGAGAACACATTTTAAATACAATCAAGTGAGTTATATTCAAACATAAGTAAAAAACACTAAAATTTCACCAATAAAAAATATTTAGTGAAATGAGACACTAGATCCGTTCAAATTATGACATTATGAATAGAAAAAATTAAATTGGACCGTCGCCCATAAAAAGCCTATACAAAACTCGATCTAAATTAATCCACCAATATATCAAAAATTGGTGGTAAACAAAAATCCCTAAAATTTCCATTAAAAACTTTCCTTTCCCTCAGCCTCCATTTCTTGAAACTAAAGATTGAAATTAAGCAAACCAGACATTAAATTAAGAAACAGCAACCACTCTTGACTAAGAAATTGATGTCTGAGATTTGACCAAAATCCAACACAGATTTCAGCAAAACTTGATGATTTTACCAAGAAGATGAGCTAGTAAACCGCTGTTTTTCTCCAACAAGATGCATGTCATGCTCTACTTTAAGACTAATGGTTCCATTGAATTAAATATTTAATGCAACTTGTTTATAAATTAATCTTGTTTTGTTCCAAGCTTAATTTGTAGACTAGCCCCTCCAGCTAAAATTCATCAAATATATATATATATATATATATATATATAACATTATTTGTAAATAGTGAAAATTGATGTCTGCACAACAATAATTTAATCAGAAAAAGATGTTCAATAATTGGTTGCTTTAACCTCAGTCCAATTCTGTTACATAAAAATTCCCTAGTATTTAACTTGTAATAATGAACACACCCTAGAGCACTTTCCCAGCAATTCTTTTACCATGATTTCACTTGGGGGAGATGAAAAATATGAAAATAGTTAGTCCCCAAATTCTTTAGATTTTTAAATCAGTATTAAATTGATTAAATTTATAAATATAAAGGTTTATTTGTGTTATTATACAATTTTTATTATTTGTCATGTCACGCATATAATTGTGGTTAATGACTCAATAATCATTTTATAACAAAAGTTAAAATGTAATGCCAAATATGTAACTTTTGAACATTAGGTGACTAATTTGAATTTTCTGGTATAGTTTAGTGACCATCTGTGGACTTTACCCTGAAAATTGATTTCCCAAATGCCTTAGGGATGAGCGTTCGAGCAAGTCCAGTCGAGTCGAGTCAAAAAATTTCGAGTTATTCGAGTTGAGTCAACATATTTTACAATTTGAACTTGTTTTGAAATTTTTTTAATTCGAGTCGGTTTTAGCGAGTTTGAGTCGATTCGATTTTTTGAGTTTATGTATAAATTTTAATTGCACTATTTATAATATTATTATACATTTTGATTCTAATTTAAATGATTCTATCTTTATATTTACATACATATTTTTTCATATTATTTTTTACATGTATAAATAAGATTTTAAATTATTATTATTATTATTATTATTATTATTATTATTATTATTATCATCATCATATACCTTAGGTATAAATATGTCATTTCATTAAATTACGACTCTCGTTAAAAAAATTTCTTATCTATAAAAGGCCAAAACAAGATAATAATAATAAATTAAATATAATAATATAAATATATAAATAAAATAATTGAAATAATTAAAATAAAAATTGTATTAAATAAAATAAAAATTAAATATGAAAAGTGATTGTATCGTAAAGAAATGAAAATTAAAAGGTAAAAAAAAAAAAAAAAAGATAGAACTTAAATAAAACTGAAAATAAAATTAATTATACCCTGTATCTGTTCAAGTCTGCAAAGTTCAGACACGAATTCACGAGTCAACCACTTCATTTTTCAGCTCTCTACTCTCAATGCATGCATATGGTTTTGAGTTTCTTCATAGCCGTAGGTCAATAGTGTCGTGCAGGGCCAGGCAATATGACTTGGAATCCTCTGGTAAAAAAGTACAATATATCACGAGAGACATACCTCTTGTATGAATCAAGAACTTGATTTTAGTGACTCAGTGTCGTCTATAAAGTCATGACATCTCTGTTCATTGTAAAAACACCAGAATCCAACCAAAATATACGAACAGTTTTACCCATCATGTCAGTTTCGATAGAAGCTTTAGCAATGGAGGGGGTTGATTATATGGAATGGGGCATGCATATTGAAGATTGGGAGCTTGATGACGAGATCCCTCCGCCACATTTACTGGCGGATGACGACGGAGAAGAAGAAGAAGAATTCATGAGAAGGCGGTTTCAACGAAGCTTCGGTTGTAAAAATAATAATAAGAATGTAGAAGAAGATCGTGGGAAAGAAAGAGTGTCCGATCATGATCCAGGAATGGTTCAATGGAGAAGAAGAATGGAGAGTATATGGTTTAATTACAAGAAGTCATCTTGATTTAATTTGCACCCTCAAGATCAACGTTGATATCTTGAGATACGGTATTGTGTTTGTAACAAATAGTTTAGCAACATTCTTTTATGAAATTCGTTCATTGTTAAATGTATATTTACCCTAAACAAAGTTTCATAATTACTTATAATAATTTTTAATATAATCATTGGTATCTAATTTATTAACGGATTAATTTAAATTGAATGTTATATATGTCCAATATAGGTGTAAATTGTTTACCTTTTCTCATGCCTCCATTTGTACCTCTGCTTTAAATTAGAGGATTAGGGTTTTAGGTTAAGGGTTATAGTTAGGGTTTAGGGAATTAGTGGTAGAGTGTATTTTTAGAGTGTAGGATTTAGGGTTTAAGATATAGAAAATAAGGGTTAAAGTTTAAAATTCAAAATTTTAAAAAATTTGAACAAGAGGCATGGATGGAGACATGATATAGAGGTAGAAAATTTCTACTCATCCGATATAAGTGTAGGTTAGTACGTGTAATTATGGTATGGAAAGATATTATTCTAGGTTAAATACAAGAATATGTTATGTATCTTTTTCTTATGAAAAGTCAACTTTAGTAAATATCTTTAAAAATCACATTTAAGATTGTATTTTTAGTTACCTAAATATTAAGTTAGTCTTTTTATATAAATACATACTCTTCCTATGAACAAAATCAAGAGAGAATTTTTTATAATTTTACAATAAGATAACCCTAAATAAAATTACACAACTACTTATAATAGGTTTAAGCCCTCGATAAAAAATTTAAATAATAAATTTCGTCTCATAAATTTTTTTGCGTTAAGTTTAACCCTTATAATTCAAATTGCAATCAGCTAAACCCACATAATTCAAATCTCAATCAATTAAGCTCTCATATCATGGGGTGTGGGTTTACTTTAGAAAAAGGTGTTTTAATGGAATGTCGGTTTACTTTAGAAATTTCATAATGTGGTGTGGGTTGATGATATATCTATGGATTGGGTCTTTGGGTTTTGGTAATGGGAGGGATGATGGAATTTGCCGATATCATACCAATAGTATAACCAGGTGGATCTAGAAGTGGCAAACTGGATTAAGACCCAAATTAGTTTTATTCGATTGAGATTTGATATTGACTCGAATATGATATTTGAACTTAATCCAAACTCAAAAATAAATTGAATTAAACTGAAAATGACCTTAATTTTAGTTGAACTAATATGAATTTGATCCAATTTTTAACCGTACCAAATAGACTCATCTGAAATCATCCGAATTAAAAGTAAAACTAATAGAAGGGAACCCAAAATAAAATATATATATCAAGTTTATTTTCAATTACTGAGTCTCTTAATTTTTTCTATATATATCAATATTAAATATAAGAAAAATATATACAACATATGAAAAAATATTAAAGAAAATCATTTAAATTATAATAAAAATATATTATAACATGATAAATAATTATAATTAAATTTATATAAAAATTCAAAAATTTTATTCAAAATTTATAAATTTAATTTGAATGAAAAAAATTTCAAATAAAACTTGAGCTCACAATTCAACTATAACTCAATATTTTGAGTCGATATACCCTGGATGTGGACCTGAAGGATGTGATCTCTGTCGACTCCCTCCTGACCAAGGACAAGAAAGTCTCGTCCTGCAAGGCTACCAAGGCGAAGCTAGAGAGGAGGTTCAAGACAGGCGAAAACATGTTCAAAAAGTTGAGGTTTTGAGATTTGGGTATCTGCTCATTACTGATTTTGAGCTTTATTTAGTGTTTCCAGCATTGTTTTTATCATCTTATATTTCTGGTTTTGAGCATTGTTTTCAGACATGTGTGAGCTTTGTTTTTATGATAAAAGTTGCAATTGAGATGTGAGATTTGTTGACAGCCTTAGATAAATTGTTAAAAGGTTAAGTTAGTGTTAAAAGATGCGACTTGCTGTGTTTTCAAGTTTAAGCATGTGTAATGACACAGCTGGGTTCACAGGAAATGGTCTTTCTTTTTGTTGTTTTTATCATTGGAACGACTGTCATATATGTAGAACTTAGAACTGATTTAAGTCCTGGTTGCCACTATATTTGGAGAGTGGTGAAGGGTCGATATACAGTGTTTAAAACTACTCGACTCCTTACAATTCAACGACCTAAAAAAATTGAGTATCTTATTAAAAAAATATATCCGAACAGGCCGGATACACTTGATTGAGTCAAACAAATATTTTAAACACTTAATTGAAAGAATAAAAATATAATTTAGACACTTATTTACCTATTAAAGCTTATGTTTTGGTCACATATATTGTTTCGATAGATCAGTTCCCGTCTTCGAGAGTTCAGTCGAGCATCTACGTTTCTCCTTATAATGTTTCTGTTTCATGAAAAAATGTACCTTTGTTATGGAAAAATGTAAATCTCATGCTTAAAAAGAGACAAAGAGCATTAATTTCATATTAGAAAGGAAAAGAAAGGTCTTGGGATATATAAACGATGTACATCCTATCAAACATATCTTTTTAAAAGAGGATAATGATCTCGTAACACAAACGTTTAGTGTTTCAGTTTCTTCACCATCTCCAATACAATACTCCAACCAAAACCTCTCCTCTCTCTCTGCCAAGTACCCAGATACACAAAATGTTAGTTTCCTTTTGAAAATCAAAGTCATGTTTTTTCTTTCATCAAAAGCAATTCTGTCCATTCAAGGGGACATGTACACTTTAAACTTTATGATGATCTATGAGCCTACAGAGAGAAAAAGGAAAAGAAGATCCAAGTGAAGTTGTTGCTCCATCATTATCTTCTTTAGTATGTAGGACCTTAGGATTAGATGGTTTTGTACCGTCAATAAACCAAACTTTTCTCTTAGAAGGAGCTTTCCAGTCACTGTATCTGGGTTTACTACACACAAAATTTTGATAGTCTGCTTCAGAACTCACCTACAGGCTCTAGGAGTCACTTTCCCTTGTTTCATATTACACATCTTTGTGGACTGAGTCTGGTCTGAGCTCCAACTTAGAATTTTCTAATTCAAACCAGAACTTTATCCAACCCATGGCATGTCACTTTTGTTTAATAATTAGTGAATCAACTCAAGTTTAAATCTAGTTCTTCAATTCTACGTAATATATATATATATAATATAAAAAACTATTTAAATTTATTATAGAAAACAATTGAAATTGAAATTAGTTAGTACATAACATTATAAATATTTATAATTATATTTGAACATAAATACAAACAATTTAATTCAATTTAACTCAAAAAAATTTAAATAAGAATTGAATTATAAAATATAACTCCTCAATTTGATTTATTATATATTTTTTACTCTATTACACTCTATCGAATATTCACATCTAATTATATCGATAAATATTTGATAAAAATAAAAAATAAATGTTGTGATGCTGTGTTAACGTATGGCTTACCCTTAGGAGAGTAGAAGAGGAGTTATTAGCGCCTACTACTAACCGCTCCCACGATGCGATGGGATGGGGGAGCCAGTGAAGGCTATGGAACAGAGGCCAGGAACCAGCAGGTTGGAGTTGGAGTTGGAGTTGCCGATCATTCTTTAACGCTGCTTATCGTCTCAGAATGTGTATGAGGGGCAAGCTCTGGTTATTATTATTAATGAACCTCAGCGGCTATTTGGTCTTCCTGAACCCTCATCTACCTCAAATCTGCATTTACTTTTCATTCCTGCTTCCAAGCTTACCCAGCGTATATAGAAAAAAAAAAAAAAAATAGGATTCTTATCTAGGGGTGATAATGAGTCTGACAAGATCGCCAGCTATTCGAGTTCGGTTCGGTCAAAGTTCGATTAAAGCTCGGTTCGAGTTCAGCTTGAGAGTTTAACGAGCCGAGTCTACCCAAACTCGACTCAAAAAGCTCGTAAATAGGGTCAAAATAATTATATATATACTAAAATTAATCCTTTAAAAAAAACAATAAAATAAAATAAGAGAAATCTATTAAAAATAAATAAACTAAAATAAATTGATTTTTTTTTCTTTCTCGATATTAAATTTTGTTTTGATGTTAGTTATGAAAAGAGTTTTTAATTAAGCCCTATCTTTTATTAAAATAATAATAATAAAATTATTTATTTGAGCTGAACCAACGAGTTTCGAGCCAAACCAGACTAAATTCGGCTTGACTTATTATCACTTCTATTCTTAGTATATTCATACAAATTTATTTAATAAATGATTACAAGGATGTATAAATCCTGATTTGTTTTTGATTATCCAACTTTTAATTATCTTATTTAAATGATTAAATAACAGTATAGAGATGAAAACAGTAATACAATATCTATTATTATTAAAAAACAATATTCAATTAAAGAGGAGATTTGCATATCATTAAATTATTTTTTTAATAAATTGTACTAAACACAAAAATTTAAACTGCTCTAAAATTAACGATTTAACTTTTTTTTAAAAAAAATGGATAATATCAAAATAATAAACATTACAAAAGTTGTGTGTGAAGATTATATTTATGCCTTTTATCGTATTCTTTTTAGATTAATAATATTTTATTTATCCAAAAAACTACTACAAGTAATCATCTCATTTCAAATTTGATCATTTCAAACCATAATAAATATATCCAATGTGGTGCCAATCCTACATAACCGGATTGTGATGGAAAAGTCTCTCCTAAAAGTTTCAAGTTGATCTTAATTCGTTGTATATTCTCTTTTTTTTTCGTCATTGACGAAAAAATATTAGGTGAAAGTCTTATTTAATCAGAACCTTTCATTTTAATTTTTTTAAGATAAATCATCACCTTTTTCTTATATGTAATTAGTGGGTAGGTAGTTATTAGATAGTTATTTAAAGTTCAACAATTCTAATTGCTTAGACCATGAATGACGTAGTTCACCTAATAATCTCTCGCCATTGACAACTTCATCTTCTTTCAAACACAAAAAAAGTGATGTCTGTCCCCTAACACAAAACACCGATATGTATAACACGGATATAAATATGTGTTCGATATGAGAATGATTAATTTTTTTCATGAATTTGAATGACCATACATATGTATTTCTTTACTCATTGTCATGGTACAATGAGAGTGTTGTGTGATTTGAATTAGGGAGTATTTTATATTGGAAGTATCGTATCTTCATTTTTCATTCTTTTAGACATGGATTTTATGGACGTAAACTTCAAAACAAACACATAGGAAATAATAGAGGGATGGGAATTGGGCAAGAAACAACACACAAGCTATCGACATCTGGGGGGTCTAAAAGAACAGTGACAATTCCCTTGCAGTCGGCCATTAAATTCAAGTGGGACCAAACACTCACCTAACCATAGGAAAAAATTAATGCTTAAAAAAAATTATTATAAGTTATAGTCTCAATCAATAAAATATATATATTTTTTAAAGTCAATTATATAAAAACTTAAAATAAATTGTTTTTCATATTATCAACACAATTTCTTTATAATTGTTAATACTCTTTTTTTAAAAATTATCATTTTAAAAAAAAAAGATTGTGAGTTTAATACCATTTAAGAACATTTTTTTCTCTCTTTAGGTAAGAACTATTAAAAAATTATTTTTTTAGTAATTATGTAACTCGTCTATTAAATTTAATGGCGAATCCACATGTATGGTTGGGTAAGCTTATGTCCACCTTGAATTTTTTGATTTTTATGATTTGTTTTTACTTTAAAATTTTAAAAATTTTATTATTGATGTCTACCTTAAAATATATTTTTATTTGTGTCTGTGTTAATTTTTTTATAAATTTACCATAAATTAAATTAGACTAATTCAAATATAAATTTCATTTTTTGGACCCAAAGCTATTCATTTTTTTTTCTTCATCCTCCTCCTAGTTGTAGAAGCATTTGATTTTGTTTTTGGAAGTCACCTCTTTCTTTTCATTTATTTCCTCTCTTCGTTTTCACCTCGGTACACAAAGAAAATCCCAAGCCAAGGCATCAATCTTAAACACGCACGATCTAATTCCTCTACACTTGTTCTTGTCCATATCTTCAGTCATTGCTTGCTCTGTCTCACCACCTTTTCCTCCTAAACAACAACTATACAATCCTACAAATTCACGCCTCCGTAATTTTGCTACTCCGATCAGATCAGCTGCATGATGTTTCAATGTACAAGGCAACTGGTCCTACTCCTGTGGCTGTTCCTAGCGTTGAGCTTCATCGCGTGCCTTCAGTGCCACGGTTCAAGAACCCCCGCCACCGACGTTTTCAAGACCAGGCCGAAATCTCAGCATACAGGCAACTTCTTCGGGTTCTTGCCCAGGCATTTCCCTATCCCGGCTTCTGGTCCATCAAGGAAACACAATGACCTAGGCTTACAAAGCTGGAAATCGCCCTGAACATCAACACCATAAACGAAGAAGGTGACCATGACTTTGTTTTTCCTGTTTCGGTTCATTTAAGGTTCATTTTTGGAATGAATGAGATGGTGGTGGCTGGCTGGCTGCTGTATATGGGAGCTGTAGGGAATAGATTAGTTGCTTTAATCTCTTTTTTCCCTATTTTTGAGTGTGAATCAGATATTCAGATGCAGAGAAAAGAAGAAGAAAAACTACTAGCATGGCAGAGATCTAATTTCTGAATTCTTGTGTATAAAACATAATATCAAACATTAAAAAGTTTTAGTTTCATTTTCGCTGTTCTTTCCTCCTTTTTAAATTTCATTGTCCCAAAGTTGTGCTTCTTGAAATACAAAAATATTACAGATGTTGAGCGTGAAATCGTATGTACCGTAAATATTGATGTTCAAATCCGTAACCTCTATAAACAACAATTATTTATATAACTAATAAAGTAAGATAGTTTGTGTTGAAATATAAATATTATTTCAAAAGAATGAGATATTCTCAAGGTGGATGTCTTCTTAATTAGAATTTATTTCATAGGAATTTCATTTATTACCTTCTTTGCTTGAATTTAGTTATGTTATTCTGTGATTTTTTTCAATATTAAAAAAAATTGATGAGCTAATTAATGCGCCAAATAATGAACTGCCTTAATAAATCATCCAAGCATCTTGTTTTTAAAAAATATATATACTTTTTTAATTTGTAAACTAAATAAATTGGGTTGACAGATTTATACCTATAATTATTTTTTGTCGTATTAAATTTGGTTTATTTGATTAAATTGTATTAATATATATAAGATAAGATGAAATGAAGTTACATGCTGTAAAATTTTTTAAGTTTTACATTTTTTTTATTGTTAGATAATTAAAACGAATTACTCAAATTAACAGTCGATTATATAAAGATTATCAATTTTTTTTTTACAATATATAACGTGATCTTTTCTCACGTAATATTGTGTCATACTTCATAGTCAACGGAACAACCTCAAACTCACGCCATGCACAGCAAGTATGCAGTTACCCTTTGATTTTTTTAATCCTTTTTCGGTTTTTTGGGTTTCGTCTTAATTAATTCGAATTAACTCGTATCGTACACCTAACATTGGTGAGTGAATCTCCCAATAAGAATTTTCTACGTACACAACATCTCGAATCTAAGATTTACTTAAACATAATTAAGCTATTTACCATTTAAACTAATCCGTATCGGTATTTTTCTTCTAAGCTTACAAGACATGTTGAACTTAAGCAAGACTTTTGCCACCACTTATTACAAGAAATTAATTTCTACTTTTGGAAATAGTCAAATTTTTAAAAAAAATACCTGTACATATTAATTTTTATATAATTTATAAAGAAGTTGGAAAACACAAACATACTAATGTTAACTTTAAAATATTATTAATAAATCAAGTTAAATTCTATTTTTTAAAAGAGGAATAAAATTGTATTACAATAATAAGATTAACATCAAATCAATTTTTAATAACCATATATTTTCCTTAAGGTACAATGATGAAATAAAAAAGTTGAAGTAATGACCATGAGGTTGGTCCAAGTATAATACAAAGGGAAACCAACAAATTAGGCACAAAGACTTTCTTTTACATGTTTCTCATCAAATTATGATAAGAAATGCAAAGATGAGCTCTATCAATTCCAAGTTGCCTAGGTGGGGCTCTTGAGGGGTACAAAGTTTTTGGTCATAATTCAAGGCTCCATTGGATTAGATTGATGCTTTTAAGATGAATCCTTATCTATCATGATTTTCTTGTTCCTTCGTATCAATAACATCATTTTCATTAAGGCGGTATTATTCGAATAAAAAAATTTAATATACGGACTGTACAAATAAAGTTTACACAAGTCTTTTAGTTTTAGAGATTAAGGGTTTAATTTTTATGATTTAGAATTTAGGTATACGATTTAATTTTTTAGAATTTAACGTTAAGTATTTAAAATTTGAGTTTTATAGTGTAAATATGTAAACTTGTATAAAATTAATTTTACGTAATCTGTATAAAAATTTCGCTTTTCTTTTTAAATTCAATTCAGTTTTAAGAGATTGATTAAATATTACAGTAAAATCAAATGTTTAATTCAAATGGAACACATATATAAAATTATTTTTATAGTCATTAGATAGTAGGGGTGGACAAAAAATTCGATCCCGGACCCGGTAAAACTCGGTGATTTTTATCTGGTATTAGTTCTGGTGGGGCTGTGACTAAATCTTGATTTTTTAGAATGGGTACCCAATAGGACTGAGACCAATACCAAAAATTCGGTATTAATTTTCTTTTGTTTATTTTTCTTATGAAACTTTCCCTTTATATATGAATATTATGAGTATGACTAGTTTTAAAACATTAATTTTCAAGTTTACAATATTCTAATTTTATTATTTAATATTATTATTGGTGGTTAAATTTTTTCTTCAATTACTTAAATTTTTTAAGAATAAATTAATTGATCGGATACCCAATATTGAAACCGGTTCTTAAAATGTAAGACCCAATATAATCGAGACCGGAATTGATTTTAATTTTTAAAAATCAGTGATTACCGAGACCGAAACCAATTCTATTCAAATGGGCCGGTTACCAAGATTTATTTTTTTTGGACTCAATGCTGAGTTTTGGTCAAATTTCTATTTGCATATAAAATTTGATTCTCTGACTAATCTTATCTTTCCTTTGAAAAGTTTAGGGGTGGCTGGATTTTTAAGGGACTGTTTGGCGGTCGGTGGGTGGAAAATTGGATTCCAGTCTTGGTTTTTGCCTGCAATCTGTCCATATTGTGGTATTTAGGTACTCCTCCCATGTGAGTTGGCTGACTTTTTCTTTATCAACGTTTTCTCCTTACTAAATAAATAGGTTAGGCCACGTTTGGGAGGGTTTTCTAAGGTCGGTTTTAGGGTCCCTTTGTTAAAATTATCTTTTCTTTAAAATTTATTTATTTATTTATTTTGTATTCCTTTGACTGCGAATACCCTAGAGTTGTAATCAATTTGTTCCCTGTTTCATGGCGAAGGGAAAGTTAAAGAATGCAAAAGAAGGAAAGAGCTGGGAATTATAATGATGGCAATTGCACTAGAAAATGTCGGTCCAAGTATTTATTTTGAATTAAAAATGAAATTAACCATGTTCAAGGAATTTTTATTTAATTGATAATCAGAATGTTTTAAAAGAAAATCTGCAATAACCTTAAGGGCAGGAATCTAAAGTTAAAACATATATTTTTTAATTCAGTTAATAATGATTACAGTAATATCTGTTTTATAATAGATTCTCAATTATCAACATTGATCATTCAATTATTCTACTGGCATTAATAGTGCTTGAACCCGTAATTTTTAAGAACAATAATCGTACTTTCAACTACTGAAACTAAATGACTTGTGCATTTAAAATTAAAATATTATGTTAATAAAGAAACAATTTCATGTATTAAAAGAAAGTTTATTATATGATTGGATACTAGTTTAATTAATATTTTGTTACACTAAATATTTAGAAAATATAAGTTTGAATGTACTCTTTTTTCACATCGTATACACGGTACACTTTTTTTCTTCATGTTGCTCGTGTGTACAGCACGGCATATTATTATTATTATTATTATTATTATTATTATTATTATTATTATTATTATTATTATTATTATTATTGTAATCACTCTTAGCTTATTCAAAATAAAAAAATTTAAGATTTTGATGCTGCTGAGGTAAAGAAACAAGGCAGCTCATTCATTTATATTAATGAAATGAAATTTGATTAAAGGTTTAAGGGATATTTTCTAATTAGAAATTAAGTTTAATCAAATAATGTAATGAAATTTAAGTCTAATGGTCTCTTTTAAAAATATTCTTAATCTATCTTTCAACCCTCTACCCCTCAATTAATTGTATTATTATAAAAAACATCAGTCACTTGAAAATTTATGAATTCTAAGAAATTGTAAAAACAATAACATTTGTTATTCAGATTAAAAATTTTGACGGACTTAATCAGAATTTTTATAAAAATTTGAGGGTATTATTAGTTTTTTTAAATGGGAGACTGAATTAAAAAATTAACAATTTCGAGAAAAAATTATTTAAAACTGATGATTTTGAGAAAGCCTAATTAAAACTTTTAAAATGTTTACCGATACAAAGTCTTATATTATTAATAAGATTAATTATAAGTATAACTATATTTGCTCACCTAATTATTAAAAATCATATTCAAATTATTCATTTATGGGTAATGTTATATTTAGGTTATTTAATTATTAAAAGTTATATTTGAATCACTCATTAATGGGTAAGGTCGTACTTAGATCACTTAATTATTCAAAATCATAATTGAGTCATTCAATTAAGAGTAAGTTTACGATTAGGTCACATTTCATATTTAAAGAGTACATCAATATAATATTTTTTTTCTTTTAAATCACTTCTATTCTTTTGTTAATATTAGAATATTTTATTTGAAATTACTAATTAATCTAATACACGAATTGATAATTTTTTTTTAAATATAAAAAGTGACCTTAATATAAACTTATACATAATTAAGTAATCTAAATATAATTTTATCTATAGTTAAATAATATATGTTATAATTTATTATAATTTATCCTATATAATTTGAGTGCGGTGACTCTCAATATTTGTCAGTGAAATTATGGTAAATCATTTTGCTGACTGAATATGGGACAGCACATCATTTACGCTTCATTTCCATTAATTGAAATTATTACATTCTGAGTAGCCGTAATTTCAGTATTTGTGTCATGAGATACGAGAGATTATTAGGTGAACCTTATTCACCATATTATTTATGATCCAAGTAATTAAGATTGTTTAATTTTAAATAATTATCTAATAATTGTTCGCCCATTAATTATATGTAAAAATAAGTGATGATTCACCTTGAAAAAAATTAAGATGAACGATTCTGATTGTTTGAGACTACGGATAACGTGATAAACATGATTCACATAATATTTTTTTTGAACAAGCTAATAATAATTATAAGTAGTATTTGTTCTAGAATATAATCTCCACCATTTGACATTGATCGCTGGCATCACTGATCCTCGAACTTGTGATCTCTAGAAACATCAATCGTTTTTTAACCACTTGGGCTAGAGGGTTCGTGCTTCACATAATAATTTTTCCATACGATATATTTATATTCCATATAATTAGGGTACAAATCCAGTAATTGGACTATAAATCATATCTAGCAGGTCCTTTCTAATCATGAACTTGAATCATTATAAAGATGCAGGATTAGTTACAATAGGTAGTGGTAGAAATTAACATCTGGATTCTTTGGTCATTAAGGAAAAAAGTAATCATTCTATATAAAATTAAATAGTATTTTATTATATAAAGCTTATAATTTTATTTTTTCCCCATTATTTATTAAGAATTACTTTTTTTATTGAAATGTGTTTTTAGCTAATAATAGTGATTAAATAAAAAAATATAACTATATAAGAAAAGAGTAAAAATTTAATCAAATAAAAAAAATATAACTATATTTCTTTTGTTGTATGTTTTTTACAAGCTAAGAAATGAC
The DNA here is from genome assembly GCA_035048815.1 of Abelmoschus esculentus. Taxonomy (NCBI): domain Eukaryota; kingdom Viridiplantae; phylum Streptophyta; class Magnoliopsida; order Malvales; family Malvaceae; genus Abelmoschus; species Abelmoschus esculentus. The sequence goes on from JAUCBN010000066.1 coordinate 3,879,136, forward strand.
CCATCATTGAGGTTGTAAAAGAACAATTAAATAAAAATCTAAAATGGGAGAAAAGGGTAAATTACAGAAATGGTATGTTTTTTTAGTTTTTGTGTTACGTGTTATTTTATGCGTCTAGATTTTAATTTTATGAAGTTAATATAAATTAATTATAATTTAAATTATTAATATATCAATTAATTTAATTAATCAAATTTTATAATTATAATGATTTGAATTTTCAAGTCGACCTTTAAGTATTGACCCAAACTTTAGATGACTGGTTATTAAGTTTCAGGCTAATTGGGTCGACAGTATTCAGGTTAAATTAAATTAAATTTGGTCAAAATTTGATAAAAATAAGATTTTTGATTACATTGCATAGTTGAAGGACCAATGAAAAAATTTAACCTTAGATGTAAAATTTAGCTAAATATTTAATTAAACGATGAAGATAACATTTTTAAAATAAAACATATCGTTAGATATCATTTTAAAAAAAATATTTTTGATATTAAAATAAACCTCGATAATAATGAAGTACTAGCAGTTTTCCCTTTTTAAAATTAAAAAAGTACCATTGTAGGTGAAAGAATTACTAAAATATTTGAGAATAATTTTATAAACTTTACAAAATATTTAATTAATTTCAAAGAAAATGTAAAATTAATAAATTAGGGAAATGGGTCAGATGATAGTTAGGTTTAATTGGGCCTGTGTAATAAAAATGGGTTAATAGAATGGGTATTGAATTGTAAAATAGGTTTAGGGTTTGGTTTATATAATAGGTATTTAGGGAAACGGACCAGATGTATATTTTGTACATATAAGTGCTTGAATTTGAATTTTTTAATATAAATATCATTTTTTTATTAGGAGTTATTTGTTGGGTTTAAATATTTTATAATTTTTATAACGCTACAAAGAACTATATTGTCACAAGGTCATTGCCCTTTTCGTAAAAGATATGTATGATAAACACGAGTTCTCTAGCCTAAGTGGTTAAAAGAATGATTGTTGTACTTAGAGGTCACGAATTCGAACACTAGTGATGCTAACAGAGTGATTGAACAACCAATGTCAAATGGTGGAGGTTATATTCTAGAACAGATATTACTGTAATTGCTATTAGCTAATTCAAAAAAAAAAGATATGTATAATAATACGTGCAATGTCATTGTTTATCTCTAAGATCTCCTTTTTCGTCCCGAGTCAATTACACCTGTGATGGGTTGTTACAAGTTTCCACAATTCCTAACATATGATCGCTTAACACGAAATCGAACAGTCAAAAGATCATTTCTATACCATTGTATACAGAGCCGTTTCTGAGATTTTAGTGGCCTTAGGGCAAACGTAAAAAATAGGCCTTTAATAATAAATATTAAAAAAATTAATAAAAATTATAATAAATTAAATTAATTATATGCGTACTAACAAATATTAGAAAAAAATTAGGCCCTTATTAATAAATATTGATAAAAAAATTAATCATTAATAATAAATACGAGGAAAATAAATTTTAAGAGTAAACATCTAATAACAAATATTGCGAAAAACCTAATCCCTAATAACAAATATTGAAAATCTATGGTCCTATTAATAATTATTGAAAAAAATAGATCTCTTATATAAGTATTAAAAAAATTAGACCCTAATAACAAATATGTTAAAAATAGATTTCTTACAATAAATATCGAAAAATAAATTTTAAAATTAGACTATTAATAATAAGTGTTAGAAAAAATCGCGACTATAATAGCAAATAAAAAAATAAATAAATTTTAATAATATATTCTAATAAATATTAAAAAATATTTTTTTAGAGTACCCTTAGTAATAAGTTTAGTAAAAGATAAGCCCCTAACAACAAGCATTGTAAAAAATTGGGATTTAAGAATCATAATAAAAAATAGTGAAAAATAAATTTTAAGAGTAGACCTAATACAACTATTGAAAAATAAAACCATAATAATAATCACTAAAATTAAACTCATATAATAATAAGTATTAAAAAATAATTAATTCATAATAATAAATATTAAAAAATTAAAATTAAATATATTTAATAAAAAAAAATAAAATTTGAGGTCCTAAATAGGGGTGGGCCAAGGGCGGTCGCCTTTATTGCCCACCCCAGAGCCGGTTTTATTGTATACTTTAATTCTCTTTTTTAAATATATAGGATTAGATTTTTTGTCTTTTTTAAAAATGTCACATTATGCTCATGCCGCTTATAAGGTAGGATGGGCTCACACTCACCTTAAACTTTTTAAAATTTGTACATTTTTTTTATTTTTTTAAAATTTTATAAATTAATCTTTATTTTTTTTAATATTTATGAATTGTGCCTACAAAATTTTATCTAAAATCTATAATATTTTTATTGTTTCTACACTCGGTTGTGAAGTAGTAGCTGCAGCCTTTGAGTATCCCAGATAGATTCCGATCAACCTTGTTTAACCCTTTGTGCTTTTCATGAACCCATTGGAGCTTAAAAATATGCAGCAGTATTTTCAAAAGATCTTGCAGATAATCCAGCTCTAATAGCAGCCACACACAAGTAAAAGCTGAAAGATAATGCTCTAGTTTGATAGTAAAATAAACAAATTAAAGTATTTTTTATTTTTTAAACACGGATTAAAGATATCTAAAATTAAAAAGTCTTTATTTTCATTTTTTAAAAATATTTTTAAAGAAAAAGGGAAATATCTTTTTATGTTTTTAAATTTTTACTTATTTTATTTTTTTATTAAATAAAAAATTAGTATATTTTAAGTCAAATATCAGGAATTAAACTCATAAAATATTAAACAATGTAAACATCTTCCACAACTAAACTAATTAGTGAAGAGTCTTTTGTATTCTTTTCTTTAATTTTACAATAAAATATACCTTCTTCGATATTTTCTAATTTTATAAAAGGATTTATATTCATTATCGGTAGAAACTAAAAATTTTCACAAATACCTTAGTTTTAGGGTTTATAGTGTAGTTTAGGGATTTAGGTATAAGAGTTTAGAATTTAAGGATAATGATTAAAATTTAAGGTTTGGAGTTAGAATTTAGATTGTAAGGTAATATAATGAGGTTTAAATTTTAAACTACAAATCTTAAATTCTATCCATTATTCTCAAATTCTAGACTTTCAAACCAAAAACTCGAACCAAAATTTTATATCTTAAAATAAATTTTAAAACTAAAACACTTTTAAGACCTTTTTCGTAACCGTCGCTAATATATAAAATTGTTACTTTTAAAAAATAAAAATGAAAAACTCCATTAGAATAATATTTAAACAATTCTCAATAGAAATCTTTCTCAATAGACCAACGAAATCCATCCCACCAAAACATTACTCTGCACGTTGCAGTACAACACAAAAGAAAAAGCTAGCATTAGTACTAGGGTATCTTTTAAAATTAGCCTCTAGCCACTCTATTATTATTTAAATTAATGATATTATACTTTATTTATATTTTCGTCTTTTCTTCGATAAATATTATTATTTAAATTCGAATCATTTAAAGAGAGTGAATCAATCTAGGTCACTAGGACCCTTTTTCATGAAAAATTATTAGGTGAACCTATTCATCACGTCATCCGTAATTTCAATTAATCAGGATCGTTCATCTAATTTTTTTCAAGTGAATCATCATATTTTTCTTAAATATAATTAATGAATGAATAATTATTAGGTAATTATTTAAAAATAAATGGTCTTAATTGCTTGGACCATGAAAATTTTGTTTTTAATATTCCATTAAAGTGCAAACTTTATTATTTTTAGTACCGGCAAAGGATTCACAAAAAATCTTTTTGGACAACTTTGCCTCACTTAACAGCCACATGAATATATCTATCGGATTCTAATTGATCTTAGTTTATTAATTATCACAATTGGTATATTAAATCGTTTTGAGTATCTTTCTTTTCCAGATATTATTAAATATGTTATAGAAATTGTTCATATTATATAATTTTTCATATTCATGTTTAATGTCATATTTATAATTATATCATGTTAAGAATCATTCAACAACTCGAGTAACAGTGACGGGTTTATATATCCCCAAAGAGGGACAATTGCATCCTATTTCTGTAGATTTTATTAAAAATAATTGTTCACTCTATTGCACAACTAAAAAACAATTATATTTGTTAACGTTTACATAATCATCTAGACATGTATATCCTAATTAGCACGTAATTGGACATCAGAGTTGTCACCCTTATACATTTTCTGTACAGTTTAGTGCTAACAGTATTTCTAATTCTATCAACAATAGCTTATAGAGTTTGGCAACCTCTTTCATGGTATATGCGATTTCTTTCCTCTCAAATACAATACAAAAAAAAACTCCAAGTCAACTTTAAGATGCAGACAATTAAGTATTTTCCTTTCAGCATAGTAACAACCCATTGTAACTTATCATCCTATTACATAGTTGATTTTTTTTTTTAGATTTTTAGTGTTATTTTTTTAAAAAAATAATGCGTAACGAGGGAGAAATGAAGATTTGCATACTTATTTGAGAATAGAAAAAAATAAATTTTATTTTTAAATTTTTAAATCTGTCACTATCGAGTATCATAAATAGAATTAAAAGATTAAAAAAAAGTGAAGAATGAATCCGAAGTGATCCTATTGCAGATCCACTTTTGATGAAATGGTAAGGTCATGAATAAGAAGATTAAATAAATCCCCGTACACATAACCATATCTGTAGGACAAAGGTAATCCATTAGAAAGCAACAGGCATTAGAATTAACAACACTTAAATTATGTTGCTCTTTTAGAGGAGGCTTCCTATTGCAACACTCTGACGTGGAAATCATTATTTGGTTATAAAATAAAGACTATGCCCTAATTTGTCTTTATGGAAGTAAGAGTTAATTTAAGGTTAAAAAATGGTAAGTTGATCCATCGTTTTGGAAATAACCATCGAATAAAAAGCGTAAAGAGTTGTTTTTATGAGTAGGAATGAACTGAGTTGGTGTTAGAGAGATTTTGACGATCTAAAATCTTACATTAACAAATCATGTCATATCTTGAACTATTAATTAAATGATTAATTATATAAATGTTGAACTTAGTTTAAGTTAAATTATATACTATTAAAAGTATTTAAACGTAGGGACCAACGATGGATGTGCTTTAAGCCGAGCAGAATCCTTACCAGGATTTATGGATTTGAGTCGAGTCTGACTCAGAAAAGTTTTGTCATTTATATCGCTTTTCATTACACCCCAACAAAATTGTAATTAAAACTAATTTTGTTCTAAGATCTTAGAATAAATGGCCACGTAATAAGAGTGTAAATCATCTGTCTCTTTCTCATGCTTTTATTTATGCCCCTACTTTAAATTAGAAGGTTTAAGGTTTTAGGTTAGGGATTTTGGTTAGGGTTTAGGGAATTAGGAATAGGGTGTATTTTTTAAGGTGTAGAGTTTAGGATTTAAGATATAGAAAATAAGGATTTAGGGTTTAAAATTCAATTTTTTAAAAAACATCAAAGGAGGCACAAAAAAGCACGAAAAAGAGGCAGAGGATTTTTGTTTACGTAATAACTGCCGAGGAATTAAATTAAACATGTCAAAATGTAGTAGCACTAATTATCTGTCTTTACGAGAAATTATATAATGAGTCAGTCTCACCATATCATCCATGAAACCAACCACTAAAAACTACCCACCTCATCAATTTTTAATTTTCAAGTGAAGATTTATTTGGGAAAAAAATATGACATAAAAAATTAATAAGGTGAATAAATTTTAGTGATTAATCTTATGAACATGTGGTAAGAATTACCAATTATATAATTTTTCCTGTCTTTACCGGGAAGCTTCATGCCTCCTCCCTGTCCGAAAATGGGAACACCACATAGGATCATGAAAGCCAAGTACTACCACGTGGCACTACCTTTACGGTACAAAGGTTCCTTTTCTCATATATAAATTCCCTTGTGCAAATGGATTACACCATCTAAACTCAACCTCAAAACCCCACACCCTGACCAACTATGTCCATTGCCACAGCCACTCAACTTGTTCAAGATTTTCTAGGAGAATTCCACTCCTATAGACGGTTGCTGCTGCATCACCAAAATGCTACAACACAACCAACCGCCGAAGCCCCTCACAGTTCTTCGGACCCTTACGCCACTGCCGCTAACAGCTTCGATGGAAACCTTGTTATCATGGTTCTGTCGGTCCTCTTGTGTGCCCTAATTTTCATAATTGGTGTCAATTTCATCGTTAGGTGTGCATGGAGGTATTCGATTTTATGGTCCTCAGGACCCGGAGGCAGCAATACCTATACCTCAGCCAGGTTAGCAAACACAGGGGTCAAGCTAAAAGCGTTGAAGACCTTTCCAACTGTGAACTACTCGACCGAGTTGAAGCTGCCGGGGTTGGACTCTGAGTGTGTGATATGTCTTTCGGATTTCGCACACGGTGACCGTGTGCGACTTCTACCCAAGTGCAACCATGGGTTTCATGTTCGATGCATCGACAAGTGGTTGAGCTCTCATTCATCTTGTCCTAAATGCAGACACTGTCTCATCGATACATGCGAAAAGATTGTTGGGAGTAGCCAGGCGAGCGCAAGCTCGTCGGAACCCACTCCGGTGCGAGAAACCATTTTGACCATAACAACGTTAACTCCCGAAGGCTTCATAAATAGCTATAGGTAAAGTAGGTTAGTCTCTTCTTCATCATTTTTTTTTCCGGTCAATTGTGTCATAAGTGTTCATAGTTAAACAAGTTAATTTGTTTTTATCTTTTTCTCAACCTTCTTATTGTGTTCATATCAATGTATATATTTAAAGTCATTTCGAATATTTTTAAATTCGAAAATAATTAAGTTTATCTTTAAATATTTTTGGTACCCGTTGTTCTCCCTATTTCTTTAAATATTTTTTCTATCAACATTTTAATTTTTTCAACCACAATATTTTACTAAATATTTCGAATATGGATGAAATTTTTATTTTTAAAAAACTTTATTTTGATTTTTATGTTTATATAAATATTATGCGAAATAAATGTCATTCAATTTTGAGGTAATCTTATAAAAAGTGAAACAAATCCGATGATGCATGTGAATGTCAAACTGTAAAATTATTTTTTTTTTA